>QYRS01000006.1:0-2400000 GCA_006503535.1 Arthrinium phaeospermum
GGTAAATATTAAAAATTAATTTTCATATTATTATAATAATTTAATTAATTAATTATTTATATATTAATTATTAATTAATTTACTTTTTATTAATTTCTTTTCCGTATTAATTCTTTTTATATTAATTATCCTTTATATATTAATTTTAAATTTTTAACTTTTAATTTTTTTTATTATTATTATTATTATTATTAAAATACGTACAATTCCTTATTATATTTAATATTTTCGATTTTATATTCTTATTATTATCTTAATTTTTTTATTAAATCCTTTATTAAATCCTTCGTCGGACTTAATTAATACCGCTTTTTAATTAATTCTTTTATTCGATTACTTATATAATAATTAATTATTTAAGAGATATATTATTTACTTTTTTCGTTATTATATTCGATTTAATTATTTATTTATTAAATCTATTATTATTATATTTTATTAAATTTAATTATAATATTATTATTTATTTTTTTTATTATTATATTTTATTTATTTTTATATAATAATTATTATTTTATATTTTTATTATTTATTTTTATATTTATTTTTTATTATTATTCCTTTTTTAATTATTTAATTTCGAAATCTATTTCTTATTATTATCGATAAATAAATAAAGCGACGTCGTTAATATAACTATATAATAATTATAATAACTTAATATTAATAGGTTATTTAATAAATATTAATTAACTAAAATTAACTAATTAATTAGAATTATAATACCGACTCGAACGTTATCCTTACGAATATCGATTAATTAATTATAAATATTCTATTTTATTTTTAATATTATTTAATTTATTATATAATTAATATTTAATATATTAATTTATACCTTCGCTTTCCGTTAATAATAATTAAGCTTATTTCGATATCGCGATTACCCTTTTTAAAAATTAAAATTTTTTTATAATCTTCCTTATTAAATAATAATAATTAAAGTATTTTTATTATAATAATTTTTAACGTATAATTTTTACTTTATTCGATTTTAATATATTAATTATATAATAATTTATATCGATAAATTAGATTTTATTTATTTATTCAAGTTATATTAATAGCTTATTAATTATTAATTATAATTAATTTTAAAATCCGTTTTATAAATATTAACAATAAATAATTTTTAATAACGGTTTCGTAAACCCGTTTTTATATTATATATAATTATTAAGTTATTTTAGCGAGTATTATATTAATTATAAATAAGTCGATATTACGAAATATATAAAAATAAATATTAATATAAATAAATAAAATAACGATAATTATAATAGTAATCGTAATAATATTACTTAAATAACTCCGGCGTTATTAAAAAATATTAAAAACCTAATTAATTTAAATTAATAAATTAAAATCGTATAATAAATTTATATAATAAAATAATTACGATAATTTCGATAATAATCGATAAATTATATTTAAATAAATAATATTTATTTTAATTCTTTTTATTTATTCTTTTTTAATAATATTATTATATATAAATATTATAAAATAAATATAATATATAATTAATTTAAAAAATAATTTAATATTTAAATATTAAATTTATTTTAATTATATTCGATATCTTTCCTTTATAAATTTAATTATAATAAAAATTTTATAAATATTCGAAATCTTATATTTATAAATTTCTAATTTTAATATCGTATAATAAAAATCGAATTTATAAAACTTTAATTAAATTTATATATTTATTTTATATTAATTTTATTATTTTATACCTTTATTTAAAAATATAAAATTTATAAAATTTATATAATATAATAAAATACGCCCTTTAAAAAAAGGGAAATTTAAATTTAAATTTAATATAAGTATTTTTCTTTTTAAATACTTTAAATTTCCGATTTTAATATATATAATAAATATTAAATTTATAAAACCTTAATTAAATTTTATAAATATTATAAAATTATATTACTATTCCGATATAAAATTTTACTCTTATTCCGATATAAAATCCTACCCTTACTTTTTCGATTACTTTACGCTATATAAATAAAATTTATAAAATTATATAACGATTTTAAGTATATATATAGTAGTATTCTACTCCGCCGCCGCTACTGTCTTACGCTTTCTACGCGTCTCGTTTCCTACCGTTCTCGCGCTTCTCTTCCGCACTTCTCATCTCTGTTTCGCCCTCTCGCTCTCCCTCTCCGCCGCCTCGCACTTCCCTCCGTCACTCACCGTCTTATCGCTTCCGCTCCACCCGCGCTATCTTCCTCGTTGCTTCCTTCTATTTACGTTCGCACTTTTATTTTATATTTATCTCCGCTTTGTTTATTTCTCCTAACTCTAGCGGTTAGCGGGGGGCGGGACGGGTTCGGGCGGGGGGTGTAGTGAGACGGGTTCGGGTTAGGGATGGATAGGTTGTGTTCGATGACATATTCCTTTTCTCGAGACCCTTTCGTTTGCAACGGATGTGGACATTGCCTTGTATTGTTCTCGTGGCTGCGATAAATGCGGGACGGTGTTGGCAACCGGTTGTCAATGAATGCGACTGGACTGGCGATTTCGCTGCGCAGTCGGTCGAGAAGCTAGCTTGCACGTGCTCAATTCAATCGCGATCGCGTCGGTCAATCACTTCGTCGACGAACATTGGTTAAGGAGTATGGCGAAACCATACGTTGAGTAGTTGCAGAAGTTGGTTAACTGTCGTGTGGTCTCTGGGTCGCGTAGTGGCGGTGGTACTTTCGTACCAGTCAATTGGCGACAACTCGTAGTGGGCTTCCGGTGGTCAATTGGCTGACCTGATGCACTATGTTTATCGGTGGTGATGACGGCTCGTAGTGGGATGACAAGCTTGTTGATGCGACCGGGGCAATCTATCGTAGTGTCTCCTGCTATGTGGTTTGCAAAAAGGTGCAAAGATGGAAAAGTTCAACTGTCTGGCTTTTTGGCTCAGCAACGTGGCAGTTCTCTTTAATTGCTGTGTCTGTGCTCAGACTAAGTAGCTTGGCAAATGACCCCTGCGGCAGTCCAACGGTAGTGCACCCTTCCAACTTCACCCTTCAGTGGTTCGCTTCCAATAATGTCTGTCTTTCAATCGGATTGCATCGTTGGCAGTAATAATCACGACTCTCTGCTTGCTCATTTGCAGTTGATTGGTTGGAGACACGAATGTTCGTTCGGCTGATTTGACCAAGCTGTTCTCTTGCTCATCCCGAAGTCTCCCTCTTGGCTCTAGCTATTACAGACTGGTTCACTTCCAAGTATTCAATAATGTCGTCCTCATTCCTGCATGTTTCCTTCGCTCGTTGGTTTGGTTTTCCAGTGGGTAGTTCCAATTTCGCCCTGTATTGGTTGACTTTCGCTTTGGTTTTGGTGTGATCAGTTTCGCGCATGTTGAATTCACAGTGTTCAAATCCCACGTTGCATGTGTAGACCACGGTAACCACGACGGATGGAGTACGACGTGGGAATGACAGCTTCCCAAAAACGTCCCTCGAAATTCTGCTTTTGGCATAGTGCGGAGGCAATGGTCCTTATGCCCTTAGCTGCTGGGTTTGGTTTCAATACTGGCCTGTCAAGTTTTGCGGTGGCGTTCTCACACAAGTTTCAAAGCGCATGGGTCATTGGCAACGTTTCTGCTGACTCTTGCCTTCTGTAGACACGGGAAGTTTGGGCATCCATAGTTCGCGATGCTGTGGTCACGTACGTCGAGTTGTCAAATGATCGAATGACCGACGGATGTGCCAGCTTCTTGCAGCTAGATTCGATGAATGGATCACAGTCTTCCCGGCTGCATTGCTTTCAGTTGGAGCCAGGGACCCTCGTGGTAGGCGCAAGTGTTGGTGTCCAGCATACTCGACGTCGCAAATGTACTGCCTCACTCAGTTTCTGTCCCCATTTGAGTACGGCTTCGCATCCATTTGGTGACAAGGGCAGACCATGGGGCTAAGTGGTTCCCACAGATAGCGCAAGTCCCGTATTGACGCCGCTCAAGTTGATCCATCTGTTCTCGGCACAAGATTGATGCATTGCGGTGAGAGCATTCGTACTTCGCAAGGGAAAGGTCGGAGTTCCTCAGTGCTGCTCTCCTGGTGTCCCGAAATCTGCGTCTTAATATTGACAACCAACTGACATCATTCGACCCAGTTGTCTCGAAGATTGTCGGTAGCTAATCATTTTCCGTATTTGACCATGACAACTTTGAAGCAGACAAGAAAAAGAGATGACTTGCTTGCCGCGATATCTGCAATGGAGCTTTATCGTCCCGATGTTGGTTGATGTCACCTGCCGACCTTTCTCACCTGAGTTCGAATTCCGAACTTGACTCGGGTTTCCATCACGGGCTGTCAGGAATATTGAGACTTGAGCCTGTATTTCACCATGGCTACAATGTCTCGTTTGATCTCACAAAAGATTGGCTCAACCCTCAGTGCATTTTGGCATACCTCACCAGATGAGATCCCGTCACGGTCGTGAGTCCAACTACGGATCGCCCAACTTCAAGACGTACGCCTTGATTGAGCTCCTCGAGAGCCCTGTAGAACTTTCAAGTAGCGACCAGTCATTTCGAATGCTTCTTCCTCGTATGCATGTCAGATTCCAGGCGGAACAAGAAGGTTCGGGTCTGGATGCATACTCATGTTTCCCAGAGATCCCAGGAGATTCCAAATCAACAGGTCCTATCGTTCTAGATACTTTTGAGTTGTTCCAAAGGCATGGGCGTCACGTCCATCAAATTTTATGTGTTTTGAGGCACATGAAAGTGCGCGTGTGGGTGATCTCGGAGGACAAACAGATGTCAATATATATGAAGCAGTCCCGAACTCTAGTGCGACAGTGGTTGGTTTCGGACTTTTCCAAGTATGATCTTACCTTTTTGTGGATGCCGATGTCTCTGTCCACTATCAGCTCATGGGATCGGTCTTAGTCTCATCACGCCTGCAGGCATCATGGGCAGCATGGTTGGGAATGTTGATAATAGGCTCTTCTTCGCAGATCCCCAGATCCCCAGATATCTGCCTTGCACGTTCCCACGATATCTGTGTTTACTGTACAACTTGAAAAAGAATCCGGCGTGACCTCGTATGCTCTGCAAGTCGTAACAGAGGGAAGCTGCTTGGGCTCCGTTCACCCACATCGCCAAAGCTTTGCATGCCAAACAGACTACTGCCAAGGTCTTCATGCTCACATGGAAGGGCGGACTCGGGATAGTAGCCGCGGATCCAATCTCAAGAGGACAGCGCCCGGAGTTTTGGAATCTGTCATCATCCTGTGTGCATACATTGGAACATGGATCATTGTAGGACAATACCAAGCCGCTGCCTCCGGCGTAGAACACCTGATCGATCAGTTCATTGCGCCAGCTTGTTCCAGGAATCCTTGGTAAAATAGAATCGCTTGACAGTGGGCATTGCGCCACGAGGACCAGTGCACATTCGCATGTACCTCCGGAACGGAAGTTCCAGCTCTCCACTAGGTGGGGACGCAGACCCGGCCAGCATCCTATATGACTCGAGATGAACCAATGGCCCGGTGAACCTGACGAGTTCCGGGTTCATCAAAATAGCATGTCTTTGCTTGCTGGAACTCGGGTGCCACGGTGGTGGGAGTGTTTTTGACATTATATGCAGTCGTAGCAAGGAGGCCATCTACTTCGAAAGTTCCTCGTCGACAGTCATTACGGGATCAGACAGGTGTTTGAGGACGCCGAATACGGCGAATTCGAGGGGTACACTTACTCCTTTCTGCAAGATGCCCTGGCGATGAGCGGCTGTCGGTGGAAATGCAGGAACAAGCACGTTCTTTTCGCACATCCACAGCCAGTTGTGGCTATCTTATGTTGTGTCCCTACGGCATTGGTAACATGGTACCAACTAGTTTCACGATACTCCTGATCTGAGATCCTTGGACCAGGATTGTGCGTATCGCAGGCATACTTCCTCGAGGATCACTCGTGCTAGCCAAGTGTCTCGACATCCGAGATCCGGATCCCTGTTGTCGAATGTCCTGGCTGCAAAAGGCCCGCTCACTGTCCACTCTTCGTCAGTAGATGTGGCCATATCGTCCATCAACGCCAAAGCTACGAGTGGTAGCACGTATGCTTCGTGTTCACGAAGAACCTGTCCCATCCATGTTCACACAGCCAACCGTCGTTTTCCTCGTGGTTCACGTCCTTGATGTCGACTCAGGAAGCGAATGATTTACTCGTTTTGTTGAGCATCGTCTCCATCTCGCTCGCAGCTTGCCCATCCACGAACAACCGCCGCCTGGCTGCCGATCGATGTGAAGGGGATATCTTGCCTGGGAAACACTGGTACGACCCGAAATGTTCATCCGTAGATGTTTCCAGGAACATATGCAAATGAAGAGCATGGGGTGATGCAAGCGTCCGAAATCTCTTGTTGGGGAGGATGCATTTATCAACGGTGCGTTCTCTCAGCATTGGCTCCCCATCGTAGCCACTGCAGATCCAAATATAAACGAAATATTCACCCTCCTTCAGCTGCAAGGGAATCCTGGCAGCAGATGCAATAGCGAACTCGGTACCCTAACTACGAGCATAGAGATAAGGGTGAGATCACGATCCTCAAGTGCCCCAAGATGTTCCTGATCGCCATGCTACAACACGATTCTTGGGCGCCTTCCGAGAGTCGAAAGCGCTCTCGTTGGTATGATGTCATTGGCAGAGAAAGACCCGGGCGCAAACAGCAGCCAAGTAAGGTAGTCGCGATGTTGATATCGACGACGGCCGACCCAGGTGAGTGGTCCGTGAAGTAGTAGCCGGGCCAGCGGTCACAGTCGAATTTTCAAGACGGTACCTAGACGATGGCGGCGGAGAGGTACGTTGGCATCGTGAGAGGCGACGTTGTGTTATTCCAGATGGCCAACCCTCATTACAAGGTAAAAAAGAGACGGTGACTATCAGCTTGATGCCGAAGACCGTGCCCATCAATGACTCGATATTGAAACGCACTTCCAGCTGGTGATCCCGGTCCTTAGTGTATTCCGCCGGAGACCTCGTCTGGGAGGATACCCTGAACGGTCCGAGCCGTGACGAGCCTCAAATCAAAGATCGCGGCACGAGGGCCAACAGGCAAGGAAACTGCGGCTCGCCTCCGCCGAGATAGATGTCCAAGGAGAAGATCAGCATAGTTGACAGGAGAGTCCTCTCAGTGATGCCCCAGCTATAGGACAGAGTTGTGATAAGAGCCGCCCCTACATCCTGATCAAACAGCTTCGAGGTCGGGCCATAATCTTTCCGCTCAATGAGACCAGCACTCTGTGTTGCTTGCGACGACTTGCCTCCCTGAATTATTTGAGACGGCATTCTTTTCACTCGATATGGTGAGCTCATGTTGGCAGACCTCACGTAGAGGTTCCGAGAAGACGGCGCTCTGTCTAAGGAGGCAATTCGGTCCCTCGGCCACGGGCAAATCCTCAAGGGGCCCGACAGAAACGGTTGCCCCTTGTCTCATGTATCTCCGAGAGATGGGGCCTGATACCAACTCCTGGGCTACAACGTCGGTCAGAGAACTTGAACTGGCGGATCCAGCCTACACAGGCAAGTTGAGGCTCCATATGTACAGACTCGCAGCTGCTGTCCCAGGCCTGGACCCCCAGGAAGCCGAGCGCGGCAAGACAGGAAATGTATTTGGAAGTCAACTCGCCATCTTTTCGTCGAGCAGGGTAATCAACCATAATTGAGGGGCAGTGAGATAACCACCACTAGCAAGCAGTGGAAATTTGAGGCAGCTGTAGCCGGGCTGCTCCTGCCGAAGACATTTTGATCCAGATGCTTATCTTCTGCCCCGAAGTCATCACATGGCGGGCGAGAGGCTGAGCCCTGTGTTTCACAGCTCTGGCTGTTCTCATGTACTGCAAGGCGATGAATAAGCCTGGGCTGGGGCACTTCTCTGTCTCAGAATGGTACGGAGCGCCCCCTGGATGACAGACTTTGCAAAAGTTCGAGATGCAGTGTCCAACGCCACCCCTTTCCTTGTGATAGCAGCACTACATGTCTTGCGACGATGGGCGTTGGACCGCCACAACCAATGAGACCAGTGAACACTTGTCTGCGCTGGTGGAATGGGGGCATGCTCATGGCAGAGCGACGGCGCTTACGAGATCGGGGGCGGCGCCACGGCGGGGAGGCGAATGCACGGGTTGACTGATCGTGGAAAAGAAGCAGCGCGACAATGCATGCAACATAGAACAAGCGAGGATGTGTGGTAGTGATGGGGGTGGTCAGTATGGAGTTGGAAGGTGGAGCTCGGGCGTGAGTCTGTCCGCAGTTCATGCAGCGCGCATGCATCTCACTCACTACCCCGCGACCCCACGCGCTCGCAGCTGGCCCGCACATATCTGGGCGCACCTGCAGCCAGCCTCCCACGATATGTTGAACTAAATGGACGTTGAGAATGTCGTCCGGGGTCGAGCAACAGCCATGCTGCTTACCGTGTGGATGCTCGAGAGCGTTTCATGATACAGACTCAGATGACGGAGAAGCTTGAGCTCTACCAACCCGAGGGTTTCGCATACTCTGTTGTATGACACGGCGCCATGGTGAGTTTGATGTGTGGCGGCTATCTTGTTTACATTGAACAGCAGCACTATCCAGAAGCCAGAGAACACAACGACTGGACTCCCCGGGCTCTTCGCTGTCTCTCCCAAGGGCTTGAGTTTGCTGACTTGACAGACATCCACGCCCCTCCGCCCCGAGCTGACGGCTTCCTGGTATACCAACGCCTCTTCCAGGAGCAACAGTGCTATGTATGCGGAGCATGGCTTCGTGTTTGGTCAAGATGACACCAACATAACCGTTGGAGGTTTGTATCTGCGTCTCCCCTCTCCAGTACATCGCAGACAATGGTGCCAGATGTCACCACCGAGTCCCTCGACCAACACATCCGATGGCATCTTTGAGAAAAAGATGATTGCCGACCTGGACGCCACAAGTGGCCGAGGAGAAACAGCTGAAAGCGTCGTGAACTGGATCCAGCCCGTCTTCCTATCCACCAGACTTGTACACAGTCCGGTCCAGGACTTCGAGGAAACGGAGCCCCCTCCTACAATCATTCAACTATACCCTCGCTAATGACCTGCCTTGGCTTTGCTGGTGGCGCTTCTGCAGCCCAGACCTCTAGTTTTCAGAGGCCAAACAATTCAAGGGGGATTGTAAAGAAGAGCCACCTGCCAATTCCAGAGGCTGAACGTGCTCTCCGGGATCGGTGGCGACGAGCTTGGATCCAAGTGCCGAGGGAATGCCCAATTCATTGGTACCACGTGCGGGTTTGAGCAAAAGATGATGCAGTAGCTTCCCTTTGCTCCACTGCGGTCCTCTGACCTCTCACCACGGTACATTGGCTATACATCAGCGGCTCAGGGTTTCAATAACAAACGAAATCCCCGTTGAAAAGTCAGCATACATCCCTGTACACATGATTCCAAAAGATGGCTCGGAATCGTTGAGGCCAAGCTACTGGGCACACACTGTAACATGACCTTTGATGTAGTGACTGGAGCACTGGAGCCAAAGGAAGGGAAGCAGACCACCAAGACGGGATTCTAAACAACTGACCAGGGCCGAGCCGAGCCATACAATTCTGGCCAGTACCCATGGTTCCCAACCTTCAATCTTGCATTGGTCGCTACATAACTCATCCACTCACGTCACCTTTGCCATATGGAAACACTAGATTAAGGGCAGGAGAACTGCCGAGAGGCTTGGTCTGAAGCTGATAGACCCGGCGGAGATCACTGCAATTATTCACGACACATCCAATGCCTCTGCGTCGCATATATGTATGCAACTAGAGAGGGACTTATCTGTGGTGACCGGTGGCAGGTTCACGCTCTCGATACCCCGCCCTTGACTCGGCTGACAACTTCTGAGCAACTTAGTGAGCTAATATGGGCTTCAGAGGAGCCCGAGGTTTTGGCGGGTGATAGAATATGGCCCAGTACGGAGAACCACCAAGACGAGACTCGCGGCCCCAACGAACCCAGACATGGCTCACGAAGGCAACCAAGGAGTACGTTTTGACCTTCAAAGTGAGACCTAGACTATAGTCACTGTCGTGATATGTACTGCAATTGGTTTTGGTTCTCGAGTTTGGCACTCATTATTGAAGCACAACTACGATGGCCTGCCAATTCCTGCAAGGTACCTTTCGATAACCCCAGAGCAAGGTTTCCAATCTTGATTTACGTGAACCTGAGCGAGTGATGCAACCAGTGATGGGATCACCAGTGTCCGGACCAAGGGAACTTTGAGATGATTTGAAAGATATAGATTGTCTGAACATGCATTCAGGGGACCCGGGTTAATTCATGAACAGCATGTGTAGGAGCCTAACTCGAGTGTTCGACCGAATCATCCTCCAGATTCTCCAACGATGCAGCTTCATTCTGACCTGAGGAACGGATCCGGGCCCACCACAGTGACAAGGCCCATGATCAGACACCGGGAAAGGGAGGCGGTGGCCTTCTCATCTGCGCTCTACTGCACCCAGGAATGCCAACCTCAACATATGTCGAGGGAGTGGCGTGCATGCATGGCATTGAGATGGCCGGGAATAGCCTCATGCGCCACCGAAATGCTTGTACTTGTACTTGTCCCGCCGCGAGCTCGGGTGCTGAGCATGGAGGCCTGGCACTCGGACAGCCAAGAAGCATGGGCAGTGCCAGAAAGAAACCTGCAACATGAAGCAGAAATCTGCAACATGAAGACCACTTGGCCCACTTGGAGATCACTTGACTTAATTTCAAAACACATGCACTTGCAAGACTAAACTACCATGCGCGAGCATGCCTACGAGCGAACATACATACGAACGAGACAAGAAGTAATGAAGCAATAAAGGAAACCAAGAAGCGAGCGGGCGAGCGGGCAAACGTGCGGGCGAACATGCGAACGTGCAGACAAGCGAAAGAAACGACGAAATCATTTGGGGAACGAAGCAAGCCAAAGAAAGGGAGGGATGCGAACGAGCGAACATGCGAGCGAACGTGCGAGCGAGCAAGAAGTCAACGAAACAGTGAGATAAGCCAAAGAAATCAATCTGAGCATATCCAACCGCAACGCACCGGGGCACCACGCGAGAACGCAATGGGCGGGTGGCTGCGCGCGGGTGAGCTACGCCGGAAAGCAACGAAAGCAACGCGATGAAGTCAGAGAAAGCAACGCCGAGAAAGCAACGCCGAGAAGTCAGAAAGCCACGCAGGAAACAAGTGAAAGCAGCGCAACGAAGTCAACGAAATCAACGCGGAAATCAGGAAAGGAGCGCAATGAAATCAGTGAAGGCAACGCATCGAAATCAATCGAAATCAGGGAAATCAACGCGAGAGAAGAAGCCAAAGCAGCGCAGGAAATCAGGAAAAGCACAGGGAATCCAACGTCGAAGACGCAACGTGCCAGGCACCACTCGCACGCAATGGGACTACGAAGCGCACGACATGGGCCAGAGGCCACGCGCGGAGACGCGGCGAAACGAGGATGGGAATCAAGCAACGGGGAACCGAAACAGTGAAGCAAAGAGGGAACGCAATGATGGTGAAGTTGAATTGAAGTTGAAGATGAAGTCAGCTCTGAAGCTGAGGACAAGACAGCCCGACAGCCCACCTTGATGGCAGACCAACCCCGCACTCACACCAGCCTGCCAGCTCCAGCAACAGGAACGGGTGGCCCTAGCAGGGCGGGTGCCTGGGCTAGCTCTGTCCGAATCGGGACCACGTGCGCGTGTTGATTGGTCGCTTCCCGGAGAATTGGGCATTGCGTCAAGTCAGTGACGCAGGCAGCAGTGACAGCGCAGCACCACAACGCAAGTGGCAGCAATCAGAAGTGCAGCAACCAAACTCGGCAATGGTAGGTGCGTCAGGTCAAGTGCGCCGTATCGGCAGTGCATTGCAGCAATCGCAGTGGCAATTGAAGATGCAGCAACCGCAGTCTTAGCAATTGTGGATGAATCCCAATACAAACTGGCCGGGCTACAGTCAGATTGGATGCAGTCAATTGAAACTACTGTCGCATGCATTTGCAGCCCGTCGCAGTGCGTGCAGCGCATCGCATCACCGAGTACTGAGAAGTGTTGATTGAGGGTGCGACAGTTGCGACACCCGGGCCCCCAACGCAATAAGACTGTATTCCAATTGCAGTGCACTCAATCCAACTTCTTGTTGCATGCATCGGAAGTCCATCGCATCATGCACTGCCCGGAGATGCTGTCACTGTTGCGGCCGACAACCGAAAAGCTCCAAGTGAGGCTGTCTTCGTTGCTGTTCAGTTATATTGTGAAGTACAATGGCCGTAGGTCAGACAAAACTGGCCTGTTGCGTGAATGGCATACCAACATCCAGCGGCCATCGCTCACGGCAAACCAGGAGTCGAATGCAACAGAAGTCGGGGTTGACTCCAATGCAGAAGTCGCGGGGACCCAGTTCGTGAATCCCCGGCCACTGGGGACGCAGCTGCATCCCACATCATGATGCCGCGAGGTTCAAAAGAAGATAGCAGCTTCGGTGTGGCACCAGGACTGGGGCATATCGAGAGCCAGCAGGGCGCCTTGCTCGGGTTGGCGGAGCAGGCGGAGCAGGAGGTGACCAGGCCTAATATGATCGGGACCAAGGCGATTTGGACCAGGGGACTCTGTACCATTGAGAGATCAAAGCGGAGAGACGGAAGGTTGCAACACGACGCCTCCTAAGTAACAGCAAAATGAAACTGGGAGACAACGAGACCGTGATACCGCGAGATCACAACATAGCATGACATCAAGACAGCAAGACATTGAGACAACGTCACAGACAGCAGGACAACAGGACAGCAGGACAACATCCAGGTGGCGGAAGAGGGAAAAAGACACGCGAGGCTTCACCAGAGCCGCCACCAGAGACGCCACCAGAGACGCAACAAGGTAAAGTAGATGGCAAAGTAGATTAGAGTGCAGAGTGCAGACCGAAGGGCAGAAGTTAGAGACAAGGGCAAGCCCAAACACCCAAGAGTCACCCGAATGATGCGCGACGAGGGGGATTAAGTACCAGGGACACCGGAAGCTTCGAGCACCGGGAACAACATGATTGCGGATCGCACAACACACAAGACGGAAGCGGCGGGGCTCAGTTGCGATGCCACAGATTGGCATCATGGAGCAGACGAGGCGACAGAGACAAGGGAAGGGGACAGGTCCAGCACGAGGAAGACGAAAATGCGAACAACGCTGCCGCGAATGGTGGTGAGAGCGACAGCGACATCTGCCTGGAGCATGCCAGCCAAGCGGACAAGCAGCCAAGCGGACAAGCGGAAAAGCAGCCGAGTAGCCAAGCAGCCAAGCAGACAAGCGGACAAGCGGACAAGCGGAAAAGCAGCCGAGTAGCCGCAGCGGCGTCAGAGAAGTCGCAAGATTCAGTAGAGGAAGCCGCAGAAGCTGCACATTGGCCGCAGGTGAAGCCACAGGAGCAGCCGCAAAAGCCGTCGCAAGATCAATTGCAATATCAATCGCATGATCAGTCGAACGATCAACCGAAGCAGCCGCAGAGGCAGCCAGAAGGGCATCAGCATAGCAGCAGCAAGATAGCCGCGCAGTCGAGTAGACACAGGCGTCAGAGCAGTCGCGAGATCAGCCGCGATATCATCAACAGAAGCAGCAGCAGAATAGCCGCAGAACATCTGCAAAAGCAGCCGCAAGAGCAGTCGCAGCCGCAGCACAGAAGCCGCAACAGCAGAAAAGCAATAGCCACAGAAGTAGCCAAGTCGCAGCCGCAGAACAGCAGGAGGACCGGTCGCAAGAGCCACCGAGAAGCAAAGCAACCACAGGATCAGCAGCAGAAAAGCAGCAACGCAGCAACGCAGCCGCAGGAGAAGCAGACCAACCGTAAGAGTAGCTGTAGCAGCAGAAAAGGCAGCCGCAGGAGAAGCAATCGACAGCAACACTGTTGCCGTCGGTGCGGCCGCCAATTGAGCCAACACTTGTGTAGCCCTCGGCACTGAATACCACGTCAACACTTGTGGAGCGCTCAGCAACATCCAGTCCCCCGACACTTGTTGGGACACAAGAGATGTGCAGATGTGCAAATGTAGGTGCCCGTTGTACGCCGCCTCTTGACAATGCCAACACCCTCGCCTCAAGCTGAGGTGTGGGTTCGGCTCGTGGAGGTCGGTCGCTCACTCATGAGGGTTTGGTCGCTCGCGAGGATCGGTCGCTCGAGGGAGAGAGGTCGGAAGGTGAAGGGAGATCGGTCGGAGCCGAAGCCTGCGAAGTGTCAGCATTGAACCAATTGAGTGGTGCAGTGGCTGCGCACGCGGGTGACCAAGGCTCCGAACAGAAAGAGCCAAGGCCACGAAGCCTGAAGGAATGGACCAGGCCGCCGCAGCGTGCCAATTACCAGGCAGAAGCGAGTGAAGAAAGATGGAAGAGGAAAGATAGGGAAGCGAAGAATGTGGGAGGGTTGGACTGCTGGCGCGTCGACTGCTGGCGAGAATGGTTGCTGGCGAGAATGGGCTGTCAGGCGTCCGCAGAAGGGTCCTGGAAAGTGTCAGCCAAAGAACACAGCGGAGGGAGAGCAATGGGCAATGAACCGAAGTCCGAAGACCGAAGACCGTGGCAGCGAGGCCCGAGGCAATCGTCGAGCTGGAGACAGATGCCCAGGAGATCAGGCGTCGAGGCAAGCCATCACCAATCGCCCAGCAGTCGAATGGCGAATGGCGGAGCCGCTGTGTCAGTGGATAGCAATGTCGCCTTGCCCGTCAATCTGTGATGTTGAGTAAGCCTGGAGTGCTCTGGGTCCAGGATCCAAGACCTGGAGTGCATGAGGCATTGGGGGAAAGTAAGGCGACGGTGATAGCAACAATGAATTAACAAATGCGGGTGTGTGGTGATGAACTTGGGGACTGGAGGCTGCAGATGGTGGACTTTTGTCGGAGACAACCGAAGTTCAGGAACAGCGCTCGAGATCGCACTACCCCGCAATCTCGATGCCGGCCCGCACCCACGTGGGCGCACGTGCCAGGCCAACTGGGATTCGGGGAATTGAAGATGGGTTTGAGTCATGTCACATCGATGCATCTAGTACCTAGAGTACGTCCATTGCAGATTGCCTCAATTACATTTGCATATATGAAATCGATCGTGCATTGCGAACCCAATTGCGTGCATCAATTTGCTTTGGCTTTGGAGGCCGAAAGTGTTCAAGTCAAGTCCCAAGTCAGGTGCAAATGCCCACCTAAGTCAATTGGCGGGCGGGCGCCCAAGCACGGGCCACTCCAGCGCTGTGTGTAAGTCGCACAAGTCGTCCAAGTCGTGATGCGACCCAACCAAATGCCCCAGCAATGCAGCAGGCGATAATCGGATGAAAAGGGGGAGGACCAGGTATCGAAGCTGTAGAATGCTGAGCTCGCAGTTCCCGGAGGTTCAGCAGTAGGTTAGATCTAGTTCTCGTCTCGGGTGCCGGGTTTGCGGTGGTGACTTGCACGGCTGCACGGTTCCACTTACACCAGAAATCAGAGGTGCCCCGAGACTTGAACCATCACTAGGCCACAGGGCACCAGTCCACCAGTCCAGTGCAGGTGAAATATATGCAGCGGTAAACCCCTCCAACTGGCCTTCGGATGGATTGGTCGCGTTGCTAATCAGATCACTCTTGCTGGGCGAAACTGCCCTCCTCACCGGTCGGCCGGACGGAAAGCTTGCCGCTGATACAGACTATTTCAGTCCATACCTATCCAATCCTTTGACATCGATACCGTTGCTGCATCGACGAGATATCTCGACCTGACTCCGCAGACTGCGGCGATCCGAGAAACACTGTGGCAAGTATTCGGGATCGATGTACATCACATGTTACAGGTGAGGATGAATAGGAGGTTCCGGCGCCGGTCCTGTTCCGGGCAGCGTCGATTGTAGTCATGCTCCGCTTCTTTCGCGGCGAAATACTCCTAAGTTGGACAGCACAACTCACCAAACACCATGCGATGATTGCAATAGCGACTTGGACTGCTGAGTTGCGCTCAAAGGTTTAGCAGTTTTGCTAATCGCTAGCTGACGATACTGCCGCTACCTCTGCGTCAGAGTCTTGTGCAATCGACGGCCTACCGCGAGTCCTGCTGCAGCTTCTAGCCTCGTGGTAGGTTTCTTCCCTAACATCTTCTATGGTAGCTTGCAGGCCACAAGCACTGCCACTTGAACGATTGGTCTCAGAGTGATTATATTCGGGCCGGCGATGGTCGTTGATTACCGGCAATCTTCGAGTAGGTTCGATTTTGCATTAACATAGCTGGCTCTGGCGAACACCAACTATATATGTATTGCTAGATACTGATGTTTCAAGTTGATGGCTGACTTCATGCCATACGCAACAATATTGACAGCATCTGGATCTGGTTTGCTGCGCGCAGGCCCACGGGTATTGCACAAGGGATATCCGTACGTCACAGCCTTTTAATGGAATCACTTCTGCGGCATTGCACGTACCAAAGACTGATGCCACTCCCGTAATGTAAACACCGACATCCCAGTAGATCAAATGGCCGTTTAAGCACAGGGGAACTGGTTTCTCTGGTTTCTCTGGCTTTATCTATGTCGATGATTTGATGTTTTGACAATTCCCACGGTTCCGAAAAGCGTACTTTCGTGGACTTGGGGTGACTCCTATCTGGAACCACTCGATTCTTGTTGGCAAAGTCCTCTCTGTATACCTACCTAAATAGAGCTTGCATTGAAATCGTCTCGCTACGTAGCATCCAGTTGATTCAGCGAGCAGTGCGGTTATGGCCCTTTTGGATGTACCACTCCAAGTTGCCCGGAACCATGTGTGCAATACGTTGTGAGGGAACTATAGGTTCGCCTGACGGGGACTTCATTGAGCAGAGTGGGACGTTCTCCAGGGAACTGCAGAAGCCATTGAGTTCAGGTTAAAATCATCGAACGTGGGTGTCTACTTGAGGTCGAAGCCGACGGCTGGTCAGCTACCTAAGGGTTAACTACTGCTTCATGCCGTGTGAGGGCGACCTTGGTTTCAGATGTCTCGTACACATGAGCTCGGCTTCCAATAGTACCGATGCAAACCAGCCACCGGGGGAGAACCGGCTCGCTGTATTAAGTGGAATACGATGTAAGAGTGCACTTGTGGCCTCGCAAGATATTGATGTAGCGGGACTTGGATCACGAGCGGGGCCAATCACTCGTTAGTATTACAATCCCCTATGCTCATTTGCCAGTCGAGTGCGGGCGACGCGAACAATAAAGGGTGCGTCTATGTACGGAACTCCGGAACATTTACCCAAAGATAAGAACTACAACGTACCCAAAGTCCAACTTAGGACGACCAGTATAAAGTAAAAGGAGTAAGGATCGTTAACAAAAGCATAATCTGGACCGAGGTTGGTAGACGGAAGTCTCAACGCGAGGCAGTGAGAGTGGTCTATAGAGTGGCGGTGCTATTGAAGGCGAGGCCAGGCCCGAAGGCCTTGACGAGTATACCACCTAGTAAAAACGATTTCCATGAAGACCATTGGCGTGTGACTGCTTCACTGGCTTCTCTTTGGCTATGGAGAACATCCCTTCCGCGTACTTGGAAGTTGTCGAAGCTCCTCACACTCCCCCTTGGCAACGTTGACCAGTTCGTATTGCTAAAACGTTGTGGAGGATCCCAAACATGCCCAGCCCACCTTCTCTTGGTGTCGTTGAACACCTCCATTTGCTTGTCAGGGAAAGGTGTCTGTCACTCTCAATCATCCTATTCTTTTTGACGGTGTAGAAGACCAATGCTCTGACTCGACAGCATCCACCGGCACCACCACTCCGCCCGACCATTGCGACCGCCAACGCACCAATCAACCTAGCAGCCTAGCAACTGGAGCACCGCAATCGACTTGTCCTGGGCTTTGTCCTTTGATTCTCCCCTCTTGGCGGCATGTCTCAGCAGGAACACTACTTGAGATGGCTCACTGTCCTCAACCGACCTCCCCATGGAACTACTATCCCTGTGCCAAAAACGCCCCGGCTGGCGTGCTGGAAGGCTGTCCCGCTGCCCTGTTAGCATTATGCTGTGCTGCCGGCTAGGGCAGATGCCGCTGTCACTCTCATCATCACTGCTATAGTCATGTTGGCGTAGCCTTCTGGCTCGTGCTGAACCTGACCCATACTCTCATCCCTGCTGCGGTATCTGTCTTGTTATACGACTGTTTTCACCGGGCCGAGATGTTATGAGCTCTTGGCCATCGGTCTGGCCTATTATTTTGGGATTTCTTTATTGCGCCACTAAGCTGAAACTGGGATACGTTGGACCCATCAGATGACCGTGGTAGCTGACGAAGCCACTGCTGAGAAGCCAGATTTGGCAAATTGTCCGAGATTTAGGACAATAAGGCAAGCAATGTGACTCACATGCTCTGCGCCCTTTTGGATTCTTGTCTCACAAAGATGTCCGTGGAGAGTTTCCCAACCAAGCAGCTGGTGCAAGTTGTTTTGCATGACTTTGCCGGGTTGACTCTGGTTAACTTATGGGACTAGCCCATCATGAGCCATCGCCAGAGCCCAGGTTCCCGGTGCAATGCTTCGGCGTGGTGGAGGTTGACCTGAAGTACTCACATATGGGCACATCCTTTTCCATACACTGCTGCTCTTCGGCAGGAGGGCTGCCTGTACAAACTGGAATCTCGCCCTTGGAGTCTACTAAGGAGCTGCAGAACTCCTCGAAAATCTGATCCGATCCCTCTCCTGGAAGATAGCAAGTGATCTTACTCAGGATGAGGGAACAAACCTCACGTCCCCGCCGACCCCGAGACGAGCTACGGATCACACCGAGTTGACGAAGGGCATGCTCGTAGTCAGTCTGACGCATCCTCACCGAAACATTTCTTTCACTTGGGTGCCGATGCGCATTTCGATCTTTCTGAATGGAGATCAGGGAACTGGCGTTGGGTTGCGCGCACACTGGCCAAGCAAACACGTGATTCCTCCTACATAGACTAAACTCGTCTCGATGACTGATGGAATGTACTGAATGTACTGGCTGAAACAACAGTGAAGATATTGAGAATAGATTGCATCCAATGCATGTGCACATAACCTATGTTGCTTGATGGGGTTTGGTCGGTTCGATGCTAGCCTAGCCGGTGGGTGGGCGAACGCGAGATCCCAAGTCAAATCGTTTAGCTAATATTCTTCGCCACCGCTTCCGCCAGACAGGCTGGCGGTGATACACGTTGGTTGCGCTTCTGCTGTTCGTCTGCCCTCGATGAGATCTTCAATCTCTTCTGCCTCATTGGTGCCGGGCAGCAAAACTATATAGCAGCCGCCGCTCACCCAACAGCCCAATGACAGCGACTTTGATCCCGATCTGCAAGAGAAGTGTAGCAACATGCTATTACTGACGTTGGGACACCGTGCAAACAAGATCCAGTTGTCGAGCCCGTCGTCGCCGCTCTCCATGGAACCGTAACCGGGTGTAAGATGCGGTCTGCTTTATTGATATCGACTGATCAGCTGCCGACCGTCACAACTTATCTTTTCAAATTGTGTCCCATAGGCTGAGTAACTTTCCCATGGTCAGACACTTGCGCTTCCCAGATCGGTTATCATGTTCCAATGCGCGTCACGAACCTAGCCTAGGATTCCGTTGCTCACAGATCAGGACAACCACCGGTGAAGAAGTCAACATGGCTACTCAGTTGATGTCCACATATCCATTCTGGGAAACAGGGTCGCTAATTTACATCTTGGAGTAGAGAATAATGACGGGCTTTCCAAGGTAATCGATCGCCCGTAGTGGAACCACGTCATGATCGCCCACCGAACTCCTGAGATAGACCCTCACGCGGTGACGCCCGGTCTGTTTTGACCCGTCCCTGGCCACTTGACATGAGCGCCATTACCAATGTACTGGACCGACAGTCCTTCGATTTGGTCGAGAGAAGTCAATACGCCGTTTGTGATAGCCACTCTTATGCATGTTGGTACCACATCTCGTCAAGGACCACCGCCTCAGACGCGATCCTGATCACCCTGTATGTCCCGATCCCCAAGCCGTCTACTTGCTCGCAAGACTGGATCTTGGCCCTAATACTTAATGTTTACGCTTTTTCCATCCTTATTAGGATCCACGGGAACTTAAAGTCTTCCTTGCTAGAGACACAGGGTCAATGGTTTCGTATATATAATCCAGATGCCAAGATCTGGCATCGAAACCCGACATCGATGCTAGCTAACTTAGTCAAGGATAATTGGCAGGTTTCTGGGTTCACTGTTACGATGAAAGCTACGATCTCGCGAAATAGCACCACATTACCTTGTTATGCCTCTGGGTTGATCAGCTTGGAACCCATGGATTCTGTTTTGCTTTAATTTGAATCTCGACCAAGTGAAAAAGGGGGTTGACACGGGTGATCTCGGCCAAGGTCCCAACTCAGAAAAGGCACTCCTTAGCAAGGGTCAAGAGGCGTGTTCATGAGATCATGGTCAAGGGACGGGAGACAAGCACGTGGTCACGATGTCGAATTGGGGTCTATCTAGCAGTGCTCTGCTACTTGCTCCTGCTACCTCTTCTCCAAATCCTCATATTGTCTGAATCATTAATGGCAACGCAAAACATGTCATTCGTGTCCCCTCATGGGCAGACTTCTTCTCCTTTCCGCTTGAGACTCTATCTTCACTTTGCTGCGCTAGGAAGTCTTTTGTTTCTTGCGCGCGCCACCCCAGTCCAAGTCCTCCTCGCCATCATTCTGCTTCATCTGCTCCGATTGCTCCGATTGCTCGTCAGGCAACTGGTGGGTAGTTTGATCCTTCTTATCGCTCGAAGCTCCTTTGCTGTTGGGCTCAGCAGTGTTCGGGTTCAAGCCTTGTAGATGCATCGGCTGTCGGTACCAAGTCATCGACCGGGGAATGCGTGCCGGCAATGACGGCAACCTCCGAGGCAGGCTCGACCTCGATAGGAGATCCCGGGGCTTCGAAAACAGCGCCTGCAACTTGGGTCGTCGCATATTCTTCACAACGCGATAAGTTCCGCGAATCCTCGCGGGCAGCCCCGTCAACCTCGAGCTCTGTCGCAACAGGTACACCGTCGAGGACCAGAAGCTTGCTGACACCGCCGTGCCCGCGTCATCCTGTCGGCCCTGAGGCTCGTTGGTCGCTACTGGAGGCTGTGGCAGTTCGAGAGGAGTGCTATCCCCATCCGCGAAAATCACAGGCTCGTCTTTGCCAGCATTGGTTTGCTGCTCTCGACCTGCGACAACTGTGGTAGAGTTGGTTGCAGGCAGCTGACCAAGGTCGGTCTTGTCGACTTGAGGATCTGGAGAGCCGTACTGCTCGTCGTTCTGCCGCTTGGCGAACGGGGAAGGCGGGATTGCTCTTGCTGTATGATCGTCCATGTCGACCGAGTCTTCCTCCATGTCGGATACTTCACTCGTCTTGGCAAGCTTCCCGAGTGGGCCGGTATTTCCATCATTGGTGCAATCAACCGTATGCTGATCAGTATCAGTCTCTGAGTAGGCATTGCCGTCCTCATCTCTCGAGTCGTTCTGCTTCTTGGATGCCCGTACGCTCTCATGCAAGGGGACTGGTTGGGGACCAGAACGAGGGAACAGTGGAGAGTGAGGCTGTCTGGCTACTGGGGCGAAAGGATTCACAGATGGTCTTGTAGAAGGGCCAGCACTGTACGACATGTCGTCATCGTGTTCTTTCGATAGGTTGTGATCGAGTTTGGAGTGTTTTGCTCCAACGTCGTCGTCGTCATGATCTTGTACGATTGTGTATGTACTCCGGTTCGCATACCGGCTCGCGTAATCGCTATCGTCCGTGGTTTCTTCCTCGTCGTCGGGATCCTCGGGCTCACCCATTCGGTTGTCGTCGGCAGGCTGTCCGGACTGCTCGCCATTGCCAGCATCTTTGACGATAGCGTTGCACACGGCCATGAGTATGCAGCCCAGTAGATTCTTGCCCCACTTCGATGGGGAGACCTTTTTGGAGTCTTCCAGGCTGTAGCCGATGCCCCATATGGCGTCTGTCGGGGAGCATTCCACCAGCCAGTGACCTTTGAGGCGCATCAGTTGTTCTCGGATATCCGCAGCATCTGGGCTGGAGAATTTCAAGTAGTTGCCTCGGAACACGATCGTCTTCTTGTGCTCGTCCCACAACTGGCTGTCAAAGTTCTTGACCTGTCTGCCGGTAGACAAAGCCCTGTCGGCATGGCCAGCATCGAGCGCCAGTATCTTTTCGGCGGTCTTCTTATCGCCGAAAAGGATAGCCTTGCTGTAGTGCATGTAGTGCTCGGCGGTGGGAAAGTAGATGCCGGGGAATTTCTCGTCGTCCTTGAAGCCGCTGGGGTACCACTGACTGAGGAATCCGAAAGGTTCCGTCTTGCGATAGAAGTACCTGACCGGACCACGATAAGTCCGGCCACAGTACTGGGACAGGGCATTGGATTTCGGCATTCCGTGACTATGGTCGGATGTTGTAGTCGGGTTGAGGAGGGTTGGTCGGGGCCTAGCAGTTGCGCATCCCGTGACTATGGTCGGGAGATGTTGATAAGTCTGGGAGATCGGCCGGACAATTGCAGGGAATAGACTGGACCGCAGAAATATTTGTGAATGTGAGAAGGATGTGAAGGTGGATTTTGGATGTTAGATGTGGACCTCTAGTCAATCAATCCACCGCAACAATCAACTACTTGCTGCTAGCCATTTCTGCCAAAACTACTGAACGATCTCCAGGTCTTCCTCCATCATTCCACCCCACCACCTGGTCAAGATAGCAGGGCCCTGTCAATTGCCGGTCCATCTCCGGTTCATTGCCTGTTTACTACGGCAACTGACAGCCTTACCACACCTTCCTGCCACCGAGTTGACCCACTTCCTCCAACACTCTTACCACAATATTTACCCACCCGATCTATTCCCGATCTATTCGCGGTCCATTCCGGTCTACTCGCGGTCCATTCCGGTCCACTGCCTGCTTGCAACTGCCCCGGCCATTTAACCACGCTCTCCTACCACCGAGCCGGCCCACACTCTTCAACAATCCTACCACGATATTTGCCCGCCCGATACAAACCCGACCCACACCCGACCTTCGCCCTGCCAAAACCCGACATACACGGCCTTTGCCCAGCCACCTTCCGTGACCAAAGTCACGGGTTCGTATTAGCCGTCTCTCGTGACCATAGTTCCGGACTCGCATCAGCAATGCCTCCCAAGCGAAATCTCACGGAAGCCCAAGCGGCATCGTCGCCGACTACGACATCTTCTTCCTCTCCCGCACCCGATTCTGCCTCGTCCCCCCCTCTTACCACCAAGAAGGCTCAGCAGCGTAACAAGAGACAGAAGCTGCAGCAAGGAATGCAACCCGACGATGCCACCTATCCCTTCTTCAACAGCCGGGATCTCAACGACATCCAGCCACTGCCCACTCATGAGTGGACACCTGCTACAGACGAAGAGATTGCCAATGCCGTGGAGAAAGCCACAAAGTACAGCGAGGATGCCAAGAGAGCCCGGGTCCGAGGCACCAACTACGACATCCAGAACGTGAAGAAGTTGAACCTGAACCTGGACTGGTGGGACTGGGACTGGAAGTACCAGCACCCACCCGAGCGCGAGATCACCAGAACGGAGGAGGGCACGCTTCGAAAGCTGCATTCTGGCCATGGCCTAATCAAGGGCCAGACCATTGTTCATACCGTCTCCGCCACCTTCCCGGGCAATGAACTATCGGCCTCCATGCTTGGCTTTGCGTCCCTGGCAGTATTCTACACCTGGATTGACAGTCAAGGTAGGTTTTCCAGTCCTGGACTATGGTTACCTGTTTTGGCCTAACCATGGTCACGGAATGCGCTGCCCTTTGTTCCATCCCGTAACCATGCTCACGGAGTCCGCTGCCGCCGCCATCGATCCGTAACAATGGTCACGGGCTGGGCCTCACTATCCCATGGCCCGTAACCATTGTCCCGGGATGCCTTCCGTCTACCTGATATGTGCTAACTTGTATTGCAGGCACAGACTTCTTCGCTGACCTTGAGCACCTGCGACTCGACAACTGGCACCCACATCCCAGCACCCCCAGCTATGTAGCTATACCGGCCATACTCAGCGGGCGCGCCAAGCACAGTGGCGTGCACCGTATCCTCGAGGCCATCTCCACCACTGAGTCACACCGGACCTTCTACATCCGCAATGGCGATGTGGACCGAGCCTGGCAGCCCGTCGAGGCCCGAAACAACACGCACTTGGCTGCCACCATTCTAGCCAATGTGCTGGTTGCCTTGATGTTCGCCACCACAGGCCCCGACTGCGACGAGCGCCGCTTTGTCCGCGTCTATGGAGAAGAGGGGAACAAGACCCCGTACTACCATGGCTACCACGCAAACATGTGGCTGGCTATGATCCAGGGTGGCGTCAATCTCTTCCATTTCCGTCGCCGTCCCGATACGCACTACATCGTAGATGGCAAGCCCCATGGCACGATCACGGGCGTCTCCACTCAGTCTTTTGACCAGTTGTCTGGTCCCGTGTCGGGAGATATGGCCAAACAGCTGCCAGAGTCGATTTGGCTCGAGATTCTCAGCGACTTCCACGACGCCCTCTCTCAGTTCAAGCCCCCGAACGCCCCCGAAAAGACCACAGACGAGAAGGATGGGGTGCTCCAAAAGCTCGACAAACGGATGAGTGCTCGTCTGGAGTACATATGCTCGGTCCCTCGAAACAGTAAAGTCTTTCGCTCCAAGAACATCGATAAGACCAATTCTGCGCAAGAGATAGACAAGCAGTCATTTCGACTGCCACCCATGACGGAGGGCATGCTCGAAGATACATTGGAAGCGGTATCGCGATTGCACGGTGCCCCCAAGATCTACGAGAAGGACGAGGAAAGCGCCAAGATCATGACTGGTCACATGCGCACCATGCAGGATTTCATCAAAATTATGGTGCCAAGTACCAACGAGGAAGGGCAGCAGATGTTCACCGGTCAGGGTGTCCCACCGATGCAGGTCTACATGAAGGAGCTATTCTTCAAAGGCCTTAACGCGAAGGAAGAGGACAAGCACCTTATCCACCATTACACCAACATCATGGGCTCGGAGCTCAACAACGTCTCCCCTGGCAAGCCACACGTCAAGATGGCCATGCATCGAATGATGCTGATGAGCGCCTTTAACGCACGCACTCCCGAGGTCTTCTGCCGCCACGACAACGTCAGCAACTTTATGGATTCTACGCTCCTGCCCGCCCAGACGCAAGACGCCGGCACCCAGGCGGGCGCTACAAAGGGCAAATCCAAGGCCGCGGTCTGTGGTGTCGAGCAGGTTGAACTTCTGCGAAGCAAGGATCCGGACGGTGGCATGCTGTACACCTACGATTTGGTCGACTTCCCGAAAACGGGCATGCCCTTCCCCCCGGACCGCTCGCGCATCGTTCACTGGGTCACCGGGAAATCCCCCGTCATGGCCGAGATTGCCAAGATGGTGGCGGCGAACATGAAGAACAACAAGAAGCGCACGCTGATCATGGTTGACGACCAGGAGCCTTCGGGCGAGTGGATCAAGGAGATGCTCGAGAAGCATATGCAGATCCACAACGACGACTTTGCCACCTTGCGCAGTACCAAGCGGTCGGAAAAGTACAAGTCTTGCGTCGTTGCCATCTACTCGGATGACTCGGCCGACGAGGACGGAGAGGGTGGCTTGGAGGCCCAGCGCCAGAATAACGAGGGCGACACGGTGAACTTCTGCAACAAAGGCCTAGAGATCGTGATGGACCGCAAGTCTCTGCACAATCTCGGCAAGTTTACGGCAGCACTTCCCAATGCCGACCGACCCCTGGCTCCGCGCAGTCACGTTCGTCTTAAGGACGAGCGAGAGGCCTTCGAGATTGAGCAGCGCAAGCGCGCGGCCATGTCGCAGGAAGACGCACCCATGGACGACTGAGCGGGCGGATATTTGGGATTTTTGATACGTAGAGATGAGTATGGGTGCGATGCGCACTATGGATGTACATTAGATGAGCTCGCGGCGAATTTCGTTGGAGAGAACACTATTTCCGATGCATTAGTTAGAACCAATGACGTGTTCAATCGAGATCTTACCTTCCCCAGTATGATATGAGATATCCCAGTGTGGCTCTTTGGCAGCAGACTACCTCGTGACCGCATCGGACTGTCTGCCTTTTCTCATGCGCATTGCGAAAATACTTGTTTAGAGGAACTGATTCCGCACTGCAAGTCTCAATCCCGCTGTCATGGATGCTGGTGGGGTCGAGCCCGGCCCCGCCCCCACGGCCATTTTAAGCTTGCCCCACGGTTCCGGTAGGCAGTGCACGAGCCGCAGCTTATTTGGACTGCCCAGTTCCAGTGGACAATTGTAATCGGGATTTGGGTGGACCGCCAACTCTGCTGGTCGTTCACAATGAGGGCTCTAGTTGCATATCCAATTGACCGCGCCCGATTTCAAAGCTCAGTTCAACTTGCAAATTCCATAGGCTGTGGAAGGATTGCAAGACTTATGTGCACCAAGCGTTCCAATGGGGATGTGGGGGCAGAAATGCCCGCGCTCGATGTACATGTGCCGGAAGACGGAGGCTGATGCGTGCTGGGCTTGGCTCAATTCCATTTCTTTCCTCGTCACCAAATGCGGTTTCTTGCTCACCAGTTCGTTCGGCCTGATGGGGTTTCTCGTGCCCTTTCCGACTTTGCTCTCCGTCAAGAACGTTCTTGGGTAAGTTCGGCGTCAGTCTGCATCACCGGTAATGATGCTTGCTGGCTCGGCGATCCTTGATCTACTTGTGTCCGTTACGGAAAACCGGGACAGAACAAGTCCAAGCCACATACCGTCATGACGATGCTTCAGAACAAAAGTGTCAAGATCGAGTTCTTGTGTGTCGCCCTAGGCCTCGACGTGGTCCAGTCCTTCCTTGTTGTAGATGGTGTACTGCTTGAAGCGGCGGAGCGTGGCTGGGGACTAGAACGGATGGTAGAGGTGGATCGCTTCCCTCAACAGGTTAGCTGTCGACCTTTCAAAATGTGCACATTGACTGTGATCAACCATTGGGCAACTTACATCGTGGTTGTTAGTGGCAACCGATCTGCCCACGGTCTCTGTGATCACTTGCTGTCGAGGTGCGCTGCTGAGTTTGTGGCAATGGTGCCCCAAACACATAGGTCATCTTGTTGAACGTCTGACTGGCGAGGCTTGGCGTCGCCACAACAAACCCGGGGAGACCTCGATCGTCCCACTCGTGGCCATCTTGCGTTTACTTCCACCGAGTACACCGTGATAGCAGATGTGGTGATGGTGACATCGTTGGCCATCAACGTACCACAAGAACCATGAACCAGAACTCCCCATCTCCCGGAACGATAAGATATTGACCAGCTGCTGTTCTGTATCGGTCAGTGACTGCAAGTTCTTATTGTCCCCGAGAGTCGAGTTTCGGTTGTTCTACTTGCGTGTTGTCGTGGGTAAAGCTCATCGCACAGGCACTTCTTCGAAGTCACCCTCCTCTGACCCCATTCTTGGAGACAGTTGTCTGACAGATCAAGACTGCTGTTGAATCTTGTTGTCTTGAATACATCCTTCCGCAAAGCTTGTCTCGAGTTGTTCTGATGATCCGTCCTGTGAGGCTAGAAGTTGTCGTTGATATGTTCGTTTGGCTGATGGAATCCATTGGACCTGGGCTGTGATGGAGTGACTGGCGTGACCACTGTGGTTCTCCATTCGAACGTCAAGCACGTTCTCGCTTAACGGCATCAGCGTCACAACGTTTTCCTCGAGGCTGATTGCCGCTTTTGTTCGCCGGCGTTCTTGTCCGAGAACATATTGCTTGTGGTAGCTCGAGACAAACATCTCTCAGATGGGCAGCCATGCGATTCTTCACTTCTTGGTCGTGCTATCATGGACGGCTATGTTTGGAGCATCGGAAGACTCGTTCGCTGATCTGAGACTATCGACATTACCCAAGAGCCTCCCATGTTCAGCGAATATAGCAGGTTTGACCAACTTGTCGCCCACTCCGTCGGAGACCAAGCCCGTCTTCCAATCTTCAACGTCTCGTTGGAGACTAATTACTGGTCTCGAGGGCTTAGCAGCAGGCATGTAGTGATCCTGGAAGCTCGTGTCAGTGGCTGGCCAGTGCCTAAATCTGAAGTCGATAGTGTTAGCATGCCCAGGACATTGGCAAAGATAGTGGCATGGATATGGAAAGCGGGTCTACGTTGACGTTGTGGATGAAAGGTTCCCGGATGGTGTCCAATCTGGAGACGTCTTCAAAACCCGGGTAGGTACCTTGTGGGTGTTGTTCGAAAGCAAGACGAGTTCTCTTTGTTTGTACACAGCACTCACTCGTGGAATCCCAAAGCACTTCGGCCGTTCAAGAAGTCGATGGGTAAGAACCATCAGCGCTGACTATGAGGTCACTCGGCGAATTCGAAGGCCAATGAGAATAAATCCTGGATGCAACAGTGCTTGCGGATATGCATCCACTGCTAGACCACCGTACCGGCAAGCTAAGCAGAGATCAGCTGTGTAGCAAATGGCAAACAGGAGACCTTGTACAGAGAAAGCTCAGGGTCGTTCCGTCGCACATCATGGGTGCAAGGTGAGGCCACTCCCGGCGGGCGAGGATCTGAAGATACGGCGAGCAAGAATCATTGCCGCAAGTTGCATCAAGAACTTGTCAGCGTCTAGTGACACAGATAAACAGGCCCTGTGACACGGGAGCTCATCCCGGACTGCGTCAAACCAAGTTTTTCACTTCTTCAAGCCAGAAGGTCGCCGCTTGGTTGGTGGCGATCCGGCCGGTTTGGAAGCGAGCCACCGAGCTGGTTGGCAGTATGAAGTCCCGAATCAAGGAGGAGAATCCCGTGGAGGTGGATGACAGGAAGACAGAGCCCGATGAAGTAGAGGAGACCTGCTGTGTCATGGCAAAGGAGAACTTTCAAGCATCACCAACAGCGACACTGCCACTGATACCGCACCCCTGTGGGACAGCAGCTTGCTTCATCTCTGAAGACGCAAAGGCTTATGGGACATCTTGCCTGTATGAATTAGAAGCCGCAAAAAGCCACCCAATGATCGCATCTTGAGAAGGTGGATAGGGTAGCTAAATGGTGACATGAGTTCCGGACGTTGAGCTGCGCCGGCGCTTACAATGCAGCTGGCGCTTCGAGTTCTGATGAGACGCCACCTTGGCAGCTGCGACATGCTGTGGTGGATTGCCGGGGATACATGATAAAGACTTGGCATGCGTCACCGCTTGGGGACATTTGGCACGGAGATCACCTTGCGGCAACGGGAATGAGCCGCCGCCCGCCAGCTACTTTCACGACACAAGACAAACAACAATGCAGATACGATCGGTGTTCCCATTTATCTCGAGGTTAAGCCTCAGAAGTCTACCTATAGTTCTGGATTTTGCCTTGGTCCCAATATCATTTGTTCGAAAACCTCCCCATTCGAGATATCCGGCGAGCATCCCTGGATAGTCAGATCTGGGCGCGCAGTGCCACGGACCAAACGGCGACTTTACTTGTTAACAGGCTAAACACCACATTGAAGCTTGACGATGGTGACAGTAACTCTGAGCGACCACTCTTCCAGGTGGCTTGAGGAGTCCGGGGTGATTAAATGCCTGGTTAAGAAATTAAATGCCTGGGTGAGAAGTACGTGTCGGGCATGATCCCAAGCTGTGCCACCTTCCTCCCCTTCGCCATGCACGCCTGGCCATTGCGCCCACCTTGCAGCTGATCGCAGGCGTCGAAGGTCAGCGCCTGCATTAGTAGAGGCCATACGGCTGGGGGAGCACAGCCGCAAGTCGTTACTGTATAGCATCGACTTACTTTGAGGTGACCTGCTCTTTGTAAGTCTCTTGTTTCTGCCGGGAAACCTTGGTACGAATCGAAAAAAAAAAAGAAGAAAGAAGAATTCTAGAATCTGGACAGGTGAACTGGAATTGTTTCGCCAAGGATTATGGAAAAACGTGTTGGTATGGTAGGAGCAACACCTTCTGATGGTAGCAACAATCAAAAACATGGAAAAACATGCTGGCAGTCAACGATGCATAGGGCCGATGATGTAAGCTGTAAGCCGCGCCAGCGGGAGGTCATCTCCATTCCAAGGTAAAATTGGAAGTGTCTGATTGGCCACAGTCTCTTGGGTCATGGAGATCCGTAAAGACGAGCGCACGGCCCGTAAACGGTTTACGACCCGTGCCAACCCTGCCACTTGCTGTAAGCTGAGTCTTGGCGCCATATGATTGGTCGAGCGCCGGCCCCTAAGCCAGCCGGACTCCAGGCCGCCTGTAGATAATCACAAGTGGTGGCTCGGGCAAAATTGCAATGCGCCGGTAGGGCGGCTTTTGACAATCGCCTGCAACTTCTAGAATCCCTTCCAGTGACATAAAAGGGAGGACACGAAACATGTTTTGATTCACTTTGCCTCACTCTATGCGTTTGCACAATTGTACACAGTTTTCCCAAATCATTAGTCTTCTTCACTTTGATTAATTAGATCGCTGAACCGAGGTCTCCTCCAGAGATTTCCATGATCCCATCGTAGCAGCCGTCATGGCCAACCAGAAGATGGACATGTCAAAAGACAAAAAGCCCCTTTCCATCACAGTCGACAAAAAGTCGGAGAAAGGAACGTCGTCACAAAGCCCATCCCCCGAGCAACCCAAGCCGACCGAACGACAACCCCGTCTGGCCGACTATCTCCGCGTCTTCAGCTACGCGACACGATGGGACGTCTGCATCTACACCATCGGCGCCCTCTCCTCTCTCGCCGCCGGCGTCACCATGCCCCTGATGAACATCCTCTTCGGCCAGCTCGCCAGCCAGTTCACGCAACACGCCTCCCCGTCGTCATCAATGTCCGCCCAAGACTTTGAAAGCCTGCTGTCCCGACAGTCCTTGTACATCATGGCCCTCTTCCTCGGCCGCTGGGTCCTCAACTCCATCAACAAGTTCTGCTTCCGGACGACGGGCCTGCGCCTCTCGGCCGCTGTTCGGCTGCACTACCTGCAGTCGCTGCTGGCGCAAAACATCCACGCCCTCGACACCCTGCCCGCGGGCGCCCCCGCCGCCGCCATCACCGCATCCGCCAACACGCTGCAGATCGGGGTCTCGGAGCGCCTGGGAACCTTTCTCCAGTTCGCGGGCACCATTGTGTCCGCCCTGGTCGTCGCCTTCATATGGAGCTGGGAGCTGACGCTCGTCACGTCCAGCCTGGTGCTGTACTCGTTTGTCATCATGGCCGTCGCCATGCCGATCCTGCTCAAGAGCCACGCCGCCGTCTCCCGGGCCGACAACCGGGCCACCGCCGTCGCCAGCGAGGCGTTGGGGGCGATCCGTCTAGTCATGGCGGCTGGGGCACAGGAGCGAGTAGTTCGACAATACCAGCAGTGGGTCCAAGAGGCGAAAAGACAGACGCGCAAGACGGCCCCGATATTCGGTGTGTACTTTGGGCTGATCGTATGTCGTATCTCTTTCATATTCCTAGTTACAACTTGACTAATTTCAATGCAGTACCTCGGAATCTTTGGCTCCTACGGCCTGGCCTTCTGGTACGGCACCAAGCGGTTCGTCTTGGAAGGCGCCGGCGGGGTGGGCGTTGTCATTGTCGTATTGATGTCGGTCATGATGGTGCTGACCTCGATCGAGCGCATCTCGACGCCACTCACGGCCATCAGCAAGGCCATGGTGGCCGCCTGCGAGTTCTTCACCATCATCGACGCCCCCGCCCCTCAACGTGGCGGGGCAAGGATGGGAATGGGAGATGACATTGGCGCGAACGACATCGTCTTCGACAAGGTGACGTTCGCGTACCCCAGCCGGCCGGGCAACAAGGTCTTGGACGGTCTGACTTTGCGTATCCGGGCAGGTCTCAACACGGCCATTGTGGGACCCTCGGGCTCGGGCAAGAGCACCATCGTGGCGCTGCTGGAGCGGTGGTACTCGCTCAAGGACGAGCCGGCAGGAATACAGAAGGTAGTCCAGGCAGACCCTAATCAGAAGGGGCCGGGAGATGAGGATGACCAAGGCACTTCCACAGCTACTGCAGCAAATGCGACTGGGGACGATCCGCCGATCCAGCTGTCCGGTGCCATCACCATTGCTGGCCACGGCGTCGAGGAGCTGGATGTCCAATGGTGGCGGAACCAGATCGGTCTCGTCCAGCAGGAGCCGTTCCTCTTCAACGACAGCATCTTTGAAAACGTCGCGAGGGGTCTCATCGGAACTCAATGGGCCAACGAGTCTGAGCCCCAAAAGCGACAACTAGTAGAGCATGCCTGCAAGGAGGCCTATGCCCACGAGTTTATATGTCGGCTTCCAGAAGTGAGTCCACCGTTGGGCAACACATTCCTACCATAACCATCGTGATCAACTCCATCAAACTAACCACCGTGACTTTCCCAGAGATACGATAGCCGGATCGGCGACGGGGGCGTCAAGCTCTCGGGCGGTCAGCGACAGCGCATCGCCATCGCCCGAAGCATCGTCAAGAAGCCTCGGATCGTCATCCTAGACGAGGCTACGAGCGCCATCGACGTCCACGGCGAGCGCATCGTCCAGGCCGCTCTGGACCGGATCAGCCAGGGATGCACCACCATCACCATTGCCCACCGCCTCTCGACCATCAAGAAGGCCGATCGCATCATCGTTCTCCGCGACGGAAGCGCGGTAGAGGAGGGTACACACGAAGAGCTGATGCGCATTTCTGCCGGACAATACAGCCGTCTCGTTCACGCCCAAGCCTTGACGAGCCTCTCGAGCTCTGGTGGTGAGGCCAAGGAGGGACAAATGCAAGCGACAACACCTCAATCGGTTGACGACGATATAGAGACCAGTAGACACGAAGAAATCGCCCCCAATCCATCTACGGGCCCGGCACCCGAGACAAAGGAGACGACGCCAACTCCTGCCTCGTTCCGAAGCTTCGCGACTCTCATACAACAACAGCACATCCACTGGCTCTTCTTCGCCGGCGTCCTCCTGTCCGCCATGGGCATCGCCGCGGGCACCCCGCTCCAAGCCTGGCTCTTCGCCAAAGTCGTCGGCGTCTTCACGATCCAAGACCCCGCCCAGCTCCGAAGAGCAGCCGACTTCTGGGCGCTCATGTGGCTCGCGCTGGCCGGCGGCGTGGGGCTCAGCTACTGCGCTGCGGCCTGGATCGGCGTGGGCGTCCAGTCCCTCGTGGGCGCCCACTGCAAGACGTCGTACTTGCGGGGCATGCTGTACCAACCCCTGGGGAACTTCTTTGACGACGACGCCAACGCCCACGGCACGCTGACAGGCCGGATCGCCAGCGACGCCAAGCAGATGGAAGAGCTACTGGGGTTGAACCTCGTCATCTTCCTGTCGGGCGTCTTCACCGTCGCGGGCTGTTTCGCCATCTCCCTCGCGTTCGGGTGGAAGCTGGCTTTGATCGGCACCTTCGTGACGATGCCCGTGATACTGGCGTCGGGCCTCTGGAAGCTGCGGCAGGAAGTCAAGTTCGACCAGCTCAACTCGGCCGTCTTCGCCGAGAGCGCGCAGTTTGCGACCGAGGCCGTCGGGGCGATCCGGACCGTGGCCGCCTTCAACCTGGAAGAGTCCATCATCGAGCGGTACCGGGTGCTCCTCGACGACCACGTCAAGGTCGCGGTGCGCAGGGCCCGCTTCCACTCTCTGGTGTTTGGGTTCACCGACAGCGCGAGCCTGGGCTGCCAGGCCCTGGTGTTTTGGTACGGCGGAAGGCTGCTCCTGCGGGGCGAGTACACGCTCGAGGCCTTCTTCGTGTGCTTCATGGCCATCATCCAGGGGTCCGAAAACGCCGGTATCGCGCTCGGCCTGGCGCCCAACGCGGCCCAGGCCTTCACGGCGGCGAACCGCATCCTCCACGTGCAGACATCGGCCGAAGACGGCCCAATGCCAGCTGTGGAAGCCAAGAAAAGTAGAGATTCTTCGATCTCCCCCGACACGGACGGCGGCGTCCAGATCGAGTTGCGAAACGTGCACTTCAGCTACCCCACTCGTCGCGACGTCCCGGTCTTCCGAGGCACGTCGCTCACCATCGAAAAGGGCCAGTACGCCGCCATTGTCGGGCCGTCGGGTTGCGGCAAGACGACCATCATATCTCTCCTGGAGCGGTTCTACGACCTCGAAGCAGACTCGGGCGATATCCTCTGCAACGGGACCAACATCAACACCCTGGACCGGTACTCCTATCGCCGGGACCTGTCGCTCGTCGCACAGGAGCCGACCATGTTCCAAGGCACCATCCGCGACAACATCTTGCTCGGGGCCCCGGAGCCGGAGCATATCTCTCAGGTGAGACTGGAAGAGGTCTGCCGCGACGCCTCCATCCACGACTTCATCGCGTCCCTGCCCGACGGCTACGGCACCGACGTCGGCCAGCGGGGCGTGTCGCTCTCGGGCGGGCAGAAGCAGCGCATCGCCCTCGCCCGCGCCCTGATCCGGAACCCGAAGATCCTCCTCCTGGACGAGGCCACGTCGGCCCTCGACTCGGAGTCCGAGAGGGCGGTGCAGGATGCTCTGGAGCGGGCGCGCCGGGGACGGACGATGGTGGTGGTAGCGCACCGGCTCTCGACGATCCAGACGGCCGACGTCATCTTCGTGCTGGACAAGGGTGATGTGGTGGAACGAGGTACACATCAAGAGCTCTTGGGACAACGAGGAAGATATTGGAATATGGTGAGTCTTACGGAATCCAACACATGTCTCCTGATTTCTCAAAAATACTAACACATTTTGCAGTGCCAGAGTCAGGCAATGGATCAATGAAGGACGAAATTTGTGATCAGTTCAACTGGTATCTTTATCGCAGTCCTGGCGGCTATATGGGATGTGAGCTTTGGGTGTCTTGGTGGAGTTGGGATGGAATTCTGGGTCCTGGTCCAAGTGGATATGGATCATTGGTGTTTGGAATGACTAGGTAGTCAACAACATTGCCGACATACTCTGAATATACCAACTCAATCTCAAACTCTAATGAATCAGGTGCCATGTTCGACTCTAAGTTGGTGTGACCCCACGGACGTACTTCATTAAACGATGCTGTCGCCCAGAGATATGTGGCATGCTCAATATAATAGTGATCCCTTGTCATTCATATCAAGTCTGCCTGACAGAAACCAAGAATTCACAAAGAGCAGGTAACCTCAAAAAGTTGATGGCACCAGAGAAAAATGCTTGCCACGGCAACCAAAGTCGGCATACATGTGCATGGCCTAGATAAACGCCATATATGAATACCCACCATTGCATCCTACGACGGAAGCAAGTCCCCAATGAGCAGCTTCCCAGACCCCGTCAGCGGCTGCGGCACCCACTGCAGCACCTCCAACCCGTCCGAGACGTCCGCCACCTCCTCCACAAGCGTCCACTTGAATTTCCCCTCGGTGGTTTCGTCCTTGCTCGGGGCGAGGTACCGGAAGAGGATGCGCGCCCCGCCGTCCTCAAACGCAAACTCGCGGCGCACGAGCCGTCGCCACTGCTCGTCGGGCGTGCCGTCCACCGCATTGTTCCGCTCGACGAGGCGGCCCCGCAGCGCCAGGGCGTAGAGGGCGCGCGTGTCCCAGAGCCCGTCGCGGCCCGGGTAGTCGGCCAGGATGGCGATGGCCTGGTCGCGCACCGCCGGGTCCCGGCAGAAAAAGGCGACGATCAGGACGTAGTAGGACAGCTTGCACTGCAGCGACATCTGGTGGGCCGGGCCGCCGTCGCCGGCTGTCATGACCTCCTTCATCTTGCGGACGGCCATCTCGACCAGCGACAGGTACTCGCGGAAGGCCGGGGTCAGCTTCTGCATCGACTCGACCCACATGTGGCGCGTGGGGTCCGAGAAGAGCAGGACGCCGAGGTACTGCAGGCGCAGGTTGATGGCCCGGAGGTAGTAGGCCGGCTTGTCGAAGTCGGACAGCAAGATCTGGTTGAAGAAGGGGAGGAAGGCGTCTCCCAGCTTCTGCATGTCCCGCCGTACCGTCTCGCAGTACTCCTTGATCTTGGGGTTGCCGAGGATCTCCGGGTAGTACTTGTCAATGATGTCGGGGTCGCTGGACTGGAGGATGCCCGACGCCTCGACCACCTCCATCAGGACGGGCCCGATAGCCGTGTGGCGGCGCAGCGCCGTGTTGAGACAGTTTTCGAACTCGTCCAGGTCGCGAAACACGTCGGGGACGTGGTCGCTGGCGCGGGGCGACGACAGGAACTGGCGGCCCAATAGCACCATGAAGGAGTCCAGGGTCTGCTTCTTGTTCCGCAGCCCGCGCGCAAAGTTGGGCAAGGGGGTGCAGTGCCCGACCCGCCCGGGAAGGATGGTCCGGGACTGCAGGGCGATGTCGGCGAAGACGTCGGCCATCTCGACGAAGAACCGCGTGGGGTTCGGCGCGAGGCATTGGATGCTGCTACCATCGCCGCCATCAGGGTCGTCCGTCATCAGCGCGAGCACGAGCGCCAGCCCGTGATTGACGTGCGTCAGCGCCGCCTGGCTGTCACCGCGCAGCAGGTCGAAGAAGAGCAGCAGGACCGCCAGGAACGATGCATCGTGGAGCGACAAGCTTTGTTGGTGATGCATCGTCCTCAAGGAGCGGCCATGGTACGACAGGGCCTGCACATAATGCGCGCTCTCCTCGTTGGGGCGGCGGGCGCGGAGAGATCGGGCGTCGGACTCGCGGTACCAAATGCTCAAGGCGCCGATGGCCATGGCGGCGTGGCGACAGAAGGGGTTCGTCCGCGCAAACTGCGGGGCCGTGACGCCCCAAAAGTCCCGGTTGGAGGTGCCGGTGATCCAGTAGCCCTGCATCAGCTTGGCGAACTCGGCGAAGTACCTGGCCCCCGTCGCATCGTGGAAGTCGAGGCAGTCGGCGTCCAACAGCGCCTGCTTTTGCGGGGAGGCGACGTGCACCGCCAACGGCCGCCGGGAAGTCAAAGCGGTGGCGGCGGATTCGGACTCCCCCGCGCTAGCGTAGCCACAAGGACGTTGGCCTCTGACGCAATTCTGGCAATTGGGTTTCGCCTCATCGCAGCGGATGTGCCGCCTCTTGCAAGTGGTGCAGCCGGTGCGCACTTTCGGCGTGCTAGTCCGGCTGGATTTGGATTGGGATTTCGATTTGGCCTTGGAGCCTCGAAGGGCCATGTCGACGCGTTCCATATTTCCAGCGTGGGGTGGTGCATTGGGTTTCCAGGGGTAACAGGGAACGGAAACATCGGTAAGACGGGACGGTTGGGCACGACGGAGATGAGATGGGCTGAAGTGGGACGACGTGCAAGGATGGCTGGTTTTTTTCTTTTAGCTGCGTCGGATACATAAGCGGTAAGCCCACGCCCCACTTTGGTCACCTCGAGTAACACGACGGGAAATGTGTTATTCTCCGAGTTGATTTCCAACATCGGTCACCCTTCTTTCAGTTGTCTCTAATGACGTTGAACGTTGATTTCCATTGACTTTCAAAGAAGACCAACTGGCTTGGTACCCTGGTCGAACATAGCCGTAATGGCCTCCAACTGCACAATGGAAAGGCTTGGCCCCGAGATCCTCTCGCTCATCGTGGACAGAGTTTGGCGGCGCTACTACCGCACGTACGCGAGCATTTCGCGTGCTTGGCAACATGAAATCGAACGCCGCACCTTCCGATCCCTCGAACTGTACAGCGCCGAAGACATTGCCGTCTTGTCCCGTCTGCTCTCCCGCTTCCCGGGCCGGCGTTTCTATCTGAGGGAGATCAAGCTGGCCAGCCTCCCCCAGATCATGCCGCCCGGGCGATTCTCTCAGCACACGCTGACGTTCCGAAACGACGTGGCCGCTCTCCTCGCCGTATTGCACCGGTGTGACGAGGAGGACGAAAGGGCGGGGGTTCCGACGGATCCCACGATCTGTCTCAAATTGAGGCCCGGTTGGGGCCCCAGAGTGCCCAGGGACCTGGAAGAGGAGGGAATCCTCGGACTCGACCAGGTACATGTGCCTTCGGCCTGCTTGCCAGCTTTTCCCGAGTGGACCCTGTTGGAGGATCCGAGCCCAGCACCGTTGCCTTCGTCGCGGCGCGTCCAGGAACTCCGGGCCGAGAATGCGGGGCTGCACCCGATTGCCGTTGCGCAGTTCGCGTCTGCCATGCCGCAGTTGGAAACTCTTTATTTCTTCTGCTACGACCCTGCCATTGGTCGCCATCAGGGTGAGTCGCCATTCTTTTCCTTCCTATCGATCCATCATATGTGTGCATACGGCCTTTTATCGGGTCATATCAAGCCTCGCTAGTAGAAAGGCAACAAAAAGGCTACAGACCCCAGACTCACTCACTGACCCCCTAATCACAGCTCGTCTGGCCCAGCGGAACGCTCTCGCTCGTGCGTTGGATTCCTTGTGTGGAAAGCTCCCGCGTTTGAGAGATCTAGAAATCAGCCGTATCGAGTTCCATTCCGTGTCCAATCATAGTCTCGCCTGCCAAAGCCTGGTGGACGCGGAGGGAATCGACCTGGTCTGCGAAGCGCTCCGAAAGCTCGCCCAGCCCACGGTAGAGAAGCTGTGTCTCAGCAACTGGCTGCTATCCGAAGACTTGTTTCTCAATAGGCGAGACCCATCAGCAGTCAACACGTGGCCTCGACTGGAGGATCTTGACGTATCGAGTTCCGTGATAGCTCCGAATGGCAAGTGGTACGTCACCGGGCAGCCGTCGGACGAGCCATTCGACCCCGCACCACATCCCGACGATACTCTCAGATTCATGGCCAACATGGATGCCAAGGCGGGCATGGGTACAGAGCCCGCAGGCGCCGGTACCGCCCGCGAAAATGGGGCCGACATGCACCACCGCTGGCGTCTACATATTGACCACAACACCGTGAACCCGCTGTTGGAGAGTCTCAGCGAGGCCGTCACCCAACACATGCCGCAACTCCGCGAGCTCAAGTTCCTCATGGGAGGGCATCGACAGGAAGACCGCGATAGACCGAGGGGACCATCCTTGACGGTGCTTTACGATGAAAGGTTGCTAGGTGATCAGAAACGGTGGCAGGTAAACCGCCGGGGACCCTTCCGGGAGTGGGAGATACCCCAGAGCCTCCTAGATGCGTGGCAATGCTTGGTAGTCAGGGATCTTGAGATACCTGGGACGGAAGTCCAAGACGAGGCCATGGATTCGTCGGCAGGGGGGGATGAACTGGATGCAGGGGGCGACGAGGAGTCGAGTGATTCTGAAATGGACTGAGGGAAAGCGTCCAAGAAAGCGATGAATACTTTGGGTGTTTTACGTCGGCTAGGCTGGCCCGGTATAGACCGCGAAAACGAAGAGACATGATGGCGGGATGCATCGCGACTTGGCCCAGCGTTCATTGTAGAAACTATTATGAGTTCACCTATTCGCATCAACCCCAGAGTGCATTGCATTTAAAGTTTCCAATGCATTGGGCCCAGGCGAGGAATCTACAAGCAAATTGGCGGTTAAGCTTTTCGCTGTCCCTGGCTAACCCAAGGAATATATCATATATGAACGTTTCTCCGTTGGTGCCTATACCAACCTATCTCCGTTGACTGAACGGCCCGAAGTACATAAGGCAAACAATACCGTGCCATCAACCACACTTGATCATCTATCATCCATCTCGACTTTTTTCTGCAGCCACAAACACAAAGCTATTGTCCGAGTTATCTAGATAACCCCTTGACCGTTCATCTCCCATCGCCACGCCAACACAATGGACAGACTCAGCCCCGAGCTCCTCTCCCTCATCGTCGACCATCTCGACACGGACCGCCTCAGCAGCTATGCGACCATCTCGCGCGCCTGGCAGCACGAGGTCGAACGACGCTGCTTCCGAAACGTGGAGCTCACCGTCGAGAACATGTCGGTCTTTCCCGGCATCTTTGCGAGACTGCCACAGCGGCGCCGCTACCTGCGCCGCATCACGCTCGCGCTCCAACTCGAGAGACTGGAAGACGGCGCGATGAGACACTGTGTTTTTGAGCATATGGTCTTTCGGAGGTGTTTGACCTCCCTCTTGGCCACCTTGAAGCAGTGGGACGAGGACGAAGACACGGCGGGCTCGCCGACCCGGGCCAACCTGGAGCTCTGCATCCAGCCTAGCTCGGGAAGAAGCTGGGATTCGGAAGGCGACAAGTGGGACAGCCCCTTGCAAGACCCACGGCTATCGTATCTGCTCGAGGATCCAGAAACAGCAAGAATTCTGAAGCATCCACATACTGCCATGGCCTCGGACATGTGGCTCAGGGTCGAATACTTGACCCTTGCATGGAGTGACAACCTTCCCACCATCCGAAGGGTGCAGTCCCTTAGTGTCGAGGGCGGCAAAGCCGGACCCTCGACACTACCCTGGTTTCTACTTTCGAGCACCAGCTGCGAGATCGCGGCGGCCTTTCCGTCGTTGGAATCCTTCCGATTCGAGTACAGGGACGCATTCCGCGACAGTCACGAGGAGGAGGTGGTACTGCGGTCCCATCTCGTTTCCGGGCTCGAGTCTCTGCACGGACAGCTTCCGTCGCTGAAGAGGCTGGAGATCCAGAGGACCAGCCCCGACTGCGTGTTGAACCACGACTACTACCCGGACCACTTGGACGACCAGGGCATCGACCTGGTCAGCCAGGCCATCCGCCGGCTGGCACAGCCTACCGTCCAGGAACTCGTCCTGGACAACTTCTTTCTTTCCCGAGACCTGCTCTGCAACCGGCACAGCAGTGCTAGAGAAGAAGGAGACGATGACGATATATGGCGCGCACTCCGCCGATTGGATGTGGGGGCCCAGCTGGTGGCGCCAGATGGGGCGTGGTATACGACGGGCCTCGCCCCAAACACTGCGGACCCGCTGCCCGATGGGCCAGTCCAGGGTCTCATTAGCCCTTTCGATGGCGATGTCGCGTGCAGGCCCTGGCGTCGGTCCATCGACGGCGGCACCACCGAGCCGCTCCTGGACGACCTGACGAGAGTGGCCCACGACCGCATGCCCCGTCTTCGAGAGCTCACCATCGACCTGCACAGCAGCGACAACTTGGAGGACTACTTGCGCGTCTGGGGCTTTCATGGCGAACGAGACATCCAAAATCGCGAGGACTGGGACGGTTACGAGCCCCGCCTTCGCGTGTCCTGCCAGACCGAGCCGTGCCGGCAGTGGACGGTGGACCGATACCTGGGCGCCCGGGATTGGCGTATTCCGCGGAGCCTGCAATGGCAATGGGACGGGTTTGCTGGCAAGGATGGCGTGGTAGTCACCGACATTGACGAAGACGACTATGTTATCGTGGAGCGGACAGTGCCTTCCCATTGCTCATCAAAGTGAGAATGCAAGAGGTTCACAAAGATGGCATCCCTCGAGTCCGATCAAAGTACTTAAATGAGATAGAATTTAATCGACAAAAATGATACCCAATATTCCAAATCTGCTTTCTAGGATACCCAAATGTGCCTGCCCCTCTTGTGATCCAACGCCAAAACTCAGACATTACCTCATGATAGCCAACCAACTCCCGAAATCCAACTCATCAACTGCATCGTTGCATCACCCATCACTGCACGACGCAAGGCACCGCCCTCGACCCGCTCGCCCACTCGGTCTCGGGCAGCGTGCCGCACAGCAAGACGAAGTTGCCGGCGATGCAGTCGGCCGGCAGCTTCTCGCCCGGGTAGACGTAGCTGACGAGCAGCAGGTCCCGCAGGCTGCCGATGGCGCGCGGGCAGACGGCGTACGTGCCCTGGCCCGGCAGGCCGCCGTCGCGGGGCCCGGACAGGACGGGGATGCCGTCGGCCCCCGTCCAGGCGAAGAGCCCCGCCGTCCCCGGCGAGGCGGTGTACAGCCCGACTTGGTGCTCGCTGCCGGCCCCGACGACGGCGCTCAGGGGGTAGACCCCGGGCACGTCGGTGCGCATGACGGTGGAAGCCCCGTTGGGGTCCGAGACGTCGGCAAAGTAGAAGACGGGCACGTCCTTGGCCGGGTTGTTGTTGACGTCGTCGCGCTCACTGCTGCGCGGCACGACGACGCCCGCGTTGACGCCCTGGCTCAGGCGCTGCAGGGAGAACATGGTCGTGTACACGCGCTCGTACAGCTCGGGCGTGGGGGCGGCCGAGGTGTTGGTGAAGGCGAGCTGGACGCCGGTCGAGGTGCTGATCATGGGGCCGCCGGCGCGGGGGTCCAGCACGGGCATCGCCGAGGCCAGCCCAAGGAGTCCGAGGGAAAGGGGGAGGGGGAGGGTGAAGAACATGTTCTCAGATGATGTGGTTGTGGTTGTGGTGGTTGGCGTTTCAGAGTATTTCAACTTTTGCTACTTGTGAATGAGGCAAGATGGTTGTTGGTGCTGTTAATCTCCTTGCTATCGAATGTCGGTGTTGTTCAAGTCCTTATATACGTCGCTGACTCTCTATCAAAAAATTTCAGCTCCATGCAAACCGCGCTGGCCGAGAATGCCGATACGAGCTGATGCAGGCGGCGCTGACCGAGTAACACGAACTTGTTTGCTTCTTTGGGCTGGCAATCGGGCGGCCTGGCAGGAGGGGGTGAGCAATACGGGGCAATCCTTCGTGCAATAGCCTGCGCCACACTTGGCAAGCCCATACGCCGTACATCCATGCTTACATCATAGTCGCTTAAGATCCAACGACCCCACTATGAGACTACCGTATTCCTAATCGAGAAAAGTAGCTAGGTTAGACCTCTTCTCGCACTTGGGGAGGCTTGCACCATGACATTTCGTTCTAGTCTTGCCAGAAGATCTCACGCCAAGAACGGAGGCCACGTTCGACATCGCCCAAAGCAGCATCTTACTCGCTCACACACCGGTATACCATGTGCGATGGTCCTAGATAAGCTGCATACTTGGCGGCCGCGCCGTTGGATGCAATGCAATGCAATGCAATACAACGTGGTAACCCGAAACCGTCAATTATTGGTATGTGCATCCCTCTTTGCGGCGTCAAACGAGGACCACCCGGACAGCAACGTTGCGATCTGATGATATTTGCCCCAAGCCTGCTCGTATAGTTGCAGCAGCAGTAGCGGCATCATCAATCGTGGTGCTCTCAACTACTGTGTGTAGCAATACTGCTGCTAAACCCGACTTACGGCATCACGATTGATCGGGGTCGCTGGTCTGGTGGGTTTCGGGAATTATAAACCAGACCCCGTCAGGTGCTACTGTTGCTTCAGCTTCACAAAGCGCCGCAGACTTAGTGGCCTCCGGGAGATTTCGTGACGACTCCAATGTATGGCAAGGTGATTAGTGATCAAGAAAAGCTTCATCATTTGCCTGCAGTTCTTGCCTCAAACTCCGGCAAATCTCGGTGCCGCTCCGTCATGCACCTCATGCAGTCCGGCGCCCGTTCCGTCAAGCCCGGTCGCCCAGACACTGGTGCACCACCAAATTATCCTCGTCTACGCGTCTCTCTTGTTACTTTACGGCTGCCGCCTTGGTTGAATAACACCGTGTCACATGTTTTACGGTGGATGACGAACCGGCGCCCAAAATCATGTGTGTATTCCAGTAGAAATGTTGCTTGATTGCATCTAGAGTTCTGCGTTGGCCTTATTCCCATGCCAAATGCGTCTCTTCTCATCCGTGTCCATTCTGTATCAGTCCAGCTCACCCTGTCGCACTAGGCCTAGTCCTCCAAAGTGTAAGGGGAAGGAACACCAGAGTCGCCCCATTTCTCGTTCCAGTAGGCCTCGAACTTCTCGCGCGTCAGACGGCTGCCGTCAAAGGTTTCGTCAATCGGACTGCCACGGACGCGTGACTGGAGGTATGCCTCAAGGCCGTCGTCATAGACCAGGTCCTTGTACTGGATGACGGCTTGGATGTGTGCGCGATGGATGGCGCGTCCCTGCTTGTGCATCAGGAGGATGGTACCCACACGCCCATCGCTATCGCCCCCCAGGTGCAAGTGGCGGAAAGCGTTCTTGCCCAAATTCTGGACGTCTGAACTCGTAACGCCTTTGGGGTATTTGCCTTCCTCGAAGTAGAAGAGGAAGCCTTGTTGGTCTGCTCTTAGCAGATCAAACACGCATTGGAAGGGACAACACTCGTGCGCCTCCTCCCAAACCCAAGAAAGACCCAGGCGGTTGGCCATGCCGGAGTCTTTTCTCTCACGGCACGCAATCGATGTCACCAGGACGGGCTCGATGGCATCCTCAGGCTCCAGACAAAACAGCTGTCTGTCCCGCTTGCAGTTGAGCTTGAAAGCAGGCCAGACCTCGGCCTCGGGGTTCTTGAGCTTGAGGGCATAGCGGTCGGGATCGACGACGCATATGTTGGTCTCACTCGTAATGTATTGGTCAACGGCGAGACGCAAGTCCTTGAGAGTGGCGTCCTCCCAAACAAAACCCCGGTTAACTATAGGGCGGCCGATCTCGTCGCTGGAGAACGCTGCCACTACCCAGGGACCGAAGACCAGGCGTAGATGGCCCGGCTTGGCTAGGTGGAGAAGAGACTGGTTAATCGGGGTCTGGGCACTGAGCTCCTGCACTCCGTGAGGCTTCTTTCCCACCGTAAGCACTTGCAGGCCACGGCCGAATCGCAGGTAAGGGTTTAATTTGTCCGTGTTAAGCGGAAGTTGCACGATGGCATATGCGTCCGAGGGAGGCTTGACAAGTCGGCCGAGCTCACTTGGAACGAGCGAGCCTGTCCCGCTGCTCTCGAAGCGGGCCCAGTCCCAAACGGGTCGCTTCTGGTCGACAGGGAAGACGATGATGCGGCGGTGGTTGGGGCCGGGGCGGTTGTCAAGACGGAATTCGGCGCCAACCGAGGACTTGCAGAGCATCTTGTGATACTTCCAGTCTTGCTTCTGGCATGCCTGCGAGCAGTACTTGGTGCCGCAGACCTCGCAGGCCAGATGACCAGGATTCTCGCACATGATGCAGGCTTTGAGAACCTCGGGCTTGGTCTTGGCGTAGGCCTCGTCCACCATGCCCTCGGTTCCGAGCTGAGGCATGTCCATGGTGGTTGATTGAGTTGGAGAAAAACAAACGAACTGTTGATGTTGGTTCTGATGTGTTTCGGGAATAGTGACTGTATATAAATCAATTGTCTTCGACCCAGAAACTGCTGCTTGACTTGTTGTGGGCCAAAGTCAGGCAGAAGAAAGATGGTTGTTGGCGAGGAAGAGAAAGGTGGAGGGAGGATGGGTATGGCAAAAGCTGAAGTGCACCTAAGTGAGATCGGGAAACAAGTACCTAGTTTGGTACTTGGATTGTTGGCAGGAACAACCCATTATTGACATGAGGAGTGAATTGCCCCAAGAGCTCCATGGCAGCGTTTATTCTACTACTACTGACCACTGTCCCCACCAGAAAACACAAAGTCCTCTTCCTGCCGCCACCACCCCCGATCGTACCGCCAAAGCCTCAGCCCCAAGACCGTCCCCCTCGCCTCCCGCCCCGGCTCCAAACGGCCACTGTCCCCTCCTCCTCTCAGCTCGTGGAAGCACTCCTCCACCCTCGCGGGATCGTCCTCCTTGTTCATGATGGTGTAGTGCGCCTTCCAGCCCCTCCTCGCATCCTGCGCGCTCAGCACGCCGTGCGTCTTCTCCTCCAGATCGCCAGCAACAGTGTTCTCCCTTCCATCTGTGGCAGATGCCGTTTCTCCCATCTGCTCCCACCGATCAATCAACTCCCGCCGCATCTTCCCGACGATCCCCTCGCAGGGCCCCGGACTTGCACCGCGACCCCCTTGCGCCCCATGCGAAACACATCTTCTCGCAGATCGACCTCCACCGGGAGCTTTGCTGTTCTCGCCGCCGTCTCCCCCAGGTCTTGTTTTATTGTCTCCAGTAGCCGCCCCGGCAGCGCGTGGAACAAGGTCATGTGGGCGTCCACCTTGAGCCGCCGGGCCGGGAACCACTGCCGCCGCAGCGCCGACATGGCTTGCTCGTGGGCCGGGTCGGTGAGCAGCGTCAGGACGTAGACATCTTCTTCCTCTTGCTGTGCCGTTTCCTCGTGCTTGCTGTGTTGTCCCTTCTTTGATCCATGGTGTGGCTGTGGGTTCTGCTGTGGATGCTGCGAGGGGCGTGGGGTTTGGTAGTATGTAGATGTGTGACTGCCCCTGCCCCTGCCCCTGCCGCCACGGCCACGGCCACGTCCGCCCTGCCACTTCTGCTGCTGCGCATGGTGATCTTGTTGAGATGAAGTGGAAGTCATGTCCTTGTTGCCACTACCATGGGTGGAAATCGGTGGTGCATCGGTATGAACCAGCTGCTTCCTCGCCATTGCCGAATACGTCGCCGGCACACTGCTCGGAGGCTCGGTAGCGGAGGTCATGATGGTAGCAATCCGACGGAATGGTCTTGTCGCGAAGGTTAAGTTGAGAGTCTCCCTCATTGCTGGGTTGAGCCAGACCTACGGACATGAGCACTTACTGCTGTGTAATTGAAAGTCTAGCCGTCACTTTCAGTCATTGTTTTACCTACTTGGTTGCTAGCGCGATGACGTCAATGATTTCAGCGCGAAAAACAAACATCGCAAAACCAGGCTAGTCACTCTACGAGTACTACGGCGCGAGAAGAGCAAAGATTGCCATGTCTGGTAGTAGACTCACTCTGTGATGCTCACTACCTTGAAAGGTGGCCTGCGACGCCACGGAAATGTAAATGCAAGTCACTTGGAAAACGCGACGACAAATGCTCATATGAGTTCTCATTAAGATGGGTGCCCTTAGCAGGCCCATCAGTACAACTAGTTTACATATCAATTGAGTCTTGGTCTTTCTTCATCGCGAGGAAAAACCGACCTCTTCTCCTGTAGGTCATCTCGCGGCGATGTTGACAATCACAGACAGACGATGAGAAGACCACGAGTATCTAAAACCCCATCATCCATTGCAGGTGTTCCATGACGATACCCTGTACTCAGTAGTAAAATGATCTTCATCTTCTTGTTTCGTGCCAAAAGCAGCAGCAACGCTCTTCTTTTTCTCTTTCTCTTCCCTCAAAAGGCCGATGTAACTCAAAATGACATGGGCGCGCAATAGCTGCAGTAGCTTGGTGAAAACTCCTCAATACGCCAGAACGATGCAAGAACCTTCAATGTTTTGGGGGACGAAAAACAAAATGACGAAATGCTGTTGGTTTCGTTCCGTAGGCCATCGCCGCCATATGGCGGTGATCAAGGACCAAAGTGGGGGAAAAGACCAAACGCCGAATGGTCCCCTGTTCGATGCAAAGGTATGCTGCCGGTCGGTACATGCCGGGCCGACAAGAAACAAAAGAGAAGTGTGCAATTATACTTTACAAGTATAGAAACGAAGACGACGAGAATGTTTGACGTGGAAGTCTCATGCCTACTTGAGGTCGTTGGGATCGTGTCGGAAGGTGCACTGGTCGCCCTTGGCGCACTTGCCCTGGGCCCAGAAGGAGCAGGGCTTGGTGCCGATGAGGGCGCGGTTGATGCCCTTCTGGTCCTTGTTGTCCTTGGCGCCGCCGCCGCGGAAGTTGTCCTTGTCCTTGCGCCCGCCTCGGCCGCCACCGCTCTTGTCGCCGCGGGACGATGACTCGTTGCCGTAGTCGTAGTCGGAAGGGCCGGGTCCGTAATCCAAGAAGCCGCTGTCGCCACCACCGGCAGCAGCTGCAGTAGCCCGGCTGGCGGCTCGGTCTCGGTCCTTGTGGTGATACGACTGCTGCGACTTGGAGGGCTGGTGCGACGGCTGCGAGGGCGGCTGGGCCTGTTGTCGAGGAACAGCTTCTTTCTGCTGTTGCTGCTGTTGAGCGACGGCGGGGTTCTGGGCCGCTTCCATCAGGGCACGCCAGTAAGCAGCTTGGGCATCGGCGGTGCTTTGAGCAGCGAATGCTTGGGCGGGTTGCGGCTGCTGGGCGGGCTGGCTTGACTGAGCTCCACCTCCAAGGGCAGATAGCAGAGACATGAGTTGCGAGTTCGGATCGTGCGACGGACCAGGCTGTTGCGACGGGGCTTGCGCGACGGCGAGGGGGTTCTGGGCGTGGCTACCTTGCATCGCCTGCATGATCTGGGCCATGGAGCTGTAGTCGTGGCCAGCACCGTAAGCCTGCTGCTGTTGGGGCTGAGCTTGTTGTTGGGCAGCGGCCTGGCCGTACTGAGCATAGTAGGCAGCCCAGGCAGCGGCATGGGCGTCCTGGGTGCTTTGCTGAGCAGCAGCAGCGACGGCAGGCTGTGCGTTGACTTGCTGGAGGGCGGCGGCGGCCTGGCGGGCCTGGTCCTCGGTCACCTTGCGGGCGCGTTCGGCGGCATCCTGCTGAGCCTTGGCGGCCATGGCGGCTTGGTGGCCCGCCTCCCACTGCTGCACGTGGGTCGGGTTGTTCTTCATGTGCTCGGGCACCTCGGTGGCGGGGAAAGGCTTGCCGGCAAACTCGGCGGCGACAGCCTCGAAGGCGTCCACATCGGCCTGCACCTTGGGATCGGCAAAGTCGGTGCGACGCGAGGTCTGGGGTCGGTTGGGATCGAAGGGATTGGGGTCTTGCCAATTGCGAACGGCGTCGGACTGCAGCAGCTGCAGCACCTTGGCGTCGCGATCGGCTTGCGACATGTTGGTGAAGGAGGCGGGCATGCCGGTGGCGTCTTTATCGGATTGCTGTTGCGACGACGACATTTTGTTGGCGCGGAGGGGTTGGTTGTTGATGGATGCAGCTTTGAGAAGGGCGACGACCTTGGCGAGGTCGGTGGTTTGACTTCCGCCAATTCGGTAAATGGCGCCCTGCAGTGCCTTTTTGGGGCCGTACTGGTGACTTTCGGCCCAGCGACGGTGGACTTCGAGCAGCTCAGGCTTGTCCGAGGGGAGCTGGCCGTAGCGCGTTTGCGTGCTGGCTGCCTCGGTTTTGGGGTTGCGCGGTGGGGACTTGGGCGACTCGGGGATGTCCGAGGCAGACGTGTAGACCACCATAAGCTCACGTCGCTCGTACTCTTCCATGTACTTCTGCTGACCCGTCGCCACCTCGCGAAGACCCCCGCGCCCGACGAAGCTCTTGTCGCGTTTCTTGCCGTCAATGGCCGAGAAGTCGGTCGCAGAAGGCTCGGCCCAGGCGCGCAGGCTGATGGCGCCCGTCTTGGTCTTGTTGCCCTCGGCGCCGTCGCCGTCGTCGACGTCCATCTCGTCCTCGTCGTCGCTCGAGATGCCCCGCTTCAGCATCTGGCCTTCGGACCGGTTGTCGCGGGCGTCCTGGATCATGTTGCTGGCGCGTCCCTCGTCTTCGGCCGCGTCGTGCTCGAACACCCGGATCTGCTCCAGCTCGCCCTCGGGCGCCCACTGCACCCGCAGTTTCCTCCTGGCCTCTTTGCGCAGCCGGCGTTCCTTTTCTTGGGCCGTCTCGGGGGCGCGGACCGGCTCGGATGCGCGCGTCTTGGGGGGCGACTTGGGCTTCGAGATCTGTGCCAACAGACCACTAATCGTGGACAGACTCGAAGATGCGGCCGCCTCGGGCTTCTTGACCGCCGGCTTGGCCACCGGTCGCGACTTGCCGGGGAGGATGGTACTGGTAGGCTTGGTCCGGACTTGTGAGGTGCTGCTGCTGGTGGACGATGGTTTCGCTGTCGACTGTGCCCCGTTGGTGCCATCGATGACGAGTTTCTTGGAGGAGCGCGAGTCACCGTCGTCGTCTCGTGGCCGCTTCGCCAAGCCCACGTCGGTGGCCACCTTCTTAGTCGCTCGCGAATCCTCCTCCTCGTCACGGCCTCTCTTAGCCGACGACGCCGCGACCAAGGCTTTGGTGGAATCACTAAGAACCCTTCGGGAATCAGCGCCGATCGAGCTGCCCGGCGTCGGCCTCTTCAGGCCCGTGAGCTTCGAGGCCGACTTCAGGTCCTTGGCAAGAATGGACGGCACCCTCTTGGGCGGCGCGGCCACATCCGCCTTGACTGTCTTTGGAGCAAGATCGTTTGAAGTGGTGGTAGGGGCGCTGCGCTTCTCGGTAGGCTTGGCCTCGGGCGCATCCTTGTCGTCTCTCGCGGACGAAACGATGTGTTCGAATGCGGCCACGCTCTCTTTGTCGAGATTCTTGCGGTACTTGACGAGGACCTTTTGGAACTTGAGCTTGTCCAAGAGGAAGGTCTTGTCCATGTTGGTGATCTTGGACATGAGCTGCAGGATCGTCTTGGGCAGGGGGCCCGAGTAGTCCTCCATCAGGTAGGCGCTCCGCAGCATGTTGGAGAAGATGGAGCAGAGCTGCTGGTTGCCGCCCATGTTGCTCAGCACGGGGTCGTACGAGGATTCGACGGCGGTGCGGATCGCCATGAGCACCTGTGCCGACTTGGCCTCGAGCTCCTTCTTGAGCGGCGCCCGCTTCTTGGACTTCTCGTCGGTCGCCTTGACGTCGGTCCGCAGCTGCTTGAGGTCATCCCACAGCACCTTGAGGTACCGCCCAAACTCGGCAATGGCGTTGGCGGTCCATCCGGCGGGCGCCTCGTCCGACCTCCACACGATCTTCTCGACGTCCCATCTCACAGACTGGAGGGGGTCCTTGGGGCGTGGCTCCGACAGGCGCTGCGTGGATGCGGTGTTAGTAGTCGATTCGTCCCACAAAAAGAGACTGGACCTGCTTACCTTGCGGATTTCCTTGTCCAGCTGTGACTCTTCTTCTTCGCTCGAGTAGTCCGAGGAGTCTTCCATCTCGGGCGAGTCGGGCCCTGATTTGCCCACCCTGGTCTTGGCCTTCCTGGAAGCCCGTTTCGTGGGGGCTTGTCGCGGGTAGGTTTGTGCTGGTAAACAGTCAGTACTCGGATGGATCCACGAAGACAAGAAGCCAAGAAAACATACCTTTCCGTCCAGTCAGTTGCTGCATTTCCTGGTCAAGCCGGGCCAGCTTCTCACGCATGGCCTGCGATTCGGCCGGACTCAGGCTGGGGTTCCCGACGGCATTCTCGTAGGCCTGGAAGTCCCGGAGGATCTCACCAGGCAGCCTGTTCGGGTGGCCAGGCAGTAAGGGTTTCTGGCGCTCATTGAACTGTGCAATGAAAAGCCCACCGCGGTTCCCCTTGTGCACCGGTTCCATCTGAACCGGGGTGTTGGAGTAGAACAGGACGGGGCTTCCCGGTACCGGAATCCAATTGTGACTCGGCATCGGGGCAAATTGTGCCGTGGGTGCGGCAGCCGCCGGTGCCGCACCATTCACCTGCGAGGTGGATTGCGTTGGTGGCGGCCGTTGTTGCTGCTGCTGCGGTGGCTGTTGTTGCATCGTGACTTGTGGCGGCATGGTGGGGTTGCCAGGCTGTCGGGAAATTGCACCTTGTGTGGTGGCTGCAGCATTTGGTACCGGACCGGTGCCGTTAGGTTTCATCAGCTGATGCTTTTGGGTAGGTGTGAGCGTTCGCTTGGGCTGCGCGACGGGCTGGTGCTGTTGTTGAAGTTGCGGCGGCTGGTGCGGCTGCTGCATGGGCGGTTGGGCAGAAAAGACAGCCTGGCTGGTCCGTTGAGGCTGGAGATGAGCCGGGATATTGGCAGGCGACTGGGACGGTGGGGGTACCGAGTACGGAATCTGGTTCTGGTACATGACTTGTTGGGGTTGACCATTGGGCGCCGTGAATGCGGCGTACTGGTGACCACCTACCATGCCCTGAGCGGTCTGGAACTGGTAGGGCGAGTTTCTGGCTTCGGTTGGTTGGGGTGTCGAGCGACCTGCACCATCTCGCATTTGGACGGGCTGCTGGTAGGGCGGCTCATACATGTGCTGCGGATCCGCGCCGGCAGTGTGGGTTCCGTGTACCGCGGGTCTGACCCCGGAAGGTGTCGCAGAATGGGTGCGCGGCGATGCTTGTGGGTAGCCTGAATGCGATGCCGGGACGCCGTATTGCTGGAGGTTCTGTTGGGGGAAGGCTCCTTGAGGCGGCGTATTTGATGTGGTCTGCCATGACGCGTTGCCGGAGAAGTTGGCCGGAGCCGGCGAGGCCGTGGGCCGTTGCGGCTGCTGGTGATGCTGCTGTGCTTGTTGCGGCTGTGATTGCTGCTGCTGTTGCTGGGCTTGCATGGCCGGCATCCACATCTGGTGGGAGTCTGGCGACGTCCGGTAGTCGAATTGGCGACCCTGGCCGTGGCTGGCACCGGCGCCGGAACCGGTATCAACTGCGGCTGCCTGAGCATAGTAGGATTGCCCCGAATAGGGTTGTTGTGAGGAGGGATTGGCCGTGTTCTGGCCGGTGAAGGTGTTTGGATTGTACTCGTCCATGCCAGAAGCATGTTCGCCGGATTCCATTGCCGAGTTTCCAGTCCAGTTCATGTACATGCTCGAGTGGTCGACTTGTGCGTTGGGGCCGTCAAAGCCCTGGTGCGCAGAGTGGGCGCCATGAGTCGCATGAGTTCCATGAGCACCGTGGGCGTCATAGGCGGAATTGGGTTGATATTGGCTAGAGTAGAGGCTGTGAGGGTGCGAGTGGTAGTCCTCCTGGTTGAACTGACCCGACGGCCAGGCAGGATTGCCTTGAGCCATTCCCCGGCGGCCGTCCTGGGCGGTGCAGTGATGCGGCTGCTGGGCTCGACGAAAGGGGCGGACTTCAATGCACGTGACTTGGCTGATCAGATAATCAATTAGCAGGAGTTAGGCTTGGAGGCGTGTGTCTAACAAAGAAGGCACAAAAAGCGTGGGTGGTGGGGTGGGGTCGGTGTATCACAAGGGCACAACAACAACAACAACAACAACAAAAACAACAACTAGATTCAATGTACTCACATCGTTGCACCTCACCAATTGTCCAACAGGAAGAGACCAATAGATCAAATGGTGTTCCAATTCAATTCTTCCAAGTCAATTGATCTTGACAGACGTCAACAAGGTGTTGAAGACGATACCGGTGTCGATGCGGGTGCCGGAGGTATTGGCGGGTGCAGAGGCCGAGGGGCGTGTTTCTAAATCGGAGCTGCACACAAAACACACGAGCGGAGCCTGCTGCTTAAGCGGACCAGGGGGTATAGTAGCCCAAGCCGGATTGGGACTAGTCTGCAGATCTAAAGTCAAAAAGGAATCAATCAGCTGCAACGAAACGTCAAAGGCCAGCAGAAGCCGGGCAGAAGAGAATCAGGAACGGTGAGGTTGGTGAAGTGTGTGGAACGGTGTGATGGCAGATCGGGCGTCATCAAGCCTGCAGGACACTGTCTCTGCGCCCCAGCATCAGTTGAAACCCCTGATGATGCGTCGTTATATCAATCTCGAGAGAGGTTGTGTTGCCCAGGCCGGCATAGATAAGACCCAATCCAATGGAGCAAGTGAATGTTTCCACTAGTCGCAGCTCAATTGAATGAAGCTTCACCCAAGAAGGGTATTTGACAAGAGCCCAAGAACATCCAAGACCACTGATGCGGTGGTGGTGGTGGTGATGGTTGGAAAATGGCCGGAGGACGGAGGACGGAGTTCGAAGCGCCCGCCCTGACAGGACAGGACAGACAAAGACGAGACCTGCACCACCTAAAAGTCCACCCCCCAACTCCCTCAAGAGGCGCACAAGTCCCACAAGCCTTCAATTGGCAATGGGAAGATATGCAAGCAACAGCAGCAACACCCGGTGCATGTGTGAATATTACCAGTTCTAGGAACTGCCATGCAATTTGGGGGGTGTTGGTGTCGAGAGCATGGAGGTTTTCTCCAGGTATGGCGAATTGAATGCTGCGGCGGCTGCTCTGAACGGGTAACTGAGAAGAGAATGGGGGGTAGAGGCCAGGCCAATTGAATGATTAAGGGGTGCAGATGTGCCAAGAAACCTGGCTGGAAGCACAACAACAGCAACAAAACCGCATCCTCCCAAGTACACGACGATCCCCGAGATGCTTCTCAATCAATTGAGCATGCTCCCGTGGGCATTGGGGTTATTTTCTGGCTCTCTCTTCACTCTCCCGTTCCATTATGGAAGGGAATTTCAGAAGTTACTGTACGTGTAATGGGCGGGGTGGATAGGCTGAAGGGGTGTCTGTCCAGTCCGGGCCGGGGGCTGTCTGCGGTCTGGGCCGATCCACTGAAATGTTCTGACACTGTCCACTGCTGTTGGGCGCGTAGACGCTAAAACCGCTCTCCTCTGCAGGACGAGTCTGGTCTGCATCTGCTCTGGCCTGGCCGTCATTGAAGTTATGTATCTCTGCCACAAGCGCGTGCGCGCTCGCTCCTATCCAAGATGCCTGATGGGGGAACTTTGCAATTCATCCTGCAAAGTTTCGCAACTAGGATACTTGATTCCCGGACGTGGAGAGGGTACCCGCGCAAAACCGCGCATTTCAAAACAGTGCTTTAGAGGGGCATATAGTGTAGTGCAGTGCAGCGTGTACATCGCAAGAAGAAGAGAGGCAAAGGTGCTGGGCAAAAGGGGGAAGAGGGAGGTGGTTAATTATCATACCCTTAATGGTCCAGACGTGACGATACGCGCGAGCAAGTGGCCTTTTCCACTGCCCCAATCTCGAAAAGTTTGCTGCTTTTGCTGGTTCTGAATCTTCCTACCAAGGAAACAAAGATATCGTCATGCTCTCGTTTTAGTTGAGAGATTGCGCGATGATTACAACATGTTCCCAGGTGTCTAAATGAGAGAAGTGTATATGTTTTGTCCTGGAAGAATCTCCGAAAAGACCCTGCCTATTATGATCAACCTGGGGGGCGAGAAAGCGAGCGAGTGGGAGAAAGGGCGAATTGACGGGATGTGTTGTCGGCCGACGAAAGGTTTGCTTGCTGCACTGGGGAGGGATCCACTAGAGTGACGAGAGAATTCCACTGTCTATTTCAAAATACGCAAAAAGAAGGAACCGGCGGACACGGAAGAAGAAGAGAACGAGGAGTCGTCGTCGAGTTGGGCGGGCTGGCGATGGAAGAGAAATCCGCGAATACCAGCGACAAAATTAGAAATGGAATGAAGGGCCGTTGCTCGATGGAAACTGGAGGTCGCGCGATGTTTCGGATGGGCGACGGCGACGGTCGTGGTCGAAGTTGGTTGTTGTGGTCGAGAGGGTTGGAGTTGGGAATGAGGAGAATGGACAGGCAGAGAGACAGAGACAGGTCAAGGGAGAAAATGGCAAATGGCTGGCTGGGTTGGGTACGGCGGATGGAGCAAATCAAATCGGGACAAGACATGGAAGACAAGGCGGAGGCAGGAACATAAGCGAGTGAGAGGAGCGAGAGAAAGTGGTCTTTGCCCGCTGCTACAACGCACCCATCCATGCCTAAACCTACTTGAGTTTTAGTGGCTCTCGGTTTGGCAGCCAGCCGTGCCGCTCTCCCAGAGCTGTTGCTGCTGCTGCTGCTGCTGAGCTGCTGCCAAAGTGGTGGCCCGCCAGAAGCCTGCCTCCTGCAAAGGAGAAACAATGAAACTCCAAAAGCAACTGCCCGCGACAGGCAGGCAGATGCCGTACAGCGACCCCTGCCAGCTGCCCGTTCAATTGAGGCCGGGATGCAAATGCGCATGCGACTCATCGTCAGCCACGGTCGGGAAGTGCTTACCTGGCCGGTCGCCGTCAATTGGTGGAAGCCTAGCTACGTCCAGTCCCTAGCTTCTGATTACAGTGCTGCCTCCGCCAATTTGGAGCCCATAGCTCCCAAACCCACCCACCTGCCACCCATCCACTACAGCCAGTGCAATTGATGCAGGTTGCAGATGCAGTCCATTGGAAGCTGACTTGACTTCACGTTCTCAATGTCCGACTGCCTCCCTATCCAAGGCGAGCTTGACCAAAATATAGAACATTGAAATTCTCAACAGGCAGCACTTCCCAATTCCTTCCATGTGATTTGACCATCTGCAAAGTCCCAAGTCCAGCCGCAATTGCCAGCTCCAGTCCCACCACCTTGTTCTGTTAGGTACGTACATGTAGACATTGAATCCCTGCCCGCCTGCTGCTCGACCGCCCCACCGTAAAGTAGTAGCCCACCATCCATCTGGACACGCGTATCACAGGCAAGTGGGCATACATCATCCAAACGAGACCTACCATACCACGATCGATAGCACGACAGCGACGGCCGACAACCACCTGCGAATAGCTTCACCCGCCGACCGACCCAATTGCGCTTTCCCATTCTGTCGCAATTCACAAGTCTCGCAGCCATGGCGTCTCTGCGCGACCGCCAGATCGCTTCGTTGCGCAAGATCCTCAACCTCAACGAAGTCGTGCAAAAGGAAGAAGAAGACACAGCCGCCCATGCCAACGGCGCCTTGGCTCCCACCGGGCCCATCCTGACGGCCGAGGGCGAGCCCATCTGGAAGGTTCTGGTGTTTGACGACCTGGGACGGGATGTCATCAGCAGCGTGCTCCGGGTGAGCGATCTTCGTTCCATGGGCGTCACCATGCATTTGTAGGTTCTCTCCCTCTTCGAGCGTGGGTATGCATCTGGCTAAGACGGACAGACACATCAACACCAACCGCCACCCGATACCCGATGTGCCGGCCATCTACCTCCTCGAGCCGAGCGCCAAGAACCTCGAGAGCATCACCAGCGACCTGCAACGGGGCCTCTACACCCCCGCCTACATCAACTTCACCTCCTCCATACCGCGACCCTGCTCGAGGACTTCGCCGCCCAGACCGCCGCCACCGAGACCTCGGAGCACATTGCGCAGCTCTTCGACCAGTACCTCAACTTCATCGTGTCGGAGCCCGACCTCTTCAGCCTGGGCATGCAGAAGGAGAACACGTACTGGGCCCTCAACAGCGCCAAGACCAAGGACGAACAGCTGGACCACGTGGTGGACAGGATAGTGAGCGGCCTCTTCAGCGTCGTCGTCACCATGGGCGTGATCCCCATAATACGCTGTCCCAAGGGCGCCGCGGCCGAGATGATTGCCGGCAAGCTGGACCGCAAGCTGCGAGACCACATCCTCAACTCCAAGGACAACCTGTTCTCGTCGAGCGCGCGCCCCTCGTCGTCGGCCGGCACCCCGACGTCGCGGCCGGTGCTCATCCTGCTGGACCGCAACGTCGACCTCAACCCGATGCTCTCGCACTCGTGGACGTACCAGTCGCTGGTCCACGACGTGCTCAACATGAAGCTGAACCGCATCACCATCGAGACGCCGGTCGAGGAGGGCAACCCCGCCAAGGGCACGACCAAGAAGTCGTACGACCTGACGGCGACCGACTTCTTCTGGGAGAAGAACGCGGCGCTGCCGTTCCCGCAGGTGGCCGAGGACATCGACGCCGAGCTGACGCGGTACAAGGACGACGCGGCCGACATCACCAAGAAGACGGGGGCGCACTCGATCGAGGACCTCCAGAACGACACGAGCGCGAGCGCGCACCACCTCAAGGCGGCCATCACGCTGCTGCCGGAGCTGCGGGAGCGCAAGAACGTGCTGGACATGCACATGAACATCCTGGCGGCGCTGCTGACGGGCATCAAGAACCGCCAGCTCGACAACTACTTCCAGATGGAGGAGGACGTCATGAAGCAGACCAAGGCGCAGGTGCTCGAGGTCATCAAGAACGAGGACAAGGGCAACGAGCCCCTCGACAAGCTGCGCCTCTTCATCATCTGGTTCCTGAGCACCGAGCAGGAGGTGAGCCGGGCCGAGTGGACCCAGTTCGAGGAGGCCCTCAAGGCCATTGGCGTCGACACCACGTCGCTGGCCTACGTCCGACAGTGAGTTTCTGCAATTGTTTCGGGCTTTCCCGCCGCTCACTTTCCCGCCGCTCAATTTACTGACAATACTACACAGGGTTCGCGCGACGACCAAGATGACGCAACTGACCACCATCAACAACACCACACAGCCGGCGTCCCAACAAGGCTCCGACCTGTTTGGGCGCTTCTCCAACCTCTCGACCCGACTTACAGACCGAGTAAAGGATGCCGGAGTCACGTTGCCCGGCGGTTTCAACCTCGACTCGCTGAGCGGCGCCCTCAAGACGCTGATCCCCGTCAACCGGGACCTCACGGTGACCAAGATTGTCGAGTCCATCATGGACCCGCAGACGGCCTCGACGTCGGCCCTGGCCAAGACGGAGAGCTACATGTTCTTCGACCCCCGGAGCGCCAACGCGCGAGGCACCATGCCGCCGCCCAGCGCGATGCGGTCCGGGGCCGGCGCGGGCAGCACGCCGGGCAGCCTGCCGGGGACGCAGGGGCCGGGCATGGCGCCGAGCTTCGGGCAGCGGCGGCAGGGCTACACGGACGCCATCGTCTTCGTCGTGGGCGGCGGCAGCATGGACGAGTACGGCAACCTGCAGGAGTGGATCGCGCGGACGGGGCAGGCCAACGAGCGGGCCAAGAAGCGGGCCATTTACGGCGCCACCGAGATCATGAACGCGACCGAGTTCGTCGCGGGGCCGCTGCACAGCTTGGGGCAGGAGGTGGGCAGTTAGTCTGGTCTAATCTAAGTAGAGGGCTGAAGCGTACGAGCGATGAAATGATATCCCGAAGTTACGGTATTCGTGGTTCCAGAGTGGTTTTCGTGTTTCTGTGATGCTGTTTGGTGTTACTGATGGAATGCAGAGTTGCTTATCAAGCTCGCATGCTTTTTGAATGACACCTGCACATCAATCTGTAAAGTACCCTTCCCATGACTTCGACATGGCTATCTCGAGTAACCGTTGAGGGATTGAGGTACGGTGTGCGACTGGCTACTGGCTGTCTATACTCAGGCGACATCATATTGATTCTGGACGTGCCCCTGGCGGATGACCTGGATTCGAATACATGAGCCCCTATAGTTAAGATGGACAACAGTCTTGTTCAGCAACGGGTCTCATCACTTGGTGTCTGCCTTGCACAGTTGCAACGCCAAGACTCGTTTGCGCGAACCAATCTCTCCTTACTGGAAAGAACACATTTCATCTTGGCGGCCTTGGACATCTTGACGTCGCGCTTTCTTTCCATAGTGCCCTGTGAAGACAGAAACGTAGCTGGGGTGATGGTGGTGCTGGGGCTGATGAGGTAAACCCGCTGCTGCGCCTCTAGTTTAGTGCCGCCACGCAACACCCGACAGCTAAAGTACGGATGACGGTACTTTGCTAGTGCACGACAGGCAACAGGATAACTGTTCGTCGCCCAGTTCTGCTTCTGTTATAATCGACTCATTGCAACTGGCTTTTCTTTTATGTGTTAATGAATAATCTTGCATCCCATCTCATTTCAGCAGCTTGACGGCTTCATTGATCTCATCTAATCTGCATCCAGCCTACTCAGCAACATACCAAAATGGGGTCCTCCTCGTCCACCAACACTAACACCAACTCGCACATCCCCCACATCCAGCTCCTGTGCATGCAAGACAAGTACGCCGCCGCTTTCGAGGAAGCCCGCCGGCGCCACGAGCTACCGGAGACCATCTCCATCGCCCACCATGACTGCGCCCTGTCGCAGCTCCCGGCCTCGGTCCAGTTCGACACCATCGTGTCGCCGGCCAACTCGTACGGCATGATGGACGGCGCCTTTGACGACGCCATCTCGCGCGCCCTGAGCCCCGCCGACGACTACGCCGCCCTGACCCGCGCCGTCCAGGCCCGGCTCTATCGGCAGTGGCGCGGGTTCGCCCCGCCGGGCACCTGCACCCTCATCAAGATCCCGTGGGACGACGACAAGTTCGCCGCCCGCCGCACCCGCTCCCGCAACGCCTGGGGCGTCCGCCGCGTCGCCCTCTGCCCCACCATGCGCCTGCCGAGCGACGCCGAGTGGAACCGCGAGGTCGTCTACGAGTGCGTCTGGAGCCTGCTGTGCGCCGTCGACAACCACAACCGCGCCATCCGCGAGGGCAAGGTGGCCGAGGACGACGATGCGGAGGAGATTCGCAGCGTGCTCATGACGCCGCTCGCCACCGGGGTGGGCCGCGTCAGCCCGGAGCGCTGGGCCGCCCAGGCCGTGCTGGCGCTGAAGCATTTCGAGGACGCGTCGCGGAACCCGGGCACCTGGAGCAGGCTGGGCTGGAAGGAGCTCGGGGATTACTCGGTCGAGGTGGAGGAAACCTGGAAGGCGGAGAAGTCGAAGTAGAGATGCTCCATTTAGAGAGGAAATCCCGTCTTAGTTGGAGTTATACAGCCGTTATTCATGGAGATGTCACCTCATAATTGCCAGTGCTCTCTTGTGATCTTGTGAGAGAGTTCGTAAACTGCAATCCCCTTCTTTCGAGAATGTACGCGAATACTCATCTCTAGACTCAGTTCTAATTCAATTCAATTCAGCTTGTCTAAACGCATGGCTCACCTCTCAATACTCATATCGAAACTCAAAAAAGGGACTTCATACTTTGCGTAACCAATGATTCCAAAACTCTCAGAAACGATACCATTGCTTCCATGGTTCAAAAGAAGCTTAATACCGGCCTCCAAAAGGAGATTGCACAAAGAGAATATGTGAGTTTTCAGTCGTATCAAATTATTTGTGGACGTCGTCTACGCTGGTCACTACTCAGCAACTACCCCCGAACTCACGCCGTGCCTGCCTAGAATATCAGGGCGACTCGTGGCAGGTACGAGCAAGCCCTGCCTAACAACCAAGCATCATCTCTCGTTCCTACCTCAGCTCGCAACGCTGTCAAAAACCACCAAGGCCGTACCTCACTTCCGATCGTACGGCCAATATCTGATACCTTCACCCCATCACTTGATCCTTCACCTATCTCAAGGCTCCTCCACCCTGAGCAGCCCCGCAAGCCGTAGCCATCAGAAACCATGGCATCCCCGCTGGAAGACATCCGGACCGTGGGCGATCTGACGTAAGTAGCAGCCATATGCGTGTGGAGTATGCGCAGCTAACAACTGCTCATAGCCTCTTCAGTACCGGCATGCACTCCGACACCGTGGTGCACTGCAAGGACGTGCGCTGGGCCTTGCACAAAAGCATCCTCTCATCCCGATGCGAGTGGTTCAAGGAAAAGTTGGAAGCGACCATGACCCAGGTACGTCAACCACTCCTGATCATTCCAACTTCCCCCTAGAACAACCATATTTCTTTCGACACGAACCAAAAACTAAATATTGATCGAGTAGGATGGACGCCCTGCCGTGATCAAACTGTACGGGTTCCAGACCGACCTGGTCCACACTCTTCTCCAGTTCATCTACACCGCACGTACGTCGAAACGGTTTCCCGTCTTCCCTTTACATAAATAAGTCTCTGTGGCCGACTAACTCCGTCTTCAGAACTTCATCATCCCGACATCAAGAACCACCGCGTCGCCGCCAAGCTGTATAACATGTCGAACCACTTCAAGGTCCCGAGGCTCGGAGAGGAGGTTCTCGCGGAGATCGGACGCCACGCCGGGTTCATCGTGTCGACGCGCCGCGCTGACGGCGGGGCTCCCCGCAGTTTCACCAAGAAACAGCTCGACGAGCTGGTCGAGGCCGTCCGTCTCGCCTACAACGGGGACCGGGTCTGTCAGGCCCCGCTCCGGAAGCTGTATATGCAGCTCTTTTTGAACTGCGCCGACAGCATCCGCCGGGACCGGTACTTTTACGAGTGCATGAGGGTGGTGCCGGTCTTCTTCATCGAAATGATGGAGTACGGAGCCTTGGGCGACGCCAACTGATGCGCCACGGCCTTGGGTCAACGTAGGCAGGCGGACCGGGGGTGCGTGGGACAGAAGATCTATGTTGTTGTGTGGTACAATATGTGAAGATCGGGCATTGAACCGCAAGAATCCCAAAATTAGTTGCGGCCCTTCCTGGCAGTCTCTTTGCAGCGATGTGAGTATACTACTACCTCACGGTTACCAGGGTAGCAAGTGTTCCAGACTGGGCTCATGGTGCCCATCATTCTGTCCCAGTCAATCTCGTGCGAGACCAGTGGCAATCAAGCTTCCCATTAAGATAGGCCTGCGGTCGTGGTCTTTCCCGATAATGAATGCTGATTGCATTGATTCTAGGACCTAATGAGCTCCCTGGCATTCATATTCAATCAGCCGATACCTACGCTACATGAATCAGATACTGGAGTGATTGCAAGCAACGCCATGAAGTGAGGAGCTGGAGGGAATAGGGGTTGAGGCTCGTTCCGGGGAAGCAAATGAGGGAGTGCCCGGGGATGATTAGGAATGTAGCGTGCTGACAAGGATGCTTCTGTTCATGCGAAATTGACAGCAGCACCATTGCCTTCCTGGGCCGACGTTGCATTTGGGTGCACCAAGCTCCAACGACAAGTAGCCCGTCTCCTAACGTGAGAATCTTCTTTCTTTGGGCCTGTCTCAATCCACTATGACGATTTCCTCTCCTCGAGAGGCGAAACCTGCGCCAGTATTTTGTTGAAAACTTAGTCTCGACGGGCAAAGCGGCACCTCTGAGGTCGGCTTTCCCTACCGGCCGTCGCAGGCGGCGCTTTCAGGGCAGGTGGGGTGGGGGGATATGCTCTAGCGGTGCCCGCTGTATCTGTATCTCCGGCGCCCGCCACAAAACTGCCGCCACGCCTAGGCTGGACGAGCGATTTCGGTTCCCACCAACCAAAGACGGCATTGAGAACGTGAACAACTAGAAGGTAAAGGTAAAGTGGGTTTTTCTTGAATGTGTGCACATACAGGAATCCTTCGTAAGCGCTATGGGCTTGGCAGGAAAGAGGAACCTCGGTCGGGAAATTATGCAACGTAGGCAGCAAGCGGTGCAGGCAGCCATCTGGGTCGATGAGAGTGAACCAGTCTTCTTCGAGTAGACGTATATAAGGAGGTAGCCCATTTGAACTACTATTGCCCGAGTGAGAGATCTTGCGAGTCCTCCTCACCCGCGTCAGTTTGGTTGTTCAATCACACATCCACTACAATGTTCGCCCTTGCCTTCGGACTCATTCTGCTGCCTGCACTGGGCGCGGCGCAATACACGGTCGACCCCCGACCACGGCCGCCCCCGACACCATCCAGGACTGCACCTACTGGCAGGTCGCCGCCGAGAACGACACCTGTGCCAGTATCGCACAGTACTGGGGTCTCACACTTGACCAGTTCGAGATCTACGTAAGTCATTGATGGTCCTTACGAGCGACAATCCCCGCCCCACTACTCCGGCAGTTTGCTAACCAGTCTTGCTGCTACCACTTACAGAACCCAAGTCAGGCCGGCGGCTGCGATCTCGTCTTGGGGAACTCGTACTGCATCGAGCAGAACTGGGGCATCGTCCCCGTGACGACGACCACCACCAGCAGCACCGTCGCCCCGCCTTCGCCCACCCCGACCTCTTTCGCCACGCCGCTCGAGGCATGCCTGGCCGTGGCCTACAGCTATCGCGACGACTGCCCGCGGTGCCTGCCCGTCTGCGAGAGCGCGGGGGCGGCGGTCTGGGCCAACTGCTTCGACAGCGTGTTCGGCATGATGAGCCGGTGGTCGAGCGAGTGCTGGCAGCATGGCGGGAACGGGGTCGACTGCGACAACCGGGCCCTCGACGCGTACTGTCCGGTTAACGAGTAGGGGGTATGAGGGACACGCGTACAGGGATCTTTGATGTATCTGGCATTTCTCACCCGTCATATGTACTTGGAGAATCTCAATTGATTGGCAACTTCAGTTGCTCCTGTCTCCCTGCAAGTATTCATCGTATGGAAGAAGGTGTTGACTTGACGACCGGGTTGGAACTGATAGTGTGATGTGGTTTGTCATTCTCGGGTCTGCCTGTTAGCGAACTCCAGACCATACATATCGGCAGCTTGTGCTGCAGCGTGCCAACCCTTTCTGCAGCGGGAACTGCCGCCTTGCACCCCTCACCGCAAATGCTACCATATGATGCAACCGTACTACGTGGATGTGCGATGTACGTTGGGGGCTAATTAGACTGCCGTAGCCATGCTATCCATCCAGCCAGCCGGCTAAGATTCAGACGGTTTCTGACAGAAGGTTGTCATTCTGGGCGTCATTCAGTGTCAGCGGACTTCTTGCCAATGTTGCACCAAAAACAAAACGCAAACCTACAATATCATGAAGGGGTGGTACTTCGGATCGGGTAGCTCCCGGTGACAGTCGGCTATGACTGCTTTGATCATGTCGTCCGACCAACCCAGGCCCTGGGAGAAGGCAGGTGGCGTGATGGTGTCAATCAACGAGAGGGTGTTCCTGGTCATCAGATCGCCTATCTCCTGTTTCCGAATCAGGTAAGCCAACATCCATGTAGCTACTAGCAATGATATACTCACTTGGGAGGATTTGCTGGGAGCCCACGAGTTCAGGGGCATTGGGTATCTCCTGACCGTGATGTGCTTCGCACGTTTCTTGCCCATGTACTTGGGCCATTGTTTCGGGAAGTGCAGGCAGCCCCCGGACGAGGTTATAGCTGTGAGCGGGTCAGCGGAATCCGAGGCCCATCCGCCCCTGCGGTAAAAGAGCGACACTTGAGCACTTGCCTTTCTCAACTAGATTGTACCATTCTTCCAGTCGCGAGCCTTCGGTGGAATGGTTCGGCGAATGGAGCTGGAAGATCCAGTTGGTTATCTCCAGCCAGCCGCCCGGGTTCAGGTGGTCCCACATGGCATCGAAGACGGCTTGTCGGGTGGCGGCCGGAAAGTCTGGGAGACCGCGTGCATGGATGAAGTCGAACCCGGCGTCGATGGTCCAAGGCTCCGTCACGTCCACTGTCTCGAACCGGGAGTTCGGGACGTGGAATGGAGGGCTGCTAGGAGCAATATCGATCCCCAGCACCTGGCTCCCTGGGTTGTTTTGGCCTGCATTGGAAGCCATGGTTAGCTCCGACTCTTATACTGTTGCGCCTCTCCAGGTAAATCTTGCCAAATTCCTGTTGTCCGTCCAGTCAGCTGGGTTCTTCCAGGCGGAAATAAGCGGGTTTGAACATACTAGAGCCCATAGCCCACTCCCAGTTCCCACGTCGAGCACTGTGGCTGGCTTCACAACTGGGCTCAGAAAGATCTGTCCGCCCCAGGTCTTGGCTATGGTAACGTGTTGCAAGTCTGAGGGTTGTTGGTTAGATAGGTCTTGGAGACTTCGTACCACAGGCTCCTGATGGCTTACCGTTCCTTTCTCTCTCCTTCTAATGAGGGTGGTTCGAGATTAGCGGCAAGGATTCTGGGGCTCACGGGCTCGAAGGAGTACCTTGCTGTTCGGCTGGATGCCATCCCGATGGTATCCGCCCCATGGAGCCTTTTTCGCCGACGACTGCCCTAACCCCTTTAAAATACTCTGGAAGAGCTTGCTCGACTTGCCACCCGATCCCCTATGATGTGGGATTCGGAGAACAAAACTTAGTCTCAACTCTCCACCGGGGTCGAATGAGTACCTATGCAACACACCTTTTGGCCCGACGCTGCGGTGCATCATCTTCATCATCCGAGTGGTCATGGTTGGAGCTTAGCCAGTAGTTGTCTTGGATAACGGATGCGTCGGGCGCTATATCTTGGTAGTCGTGGAGACCTGACCCGGACTCGGCCGGGGAAGTTCGGGCGCGACACAGATTGTGTCTGGTGGGTAGCTTGGACGTTGGGGGTGGATCGGAGACGGCATCAACAGATGCATGCCGTATAGCCATCCCGTCCTCACGAAAGCCACCCCCGGGGGGACTACCTATCTCTGCAGCCATTGAGGAAAGATACTATCGTGTTAGCGCAAGATAACTTATGACGTGGAAAGCAGACGGACCTAGCTTCCTCGCCGGTCCCTTTTTACCTTGAGAGAAGAGTTAAGTGATTGCGGCTGGGACTGGTACGAATATTGTTGGCTCGACTTCTGCTTGCTATCTTGGCTCTTGGCTTGCATGTAAGGGCGTCTGTGTTTACAGCTGTCTAGGGTAGTTTGCCGCCGAGTGTGCGTACAGTGCTGCCATACTTGTTGGGCCGGTAACGAAGGGAAGTAAGGCGACCACAGCTGAACGCTTTCCACACCGCCCTCTCGCACAATCTGAATATAAGTTGACGCAGGATGGTGGTATTTGGTAAAGTTTTGGAAGGTTGATTGATATTGTGCTTGGCTACATACTGACGAGGTGTCGAATGGATTGATTAGAAGGTTGCAGCGCATCGTGGACTGCGGGACTGGTCGTGAATTGGAAACCAGAAATTATCTAATACAGTGCGACGTGGATCGTTACACGTGTTGTCGACGCCTTCGTACGTTGCAGGGGTTGTTCCAAGGATCTTGGGCAAGCCCATTGGGTGCAATGCGAATGCTGTTTGACCCGGCTTCCGCGGTGCGGTGGCAGGGGGGGCGAAGCAAACATTGCCAAGACCGACCCAATCAGCCGGGTCAAGGTAGTGCGTGCTCATTATTGCCCAAAGAGCTGGCGAGTGCATTTATTGGCTTCCACCGACTTGTCCTGTTGGTGCGGCCCGCCCTGTCAAACCCATTATCACGCAGGTAATCTGCAGGGCGCACCACATCCGGAGCCACATGATTAGAAATGCACGAAATCAGGATCCCTCGGGCCACTGCTGCGTGCCCAGCTCCGATACACTCGTGTACCATCGTACGACAGTCTCGGTGAACAGGCAGACGAACGTTACCCTCGCACCGGCGCTTGCAGGTCGGACAAGGCATGCCCAGCGACTATTAGAGGAAGGGATGCATTTGGACAACACACTCTGGCATCCGGTGTGCCGAAGCCTCGTCCCCGAAAGAGTCGGTCCCACAACGAACCTCCGCCCAGGAAAAAGGCAGAGCGAAGCAAGGTATAAAAGACCTAGACGGTTTTTCCATATGTATCTAGTCTATTGATTATGTACACGAAACGTCACAGTATCCCTTGGATTGTACAATCGCCCGCATCTAGTCAATCTCGGAATTGAACACCCAACTCCAACATGGAGGAGCCAATTGCCATAGTTGGCCTAGATGCTCGCATGCCGGGTGGCGACAATCCCGATGCGTTTTTCGACTTTCTGTGCTCGGGTCGATCCGCCAGGTCTGCAGTCCCCTCTGGCCGGTTCAATGCCGAAGGATTCATTGCCCCCAGCACCTCGGGTGAAAACGAGGGTGCCCGGGTTTGTTGATCCCACGACCGTCATGTCCGTCATAAATGATCAATCAACAGTCGACTGACCATGAGCCATTAGATTGTGTCCACGCATGGCCATTTCCTCGAGGGAAGTATCAATGCATTCGACGCCCCTTTCTTCTCCATTACGCCCACAGAGGCGGCAGGGATGGACCCACAGCAGCGCAACTTCCTCGAGACCGTGTACAAGGCCTTGGAGAGTGCGGGTATCACTTTGCGTCGAGCCGCCGGGACTCGCACCGGCGTCTACGTGGGCTGTTCGAGCGCGGATTTCCGCGATGTCACCCTGAAGGATCTCGATGCCTCGTTGAGGTACGCCGGCACCGGAACCATCAACAGTATGCTGAGCAACCGCGTCTCGTGGTTCTACGACTTTACGGGGCCCAGCATGACTATTGATACGGCCTGCAGTTCCAGTCTTGTCGCTGTTCATCAAGCCGTCATGGCACTACGAAACGGCAGCATATCCATGGTGCGCTCATGTTCCAGGCCCCTTTGTTTCTGACAGTACGCAGTCTGACTTGCTTTAGGCCATTGCCGGTGGCACAAATCTGCTTCTCTCCCCCGAAATGTCCATGTCGTTCTCCGCCATGGGCGTTTTGAGCCCAGACGGCATCTCGTACAGCTTCGACCACCGGGCCAACGGGTTCTCGCGCGGAGAGGGATTCGCTGCCATCGTGTTGAAACGGGTATCAGATGCGTTACGGGACGGCGATAGTGAGTCTGCCCCCGAACTTGACTTGGGTACCGGCAAGAACCCCACTGACCAGGCTCGGCGGCTTCGCTTGTTTAGCTATCCGGGCGGTGATCCGGAACTCAAGTGTAAACCAGGACGGGCATTCCCCGGCGCTTACACACTCCACTCGAGCCTCCCTTCTGGATCTCATCAACACGACATACAAAGGGTTGGACATGTCTCTGACTAGGTTCATCGAGGCACATGGGACGGTAAGATAAACTTCCTTCGCAAGGCCTACCCATCATGAGCGCTAACACTGCCAATATGTAACAGGGAACACGGGTTGGAGGTACTACTGAACGCTTCCAATTGGACATGTTTAACAATCTGCGATTCGGTTAGAGCCTTTCACTGACTGGAGATATCAGATCCCATCGAGGCCGGCGCTCTAGCAGACGCCTTCGCCACGCACCGGACCGCCGAGGAGCCGCTCTACGTTGGTGCGATGAAGAGTAGCTGTGGCCATCTCGAGGGCGCGGCAGGACTTGCCGCCATCGTGAAGACAGTCTTGTCGTTGGAGCGGGGCATAATTCCCGGTAACACCTGGTTCGAGAAGCCCAATGCCAGCATCTCGCCCGACTGGCACCTAGCCTTTCCGACCGAGGCCGTCCCCTGGCCCTGTACGCCCACGGGTCTTCGCCGGGCCTCAGTCAACTGCTTTGGGCTCGGAGGAACCAACGCCCACGTCGTTCTGGTATGTTAACCCGATCTGTTGCCAGTGGTGATGCTAATCTTGTCAACGCGCCAGGACGATGCTCTCCACTTTCTCCACGACCATGGGCTGGTAGGAAGACACTGCACCGCCGAGGTTCCTGACCACGGGTTTCTCGCAAACGTTGGAGAGAAGTGCCCTCAGGATACCAAAGGAACGTCATGTCATGGCGACCAGACTTCCCCTGGTTCGACACCATCAACAAACACCGAGGGGGCATACCAGAGCGAGAGCATGGAAGCTACCTCTACACCGCCAAGCGTGACATCGGGACGAATCGACGGACCGTCGTGTTCACAACTTTTCATCTTCACTGCGCACGACCAAGCTGGGGTCTCGAGATTACGCCAAGCTTACGGGAAATATCTGTCCGCCCTCGGTTCCGCGCATGCGAAAGGCTCAAAGCCACAGTTCTTGCATGATCTCAGTTTCACGCTTTCGGCCAAGAGAACACAGTTCCCTTGGCGTACCGCGTTCGTGGCCAACTCGGCGCAGTCCCTCCGAATGAGCCTCCATGCACAGGACCATGCGCCCGCGGTGCGCGCCGACGACCGCCGACGGCTGGCTTTTGTGTTCACGGGACAAGGCGCGCAATGGCCGACGATGGGGATGGGTCTGATGGTGTATCCCGTGTTTCGCCGTAGCATGGAAAAAGCCGATGCCTATCTCAAAGGCCTCGGTGCATATTGGTCCTTGATTTGTAGGTCAAATCCGGTCACCGCGATTTGCGAGTCTCCTGGTTTTCCCTTTTCGGGTATGCTGACCCGGAGCCCCAGACGAGTTGACGAAAAAGAGCGGCATGGCTCGCGTGGACGAGGCCGAATTCTCCCAGCCACTATGTACCGCTCTGCAAGTTGCTTTAGTAGACCTGGTGACATCATGGAAAGTGACGGCTGGGGCGGTCGTGGGACACTCATCAGGCGAGATAGCTGCGGCATATGCGGCCAAGGCCATTTCGGCAGAGGACGCCTGGCGGCTCGCGTACTACCGTGGTAAGTGACCTTGGTACCCCTCGTGCCGGACCAATACCTGGCAATGGCGACGACGAAAAGGCAAATGGATGGGATCATGCTTACTCAAGGAACAGGGAAGCTCGCGGCCAAGCTCATCAAGGCACAATCACATCATCGTACAGGCATGGCGGCAGTGGGTCTTGATCACGTTGGAGCCATGGCTGCCATTCAAGATCTGAATCGTGGCCAATTCCGGCATCCGGGTCATCTGGAAGTGGCCTGCTTCAACAGCCGGATCAGCCATACTGTCAGCGGCGAGTTGGACAGAATCGAAGCGTTAGTGGCCAACCTGAACGGTGAAAATGTGTTCGCGAGGAAACTCAAAGTTGAAGTCGCGTACCACTCCCGGTATGTGCAGTCGATTGCAGACGAGTACGCCAAGATGATTGGCCATGTTGGCGCAGATTCGGACCCCGTGGATTCTTCTGCGCCACGATTCTTCTCGTCAACCTTTGGTGCTGCGATCGACGACTCCAGGCTCAAGAGTACCGCATACTGGGTTGACAACATGGTATCGCCGGTTCTGTTCCAGCAGTCCCTCACAGAAATGTTGACAAAGGACGAGGGGACACTGGAAGATGGTCCCTCCCATCCTATCACGGATGTCTTGGAAATTGGGCCCCATCGAGGGTTGAAGGGACCAATTGGCCAGATATCTAAAGACTTGGGATTGAATGACTTTCAGTATCACTTCCTGATGGAGTCGGGCGGCGACGATGTATCCAATGTTCTCAGTGCTGCTGGCACCCTGTTCAGTCGTGGCATCTCGATTGACCTTTCCCTCGTCAACGAGCAGAACAAAGAGTACGGCAGCGGCGGCCCCAACATGCTCACCAGCCTCCCCAGCTACCCATTCAACCACACCAAAGAGTACTGGTCCGAGAGCCGTCTCAGTAAAGCCTTCGCTCATCGCCAGTATGGCCGACACGAAGTGCTCGGCACACCAGTGGCGCACAACAGCCCGCACAATAGCATGTGGCACCATTGGCTACGCTTGGCCGAAATACCATGGCTCAAAGACCACCAGGTGGGAGGGTCGATACTCTTCCCGGCGGCGGGGATGCTGGTCATGGCATTCGAAGCTGCTCGCCAGGTCGCTGGGAGCAAGGGAGACATCAAGGGGTTCTGCCTACGTCATGTTTCGTTTCATACCGCATTACACATCCCCAGCGACGGTACCGGTGTCGAGACGTACTTTTATCTCCAACGCGTCCGCCAAGGCGCATCAGGCGCACCTGAAGCATACTCTCGCGAGCCGAAAGAGTTTCAGCTGTGGTCAGTCAGCCAAGACAACGAGTGGCTAGAGCACTGCCGCGGCACGATACTCGTCGAGCGCAATGAGACTGCCACTCCTGTTGACGGCGGCCTGGAAGACAGAGAGCTCTCAAGCCGGTGCGACTCTCGCATCAAGCAAGCCATCGCAGCTTGCCGCACCCGGATACCGTCGGCATTGATGTACCAATCGTTCGCCGACGGGCATCTCAGGTTTGGCGAGACTTTCCAGACGCTGACTGATCTCTACATGGATGATCCGTTGGCACCCCGTATGACAATGGCAAATCTGAGGCCCAACACCTCATACCGCGCAAATGAGACCCGCGAGGGCGTGATGCTGCATCCCACGATGGTTGATGGTGTCCTACAAGCCGGCCTCGCCCCGCTGCTGATTAGCCGCGACGCCAAGCGTTCGGGACAGCCGCGTGTGCCCGTACGCATCGGGGAGTTCTGGATATCGGCCCAATCAGACTTGCAAGACCCCGTCATACCCGTGCAGGCTGACGTTGCGTTGAGTGGCCGAAACGAAGCCCGGTCTTCGTGCACCGCAACTTCAAAGCAGACCGGAAAGCCGCTGGTGTTGGTGAACGGTCTTCTTTGGAAGACTTCTGCTGCGCTGTCTACCGATACTGATGAGCGCAACCATGACCCTCGACATAGGGCTTGGAACATTGATTGGAAGCCAGATGTTGCATTCCTTTCTCGTCACGAATTGGAGTCGGCTTTCCGGCCCGGTAAAGAACCAGATCAGGGGGTCTACGCCGAACTGGACGACTGCAACGAGTTATCTGCTCGTTACCTAAGACGAACACTTGACCTGCCAGATATCAGAGGGCCTCCCCTTAGCAGGCATGTACGGACTGATTCGGGCATTGAGTTGCCCCTAGAGGATGCGGAGCCGCCAAAAGCTGCCTCTCGGTCGGGTTATTTGGAACGATACGTAGAGCTTATGAAACAGCTAGTCGCTGCTCAGCAACGACAATACCCGGACAAGGCCTCAGGGCCGATTGAAACCTTGGAAGCCAGAGTCGCGAACAGAGCTACAGCTCATGGGAAGCTCGTCATGGCAGTTGGGAAAGAGCTGAACAATATTCTCGATGGGACCGTCGACCCTCTCGAGATCCTCTTTGGAACTACATCGTTGGCGGAGCAATTCTACCTTACGGGTTACGGAGTAGAGCGGACAAGCGCGCAGCTTGTGGGCTACCTCGACGCTCTAGCCCATAAGAACCCATTGATGAAGATCCTGGAGGTCGGGGCCGGCACTGGCGGCACGGCCAAGCCGGTTCTGGAACGGCTAGCTTCGAGATATCGCCGCTACGACTTCACCGACGTGTCTTCGGCGTTCTTGGAGAAGGCGAAAGAAAAGTTCGTCGAATTTGAGCAAGTTGACTACCGGGTTCTCGATATCGAAAGAGACCCGTCAACTCAGGGTTTCGAGGCCGGTACCTACGACGTCCTCATCGCCACGCACGTGCTGCACGCCACTAGGGATGTGGTCGTCACGCTGCAAAACTGCCTGGCCCTGCTGAAGCCCGGCGGTAAGCTGCTGCTCACGGAGAATACGCGACCCGCCACCATGATGTCCAACTTCGTCTTCGGCTTGTTCCCCGGGTGGTGGAAGTCGGAAAACGAAGACCGCCTTGACGGGCCCCTCTTGACGGCCGAGGCCTGGGAAAGATACGCCCTGCAGAGCGGGTTCGCGGGGTTCGATGCCGTGTTACCTGACTATGCTGACGAAAGGCATGGGCTCTCTGCGGTGCTCGTGTGTAGTGCACCTGATAGCGCGGGCAAGCTGTCTCATGGCACCGAATTGCCCGATGTTGGGCTCCAAGGAAACCTGGTCATCGTGACCGACCCTGTCTCCGATTTCCAAAATGGCGTGGCCGAGGACTTCAAAAGAGTCTCGGGCAATCAAGTTACAGGGTCGCCCTTTACGCGGATCTTACCCCGAACTTTGGCCGATATGGCGAGAGAAGGCCACGAGTGCAACCAAGACTCCACTTGCATTGTTCTTACCGAGTTAGAGGCCCCAACTCTTGCAAATATGTCAGAGACCTCGCTAGTGGCTCTCAAGCATGTTTTCCGATGCAAGACGGTCCTGTGGCTTACCAAAGCCGGCGCGCCGGAGCTCGAGGTTGTCCAGGGCTTTGCCGCCGGCGTCCGGCTGGAAAACCCGCAAATGAAATTGGCAACGATATCGTTCGACGAGCCGAGCCTGGGTACGCCAAACACGATTGCGGAAGCATCCTGGCGCGTACTCGATACATCCCTGAGGAAGTCGACGCAAGAGACGGACCACACATTCCGTTTCGCGGATGGCTATCTCCATATCCCCCGGCTGGTCGAAGCCAAGTATCTCACTGAATATGTGGAGGCCGCCACGAAGATGCCCGAAGTCGTGGAGGCCGAGTACGGGAAGGACCGCGAACGTGCGCTACGTCTACAGATCAAAGACCCAGGTCTTCTGGACACGCTTCATTTTGAAGAGGATCCGTGCTCTGCCGCGCCCCTCGCTGCAAACGACGTGGAAGTGCGGGCCATGGCGAGTGGAGTCAACTTTCACGACTTGTCTGTCATGCTGGGCCGTATAGTCGAGACACCCTTGGGCCTGGAGGGCGCTGGAGTGGTTACCAGAACGGGTGCCCAAGTCACTCGGTTCAGCCCCGGCGACAATGTTTTCGGATTGGCGTTTGCGGGCACGTTTCAAACCCGCTTTCGCACCAAGGAGGGTCTGTTGGCGCACATGCCCGACTCGCTCACCTTTGCCGAGGCTGCTTCCATACCTGTAGTGTACACAACAGCTGTGGCGTGCCTTTTTGACATAGGCGGGCTCGATGAGCTCCACAGGTCACCATCAACCAACGACAAAAGCCACAGACCCTCGGTACTGGTCCACGCCGCAGCCGGTGGTGTAGGCCAAGCCGCCATCCAGCTGGCGCAGCGTGAAGGGGCAGAGATCTATGCCACAGTGGGCAGCCTGGAAAAGCGGGACTTCCTGGAGAAGACGTACAACATCCCTCGCGACCACATCTTCTCCATCCGCGACTTGACGTTCCGAGACGGTAAGAATCGGCATCCAGGCGTGAATTGGTGGTTGGAAGAGACAGCAGAGCAAAGTATACTGACATGATTGCCAGGTGTCCTGCGGATGACGAATGGACGGGGCGTCGACATCGTCCTCAACAGCCTCTCGGGCGACGCCCTGCGTGCGACCTGGGACTGCATCGCGCCCTTTGGCCGCTTCGCCGAGATCGGCCTCGTCGACATCCACGCCAAGGCCGGCCTCTCCATGGAGCCCTTTGCCCGCAACGCCCGGTTCGAGGCCGTGAGCCTCGAGTACATGGCCCAGTACGCGCCGCGCCGCCTGGAGAGCCTCTTCCAGCGCACCGTCCGCGTCGTTCTCGGACGGCCGGATGGCGGGGTCCTCGCGCGGTCGACGCCACTCAGCATCTTTCCCTTCTCACAGGTGCAGGCCGCCATGCGCCACATGCAGTCCGGGAAACACGTTGGCAAGTTGGTGCTCGAGCCTCGGAGCGGCGATCTCGTTCCGGTAATATCGTCCTCCTACCAGAGCGGCAGCATGCGCAGCAGGTTTGACGGCAACGCTACGTACGTCGTGGCCGGCGGGCTGGGCGGGCTGGGCCGGGCGGTGGTGCGCTGGATGATCGAGAGGGGCGCGAGATACCTGTTGCTTCTCTCGAGAAGGGGACTCCCGCCGGCCGATGTCGACGACATGTTTGACGACGTAAAGGGCAGGTACGAGGCCATTATGGCCCCGGCTTGTGATCTTACCGACTTGGAGGTGCTGCGCCGTGTCTTTCAGGACTGCGCCTCCACCATGCCGCCTATCCTGGGCTGCGTTCAAGGAGGGATGGTTCTCAAAGTAAGTAGATTTTAGTGATGGTGGGGTGGCAGTGCACCATACATGCAATGGCTAACAGACGGACCCTGCAGGACATGGATTTCCAGGACATGACGCTACAAGACTGGCAGGCCTCGGTCCAGGTAAAAGTGACCGGCTCCAAGAACCTCTGGACAGCCTTGTCCGAGACCAACGGAGCGACAAGACCTCTCCAATTCTTCGTCATGCTCTCCTCGGCTACTTCCATCCTCGGGAACCCCGGCCAGTCAAACTACATCACCGGCAACGCCTTCCAAGACGCCTTTGCTCGGGAGTTGGCCTACCAGGGCCACCCTGCGGTGTCCATCAACATCCCCATGCTCTCCGACGTGGGTTTTGTCGCCGAGAGGCCCGAGCTGATGCATCACCTCCGCAACGCCGGCTGGCCTTGCATGTCGTCCCGCGAGCTCCTGGCCGCGCTGGAGCACTACTGCCTCCACCAGAACCATTCGCCGAGCGGTCCTGGCCTGACCCGTGAAAACCGAGTGCGCCGGGCCCAGGTGGCACCCCGCCTCTGGCTTCCCCGCCTGTCACAGACTTCCGGGCAGATGGCGTCCAGCTGGGACAAGAACCCCCTGCTGCAGCCTCTCAAGTTGTGGCAGCACGCCGAGGGTGGTGCCAATCGTCAAGGGGATGATGCCTTGGAGAGCTCGGCGGCGCGGACCGGCAGCACCAAAGATCGTCTGGCGTCTGTCAGCACGCTGAAGGAAGCCCAAGAGGTGGCGTTGGGGGCGTTCCTGGGCAAGCTGTCGCGCATCCTGAGCGTCGGGGAGGCGGAACTGAGCCCCGCCAAGCCCCTCCACGCGTACGGCGTCGACTCGCTGGTGGCGGTCGAGCTGCGGTCCTGGTTCGCCAAGGAGGTCGCCGCCGACCTGACCGTCTTGGACATGACGAGCCAGAGCTGCATCCGGCAGGTTGCCGAGCTGGCGGCGGCTAGGTCCGCCAGTTTCACGGTCAGCGGGGGTGGGTCGTGACTCGAGCTGAGAGCGGCGGTGGGGAATCGTGGGCTGCGCAGAATATAGGTTATATCAGGTATTAGCATTAATCAAAGCAGTGGTACTACACGCTCTCAATATAGCTCAGGAACTTGGTACATGCCGGTTCAGGACTGCGTAATTGGCGCGCCCTTGACTGCTTTCTCTTCCCATAACTCTTTCGACTTTATTTTGCGGGGGTTGTGGACCCACCTCGGCATTACTCAACGGGCGATCATGTGTGATGATCCATGATGATCCATGTTTTTTCTTTGGCTGCATGGCCTTGGCACAGTCGCAGTTCGGAATTCATAAACCGCCTCTAGTCCGGCGCCGCCTTGGATCCAGGTCCCAACTGCCAACTGCTGCTATGCCGCGCGAATATCCCCCCCAATCCCAACCCCAACCCGCGAAATGAGAGGAAAACCATTTCTGGGCGCCCAATGCTGGACCTGTCGCCAGCGTCGTGTCCGCTGCGGCTCCGAACGCCCGGCCTGCGCCAGTTGCCGAGCCAAGGACCTGGACTGCCTGGGGTATTCTCCGACCAAGCCCGTCCGCTGGCGCCCCGTCTCTCTGCTGCCCCCCAGCCCGGCCCCGGCCTGCCTGGTCGACGTGGCCAGCCCCAGTGTCATCGATACCCCGCGGGGAGACGATGTCGGGACGCCCTTGATAGCGCTGGAGACCCTGTATTACTGTATGCACGCGTTTTCTTCTTCTTCTTTTTTTTCTTTTTTTGGGATGATCTTTACTTGATTCAGTCATGATTGTTCTAACCGTCCGACCTACAGATAACCAAACCATCGGGCGCGACATTGGGGCGGTTTGCGCCGCCGACGAGTTCGTATCGCCGGCCGAGTGGCTCGAGTACCCCCTGGCCAAACGGTACATGTTCATGTGCCTGACGCAGCTCCACAAGATCGTGCAGACGCTGCCGCCCCACTGCGACACGCTGGAGTCGCTGCCGTGGCACGCCCTGGCCGGGCCGTCCCGCCAGGACATTGCGCGCTTTTCGCAGAGCCAGGCCGAGGCCGTGCGCATCGTCCAGGGGCAGCTGGAGAAATCGTCGGCGTCAGCATCGACGTCGACGTACGGACCGGCCGCTAGGGAGAAGCCCGACGCCGACTTGTTTGCCGGTCTCGTGGGCCTGCTCATGTCGCATATCCAGCAGGGCGCGTTCGGCATGTGGCGCGCCCACCTGCAGGGCGCCAAGGCGTTGCTCAACCGCTGGGGTCCGGCGGATCTCAGCTCCCTGGACGACGAGGACTACTTCATCCTGCTGACGGTCGACCTGTACCACTGCACGACGGCCGAGAGCCGCCAGCTGCCCGCCCAAGCGTGGGACCAGCATCGCGCCTACATCGAGCAGATCCCCCACTTTGCGGCCATGGCCGCCCACTCGCTGACGCCCGTGGCCACCGAGCTGCTGACCGCCGTCGCCCTGGCCAACATGCGACGGATGCGGGGCCATGACCCGGCCCAGCCGCTGCCGCAAGGGGGCCAGGTGTACTACAGCACGGCCTCGGCCATCCTCGAGCTCCTCCAGTCCTTCCAGCCCGAACGGTGGCTCGAGACGGTCCTGCCTGCTGCGGATGCCAGTGGAAGCCCGGGAGTTAGACATCCATCCCCTGGCGTCCAGCACGAGCAGTACGCCAGCTGGCTCTCCTTGGCCGAGTGCTTCCGCTCGGCCACCCTGCTGTACCTGTTCCTCATCCGAAGCCCGGCCAACGACGTGCCAGACCTGGAGACCGACCCCGTGCTGACGCAGCAGCGGACCGACGCCTACCTCAACCTAACAAACAGCATCGCCCACCTCTTCGCCCTCCGCAAGGCCGACCCCACGACTGCCCGGCACCACAAGTTCGTCGCCTGGCCCATGGTGGTAGCCGGCATCGAGGCCATCGTCACGCACCGCGACGAGGGCCAGGTCGGCTACCTGTGCGCCTACCTGCGGCTGCTGGCCCTGGAGCTGGGCACCTTCACCATGCGCCAGGCGGCCCGCTTCCTCGAGGACCTGGCCGGCCGGTACCGGAAGAAGCGGGCGGCCGGCTACGAGTACAGGGGCCAGGCGGACTGGGACGACATGTTCACTTACGGCGCCATCTTTCTTCTCTGACGAGCTGGCGAAACGGGGTTTTGTATTAAGGAGGATTACCAAGAATTAACAAGTCAACTAACTAATTAGACTACATGTGCTCAAAAATGGGCCACGCATTTCCACCAGGCCACGTCGGTCTGGCGGAAGGTGTTGGAGCCGCAGTGCACGTCGCCGAACCCGGCGTGGTGGCTCAGGAAGTCGTCGACGTAGCTGAGCGTCATGCCGGCGCGCGCGTACGCCGCCTCCACCGCCCGGGCGAGCACGTCGACGCCGCCGACGACGGGGCCCCAGGGGCGCGGGGTGATGTAGTGGCGGCCCGCCACCACGCCGTTGATGCTGGCGGGCCAGAAGGACGCCGTCAGGTACTCGCCCGCGCGGACCATCTCCGAGTGCGACGGCAGCCCGTCGTCCCCGGCGTTGCCGCCGCCCCCGAAGGGCTCGGACGCGTGCAGCAGCGTGGGCACGCGGATGACGTCGGCGCGGTCGAGGGGCAGCTCGGCCAGCAGGGTCTCGAGGTTGGTGTCGATGTAGCGCTGGGCGTAGGCGTTCACTTCGACAAAGGTGGCATTGGCCAGGAGCTCGTCGACCGTCATGCCCACGCCCACGACGGGGAAGGAGTCGTCGCCGCCCGCGGTGGTGCCGTTGAAGCTGATGGCCCGGGTGCCGCCGCCGCCCGCCGCCCGGACGCTCTGGAGCACGTCCATGGCGCTGTGGGTGTCGGCAATGGCGACGGTGAAGCCGAGGCTGTTGTTGAAGGGCAGGAACTGCACGAACTCGTCGACGTGGCCGATGACCATCCAGCCCGTCTCGAGCACCAGCGGCGACTGCACCGCCTGGGCCTCGAGGAAGGACACGATGGCGGGCTGCCGGTCAAACTGCTTCCCCATGATAGTGCGCCCGGCCGGGTACCGCGTGCCGTTGCGCGACGTGTAGGGCGGCATCGTCTCGAGGTTGCCGTAGCTGTTGATCTCGCGGTGCCCGAACCCGCTGCCGGCGCCGCTTGTCGGCTGGTACCCGCCGATGCCGGGGCCGCGCAGCTGCTCAAACACCTGCCGGCCCGCCGTCCGCGTCGACTGCGCGGAGCGGAGCATGATGCGGATGGCGACGGGACCCTGGGGGCCGGGCATGCTGGCGTAGGCGGGCTCGAGGAAGTCCTGGGCCCAGATGTCGTCGGACTGGTTGAAGAGCAGCAGCGGCGCAGCGATGGCGGCGCTCCGGCGGGCCGTGTCGAGCTGGCGGACGAACTCGGCCTGGACGGGGTTGGAGTCGTTACCGGCCGTGCTCAGGAAAGTCTCGACGCGCTGGAGGTGGTGGTGGGTCAGGACGGGCGCCATCTTGAGCGCCACGGCGTCTTGGGCGCTGTGCTGACTGTTGCTGCTGTTGTTGTTGTTGGTCTGGTCCGTCACCTCGAACCGTACCAGCACGGTGCCGTCCCAGACCGCCGGGTCCTCGACCAGCTCGCGGCCGTCGATGGCGAGCGTCAGGCCGGCCGCCAGCTGCGAGGCGTTGAAGGTCAGCTCCTGGTCCACCAGCCGCCACGACGCCGTCGCGTTGGGCCGGGCCGCGTCCTCGAGGTAGAAGAGGCGGGTGCGCTCGTAGGCGGCCCGCGGCGTGGCGTAGACGCGGCCGACGGCGTCCTTGGACAGCAGCTGCGGCGGCATCGGCGCCGTCCGCAGCGGGGCCGCCAGCTCGGGCGCCAGCAGCAGGTGGCCCGACGCGTCGCTGCAGTAGGCCAGCTCGTCGTTGCTCGGCGGGTTGCCGGCGCCGTCCCGCGCCGCGCAGCGCCGGTGCTTGTCGCCGATGTTGGGCAGGAAGATGGCGCCCTCGGCGGGGGTCCAGCTGCTCTTGCTGCTCGTGCGGTCGCCTTCGTCGACTTTGCCGTCGCGGTTGGTGTCGGCCGTGATCTCGGGCGCGAGGCAGGCCGCCTGCGCCGCCAAGCCCAGGCAGAGGGCCTGGGAGACGAGCCGGTTGTGCATCTTGGGTATTACGAACAGGAGTCGGTAACGAGGAAGGCTGGGGACTTGCTGTGGCGAGTGGACTCGGAGTGGCAGGAGGATAGTACAGGTACTGGCCGTCGGGCTGCTCTTATAGTCGTCAGCCAGCGACCTTTTGCTGGCTGTCACCTATCTGCATCCGACTCAAGCACCTCGCGCGTACCTTCGCCAGCATGCGTCAATGCGCTGTAAAGGCTAGGAGTTTGCTACTGCATTGTCGTGATTCGGAGATTAAGAACAACACAATCTGTAGACATCTATATTGACACATCTGTTGGAGATGCCGGATTTCATCATGTATCTCATTGGTGAGTGGGGGGTCCATGGCTCGAAGCGGTTAGTTTTGTGGCCAAGACCTGCGGCCCACGTCTGCGGTGGGCACCCCTGGAGGGGGCAGTCGACCAACGTCCGGCCGCGATTCCCTGTAAATCCAAAGAGCCAAGATCACGAACGAATTGATCGCCTGGGAAAAAGCTTGTGCCATTTGTGCCGTTGGGTGGGGCTGACGCTTCCAGCAAGAGTCGGAATCTTCGGAGCCCGGAGTCCCAAGAGGCCCCCTTTCCGATCACGAACACCAGCATTCTGAGTAACTTGACAGGAGAGTACTTACCCCAGTAGCTACCGTCCGCTTTATGCTCCTAGTCTCCCACAGCCTCGGGCGGCTTTCATATGTATAAGGCGCAGTGCAGAGAAAGGAGACATCGAAGCTACCCAAGGTGGCTGTTCCACTAGGCCAAACTCTTCATCGCATCACGAACACATCAAGGAAGCTTCAGACAGGTTGAGAGTTAAGACCAGGTTGTGTTTCCTTACCTATTCTGCCACCCTCTTCTTTAGCTCTGGAGGGCTGGTTCGATACGAAATGCCTGTTCCTCGCGAACCAATATTGCTGTGCATGACTAACCCCCACACGTTTTCGATCTTCTGAGAAACCATTTCGTATTGTCAGCTACGAGGCTGTTCTTCTCGTGATGTGTACAGCTCATAGAAGATTTAGGCAGCCCCCCAGCGAGGCTCAGTCGATGGCGAACAGAATACGACCACTGCAAGTGCAGAAGGAGATACATTACCATACGTCAATACGGGTGTTGCGGACTTTTCACCGGCTCCTTCCGAGTGAAACCTTGGTAACAGTCCACACTCCATGGCTCTCAGTTAGGATGATGGGAATAGATCGGAAACAGCGGTTCCGGATTTGCTGATGGCATCAACTGAGGCTAGGCCAGGGAAATCCCCCCAACAACTCCGGCTATTACTTATGCTGTGAACATCTATAAACAACGGATCAAAACCTAATACTCTCACCTTTATCATATCGCCCTCACCTGACACCGACGCACCTATATTATGGATCTTTTATGCCGTTTGCTGTCTTGCACGGCCAAGGTTCGGGCTGGTCCAGGCCCCTTTCCCGCTATCACAGCCGACAAAACACATTACACCAATATATGACTTACAACGAATGTTGCCGTAATTTTTATTTAACAGATCACCAGCATCCGAGGGAGCGTTGTGGTTAAGGGTTCGGGCGCACTGGAATCCACCAACTCAGCCTACACTACGCCTGTGCAAAACAGGCATTCCTGGCTCGGCTTGGAACAAGAAAGAACGAATATCAACTAAATCGTCTTTCAATGTGACTCCGTAGCTCATCCATGTTCTGGGACGCAAGTTTTACTGAATGATGTGGTCTGGCTACGCAGATCAGAACAACGTGCACGTACACCAGGTCCCCGCGAATCATCTCATTCGGCAGAGAGCATCAAGTTGCAGATCATGAAAATAGGAAGGGGTAAGGTCATGAACTCACAGGTTAGTTCCCTGTGTACCGTAACCCAAACGAGTGAATTCTATGGGAAGAGGATCTTACGCGTTGCCGCTTTCTTTCCCCTTTTTTCCAACCGAAAGGAGTGTGCCGAGGAGAATACAAAGAGCGACAGAGATAAAAATACAAGTACAGGCGAAGAACATCTAAAGGACGCTAAATATAGAAAAGAAAGAAAAGAGAAATTCGATGGAGTAGAAGTCGTCCGCGCGACAAGCCACACCCATTTAGCTTAGGTAGGAAACTTGAACAGTCTCAACATCGAACGTTCCGGCGTGCTTGTGACTAGTAAACAAACGAAAAGCAAGGGAATATGGGTCATGTCCTTCTCTTCCCGGACCATCTTGGGCAGGTCACTCTATGCAGTTTTCCTCATATGGCGGCGATGGCAAGTGCATCTTTGTCTCGTGAAGAAGTTCTTCCCAGGGCAGTGCGGCGTCGCTGGTCGACATTTTCGTGTAGTCGGGAGAGGAGGCACTTCGAGTCATGGGCTTACTCGGCTTGCGCACCGACGGGCTGAGCACCTTGATATCCCACTCGAGGCGGTCGAAGATCTTGTCCATCAGAGTGTCGATGGTGTTGTCCTCGACCGCGGCCATAACCGGTTTGACGCCGGCCAGGAACTCGCGGTGTCTCGTGTTCCAAACGTCGCGCAGCATTACCACGGCTTCTTCCTGTGGGTTGCACCGATGCACACTGTTTGGGCGGGAGGTCCCGGGAAAGAGGATGTCCCACATCAGGAACCACTGTTCGTCATTGGACTTGTTGCGCCCCTTGTTTAGCATCAGCATCTCTTTCTGTTCTTCCGTTATCCCCTCGAACCGGCGGTTTGGCTGGACTGGGCACTGAATGTCGCGCATGTGCTCGTCGCGCTCTTTGGCGTTGGGGAAGACGTCGTAGCAGCGGGCGCAGTAGAAGTCGGGGGTCCGATGACTTCGGTTGAGGTGCTGCTTGACGTCACGGACTCTCTTGAATACATATTTGGCGCAGTCGCGGTGCTTGTGGGGGTGCCTCTTGAGGAACGGGCATGCGTAGGTCGGGGATTCGGGCTTGGTCTCGTGGTCGCCGGTGGTGTGTTTCGGTCTCTTGTTGCTCGCCGGAAACTCCGTCTCGGATTCCGAATCGCACACAGTTGACTCTCCCTGCGATCGCTTCTTGTTTGGTCTCACATCTATACATGGACCCATAAAAGAGCAGTCTCCGGCCAACGAGTCATTCGAAGGAGATGGGTACTGCGATCCCGGTGTCCAGGAGAGCTCTGACGGTGGTGGCATTTCGGGCATTGTCGTTGGGAAGTTGAACGGCCAATCGCTCGGAGCTGCCCCAAACTGGCCATGGTCATCTTTGCTGTCATTGAAGACATAAGGCTGTGACCAGTCAGACAGATTGAAGTTGCTCCGATCATACATCTTCGAGTCCCCTCTCTGCTGTTCGTATGCCACACAGAGTTCTGGTTCCAACGCCTTCATGGCGATGTACACGGGAGAATCTGGAGGCCTCGAGAAGGCTGGACAGCGTGAAGCTGAGTCGAATCCGACCTTATGGATGGTGTATCCTGCGTTCAGAGAGCCTCGAATTGGTAGATGTGCTTTAGCCGGGTACGGATTGTCCAAGATGTGACCTTGGGTCAGTCAGGACTGTGAGCAGATCTGATATCATTACAAGGGGCCTCATGCAAGCAATCACATACCTTCTCCCTTTGCCGATGATGTGTTTACAAGCAGTCGAGCCTGATCATCGCGTAGCGCCTGGCTACACGGCCACTGGCATAATGTCCCTGCTGCTTCCCTGTTATTTGAAGCTGTTAGCTGTTTGATCTCGCAAATGAGTTGACCCGGCCGTAAAGCCAATCTACATGCCGGTGACACGATTGCGGGCACATTTGATATCAGCAGCGTCTTGTGTAGACTTGAAGATATAACGTACAGTTTGATCGAGGCTTCATAGGAAGGTTGCTGTTCACCGGGAAGATTCCCAGATAATAAATCGCAAGTTGGCCTCTGTGTTGACCGTGAATTAAACTCTTCTTTCCAGGTAACCTCGGGCGTAAATTCGTGCCTAATCTGACCGGAGGAGCCAGTCATTGTTGTCTATCTCACGCCCTGGTTCTCGTCAAGCTTCTATACCTCTCCAGTGAAGTTATCCCATTTGAAAGGCGAGCAAAAGCGAAGCCGGTATATCGTTACGCGAGTGCTCGATCGATGTCAGGCATACGATGAGAATGGCGTATTCGGAGATCACTGGACTCAAACACGCCCTGGGAATGTTGGGGGCCAAAGCCAACGCACTCGAACAAGGCACATTCTCCCTACACACTTGTGTAGATGCCAAGGCAGGGTCATGCGCCTGTAGCCTATCAGGATGTAACACGGTAGGGACCCCGGCTCCTTGATCCACGGCTGGCCCTCGATTGGTCAGACAGGCAATTGATTCAATCTCCACTCTGGGGCGTAGCTATGTACGCAATGTTGCAGCGAGGCAGATATTGTGGATGTACCACATGTGCTGTGCATTGAGTAGGGTCCGAATCTACACTACCAATGTACTCCAGCCAAAAGTCTTGATCGATATCGAGCAAATGAAGTAATATTTCTGAGTATAGCGACAGATGGGACTGAAATTTGCGCATGAATTTCGTTGGTCTTGTTTTATCTATGTACAGATCCGTCTTTGCATCGCATTTGCTCCTTATCCCCATCATCCCTATTATTCTATATACAACCTAAACAGGTATACCATCTTCTTTGCGCCGGCGTCCGAATGCCCGCAGTTGGTGTGTCTTTCATTTTTGGGTGGCTTCGATTTCTTGTTTCCTGAAAACGGAAGAGTGTGATTGATTGGGGGGTCAGGGTCCTGCTTCCACCCTTCTAGGCGGTCCTTTCGCAGTGAACTGGTACCGTTCGTTCCTCGGTCAGCGGCAGTACAGTGCGAGTCTCAGAGCGCGACATACCTCTTCTGCTCCTTTCGGGAGGAGCTCTTGTGTTCTTGGCCCTTTGTCATTTTGGGACAATCTTCGTATAAAAGTCAAGAATTGGTGCGTTTCGCAAGTAAAGTGGGTGCCGGATGATGGATTTGAATTGCATCTTTCAAGAACATTCTGAATAGTCGATGGAAACCTACTCTTAAATACATGCTCAAATCCCATAATAAGAAGCTAGAGTAGGAAAAGGGGGTTGTTAGAGTACGCCGTTGCGAATGTCTTCAAACACTTCTGTGATGAGTGGTGGTGACTGCGACTTTGCAAGCTGGCACGCAAAGCGGGACCCTCACAACTGGGTGCTGCCCTCTACCTAGAATTTGACATCCGGCGGAAATCAATTAGCGACAGACTGGCCGATGCACTAACAGCCGCTTCAATTGGCCAAGTCTTCTCGCACTTCCTCTTGTATAGGCGATTTCGCCAAAATTGGACGACAGTACGTTGCCAGATAATACGAAACTTACACTGTACTTACACACCTGTGTGAATCTCGTCTGGGCAACTTCGCGGTTGTGTAGAACCCCGCCATCAGGTGATGGCGCTGGCCAGGGTCTATTGGTTCACGTTACGCGGGGGTTACAGGCCAAGCTCTCCCCGGCTCTGCTGTAAGTAGACCGCTCCTCTTCTCGAGGCCACGCCACAATAGCATTGTGGTATCAGGGGTGTGATTACGCCTGACAACTCGGGCGCGCACGACGCACGACGATGCAAGCCCACGCTTGATGACCTCGCTGTGCCTGAAATCGCAGAGTGGCTGATTAGCCCGGCGTGTAAGTACGCCTTGCGGTCGAGGCATCAGAACAACAATCGAGAGATGTGTTGCGCGCTACTCCATTTTATGATCATGAATTCGCCACCCAAGTTGCCTTCTTCCGTGATGAATAAATCATTCTTAACCCGGACGGCAGCCACCCAACCTCCTACCACGAGGTTGTAGCAACTCAGTCACTCTTTTATGAGTGTGGTGTTGTGACTCACCTACACGCACAAACTTTCGGCCTCGCCCGTCGGGTAACTCTACTTTAGTGGTTTCCCCAGCCCTGGAATGTCGGACTTTCAGCGACCCAATGCACCGCCAGCATGCGGGGGCGGCGGTCCACTAGCAGGAGACCCCCAAAACTCCAGGGAGGACCCCGCGGAAGATGAACTCTCTGGCCAAGGCGCCCAATCTGAACCTCGCAACTCGTACATCTTTCAGCAGGCTCTGCTCCTCGCATCGTGGTGCTTCTTTTGGTGCCCGAAATCCATCAAATCAGAGTCCGAGCCAGATTTCAATCAAATATTCGTCGATGCCGTCCAGTGGGTAATTGAAGCTCAAGGCCAGACCCAGGACCAGGACCAGGGCCAGAGCGACACTGGTTCGGGCGGTGCCGGGTCTAGCGGCACTGGCCAACAACCGTCATTTGGAGGAACCACCGTTACCAATTCCTCCTCTAGCGGTGCACCTTCGCAGCAGCATCACGACTTGCAGAAAGGAGATGGCGACGGACAGGATCCCGATCCCGATCGTGGAGGTGGAGGTGGAGGCGGAGGCGGAGGCGGAGGCAAGAAATCGCATCACAACAAGACTTCGGTCATGTCTGCTCGCCAGTCCGGTCTCCAATTTGCATGCCCATACCTCTTGAGGGGGAACTTGAGGGAGCATTGCTGCCGTGGATTCAATCGGATCGGAGACGTGAGGCAGCATCTTTGGCGACGCCATCGGCAACCCACTCACTATTGCCCGACCTGCGGGCTAGCCTTCGGTAACGAACAGAACTCCACGGATCATATCACCCAACGAACATGCGCGCCAGCTAATTTTCATCACCCTGGGATGACCTCAGATCAATGGATTGATATCTGCGACCGCGCCCAAGCCGCGCCACACACTGTTGCCGGAGGGGATGCCGCGCGATGGTATTTGATCTGGGAGGTGCTCTTCCCGGGTGTCCCGCGACCTTCTTCGCCGTATATTGACGGCTCAATCTTCATGATGCGTTTCCGCCATGTCGTCCAAGGGTTCTTGGGAGATGGGTCCGGCTGGGGCCTGGTTTACGATTTTGTTCCTTGGGATGTGCCCAACGTCCATCCCGACTACCGACAGGCGCTCCACAACGCCTTTGAGGATCTAATCAGGAGGCTCATCGTACGCGCGGAAGAAGAGGATAGGTCAAACGACGCCACCTGACTGGCTATGATTGACTCAATCAGACAGCTATTTACCACGAAAGAATTGGGGGCGTTTTTCTTTTTCTTGTCCTGTATATAACTAGACATTGAGTCTTCTTTCACGGTGATACCTCCAGGTACTATGGACTACGATTAAGCAAGGAAATGAATCAATCGCATGACGTCTCCCGATGGAAAACGGGAGGTGGCACGGCGCCTAACTCTTTACTCTATCGGTTTGATGACTCCCAATGTACCAACCACACTTAACGTGAAATGTGGAATTGGAGACATGGCTGACTTCTCCAATTAGATACCGCGCCAAGACACGGTAGCGTCTCAAGGGTAATGCCAGATGCTCCAGACACCAGATGCTCAAAATGCACCAACGCATCCCTTGATCCGCACAAATGATTTGGCGGAAGGCGCATTCCGTTCAGGAAGAGAAACCAGTCAATGGTGCATCAAGACCTCCAAACGCCCGTCTAATATGACATCCAACCCTCTGGGAGAAAAGTTGGAACTCTGAGATCCGTTCCAGGTGAGTTGCTCACACCGAGGGAAGGGCAACTCGGGCTTGGCTGTTCAGGTGATCTCATTCTTACATACAGCCATAACATGCAGGTTTGATAGGATGGGGCTAAACAGGTTGTGAGACTATGCACATAAGCCACCAAGCGTTACCCAGCCCAGCGCACAGTCGTGCGCGGAGGTGCACATAGCTGGATGACCCCTCCATCGCCCCTGCTGATCCATTTCAGCCCTACACGTCGTGATCTGCGTACTCCAATCAAGTCTCGATGGCCCCGACGTAATTGAAGCAGAGCTTCCTGTCCTGTCTGGCTCGATATATAATGCCCCCTCACGAAAGCAGTCCTGGAGTGTGTGCAGAAATTTGCCACCTCGTCCCCCTTTTCCTAGACACCCAGCTCAACGTAACGTTTGCCCGTTTTCAATTGTTTGCATCTCGCCACCAACTCCTTCTTTGTGTACGGCCACAGATGCCCAGTTACGGCTCGTCTGGCCATGAGACTAATACACACATCGACGCTGGAACTTCGATGGCTTACCGAAGACGAACCCACACCGCCATATGCTGCCCTTTCCCATTGTTGGGGTAGCGAAGAAGTGGTGTACGACGACCTTCGCAGTAATACGCGGGACTGGACGCAGAAATGTGGCTTCCGGAAACTTTTGGGCGCCTGCCGCGAAGCTTTTGGTAGTCATAAGCTGGACTGGCTCTGGGCTGACACTGTCTGCATCGATCGTTCGTCAAGCGCCGAGCTGTCAGAGTCCATCAATTCCATGTACCGTTGGTATCGCAATTGCACCGTCTGTCTTGCCTATTTGGATGACCTATGTACTACCTCTGGCCCACCTGAGGACCTTCTGGTGAGTTCCCAATGGATGCGGCGATCCTGGACCCTGATTGAACTCGTCGCTCCACGGAAACTGGAGTTTTATACTTCGAAATGGTCACTCGTTGGAACCAAGGCCTCCCTCCTATCGACGCTTTCCCGCATCACGCAGGTTGACCAGACTGTTCTTGAGGATGCCGAGACCCTAGGTGAAATCTCCATTGGGAAAAGAATGTCCTGGGCTGCACACCGGTCCGCTCGTAGGACGGAGGACATTGCCTACTCGCTCCTCGGTATATTTGGCGTCAGCATGCCAGTCATTTACGGCGAGGGACCCCGATCGTTTATCCGCTTGCAAGAGGAACTACTCAAGACGTCCAATGACGCATCTCTATTCGCATGGAAAGCGGCCGATGACCAGGAGTACCGTGGCATTTACGCCAGATCACCGTTGGAGTTTGGACATCTAAATTCACCGGAGTTCGCCGCCACACCTTGGCGGCTACCAACGGGCCTGATATCGACATTTTCAACCATGAGCTTGGCCTGCAGCTCCGGACCAAACCGACGTGAAGGAGAGGTCTTGATGCCACTCACCGAGAATCCCGGAGAGGGATTCATGGGCATCAAATTGCGTATGTGGAAGGGGGAGTTGGTTCGGTGTAATCCCCAACAGTACTTTTACGTTTCTATCAACGTCCCCTCCAGTACTCAACAGGTGCCGGTGGCCCGGGACGTCGATACGACGAGTTCAAAGTTAATCAGCCAATCCGTGACGAATGAACCACAACAACAGATCGTCCAGATCGCCAACGCACATTACGGGAACTCGCTCTTCACTACTGAGCACGAGCCCTTCAGCTTCCAGCCCCTGGAACTGGCTACTACCGCCCGCATCCGGGTGACGAGACAGAGTCTGAACGGACAGGACACGTTTTGTCCGCTGCTGCCCAATCATCAACATGCATGAGTCGTCTTAGGGGGCCTTCTCTGCGACACACGGTGGGAACAGAAGAGACATCGGTCGCCACACCGAAAGACGATAGTACGTCCGTTCCCTCGGACGCGGAGGAGGACGACGACGACGAGTCCGAGGAGGCCAGTGATTACGAGAGCTACCTTTTCCTTTCTCCGTCGCTGGAAAGCCAGCCCATGGACCTGGCCCCTCCTTTTGCAGTGCTGACGGATGCATTGGCCACAACGGCATTGGATCGCTTCACCACATGGGTGACGGGCCACACGGCTTGCTGCAAGCGGACACAGACTTCAGAAGCCCCCACCGTCCGCAAACGCATCAAGGCCGACGACTTCCTGGAGCACATCCCGATCGAGTCTCGGGAGCCCCCCGAAGAGGGGGACACGATCATAGTGGATGTGCCGAGAACGAGATCGTTTGCTTGTCCCTTTTATCTTCGCGACAAGGAACAGCATTTTGGGTGTCTCACCCGCGCCGACCTCGAGACCATCCGGGATCTCAAGAGGCATCTGTGGACCGCGCACCGTCAGCCTTACTACTGTCCTACATGCGGCATGACGTTCGCTAGAGGTTTAACCCGGGATGAACACATCAGAGCTCGTGCTTGCAGCCGGCAGCAATGGAAAGGAAATCCCCCGGGTCTTTCCGAGGGCCAACTTCAACAGCTGGCGAAACGGTGCAGGTCCAGCATCTCGGAGGTAGATCAATGGTTTGGAATATGCCATCTGATCTTCCCCGAGACAGATACGCCGTCACCGTCCACCCCAAAGGTGCCCCAGACGCCCTATCTGGCCGGGAAGTTTGAGTTTGCCGTCTGCGTTGCCCGAGGCTACTGGGCTAGAGAGGGCAAGCAGGTCATTGCCGACTTCCTCGAGCAACGGAATCTGCGGGACTACGAGGTGCCCGACGAGGAGAGAAACCTCTCGGCGCTGTACCACATCATCCTCAACAGCGTGGTGGATCGATTGGTGCAACAGCTGAGGGACGACGAACAAGAAGATTGCAACGCCGTCGAGCCGAGGCGCATGACTCTGAGCAATAGGCTGTCCTCTTTCCGGAAGTTTTGTTCCAAGATGATGTAAAGTCAGCCTAGTGTGATGGTGGGCGTTTTGGGAACGTTCTACTTGCTACTGTGACCACAGATGGGTTTCTTTCTTTTTACAAGGCTCGTGTTTAGATACTGTGATCGGTAGCCTCAGTTTTAATATGGCATACCTATTCCTCTATTTGAGATGATCCATGGCAACATTGAGTATGATTTGTGTTTGGAAGTTTGAACTCGGAATCAAGTATTTTAGTCTGATTACATCACTGGATCCAAGGAAAAATGTATATACGAGATATTGACATGTTGAATGATACTGCTTATGACACCATGGTGTACTGCCTCGCTATGTATTCCTGGAAGAAGATTGCTTTCCCGGGACTTGCGGCAGATGTAGTAGCTGGATAGAACCATGAGCAATAAGAGACATGAACCGTTCACGACGAATACCTTATGTTCAGTTTATGCCCAGCATATGTTCTACTCTTTGGACATCAATTGACTGCCATTTGTTGGCCCAATTCTGCCTGAGGTGCTGATTGGAGGAAAGAGCATTCAATGCACCACTGATTCCCTGGCAACCAAATCGCACCTTCCATCCCAACAATTAGGAAAAGGCAAGCGCGTTCAGGCAGCATCCAGCGCGATTAGGTGATATTTGACCATTGAATAACTGCAATCGCCCCGCCGATTGATCAATCCCAATTGATTGATCTTGGTTTCTCTTGATTTCTCCCAAAACCACAATTTCGGCCAATCCCCTCGTCGCGCTTCGCCTACTGAGAACCGCCCGCGTGACACATCACTCCATCATGGCCATCATCGAAGACGTCCCCGGCGTCGAAATCAGCATCCACGTCGCTGGTGCCCCCGCCAAGGAGCACGTCGATCCCGAGCCGGACGAGATGCCCAACAAGTGCTTCCTCTCGTCGGCCTACATCGAATGCGTCGACAACCAGGCGTTTTCCTTCCGCTACAAGGTGGACAAGACGTACGACTGGGGCCACAAGAACCACTGGCTGAAGCTGAACTTCTACCTTGGCGCCAAGCGGTGCAAGAGCTCCCTGATCAAGGCATCGTCGACGCGGTCCCAACCTGCCACCGGAGAGGTCCAAAACCAGGTCGAGTTCAACGCGAGCACCAACAAGTGGTACAGTCACAAGTTTGTCTTCAACGCGGTCGAGAAGGGTAGGCCTCCCTGCTGCAAATCTACGTTCCCACTAACCCAGTAGCTCAGTTGATGACGCCGACAAGAAGAGAGTCGAAGAGGACAAGAAGATCGCAAAAGACCTCGGCGTTCTCAAGGTAGAGGTGTGGCGCTGCACAGTCCGCCCTGACCATGACCAGCCGTCAAGGGCCCAGAAGTCCAGTGCATCCAAGGGTCCATCCGGCCGCGGCCTTCCTCCCATTGCCGAAAAGGCGTTCAAGGGCAAGGAGATCTCCCACGGCGCTAGGTAAGCTGCCTTATGCCGGCCCACGTTTCATCTAATCGGTCTCCTAATCAACATGTGCATAGCCTCGATGAAGGGGAGCCCGTCGAAAACAGTCCGTCCCAGAGCCCCTCTCGCCAGCGATACTTGACATGGAAACTCCCAGAGGACAACGGGCCACTCGCGGTTTACATGTTCAAGTACCGTTCGAGGGAGGCGCTGAAGAAGGAGTGGATTATTCCACGAAGCCGATCGCCTTCGCCTATACCGGATAGGACGGCGGAACCGAAGTCGGCTGTCAAGCGGGAATGCAGTGTCGAGCTGGACGTTGCTTCGGTCAAGTCCAAGCGGAAGCGAGCCAAGACCGATGAGGATGATGATTTGCCGGTGGTAGATCTCACTGGACTGTGATTAAGAGAGTGGGATAGCTGATGACTGAAAGGTTTGCTCAAGGGTTATGTCAACGACACCGAGAACGTTTGCTTGGTACAACGGTGTCGTATTGTCAGCAGAATGATCGTCGCCTCCGGTCGTTCCATGTGGTTCAAGCTTGTTATCGCTGGTTATCCAGCTATTACGTTAGTCCAGTTCTAGCTTGCTGTCAAATGACATATTGTTCGGCCTCATTGTGGAATGATCTCGTGTGACGAGCGTGGTTGGTGGTTCATATGCTTACTACCTTGCCCCCCGGCAGCAGTGGGGCTTGTGATGCAGCTGATCGGACATAGCGAATGAGCGCTGCGCCCATTAGTGACAATCGCCGACGGCGCAAACATACAAATGGTAAATCGTAGACAGAGATCATACATCAAAGAGCAAGAGGTCAGTGTTGAGACTGATCAGTGATTTTTCAATTTCAATTTAGCTCATCTATCCCACAATTTGGCAATGTCGTCATACCCGCCGCGGGCGCCTGAGAATGGTAGGTCAACAACAGCCGCTGCCCCTCGTTCACGACCACCGCCTCCTAGCCAGGCACTAACAGTAGCTCAGGCGCCAACTTCACGTCCAAGATCCACACGGAGCCATACCCGTACATCAGCCAGTCCCAGCATGCGGGGCACAACGTCCTGATCACGGGCGGCGCGCGGGGCATCGGGCGCGCCCTGGCCCTGGCCTTTGCCCGCGCCGGCGCCGCGGGCATCGCGGTGGCCGACCTCTCGGAAGAAGCGTTCGGCAACCTGGCGAGCGACCTGCTGGGCGCGGCCAAGTCGCGGGGGCACGACTACCCGCAGCTCATCCTGCACCAGCTGGACGTGACGGACGAGGGCAGCGTCAAGAAGTGCGCGGCGCTGGTGGCCGAGGAGTTTCGGGGCCGCCTGGATGTCCTGGTGAATAACGCGGGGTACATGACGCCCGCGCGGGCGGTGCCGGAGTCGGACGCGGGGACGTGGTGGCGCACGTTCGAGGTTAATCTGAAGGGGCCTTACTTGATGAGCAAGTATTTCGTGCCGCTCCTCCTCGGGTCTTCTTCGTTTTCTGGGGGACAGACAGAGGGAGGGCAGATGATAAACATCAACAGCGTCGCGGCGCACAACCTGCGGCCCCAGGCGAGCGCGTACGGGACCAGCAAGCTGGCGGCGCTGAAGCTGACCGAGTTCCTGATGGTCGAGGCGGGGCAGCAGGGGTTGCTGGCGTACTCGGTGCACCCGGGCGGCGTCTTGACGGACCTGGCGCGGGACGGGATGCCGGCCGAGACGCTCGCGGGGTTGGGGGATCGGCCGGAGCTCGTGGCCGAGACGGTGGCGTGGCTCACGAGCGAGCGGCGGGCGTGGCTCGCGGGGCGCTACGTCAGCGCGACGTGGGATATGGAGGAGCTGGTGTGGAGGAAGGGGGAGATTGTGGAGGGGGATAAGTTGAAGGTGCGCCTAGTGGTTTGAGGAGGCAAGCCGCGACGGGTTGGATGATCAGTAGAGCGCAGGGTCTCGTGCAGCATCTAGGTGTTTGTTGTGTATTCTCTCTTCCTGGAAGCATGTTGCTCATGCAATGCGCATTGCAGATGCACGTGTGATTCTATCATCTATTTCTCTGTTTCTTATTTATCCAGCCTGTAACCCTAAACGCCTGCCTGTAAGGGTATCCATTGTAACATGTCTAATTGTCTAACCCTCGAAGTCTATTCTCGCCTTCTTTTGGTGTCTACCCCTTCATTTTCTATTGACCCTTCTCGCCCGCATTTTCTACGCCTCGTTCTCGGCCTCGGCCAGCCTCTCCTTCAAAAAGTTCTGGGAAAAGCGCAGGCACTGCTCGTAGGCGGTCTGGAAGCCCTGGCGCCCCCGTAGTAGGGGTCGTTGACGATCTCGGCCTTGCCCTCTCCTGAGTACTCGCCGAAGAGCATGACCTTGGCCTTTTGGGAGGAGTTCTTCTTGACGTAGCCGCGCTGCAGGTCGGACAAGTTGGAGCGGTCCATGGCGAAGATGTAGTCGAACTCGTCGAAGTCGGAGGCCCGGACCTTGCGGGCGGCGTGGGTGTAGTCGGTGATGCCGTGCTGGGCCAGGGTGCTCATCGTGCGGTCGTCGGGGTCGTCGCCCGCGTGGTAGGCGCCTAGAAACAATAAAGTTAGCGATTGATCGTGCGACGAAAAGAAGAAAAAGAAGATGCAAGGGTTGGCGCATACCGGTGCCGCAGGAGTCGACGGTGTCGATGAGGTCCTTGTACGGGGCGTCTTTGGTGAGGGAGCGGAAGACGCCCTCGGCCATGGTGCTGCGGCAGATGTTGCCGAGGCAGACAAAGAGGACGGAGACCTTTTCGGGCATTTTGTCGAGTTTATTTATCAAGAAAAGTGGTTGTAGAGAACGTAAGTGTTGGTGTCGCGAGAATTGCAGCTTTGATTGACAAACCGCAACTGGTTTTTGTTTTTGGTGTTCAATTGAGACCCCACGTACTTATGCAGGCACTGACGTATGTACATCGACTCTTAAGGCTGAGCTGTAGTGGAGCAGGGGTTCATTACTAAGGACTCCAGCGCCTGGAAGATGCCTCTCTAAGTCCAATTGGAATTATGTTTCACAGTAGACAAGTTGCAGTTACTTCTGGGTCTCTTTGTTGGGAGGTCTTAGATGCTATGGTGCCCGTCTCGGTTGAGACATGCCAAAGGCGACCATCGGCTTCCAACAAAAGCTGAAGGGATCTGCCTGACCCGCGAATCTGGAAACTCCCCGAAGACGAGATCCAGGGGCCTACCTTGCACGTCTTCTTCTAGAAGGATGCGAAGACGAACAGGAACAATGCTTCGAATCTTCAAAGATCGCCGACAGATTGAGTTGAACGCTAGCCTCAATGGAGAGCTGGCTCCCCCGTCCACGTGCGCGTTTCATTCCAGCGGGTCATGACGCCACGACTCGCGAATGTTCAGGGGTCGTGTCCATCGTCGCCAATCTCTCTCCATCTGCCGCCGCCCGTTGAAGATTTCCGTTGCCGCTAGTCAGGACCAGCAAGCAACACATTCGCGTCAACGACTCAACGGCTCTCTCCCTTCATCCCAATTTAAGCCACTAATCATAATCATAATTAAAAAAGATGGCGGCCCCAACTGCACGTTTCGTGCTCAACTGCGCCAAGGAATCGGCCGGCACCATTCCGCTCCCCAACCTGTGCATCGGTACCTGGGCCTGGGGCGACTCGGGCACCTGGAACAACAACACGGCCGCGGCCCGGGAGAACCTCAACGGCGCGTGGTCCGAGATGCGCAAGCAGGGCCTGCACTTCCTCGACACGGCCGAGGTCTACGGCCGCGGCGAGTCGGAGCGCATCATCGGGCAGCTGCGCCAGAAGAGCAAGGAGGAGCAGGACTTCGCCGACCGCCTCGTCCTCGCCACCAAGTTCCTGCCCATACCCTGGCCGCCGACGCGTTTGATGGTGGGCAAGGCCATCCCCGACGCTTGTCGCGAGAGCTTGAAGCGCCTCGGCGTTGAGCAGGTCGACCTGTACCAGATCCACGGCCCCGTGCACGTCTTCAACTCCATCGACTCCGTCGCCGGCGGGCTGGCCAAGTGCGTCGAGCTGGGCCTGACCAAGGCCGTCGGCGTCAGCAACTACAGCCGCGACGAGATGATCCAGATGGACGAGGCCCTCAAGAAGCGCGGGCTGCGCCTCGCCAGCAACCAGGTCGAGTTCAGCCTGCTGCGCACCCTGCCCGCGACGGCGACCCCCGCGACGGGCGGCGGCGTCTCCCTGCTGGACGAGTGCAAGAAGCGCGGCGTCGTGCTCATGGCCTACAGCCCGCTGGGCATGGGCCGGCTCAGCGGCAAGTACTCGGCCGAGAACCCGCCCCCCTCGGGGCGGCGCTTCAGCAACTACCCGATGAAGCAGCTGTCGCCGCTGCTGGCGGTGCTGCACCGGGTGGCGGCGGCGCACGGCGTCAAGTGCAGCGCCGTGGCGCTCAAGTGGGTGATTCAGAAGGGGGCCATCCCGCTGGGCGGCGTCAAGAGCGCGGCGCAGGTCGAGGAGAATGCGCGCGCGGCTAGCGATGAGTGGACGCTGACGGAGGAGGAGATGCGCGAGCTCGAGGAGCATGCGATTCTGGGCAAGACGAATGTGATGTGGCAGCACGGCTGAGGGGGAGAACGAAGCTATGTCGGAACATGCCGTTATTGTTGCTCGGTGTAATGAAATGCTACGAAAAACCTAGCTTAGTATACTTCTCATACCCATCACATAACCCAAAGAAACCAACCATGTACTCTATAGCCTTGCAGTAACGCAACTATCGAATCAAGAAACGTTTCCTAGGTCCCGGGGGGCCGTTCTCTCCTATGGCTTTATAGCTGCCATCGTCTGGGAAAAACTTCACATGACCTAGGAAATATGCTCCTTCGTCTTTGACCGATCTGAAGTTATACCAGGACAAGTCCTGGGACCCGAGACCCGCACCAATAGGGCAATAACCCACAACCTCGAACATAGCTTCTGTCATGTCACATTCTCGAAGTATGAAATTCCGGCAGCCCGGCTCCAGAGAGACAAACAGGTCTCCCTCCTTCGCATCACCCCTATAATCCCATTCAAAGTAACCATTTGCCTGTTTTTTCCCGTCCTTTGAACGTAAGAGCCCATGCTTTACAAGCGTAGGCCAAGCCCGAGAACCATATATTCCGTCGTCCTTCTTCTCAGGGTGGTCTTCCGGTGTGTCTTTGACTAAGAATCTCGCATCCTTTTTCCTTTGTCGTAAAGTTCCCCATACCGTCCCATACAGGACAAGAGGCCTCGGTGTGACGGGCGGGTGTGGGACCAAGGCGGAGCCAATGGAATCAAGCGGCGCGGACACGCCGGCATCCCTTATGGGGTTCTCGGCCTCAAACCATTCCACAGGTCCGCTGTCGCTCTCACGTAGAGCTGCCTCGAATTTGTAAGCGTAATAAGAGGGCCATTGGATACGTGGCCAATCGAGTGCATGAGCCTTGTCGTCCTGCAGCGCGCACAGCTCGAGGATACGCACATCCCGGTTTTCCCGGATGAGGACCCGCATGACATCGCCGCAGACCTCCTCGTACGACTTGTTGTAGTCAATGGGTACGAGTTCCGTGTCGTTATCGGGAGTCATGATCATGCCAAGAACAGAGTAGACGTGATCATGGGGCACAGAGGCTTGAAATGCCGACCCCTTGTACAACAATTCAAGCAATCGTCTTGGACGCCAGTCAAGTCGGTGGTTTCGAAGCCCATTGTACGTTTCGCTGAGCAGGTACACGTTCAGCACCGCTGTATCGCTGTGCCTGACACTGCCCTTGAAGTCTTTGATAAATATCTCCCAAGGGACGGAGAAGCCAGCCAAGCAGACTTCCAACTTTCTCGCCGCGTATACCTCTTGGCGGACCCAGGTCCGTTGGAACCAGGAGCACCCTAGGATGTGGTCCCATGCTCTTTGGCTGTGCCTTGAGCAAGCCAGCATTTCGGCCTGACTCAATCCGCACGTCTCGTTGCACCGTAGTATAATTTGCTCTAATACGCCTGTCGCATCGCCGAGCCAGACGAAGACAGTACTGGCTTTGGAATAGATACTCTTCATGCGGGGGATCTGGAAGGCCTTTTCCACGTTGTCCTGCTGGTTGATGCAGATGAAGTCGACCCAGACATATCGGTCACGGTCAGGTCTCCGGAGCCATCTGAGCGCCGCGGCAAGGTTGCCTCGCAGGAGGAGCTCGGTGCCGTTGCAAGTACATGGGACGGAAGCTGGTGCGCTGCCCCAGGCGTACGAAAGTGCATCATACTTGACCAGCCGCTCCTCATCAACCACTACCTCGTCATCGAAATCGACCAAGGTGGCGGTTACGAGACCGAGTTCCAGACGGGCGTTGCGGTCTGCATTCGGCTTAATAACGGTGAGGCGGGTTTGCCATTTGTGGATCGTCTTATACAGAGGCATATTCAAAGTTCAAAGTTGAAGCGTGATGGGTAAATAATTATCAAGGAGAGTTTGAATCAATCTCGGATGCATCCAATTGCGAGTAACGTAAGGATGGGGGTCATCTGACCCATAGCGGTTAGCAATGGCAAAAAAAACCGATTGCTTATGCTACGTCCAAGAAAGGTGGCGTTGGACAGGAAAGCCATTGAGCTACAATTGCGGCATGAGCGGCAAATGCACTAGCCAATACCTATCCCGGCGACCTTGGTGCTGACTTGAACTTGCATACACCAGAACCAATAGCAACGCTCAGAGGTGCGAATGCCAGGCCAGACGTTTGATTGGCGGTCGTTGCTGCCTCAGGCTGTACGCAACAACTCGCCCACAGCGTTTCTGTGTCGCGCATCTCTCGTCGAGCTGCCAGTAGGAGCAAGAAACCCTGTAGAATGTATGCGTTATAACGAAGCTATTTCTATCAATACCATTGACAATATCTAGGTCTATGAGTGCAAGAGGCCACGGCCGGTGATGGGAGATGAGAAAGTAACTTCATAAAGAAGGCATAATGCCAAATGTAGCAAGACAATAAGATCAGGACTAGAGTCACGGGCAAATGGACAGTCTAGTCAACCAAGAAGTAAAGGACAGAGCTCGGCATGTCCAAAAAGTTTTGCCAGAACCATGGTGCGTTGAATACTTTCATGTAGGTTCTGTACCTGAGCGGTTTCCCTTGAGAAGGTTTCCACCCATGCGGGTTCATGAGAAGGTATTCCGACCTGACTATTACCATCGTTAATAATCCCAAGCATGGTACTTTAATTTCTTTGGAGCTGAAGGCCGCCTTTGATTTTAAAAACATCACCCATTCCCGTCAAATCCCAGACACGTGGCGACCCCCTGAGTTCAGACAGCGCTGCAATCTTCAACAGAAACACCTCCCCCAACAGGACCGAAACCCACCATGAGCTCCCAACCATCTGCACGCGACACTCTGGACGACACCACAGAAAATGTGGTGCCAAGAGCCGACGCTGCTGAGCAGCCCTTTGCTCTCATGAGACTGCCGCCCGAGCTGCGCAACGAAATCTGGGCCTTCGCCCTCCCGACCGACCGCGTCCTCCTAGCCTGCATAAAATACGATGCCCTGCGCCCGCTCCCTATCCCCGTCCTCGCTTGGGTGTGCCGCGAGTCCCGCGACATTGCCCTGCGGCACGGGCGCTACCACTCAATCGGCAGCATCCGTGACCCATCCCGGCGAAGATGGACGTGGTTCTCCCCCGACTTGGACCGGGTCATGCTGAGCTTTGGACACCGCCAAAACGCCAAGTTCCTGTGCAGCTGGTCCAGCGCCCTGGCCCCCGACGTGCGCCACGTGCTCGTGCAGGACACGTATACTTACGAACACCAGTGGGACCAGCTGAGCGACGTCCTGCTCCGGGCCTGGTCGAGACGGCTGGACCTCCAGCCGGCTGACATTGCCCTTTACCCAAACATACGAAGTATCGGCGTGATCCAGTCGGGAGTATTCATCGAGAAGGGGAGCGATTGGAACCGTTGGGACGACACCAAGAATTTTTTCGCGACCGGCATCACCCGGCGGCTCCGGCCTCACGAGCCGACGGGCACCCATCCGGGACAGTCCGCCGTCTGCAGCTGCTGCGAAGGCCCAGAAAAGCCGCCGGCCAACCGACACTGGCTACCGGACCTGGCGCGGCCCTACAACTCCAAGAGCCTGTGGCGGATGCTGAGGCTGTGGTTCGAGATGCAACATAACCGATTGACGCCCGATACCGCTCTCTCCAATGCGCCGCCCATGGATACCGCCTGGGTCACCCAGACCAAGCGCCGGGCGCCCCACGTCTATCCGGCCGAGATGACCGGGTACGGCGACCGGCACCTACGGGCAACCCCGGGACCGCGCTGCATGCATATGAGCGGCGCCATGTACGATTGGGTGAAGGGGGAGGACCTCCTCGAGCGGCTTGTGGGCGACCCCGGTGACGTGGATGTCGATCAGCAGCAGGTTGCGGAACCCACTGGGCCTTGGCCACCTCCCGCCGTTGTCCCTACAGCCTGATAGTGATGTAGGTGGCTCAGCCATCGCGATAAATGAGAATGTCTAGCGGTGGCAAAGCAGTCCGACCGTGCGACAGATTCGGCTACATGCGCTTTCAGTTCGAAGATGCTAGTATCAACCATATGCTGTCAGTCACGTTCATTTGTCGGGGAACTGCTAAACCATTGGCAGCTATTTTGTGGACGATATCTAGTAGGTCATCGAGGTCCTAACAACCACATGCAGAGGCCTTACAATCTACGTCAATGGGAACACTGAGCGACTGGGGGGTGTACTCAATCTTATTTCATCTAGCTCTTACTCAATACAATGATTGTTTCACTGACTACTTCACTACTCTATCAATCGATTGTTCTGGCCAATTCTGAGTGTTCCTGTGCAGTCCGATCGCAAGACCATGTACACAAGTCTGTCATGGCTGTCTGCTCAAGTGGCTGCGTCCACGTCCGCGTCCGCGTCCACGTCCGCATCAGCCAGTGCTTGATCTCCGAAGGTGTCGACGAGAAACGCTTGCATAGCGTGATGCTGAAGCTGTCTGAGCTCGTCTTCTTTGAAGTCGGGATGATCCACAACTTCCAGGATTTTGTTGCCATGTGCGAGGAGAACAGCAGGATAAACGAAGGGAGCTTGGTCTTTTACCTGGTTCATCCATGGGAACTTATCTGGACCCCATTGTATGCCCCCTGGCACCCTCGGCAGAGTAGTTGGTGTCATTGAAAAACGTTGATAGAACCAGAGCTTCCAGATCGCCCGTAAGTGCTCCTTCTCTCGCTGCCATGCGTATCGGGAATGAGCCATTCTCCAGTCTACAGACTGGCCCGTCCAGTTGCTAGGATAGCTGCGCAAGAAGGTGTTTTTGGGGACCGCATCCATGATCCGTGACTCTGTTTCGATCTCATGAATGAGGGTGAAGGCCTGGAAACGAACATTCTGCACTAGCTGCTCCAGTGAATAGTAGTTCCATGTGCTAACAGATGCTAGGACGGCTTCCTGTATAATCCCGACGCTTTGCAGGTTGGGGAATACTTTGATACTGGGATAGAGTGTGACCCGCCGGCATGTAGCCCAGGAGTCGTCAATGGAATATCCCTTGAAATGGTTGTGGGACGAAGCCAGGACATGCCGTACGTCATTGACAAGAGATTCCGCCAAGAGCTTCAGCTTTCTTCCGATCCCATAAGCACTCCTGAGTTGGAAAGTCCAGGCCGCATCCAGTGCAACGCGATCGAATTCCGGTGAGAACCAGGTCCATTTGTCCCCTACGCGGTACACATGACCGTACTGGAAAGCAATTGTGCGCGATTCATGGCAGGTCCACGCCATAGCCGGGGGTGGTATCGTAACGATGGCCTCCTTGCGGTCGCTGATCATCAACACGTTGCGCTCGTTCGATGCTGCCAACTTCCATATCTGAATTCTTAGCTCGGGCGGCAGCTTGTTGAAGTTGCAGGGTTCGTCGGCGGGGTCGGTTGAAGGCGACATGGTGGCTTGGTACAAGACAAAGGACAATTCTGGGGTGGGAAGATGTTGGTTAAGATGTTGGCATCGACAGATTGTGGATGACATGTGTCAAAGAACTCAGAGAATCACACAGCATGAACCAATGCGAACGTACCTAAATGATTGTTGATGAGAAGGTTCAATCCATCCTTTTGTCGGAGGAGATGTGAAAGGTTTGCTGTGTTGATGAAAGACCAGAAATCCCGGCGAGAACCAGAAAACGGCGTGGCTGTGGTTTGCTGCACTTCAGAAGATGAGCAAGGTCGTGCGTGAAATGTCAAGATCACCAACTGGTAATGTGGTGAAGGTGAGTGACAGGTGGCAGATACTCTCGAGAACAAAGGTGTGCCGTGCCGCTTTTTCGACGCAGCTTCAGAATCGCGAAGGGAAAATGAATGTATCGAACTGCAAGACCAGCAATCCAGGCGAGAGGGCCAGAGAACAGTGTGACTGGGGCCTACTGGCAACCTGAAGGGGAAAATGTGATGTGAAAATCGGTAGCTGAACCAGCGTATGTTGTGACAATGATCAGAGCAATAGGGGAGATACACTTCAGAACAATTCTGTATGGTTCAACTTGGTGAAGCAGCTTCAGAATTGTGAGAAGGAAAAAAGAGGGTGTCAGGCTTGGATTGGGAGGAGCGACGATGAGGACGTGATTGAGATCGAGAACGTGCTGTGTGCAAACGTTGGAGACGCGATGAAGAGACAGCCGCTGGATCCCCAGGAAATGAATAATCCTGATGACTTTTGGTTGTCAAAGAGATGAGTGTAGGAGTTGACAGTTGATGGACGTGGGTTGTGGTTTCCAGGATGGTGTGCAGTCCAATTCACGACGAGAGCAATTGAATGCAAGCAAGCAGCTGGGTCACTATAGCTCAAGCAGCTACCACTACCACTTCACCATCACCTCACAGCCTTTATAATTAAGAAATGGATTCTAGGCAATCACACCTTCTTACTCTAGCCGTCACACCAAATGATTTCGGCAATTTGAGAGGACTGGATAATTCCCATATTACTCCAGAGTCACCTTCATCATCTCCTCAAGGCAAGGCTTGTCCCCTAGAGGAATGATGCTGATGCCGTGAGTCAATCACAACATTGAATATCTGCCACGTATGTCCCGATTCTTTCCCTGCAACTGATGATTTCACTAGGATGTAGAGCTTATAACGTTTCGACGAAAATAGAAACGTTTATTCTACAAGTAAAATACTTCTTACACAAAAATTGCCATTCACCCAAGGCCACCATGCCCACTATCACACCCAATCCCAAAACATCACCTCTTCTCCAAAAAGAACAAACATCAACGAGCAGAATACCCGCCAACACCCGTGGTAACAACCACCGCCCCCTCAAGAGTCCCGAATCAGAGGCACGTAGTACCGGAACTTGTTGTTGGGGTCGTACGCCTTCTTCAGGCCCCGCAGCTTCTCGAGGCGCCAGGGCTCGTAGCCGTAGATGGACTCGAGCGACTCGTCGCCGAGGCCGTAGTTGACGTAGGTGGTGGGCCGCCGCGTCGGCTGGCCCTGGTTCCACAGGTCGACCGCCTCCCGGCCCCACTGCACGGCCGCGTCGTCGAGGGTGGCGTTGGGGGCGTAGTTGACCGAGATTTGCCTGGAAGCGACACAGTTAGTTAAAATTTCGAGCATTCTAAATTATGGGACGGGATATGCTGAAAACTTACACGAGAAGGTAGTCGTCCCGCATGGGAAACGCCGACGAGGCCGGGTCCCGGCTGACGACGCCGCCGACGCCGTAGCTCTCCATGACGAAGAAGGTGCCGGCGAGGCCCGGGTAGGCGGCCGTCTTGTCGACGAAGTGGTCGAAGATCTGGCGCTGGGTGGTGACGTTGTACTCCTGGAGGCCCGCGGTGCCGACGACGTGGTTCATGCCCTTGGCGCACAGGGGGTCGTCGAGGCCCGTGCCCGTCGCGGGCAGGATCTCGGGGTACGGCAGGTCGGCCTCGGTCACGTTGACGGGGCCCAGGGCGTCGAAGGGGGCCAGCTTGGCCTCGACGTCGCTCTTGGGGCCGATGTAGGAGAAGTCCCACTGGATCACGGGCTGTTTGTGCGTTATTAGTATCATTGGCAAAAGAAACAGAACAGCAGAAACGTGGGCGGGCCTACCTTGGTCGTATCGAAGGCCTGGTTCCAGAAGTAGAAGCCAAAGTTCAGCATATGCTCCGGCTTCTCCCTGTCCTCGTCGACCACGTTCAGCAGCTCGAACAGCTTCTCCAGCTTGTCCTGGGTGAAGATGTAGGTCTTGTGGTACCACGTGTCGGGGCCGCGGGGGTAGATCTTGAGCTCGAAGCTGGTGACGGCGGCAAAGTTGTGGCCCGCGCCCTGCATGGCCCAGAAGAGGTCCGCGTGCGACTGCTCCGAGACGGTGATGGCGGTCCCGTTGGCCAGCACGGCGTTGATCTTGATCATGTTGTCGCTGATGAGGCCGTGCTTGTTCTGCATCCGCCCGTGGCCGCCGCCGAGGCCGGGGCCCAGCATGCCGACGCAGGCGCAACTGCCCGTGGCTAGTAGAGGAGTGCATGTTAGTTGAGGAAGGTAGCTGCAGGTCATTGGGGTACTCACTCGTCACGTATCCCCTCTCCCAGAGGTAGTCGATGACTTGCTGGTCAAAGGTGCCCCCCTGAAACAGGCCATACGTGCCGTCTTCGCTGATGGTGATGTTGCGAAGGAGGCCCACGTCGATCTGAATGCCATTGAAGGTTCCTTGAGATACCGGCAGGCCGTGGCCGCGGTTCACCACGTAGAATTCGACACTGTTGCGGTCGGCGTAGGATATCTAGTCAGTTTATTAGCCAACGGGATCTATAGAATATGTCGAGAGTAAGTCCGCAGAGAATGGCTAAACTTACAACAGCCGGGACATCCTCCTCTTTGCCGACCTGGACAACGAGCTGAATCTTGGGGGGCATGTAGGCCTGATATCTCTGGGTGAGGTTCTGGAACGCAGGGTCGTTGGGCCCGTAGATGTGGGCATCAGAAGAGACCAGGGCGCCCAGCTCGCGCTGGACCTGGTCCATCGTGATGTCGGCGCGAGTCTGGAGACAAAGACCATCAGGGCAGGACGGGCGAGGCAGCGCGGCTGCTAGCGAAGGCAAGGCGGCCAGGCCGCAAGCGACGAGGGAGTTGAGGCGAACCATCTTTGCAAGTGCTGCTGTTTGTCGGTGAGGACTGATCTATCCAGAATCTCAAGAACCGATTGCCAACTCGTCTCTATTTGTATCTGAGGGATCATCATCATCAAAGGTATGTCTGCCTGTGCTGATGGATACTCACAGCATCATCTATCCCGCTTCGCCGCCCAACCCGTGCCATCATTCTCACCCGAGCCCACAGAGTGGCCCTCCTCCTGACTACCAACATCCCGCAAGTCAGCTCGTCAGAGGGGCGTCCACATCGTCACCTCGTCACCACCCAAGGCCAAAGCCGAGATGGGCTGAGGATCCTGTAGGATTTGCATCGCCTGACCCATCTGGGATAGCCGGCTCCATGAGAGTCCTGTCGCCTGCTACAGGGCTGACTTGGCGACGAACCGCGGTTAAAAATAGGGATGCGAACCCACGTGGCTTGGAAGTGCCCATCATCCTATTGGCCACAGGGTGGGCGCTTATCGCTAAGCTGACCAGTGGCGGTTCATTTAGATGAGACTGATGATCACAATTAATACTCCGTTCGGTTAGGTTCAAAATACAGATCCAGGGACCCGGGGACACGGGACGAGGGCTGAATTCAATATTGTTTTGGGCGAAGATGTACAGGGGGCCACTAAGATCGCGTTAGGTCCAATAACATCGTCTTGATGTATTATTCATGGAAAGCATCAAGCTAGTATGGCAACGAACGGAGGTTTACATGAGATTGGCAAGTTGGGACCCGATTGCATTACACTTGTGGTAATTACTACTTCTGCAGAGGTTGACAGAGAACATTAGCATTGACGGGGTTCAGCACGATCCCAACCCTGATCGTCGGTGGGTGTGCATACGTCTTGCATGAACCCCTCGCTGGGCAGGTCGCTTGGTTGGCAAACTTTGTGCCGAGGTCCCATCAGGTGGTGCCCCCAAATTCCGCAAACCGTGACTTGACTGCATCTTCTCCCGGGACCAGCCAGAGCTGGATGAACATACTAGCAATGGCGCACGTGGAGCTAGGAGACGCAGGGGTCATTGCTAACTGCCTCACAGCGAGACCAAGTTTTTCCATCACCCCTTGTAGCTTTCGAAATTGCAACAGTGTCAAGTCCAGTCTTGGTTCCCACTCATCTAGACCCGGCTGGGCTAGAGACCAAGATGTTCTAGTTCCAGGGCTCGTTGTGTCCGCGCCAGAGACGGATGATGAGTGGCTGCTGGCGTCTGGTACCAAGTTTGACAGGCTTCTCAGAGTACGACCGAGAAGTAGGCAGACGGTCACTGGGTGTGGTTACGTCAGTCTCGTGAAGGAAGCACTTGTGGCTATGGGGCCCACCGTACAAATAATACTGTCATCATGTGATACGCAGTGGCAGCTGATGCAGTCTTCAGCCGCAATGGTAGCTTGCCGGATCCTGGAAAGCTGCTCGTGGAACAAGACCTGCCCTGCTGCCGGCATGTCGCAGGAAATCAGGGCAATCTGGTGAGCCGCGCGGGTCATGCATCCACACAAAGCAAATGCAGACGCGGACGGGCCGTCGTGGGTCCCGGGCTCCGTTTTGCCGCCGGGGGTCAAGGATGGCTGAGCAAAGATGCCGTCGCCATTTCCCGTCAGGGGTAGGTCGTCATGTCGCTGGAGTATCGTCGGCGACGCGAGACTTGTTGGGAGATAAGTGTCGAACTCGGCCGGTGGATCCAGTGGCGACAGTAAGCAGCCGTCTCCCAGATATAGCCCTGCTTCCATGGTTTCCAGGGCATCCTGGCTATCCAGCACAGCATCTTTGCTTATCGCGGCATGGCAATACGAGCCCAAAGTATCATTGCCATCACCTTGTTCACTAAGAGCAGGCGCAGTCCGCACTGGAGATATGGGACTCTCGGTATGGCCCAGTAGTTGGGGGCTTTTTGTCTTGTTAGATCTCGAGTCGCCGATTTTGGGGGCGTCCCTATGACTCCGGCGAGACCGACCGTAGACACACCGAGTTCCTCGTCTGACACACCTTGCACACTCGGGCTTGTCTCGACCACAACGAACCTTTAGCTCACTACAAGTGTCACAGGAGGCTCGCAACTTGGTGAAATCGCCATTTGTTGTGGGACTGTGGGAGGCCATGCTGGCGCTATTGGGTTGAGTTTGAGTGGATGGCGGCAGGAAGCACGGAATGGACAAGCGAACGTAAGGTCGCAAAAGCGGGTAGTGTTCCATATTGACGTCTTGTTCATACTAGTTCTATATAGATATGCTCCCAGCTGCAGCCTACCTAGTATGCAGGAGCTCACGGCTCAGAGTGAATGAGTAGTCTCAGTTGCTCGCCTAACCATTGTTCAATGATCTGCCCTAGTCAACTGCGAAGGCGTCTTGCTTCCTGCATGCATAGAGGCATGTAATATGTGACTAAGCCTATGACGAGCCGGGCAGTCGGACTTTTATCTACCAGATCCCGATGAAGGCAGTTGACGTGTCCATGGTCAGACAAATTTAGAAGTACCTAACTACATGGACTGTGTAACATAGCTTCCTAGGCAGCTCATGGGATCCTTGTGGAATAGGAGCCTTGTATCATCCAAGAGATAAGAGTCACGTCAGACCTGGCGCTTGTCAGCAAATGTGGCGGAGTATGGATTTCACCGGCGCCCCGATACGGTGGTAAGTGCTGACATCTGAACCCGCTATCGGGTAACATATTGTAGGACGAACTGCCATTGGTCACCCTGGACGCGTGTCCGATATAATACCCGGTTCGGACGGCGCCGTAAGCACTTGTCAAGCCACAAAGCCCCACACGTGGGACCTGGAATACGGTGTGCGGACTATAAGATATACCGAAACTACCTATATGTCCCTTGCTTTAAAGCAGCCCCACCCCCGGCTTTCGACTCGGGTAGTATTAGTCCGACGTGCAGGGAACTGTTGTGCTCCAAGCCCAAACCCTTGTGTGATATCAACGGGCATGCCAAGCGGGTGCCAATCGTGAGGAATGATCAGCCAACAATGCATACAGACGGCCAAGCTGTTTGGCGTCAGGCCAAAGTTTCGACGCTCCACCGCGTACCGCATCATGGGCCACGTCTATGTGCATGGCGATCGGTGCAATCCCTGCTCGTGACACATTCGGCGAGCGAAGTGTTAATACTGACCCATCGCACGTGTTGGTGATGAAGAACTGTCTGGAATAAATCCCAAAAGCATGGTCAATTGAATTGCGCAGTTTCACAATCAAGAGACATCAACTACCACGTTGAACAGAAACTCCCCTGCACAACCAAGCATCGGCGACATGTCTCTCTGGAGGACTGTCTCGGATTTCCGGACCACCCACTCGGCCCTCGACGCCGTCAACAACGAGATCGCTTGCGACCGCGAGGACCGAGAGTACTGGTGGGGCACCCTCAGTCCGTCCCTGGCGGCTCTCCTAGAGAGGTGCGAGTACAGCGAGCAAGACCAGCAGTACTACCTGAGCTGGTTTCACCAGAACATCGCCCCCGCCCTGGGCCCGCGCCCCCGGTACGGCAAGCCCTTCTACTCGTCCGGGCTGACGCACGACAACACCCCGCTCGAGTTCAGCCAGAACTGGAAGGAGAACAGCTCGGCCCAGCTCGTCCGCTTCACCATCGAGCCCGTCACGCGCGCGTCCGGGTCCGCCAGCGACCCCTTCAACCAGAAGACCGCGCGCGAGGTGCTGGGCCGGATTGCCCAGGACGTGCCTGGCGGCATCGACCTGAAGCGGTTCGACCACTTCTTCCGCGAGACGTTCGTCCCCTACGAGGCGTCCGAGGAGATCGCGGCCAAGCTCCAGCCCGGGCAGGCCCGCGCCCGCGTCCTGCTGGCCTTTGATCTGGACCACGGCGCGGGGCTGGCCGCCAAGGCCTACTTCGTACCCCAGCTGAAAGCCACCCACACGGGCGTCTCGCAGAAGCAGGTCATCTTCGACGCCCTGCGCAAGTACCAGACGTCGGCCGGCACTTACGAGCCCTCGGTGGCGGCGCTCGAGAGCTACCTGGGCTCGCTCGCCGGGGAGGGCCGGCCGGAGCCGGAGCCTTTCCTGGTGGCCATCGACTGCGACGACAAGCCGCGCTCGCGCCTCAAGGTCTACCTGAACCGCACCTCGGTCGACACGCTGGCCAAGGCGAAGCACATGTTCACCCTGGGCGGGCGGCTCGCGGGCGGATCTAATATGGCCGAATGCATGCGGCAGATCGACGCATGGTGGTCCCACGTCTTTGGCGTCTCGCCCGAGCCGGGCCCCGAGGGCGCTGACAAGGAAGTGCTTCCTGCCAACCCGGCTGCGTGTTCGCGCTGGAGATGTTCCCCAGCCCCGAGGGGAGCCGCGAGCCCGACATGGAGGTCAAGCTGCACATCCCCGCCTGGCTGATCGGCAAGACGGACGCGGAGCTCGCCGAGATGCTGGGGCGGTGGTTCGGGGACCATGGGCACGACAAGTTTTCGGCCAGGTACTTGCAGGACTTGGAATACGCCTTGTAAGTCTTTGCTCTTTTTCTTTTTTTTTCTTTTTTTTTCGTGTTCATCATGGTATGTACTGGCAGTTACTAATATGATTCGGTGGTAGTCCCAAGAACAACCTCGGCGGAACGGCCGGAACGCACACTTGGATCTCGTTGACGTGGACCCCCAAGACGGGCTTGTACATGACCATGTACTACACCCCGAGGCCAGCGGAGATGAACGGCCGATGGAGCTAAATAGTACACTTGCAATGAAGCACATTGGCTGCTGTAGACGTAGTAGTTGATACCGAAAGAGATAGTGCTACAGAATCAGTTGAATACAAATATGCAGATCACAGATTGAACTCAGTACCTAAATCAATCACGAAGGCGCCAGCCAGCTGTTTTCGTAAGAACTCGAACCATAGCGACATTTGACGAGCACCATGGTGTCATGTTCCAAAACGTGCACTACAAGATCAATAGCTACATAGTCCAGAGTGGTGGCTTCCCCTGTACTGCCGATGAAGACAGACTTGGGTTATGTAGTTTGACAGGAATAGTAAATGTCGTACTCAGACATTCTGCGTCTGGTCATTATCACATTTCAACCTTGAGGGGGTTTTCAGGCCTGCGACGACGCTTAGACTGACGTAAGCGACTTAGAACCCAATTTGGACATGGTTATGAGATAGGTTGCATTGATTTCCGCATCACTATATACCTTATTATGCATGCAAGTAAGATGGCATCCTGCTGGAGACGTTCATCGAGGACGAATATATCAAATTCTTCATTTTGTTTCTGCCAGATTCTACTTCTATCTACGTTTCTCTTGATCGTGTCCCCTTTCTTTCGATGGGACTTAATCTACCAAGGAACAAAGCCCTCCTTGTCCAAGATCTTGCCGGCATCAGCATCCCGCTTCCCCTCGGCCACGGCCAGGAGGCGCTGGCCGCCCTCGCTGGGGTGGACGGCGCCCATGGCCTTGGTCATCTCCTCGGGCAGCCCGCCGAGCCCGGTGGCGCAGAAGCCCGGGCTGACGCTGAAGACTTTCACGCCGTCGGCCTGCAGCTTGTGGTTCCAGTCCAGCATCAGCATGCTCAGCGCCGTCTTGCTGCAGCGGTACCCGATGGTCTCGAATTGGATATCCTTCTTGGGCCAGCCGGCCGCCAGCGGCGGGGTCGGGAAGTAAGGGCCCTCGGCCGCCGCCGTCATCTGCGACAGGCCCGCCAGGAAGAGCAGGCGCGGCGTGCTGGGGGACTTGAGCAGCAGGGGGATGAAGGTCCAGGTCATGACGTTGGTGCCCGTCACGTTGACGTCGTAGGCCTGGTTGAAGCAGTCCCGCAGCGTCGTCTTGCCCTGGAGGAAGTCGTGGTCGAAGCCGGCGCCTGTAAGAAGTTAGTCGAATGGCCCATCAGAAATAATGAAACATGAAAAATACATACCTGCGTTGTTGATGAGGACATCGACGTGGCCGGGGCCGTTCTTGACCTGCTCAAAGGCCTTTTCGATGGAGGCGTCGCTGCCGAGGTCGACCTGGAGCAGTTCGACGGTGTTCTGGGTCTGGGGGCACAGGGCCCGCAGCTTCTCGATGGCCTCGGTGCCCTTCTGGACAGACCGGCTGCCGAGGTAGACGTGGTACGAGTTGGGGGACTCGAGGAAGGCCTTGACGGCCTCGAAACCGATGCCGAAGTTGGCGCCGGTCACGACGACGATTTTGGGAGCCATGTTTCTTGCCGTGTAAAGATGATGCGAAGTAAATAAAATCGAGATGTGTGTCGATTAAAAATGGGGTTGATTCTTCTAGTAAGCCTCTTTTGGCCCCGGCTTCAATGCATCGTCTTTTTCGTTACTTATAGCAGTTTTGGGACAAAGGCGTTGCCAACTACGTAAGCGGCGCAAGCGTGGAACTAGGCTACGGACTTAAGCGACCATCAGGTGCGCGGGCCATGCCGGCAAGACGGGGCCGTGAGACTGGCCGACCCCGATGACCCTCTGGGCAAATCGAATTCCAGTCCTTCAAATGCACCATGCGTCGGACCAACAAATACTCCATGGCACTTATGTCGTGTCACCGCCTCCTTCGTCCCTTGCGTAGTAGTATCTGAGTCAGCAGTGAGAGCAAATTGTATCACAAAAGGAAAGACAAAACGAAGTAAGATCTTCCCCGATTGGGATAAGATGTGCACCTTTTCGTCAAACAATAAGCAAGGCTATTAACTACTCCAACTGAGTGGGGGTTGCATTCGAATGCGTCTTGCATAAGTATTACATGCATGATTTTTTGCTTTTCCCCATGTCAATATCAATCAGCTAGTAGGATTATATCCCGGCCCCTCCATTCGTGGCCCGCTCCACCGCCGATCCCTGCGGAGCCTTGCCCGGGTGCGCGGCCTGCACCAGGGCGAGCTCGCTTAGCGTCTCCTCGTACAGCCGCCGGGCGATAGATTGGCCCTCGGGCGTGTACACAAGCGGGGGCATCCTGCAGTTAGCCGATTCGTATTAGTCCGAGGCTTATCAATCTTGGGATGGGGATGAATGGATGTCTTGGCGGGGAGACTTACGGCTGGAGTTTCCCGTCTTCGACGTATTGGCCATGGGCGCTTTCGTCCAGCAGCGTGGCGGCGTGGACAATGGGCCGCGCACCGACAGTGCAGGTGCGGCCCAGGAGACGGGTGGCCACCTAGTTACCCAGGCGCAGCCATCCCTCGGATTGGCGGCCCAAGCCCGAACCGTGGCAGAGCCCAGGGTTGGCGCACGTCACGATGGTGGTGCCAGGCTGGACGTGCCGCACCAGCTCTGTCAAGAAAAGCTGGCCCAGCAGCTTGGACGTCCCGTAGCGCTCCGCCATGTCCCATTTGGGGGCCATGGGATCGCGGAAGGCCGGCAGCAGGGGCTGGGCGGTTCTTTCCTGGAAGCTGGCCCAGGCCGCCATGTCAGACGTGACCCACACCACCCGCGCGGGAGCGTGGCCGGCCAGCCTCTGTTCCTGGAGGACTGGCAGGAGCAGGAGATTAAGCAGGGCGGTGGACAGGTAGTTGATCTGCACCACTTGCTCGTAGCCAGTCGGGGCGAAGGCCTCGTGGCAGTTGAAGACGCCGGCGTTAAGGATGAGAATGTCCAGCGGCGCCGAGACCTGGACGCGGCCAACGAACCCGACAATGGATTCGTACGAGGACAGATCCAGCTCCCACACCTCGATCCTGTCGGCTAGCAGAGCATCGCCAGCGACAAGTTGGCGGCGTGCATCCTCGCCCTTGGCGGTGTCGCGCACGGCCAGCACGACGGCGGCGCCCAGTTGCAAAAGCTGGCGTGCTGTCTCCAGCCCCAGACCCATGTTGGATCCGGTGACGACAGCTCGCTTTCCTTCCAGGTTGACATCTTTGACAGAGAGCTGCGGCGTTTGGACGCAGAGCTGGCGATAGATGAAGTGGAGCTTTCCTGCCCTTTTCTCCGGGCTAATGTCAAATGATGAGGCCATTACAAACGATTGTAGGTAGCAAGTACGGTTCAGGATGAGGCAAGTAGAGAGAGAGGTATGCTATGATGACAAGCCTATCAACATGCAGAGTTGGGTCTGATAAATACCCATGGGCAGCGGGATGGGGTCAAGCGCCCCGGTTGGTACTATCACTGATTCACTCAAACTTGGGAAACAATAAGTCCGTCGTGGCCGTTGATTGATTGGAGGATGTGCCCTCGTCTGAGCACATGTAATCAATCAAGTACATCGTAGTACATAGTACATAGCTTGGCTTAGTTTGACAATAATCCCCGGTCATGCGGCCGCTTTGGCTAGTCTTGAACCTTCTAACTCTAACCGAACTACATTTCATGTTCGTGATCCACAAGGGACCGTCTAATATTATTATGTACAAGGGGCCGTTGATTTTTTACTCGCCCATGGAACACGGCAAATTCATCGCATTGAGCCCCAGCTGGCGCAAGAACCTCCGTGCCAGCCCGTTGACGTTCATCAGCCCCCGCAACGCCGACGATACTCCTCCCATGAGTGCCATATACGAGTTGTCGGGTCCGTTGTGCGCCAGACAGAACCGGCCACACATCAAAAGCGGCATCGGCGTGAACGGGTGAGTCTGTAGCGGTGGTTAGAAAACATAATACCACAGTATAATTCCAGACGTTGACGCAGGGGAAAAGAAAAAGCCCACCTGAAAATGGTTCAGCTGACCAAGCACCGCGATCAGCATCCCGAGGTTGCGCGTGGCGTCGAGCGAGCGCCGCTTGTGGTCCGCCAGCATCGTCTCCTGCAGCTCGAGCCCGGGCGGCGCCGACTCGATCATCTCGCCCAGGACGAGGATCGTCATCTGCGCCGTAATGGCCAGGAAGAGGAGCACGGGGTCCGAGTGCCCGGACATGGACGAGATCTGCAGGGCCAGGATCTGCAGGCGGCCTGCCAGGAGCGTGCTGAGGCACTGGTGCTGGCGGTAAAAGTCCTGCTGTTCTGGCGGCTGATGCGTTCCTCCTCCTCCTCCTCCACCTCCTCCACTGCACCGCGCGGTGGCGTGCTGGCGTCGCTTCAGAGCCGAGGCCCGCGAGCAGATGGTAGCCACGACGACGGACTCGGCGAAGGGGGAGAGCTCCGCTTCGCACGACAGGTTGTCGGGCCACCCGCTCTCGAAGCCGCTGCTGATCTCGGACAGGAAGATGACCACGACGGGCTGGCCGCTGCTGAAATGCGAGTCGGGCGCTGGCAACCGAGTCTCTATCTAAATACGGTTTTGCAACCACCAAAGTCAGATCCGAGCGGTGATTTTGGTTTCTTGGAGGGAGGGAGGGATTTGAATTGAGTTGGGTGTGCGCACGTGAGCATGTCATTTACGAACCTCGTTCTCGTTGAAGGTCAAGGGCAGGTCGTCGGCCACGCCCGTGAACCGATCAAAGCAGTACGCGATCCAAAAGGTGCGCCGCAGAGATTCCACCTCGACCCAGTCGCCCTGGAAGCTCGTCGGCGGGTGCCGGTCCAGCTCGTGCAGCCGCATCAGCTGGATCAGGCGGAAAGCCCGGCCGGACGTCACCAAGCCGCGCTGAAACTCGTCGTTGGTTAGTTCGTAGATGGCCAGGAGGATCCAGGCCTGCGGGTGCTCGACGCACTTGGGCTGGTCGTCTTGGCCGCTCTCACTGCTGGCAAAGGCCTCGAGCAGACGTCGAGCTTCCGCATACAGCTCGCGCCGCAGGGTTTGGAACTGGCTGGACAGGGAGGCCGCCAGCGTCCACATGGCGTACTGCAGGCAGACTTGGGCCTTGGACTTGTCCGGCTTCCGCGACCAGGCCAAGTAGCGTGACTTTTGCAGCATGGGCGCAAACGTATGGACCCGGTCAAAGTACAGCTGATCTCTGGCATGGTCAGATATCACTTAAGATGATGGCGGTGTGGGGGAACTTACAAGTCACTACAGACAAGCGGGTTGAGCTGCAGTCCCACAGGCGACGGCTCGACTGGTGGAAAGGTAATGGCCGGGTAGGGGTCCTCCGCCACCCCATTCGGCGGTGGATGGGTGCTGTTGAGGGTCAGCCAGGCCGAGATGTTGTTGAAGTCGCCCGCCGGGTCCGCGGAGAAGGCGTGAGACATGGAGGACACGAGACCGCTGTCGCTTCCCTGCTCATCGTTTTCCGACGTTTGGGGCTGATCCGAGACGGTCGTCGGCGGGGGCGAAGGCTGATCCCGGACCTGCTGCTCATTCAAACGGGCTTCTAGCGTGGCTGTTGGTTCATGGAATTAGGACCATCGTCACCAATGTAAACGACCGGCTTACCTATCTTGCTGCGCAGGGCGCTGAGATGTCCCTTCTTTGGCCCTCGTGGGGCGCAGTCACTCCTCGTGATGCAGATGAGGCCAGAGGTGGCACAGCCAAGACACTGGGGCTTGTTTCGATCGCAGCGGAGTTTCCTCTTGCGGCATTCGTCACACTCCAGCACAGGTATTAGTTGGACAGCTGCAAACAAGCAGAGCTAAGATACTGGCAAGACTTACCGCAGACCCAAGTTGTTGTCGTGGTCGTGGGCGCGGGGGCTGTTCTTGGTGTTGGGGTGCTATGTCGTTGCTGAATGAAAAGTTGGAAGACATCTTTGTTTTCCCCCTTCACACTCGATCGTCCATTGTGATTTGTGTCACAATCTGATACCAGGCTGGTTTCTAATTCAGGGGCCCTCGGTCCACTATAAGAAAATAGACGATATCGTCGGGATGCTCGGAGCCTGATAGCTGGCTGTCATACCCAACCCATGCTTGTCTTCCGCTCACCGTAGTTTATCTCACGCGAATCCTACGATCCTATTGGGCTAGTCTGGCTTATCCGGAGGATTGGCATCATTGTACCACATGGTTGCGTTGCACAGCATTGACAGAAGTCCTATAATATATGCCGTACTGATATATCGTAAATAGTGGCTCAACGCCATAAGCTGAGTGCCGCGCGGGCTTGGCACCCCAAAGGCTCCCACGCCCAGGGGCGGCGACTGTCTGATCAGGTCATATCTCACTTCTTACACGTCATCCTCCCCTTTTTCGACCTGCCTAGTCCTAGTCCTACAAAGACCTGTAGCCAAGCCAAAAGAAGGATGAGACGCAAAACGCCATGGTTGTTGTGTCCAGCCCTATGCACCGCGGAAAGTACCCTTCTCGGCCCCGGGCCATTTCTTCTGTCATGCCGCAGGAACAAAAGCCGCGCCTCCACGCTTTATTATGAAGCTAGAGACTACGAAGCTAGGGTGTTCCTCGGTAGTGCTTACTTGATGCATGGCGGTGAGACCACCACGAAGGAAGGGTAAGCAAATTGCGGGCACCCCTGTGGTTGTATTTTACTTTTGCATGTTTTCGCTGCACTCAATATACTCCGCAGTAGTCTCGGTGGAGCAGTGCAACATAGTCCGGTCGCAATTGGACGAAGCCCGAGGCATGTTTTATAATGAAACAAAAAGACTTTCCAAAAACCAAATCTTCTTTATAGGATCGTCGCTCAGTAATCATGGCTCCAATAACACAGACAGAGCACCTGCAAACCATGTCTCGCCGTTCCCCGCCGCCCCCAAAGCCCCTGACTGTTGTCATTGTCGGCGGCGGCATTGCTGGGCTGACGCTCGCCAATGCCCTGCAACACGCCCCCGTCGACATTGACTATATCATTCTCGAAGCACGCGATAGCCTGGCGCCGCACCTGGGTGCCGGCATCGCCCTGGTCCCGAACGGGTCGCGGGTGCTGGACCAGCTGGGCGTTTACGCCGATCTGGAGCCGGGCTTCGACCCCATTGTGGACACGGGCCTGATCGACGCGCGGGGCCAGCCTCTGCTCCGGGAGCGCACGGACGGAGCCAAGCTGCTAGGTATCCGCATGTCGTATCCCCTCGCCCTGGTACAGCGGAGCACTCTGCTGCACTCATTGGAGCGCCACCTGCGACCCGGCAAGGGACGCCGCCAGGTCCTGACAGGCAAGAGGGTGGACACCATCCAACAGGACGATGCCGGCGCTACTGTCTTTTGCACCGACGGCTCCTCGTACCGCGGCGACATCGTCGTCGGCGCCGATGGGGTTCGCAGCAAGGTGCGCCAGGAGATGTGGCGAGCTTCGGAGGAGAAGGGCATTGGCGAAATCGACGTCAAGAATGAGCGCAAAGGTACGTCTCACATAAATCTGCTTTTCTATTACAACTAGATCTAGTACTGACAGGATGCATTGCAGCCATGACGGCGGAATATCAATGCCTCTTTGGCGTCTCTGGCCCCGTCCCCGGCCTCGGCCCCGGCACGTCGGACGACATGTGGGCCAAAGATCTGACCGTCGTAGCCTACAGCGGCGAGCGCGGCAAGGTCTTCTGGTTCGTCTACGCGCGCATGGACCGCGTCTACGGCGGCCACGAGCTGCCGCGCTTCACCGACGCCGACGCCGCCCGGTTCGCGCACAAGCACCTCAGCGTGCCCCTGCGGCCCGGCGGCGCCGTCACGTTCGCCGACGTGTGGAGGGCGCGCGAGGTGGCGACCATGCTGCCCCTCGAGGAGGCGCATTTCGCGCGCTGGACGGCCGGCCGCATCTTGTGCCTGGGGGACAGCGTGCACAAGATGACGCCGCATTCGGGCGGGGGCGGCATGCTCTGCATCGAGACGGCCGCCGCGCTCGCCAATGCGCTGTGCCGGCTGGCCACCGATGCTACCGCATCCAAGAAGAGAGCGAATGGCAATGGCCTGGGGGCCGAGAAACAGTCTACAAGATTCACACTGGCTCAGATCCAAGCGGCCCTGGAGGCATACGAGACCGGGCCTCACAATCTGCACCGACGGGCCATGGAGAACATCAAAGCCTCGGGGGACCTCGGCCGCCTGTCGGCCCTGCGAACCTTCACGCAGCGTCTACTGGTACCCTACCTGGTGCCCGTGTCCCTCGACACCCGCGTGGACCTGTTCTGCGACATGGCAATCGGGGCGCCGTGCATCGACTACCTGCCCATCCCCCCTCGTTCCATGCAGGGCACGATGCTGTTCAATCCCTCGCACGGCTTTGGCAAGAAGGAGAACCCCTGGCTACGCGCCCTCTACGCCTTGCCCCTTCTCGTCTTGGCCGTCGGCTGCTTCAAGGTCCTCAATGGACTCTTGCCGGTCGACGGCATTCGCCAAGTCCTGGACCGGGGCGTGTACCAGCCTGCCAGCGGGGGCGCGCCGGTGCCCCTTCTGTCGGGGATCACGGGGCTGCCCTTCGTCGACGGCCTCACCCGCATCCACAACTTGGAGGCGGTCGTGTGTCGCGAGAACGCCCTGTACCTGCTACTGACCATGCACGCCGAGTACGGCATTTGGTACGCCATCCTGCTGATCGAGTCCGCGCGAAGGGCCAACTTCTTTTCTATACTGGCACCGTAAGTTCCTATTGTATCCCTTCCTCGGAATTTATCGACTGGCTCAGGTACTAAAATGACATTCGTTCTCCCTTCTAGTGCCGTGTTTTGGGGCGCTGCCCAGACGTGGGGCATAGCCTCCGTCGCGTCCATCTACCGCTTCCTCCACTACGTCCTGAGCCCGATCGACAAGTTCGACGCGCTCGACATGCGGCTCACAGACATCACGTACACCAAGATGGCCCTGCCCGCGCTGGCAATAACGCACTACGCCAGCTACCTGACCGCCTACCTCGGGCCGGAACCCTACCGCCAAATGGCCGGCCATCTCTGGATGCCGTTCCCCCTTCTCCTGTCGCTGGGCCAGTACCTCGCGGCGCGTTACCTGCTGAAGCCCAGCACGGTCGGCCAGGACCGCCTGTACCGCCCCACCCGAGACGTGCCGGTCATCCGCTGGACCCTCTTGGCCCTGGTCGCCGTCTCGGCCGCTACGTGGCAGTTCACACTCTGGCGCCACGACCGCCCGTCGCTGGCCAGCGTCTTCCTGCCCTCGCGGCCCATCCCCCGCCTCGCCGACCTGACCCTCGACGCGGCCTACGTGGAGCTCCTGAAGTGGGACTGGGCCTTCTTCGCGGCCAGCCACTTCCTCTGGGTCGCCCTGGCCGCCTGGGACTTGAAGGCGGCCGGCATGGTTCGCGCCAGCTGGTTCGTCTTGGGTCTGGGGGCGGTGGCCGTCACGCTGGCCGGCGGGCCGGGCGCGGTCCTGGGCTTGGCTTGGCTTTATCGGGAGGAGGTCTTGGTTACGAGGAGGCACATGGATGCCGTTGGGCCCAAGGGTTAATGGGGAAGTTGCGGTTCACGGATGCGTACATGAGCACCCTTGGTACATGCACGTACTCCAATAACTCACCTTTAGGCTTTTGGAAATAGGTTATTGTATATGCAAGTTAACAGACAGAAATCATTAGGATAGACAAAGCTTCATTTGGACTTGGTGCGAAATCTGATTGGCTTACGAACTCCTGGTTCATCACGCGTCTTACTAATGACCAATGGAGTCGGACGGAGGCGTTGAAAACGTAACGAACTAGGCGTGGTTGCAGTCGGACAAACTAAGTTAAGAAGTAGTAAGATGCACGTCATCGATGTAGAATGTGATTCCTGATTATAGAGCCGCCCGTGGTAGAATTACTTGGCTTTCCTCAATATCATATGAGCCCACTGATCATATCAGTCCATTGATGCATACTTGTATAAAGACGTTACGATATCACCAGTCAATGGCTGCTTCAATCTAGAGCACTTTGCAGCTTCATGGAAATCGGTGGTTGAGTATCCGCCATAACCCCATCCGCGCTTTTTACACCATGGCGTCTTACGTGATCACGGGGGTCTCCAGGGGAATGGGTGTAAGTCATGCCACTTCCTTTGGATAGATACTTTGGGGGCGAGCATTTGCTGACACATCGGTGCCATACTAGTGGGAATTCCTTAGGCGGCTGTCCAGTGATCCCAATAACACGGTTATCGGCATCGTGCGCAACAAACCACCAACCGCCAAGCGAGTCTCGGAGGAGCTGCCAGGGCGTTCCAATGTCACCCTACTGGAAGCTGACGTAACCAAATATGGGAGCCTAAGGGTGAGCCAAGAGAGTTTCGCCAAGAGCTGGGAACGAGCTGACACATGCCTCGACCCATCAGAGCGCTGCTGCAGAAGCGGCCGGTGTTACTGGTGGCCGCCTCGATTATCTCATAGCGAATGCTGGCCTGAACATGTCTTGGGACGGACTAGACCCCATCGGCGACCTGTACGTCAAACTCCATGTCTGCCTACTAAATCCATCGGGCATGAACCGGAAACTGACGTCAGAACAGTGCCGCAGAACCGGACAAGATGACTGACTACTTTGGCGCCATGATGAACACCAACGTCTTGGCCAACATCAACCTCTACGCCTCCTTCCTGCCGCTGATCCTTCGGGGGCAGGCCAAGAAGGTGGTGCACTTGACCAGCGCCCTGGGCGACGTCGAGTTTGCCCGAGACTACGAGCTGACGCTGGGGTCAGTGTACGCGGCCAGCAAAGCCGCCATGAACATGGTCACCGCCAAGTTCGCCGCCCAGTACCGGGGCGACGGAGTCTTGTTCCTGGGCGTCTGCCCCGGCGTCGTGGACACGGGCCAGTTCAACGATCGTAAGTACTTGCTTGCTTATTCCAATAACAAAAGCGAATCCTTCGCTGACCGCCACCTGCCTGCAGTCACACATGAGGAGATGGCCAAGTTTGCGCCCATGCTGCAGAAGTGGCAGGCCTATGCGCCCGACTTCAAGGGCCCTGTCAGCCCGGACGTGGCAGTCACGGATGTCTTGGCGGTCATTGAGAAGTGCAGCGTGGAGAACGGGGACAGTGGGGCCAATCTGTCGCACTTCGGGAATAAACAATGGCTTTAGTAGATAGGGCTGTGTTATAACGGACAATTAGAGGCTCCGTGGACAAAAAGAAGTTTATGCAAGGCAGTGTTGTTGCTGACTGCATCTCGGGTTTCCTTTTACGAATAAGCAATTAGGTCATTGTATGCTGTGCAGGGGCCGCCCCGGAATGGCGCCCGTCAAAATACTACGCCTCTTCGTACTTCTTCGTGATAGTGGCAGTCCTACGCAGCACAGTCCAGTGTATCAGCAGCGGTGTAATGTGTGAGTGTGCGGGCATTTGGAGGGCTTGCAGGCTAAAGGAATCATAATAAACCCAGCATGGAGGTGGGGTGAAGCGCTGAGGCTTCCTTTTGTGCGGACCCCCCGCTTCACCAAATCAAAAACCGGAAAGGTGCCGTCAGATATTCAAAACGGATGATGTATCTTCTGTAGTAAAGATTCAGCGCCATTGCAGTTCAGGGGTAACATTACGTGTATGTAGTCACCATCGGCTTAGATTACGGTACTCACCCACGCCACGGACGATGTAAGGGCAGATGGAATTGTAGAACTCCGCGCAAGCTTAGCCTCGTATTCTATTTGCATTTACTCTGGGAGCTAGTTGCCTGTCGCGGGAAAGAGACGGGATAACTTCAGCTTTCCCCGTTTCTGGTCTCAAGCAAAACGTTGTGTCAGTTTCGTGTGTGGTAGGAACCAACAGTGATCAAGTCAGGGATTTCCCACCGGTGAAACCATCCTGACTGTCTCAAATCACTCTAACTCCCTAACTGAAACTTGCACCTCTTCATACGCCGTGCCCAAGATGGCCTTTTCCACCCTTTTCGCTGGTCTAGCGGTGCTGGTCCTTCTCCTCAGGCGGCTTGCCAGAGTCGGCCAGCGGCCGAAAGACTTCCCTCCCGGGCCCCCTACCCTGCCCTTCGTGGGAAACCTGCACCAGATCCCCTCGGAGAAAAGACACCTTCAGTTTGAGAAATGGGCCCGGGAGTACGGATCGGTCTATTCGCTTATGCTGGGGACCAAAGTCATGATCGTCCTCAACTCGGATGTCGCAGTCAAGGAGCTGATAGACCGGCGCGGGGCCATCTATTCTTCTAGGCCGGAGGCCTATGTCGCCCAAGACATCCTTAGTGGCGGCCTTCGGATACTCTTCATGGTATGTCTCTCTCTGGTCTTCAAGCCCTGTAAACCTGAAAGAGGACTCATAGCTAACACACTTGCCAGCCGTCCAACGGACCGTGGATGTTGGCCCGCAAGATCGCCCGCCGCGTGCTCAGCGTGTCTGCTGCGCGAACCTATGTGCCATACCAAGACCTCGAGAGCAAGGCTATGCTTGTGGGTTTCGTGGAGAGTCCCGGAGACTTCATCAGCCATCTTCGGCGATATACCGCATCCTTGACCACGCAGATGACGTTCGGGTTTCGTACCACGACCCTGCACGATTCGAGGTTCAAAGAAGCATTCGAGGTTTGTAAAAGCTCAGTAATGCCTTCTTTGTAATGATGAATCCTAATCACCCCTGCTGCTCAGATCTTCGATCGCAGCTCGGAACTCATAGGGTCTAGGGTAAGCCAAGCCAACGTCAAACGGTCCACCACTTGTTACTGACCGCTTTCCTCAGATCGGCGCCCTCTTAGACTTGGTTCCCTCCCTACGACAACTGCCGGAGATCGTTTTGCCTATCAAAAAGGAGGGAAGAGAGCTGCATCGCCGAGAACTGAAACTCTACCGTGATCTATACCTTCAAACCAAGAAGGGATTACAGAATGGCACGGCCAAGGTTCGCGAAACTTCAACCCCGTGTGGATCGACAGTCGTGCTGACCCAACGGTACTAGCCGAGCGTTTGCGTCGACCTAGTCAAGGAACAGAAACAAGAGCAGATCTCGGACGACCAGAGCGCCTATTTCGGGGGCTCCCTGCTCCAGGCCGGTTCCGAGACCACGTCGGCGATCTTAGTCGGCTTTGTGCAAGCCATGGTGATTTGGCCCGAGGTAGCCAGGGCCGCGCAGTCCGAGCTGGATCGAGTGTGCGGTGACCGGTTGCCGGACCTCAACGACGTGCCCCATCTGCCGTACATACGGGCTTGCGCCAAGGAAAGCCTCCGATGGATGCCCGGGTTCGCGCTGGGCATTCCCCACGCCGTCACGCGGGACGACGTTTACATGAACTACCGCATCCCCAAAGGGGCCACCGTCATCATGAACGCTTGGTACGTCTTTCTTACCCAATAGAAGCTCCATTCAAAATATCAGTTGCGCGACTAACATCGACACAGGGCCATCCAAAACGACCCCCAGAGACACGCCGATCCCCGCCGTTTCGACCCCACGCGATATATCCACGACCAGCAGAGCTCCCTGGACGCGGCCAACAACCCGACCCCACGCAGCGCGACCACTTCGCCTTCGGGGCTGGGCGGCGCCGGTGCCAGGGCATGCACCTCGCCGACCGGTCGCTCTTCCTCGCCATCTCGCGCCTGCTCTGGGCCTTCGACTTCCGGCGGGCCCGCGTGGCGGAGGGCGGTAAGGAGGTCGTGCCGGACCCGGACGACCTGCTGGACGGCATGATGATGCTGCCCAACCCGTTCCCCGCCGACATCCGCCCCCGGACCGCGGCGCGGGCGGGCGTGGTCAGGATGGAGTGGGATCGCGTGGCCGAGGGGCTCGATGGGGAGGGGCAGTGGAAGGAGGTCCCCGAGGGGCTGATCTGGAAGGATGAGCAGCTTTGGGAGTCACAGCAGGCATAAGAGTGGGCTTTGGCCTCTCATAGAACAGGCGACGTTGGTTGCATCCATCATGATAAACAGACTATTGGTTTCGATTGGTCTTGACCACTGTCACGAATTGTACATGCAAATAGATATTCAAATTTCAACTTGTTCTAAATTTTCGATCGTCTTGTCAGTAGCCTGGAAGCTAAACTAGCGATGAACCAAATGTAGCAAGTGGCTGAGCTGCTCGAGCAGTTGCAACTTCGAACGATGGCGACTCCAACGTGAAACCCAGGTATTGCAATTTGTATTGTTCATCACCTATTGCATCTTGGTCATGAAAAGCATTGAGGTGGAATTACTGTTGACATTGCAACAAAATCATGCTTTTTGGGTCATTCATTGGAATCTTGGAATCTACAACCGGAAACATGTGTCGCGATTGTCTAACTAACTCGTAGAATACTGTGATAACTTAAAACTCACTCTCCATGAACTCGGTATCCGTACCTCCACGCTTCTTCCCTTCCCCGTTCGTCGTAGCTCCCTCCACCCCCTCGTGGCCCGGCAGCCCCACGTAGTCCTTCCCCAGCTCGCCCAGGAAGCCGTCCACCTTGGCGCCGGCGACATTCAAGTCCTTGACGTCCAGCAGCACGAATAGCACACGCGCCGGGAGACAACCCCCGCCGGTGACGTTGATCCACTGGTGCGAGGTCGAGCGCTGGATGGTGACGTCGCCGCGGTGCATCAGCCGCTCCTCGCCCGAGTCGAGGACCAGCTTGAAGCTGCCCTCGATCACGACGGCGTAGTCGAGGCTGTTGACGCGGTGCAGGGGCGAGGCGGCGCCGGGGCCGAAGTCGATCATGCGGCAGACGGTGCCTCCTTTGACGGTGATGCCAGGCTGTGGAAGGGCGGCAGTAGTTAGATAAACAACCTCAATTGAGAATGATCAACAAGACTATGGTTTGAGCCAAGTTTGACATACCTCATTCTCGCGAGCATACTTGAGGTCGGCATCGTCGTTGAGATTCACCGGGTGCTCGCCCGTCGTGTAGAGAATGTTGGCCAGACCCGACTTCTTGACAAGCTCACGGTGGTGGTCGCCTGTATCCGTGGACAGAAACACGGACTGGCCCTCGGCGTTGACGCCGGTGATGTGACGGACGACGCGGGGCAGCCCCTGGATGGGGTGGGATGTGGTCACGTAGCCCTCGGCCGGGTTGCGTTCCTCTTTGATTGCCATGATTTTGGTTGACTGAAGAGTTGGTTTCTAATTATTTCGCAAAAAACAGATGTGGGTTGCTACAGGCCTCAGAATCACGAGTTGCTGCTCTTGGTTCATTGCATTACCAACAGAAAGGAGCATATATGGTGTGTTTGGAGTGCTTGCGTACGTATGTGGTTAGTCAGCGGGTACCGTATCTACTACTATCCCGCCGGGTGAGGCCAGTTGGGGATGAGCAACACGAATCATGGATTACGGCCGCAATGTCAAGTTGAAAGGATCCACAAGGCTACATAGTACATGCCCCCACGATGACAAGGTCGAATGATCCTTCGCCCTGCCAAGCTTTTATCGGGTGAGAATAAGCTCGGAGTATCCACATGTCACTTGCCGTAGGGCTCAGTCAAGGTTACCCAATAGGAAGTGCTGCGCTTCTTAGCGCTGATCCAAATTTGTGCCGGAGTATCTCGTTAGTCCAACCTGACGGCAATGCTTGAAATCATCCCTGTCCAAAACATCCCTGCCTAGACTTGACACAAGGGTATTCCCTGCTGATGCTGCCGATGGAAATTCTCCAGCGACCGACAACAGCTGCATCATGCCGAACACTTGGATAATGTCACGGACGAGATAGGCCATTCCATCTTGCTTCAAGTGATGGCTCCTTCCCATGGCCATAAAAACAATGTATGCCACGCGTCGTCTCCTAATCAATGCACCATAGTCCAGCAAGCCCGCTGCATCTGAAACCGCTCCATCAACCACAATGTCTACTCCTACTCTTGCCACTGGGTTCCCCGGTCCGGGCCTGCGTAGCCCGTCCCGCTACATCACAGGTCACGACGCCAAGGGAGAGGCCGTCTTCCTCCAGGTAAGCATTCTGCCAGTTCGCATGTGGCGTAGATTGGGACTGACAAGGTTGGGCAGACGGACCACGGCGACCACGGCGACATCATGGTGGGCGGCATTGCCGCCCAAAGCCTCTTCTACAGCAGCAACAGCAACCCGATTGAGCTCACCGACGACGCCGACCTCAAGTTCGCTGCCAATAACAAGGTGAGCCCGGACGAAGCCTTCCGATTCTCTTTCTCTCCGTCTCGGTACTGACAAGCAGTGTTCGTAGCCCTCCCTCCACATGCCCAACGGCTGCGTCGTGCGAATGATCGACTTCACGCCCGGGGCGGCGTCCATCATGCACCGCGCCCTGACGCTGGGCATCGGCACCGTCTGCGAGGGCGAGATCGAGCTCACGCTGGGCAGCGGGCAGACGCGGATCCTGCGCCCGGGCGACGTGTCCATCAACCGCGGCGCCATGCACAAATGGCGCAACACGTCGGCGGACAAGCCCGCGCGCATGCTCTTCACCATGCTGGACGTCAAGCCCATCGTGGTCAACGGCAAGGCCCTCGAATTCGAGATGGGGGATCTGATGAAGGAGTACGCCGAGTATGCGGATGGCGAGGGGGACAGGAAGAAGGCGTAGAGGGTAGTATTCTAGGTCTATTCACACTCGTACTACAGCTAGTCTCATCAATACACAACCAAGATCTTGAATTGGCCTCGCTAGCTGCTCGCTTATGATCACCATTCGAATCGGTTGGACGGATCAATGACTTTCTCCAGGAATGACCTGTCTCTCGTCTAATTCCATGTGTATATCTGGGATAATAGAAGATCAGCCATCGTGTGACAAGATTTCATAACCCGCAATCCAAACCTCGGATTGAATCAGCAATCGATTTAGACTACGTCCGTTTTCAAGATAAAAGCCACGCATCCCGTCGGTCGTGACTGTGCAACACTGCTATATAAGAACCTCTTATCCCCCTCAGAACCAGCAAAGAAATTCTCCTTAACTTCTTCTGTCATATCACCTGTCTAGCTGAGGACGTGTCTAGTATCACTCACCCATACCAGCGGAACACTTGTGAACATGCCCACCACTACACGTAAGCCAGAGTTCGCACTGGTCACCGGGTATGTGCATTCCAGTTTCAATCCTTCATATCCCCATGCATACACCATCATGCTGATGCTAACATACTCCCCAGCTGTGGCCGTGGAGGCATCGGCGAAGCTCTGGTCAAAGAGTACGCCCGCCGTGGTTTACACCCCATTGCCACGGTGCTCCCCCACGAGAACAGCGATCATCTCTCAGAAGCCGGGATCACGTTCTTCCCGCTCGATGTCACCGTCGAGAAGTCCGTCCTCGATCTGCAAGTGGTGGTGCAGAAGTTGACAGGCGGTCGTCTGGACATCCTCGTCAACTGCGCGTATGTTTGGACAGCACCATCTTCAGTCAAATTCAGACGGGACCTAGCTAACATATCAAATGGAGTGGAATTGCCTACACCATGACGGCCATCGACACCGACGTCGAAGCGGTCAAGCGCATGTTCGACATCAACGTGTTTGGTCCCATGCGCATGGTGCACCATTTCCACCCCATGCTCATCGCCGCCAAGGGCGCCATCGTCAACATCGGGTCGATTGGAGGCATCATTCCGTTCCTATATGGCTGTGAGCACTGGTCTTGTCCCACTTGTATTTCCCCAAACATGACAGGCTTACGATAAGGGACATAGCTTCCTACAATGCTTCAAAAGCAGCGCTCGCCCACTGGGGAAACACACTGCGCCTGGAGATGAAGCCTTTCGAGTAAGTCACCTTTTGGGTCATCAGGGAAGTGATTCCCCTCAAAGACAGTCACGTACTAAAACGCAGCCCGCTTCTCTAGCGTCAAAGTCATCACGGTCATCTCGGGTGAAGTGAGCACCAACATTCTCAAGAGCGACGCCAACCGAACGCTCCCAGAAGGTAGCGCCCTCTCCTCACAGACCTATGATTGAACAAGAGAGTTTCTAAGAAACCCCGTCTTGCCAGGATCCTTCTATACCCCTATTGCTCAGAACTTCGAGCAACACGTCAACCGCACGCCAGGCAAGTCATTTCACGTGCAGGAGCGGACATATTTCTCCTACTAACCGGGAGCCATCTAGACGGCGCTACGGATCGGTTCAAGTACGCCACCAACGTGGTATCAATGAGCCTGAGATCCGCTCCTCCGGCCTGGTTCTGGTACGGTAGCTTTACTGTTCTGACCCGGTTCCTCGACACATTCGGCTGGCGCACAGTTTGGGTAGGTTTCCCCCGCTTGATAAAAACTACCTTGTACGCCTTTCGATCTGACCGCCCTTTAGGACTCCATCCTATGGAACATGTTTGGGCTGGAGAAGCTGAAGGTGGCTCACCAGAGTCCTACCAAGAAGGTAGTTTAGGGACGCGAGAGTGACGTAATGCTTACTTTTCAGCCTTGTGTATGTAGTGTTTATGTAGTGAGGTTTCAGATTCTGTCTAATGCAACAGACAGTTCATGGTCCGCTGTCAAAACTCCTTTCCCGCCGTCAGCTGATTCCCCGTGTTCTCGGAGTTTTTGAATACAACATTGCTGTCCCTGCACGGACGACAGCGGCAGGGGTGACTAACCCAATCGTTTTGGGATAAGAAGCAAGTAGTTCAATTGGAGAGATAAGATCAACAAAGTCCGGCCGTAATCAAGTACCCACTTCATCAATCTGTGTGTTGCTAAGTACCGTATTCTAATAATATCTGCCAAGTATCAGATCCCCACTCCACTTGTACCCGTCTGATCCCTCTTGTTCCTCCCTCAGCCTCTTCGACGTGCATAGTGCTTCTGCGCCAATCCTTATCTCGAAGCGGTCAGGGTCGTGCCGCCATCAATGATGAGAGAGGAGCCGGTCATGTAGCTAGATCTAGGACTGCAGAGGAATACCACTGCATCCGCCACCTCCTCGGGCAAAGCAATGCGCCCCACCGGGACAGCCCCCTGGATGAACTTGGCAAGTCCCTCGACTTTCTCCATGGCCTGCCGCACCATGGGGGTGTCGACCCAGGTGGGGCAGACGCAGTTGACCCGGATCCCGTAGCTGGCGTTGTCAAGAGCTGTCATCCCGCCATGAGCATCAACCCTGGTCAGCTGATAATCGCTAATTTCGCATCGTATGTCGTAAGGCTGAGTACTCACCGCTGTTCTTGGTCAGACCCAGAGCGGCATGCTTTGATGCTGTATACGAGAGGATCCCGGGAGTCGCTACCAACGATGACGCCGAGGCTAGATTCACAATGGAGCCGCGGGTGGTGCCCCGTCCCGGGCTGTCCAGCGACATGGGCTGCAGCTCCTGGGCCCGCATGGCGATGGACGCCTCCCTGGTTACGAGGAACATGCCGGTGGCGTTGAGATCGAGGAAGCGCTGAAACTCGGCTAGCGACAGAGAAGCGATGTCAGAAGCCTTGTCGGCGCCGATCTGGAAAGAAAGAAGAAAAGCGTTAGAAGTCGTCTGTGCAGCTGCTATGCCACCAACTAACTTACACCGGCACAGTTTACGCAGTAGTCGATACGGCCAACGTCGGACACCATCTGGTGGAAGACGCTGCGCACCGAGTCTTCCTTGCTGACGTCGATTTTCACCGACGTTGCTTGGAAGAGTGGACGGGTGGCTGCTGCCTTGCACTCGACTGCGGCGGCCTCGGCGGCCTCGATAGACAGGTCGGCCACCACGATGGCAGAGGCACCCTCCCTGGCGAGCATGACCGCACAGGCCCTGCCGATGCCGCCACCTACAAAGGTCGGCTAGTTAGCTCAGTACCCCCTTCTAGGGCTTACTATTAGAATTTGGGAATCATAGGCCACGTACCCCCACCCACCACTAGGACGTTGCCGCGGATATCCATGTGTATTTTCAGATGAATATGATGTAGTTGGTAATAGAACGAGTAGTCTTGTTGTTGTGGTTGTGGTTGTTGTTGTTTCTGGCATTGGCTACTACTCCATGGTGGACTTTATCTGTGCTTTCGGACTATCAAATGCTTACTGGCCTGGTCGTGAGATGAAATCCATTGCATACCGTGGCACCCAAGGTGTAAGACGGGACAGCCACCCTGTCGGTCGAACCTACCACGAACTTGGGGTTCGGCGTATAAATTCGGCAATGATCGACGTCAGTCATCAGCACGGCTGGGTGAGTCCGATGTCCGGTCTTATATCCGGGCGCGGCTACCCGGTAGATTCTCCGCTCCCCATAGCGGCACGGCTAGGGTCCTACCCGGCGCACTGGGCACGCCCCGCCTGGACCCTTATCTGTAAGCCAGGACAACCCTTGGCTAGCATGCAATGAACAGAGTCCTAGTAAGACGAGCGGGATAGGTCCAGACTACGATGTTGGCTTACGAGCCATATGGTCGGAATACCGTTCAGATTGCTTTCCGGCGGGAAATCCATAGGCTTGGGGCTCTCTTGGAAGACACTTGGTCAAGGATGTGGCCTGCATGCGAACGCCATGTAGGTCATTTTCCGACATCCGGTGGCTTCTCAATTTCCACGGCATAATCGGCTCAGTCGTAAGCAGTAGACACGTGATGATACGGGAAGAGACTCCCTGTGATGGTCGAACAGAGTATGTTCTTGGGGCGAAAGAAACTTTGTGTAACAGCTGAAGGGGTGGATGGGTCAATAGCAAGCAGTATACTCAAGCCATACTTAAAGATTGCCATCTTTCCATCGTTTCGGTGATTCGTTGCCATCCATCTCATCACTCCTCGCATTACCGGTGCTTTCCATAATCAAACTGCTTTATCTCACATTATTAATCGGTTCTGTCTTCCAGCGTACTATTCGTTAATCTTTACGTGTCATTTTGAAAGCAGTTTGAAGGCTCATTGACATCACCGGAAAAATGGTTGTCACTAAGCAAGACCCGATCTGTATTGTGGGAATGGGTAAGTACCTCCAGTTTCCCCGTTCAGCAGGATATTTCTAACCATTCGCAATAGCCTGCCGCCTCCCTGGGAACATTTGCTCCCCCGAAGACCTATGGAAGTTCATGGTCGAGCAGAAGACGGCCCAGGGTCCGGTGCCCCCCGAGCGCTACAACCTTGAGGGCTTCTACCACCCCTACAAGGACCGCAGCGGCAGCATCAACGTGCCCGGGGGCTACTTCGTCGACGAGGACGTGCGCCAGTTCGACAACAACTTCTTCGGCATCAACAACCTCGAGGCCACCTACATGGACCCCCAGCAGCGGAAGCTGCTCGAGGTGACGTTTGAGGCCCTCCAGAGCTCCGGCACCACCATGAGCGCCATCTCCGGCTCCACCACCGGCGTCTACGTGGCCAACTTCTCGGTCGACTACCAGCCCGGCCAGACGCGGGACCCGGACTACATCCACCGGTACACCGCCACCGGCTCGGGTGCCACCGTCATGTCCAACCGCATCAGCCACATTTTCAACCTGCTGGGCCCCAGTTTTACGGTCGACACGGCCTGCTCCTCGTCTGTCTACGCCCTGCACCAGGCCTTGAACGCCATCAAGGCCGGCGACTGCGACAGTGCCATTGTTGCCAGTGCCAACCTGGTGCTGTCCCCCGAGCTTCACATCGGAGCGGCCAAGAGCGGAGTTCTGTCACCCACGGGTGCGTCTCATACGTTTGATGTCTCTGCCGACGGTTACGGCCGAGCGGAGGGTATCAGTGCGATTCACGTCAAGCGTCTGTCGGCCGCGATCCGCGACGGGAACCCCATCAGGGCAGTCATTCGGGGTAGCGCCGTTAATGCGTAAGTTAATCCATCCTCTAAATGACCACAAGTCAAAGCTCACTAGATTGGGAATGCAGGAGTGGACGCACGCCGGGTATCTCATTGCCCAGCGGCGAGATGCAGGAGGTCGTCATGCGCAAAGCGTACCAGAACGCCGGCATGGATGCCTCTGGGACAGACTACGTTGAGTGCCATGGTATGTTCCCCCAAAGTCCTTGTTTCACTCCCCTTGCATGTTGCTAACGAGCTTCGGTTTTACAGGCACCGGTACTCCTGTGGGTGACCCCATCGAGGTCAACGCCGTCGGGCGGTTCTTCAAGCGCTGCGAAGGACCCCCGCTTCTGATCGGATCCGTAAGATGCTCCCCAGCCCACTGCACCAGCAAGCATCAACTAACCCCTCTCGTGTCATCGCTTAGGTGAAAACGAACGTTGGCCACAGTGAAGCTGCCAGCGGCCTGACGTCGATCCTCAAAGTGGCCAAGGCCTTGGAGGTTGGCAAGATCCCGCCCACGTACGGAGTCGTCAACCTGAACCCCAAGTGTAAGTAGCGCCAACCTGTGCATCCCATCCATCTTCAAAACCTTTCTAACACTTTGCTATCAGTGATTCTGAAGGAGGCCAATGTCAAAATCGCCACGCAAGTGGAAGACTGGCCCCGTGACCTGCGCCGCGGCAGTATCAACTCGTTTGGCTACGGTGGCGCCAACGCACACGTCATTGTCGAGTCGCTCGAGAGCTACCTTGGCCAACACATCGTTCCCAGCCCTTACAATGGCATTCGCTCCAATGGTGTCTACACCAATGGCAACCAAAAGGCAATCACCAACGGCCACACCAATGGACATGTAAATGGCCACACAAACGGCTACTCGCTCTCCGAGAAAGAAGAGCCGACCGTCTTCGCGCTGCCCGTGTCCGCCGCCTCTGCGCACTCGCTGAAGCCGCTGGTACAGCAGGTAACCGAGGCCGTTGCAAACTGCCAGGACCTCGCGACGGCCCAGAGCATCGCCCACACCCTGACCAACCACCGCGACCACCTCCGCTACCGCACCTTCGCCCTCGCCTCGTTCGACAAGTCGTCGGCGAAAGCCAAACTCCTCGCCGAGCCGGCTGTCCCCACCAGCGCCGCCGCCGACCCCCTGCCCTTCGGCTTCGTCTTCACCGGCCAGGGCGCCCAGTATCCCGGCATGGCCAAGGAGCTGCTCGCCCAGAACCCGGGCTTCCGCGCCACCATCCGGGGCCTCGACGAGACCCTGCGGGCCCTGCCCTCGCCGTACGCCCCCTCCTGGACGCTCGAGCAGACACTCCTCGACGACGCCAACGTCAGCCGGATCAACGAGGTGACGCACAGCCAGCCCATCTGCACGGCCGTGCAGATCGGCCTCGTCGACATCCTGCGCGGCTGGGGCGTCCGGCCCGCGTCCGTCGTCGGCCACTCCTCGGGCGAGATTGGCGCCGCGTACGCCGCTGGACTGCTGACCGCGACCCAGGCCATCCTGGTGGCCTACTTCCGCGGTTTCGCGGTGGGCGAGCTCCGGTCCAAGGGGTGCATGATGGCGGCGGGCCTGAGCCCCGCCGCGGCGACTTCCCTAATCGAGGAGAAGGGGCTTCAGACCCAGGTCCGCGTCGCCTGCGTCAACGCCCCCGAGAGCGTCACGCTCAGCGGATCCGCCGCGGCCATCGACGCGCTGGAGGCCGTGCTGCAGAAGCAGAGCAAGTTCGCGCGCAAGCTGGTGACGGGCGGACGGGCGTACCACTCCCACATGATGGAGGAGATTGGCCAGCTGTACGAGGACCTGCTCATGCCCGTGTTCCACAACAAGACCAAGGCGGAGCTGGCGGCTTCGGCTGGAGCTGAGAGTGGCGTCAAGATGTACTCGTCTGTCGGCCACAGTCCCGAGGGCTTGAAGGTCATGACGCCTCACTCCGTGGGCCCGGCCTACTGGCGCCAGAACCTCGAGCAGCCGGTGCAGTTCAGCGCGGCACTGACGCAGCTGGCGCAGGACGGCAAGAAGACTCATTTGATTGAGATTGGTCCTCACGCCGCCCTCAAGGGGCCCATCGAGCAGATCCGCAAGGCCATCGGCATGGACGCCAAGAACCTGGTCTACTCGTCTACCCTGGTCCGGAAGGAAGATGCCAGCGTGCGGGTCCAGACCCTGGCCGGTACGCTGTTCGCCAACGGCCACTCCTTGAAGTGGAACCAGGTCAACGGACTGCCCGAAGATGCGGGCAAGCTGGATCTGGACTCGGCCATCCGGACACTCCCCGCCTTGACGCGCTACCCCTGGGACTACTCGGGCGGCCTCCTCTGGAGCGAGCCGCGCGCGGCCGTCGAGCTTCGCAACCGCAGCCACATCCGCCACGAGCTTTTGGGGACGGCGGGCCTGGCCGGCAACAAGATCGACTTCACCTGGCGCAACATCCTCAAGCTGGGCGAGATGCCGTGGTTCCGGGACCACAAGGTCGAGGACCAGATCGTCTTCCCCGCCGCGGGCTACATCGCGACCGCCATCGAGGCCATCTCGCAGGCCGCCGGGATCAAGAAGCAGCTCCGGAGCGGCGGGCCGCACCACGACTACGGGTTCGAGCTCCGCAACGTCAGCGTCAACGCGGCGCTGACGGTGCCCGAGGAGAAAGACGCGGCGGGCAAGGACCTGGAGCTGCACACGACGCTGTGCCGCAGCAAGATCTCGGGGGCCAACACGTCGGCCGACTGGCACGACTTTGCCATCTCGTCGATCTTCTGGGTCGAGGGGCAGACGACGCTCCACTGCACCGGCAGCATTCGGGTGGTTCAGGCCAGCAAGCGCAAGACGGCCGCCGACGCCAGCAGCGTCCGGGTCGAGAACACCGAGGGCTTCGACCTGTGGGCCTCGACGAAGCGGTGGTACAGCAAGTGGGAGCAGGAGGGCCTCTGCTTCGGGCCGCACTTCCAGTCCCTGACCACGCTCAAGACGGACAGCGCCCGGAAGCGGCGCGAGGCCATCGGGACCACCCGGATCGAGCCCGACATCGCCGCCGGGCCCTACGAGTTCTACCCGGTGCACCCCATCACCATCGACGCCGCCATCCAGGCCGCGTGCCTGAGCGGCTGCGCCGGCCACGTCGCCTCGCTCAAGGTCTGGCTGCCCGTCTTCATCTCGAGCTGCTACATCCAGCTCCTCTAGCAGCAGCAGCGGCGACGCCGAGGGCGAGGTGCACGTCCGGTGCGAGGAGATGGGCATCTCCAGCAACCGCATCGACGCCACCATCTATGACGCCAGCGGCGCCCCCGTCGTCGACCTCAGGGACTCCCGCATCGCCCTGTACACCGGCAAGAGCGCCATGGCCGCGGCACCCACTCCGGAGGAGAAGACCACAAGGCCAACAACACGGATACCGAGGCCAGCTTCCTCGATACCCCGGCCGACGTCTACACGCAGCGCCAGCCCACCCTCCGCGTGCAGTGGAGGCCCGACCCGACCGCCTGTACCCCGAGGCGGCCGAGAAGCTGCGGGCCTACGTGACCGAGTTCGTGGCGGGGCAGCACCCCGATATCCGCGACGACGAGAGCATGGCCACCATCGGCGCCCTGCTCGCGCTCCAGGGGCACAAGACGCCGCGGATGCGCGTGCTGGAGCTGGACGGCGACGCCAAGGGCTACAAGGCCGCGCAGTGGATGAACATGCGGTCGGGGCACCGCGTTTCCGCTTTGCCGGTCCTGGCACGCGGGTCACTTGGACGCGGACGGGGAGCTGTCGATTAAGGATGGGGCTGAGGGTCCGTTTGATGTTGTGGTTATTCCGAGGGTGAGTTTCTCGATTCACTGACCCCAGATAACACGAAGCTTGATGACTGACTGATACATGTTACACTGATATAGCACTCTACTTTCACGGCCCAGGACGACTCTGCGACCCAAGACCTCATCACGTCTCTGTGACGCCGCAAGGTGTGGTCTTGGCCCGCAAGTCGGATATTTCTGAGAAGGATCTCCGAGATGCCGGGTTCGACGTTTACGATGCTGGAAAACAAGTCCTCTTTGCCGTGCGACCAGTGCCGGCCACAGAACTCCAGGGCGGAAGGCTCTGATTCTGACAGCTGAGAACTGCTCCAACATCATCGCCGAGTTCTCCAAGACCCTGTCTGCTTACTTGCAGAAGGACGCCGGAGTAACCGACGTCAATATCCTGGCCATCAACGAGATCCACACGGTGGAGGTCCAGGAAAGCGACATCTGCATCTCCCTGGTCGAGACCGAAAATGAGTTCCTGGCCACCATGCCTCCGGAGGACATGGACAGCCTGCGCGCCGTGACCAACACGGCCAACGACCTGCTCTGGCTCACGGGCGCCAACATGCTGGGCCAGACCCCGGACCCGACCCTCACCCTCTCGAGCGGCCTCTCGCGCGCCCTGATGCTGGAGCAGCCCACCCTGCGCTGGTCCGTCCTCGACGTCGGCCCCGCCCGACCAGCTGGCCGACGCGTCCAAGTCCTACCAGGTCTGCGGCAACATCGTCGCCGCCCTCGTCCCGCGCTACGACAAGGACGACTGCGAGTTCATCTCGGTCGACCACGTCCTGCACGTCAGCCGCTACGGCCCCGATCGAGACCAACTCGCTCTTCCGCCAGCACCTCGAGCCCCAAGATATCAAGACCGAAAAGAAGCCCCTGGGCGAGCTCGGGCCCGCCCGCCTCGCCATCAGCCGGCCCGGCGCCACCGACACCATCCACTTCCAGCAGCTGCGCGAGCCCGACTCCTCCGAGGGGGGGCAGGCGCCGGCGGGCTATGTCGACATCGAGCTCAAGGCCGTCAGTCTCAACGCCAAGGACGTGTACGCCATGAGCGGGCGCGTCGAGACCCGCGAGAAGACGACCGGGTTCGACTTTTCCGGAGTCGTCACCTCGGTCGGCGCCGGGGCCGATGGCTCGCTCAAGGTAGGTGACCGCGTCGTAGCGTACGCCCCCTTCCACATCGGCACGACGGCGCGCGTCCCGGCCGGCTGCGTGCACCGACTGCTGGACCACGAGGAGTTCACCGTCATGCCGACGCTGCTGCTCGTCTACGCCACCGCCCTCTACGCCCTCAACGACCGGGCCCACCTGCGCGCCGGCGAGTCGGTCCTGATCACGCCGGCTCGGGCGGTGTCGGCATCGCCGCCATCACCCTCGCCCTCAACATGGGCGCCGTCGTCTACACCACCTGCGGGTCCCCGGCCAAGCGCGACTATTTGGTCAACGAGCTGGGCATGGACCCGTCCCACATCTTCAGCTCGCGCGACGCCTCCTTCGTCGAGGGCGTCCTGGCCGCCACCAATCACCAAGGTGTCGATGTCATCTTGAACTCCCTCGTCGGCGACCTCCTGCACGACGGCTGGCAGGGCTGCCTCGCCGACTTCGGCCGCTTCGTCGAGATCGGCAAGCGCGAGCTGCTCGACGCCGGCAAGCTCGACATGCGCACCTTTTTGCGGGGCGTCACCTTCACCGCCTTCGACCTGTCGGAGCTGTTCCACTCCAAGGTCCCCGCGGTCCGCCGGGTCTGGGACCGTCTTCTCACAGAGACCCTGGACCTCTACCGCGCGGGCAAGATCCGCGCGCCGCCCATGAAGGTGTTCCCCGCCACCGAGCTCGCGCAGGCGTACCGCTACTTCGGCAGCAAGGACCGCGTCGGGAAGGTGGTAATCTCCCTGGAGAACGCCGGGCGCGCGTGCCCGTGGCGCCCGCGCGCGTACCTGAGCCTGTTCGACCCGGAGGTTTATCTCCTGATCGGCTGCCTCGGCGGGCTGGCCGCAGCTTGAGTCGCTGGATGGTGACGCGGGGGGCGCGCAAGTTCGTGTTCCTGGGCCGCTCGGGGGCCGACAAGCCGAGCGCGCGGGAGCTGGTGACCGACTGGAACGGAGCGGGGCCACCGTTGGAGTGGTCCGTGGTGATGTCTCTAGTGCCGAGGACGTCAAGGCGGCGGTCGCGGCCTGCGTCGCTTCCGGGGCGCAGGTGGGGGGTGTCGTCCAGGCCGCCATGGGCTTGCACGAGGCCCTTTTCACGCGCATGCCCAACTCTGCTTGGTAAGTCTACTCAACCTTTACTCTCAATCCCCCCCTTTCATGAAACCGTAACTAATGGCCTAACCCAACAGGCACACCGGCATCGACCCCAAGTACCAAGGCACCTGGAACCTCCACCGCGCCCTCGAGGCCACGACGGCGCCCTCGACTTCTTCCTCCTGACCTCGTCCGTCTCCGGCACCGTCGGCACCGCCACCGAGAGCAACTACTGCGCCGCCGGCTTCCTCGACGCCTTCGCCCGGTACCGCCGGTCCCTCGGCCGGCCCTGCGTCTCGGTGGGGTCGGCATGATTTCGGAGGTGGGTTACCTGCACGAGAACCCCGAGATCGAGGCCTTGTTGTTACGCAAGGGGCATACAGCCCCAACGAGGACGAGTTCCTCCAGGTCGTCGACCTGGCGCTCGCGAGCGAGGCGGCCGGCCGGGTCGAGGAGGCGCATCTGCTTACTGGCCTGGAACCGGATGCGGCGTCAGCTTATTGCGCAGGGGTTCGATGTTACCACGCACGGCGTTCTCGTCGAGGCCCGCTCTCATCCTGATGGCCTCGCTCAAGGCGGAGCAGGAGGCCGCCGACGCCGCCAACTCCCGTTCGCAGGGCGCCCACAGCTCGGCCGCCCAGGCCGCCGCGCCGTGGTTCAAAGACGTGCCGGCGGCGCTGGCGGCCGGCTTCGCGCCCGAGGCCGGCGCGCCGTCGATGCAGGACAGAAGAAGCTGGTTACTCTGCAGAGTTTGTGGAGGAGAAGTGACTCAGAGTGTGGCCAAATAGGAGTGATTGGCTCCCGATTTATTTATATTAACTGACTAAATATTGTGTTGGAGTGTTATAATTTTTGCTTAGATGTTAGATTTCCTTTACATAGACTGATAGACATTTCTTTTCCGTTCTCAATTGATCAAAGACCCCAACCTTAACTTCGTCATGGTTTCTGTCATTTCCGAACAACTTGATTCCCCCATTGAAGCCCAGTCTAAAAGAAACACTAGACGTAAATGTAACAGAGCGGTCCCCCACCCAAGGTACTGAAAACTTCCTTAAGTGCCACGGCCGGAGCCAGTCCCATCGTCTCTAATAGGTCATCAATCGTGGCATTGCGGCTCGGTGGGTCGTTGTTCATAGTGATGGTACTATCGATGGTGGTGGCCAGTGTGGGATGAAGGGCCTGCCACATCCACCACACACGATCAACCATGGCGTCTATCATCGTTAGCTTAGTTACTCTTAATATCAAGTAACGAGAAGCTACTGACGGTGAAGGAAGAAAGCCGGATCGTTGGGGGAGACACATCCGTCCCATCACCACCAGCACGAAATGCCCCGCGGCATGCATCCCAAGGTGGCCGTGGTGAAATAGGTGGCGGTCACGTAGTTTGAGGTCGCGGCGGATGCAGTGGGGTTGGGCACGAAGAGGTCCTTGACCGTCGGAACCCTCGAACACGCTCAGCAGGGGCCCGACGCTGACCTGCTGCCCGCGAAGGGGCCCTCCTTGATGCAGCCGCCGCCGCGGCCGGACGGAGGGGATCTGCAGGACGCCGCCCGGGGTGCCGGGGTGGTAGAAGAACTCGCCGTCGCCTCCGAGGCTGGTCGGGCTTCCGTCGAATACGGGGGACTTGGTTATGTCGTCGCGGTGGGTGAACCATTCCAGTACTAGGCTTGAGTCAGTCTGACCTCTACCTGAGGTATTGCAGAATTGAAGGGAAGGAAGATGAGCCTACTGGTGCGTAACCGTGTAACCACACTCGTCTCGCAGAACCGTCATATGCGTGAACAAAGTACCGGTGCCAGCCCAGAAAGTTGCCGGTATTGTGGATCGTGGTGGTCATGTTGACATGCACGGCCACGAAGTCGTCGTATCGGCTCTTGGTCGGCCACCCATACGTGTGAGCTTCGATGGGGAGTCGAACAGACACTGGACGGCTTCAACATAGCTCTTCCCATAGGTACGCTCATGTGCTCCCTGGGGGATTGTAAGTGGCTGCGGCGGTCTGCGTTCCGAGGGTATTACTCACCAGTCTTGCCTGGTCTGGGCAGTACCGAGGGAACAGGTGGGGACTTGGCGACCACTGATCCGCTCAGTATCTTTCAGAGCTTGCATGCTCATGGCTTGCAACTTGGTCAACACATCGCTCGGATCTTGTCCCGTGGATGGCGGATTGGCATCAGGCAACGCCGATGAGTGCCACACGAGCGAAGCAATTGCGCCAATAACGAAGGATGACTTCATCGTGGCACACGATATGAGGCAAAGGGCCTGAGCAATGACTGGTGGTGTGACGAGAGTGCGCCTGTATCAGGTAAAAGGCAAGCGTGTGCTTTTCTTATAAGTCCAGGTTGCGACTACTTCGCTTTGATTGATCCAAAACGCCAGGCCTGTAGCGGTGACCGACTGTGCTTACGTGAGACAAGTAGCGACAGCTAGAAACAGATCAGTATAGACTTCAACCACCACAGGGTCACATTGAGGTAACGGTACAGTATAGTATGATGTAACGTTGTGACCCGGCCACCAGGCGAACGAGATGTCTTAAGTAGGAAAGACAGTGTCAGTGGACCGGGCCCCGCAAGTCGGCTCCACTGGTGCCGATGCCATTATACTGGCAAGGATCACAAGGGACTTATGAGGCCTAGACCAATGCAGCCAAGAGAGCCAAGGGCATTCGGCTTACATAGTAGTATGCAAAGCGGCTGGATCAGGGCAAAGGTCCGGGTATCCGCCCAGTCCGCCCTTTGTAGGATGCTGCATTAGACTATTGCTTTTAGTCAGAAGGGACAAATGGTGACCGGGGTTGGCCAAATCGGCAATATACCATCATAAGCAGCATTTAATCTAGTCGTGAAATGTCCAACCCAGGCGTCCCCTCATGCAAACTGACGACAGACACCGAACGTAACCGTTTTCACATGGCTTCAAGCCTGCAGATTTGGCTCTGCGTGTTCGATAGCCCCGCTGTTCTTGTGGTATATTCCCCCTAAAACTACCCTGTCGCCTCCGTTCTCGCACTGTTGCAGAAAAGCTTAGATTCCCATCAATAGATCTACCCTAGATCTATCTCTCCATGAAGCAAGCCGCACCCGATCCCACCCCCGCGCCGCCACCGCCGCCGCCGCCACGCAATCCGGCATGGCCGACGCCATGTACCCGTTGCTGTGGAAGAGCATCTCGGCAAAGTAGACATGGGGCGCCTGGTCGGCGACGCTCAAGATCCAGGCGCGCCGGTCGGCCGGCAGCTTGTCCGTGTTGATATACCCCGGCAGGAGCTCGGGACCGGCCCGCGGCGTCATGCGGTCTCGGGCGGCGACCCACATCTTCATCACGCGCCACAGCTCCCAGGGTCCGTCGTGGGGCGTGGCCGGCGACCACAGATCGGCGAGGCCGTGGTCGTGGCAGTGGCGGCGATGATGAGGGTTACGATGAGAAGAAAATCGCGTTTGCTTTTGTGTTGGCGGTTGCCAAAGATGGGGTGATTTTTCGCTGCTGCTGCTGCTGCTGCTGTTAAGACTACCGTCCCCGTCCCCGTCCCCGTCCCCGTCGCTGCCGCAGCGACAGGTGCACGGCGCCGTCCGTTGCGCCTGGCCTTCTTGTACGGCGCGGATGTGCGCCGGGTCGGAGAGGAGACGGATCCGAGCGCCGGTCTCCCACAGCGCATATCCGTGCATGGGTCGATAGCTATAAAGCGGTGGTCTTGGCGCTGCGGGCCGCTCTTCTCCCTCCGCCCCCGTCCGCTTTGGTCCTGGTCCCGGTCCCCCGAGGGCACGATGTTGAAGCAGGCGCGCACGACGCCACGGTCCGCGCGTTGGGGAAGCTGGCGAGATTGCGGTCGATGTGGTTCTGCATCAGCGCCTCGGCGTGGAACAGGTGGGCCATGCGCCGGTAGAAGCAGTCGCTCTGGACCAGCAGGTGGCGCGCGTCCAGGAGCAGGGCGCCCAGCCCGTCCCGGACATGGCGGATGTTCTCGGTGTCACATGAGGGCCAGCAGGACGCGGTCGCGCGCGGGCGAGAACCAGGTCCAGGTCTTGGGCCTCTGGTGGAGGCGGCGAGGGTACTGCAAAACGGCACCGGCGCGTCGAAGAGGGCGTAGGCCCGGCCGTGGCGCAGGGCGAGGGCGCGGGACTCGCCGCACACCCAGGCGATGGCGGGAGGAGGCAGGGCGTGGACGTAGTAGCGCGCGCTGATGACGAGGACGCGGTCGGTGGGGAGCGCGAACTCCAGATCATGTTTCGGATCTCGCCCGGGAGCTGCATCAGGTTGAAGGGCGTGTTTCCTCCATCCGTGTTCCCCGTCGCCCAGTGCGGTTGGGTTGTACTGTTGCTGTTCGATGCCGTCTTGCTGGGCGGGGTCGTGGTGGCGGTCCGGTCGCATGACCTACGGTATACTAGCTCACGCATCGTGGTTAGCAGACGAAGGGTAGGCAAAGGAGAAATAAATTTAGTTGGGTGTCAGAACTCGCAACAAGTTTCTCTCTGGATAAGCGCAATTTAATAAGACCTGCCCCAACTGTAAGTACTGGATATCAAGGTTTGCTGAAGCGGTGGTTCATGGCGAAAAGATACTTTGGAAATTGAGCGGTTGGGACGATGAGATCCACAAACGTGTAACCGGCCAAGTGAGATGAGATGGTATGAGAACGCATGCAAGTGGGCAAGATGTGATGAATACCCAAAAACTACTGTTCTGTAGAAGGGCACCTTAAGATACTGTGAAATTGGGCTGTTGGGGCGAATGAGTTCTACAGATATGTAGCAGGTCAAGGAATTAGATGGCACGAGAAGGAAAAGCAGGTAGATATGAATGGATCGAATTTAATAACAGTACCGGCTTGTAGAATGGTACCAGAAGCAGGCAGTCAAAAGCAAGTCAACACAATGGTTGGCAAAACAAAATGGCAATAAGAAGAGGCGGGCCCGAGTCAGACTCGAACCGTCACCTCCCGGAATTTGAGCGTAGATGACTACTTCCTGACGACTACTTTTACCACTCGGCAATTGGCCTCATCTGTGGGAACGTCTGATGGGAGATTAGGCGCTGTTGTGCATTATGACCGTAAGGCAGCAGCTGTGTTTAGCAGGTCAGGCGGGAATGGTGGCATTGTTGTCAGGCGAACAAGCCTAACTGGAAGGGGGGGCGTTGGCAGGGTGGGGACGGGGACAATCACATATGCTTCACCTTGCGGTCACTGTTGATAGGTAGCTAGCTAGCCTCTCAAGCACCTGTGCCGTGTAGCCTTACCAGCCAGTCCTTGTTCGCACGACCAAATCGACATCATGCTCTTGACAGGGCTGTCTTCAGCTTAGTGCCATACTGATAGAGGTACAGGGTTATGATTTCTGCATACCTCATTGGCTTTTCAGCTTTTCTCCGTATGGAGGTGCCGATTTCAAACCCATTGGCCTTACCAACTGGTAAAAGCAACAAGAGGTGCTTACGTCAAGACCTCATCGCAACAGTTGTAGTAGGAAATACCATTATATTAAAAGTGATTTACTAGAGAACATCACCTGTATGACAGATACTTAATTATGATTTCTTATCCCCGAACCCCCCTGCCGCACACTTATTCCCCTTGAAAGCCGCCCCTGCGGCCGCCCGCCAAATGGCCTCGGGACTCCGGATCATATCCTCGGTCCAAAACAGCCGACAGTCCGAGTACTCGTCGACGTACTGCGCGGGCGTGCCGTCCTGCCGGTGGTCTGGCAGTATACTGTCCCGAAAGTTGACGGCGCCCCCGCCCGAGCGATTAATGACATAGTCGGTGAAGCGCCCCAGCTCGTTGGCGATTTCCGTCTTGTTAATTTGGGGATCCGTCACCTCCCCCAGCTTGCGCGTGGCCCTGCCCACGAAGCCCTGGATGGCCTGAAAGCTGGTCACCTGCGTCCCCTTGACGCCGCCCACGCCCTGGATGAGCTGGCCGGGCTGCGGGCGCCCCCCGAACGAGACGGTCTTGACGCCGGCGTCGTGGATCATGCACTGGGAGAAGATGGTGCAGGACGAGGAGCAATAGCCGTCGTACAGCAGCACGATGTCGTCGGGCCCGCCGAAGGGGCGGGTGAAGTTGGTGCGGTCGCCGTAGCCCGTCACGTTCATGCCGAAGCCGAAGTAGGCGCTGCTGGTGTCGACCCAGTTGCCCAGGTCCCAGACCGACAGGTTGGTGAACTTGTCGCCGTGGAACGCGTGGGGCGCGTACTGCTGCGCGTACGACTCGAAGTGCCGCACGGACTGGTCCAGGTCGTAGCCGTAGTTGAGCGGCGTCTGGCACAGCAGCACGAGGTCCTCGTCCACGTCGTCCTCGGCCAGGACCGGGTCGAAGTCGGCGCAGACGGCCGACGCCACCTGCGCCACCGCCTCGAGCCCGGGCGACAGGCGCAGGCGCATGGTGACGTCTTGGACAATGTCGGGGAAGAGCTGCCGGAACATGTCGTAGGCCAGGAAGGTGAAGCCGCCCTCGTTGACCTGCAGGTCGACCACCAGCTTCTTCTTGCCCGCCTGCACGGCCGCGGCGTAGAAGTCTTGCACCACCTTTTGCGCATCGAACGCGATCGGAGAGAAGGAGGTGAGGACCAGCACGGCGACGTCTTCGTACCCCTCGTCCTTGAGGAAGTAGCCCGAGGTGCTGTTGTCCATGGACACGAACTCGGCCTCGGGATAGCCCGGCCAGGCCTGTTTGCCGTCCCTCTTGGTGACAATAGTGCCCCTGGTCGATCTGACGTCCTCGGGCGCGCTTTCTTCTGCATCGGGAGCTGGAGATTTCTTGGTACCGGGCAGGGCGAAGGGGCAAAGCTTTTGGGCAAAGGAAGAGGCATCAACAACGCCCGTCCAGTTGCCAGCAAGCTCGGCTCGATTACGCATCTCCACAACCGAGCCGTTCTGGAACGTCAGAGTCGTGGTCTCGCCAGGGTAGACAAATCTACAAGCCCGAACCGTTAGCCATGCCCTTTTTCATAGAGAGGGGAAAGGCGACACTCACTTTGGGCGGCCACCACTGTGATAATTACCCCGGGTTTGGAATGTGGCCTCCTGTGCGACGGAGTAGAACATCATGTTGTAATTGGCATCGCGGTCCTGGTTCTCGCCGACCTGGTTGACCCAGTCCTCGATGTAGGCGACAGCGTCCCGGCCGTTGATCTTGGTGACGACGGAGGCATCCGACGAGTTGGACACGACGTCCTCGTACACCTTGATGACGGGCAGCTCGAGGCCGTCTCTGCTCACCGACACGAGGGCCACCCCGCGCTGCCAGTGGACCGTGTCCAGCAGATCGGGGTACAGATACATGTGGCCATCGTGCCCGGGCCCGATGGCCCGGAGGAAGAGGTCGCTTTGCCACGCGTACTCGGTCTCGTACGCGTCGGACGCGATCTTGGCCCGGATGTCGGCCACCTCGGCCCACAGGTCATACGCCGGATAGAAGTAGCCCTCCGGCGGGTTCTTCTTGTAGGCCAGGTCCGTCTGCCACTCGAGATAGGGGACAAGCTCATCGATGAACTTGAGGGCAGAGTCTTGATGATGGGCACCGAAGTCAGGCACTCGTGGGCGAGCGCAGCGTCGACTATGGGCTTTCCGGCGGCAGAAGCGCTGTTATGGGCAGCCCACAGCTCTCCCACGCGGCCACAAGGATGAGCCTGCGCTGAGGCCGCGGCGGCAGCGCTGAAGGCGACCGCGGCCAGCAGGGCTGTACGGGCGTTGACGGAAGAGGACATCGTTTGCTGGATGAAGTGCGATGGTCCAACTTCTTTCTCCCGACGATGGTTGGGGATTGCCTTATAGTCGGGCGTGGCCCCGCCTCCTTTTGAATAACGGGCAATAAACTCCATAGTACCGCCCGGAGGTCGGCACCTACGGTGTCTGTACTTTCTTTCACTACCACCCTCCCAGAAGGCGGTGGGGTGGGCTAGAGGCTGTGCATGGATAAACCCACCTTCCTCTTTTTCTTGCCCCTCTCGGTCTTATCTTCTAGCTTGTGAAAAGTGTACCCAAGGTATTACACGCGGGCTGAGCCTCTACGTAGGGTTGGAATGATGTCCTGTATAAAAACATACATAGTATAGCACCAACATGTGCCTTTCCGGGCTATATACCCGCTTTGTATAGTGTGTGCCGATTGATATACAAGCACTTGCCAAGATTTCACGTGCAGACACGAACGCTTGCCAAGACTTATTAGTGCCGACTTGGCCGACCAATGCTACCCCTATCGCGATGCGCATTCTGAGAGACCGAGGTGCGGTGCCGTATAAGCGCGATGAGAGACCTCTCATTGCTGATAGGCGATGCATCGTTAGGGGTATAACAACAGCACCCTTTGCCGCCATTCGTGATAGATGCATACCTCAGCGCTCCCGGCCCTGGCATCTTCTCTCCCGTCGAAAATGCAGCTCACAACAACCATAGGCGCCGCTCTTGCGGCCACTGGCGCCGTCGCCGACGGTATAGTCCGATGTGGTGCTCCTGAGCCTTCTCCACGGCATCTCGCGGCAGCCAAGATGCTCGCCGCGGAAGAGGCGAGGGCTGCTTCCAAGTTCGTCCTCCTCCAAGCTCCGGAGGTTATCAACATCACCGTTCACTGGCACACCGTTGCCTATAACGAAACCCTAGAAGGTGGTTACACCAACGTGAGTTTTTCTTCTTTCGTTCGTTTTTTCTTCTTCTTTTGTTCTTTTCTTGTTCTTTTTTCGTTCTTTCTCTTTCTTTCTCTATCGTAACGCGAGAGATTTAACTAATATGGTTGCTCAGGCTTCGACGATTGATGAACAGATGGACATCCTGAACCGCGTCTTCCCCCAGTACGGCTTCGCCTTCAGCCTGGCCAGCTCGGACTGGACGGTCAACGCGAGCTGGGCCGGCCTCGAAGAATACGCCCAAGCCATCGAGATGAAACAGGTCCTGCGCCAGGGCTCCTACGCCGACCTGAACCTGTACACCCTGGCCCTGCCGGAGGGCCTCCTGGGCATCTCGGCGCCGCCCGAGGCCAACGTGACGGCGGGCTCCGAGCTCTTCACCTGGGACGGCGTCATCATCACGTCCAACAGCCTGCCCGGCGCCGGCCTGGCCCACTACGACCGCGGCTACACGGCCGTCCACGAGATCGGCCACTGGCTCGGCCTCTTCCACACCTTCCAGGGCGGCTGCGACGGCGACGGCGACCTCATCGACGACACCCCGGCCGAGGCCAGTCCGGCCTCGGGTTGCCCTGTGGGCCGTGACACGTATGTTATGAGCGTTCATTGCGTCCCTCCCTCCTGGATCCCAACTGACTTATTGATAGATGCCCGAGCCCTGGCGAGGATCCCATCCATAACTACATGGACTACAGCTACGATTCTTGCTTCACCGAGTTTACCCCAGGTCAGGCTACTCGTATGCGCAGCAGCTACAACAAGTTCCGTACCGGCCATAAGACCGTATAGGAAGCATACTTACCCACCTGCGGTACATGTCTATCCACCTAACACATCTCCTCTTGTAGCACTGCCAACTATATTAGATAAAACGGCTATAATAGATATTAATGCATTAAGTTATAAATAAGCTGGTAGCCGTACGATATGTACACGTGATACCCCTATTTGATAGTATAGGTAGTAAAATCCATGCCCAGAGAAACGTCTTCCTCGTCGAAATCGAATTCTCACATACATTGGACTCGTCACCCGGACAGCGATGCGACCTCTTACGTCCTCCCCGACAAAACGAATGCCCAGCCTGAGGGTAAACTGCCCAGTAGGGACATTAACAAAACACCGGACTAACCAACCAGCCAGCTAAGCTTTCCCCGACAGCTGGTAATAAATACCACAATGGCAAAAGGAGTAACAACCGGGTAAGCATTACTACTGACTATTCCATTCGAGTGCTTGAAGCACCAGTAACTATGTCACTTTTGACCTGCCAGTAGCCCGCACCACACCCACGTTGGCCCTGCTGGCAACATGACGTGCCAGAGCCGGGTCGGCTGCTTGTCGGTCTCCTAAGCTGTAGCCATTCAGTACTGCATGAATAAAGCGGTGTTGTATTCGAGTTGGCAGGATGGTGGGCCTTCATGGGTTGAGGATCAGGGGGAGATACCGCAAGCACTGGCTTACGCCCACGAGGTTGGGTGGTAACCAAGACCGGTAGCCCATTGCCGATGAGAGGCCCCTCCTCGGTAATGAACTTCAATCGAGGCACCAGCATACTAAAACTTGACATGAGACAGCGTCACATCAATGGTCACATGAGCAATTAGGTGCCTCGTCAGACACAGCACTAGCATGATTCTTCAAGGGCCACACATCCTCAGGTACATGTAGAAGGAGCATCGTCACAGAGGGAAAGAGATGCAGGAGTAGAAGATGGAGAGGTCATATAAGTCAATAATTCGTGTCCGCAGACTCGGCTAGCCTGCCCGGTAAGTAGGTAGGTGCTATACAAAATGTGTACATGAGTGGAGACTAATGAAGGTTGGCCTCTCGGCCTCCAAAACGTCCCCTAGTAAAGTACCGACCCGTCCGTCGTGTCGTCACAATTTTCCAGATATCCTGTGTGTTTCTACGTCTTTTGAATCGCCTTTGCCCATCTTGGAAAAGAAAAAAAGATGGGACTTTCGAAGCCCAAAGGCCCGATATACACCCCGCCAACGCCATGCTGAGAGAAAAATTCGAAGCGGTAATAAGACATTGTTCGTACAAACAGCGGCCCTCAGGCCTCAAAGGCACTCTTGCCTTCGCGCCGGTTGAGCTCCCGGAGCACGGCCACAACCCCGTTGGAGCGTAGGCGCTCGAGCACCATCTTCATGCCGTCTCGGGACTTGATGATCTGGTCGTCCGTCTTGTTCGAGGCGATGGATTCGATGCTGCTCTGGATGCGCTTGGCGCCCCAGCCGGAAATCCATCCGAACCGGCCCCGGGAGTTCTCCTCGTTGCTCACGGCCTTGTCGGTCTTGCGGCTGCCGAGGCTGGATCGGTACGAGAAGGTGGTGGAGACCCAGGTGTTGGCCGACGTGGAACGGGAAACGGCAGAAGAGAGGGTCGAGACATCGGCCTGGTCGGGTGGTGTGGCCGAGTAGTGTTGAGACTCGGTGACACTCAGCACACCGGTGAAGTTCAGGTTGCGGCTCTCCGTCTTCATCCAGCCCTCCTTGATGTCGACGATGCTGTTCTCCAAAACATAACTCGACTTTTCGCCGGCACCGCCCGTCACGCTAGCAGGCAGGAGCTTGATGATGGCGGAGGGCATGCGTGACCTCTTCAGGTGGATGCGCGTGGTGTAGAGCCGGCCGGTCTCCGGGTCGACGTGGGAGTCGATGGTGTCGGTAGAGAGAACATGGGCGGAGAAGGGATTGAGCTGAGGAGAGTAGTATCGGAGAAAGAAGGCGAGGGTGACGGTCGGGAACGGGTGGGTGTAGCTATGGTTGGTCGTGTGCGTGAGAACCATGGTGGCGGCTTGCGGCGGACGCACTGATCCCAGTTGATTCGTAGTAGTACTAGAGCTCGAAGTCGGATGCAGCCAGTCGAATTGATCTCTACCAATTGAGTGGTGAACGAACAAGGGCCCTTCTTATTCTCTACAGGCGAATTGATCTAGTCGGGTCGGGTCGGGTCAGGGTTTGGGTGGGTTGGCGGATTGGGTGAGGCTGGATCGTCAGTCGCAGTCAAAGGCAGTCGAATTTTGCCTTGACATGACAGACGACGATGATTGAGGATGGAGAGGGAGATATAACGACAAGCCGAGATGGGAAAGAGAGCGGGGGAAAGTGAGGCAAGCTACTGAAATGGCCTGGATTATTAGATGGAAATATTGTATGCGGCCGGGTGTCACCACTTTCCTTCCAAACCGCAGGCCGTGGTGTGTGGCTCCGACGCAAAGACTCGAATGATGTCGAACAACGCCCCCCTTGGAAAGAGAAAGTTGGGCCTAGACGGTGGTGAGCCTGCAAGCGCACTGCTGCCACACACGCTGCACACACCCTCGGAGACCGATAGCTCCGCCCTGGCAGTTCTGGACGGATAAATTCTGCCTCCCCGATTGGCTGCAGAGGCCCTGCGCCCCGCAGTAAGCCCTTTCGAACCACTCCCATTGGCTGCGGTCGTCATCTGGTCACGCGATGCGGGGTCGCTGGCTTTTTTGGCTGCTGCAGGCCTGAAGCCTGCGCATCTGAGCAGTCAGCCAAAACGTTTTGCTCTGCAAGAGGACAAAAAGCCCAAGCTCAATCCCTGGGTGGCAATTTCCCCAGATTCTGTCCGGAACGGGTTTCGTGCGGCTCAATTGCCAGTCGCCCATGATGCCATCTTGACGCTACCTTTGAGATAATCAATTGCCATTGAATCTTTTCGAGCCAAATGCACATTGAAGCGGGACGGGAGATGTGATTTCTTCAACCTGGCTTACCGTCATTTCTCGATATCTTTTGATCTTGTTTCGCATGTTGCGTTGGTTTTTCATGCCGGATGGGTAACGTCGCTGCAGCAAAAGCCACGCACGAGTCGCCGCATCACACCATGAATCTTACGATCATCTCTGCAAGATCTCGACCGTGTGGATCGTGGCTGCATCGGTCCGATGAATCAGCAGCCCCTATCGATATTAACTGCCAGCACGTCGCACAGCAATTTCGTCCTCGATCCAATGATATGTGTTCCAACTGATTCGCTGATTGTGTGATTGCCGATGAGCCAAGCGACACATTGTGAGCAGTCGTCACTTGTAGCATTGGGCCGTTGCAGGTCAACACGTCGTACGCCAGAATCGAGCCATGTCTGCCCATTGTCCCGATCGCGAGGAGTGCGGTGTAACCAGGTCGTTTTCGAGCTCGGAATCTTCCACATTCGAATGCCCTTCGCCAACTATGCGACGGACGCCCGGCTCAGAAAGCGACAGGGCACTGGACTTCCCTCATGATCTCCACTTCTTGCAGATTAGCTTTGCGGGAGTTAAGCTTACTTCGACCCCCCAGTGCTGTCGTACGTGCGGTGGATGTTCTTAGTCATGGATCCCAGTGACGACCTGCGCAGCTTACACGATCCCAGAGTGGCATAGACAGCAACTCGCATCTTTCATGACCACCTCAAGACAAATCTCCTAGGGCATGTCAGTCTGTCTCTGAGTTACATCTTGCATCGCATTCTCGAGATAACTGGTTTTCTCTTTTCCCATGTTCACTCAATCGGCGGCAGTCGCAGTCAGGGCACAGAGTCTGCCTTGCGTCTTAGCTGACTGAACTCTCCTGGTCGTACATGATGTTAGTGCGGCACAGACTACCGGTCCGCCCTGTACATTGGGCTACGTGGAAACCACTTCACCTATGCGAAGCCTGCCAATCATCCCCCATTTGACTGATGATTTGACGACTAGCGATGGGCAGGTGGACGAACAGGAGTTGTCGCCTCATCAGGGCAAAAGCTCAAGACCGCAACACAAGATAGCCTTATCGATTGAGGATGTCTAGAGATACTCTGCCAATGCGAAAAGATTAGTCACATTTCCATCGGCCCTCACAGCTTTGATTCACTGCTACCGAGCACAATTTCGATCCGCAATATGTAACACCATGCTTCGTCTCCCTATCCCTCTTGTCCTCAAGACAGGTTGCCATCAAACGCACGTTAGACTGGGTTTCGTAAACGCACTAAACACAGCTTGATTGAATGGTGTTCTCACAAAGGTGACCCTCCGAGCCCCTTTTCTGGGCTCCCAACCATTCCCGATACTCTAATTGGTATTTCGTTCCTTTCCTCCCGGGTTGGGGGTTTCACCCCCTTTCAACCGATCATTTTACGCGATTGAATCCATCTGAGCCCACATGCTTACATCAACCATAGTTTTCGCGGTAGAGGCCTGGTCCTCGCGCAAAAGCAGGTGGATCCATCCCATCCGTCTTGAATAACCGCGCTATTCCGGTCCCCCTGATCCCACCAACACGCCGCCTGGTTTGACTCTCTGGAAGGACGAGCTCCCCAACCTTGCTGCAGCGCCGCAAACTCTCTGCGAAACAAAGTTTTTCAGCAAAAAAAGAAGAGAGATATAAAAAGATGCCTACCATCTGGCTATCGCACATCATATTCCCTAGGAGAAGGTTCTCTTCCTAGGGCGGCCTTCTTTTCTCATCAATGACATCTGTTAGAGATCCTTCGACTACGGCCTAATCCTTTGCACTTGAAAACTTCGACGTTGTTTGGCCTTTCAAACCAGAGACCTTCGGCTCTAGCTTGTTTGAAAGGCCCAGAGTGTGGCTGCAGCCTCCTCGGGATGACGTCGAAGTCGTGGCGGGAATGTGTGGTTGGGAGGGAAGGCGCGCCTTCCCTCCGCAGATGAAAGCTATCTGAGAGCGATCCTTCGATATACCCATGATGAGCAGAACGGTTTACCAGGACGTAAACTTGAAGAAGAAGCGGTCCCTCTCCTCGAGGGCACTGTCTTCCAAGTTGTCTGGCCGTGTGACTGAGGTATCCAGCAACTTCACCCTACAGCCAAGTGGCTAACCGACACATCACTGTCGATATATTAAACCTAATATGATAGTCGCACGTCTGGATTCTTACTTCGATCTAGTGTTCAATAGTTATCTTACAGATCTCAACACGACTCGTCAAGCGCTGTCTTTGTTGTTTCCCGTTTTGATGGGATGTCAGTCTTTATCGCTTCGTGGCGTGTGAATGCGCAATACCTAAGTCCAGGGACGACGTATCGTCTTTGCTCTCGACGATGGAGCCACCTCCAGCAGACCGCATCAAAATACTGGATACTAGTATCGACATAAGCATCTCCAGCCACCTTCTCGTGGGCGTGTTCATTGATATCATTTCTCCTCTCTCAGATTGCGCGAACAAAGCCAGTCGTGGCGAATTCACCAAATCCTCTGGTAGGTGAGCTAGAACGAGTCCAACGACGAAAAGGCGTGTAGCAGCCCTGGGTCTCTGCAAGACTTGACATATATGAAGCAGCTGGTGTAGATGCACAACGACCCCGATGCCAGGCCACAATTGCAGCTACAATCTCTGGGCGTTAGGTATGGTGATTTCTATCGATTCCATAAATAGAACTACTTGTGCTCAAAAACATGACTGATTCGGCGGCACCTATTCGGGCGTGAGCCAAGAGCCAATGCATTTGCAGTTCCAATGCTGTAGCTGCATCCAAAAGCAAAGTGAGAGTGGATATATCTCCGTAGACTGGCCCCAGGCCCCCAATCTCACGTAAGCCCTAAGATCTGGACCTGTTTCAGAACAGAGAACTGCTGCGCCCCTTACGTACAACCAACGTCCTAGGAAGCAGGCGAGCAAGATGCACAACACGGGGCGCGCAGAGGTGCAAGGCACCGGCAGATCTCTTGCCTCTTTCTCGCGCTCAGCCCCTCCCGCCCGTCCTGCCTGCGGTTTAGCCTTGTGGGGGCTACGCAGGGGGGCGCTTCGACCACGGCCTGGCATTCGTCCAGCGCACCTCACGATGTGGGCCCATTGGAAAATTACACCGGGCTCTCTCTCAATGCCCATCGCTACTAGGTAGACTCTTCACATTGCTGACAACTGATTGCCGTCTTTTGGGCGGCCCACTGCCTGCTTGTAATTTCTTCAACGTCTGACAGTAGTCTGATAGCCCCCGGTTTTCCTTTGATGACCATTGAGCCGTTTCCGCCCACCGCTTTCCTGTCCGCCATTCATTGGGTCCCGTGGGGTCCCATTTACTTAGGTAGCCAGATCAGATGGCCCTCGTCCACTACGGGCCCTTTCTCCCCCAGGACGTTGAGCCCGCCTCCGCTACGCAGTAAACATGGCATATAACGCCCTGAGCACCTCGCTCCCGCCAGAGTCCCGACGTCTGGACGAAGTCGCGGTCTCCGACGTAACTTCTTCCTACTCCTCCGCGACCATGACGGGCAACAAAGGCAATACCGTGTCGGCCATGTCGCAGTCGCCCGTGGCTTCCGAAGTCCCCTTGTCGTCGGCCGGCGACCCTCCTCGCCAGGAGTCTACCCTGGAGAAGAATGGCCAGCCCATGCCCGCGTCAAAGAAACCCGACCGAACCCAGTACCGCGTGTTCACGCACTTCCAGTGGGAGATCCTCTCGATCCTCGTCGCCATCGGCATCGTCGTCGCCATGTACGTCCTCCTGGTCAAGTACAACAGCCAGCTCGTGTCCGATTGGCAGTTCCCCATCAACCTGACCACGCTCCTCGCCCTGATGTCCACCATCATGCGGGCCGCCCTGTTCGTCCCCATCACCTCCATCATCTCTCAGGCCAAGTGGCAGCTGTTCGGGGGCGACAAGCCGCGCCCGCTCCAGGACCTGCAGGACATCGACATGGGCAGCCGCGGCATGATCGGGGCCCTCAACGTCTTGCCCCTCGCCGCGCGGGCCAGCATCCCGACGCTGGTGGCGGTCTTGCTGTCCATCGTGTCCCTCGGCATCGGCCCCTTCGTGCAACAGGCCCTGCGCACGGTGCCGTGCGACCAGATGGTGCCGGGCCGCGCGATGGTCCCCTACACCCACTATGTCAGCAGCCCGCGCTTAGTAGACAAGGGCGTTGCCTACGCGCAATCGGACATTCAGGCCATGATGTACAACACCTTGGCCATGCCGGATGACCAGGGCAACGAGATACGTTTCCAGTGCCCGACGGGCAATTGCACTTTTGACAACGGGAGCCCGGCTTGGAGCCACCAGCGTCCCGGTGGCGGTCCTCAGCGTAACGGCTCGTCCGTGTTCTCGACCATGGCCATGTGCCACAAATGCCTCGACATGACCGACTTGGTGGCGTTTGAGGAGAGAGTCATTTCTGATACTGTTAGTACATTGTTCCCACAGCTGCCCAACGGGCTGTCTCTGGAGTTGGGAGGCGCGAACATGGTGGGCATGGGAAGACCTACCAAGTTTGGTTCCATGACGGGCAACGTCACTTGGGCGAATGCCAAGCTGGACCAAGAGATGCTTCACATCGCGAGCATGTCGATGGGCAACATCACCATCCTCGCGCACAACAACGAACAGGACGATCGAGACCAGGACAGGACGGAACGCAGAAAGGGCGTCGTCGCCTCGACCTGCTTCCTCTACGCCTGCACCCGGACTTTCAACGTCTCCATTGCTAACGGTGAGCTGTCCGAGGAGCTGATCGACACCGCACCAGCGAACTCGGGACCTTCGGTGTTAAGGGATGACACGACCTTCCCGACCTCAGATTACGAAGTCATAATGAGCCCTTGCTGGGTGGGCGATAACGTCTACACACTCGCCAACGAACCCGGCCGCGACTCCGACCGACTCGAGGACGTCTGGTCCTGCTCCCGCAACGGCACCCAAGTCCCAGCCGAGAAGTGCGGTGGCACACCGGATATTCAGCAGTGCTACTACCGTCAGGAAGGGAAGCACGCCATGGGCATGCTAGGAGCCTTCAGGAGATCCTTTAACATCGAATGTCTGAACGTCAGGGAGGCCATCACCTGCCGCGACAAGGCCGACTTTATGTCGGGCCCGTCGACGCAGGGAGACCATGGACAAGGAAGCTGGGCGGAGTCCCTATACGCCGCCAACGTGACCACCAAGAAGATCGACGACATGTTCGACCGCTTCGCCACTATTGTCTCGAACCGCTACCGCATGGCCTTTGGCGGCAGCAAGCCCAACTTCATCGCGGCGATGACGGAGGGACCTTACGGCCAGGTTCGGGGGACGGTACAGCAGACTACCGTGTGCAACCTCGTGCGTCTTGAGTGGCTGGCCTTCCCGACTGCCATCATGGCCCTCACTCTCATCATCCTGCTGTGGACCATGTTGGAGTCCTGGCTCAACCGCAAAGACCGGCCCGTGTGGAAGGACAGCATCCTGCCGTTCCTGCTGTACAGCCATCGCTTCAAGCGCGAGGCGGGTGGTGCGGGCAACGGCACGCCTGTCGTAGTTGGAGAGAACCGGGATATGTATTCTTCTTCATCGCCACACGACAACAAGACGCTTCTGGAGGCCGGAGAAATGGAGGACATCGCGCGCGACATGGATGTTCGGTTTGAATGGCCCAAGACTGGGAAACGTAGGGACATGGAGGTTGACTCGCTCATGGGAGAATAGAGTCATCATGATAAGAGACGAGATATGAGATGTATAGGGCATGGGCATAGTTGTTGCATAGTAAAGCCATGATATTTCCATATACCCAGACCACCATTTGAAATACTAATACACATACCTACAAATATAGAGACAGATCGAAATCAAATCACATCAATAGATATTATGCCTGTCGAACTTAACTCAGCTGGGCCCAGTTGGTCGCCTCCTGCCGCGCAACCACACGAGAGTCCTTGGGCCCCCTCCTCACTTCACCCTCTCGCTTAGTACTATCCCTGTCACTCACGATCCAAGAATACCAAAACGCTCAAGACGCCGATCATGGTTATGGGTATGCTCGTCTAGACGTCAGATCAGTTCCTGTGCACGCCAGCGGGAGCAACTTTTGAAAATACGGGGAAACCATGTTGTGGTGTCGGATGTCGGCTCCACCGCCATGAGATTCTTGCAAGTCAACATGGCATTGCCGCTGTTGACATTGCAACAAAACCTGTCAGCCGAGTGAGCCGTTGGTAACCAAGAGGAATTTGAGGAAGAGGCAAGGGGCAGGCGGAATATGAAGCTGGCAGAGGCCGGAGAACATGGTGGCGTTCTCTTGTGAGTAATTGTATGTGATTCGATGTTGATACAGACGAGTGTTCTCTGGAGACTATTGTATGAAGAACCGAGATTCTTCGAGTCGGGAGGGAGTGCTTCCTTAAATGGCCGTAGAACCGGGTCTCTTAGAGCTACAGCCCAACCGAGAAGCTATAGTTCATCCACTACGCCACTGGTACCACACTATCTTGGCATTCCATACCAACAAGTGGTATCAGGCCTTGTAGCCTGCTGGGTTCGACTCAGGATGGGGCTGTGGGGTCATCCAAAGAAACAACAACATTCCACACCGCAACCCATTTCACATCCAGACTGCTTCTTCGGAAATCTCACAGAGCAAACGAGTAGGGCTTGGGAATTGCAGGGCTGAGCACTCACCCGGCCTATACCGCCGAGCGGTACAAGGCAGACCCTACAGCCACAAAACCTCGTGTTTATGATCAGGGGCGGGCAGAAATCAAGAGTGCAGGAGCAGTGGCTCGGCCTCCTAATCCGTGCAAATTCATGCTGGAGCCCAGAGTATGGGCTCGGTCAGGTTCTGAAGCCCGATCAAGGCTTAGCCCGGGGGATACACGTCAAGTCAAAGTAGAGAAGACAGTGCCCGCGTTTTCAGTTGCGCTTCAAACGTCCTCCAAATCAGCGGGTCAGGAACGTGATCACGGGAAAGGGGGACGAGCGAGAAGCAAACGTCTCTTGCTGAGTCCCTACAGCGCTCGATACAGCAAGGGAAAGACTCAAATCCGCATCACACTATCATCAGAAACCATCCAGCTTCTAGCTAGAGGGAGTACAAGTATCATTCAGACACGAGACGTATCACATCAAAGTCAAGCAAGGGACACCGTTGCTAATTTGAAATATTTTACTTCTTAATTGTCATATATAGCAATTCATCAAAAAGGCTCAAAAGCCTAAGGAATCAGGGTATCTGAGCTCATATATACATAAACAGCATCCGTCTTCTTCTCCCTCGCCAGTTGTGTGAACAAAACACATACAAGACTCTATACTGACAGACCTCATCCGTACAATGACGGAACCAAAGCCAACACGAGACTCTCGTATTTAGTGGCTCTAGATCTCATCCATCTTCTCCTTCTTCACATCCGTCTGCACATCGTCCGGGTGCGGCGCCGCGACGCCGATGCTGGACCAGCGGCCGTGAAAGAAGTCGCTGAGCCCCTTGGACGTGTTGCGCAGGTTCTCGGCCACGACCTCGCGCGTCGGCCGCTCGAACAGCTGGTCGATCTCCTCGAGCGTCTTGTTCTTGGTCTCGGGCATGAAGACGATCTGGTAGATCCAGCCGATGACGGCAATACCACCGTAGAAGCCGAGCATCAGACCCTCGGGCCGCATGGCCTCCTGCATGGCCGAGAAGTTGTAGGTGACGATGAAGGAGGCCAGGAACAGCAGCGCGTCCGACGTCGTCATGCCGTAGGAGCGCAGGTACGTCGGGTACACCTCGGACGGGATGACCCAGGTCAGGCAGGCGTAGCAGCCGAAGAAGCCCATGTAGAGGATGAGGCCGATCATGTACATGGCCGTGGAGCCGGCCAGGTTGGTCGAGGTGGGGATCTGGTGGCTCATGGCGATGAGCACGAGACCGACGAAGAAACCGGGCAACATCATGTTGGCCCAGAAGCGACGGCCAAACTTCTCCATGTAGAAGATGGCGGGGATGGTGCCGATGAGGAGCGAGCCGCCGCCGACGAGGGACATGTAGTTGGCCTTCTCGTCGTCGAAGCCGATCTGGCTCATGAGCACCGACATGTAGTACATGATGGCGTTGACACCGGTCAGCTGGCCGAGCAGGATCATGATGTTGGCGTAGATGAGGGCGCGGCGGGCACGGGGCACGGTGAAGAAGTCGAGCCACGGGAAGCGCTTGTTGGTAGCGCCCTCGGCCACGGATTGCTGCTCGTCCAGGACAGACACCTTCATGACGAAGAACTCCTCGCGCGAGGCCTCGGTCTCGACGCCGCGGATGCGCTTCCACACCTTGAAGGCCTCGAACGTCTTGCCCTTGTGCATGAGGAAACGGGGCGACTCAGGCAGGTACAGCATACCGATGAGCATGATGGTGGAGAAGACGAGAGAGGAGCCGAGGATGTAGCGCCAGTTGCCGGGCACGTGGAGGAACATGGCGGCGACGGCATAACCGAGGACCTCGCCAAGAGCGATATTGAACTGGTACAGCGAGACGAGGTTACCACGAACTCTCCGTTCGACGGTCTCGGCGACGTAGACGGGGACAGTACCACCTTCCAGACCGACACCGAGACCGAGGATGACACGAGAGGCGACGATCATACCTGTGGGGAAAAATACGTATTAGCGACACATTCGAGTCGGAAGCAATGACTTATAGTCGGATGAGAAAAAGAGGGGGCGTGTGTGGGCTTACCGAAGTTCATGGAACCGGCCTCCAAGGCGCCACCGATAGTGTACAGGATACAGGAGATGATAATAGACCAGCGACGGCCGAAGGTTTCGTTACAGGGACCCAAGGCCAGGGCACCGCCGACAGCGCCGAGCGGCATGGCCGAGTTAACCAGACTGTTCTGGCGGGTGTCGAGGCCGAGATCCTTGGGCAGGTACAGGTTGGCACCGGAGATGAGAGACTGGTCGAGACCGGAGAGGAGACCTCCCATGGAGGCGAAGGCGACGATGACCCAGGTGAAGTGACGGGGGTCCTTGAACTGCAGGTCGAAGAAGCCGTTGCGGAGACCACCCTCGGCCGCGAGCTTCTGCTCCATCTCGTTGATCAGAGAGTCGACGACGGCGCCGCCGGCATGGGCGACGGCCAGGGCATCTTTCTCATTCAGGGCCGGGAGGCCATCGTGGGGGTACTCGACCTGATCGGTGCGAGCCTTGCCCCCAGAGCCGGGGGCTTGTGTTACCTCAGCCATGTTGGGGTGTATGAATGTGGTTGAACTGACGGTATGATCGAGCTGAACGAACACACGCGGGACGAAGAGAGAAAGAGGAAGGGAGAGGGAGATGCCAGGGGAAGCTGAAGGCGGACTCGAGGTCCCTTTTGTGCAGGCGTATGGATACTGGGAGAGCAGTGTAGATCGCCAGGAGATTCGAGCGGCACTTGCCTTGCCCTTTTAATCATATCCTGGTGAACTGTATTTCTGATCTCTTTCCCCCCGGTGCAGCCTCAAGGTCTGATCGTGGTAAGTCGTAGTGCAGTGACCACCACCGTCACGAGATTGATCAAGACGCGACGCCGTCATGGTGGGGACTTGGACTCGAATACGTACAGGTGAGTAGCTGTGTTCCGGGGACAATAGCACCGAAGTAGCAGCGATTATTTCCACTGGGGCCCCAGCGGATCCCCTCCGACAAAGCAACCACTCTCCAGCTTTTGCCCTCAGCGCATTTCCTGGAGTTTTGATGGGACCCGGGGGGCTCTGGGGCAACCCTCCGGGCCATGCACCAGACGGCCTAGAGCCTAGAACTTGGCCCAAAACAGTCGACGCATAACTGGGCCGTCGTCGTATGGTTACCGTGGTGAGATTTGCGGATGGACAGATTTTTCGCCTTCCCCAGTCAAAGCAAAAGTCGGATCTCGCCCATGACCAACCAAGATTGAGACTGCACGAGCACGCATTGCACGAACCGACTCCGAGCTCCACTCCCAGCGACACCGGCCTGCTGGTCGGCTGGCATGCCTGACTTGGACCTGGCCTACCTGCCCTACCATAACGGCCGTTTGCCCCTAATCCAGTCAAGCAAGGCCAAGGACGGCATTGATCGTCGCTAAAGGCTTCTTTCGAGGCTAGCTAAGCGTGTCGATTGCCTTGGCTCCCGAGAGGAAGCTTTTTCAGACACTGGCTTGGAATCTGCCCTGCCCTGTAGCGGGAATTATTTTGGTAGGTTCGTAAAAAGCTTGGAGTGCGCGGCCATTTTACCCAGGTTGGGAGTTGATGGTCGTAGTGCAGGTCCACCCCCCTGTAAGTTGCCTGGATGATGACTGAGCCGTACTGACTCGCCGGCGCGGGGGCTCCTTACAGTGACGGCCCACAGCGAGCCCACGTTCTGGCCGAAAAGAGCCCGGGTCTAAGTCAGACGACTGGTTCTGCGACAGGCAGACGGCAGCAGACGGGCGGCGGACTGAACAGGACTTTTCGATGGCCAAGCAATGGGTTCGATTCTCTAGCGACATGTCACCCCCTTGGAGATTCCGATTGATTGTCGCGCTCCTTCACCGCGTCGACCGTGTCGAAGCTTGGCAGGTCCAAGTTTCAAGGATGGGGGAGACTATTAGGTAACGTATTTGGCAATACTGTCTCAACAGCAAGTAATCGCGCGGAAATCTAAGATTGATATTGCACGGGCTCCACCGCTGTTGGGGTTCTGGTAGGTTTTGGTTCATCGTGCAGACTGCCATTGAATGGCAATCTGAGGGTGAATACACTGCATTGATAGGACGACAGCTGCTATGCTGATCTATGTCGGTTTTAGCCCGACCACGCACTTGGGAGGCAGAGTTTGGGGCAGAAAGAGGGAGTGGAATTGGGGTAAATCTGAGGGGAGATTTTGGGGAATTCACCGAGTGTGCCCGACAGGCGTGCGGAGACCCCGACTTTCTGCACAGTTCAGGTCGTTACAGTGAGTGGGAGAAAAAGAAGTGGGTGACGTAGAAGAGGTGGGGCAGAAAACGACAGCATGCCATGCATGGAGAAGGAAGAGAAGAAAAAAAAGTCGAAACTGTTCGTTTTCTAGCTGGTCTCTCCGGCGTGGGATGGTTAGTGGAGCTGGTCCCACTGGAGCGACCCCCCGAGCCTTCTAGTTTTCTAGCTGAAATTTCCCAGGCTGGCGCTAGGAGCTCCTGTGGGAAGGAACACTAACTTCTCCAGGTCTAGTCCCCAGCTTTTTTGCGTCCCCAGACCCCGGGCCTGCCAGCACGGGGAGCAGTTGTCAGTTCCTCTCCCCAGAAACATTCGATCGTCCGCTGAGAGCTCACAATTTCTCGTACACGCAGGCATAAGGAAGCTGGCATCTAGATCCCAGTGATATCATATGCAATGTTCTTTTCTTTTCCCTTCTGCCGTTTCTTGCCGATTCTCGTGAGACCTCAGGCCTTTTCGGGTTGTTCGGGTGCCCCCAAGTTGGTGGTGCCGCATGTTTTCCTCTTCTGTAATTGCCCAGCCCTAGGTTAGAGCAAACACCAATTACGCCTCCCGCCATGTCAAACCAAGGGCCAAAAACAAAGATTTCCTAGCGGCGACTTGGCGTGGCATTACGGGATGGCGTTTGTTTCGATTGGAAAAGTAGGTATCGTCTTTGGACAGCTTTTGCATTGCATACATCTGCGAGGGTCTTGAGATTGCCCTTTTCGGAGACAATTTCCCTGTGTCATAGCAACCCTGGAAGCGTAGCTTTTCTCCCGCTCACCTACTTTTTCCTCGACAACAGCGGGGATTACAGCGATTCGCTCCTTTAGACGCAGCACGCTTCCAAGTCCTGTATGTTGCGTGAACCAATCAGATGCCACGTCAAAGGGCTGAATTGTAGGGCTTTAGTAATGCAAAGAAGGTTGCGATACGGCTAACGGCAGGCGGCGTGCGAAGGAATTTAGACTAGACTATGTGAGACGAATCGCGCCCCCGTTCTTATTTCCGTACTATCATCGAAACCGCGCGCATACTTGGCCTGAAAGATACGGCCTGACGACATCACTCAGCACTACTGTGCTAGACTAGAATTGTTCTGATTGCATTACTACAGTGGCGTTGAACCGCTTCCCGATTTGCATATTTCCCTCTTATCAGGCACTTGCTCGTCTCCCTCGTAGACTGTCAGTGCTTGTGTGGTCTTTTCTCGCCAATCCCTTGGTTTTCGACCTGTGCCCTCAACCTGGGTGTCCCGAAAGTGCAACCTGCCCCTGATATTCCTTGATTCGCCCTGGTTCTCCAACGACCACTCCAACTTATGTGGAGCGTGCTGACCAATGTACCCGTCAGCCCTCATCACGATACCTCCTCCCACCCCCATGACAGGGATGCATTTAGCCACTGTATTGCCATCCAGAACAGAAAGCAGCTCTCTGGACTTCTTTTTGATTTCACATTGAACCACAAATGCTCCTTTCTGTATGAACTGTAGAGCGCTTCATCTTCTTTAAACTGACTTGATATTCCATGGCTGCTTCCATTTCAGTAAGTGACTTCGCCTCGACACAATACTGGCGTTCCAGAGACAACATCTCGCCTGAAGTTCCATCGCAGTCTTTGCATCACGAACCTAACTTGGCAGCGGGGTCAGATAGCATACCCCACGATTACAACATGGGGCACCAATCCCAGAACCGTGGGGGACACCAAGGGGCCCCGTGCCCTGTCTTGGCCACGAGACATCCAAGTCCACGATCGACGTTACATCTGACTCATCCGCACCGGCGCAAGGTACGCGTGGGGGTGCCAACTCGCCATGGAATCGTGAAAACAAAACAACCCTACATGAGTAAAGCTCCGAAGCCCCCCTGCCGATCAGGGGGCGGGCGGCTATCTGTCTTCCAGATCGTAAACGGGCCCGGCCCTAGGGCTGCATGCTGCAAGATCTCGCGATGCCTCCTCTTCTCGTGGTGTAATCCACCCTGGGATCTTTCCAGGAACGTTGGCACGTGGAGATGGTTGCCAAGAGTCTAGCTGAAGTTTCGAGTTCTGCAAGTACACATTTGCCCCTTTGCACCCCCATCATAGAGAAGATGTTACACGTATCACTCACGCCGGCTGAGGCCCTTGGCGTAAGCAGTAGAAAAGCCATAGATGCACAGTACAACCAATATATAGCTGAGGTTACCCTCTCGCCATGAACTACCTTACAACCCGAAGCCTGCATGCGACCTCTCTGGCACGCCAACACCAGCCACTTTCCAGTCTCTCCTCCATTGTATATTGAGGGTATCCTGCTCTCTGCAAGCTTTAGCTCGCATCGAATCGGAAGTTAAAAGACAAAAAGTCGAGTGAAAGAAGAAACAACTGTATATTGCAACACACGTCAAAGCCGCCGGTCCCGTACGAGACTGCAGCCAAATCGCCAAGACCAGTCACAACAAGCTGGCCCAAGTCAAGTCAAAGTCCCGACATGCTGCGTTCTGACGCGATGAAGCCCAACTTCGGCTCGCAGATCAGGACCAATGCTTCTTGAAGAATAAGCCTAATACAGATAATATTACCGCCGCCGACAATCAGCAGTAGTCTTATATGTTATCATGCGTCCAGTGGCCCCTACCCGTGTTTATATATAGATCTCCGCAAGACGCACACCCCTCTACAGGGTTGAACTCCCTTAAGCAGTAACGAAAGAGATAGAGCCCTGTTCTGTATTTAATGTACTCATCTAGCTATTTGACTGCTCCATACCATGTATCCACGTATATACAAGGTTCGACTACTATTGCCGCAACTCATTATTACCTTTCCATATCTCATCCCGATACAAATCGGCACCCCTTTTCAGCTCACCTTGTCTTGCTAGCCGACCTTTTCGCCGCCTCTCGTTTAAACTCCTCAGCATCCTCGTACTGTTCATAGCAACATCCGTTAGCTGATTCCCCGAAAAACTTCCTTCCCTCCCTCCAGATTAAGAAACAAAACAAAAACTCACCAATTGTTTCACCGCCCCCCTCGCCCCCTCCCAGCCCCGCCTTCCGCACCCCGGCACCCCGAGCGGATTCGTCTCGAACACCCGGTACGCGCACGGGTTGATGGGCCCCCGCGCCAGCCAGGTATACAGCTCCCGATCCCCCCACCAGAGCCGCCAGTTCCGGGGCGCCAAAACATAATCGAGGCGCTCGTACAGCCCCGTCCCCGCCGCCGCGTGCAGGAACCGGTTGAAGGCGTCCGCCCGCACGAACCCGGGCAGCATCGCGCGGTCCCGGCGCCACTGCCCCCGCCACCAGCGGTGGTAGGCGTCGACGTGGGCGTTCATCTCGGCTTCGGGGGGGAGGGTGGCGGGTTGGCGGTACCCCGCTGGCGGCAACGACGTTGTCGATGTTGGTTCTTTTGTGTTGGCGGTGGTGGTGGTGTTCTTCTTGGCGGCCGTGTCGGCGGCCCAGATCTGGGTTACGGCCATCGAGGCCAGCTCGCAGACGTTCCAGGCGGCTTCCTGCGGCGCGAAGCAGCTGAGGAACGCGACCGAGTCGGCCCAGCGCGGCGGGAATATCAAGTGGTACAACCGCGGCAAGTGCGGTTGTTCTTCGTTTTCTTCCACTTCTTCTTCCTCGCCCCCCTTCTCCTTCATAGAAGCCTCGTTTCTGGCCTTTCTCTCCTCAGCCACCGACCCCGAAGTCCGTAGGGAAGGTCCATCGGCCCCGTCCATCTCCAGCTCGGGCATCATGTTGCAGTCGAAGTACTGATAACCCGTGCAGACAATAACCGCATCCACCTCGAGCACGGTACCGTCGTCCAACAAGACCTCGCGCTCGCCCACGAACCGCTTCAGCCCGCGCACCGGCGTGATCGCCCCCGTCTGCACGGCGGGGAACCAGTGCTCGTTGGCCGTCGGGTGCCGACGGGACAGGCTCGGGAAATCCGCGAGCCGCCACTCGTGTCTGACTTTATGCTCGGCCCGCCTCCGCCGCTGCGCCGGCGTCTCGTCCAGTCTGAGACGGGGCTCCGACCGGGCGGCGTCGCCGACCATCTTGCGCAGCATGATCCAGTCGATCAGCGGGGCCATCAGCCGGGGCGCCCACGCGTCCAGCAGGTACTTGAGGCACATGACGGGCCAGGTGAGCTTGGTGTCGAGCGGGACCCCGTCGTCCTCGTAGCGCGAGATCACCAGCCGGCCGCGGCGGTACGAGTGGTAGACTTTCGAGGCGGTGGCGGGGCCGCCAGGGGGGCCGTGGCGGCAGAGGGCGGTGGCGATGTCGCTGCCGGTGTTGCCCATGCCGACGACCAGCACGCGCTTGCCGATGAACTGTTCCGGGCTTGATAGTTGGCACCAACAGTATCAGTGACGGTTGGTGGTACGGGGATGGGGCACGCAAGGGAGAAAGCAAGGGAGAAGACAAGGACACAGACAACTACGCAGGCAGGGGGACATGCAAGGGGCGTCGTCTTCACCTTTTGTATGCTTGGCCGTGGATCATGATGCCCTTGAACTTGTCTCTGCCCGGCAAAGACGGCCAGGACGGTATGCTTTCATTCCCACTGCCGAAGACGACTTTGTGGAAAGGGAGGATCCTATCCCCATCAGTATCGGTGACATGTACATCCCACCCATCATCTGCCGAGTTTCGAAGCACCTTTCTGACCGTGGTCTGGAACCGCACATGCTCCAACAGTTGGAAGTGGACTGCGTAGGAGTGAAAGTACTCGCCCACTTGTTGGCCTGTCGAATAGGTAGGGGAGTCTTTTTCTCATGGTCTCTTGGTAAGTCTTAAGTCGTATTTTCATGGTTTTGTAATGGAGTTATTTCCTCCGAAACGTACCTCTCGGCAAGGGGAAGTCGCTGAACCCTGTCTGCATTGGACCTATTAGCACCTCAACCGGCACAGCCGCGGAGGAACAAAACCCACCACAAACTTGCTGATGTTACACACGGTGCCGTCGATGACCGAGGTAAAGGCGGGGTTGCCGCTATAGGACCAGAGGCCGCCGATTCGGTCGCGCCTCTCGAAGGCAATGGCATTGAAGCCTTCTTCTCGCAGCGTCTTCAAGGCCGTAAGTCCCGCGGGTCCTGCAATCCAAGAGAAGTCAGTATGGGTTGTTTCGAAGTTGAATGCCAAAAATATTTATACATTGTCCTGTGGCTAGTTGGGAAGACTTTGGAAAACTCCAGCTGAAAGCATTCTTACCTGTGCCAATAACAGCAATATTGACTTTATCCATCTTCGTCTCAGTGACAGAACCCCAAGGTGAACGAACGCGAGAGTGAATGCAAGCAATGCGGCATGATTGTGATGGGAACCGTTCGATACATATTAAATACTCAGAAACCGGCATCAGTACAGATAGAGCCGGGCGTCACATTATTAAAGTACCGGCTGACATGCTGGCATAGTCCTACGCGGGGCCCTGCAATTGGCTGCAATTGAAAGCGTGTAAGTCCGAAGGTACTTTTGGATTACCTGCAAGAACTTAGCGCCGAGATCGTACCAGCCGGAAGAGCTTCCCCTGGCGTCGCGCGTGGCCGCCATACTAGGTCCGTCATCCTTCAGCTGGCCCCCCTCCTTGCATATATATTACAGTGCATACGGAGTACGCACACGTGCTAGGTACTAGTGAGTTCGCCGCCCCATCAAATGCCAAGGAGCCGATGATCCGAAAAAGAAAGCCGAACGATACTAGTGGCTCAACGCGAAATCCTGCCGAACGGCGAAAGAGTCCTGCTCCCCTATCCAAAAAGTACTCACTTGCCTTGAATTATTTGACAAGTCAGCCAAAAAGTCACCGCGTGGCGAGTCACTGCCGATTGGACGCATCGTATGGCTCAATAGGTCCTTTTAATCTTATTCTATTATTACTCTTGTCGATGCGCAATGCATTGATGTGCAGAAGACATTGGTTCGTGATCTCGTATACACCGCGTAATCTCGCCACTTGATGCTCGCAACTCTTCGCTTGCTTGTGTTCCTACATGGGTATCCCAGATACTCTTGTATCGTCTCATCGAAATCCTATGTTCGTGTTTGCGCGCATCGTGGAATGTTTCGGAACGGACTCTTTTGTCGTCATCGTTCTTGGTTCTTTCCCTTCCCTTCCTCCGTATTATTCTCCAGTTGTGTGGCTTCTACTTGGTCGCGACGCGCTGTCTCTTCTTTCGGTTGCTCGTCTCTTTGTAGGTGAAGGCCTGAATCTGTTCGCGGACGCGCGCTCTCAGATTGTATCGATGAGAAGTAGTAGGGGGAGGGGGTGGCGGAGTCGGCGAGGGCGAGGGCGAGGGCGATGGCGATCGCGTAAACACCGGCGAGGGCAAGGGCGAATATGAGGATGATGGCGAGGGCGACGGTGAAGGCGACCAAGGGGGAGGAGGACGCGACCAGATGACCTCGCGGATACCGGGGTCGACGGCGCAGATGCGGATGACACACTCGAGCTTGGGACCGAAGAAGGGCCACTCGTCGCGGTAGAAGTGGCCGGTCAGCGGGATGCCCTCGAGTCTCTCGCCGGGCGGCAACAGCACGTACGCCGTGCCCGAGCTCCCGTGCGCCAACGCGGTCGACATATTGCACCATGCCTGCTTGTTCTTACGGTACAGTCTGGAGAAATCGCGCGACGTGTGCTTCTGGCAGAGCGGCTTGTAGCCCTTGAGGTACCATCGTTTCTCGGCCAGCACCTCGTCAAGGAAACCATTGGCCGCCATTCCACCCGAGTGGAAGAGGGTGGTATCCCTTCCGAACTCGATGACTTGCTTGCATTGCTCGACGCTCGGTGTATGGACAGGATTGATGATGGTGCCGTGGACGGCGAAGGGCTCGTTGAAAGGCAATTCGCGCGGCAGATTCTCCCACGGCTCTGGTCTTGCGGGCGAGGGGGAAGAAACTTCTCCAGGCTCGGGGGAGGAAACGCTTCCGGGCGAGGAGGGAGCCGGCGCCGACATGGTTGACGAGGATGATGTGGATGCGTCGGGGTTGAAGACAGCGGACCACAGAGGGGAGCGAATGGCTCGGATTGGCAGATGGGCGACGGTGCGGAACCACTTGCCAATGCACCGGATTGGGGAGGAGGACCTGCCCGGTGCAGGTGGTCGCCCGGTGCACCGCTGCTCAAGCTCTTGGACCCCACCGCCGGCGACCACCCAACCGTCGGCGCCGGCACTGATCACGATTATCTTGTGCTTCCCTGTGCGGGCCGGCTTTGTTTCTCCCCCCATGTGCGACTTGGGTCCTATCTTTCTCCTTCCTCCTACTAATATCACTGCGCAGATACCAATACCATAGGCCAGTCCAAGGGGCAACGCTATGATAATTACACATATACACAGCAACAGATCTAATACTGCTGCAGCCGGGACGAGAAGGAGATGGCCGGCTCGATGGCAGAATCTCCTCCATTCGGTCATCCTCAAAGATCCAGGAAGATGGAAGGAATGGGCATCTTGGAATTATTTGTGCAGGCTGGCGTCGATGGGTAATTAGTTCTAGTTTACTGGCGCATCGCAAATTTTACGCCCTCACCATGGAAACTCGCTCATGCGTCACCTTCAAAGGGCCCTGAATACGTATTCTATGCAATTGCAAATTCTTCAAAGGCATATTGTAACATGTTAATTGCTGCTTACCGCCTTCATGCCTATCAAGCACCCAGTCTATCATCATCAACTACAACAGCAACAACAAAACATCTTCAGTAGTTTTCGAGCCGTTCATCTACATCCTCCGCCACTTTGCTTATGCAATCAGAAGCCGTTCTTATCTGCTAGTCCCCATTTAGGGTGCATGATAACTTGCGCAGAGACTTGCTCGGCCGGTGCGCATACTTTTTCGGTTGACTGTCCTTCATTGAAAACCTCAGTTTCCTAGGCTTGGCTGGACCTGCACATCGCACAATGAAACGCATGAGCAGCCCCAACTTTACCTGAAGGGCGCAGCTGTCCCGGTCAAAAGTTCATGTTATTAGGGATTAACTGCGAGCTGGTGTCAATGTTCACCCTCTCATTGGCAAAACGGCCATGCATTTTGGTAGCCAAGGGCGTCAACTTCCTCCGGACATGACAGCACAGCCATCGACAGCAATTAGGAACAAATAACTGCTTTTGAATGCGGCGTGAAGCCACATGTCAATCCTATATACCGCTAGTAAGTCAAACTCCAGCCTCATGCATTGCCGCACCATGGGACGAAGGACTGGTGCGGCGGACGCCATATTAGTTCCCGACAAGCAGACTGACTCGGGCGAGACCAGTTGTCCCAATTGAAGACTGGAATTACAAAAAGAAAAGACAGTTCCAGAAACTCAAACCAATCCACCCATCCGAAACCTCCTCGAGCATTCCATCCATCAGGGTATCAATCATAGGCCACCAAATACGATCCTGCAAAAGATTATCTCGAATCTTAGGCTTGCCCTCCACATCATCGACCGAATTGAACGAAAGCGAAGCGAAATGGACGAGACGAACAATGATGACGAGGCGGTGGAAGGCTTACATGGCGAGTTCGTAGTTGTTGAAGTTCGGCATGCTCATCATGGCGTGGAACCCGTGCGACCGAGGGTCCGGACCGCGCGATAGATGCAGGCCCTGCCGTTCGGGCAGCTTGCTGTAGTAGAGGTCCTCGGGGAGGGACATGCCTGTTCTGTAGCCGACAAGCAATGTCCAGTCAGTCAGTCAGTCTCCAACAATACACGATAGATAATAACGGGGCGAGACCGAAGGCGAGGGAGGAGCTTACCCGCAATAATCGCATCCACACGGTTGCGGGCCAGTCCCGTGGTGGTCGCAGCCGTACGCCATGTCCCCCGTAGTGCCACAGCAAGTCCACCTATCCACCACCATATGTTAGCACCAGACCAATAGGAAGTCCCAGTGCAAGACGTGATTTCCCTGCTTACCGAAAGCCCTGGGGCCAATATTCAAACAGCTTCTCGTCGTCGCCGCCAAACTCGTGCTTGTACTGCTTCTTCATGAACTCGACCTCGGACAGCTGGGCGCGGCCCCAGCCCAGCTCCCAGCCGGCCTCCTCGCCGCCCCAGGTGATGAGCTCGAGCTCGCCGAAGTGGACGGAGCCGTCTTGGCACTGCCGGTGCTTGTCGTACCAGGTCTGCTGCCGGGTGTCGTCGTCAGAAGTGGCGTCTTCCTCGTGGTGCGGGTGCTGGTCTGGTCGGTCTAGCATTTGGGCGTCTCCTTCTACATGGGCACAGATAGAAGTCAGCTTCTTAGGACGTGTAGGTAGCCATTATCGCCATGAGACAGACAGCGAAAGACATTGGGGGGAGAAAGGTCAGGAAACTCACCGCCGCAAGACGAGCACTTCCCATCGTACTGGCGCTCGTTCGCACCGCAGACCACGCACTGCTGCTGCTGCCCATTTCCGGGCATTTCTATCGCGGACGCTAACATCTTGGGTGGCGTGTTCCTAGGGATTGGCTGCTGGAGATCTAGGGACCGATCATTGAAAGGATGACAGATGACGGGTAATAAATATTCAATAGCTAGCCATCTACCTACGTAGCTACCTACCTTGCCAAGCTTAGCAGCTGTCCCACCCCGCCAGCCATGAGACTCGAAGGCGTCAAGCTCCCAGCTTCTTGGGTTTCATCTTGGGTCGTGCGCCCGCCGTAGCGCGTCATGGATGAGGGCAGAGCCGCAACGCAACTGCCTGACTTTTTCGACGTATCAGAACAGGAACAGGAAAGAAAGATCAGCCGAAATTGTCGGAGATAGCAACTCGGGCCGACCAATCCAAGGTCAGCGGGAAGGGAAGAATTGGGGAGGGAGAGCTTATTCAATCAAGGCTCGTTCCATCTCCTGCTTGGGTACACACATACACTTCTCTCCACCCACATCGCATCCGAAGCTATATCCGGTTACTGTGAAGCTTCGTGAGCAGACAAGTGTGACAGGAGAATTTACTTGGCAGGATCATGATGGCATCGGCATATGAATATACCACTCACGTGCATGGTGTCTTCGTGGCACGAGACGTGGAGCAAGATGCTGTCGGTAATTAGCAGGATATTAGGATCTAGGTATTATGGGCAATCTGAGACTTTCCTTCGTACTCCACGTTCCCCGTTGTCTAACACACGACCGAATTCGTGGTCAAGGAAAGACACACCATGCCCTCGGCACCCTGGGCGTCGTCGTCACGGCCACCACCGCCCCCAGCAGAGCCATCCGCGCCGCCGCCGCCGCCGTCGCCGGCCACCAGGGCCGACAACTCGGATTCCATTTTCCAACACGTGCCGAGCTGGCAGAAAAAGCAATAGATCCACACGCCCAGCCTCTCGCCCGCGCCCAAAACGGGGACCAGGTGGTCGGCCGCGGCGGTCCCCCCATAAAAATCGAGGCCGGGGACGCGCCGACCGCCCTGCGCGAGGGGGTCGCGCCCACCCCCCTGTCGGAATCCCTGGACCCGCGTCCCCCCGCGGTCGTGGAGGCCGCCCCACCAGCAAGGCAGCCCCGGTTCCTGGAAGCTGCACCCGACGCTGTAGCCGACGCGGCCGTGCTTGTCGTCCTCGAGGGCGTGCGTCCGCAGGTGCGGACAGACCCAGTACGGCGTGCTGTCGAGGTACCGCCGCGCCCTCCTTCTCGCTTCCGCGTCGTCGGTGGGAGCCACGAGCTCGTGCCGCACCGCTAGGAACAGATTTGGGAGGTTTTTGGTTTCCCTGTGATAGAACCAGATCTTGCGCCGCCAACGAGGGGCAGCCGGGACGGCCCCGGCGGCAGGAAGAGGCACAGCTGCTTCGATTGTTTTGCTGACAAGATGCGCGGGGATGCCATGGCCGTGTTGGTAGTAGTGTTCTATCAGTTGAATTTGCCGCCGCGATATAGAGAAGCTGGTGTCAAACAGCCAACGCGCCCCGGTATCCAGAAATTCGCAACGGCCGAGACGTTCGAGATATCGGTACTCGGGAAGGCGGAACTCCGGTGAAAGCTCGGTGGGCGTGTCGTAGAAAGGGTGCAGCTTTATGCAGCTGTAGCAGTAGACGTAGCTGTCGGTGAGGTCTCTGGCCAGGAGCTGGAGGAGCTGGCGGCAGTCGTCTTCGGTAGCGTCGCGAGCCCTCCGAGGGCACGGTTTGCCCCACCGAGGGCGACGGAAGGCAGTCCAGTCGAGGTTGTGAAGGTAAGGGCTACACAGGTGCCGAGCTGCGCGGGATGTGAGGCTGAAGGCTACTAGAGACACGAGGGGGAGGTCGCTTACCATGTCGTCAATAATCTGTTCAACCAGCTCCACCGGAAGGTCCAGCAACCCAAGACGAGGACGGGGCGCCGGGCGACTTGACACAAGAGCAGACATGGTGTTATCGGATGGCAGGCTTGGGGAGTAAGCGACACTATTTCCCAGTCGCCGCCGTGTGGAAGGGTACGTTATTTTATCATAGTGGCAGATGGCCAAGAAGAGAAGGAACTCCCTCTTTCTCCGAAAGTCCTCCCCACATGTAGTCATATGATTGCCTCTGTCAATTCGGTGGTTAGGTTCAGTTTTGCGTCGATCCAGGAAACCACCAGAGCTTAATCTCCTTGGCAACGTAAAGCGATCGTGATTATCCCCTTGGTTCTACAGCACAGGATGATGGCAAGAGCGCTTGCTTTTGGCAGAAGGCTTTCCATAAGGGATCTGTTGGCCAATTGGTTTATCTGACTACCACTGACCCTGGGATAATGGTTGATCTAACGTGTAGACGACTCGCGCGTCTGCATCCATCAGAAACCGGCACACCCTGTTACCCACTGCAATTCTTCTCAGGCAATCTTCCCTCCACTTTAGTCAAACCACAGTTCACTACTCCGAGTGAAAGACAAGCACACGGTGCCCTCCTCGTCTCCACCACCGACAAAGCCATTCCGCGAGTTCTTGTCGGGTCGTGGCAACCACGTGGAGTCCATGGCCCAGGTGACGGCGCAGTAGTGGCACGTCAGCCATTCCCGCCCGTTCATGATGGGGTCGAAGACGGGGTCTGCAGGACGTTCAGCGCAGTCCCGCTCCGCCGCCGTCTTGTCGAGGTGGAGGCCAGGGACGCGGCAAATACTCGTCGCCGGCAGCGGTATGGACTCCGCCCTCGGATCTGGGTCTCTTTGGATACACCTCCAGGGTGTGCCAGAAGCGAGTCTGTACCAGGTCAACACGGGGTGGTAGTAGCCCTCGCCGCGGTCGGACGCGTTCCCGATGGCGTGCGTCCGCAAGTGGGGGCAGAGCCAGTACGGCGTGGCGTCGAGATACTTCCGCGCGGCTCGCTTCGCACTGGAGGTGCCGTTGCCGTGCACAACGAGCTCGTGCTTGACGATGAGGACCATGTATTCCTTATCTGCGCGTGGCGCAAACTCGATCCTCCGACGCCAGCGCGGGGCGGGTTGCGGCGAGAGCATGGCTTGGTACAGCCACGGCGTCACCCGTACCGGGATTTCAATGTCGCGACAGAAATCCTGCGGGTTGATTCCGTACCCGTACCGGGCATAGTGCCTCATCAGGGCGCATTGGCGTTGGGTTATGGAGAATTGGCCCATCCCCTCGAATAAATAGATAGGCTCGTCAACACCTAACGGATCTCGGCATTAGTGTAACTCTTGTTGGAATAAGCGGCATGTCTTTGGGGATAAACAATGGAATGCAAAGGAATCATCACCAGATGTCACTTACGCTGCATAATGCAATTTCGCCGGTAATTACTGGGATTCACATCCAGCACGCGCGCGATGGCGCCGTTTGAGGTCTCGATCGTCGAGTCCCAGAAGCGGTGCAGCTGCACGCAGAAGCGGCAGTACACGAACCGGTCGGCCAGGTCCTTGGCCAGACGACACTCGAGGAACTGACGACAAGCCCTGGCATTGACGTCTCTACCCTCCGGCCGAGGGAGCCAACGCCGGAAGGAGATCCAGTCCACGTCGCGCAAGTGGTCGCCGTGCAGCAGTATCCGGTGCGCGGTACGGCAGGTGATGCTGAAGGCCACTTGGTCCACCACTGAAAGCTTCTCAAGGACGAGATCGAACAGCTCCATGGGCAGTCCTAGTAGCAGATCAAACAGAGACGAGCTGGCCATGGTGGTGGTTGGCTGGGGTGCAGTGATGGTTGTTGGTGAGGCCATTTTCGCAACGGCGTTGCATGAAAAGTTGATGAGGTACTGGAGGTCGAGTCGCAACGGGCGCAGAAGGGGGAAGTCTTTTTTTGCAGATTGAGAAGGAAAAAAAGATACGCATCCGAAACTTGTACCATTATTTGGTTCGCGTCCTTGTATTCCATGCGTGGGCCAGTTCACAGGTGAAGTGCAAACCATAACAGCCACTCACTGGGATAATATGGGTCTCAGAGTAATTAATTGACATCGGTCCTTGGGGAGGAGCAATTAAACGGAATAACCGCCTTGCTGTGAATGGAATAACCACCATTAGTCCACGGGATAATCGGCATCGAGCAACACTTGAATAATGAATGAAGTGGCTGCATTCCTATCTGCCTAGCTAGGGAAACCACCCAAGCTTCAAATGTTTTCAAGAGACGATTCGGCCGGTACGACTGGGTCAATTGTGCTGAAGGCAATTGATTCCTATTCAATATGCTTCTGGAACATGTAACTTGGCCAAAGCAGGTGTGCCACGCGACAGACAGAGTCACCATCCGAATAATTACCTACACATACCTGATGTACGATTGTTGCAGACAGCATTCTCAAGATGACTTTTAGCAAGTCGTGGAGGTTTTTACAGGGCAGGAGCAATTGCGGCAAGTTAGGGAAGTCTCTGTCTTATGTATTATCTGATAATAGCACGGTTGAACAATCTCGTTATTTAGAATAAATCAAGTGATGGCGACGTATTCTGTTCAGTATCCAAGCCTGTCGCCTTTCACAAACTACCGTCCCCCGTGTTGCTAATCAACCAACCCACGCGTCCGTCACCCCGACAGGTGGTTGCTAATTTCAGGCGGTGAGCTGAGGTAACCACAATGCCGATGATGTAGGTGAACGGTCGATGGACGCCACCGGCTGTCCCGGGTGCCGGTGCACCAGCTCCACCGGCCGCCGCAACGCGGTCCGGTACGCCACCGACAACCACACCCTGCCGGGCCTAAGGACGTCGCTGCCGCCAAAGTCCCACCCCGACCCCCAGCTCCAGGCCGCCTCGCAAGCGTTGCACCAGAACCAGCCCCCGTTCGCCCTGCTGTCCACGACGGGGTCGCCGCGGCATTGTTTGCCCGAATCCTCCAACTCCAACAACCTGAGGCCCTTGCAGCGAAGGGCGCGGCCCCGATGCCGTCGGCGCCGCTCCCCCCAGGTCTTACGGCGGACCAGGGCACCGCTCTTCAGGGCGCCTTCCCAGCCGCCGAAGGGGTGGCCAGCACCGCCGCAGAAGCGGAGGCCCGGCATGGGTCCCAAACGGGGGCTGTACTTGGGGTCGTTGGTGACCAGGTGCGGGCAGAGCGCGTGGTGCGTCTGGTCGAGGTACCGCCGCACCGCTTCCTTGTCGCTGCCGCCGTACACGAGCTCGTGCCGCTCCCGGACAAAAAAGTTCCTGTCATCCTGTATGTCGAACTCGATCGTTCGACGCCACCGCGGCACAGGTTCCGTTGTCGTTGTCGTTGTTGTTGTCGGTGTTGTTGATTTTGTTGGTGGTGGGGGTGGGAGTAGGGGTGATGGTGGCAACGCGAGAGACGCCGGCGCTATCTCCCTGCAGAAGTGCGACATGGGGATACCGTGGCCATACCGGAGAAAGTGCTCGACGAGGCGCAATTGCCGCCGCGAGATGGAGAAGCGACCCTCTTCTTCGTTTTCAGTTGCAAAAGCCTCCAAAGGCTCTGTGCCTTTTCGTTTCACGAAACATGGTTGGAAACAACCCCCTTTGTTAGGCCCCTGTAGTAGACGGCGGTTTATCGCGGCGGGCGACGTCTCCGTGGCCACGTCGTAGAACGGGTGCAGCATCACGCACTGGCGGCAGCAAAAGTAGCGGTCGGCCAGGTCGCGCTCGAGAAGGTGGAGGAACTCCAGGAGCGAGGCGTTGTTGCCCGGCAGGACGAACAGGGTGCGGCGCGGGGCCCAGGTCTTGTTGTTCCCATGGAGGCTGAGGAACACCTGCCGCGCTGAGCGGCAAGTGATGCTGAGAGCGATTTGCGATTCGAGGGGGACTTCGCGCAAGATGAGGTCAAACAGCTCCTGGGGCAGGTCCAACAGCATTTGCAGTCCGTTGCGAGTCGTTGGGGGGCTTGTCGCCGCCGACAGGACGGCGCTGTTTGTTGGGATTGGGTGGGAAGGTGGAGTTGAGCATTCCATCTTGACAGGGTTGCTTGGAGAGTATGGTAGAAGTAAAAGTAGTGTATGAGAAAGCCAGTGATGGAAGTTTGGAAGAGATGTTATTATACAGAAACCAACCCAAGGTAACGGAGAAAGGTAAATGGCATGAAAACACGGTCATCCACCCGAGAACACCCACCACCAACCTTACCCAGAAACCTCTTAAAGTCTAGCAACCCTATCCAGCCTTTCACAAACCTTAGCACCAGTCGCCGCATTTCATCGTTGTAATCCAACAGTTTGTTTCTTTGTCATTGGTACTATATATACAAGAGCGAGAGTAGTACTACAGCGTCTCGTCCTCCAGCAGCCCCATCATCTGCTGACTGCTATTAAACCACCCCCCTAACAACATCCCCTGCTGCGGCAGGCTCACCCCCTCCATGGCCTGGTACCCCGACCACGGCCCCGCCGGCGGCATGTGCGCCTGCGACGTGTTGATTCCCGGCGTGCTCATGCGGGCGCTACTCACGCTTCTAGCCCGTTGGTGTGCCGCCGCCGCTGCTGCTGCTGCAGCATGATGGCTACTGCTGCCAGCATCGGACATATCGCTGCTCCCCTGATAGCTTCCACCGTTAGCGGCGGCAGTGACAATGCCGCCCATGCCGCCGTACGTGGGCGCGGGGCCGTAGCCCAGGGCGTTGAGGTACGTGTCGAGCTCGCGGCCGACCGACTGCTGCTCCCGGCTGGTCTTGACCTCGACGTACTTGAGCGCGACGTTGTAGAGCACCTGGAAGAGGCGCTGCATGCGGGCCGCGGGCTCCGACAGCTGCGACACGGGCTCGAGCGACGCCACGAAGCTGTGCAGGCGGTCCAGATCCGTCTGGTCTGTCGTCTCGATGACGTGGCAGAAGATGACGATGAAGGGGATGAAGGGGGTGTAGAAAATTGTCCTGGTAGAGCAAGTTTGTCAGCATTTGGAAAGATCTGTTGCGGGGGCCGTCAGTAACATACCATTGGAAGTAGATATCTATAAAAGGAGAACCGTAGGGCGTCAGGATAGCCATGCAGCTATCATGCTTCCCCAAGGCCTGCCGCGCCGAAGCTATGCAAGCCTTAGTAAAGGTTGACGTCGCACCCCTGGGCACCGGCACGGCGCGATATATGAGGGTGAGTATGGAGTGGTGAAGCACTTCGTCCGAGTCGGCAATGTACTGGATATCTTCCATCGCAATCGTCTTTGTCCACGTCGGCAGATTTTGTTCCTAGCAGCATCTCGTGTTAGCCAAGCGTGTCGAGCAAATGACCTGTAATAGGAGAAAGACGAACCTCTATCTGCTTTTTCTCCTTCATGATCGTAAGCAGCTCGTCCACCAGACTCTGCGCCCTCGCCGTCCGTACGCCATCGTCCTGTGCCAAAGCCGCAGGGCTGTAGAGAAGCTCGTACACGCGGCCCTGGCACCGGGAGACCTTGATCCAAGTCAGGAGGCAGTGCTCGATGGCCGGATGGCGGTCGATGCTTGACGTCGGTATCGGTACCGTGATATCGTAGTCCTGGATGACAGATGGCCGTCCAAGCCGAAGAGAGAGCCCCTTGTCTAGAACGTACACGTTCCAGAACAGCCAGGCGTTTTGATTCCTGGCCGTCGGGGACTCGTCTCTCCATGTCGCACCGCGGTGAAGGCCAAGATTCAAACACATCTGGGCAGCCACGGATATGAAAGACCAGGCCTGCGACGGTTTTGATCGTGCTATCGAGTAGTCCGCCTAAAGCGTCATTAGCGAGTTGTCACAGAGAAAGGCTGGCCCTGCTTCCAGCCAGGGTAGGTGATAGCATACCGCGAGTCCCAGCGCTATCACGTTATCTATCGTGGCCGGCATGTGGAAAGGAAGCGCAGCCAAGGCAGCCTCGAGGTGGTTTCGGCAGTTTGTGGCTTCCCTGTCCAAGTCTTCCGGCCGAAGGCAATGCTCGAGCTTGTCCACCTCTAGGCTCATCTCCTTGAAGAGCCAGGTGAGACCCCAGAGCACAATGATGTACTCGGCGTCTGAGAATTTAGGAGAAAACATGACCCGGAGGACGTAATCTGTATATACCGACGGCGAGATCATGCCACAGAGAGACAAATAGCTCACAGAGAAACCTTCTTTCGAGATGCGCAAACACGTCATGGTCAGCTGCACGTCCGGAAGCGGCCGCTCGCGCGATGGGCCCGTCGTGAGAGAGCCGGCACTGGCTTCTATCGGCGAGTTGGGCACATTGAGTTGGGTCTGCTGGGCCTTGACGAGCTCCTGCAACGAACTCAGGGTATCGTCCAGCTCGAGCCGGAAATCCTTCAGGGGCCCGGCCCGGACGGCCTCGTCCAGGAAGGTCCGGGCAAAGTTGGTATGTGCCGTCATGGACGAGCCGCCCTCGAACTTGGGCTCGGGGGGCTCGGGGTGGTTCGTAGTGTTGTAGAAGCTCACGCCCGAGTTGGACGTGGGCGTCGACATGCAGAACCCGACCTTCTCGGCGGGCTGCGATGCCGACCGATCGGCCCTGTTGGACGAGTTCTGGGCCACGGCAAGGTTCCTTAGCTCACTGACGACCTCGGAGAGGCGCTCCTCGATCCGATCAATCTTTCTCTCGCTGGTGGGAACGAAATGTGTCAGTGTCATGGCAGTCACATGACTTGTGCGACCATCTGGTGGCTTACTATTGGGTGGATATCAAGACACGTTGTCGTTTGTGCCTGATGCTCTGTGACGCCGTGTAGGTGCATTTTGTCCTCGACCGAACACAACTTGAACACGGCTCTTCCCGATCACAGCCAACCTGGACCAAAACAGTTCAGCACTCCGGACGACTGAAGAAGTAGAGTATGGGATGTATACACACCTTTCTTGCTCGACATGGGTCACACTAGAGATGGTTTGAACATGTCAGTCACAGTTCGCAAACAGTGGTCACAAAAGTCATAAAGGCCTGCAGATCCGCATGTCTGTGTGCTGCCGGGGATCTGCAGTAGTGCCGATCGGTTATCGGGCGCCGCTGTCACTTACCGCTCTGCGTGGGACGGGCGTGTCGTGGGATGGGTCCTTGTTTGAACCCTCGTCCCCAGAGTCCCCCTCCTCGTTGATCATGTCATCGTCCGGGTGGTCCCGCATATCCATCATGGCGTGGGGGGCGGCAGCGGCAGCGGCAGTGGCAGCGGCGGGCCAATGTGCTTCTGTTGTGCCCGTGTAAGTGGTATTATGTCTCGCGGCAATGATGCTAGTTGGATGGCAGAGCCAACTGCCAATGCATTAAGCGAAATGCCAAGACGACAGAGTGGAACGATGCTGCGATGTACCGAACAACCCAGGCGACCGACCCGACCCGTAGGGCTGGACTGCTATCTCCGATTCCGCCGTGTAGGATGGAGCCGAAAATTCGATCCCGCTCGGGGCCGGCGCTCGGGGCTTGACCGAATGCAGAAGGTGGCGAATATGTATTAGATGAAGAATAAAGATATGCTTATCTCTCGGCACAAGCTGTTTGTTTGGGACCTGGTGTAACGGATTGCTCCCAAGAGTGGTCGGTAGCAAGTGAATAGCAAAGAAGCGCCCTCGGGAACGTTGGAGTGCGAAAGGGCCGCAACTCATAAGATGGGATCCTCCAGTAATAGGTGACAAGCATGATGTTCCTGGCTCCGCAGCCCGAGGATTGCGAGTCTCCGACACACGCGCTCGTGGGGCCCCCTGGCTAAGAAAAGTCCTGGGCTCCAGCCCACTTATCGTCGGGGCCCGAACCACCGAGTTTTCCTGGCACTCGCCTAGGTCGATCGTGTCCCACTTAGTGCCGGTCTGCCGTTTCATAGTCACCTGTCAACTTCCAGATTCGGCGTGGCCATGCCGTACTTAACGAAAAACAAGCCGCTCCCACGAGCGCTTGCAGACTTCTGCATTTAACAGAGTTCAACGCTTGTCGAGGCTTCCATGCGCTACCTGCTCCCCAAGCTGTCATGGCATTATTGGCCGGCCAGTCACCATGTTTCAACCGACCGAGGAAATGCCAAAGTCTCCTGGTGACAACCCCAGTTTCACGGCCGCAGCCCTACAGCCGTTCGTTGATGGTCGGTCGGCATTTTGGCAGGAACCACTCTGTTTCTCCTCGGGGTATGGAGTATGGCATCGTGGACGAAACGAGCGAAGCGAACTCCCCATTGACCCGTACGGGTCAAAAGCTAGTGGCCTTGACACGACCGACTAGCGCCAGGGGGTGGCCTGACTTGACGACGTGACTGCGAAAAAGAGAGGAGCACGAACTGTAATGGCTTCTGTCGCTGTCAAAGAAAGTTCAGATACCTCGGTCCGAGAGCAGTCGGCAGTTCGTCGAGGCTCCTGTCGGGGAGGTGGCAGCGTGGGCTTTAGTTTCAACGGGCTGCTGGTACCATCCAGCCGGATGGACCCGCCGTGCGCGCCGCTGGAGACGGTGCATCCCCATTTCCATTTCCAGAACCATTTCCACTTGGCTTGGCATGCGATCGGCGCTTCAAAGAGCCCAGTACTCCCCCATAATAGGATCTGTCAGAATGCAACCTGCCTTCAAAACCTGCTCATCGGAAAACCGGGGTGGCGGTAGCAAATGATGGATTATGACTGCACATGGCATCCCGTTCAACTTCCAAGGCGTGTTTCATGAAGCGACGAGCCCCATGGCAGCTGCTTGCCGTCAACCCGCATACAGAAACCTCCATGCGCAAATCTGCACGAGATCTCGGGGGTGTGGCAAAACCCTTGCGTTATTCAACGCGAGTGACGAACCCTTTGCTTGGCCAAGGCAGTTGAGGATCCTCATGAAGGTGGCTATCAAATGAAGCAGTTCTCGGGATCCCAGGGCCCACCGGAGATTGCTTCTGGTCGGCGATCTGGACGGCAGCCGTTCTGCCCGGCTTCGAATCAGAAGTCAGGCAGGTGCTCATCCGCATTACCCAGTCCCGCTCGAATACCTAGGACACCGAGCTGCCATTCAATCTGGACCTGGTGCTGACGGGGAAATACCAGCCCGCTTGACCCATTCAGTTACAAGTATGCATATCTTCAAGTGCGAACAAGCCGACGGGTCCATTCGTCGGATCCGGCGGCATGGATGGTGCATCCGCCGCTTTGATGTCAGCTGGCGATACAGATCTCGTGCCCCCACCATAGTCCTCTTCTGCTTGATGCCAGACGCCTGTCCTTTCGAATACCGAGGAGCAAATCTCGGAGCATGGCCTGAGCAGCGCGTTCGCCTGCGACGAGTCAAGCCCCTGATGCACAATTACGCTGCAGAGCAGCTCTTGTCGATCCGAAGGTCCAGGCTTCGCCAAGCCAAATGGTACTGCAAGTAAACATGGGAGATGAAAGTCTGGGTCACGCCACCTTGGACAGGTGTGTAAGTATGTAGCACTGCGAAATTGGGGTTGGGAGAGAAAATGTGAGTAAGTAGCAAGGTAGGTACAGAGGTAGGTTGCCGATCGAGTTTCGTCGATGAAAACAAGGCCACCCGGAGGGACAACAATCGGCTGTTGAAGTCGAGGCAGTCCTCCACGTGGCCGTAGCATGACGAGAGGGAATCCTCGGTTTCGCTCCACCCGGGAAGGGCATCAATATATACTTTACAGTTGTGTCCTGGCTTGAAGCTGTACCGGCAACTTTCAGGCGACCAACGGAAGTAACAGCAAATTCTAGCGCGGTACGTCCCGGAGGCAGCAATCGCATACACGAGAACTCACACCCTGCATGGCTCCACTTGGCGGGGATGGAATCGAGGCAACAACGAGCATGCAAACTCGAAAATAATTGGAACTTGACACTCAGGAAGGCAAGTGAGGAGGAAGCAGTAGTAGGATCCGTAGAAGCAGCAGCGGTCAATTGAACAGGCCAGTTGCTGCTGCTGGCAGACACCTTCAATCGACTCCAAGCGAGTCAACAAAACAAAACCCTTACGGGGTATTACCCTTAGCGATTGAAGTTCCCCCACTGAGCAGTTGCCAAAACTGCCAAAAAAAAAAAAAACGCAAAAAGAAACGCTTTTGCTCCCCCGCACAGGCTTGAACTGTGAACCTCCCGATCGCTACTTGATAACAGTCGGACGCGCTAGCCAATTGCGCCACGGAGGAATCCAATCTAGTGATTGAGTGGCTATGCTTGCTTGCTTGAAAATCTTGAACATTAGAGCAGTCTATATGCTAAAGCTGTCAGCAAGACTTATGCCCATCACTGCCAAACCTCGTAATTACTCACGAAAAATAAGTCGACCGAAGTGCGCGAAGTGCATACGTGCCACATTGAGTGAGTTGCAGGGCAATCCGGTGCATCCCTTGCGAAATCCACTCGACGGAATCTCCCTCGTCGCCGCGCAAAGTATGCTTCCGGGCAATCCTGCCCGAATCAATTCAATAAAAGTCTAACTATCCTCGACGCCGCCGACCGAACTGTCGTCGACCCTTACTGACGCCTTTGCCATTTGTCGCTCTAACGCCTGATGAAACGAAGAATGCAAACTGGCCTGAACGCAACAACAGCAGCAGCATCCGGCTAACCCTACTATAGACAAAGAAATGAAGCAATAAGAATAGACCAGGTCGAAATTAGGTCGTCGCAACTTCACTTCTCCCAGGCCATGATTACCACGCGCAACATCTCGCAGGTGTAGTATTACACACCGGCGCTCATCCATCCAAACAGACTCGCCGCCCCGCCCAGCAGTAATATCGTGATGATGGCCGCGCCAGCCCTGTCGCCCGCAGTGATGGGCGCGGTATGGCCCGTGAAATCGTCGCCGCCGATACCGGCATTGTAGTTGCCGTCGCTGGTGCCGCCCGTCGAGTTGGTCAGGGGCGGCTTGGACTCCTTGATCAGCAGGGACGAGACGGCGCCCAGGACGTTCATCTGCTGGCCCGCCCCCACGCTGCCGTCAAAGGCGCCCGTCGCCCACGCGAAGCCGCACGCCCGCTGGTTCGGCCCGCCCGTGCACGTCTTGATGGCGGCGGCGGCCGAGTCGCGCAGCACGGGCAGGGCCCGCTCCGCCATGAAGGGGGCGATCGTTGTCGCCGTCGAGATCCACCGCGCCACGTAGCCCTTGAAGCTCAGCATGTCCGTCGTGCACGTCATGTGCTGCTCGCACGAGATCTCGTACGCGATGTTGTTGGGGAAGAAGGTGTTGAGCGTGGCGTTGAGGAGGTCCTCGGTCCGCTTCCGCCAGACGTCGCTGCCGTTGGTCTAGAAGACGCTTCATGTTAGCCCGTACCCATAGTGTCAGGATCATCGAGGACTGAGGTTCCGTTTTGCCACTCACGTAGTTGTACATGTGGGCCGCGCCCAGCAGGTAGACGCCGTTGTTGTACGAGAACTGGGCACGGTTGATGTCGGTGCAGTTGGACTGGACGTGGGCGCCGTCGTAAATGTTGTACTTATCATCCATGAAGCCGACGCTGACGACCCAGTCCCAGGTCTTCTCGGCCCAGTCGGCGTAGGTCTGGTTGTTGGTGTAGCGGGCGAGGCGGGCGCCGAGGTTGAAGAAGCAGCCGTTGGCGATGCTGTTCTTGTAGTCGTAGCCGTTGTTGCTGAAGGGGATCTGCCACCGCAGGCCGCCGTTGCACGTCTTATCGTGTCGGTTCGGATCCGCCTGCGTGTTGAAAACGCCCTGCGCCAGCGCCAGCCACTGCGGTTGGTCCTTGGGCGGGTTGGGAAAGTTCTCCTCGGCCGCCTGCATCGCCGTCATGCCCCAGAATCCCTGATCGTCGTTGCCCAGCGAGGCCGTCACGTTGGGCGGCATGTAGTCCTGGTTGGGCCCGACCTGCCACAGTAGGGCTTCTTTGATGATGTCGTTGTAGGTCGTGTCGCCGGTGAGGTGCCAGTAATCAATCATGGCTCCCCACATCGCGCCTCCTTCCCACCAGTAGTAGTCGCCAGCCGGAGGTGGACCGGGAAGGATACCGGGTGTCTGCCCAGACTGGTTTCCTTTGTAGTAGGTCATCAAGTCGTAGGCAAGCGACTTCGAAGCCGATTTGATGGCATCTGGAGTGAGTCAGTAGGGGGGCGATATGCGCACAACCATCTGCCGAATTGGTGAACTGGACGTCGGGAGTACCACTGCGCCAGCAGATGGGAGAGATCGGAGGTGCGTACCATCGGAATCAATCGAGTAGGTAGTCGCAGCTGATACGACCGTGATGCCAAGAAGGAGCGCCGCAGCGGCGCGCTGAACGAGCGAAGCCATCATGAGATGGGCAACTCGGTGGAGTTGGGACAAGAAACGAACGAGCGACGGGGGGCGGCCACAACGGGGGACAGACGAAAAGAACCGAAAGCGATTACGCAGAAAAGAGCGGCACGTGTGACGGTGCAATCAAGTCGTTTCGGTTTACCTCGTCGCACATGAGTCGGGCCAAGACCTGGGTTTCCCGTGCTTGAGAGACAGAGCGCGCTCTGAACGACGAAGCTTACAGATGTTCGTGCTCCGTGGGAAAAAAGATGGAGAAATAATTGATTACCATAGAAGAAAGCTGCAGAAGGATGCCAAGTGATTGATGGGTGAATGGATGGTGAGTGTTTTGGGTCAGCAAACTGGCAAATTGGCTCAGACACGGCGGGAACTTCAAATGAATCAAGAGCTGCAGATGGGCACATGTACATATCAACTGTATTCAGCAAGCGTACCGGATATACGAGAACCAGGACCCTTCTAGTGTACACGAAAAAAAAGGTAAGGAGACGTCAGCAGTACAGCGTCAGGTGGCGCAGACGGGTCAAACGGCATCGCTAGAAGACGTAGAGGGCGTCGGCGACAGGCGTCCTCGACCACTTACATGTTGTGAGATTGCGCGACATGCCGACTAGACTTGACTAGACCCGAGGGAGCAAGCGATTGGGGAAGGGGTTCAGAGAATAGAGCCCCCATTCTTGCTCAAATCCAGTTACCGGGACCAACCAAGTCCAGTTGGGAGGAGTCCGTCACAACAAGCAACAAGCAAGACCCAACCCAACACCCAACACGCGGGATACACCGTACGTACATGGACGGGGCTAAAACGGGCATGTTTCAATATTTGCGACGCGACAGTCTGAACCTTGCCATGGCCCATGGGGGACAGACAGTTTGGACTTGATCGTCGTCTCATTTCGCAATACCATCGCCTTGATGGGAAAACCCAAAACCAAAAAGAAAAGGGCAGGTGTTCATGTCGGTAATTGACAATCGCACGACGTGTTGATAGACCCCAGAAGATCAATGGTCAAGCTTTTCGACGTGGGGTCTTCGCTTCTCGCTGTCAATCTCTGGTTGGGCATTCCAGGGCCCCCCAGATGCCAGGCTTCCCCCTAACCCATGTGGCCCAGAAAAAAAGGCTTGTTTTCCCAGACGGTGGACTTAGCGCCCGGCTTGGCCCTGGGGTTGTCGACAGGGAAATGAATCTTGGGCGGTCGCTACGTAAGCCATTTGGCACAGCCTCTCAGCAAGTCCCACCCTTCTATTTCTAGTCATCGTGCTATTCTTCCACCTCACGGCTAAGCGGAACGGTCAATGTGAGAGGTGCGTTATATTTGGGTTGCTGGGTAGGTGGTAAGGGGATTTGCATGGAAGGGACCATCAATGAATGCTTTGGAAAATTCTCAGGGTTCCGGGGAAGTGTCGGGGGTGGAGACAGACACTGGGCAGACCACTACTGGGCATTTGGAGATTGAGAAACTCCGCAGTAGGCTCCAGAATCCTGCCGTATCACTGCAGGCCGTCTGTAGTCGGGTCTGAACAGAAAGGTTCCCAAGTAGTGGTACGATTAGGTATGTAGCAGACACGCACAGTCTCGTATCTCGAGCCCTGTTGGGAGCCACCGCAGCTGACATGCATGCAGCCGCCTCAAACTAGAACTTTGGGTGTGAAGCAAATATTTCGGACGGGAAGAACTGTAAGTTATGGTTGCGGTTCCTACCAACCACCTCAATTGGTTTTTGGGGGTTTCTATTCCAAGCAAAAACTGGCATTACGCAACCCTACTGTAGTAACTCGACCTCGAGAGTCGGAAGCTCGCGGGAACGAGTCTGTGGACCGGCCCGGCCAAATCCATTGCGTAGGCCCTGCGCTTGTTCCAATCGGGGCTACCATCATATCATTTGGCCATACCAATTCTACCGTGACGAGCTGATTGAAATAATCAACACATAATTTTCATTAGTCCAACCTCTAGTGCCCCCAAAGCAACACGACATACAATGACGGTGGTACACATTGTGCAGTTCCGCTTCAAGGATGGCACAAGTGCGGAGGCAGTGTCGCAGGTCTGTCCCACCTAGCGTTGGTTGGAGAGTTGGTTCTGGCGATGGTGGCTTGGAATTCATGTTGACATTACTCGCCCGTCCAGGCCTGCGCGCACATGCTGTCGCTCAAAGAGACATGCCTGCATGCTCAATCCAACAAACCCTACATTACCGCCCTGACAGGTGGTAAAGATAACTCCCCGAGGGCCTACAGGTTGGTTGTTCCCTCCCTTTTCCGTCGTTCGCGGTTCTTGTTTGTCGTTCGCTAAACCGTCATCAACCCATTGTGGTACAGAACGGCATTCAGTACGCCTTCGTTGTGCACTTTGCAACCACCGAGGACAGGGACTACTACGTCAAGACCGATCCCGTCCACCAAGAGTTCATAAAAGCCAATGGTCCGTTGATCGAGAAGGCCATCGTGGTAGATTACACCATGGGGGAGTTTTGAGGCCAAGTGTGGTCCCTGTTCCCCTCATATGGGCATACGTGCAACCCCGCCTAAACCCTGTCGCAACTCAACTCAACTCTGGCCAACGCCTTCTCAGCCAGGCATCGACATGGTCGCTTATCAGCAAATGCAAATAAATGCAGAGAATTACATATACAAAAGTTCGACTTCGTCTTCTACTTGCCAGGCCTTATGTTCTGTGAATGTATAAACTACATAATTGATATGAACCAGGTTGCCAATGGACCGATTTGTGTCAATGGTCATCAGCAAGTCGACTTTTGTCTCACTACCCAAAAGACAGGAGGCTTCTCCTGGGTTTCCCAGCGTCGCGTCTGCACATGGAGGCACTCGAGTGGCGCATCCCATCGCACTCTCTTCAGCGACCGCCATCCAAGGTCAAAGAATTTGTAGCAGGCAACAGAAGCAATGCGCCAGTCTTTCAGTAGATCCACCATTAATCCCGCCGGACGAGAGACTATCTCCGTCTGGGCGTAGCACTCGCTTACAAATGTCATACCATAGCAATCCTTTGTAATCGTCATGTATTTCAATATGAAGTTGGAATGAAGTATAGATATGCTATAAATATACTTGCACACAAGATTACACTTTCCCGTCCTATTTGGAATATCAACACCCAGCCCAAACAACTCAGCAAATCATGGCCAACTTAGCAAAGACAATCGTCGCGACAGGCGCCACATCCGGCCTGGTAAGCTTCCCCTCCCCAAAGTTCAGCGCAGCATCCAACAATAGCAACATACTGACTTCATCATCCTTCCCCTTCCCAACAGGGTTTCGAGCTGGTCAAGCAACTGCTCGCCCAGACCCAGCCCTACAAGTTCATCCTCGGCGCCCGCGACACGCAGCGCACGCAAGCCGCCTACGACGAGCTCCAGTACGACAGCGCCCGGCACAGCCTGACCATCCTGCCGCTGGAGCTGGCCAACCTGCCCACGGTCAAGAGCTTCGCGCAGCAGGCCCTGCAGAAGCTGGGGCAGGACCCCGTCGACTACCTGCTGCTCAACGCGGGCATGGCGCGCAACGACGATGCGCCGGGCCCGGGGCCCTCGCGCTGGAGCGACTCGTACCTGGTCAACCATCTCTGTGAGTGAGCGCCGGCCGGCCGCCTCATCTGGCTCAATCTCATGTTTCGGGGCTGCTTTTCGACTGACCTGCCCTTCAGCTCAGCATTACCTGACGCACTTGCTGCGGTCTAAGCTTGAGACCTCCGGGTCGCGTATTGTGGTCGTGTCTTCCGGCGCAATCCGGGGTCTCACAGATCCGAGTAAGTCACCACCTGCAGTTCCCAATCACAGCTGGATGCCGGCCAGATTGGCCACATGCTACGCTCTTCGTCCCCCTATTCAGACGTACTGACCCAACTCCCCAGACGTTCTCGACCAAGACAACAAGCGCCACCCCGAGACGGAGCGCAGCGTGTACTCGGCGACCAAGTTCACGCAGCTGCTGGGCGCGCAGTGGTGGCAGCGAACGCTTCAATCAACAAAGTGCGCCGTCGTCGCCGTCTCCCCGGGCCTGATCCCGGGGACCAACCTGGCGCGGCACGTGGCCCCCGGGCAGCCGCGGCCCGACCCCAACCACCCGGACGCCAAGAGCGTCGAGACGGGAGCCCAGAGCATCCTGGCGGCGCTCACGCGCGACGACCTGCCAGACGACCCGGAGCGGCTCTTCCTCACCAGCTGGGGCGAGTGGTGGCCCAAGGACGTCTACGGCCTGAGCCTCGACCGGGCGCTGCAGGATAAGTGGTGTCCCGGCGTCGAGGAGATTGAGAGGGAGGAGGGCGTCTCGGCTTAGATTCTTCTGTAGGATGCTACCCACGAGAAAAGAAATAGCATGATCATATTCGGTACCGCTCCTTTTTCCCAGTCTATCCCGGCGTCGTCAATCGCTAGGTATGGCCCAGTGCAAGTCATCCAGGGGTGGGTCGTCCAATTGAAGATCCCGCCAGGCGGCACCACCCACGCCCAGAACGTCGGAAGATGCGAAAAAAGCACGGCCTGGGGACAAAAAATAAGTGCACGTATCAAGCGTGCAGATGAGCTGGAGCAAAACGCAAAAGATTTGGCGGCACCCGGAATCGAACCGGGGTCTACACAGGACCATTATGATGCTAGACCACAATGTGTTGTACTGACCACTATACTATGCCACCTGAGGTGAATGGGCTTGCCAATTGTTGAGAGTTAGATCGCTTATTTGTTTCTATATTGATCAGGTCAGTGACAAGCTGCATGCATTGGATAAGGTGGTCTTGATAGATTCAAGGGATGTCGACGAAAATCTGGTTCCCCGAATCGTCTGGATGAGCTTATCCTTGGTGGGCGACGTAAGGACAGAAGCGCGCGTCTCAAAGAGTCCTTCTGAGCCCTGACCGAAAGGGAAGCTGTGGTCCTGTCTGAGACAGCAAGGTCGGCCACGAACTTTGAGGTTGGAAATATTTTCAAGAAAGCAATAAGATCATGTCTGGGTGAAATGGGACTGTTTTCATGTGGATAGGCTAGTATATATAGGCATGAGTCTTCAAGGGGGTTCTCTAACGTCATGTTATTGAACACCAATCAGTCAAGATATAGAAGAACATTAGGTGAGTAAAGGCATTTTATTAGAACGTGTCTGCATCTCTGGGGAGCAGACGCGTACATCTTCTCAACTTCCCGCTGCCCCTGAACTACATCACACATGTCGTGTGATATGTTATCAAGACTCGATGCCAACAACCACTGCCGAGCGTCGCGGGCCCCTATCACATCCACCTGAGCATATCATTGAGCCCACATGTCGTCCGTCCCAGTTTCACCAGGAGCACGTCGTGGTATGCAAAGCCCCCAGCAAGAAGCAAGCCGAGGCCGCCTCCTTTCCAGGGGCTTCGTGATCCAATTGCGCTGAGGAAGACGGTCGTGCTTGTGGCGATGCAAAAGGCCGAGACTAGCCGGATAGGACTCAGGAGTCCCAGAGTGTAACTGGGAACTCTGGTACTGAGGCTGAAGGGGGGTTCCCTATGCACCACTTCCTTTTCGTCTGTAATAGGTAATGGAGGGTCTATTGGTGTCTTCTCTATAGCAGGAGATGAGGTGAGTGTCTGATTGCCTTCTGCCTCCGTTCGTTCCGTAACCAGTGAGTCACCAACAAAAGGGGCCGTAACTGTCGTCTCCCTCCGTTCCGCATCGAGAGGCTGAGTTGGAGCTGGCAGTTCGTGGGCAGCAGAGTCGACAGGTCCCCGTGGCAGCTCTCTGGAACTATAGCAACAGCAACTTTCCTGGCTATCTCGATAATGGCGCTGGGACGTGTCGATCTGGTCGCGGGACTGAGGTAATGAGCCGCAGGACGGACAAGGCGCCTCCGCCAAAGGCTTGGTCGCTCGATGGCCTTCATGGTCTGCGTGGAGGCGGCGAACAATTCGCTCTTGCATGTAGAATTCGGCCACTAATGTTATCAACTTCAACCATTCTACGTCTTGCCATTGATGTTGTCGTTTTCGTTTTCGGGGAGGCTCTGTTTCCGCCCAGAGATAGTAATTGCCTCCCAGCTGGTTATTGGATGCTGATTCGTCGTCTGTCCGTCCATCATGACTCTCGGCGTATCCAAGAGTATCCCAATGCAGAGCATCCATGGTGTCATGGGGTGTATCCGTGTGCAGCTTAGTTGAGAGTAGTTACACGGATCAACAAATGGGGGATATTGTCCAGTTCGCGAATGGGACTTTTTTCCCCAAAGAAGCATCGGTCTTAACGGTTCTTCTGCGGTCGTCTCTGAATCTCTATCCGAAATATTCCGGATGCGGGTTGGCTTTGTAGGTTCCGCGTCAACATTGAGGCGTTCTCGGGGGTGAAATCGTTCAAACTCGAGTATACTTTTGGTTTCCCAGGGGACCGCCGATGCCAAAAATTTTGAAACTGGACTGTGTATAACCTTCGTTCTGTAACATTTGGACTTTTGGCTCAACGGCTTACCGACGAAGGATGGACTGTAGTTTGGTTCTTGGTATAAGCCCCCGGTATGAAGATGATGCAGCGCATGTCGACAACACTATGTGAGACTACCTATATAACCTACAACATATGGGAGACGGCTCGTCGCCAGCTCTGAGGGGCTGGCAGATGCCGGCACTATGCTCAGTGAAAACCCAGGACTGACGGTCTTGGATGCAGAGTGCGGTTCCATGTGCGTCCATTCAGACAACTGAGGAGGCGAGTAAATAGCTTGATGAGAGGCTTATTTTCAGTCACCAAAGGTCATCACCGGCATCCGAATACCATGCCACGACGGATTATGCTGTCGTTATCAGGCAGGGCAAGTTCACATCTCCTGGAAGATGCTTACGACTAGAGCTGTAGGCACATATTGCGTCCATATCGACGAGCCTAGGGAGAAGAAAAGCCAACGAATGGAGTAATCGTGGCTTAATCGATTAATGAATTAGATTTCATAAGAAGCTGCGCTATGTTTATTACCCATGAGCCATGCTTAAGGTGAAGTGTAATTCGTAAAACGCTGCCAAAATCCAGCAGCCACGACTGGGAGCTAAACTGATTGGGCTCCACTTTTGCGCCTTGCTACATGTACACCATTTTGGGGCAATTCTTTCAACAAAATCGAGGTGTTCCTCGAGCCTAAACAGCCCGCTTGGCTTAGTGGTAAAGCGCATCACTAGTAAAAGGAAGCTGCATTTCTCCGGAAGGCGCGACCGACGACATGATGAGATCACTGGTTCGATTCCAGTAGTGGGCAATAATTACCTTCCTGCTCTCTTTCGCAGGAAGGTGCGATTCCATGCTACTTCTTTTTTATCTTTTCAATTAGGAAGTCGCGATCCAACTCGGAAGGCGCGACCCTGAGACTACTGGTTCGATTCTAGTAATGGGCAACTGCCTTTTTACTTTTGTTCCTAAAAAAAAAGAAGGCGCGATCCGTTCTCGGAAGGCGCGACTGATGAACAATGAACTCTAATGGGCAACTTCCATTTTTGCAGGACGCCTCAATTCTGTCTTTCGAATGTGAGGCTGATGCCCAGGAAGTCGCGGTCTTCCTTTTCGCAAAACAAAGCAAGGCGCGAGATTGATTTCCAGTCAAGGCGAGGTTTGGATGAACTCCACCGTGGGAAGGGCGAAAACGCGAGGCGCGGCGCAACTGACTATCCAGCAATACGAGGTTCGCAACTTGATTATTTTTCGCTTCTACCAGGTAGAACACCCAATACAATTAATTTGACTTGTAGTAGATTGGCTGGGTGAGCGTCTTCCTGTCCTATACACTGCAATTGAACAATACAAGCGAATATCGAAATTTCATTATAGCAGCTGTGAAAGGAGAAGTCGTATGGCGCATATGCCATTAATCTTGGTTGAGAGCGAATTTCAAGGGGTCCCTGCTTGAAGCACGCGAAGCACGTGCGTGCCTCTCGGCGACTCAGACTCAGGCATACACTCTCGAAGCCACAGGGGAACGTAGCAGATTGATAGCAAGACCAGGTGCGCCTCGCATTGCTCGTAGTACTGGAAGATAATGGTGGAAGTTGGCACTGAAGTCCCAAAACTCAAATAGAATGACGGGCGCAGACACCCCAACGCAACCGTTTGATGAACGTTTTGGCGCTGGTCACGCGAGCATGCGAATTGTGGAAAGTTGATAGAGCTACAGTACATCCATGAAGAGTACTGCAGCTATGAAGCTTCGAGCTTCAAAGCTCCCAACTCATGTGTCATAAGTCATCATCTCTCCTCGGATTACTGGAGAAGGCGAGCTGGTGAGCGAATAATCGGACAGCGATTGAAGAAGACCCTGATGATCCAATAGGGCAAGGCTGGTGATTATCAGATTCGAAAGGGCGAGAGGAGAAGAAGCCGAGGCGATCTGGTGGACGGTTTTGCTCCAGATTTCCGTCATCGGCCGGTCGAGAAAGGGCTCGGTGGCACGGGGAAACCGGATAGGCGGCGAATCACAAGCCAAGGGAGATCTTCCAGGAATCCAGAGGCCTCGCCTGGCCCCTACCACCCTGCTGGGCCCGAAGCAACAAAGCAGAAGCGCAGCAGGAGGTGGCAAGCTAGGCCCAGCTGAGCCTGAGCCCGGTATCAGCGCTCCGATTTTTACCGCAGGCGGCCCAATCACGGGCCTCGCCATGTCACCCATAAGCCCCCAATCATCAACCGTCGCTCTTCTGGTCGCTCCAACTTGAAAATTTTCGGGTAATGGTGATTTTGTCTGTACCAGGCAGGGCCCCGACCGCTGGAAGCCAGTGCGTTATCGCTGATAAAAGTAAAGCCCGCAAATCGCTGCGATTCCAAATTTCTCCAGACTAGCCTTTTAGCCTCTCGTCCCCCCCCAGGCCCCTGCCATTTCATTCACATTAATCCTCAAATTGGGCTTGAACTTTTTTCTTTCCCATCGCAATATCACATTCTTTATATAACGATAAACATCTGGCGAAGGAGCGACGGGTTTCTCTCTTGATACCCTTTTTCATATCATTCCCCGACGTTTTCCACGGTTTTCTCTTCTCGGCAATAGACAAAGCCTTGGACACCCCCCGTCCTTGACTCACTTTCTTTCCTGCATCTCCGGAGCAAGAAAGCGGCAGCGAAAAGCACTGCAAACAACCGCGTCCACCGGATCTCCGAAGGACCAACATTCGCGAAACAGACCCAACTCAAAAACCCCCAACAAGAGTCTGACTGACTCATCGCCGGTCGGTTTTGTCGTTTCTCATCTGAGCTCTATTCGAGTTCTTCTCGGATTACTCAATCAAAACACCGCATCCTCCACACACAAACCGCCAAGATGAAGGTCTTCTCCAATTCGGTCACCTTCAACTACTCCTGGGAGGAGGTATCCATTGCCAACTGGCAAAAGTACGGCCCCTGGAACGACAAGTCGGCGCATGTCATCGCCGTCGACACCCTCAACCGATCCGTCGACCCCGAAACCGGCATTCTACGCACCGAACGTCTCATCACGTGCAAACAGTCTGCGCCCAAATGGCTCCAGTCTGTGCTGGGCAGCGCCGACACCAGCCAGGTCTTCGAGACCTCGTACGTCAACCCGGCCGAGAAGACGGTGACCATGGTCTCGCACAACCTGACCATGTCCAACCTTATCAACGTTGAAGAGACGGTCGTCTACAAGCCCGTCAACGGCAAGCAGACCCAGTTCGTCCAAGACGCCCGCATCACGGCGCTCTGCGGCGGCTGGCAGCGCATCAAGAACAACATCGAAGACGCGCTCGTCACCCGCTTCCGCGAGAACGCCGTCAAGGGCAAGGAGGGTTTCGAGTGCGTCCTGGCCATGAGCCGACGCGCATTCGCCGAGGAGCGCGAGCGCGAGCAGAGTGGACAGCTGATGATGGCATAATTCCCCATTGCCCTCTCATCCACAGCTATCTACAGCGACACATTCGAAACACAATCAGGTACGACACCGCCCGCGCCTTCCGCCCTCGTCCTGGGCGGTCGAGCGTGCGCGCCGGCGGCTGTACCCCCAACCCACTCTACTCAAGACCAAGAAGACCACGATAGACGACTGCATTTGGCGACGGCGTTTCAGAGGATTTGATTCGACAAAATAAAAAGTTTTTGGCGTTACATGGATTACAATACCCACCAATTGATTGGTTTGCGGTGGAAAGCGACAACGTTGGGGTCACTGTCCTTGAACATACCACCAACCTCTTTTGATCATTGGACTCATTTAGACCTACATTAGAATTAGACACTCAGTAATGTTGACTCTACTCAACTGCGCGCAATACTGTCCCTTCAGATTTCCCCGCCTGCTACTTGTGTGATTTATAATGACTTGCATTAATCTAGATGGGTATCGTGTCTTGCCAAGCGCCATGCAAAGCATGCCAAATGCCTAGCCGTTGTTCAACGGCTAGGCACTCTTAGCGGCTGCTGACCGCTCCCTGCACCGGAATTCGTAGTGCTTCAGCAGCCTGCGCGTGTCGGTGTCCAGTTTCGCCTCACTTCCTGCTTCTTCTTCTTCACCGAGGAGGGCCTTGCGCGCAAAGTCGGCGCCTTCTTCGAAGCGGCGGAAGAAGTACAGCTCCTCGACGGCGTGCAGCAGGGCCTGGGCTTCGAATTTCGAGGGCTGCCGGGCCAATGGCAGCTTAATGGTTTTCCATATCTTTCAGAGCCAGCGCATAAGTTACTTGTTGCCAGGGTAGAATGAGTCACTTGTCAGGGGAGGGGATAATAACAGATACTGGGAAGTTATATCTTGGAGATTGGATGCGTTGGCAGCAAACAAGCATGGATGGTCTGGGCAATGCGCGCGGGGGAGGGAGGGGGTTATCGTGATTGTTGGACGGACGGGGAAAAGGAGGAAAAACAAGAAAACAAAAACATCAAAAAGGAACTTACATCTCCGTTCTCGACGTTGACCCTGTAGCCCCTCCGCACTGCTTGGAACTCCTCTTCGGTCTGACCCGTCCGATCTACCGGGGGCGCCGAGGCCGTGGCACTGGCTCCGGCCTCGGGATCGTCTTCGTCGTCGGCAAGATTGATGGAGAAGAGTCCCGATTCCATGTCCGACATTTTGGGTTTCTTCCTCTCGGTTCTCTTCCGGGTTTGTTCGTGCACTATTTTGCTTGCAAGTGGAGCTCGATGATGTAGGTTACATCAATTGGACTCAAGTCCTGCTCGAATGTCGTCTTTGACAGACTCGGACCAGGGGGAGAAGAGACGAAATGGAGGTATTGTCGCGTGATTGTGGATAAACCGACTCGGTGAAAAGAATGCTTATTAGATGGCGACTGGAAATTGACATTGACATCAGCGTGGAGTGCTGGGCGGTTCCCTTTTTGGTGGGGTTGGTTTGGAAGGTGAGGGGCAGCTGGGAACTGCTGCTGGAGCTGGTTTGCAACAGGCTTGATTGAGCTCGTTCATCGAAAGCAGGGAGACAAGAAACCATCAACTAATCCCAGACGCATACCTATCCTATTTTGGTCGATTGGCACTATCGTTGAACCTCATCATACTGTTTTACCATATACACAGCAAAATTTGCCCGGCTTTGGCTCTAGAAACTGCCCAGTATGGAAGAGCAGGTCACCCGGTTAGTGGACAAGGCGTGGGAGGGCTTCCAAAACACACCAGAGGACCGCCGTTACTGTGAGCTTCCCCCTTTCGGCAACTATATGACATCACTGCTTTCCCAGCCAGGTCTCTGTTTCAATGTGATTCAAAGAAATACGGCAAAGCAATTTTGGTTCATGGCCGCCAAGCCCAAGATAATTATAGCCTTCTAACATGATATTGCAGTGATCGCCATAGCTGGCATTCCCGGCTCCGGTACGTTGCCTGCTTAGGCACCCCGGGCTCCCTTCTTTCTACCCATGTCATGAGCAGAACCTCTCTCTCCACACCACGAAAAGCAGCAGGGGCCACGCGCAGGTCTCTTCATGCAGTTACATAGATTGCCTACTTGAGTATTCTTACTTACTTACCTTCTTCACGTGATGCAGGCAAAACCACACTCTCCCAGATCGTAGCCGACCGGCTCAACGCCCGGCACGCGACGCTGCACCCGGAGCTCGTCGAGTCGGTGCCCGTCGCGGCCTTTGTGCCCATGGACGGCTACCACCTGACGCGGGCGCAGCTCTCGTCGATGCCGGACCCGGAGCAGGCGCACGCGCGGCGCGGCGCCGAGTTCACCTTCGACGGGCCCGCGTACCTGAAGCTGATCCAGTCGCTGCGGGAGAAGCCCACGGGGCCCATCCACGCGCCCTCGTTCGACCACGCGGTCAAGGACCCCAAGGAGAACGACATCGCCATCCTGCCCGGCCACCGCATCGTCGTCTTCGAGGGCAACTACCTGACGCTGGACCGGGAGCCCTGGCGCGAGGCCGCGGGCTTGATGGACCAGCGCTGGTTCGTCGAGGTCGACTTCGCGGTGGCGCGCGGGCGGCTGGTGAAGCGGCACGTGGCTGCGGGGATCGCTGCCGACGAGGCCGAGGCCGGCAAGCGGGCGGACGAGAACGATCTGGTGAATGGCGAGCAGATCATGAGGGAGAGGGTGGGCACGGTGGACGAGATCGTGGTGAGCCGGGAGGACGACGATTGGAGAGTGCAGATGTAAAGGGGAGAGTCAAGAAGATGCTGCTCAGAATAGGAACAGAAAGAGGTATAGGTATCTGCATAGTTTTCATGGGAAACTGTACTTATCATTTGTACGAGGGGAAGAGCTGATTTATGAGAAATGAATTTCTATAAGGTCATCAAAAGGGGTCGCTGTAGATTGCACTGGCAAAATATGTGTAGTTGGCTCAGAACATCGGCAACAGGACTTCAACTGAGCTTGCGAACAATCTTGACGTTTGATACCGTCAACAGAGAACAGTGTCTCCCTGGCCCGTTTAACGAAGCAGTACAGAAGATCAGCCTCTAAGATAGGAGTTCGGGGGCAGAGCCGCACCCTTGGCGATTGGCTGGGCGGTGGGGCCCTTCCCGAGCGCTATCTTATCAGCCCCAGAGAATTTTTGGAAAGCGCCTAAACTTGCAACTCGCCAGTAACCTACGTCCTGATTGACAGGCAAACCCAATCGCATTTTTGTAATTGCATTGACCACTTGCAATTTTCCCCAAATTTGTCAAGATGGCGCCCAGAGATTCTTCCTCGTCTGCGTCTTCCTCACCAGAGCCTGAGAAGGCGGCCCCCACATCACCGTCCCGGAAGCGCAAGTCCCAAGTCGACGAGATCGAAGTCGACCTGCAGCTCCCCGAGCCCCCGTCCAAGAAAGCGAAGCGTCTCCTCAAGAAGGGCAAGTCGCTGCCCGTCAAGCCGAACAGCGACGATGAGGCCGAGCCCCAGGACGGCCTCGAGGTGCCCACCGGCAAGAACGGCAAAGGTGCCAAGGGCGAGAAGAAGTCGAACCGCTCCGAGTACGGCGTCTGGATCGGCAACCTGGCCTTCTCCATGACGCGCCCCGAACTCTTCCAGTGGGTCGTCGACAACTCGGGCGGCGCCATCAAGGAGGAAAACATCACCCGAGTCAACCTGCCGACGAGCAAGAATGCGCCGCCACCCCGCGGCCCCAAGCCCGCAGGCCCCCAGAACCGCGGTTTCGCCTACATCGACTTCGACACCGAGGCGGCCGCGATGGCGGCGCTGTCGCTGACCGAGACGGTCCTGAACGGCCGCAACGTCCTGATCAAGAGCGCTACTAGCTTCGAGGGACGGCCCGAGAAGAAGGCCGAAGACGACGCGGCCGCCGCTGGAGAGGCCGACGGTGCGGCTGGTGCCAATGGCGCTGCCGCCGCGCCCAAGAAGGCCCCGAGCCGCAAGATCTACGTGGGCAACCTCGGCTTCCAGACGACGGAGGACGACCTGCGACACAACTTTGACAAGTGCGGCGAGATCGAGTGGGTCAAGGTGGCTACGTTTGAGGACACAGGAAAGTGCAAGGGCTACGGCTGGGTCAAGTTCAAGGAGCCCGAGGCGGCCGACTGGGGCGTCAAGGGCTTCGTGAGGGTCAAGGAGGATATCGAGACCGAGGACGACTTCAAGGAGTCCAAACCCGAGGACGCGGACGCGGACGGCGCGCCGGCCGAGAAGAAGTTCAAGATGCGCAAGTGGTGGGTCAACCGGCTTCACGGCCGCCAGCTCAAGGTCGAGTTCGCAGAGGACGACCAGGTCCGGTACAAGAAGCGGTACGGAAAGGACAGGCCGAGGGATGGGGATGTCAGAGGCAAGCGGACGGATCCCAACGACGACACCAAGCCGCCCAGGAGGCCGAGACCAGAGCCTACGAGGGCGCCCGCGCCCAAGAAGGTCTACGGTGACGAGACGGTGGCCAACTACCTTACCGGTGGTATGGTCAAGGCGGAAGGCAAGAAAACTACCTTCGATTAAAGCTACTACTCTGAGAGAACTGCATACGGGTGTATGGTCCCATTTCATGAGCATAACCAGAACCAAAAGACAAAATTGGGACGCCAGGTATTGGCCAAGGCAGCGTCCCTCTCCTTCAATCTATCTCGCATCAGTTTCCCGTGCCATATTGTCTTCGCCTATCACCATATGCAACGCAGGGTGACGGCGGATTGCATGTTCCCATATTACTCGGCTCATAACCCGAGAGAGAAAGAAAAGGTGACCCGGTTTCCATCGACTAAGCTGACCGAGCCCCTCACCTCACATCCGCCTATCAAATCGGCTGGGGTATCCGAGCGGACTGCTGTATATGGCAATTGATTCTGTCACTATGCGTCTCTCTGGCCATTCACGAGAGGCGCGCAGGTCCTGTATGCTACGTCACTAGCTGCTGTTCGTATTTGAGGTGGTATGATTGTTTGTTGTTGTTTCTGCTGTTCTTCGTTATCAGCCCCATATGTCGCCAAGAGGTCAATCCCATCGCATCATTGCCCGTCTTGGATATAATGCCTGCAGCCACAGGTCTGGGCAGTGACCCAACGCTCGCTTTTCAACACCAGGACTCAGACCACATTCTTTTTCTTCTCTCTCTCAGTTCTATCGACGGTGAATGATGGGGGTCTCCGTGTTTCTGTGTGGGGTGGGTTGGACAGCCTAGATTACCAGCGTCACCTTGCAGCTTCTCCCCCAAAAGATGTGCAGATTCGTAGTTGTTGGGCGATGCCTTGACAGGACAAGGGCAACAATGCGCGGCGCGGCGCGGCGCAGCTCGACGGAGATTACGGATGATACGGCTCTTGCACTTTTATCTCTCTCTATCTGTTGGCGCTGACCGCTTATTATGATCTTCCAGCCTTGCGATTATGGCGTGTTTGCTGGAATCTGGGCACCGAAGATTCACGACGTTGCATCAGTTCTGGCCAGCTAGTTTAATAATGTTCTCTCCATATAGGCGGCTCTAATTACTCGCATCGACCTGCCGAGCGATTTCCCCCAACCATGCTCCTCTCCATCTCCGACCTCATATCGGTCTGTACGACAGAGAAACCGGGTCGAGGACATGACCTGCATGGTAATAGAACAAAAAGCAACGACATGCGAACCAAGCAAGCCCCGCCTTTCCCTTAGATTCCAACATACTCCGTACATACCGCACATATACTATTGAGTCAGGCGTCAAGCCATGAGCAGAAGGTGTGGTAGGTTCATCTAGATCACTAATGACTTACACAGATACCTACCGCTAGTTGGAAACCACCCCCTGTTACGGGGTTGGCTTACTGCTACTGCGGCCTACTTACCAGCACCGGAAGGTGTTGCGGCAGGCAGCGCAGTAGTCTGCAGGTTGGCTTTCCCTAGGCTGCTGCACCCGCCCGACTCGGCAGATCTCCCTAGACGGACGATCCATCTGGCCGGTAGCTTTGAGCCATCTATCTCCACGCCGGGAAGGGATCCGCAGGCGTTCACCATGGGTGCCATGGGAAAAACGACCAAACATCTACTTTACCGGGCTGCTGCTGCTCGCGGGCTATGACCATGGGATCCCTTGTCTGCCCATGCTCCTCGTATCCCTAGGGGCGCTGTCCATCTATCTTACTCACCCTTCCCCCCGCGCTCACTCTTTACTTCCTGGGCAGCTGAACAACAACAACATTGCTGCCTTCCCCCGCGCAGCCGCGGTCAGATAAGCTGATCTCGGCATCAGACGAAATGGGACAACATGGACTTGGACGACGTCAGACCCTTATATCGGGCCTGTACTATTAGTCCTATTCCTCCAGAGAAAATCAGCCGCAGTATTGGCGTGATATGACCATGGCAACAACGCGTGAGCTGGCTGCCACGGCCTGGACCGGAGAGCGACTCATCCATCTGCGCGACGGGGTGCGCATGATGCATGCTTCTCGTACAAGTCCCTTGACCGAGTTCACGTCTCTCACCCCCCTGTCGCCGGCTCTCCTTTGCAAGTGCAAGTCGGCAAGCGTTGCTCGTTCTGGGTTTGCTTGACATCTGCCTGACACGGGGGTATACGGCTGAGAGGCATGTATATATATCTTCCGTGTTTCCGGTCTTTCGATGCATCAGAAAACCGCCGTCACCAGTGAGTCTTAGCAACCGCCTTTCCCTGAGTCTTACCTTGGCGTTCCTGTTACGCTTCCGCATTGATCGCGATCATCCCATCTCACACAAACTCTCTCTAACCCGCCCTGTGTGTTGTGTTTGTGGCTTTATATACTTCATCCCTCGTCACTACCTACCGTACGAAAGTCACTGCAGCTCCCCGCAACTCACCATGCATTCCATACCCTCCTTCCTCTGCCCCATACTCTTGGCAGCCGCCCTGCCTCAGGCCAGCGGCCTCGCCCTCCCGCAGTCCTCATCGTCGTCCTCGTCCTCGGGGGCAGCAGTACTACGCCCCCGAGCCGACACGAGCGGCATGCCGCGCCCCCAGATCGGCAGCCTGCCCTACGGCGTCGACATCACGACCTGCAACAAGCCCAACATGGTCGCCATCACCTTTGACGACGGCCCCTGCCCCTACACGCCGAAGCTGCTCGACATCCTGGAGAGCAACGGCGTGAAGGCGACCTTCTTCATCGTCGGCAGCAACGGCAACGGCCTCATCAACGACGAGTCGACGGGCATGCCCGCCACGCTGCGCCGCATGCACGCCGCGGGCCACCACATCGGCTCCCACACCTACACGCACGCCGACCTCAACACGCTGACGACGGAGCAGCGCCGCGCCGAGGTCGTCAACAACGAGGGCGTCATCGCCGACGTCCTGGGCTTCGTGCCGACGTACCTGCGCCCGCCCTACACGTCGTGCGACGCCGGCTGCATGGGCGATTTAGGGAGCTTCGGCTACCACGTCGCCGACTACAACCTCGACACGCTCGACTGGGAGGGCGACTACGACCGCGCCCGCAGTATTTATTCCAGCGCGCTGTCGGGGGCGGACCCCAAGACCAGCTCGTTCATCAGTCTGGAGCACGATATCCACGAGCGCACCGTCAACGAGCTGGCGCAGTTCCTCATCGACACGGCGCGGCAGTACGGCTACCAGCTCGTCACCATGGGCGAGTGCCTCGGCGACCCCGTCGGCAACTGGTACCGGAACCCCACTACCGGCCAGGCGTGGCAGTAGTTGGTAGTGCCCATTATGCCCTGGGATTCCTCTTCCTCTCGCGCATACAGAGGAGGGCGGTGAGCGGTGAGCGGTCTGGTTCGTATGATTGGGTGGGAGGTTCCTCTCCTTTCTCTTTCTGATGTATTGTTTACTTATCTTCAGATGAATCTAAGGGCGGGACACGTTGATCCGTTTGGGGCTGAACTCGTCATAGATTGGATAGGACCAAGAAAAAGCTTGTTTTGAACACCCATGTTTCTGGTCCGGGGCCTCGAGCGTTGATTGGGAGGCGATAAACGAGGCAATTGCTTGGTGTAGCCGCAGTAAAGAGAGTATTGAGACTACCAAGTCCCCTGACTCGCGTCCGAGTTGAGGAAGATGGGCTGTGAACTTGGGTATCAGCCTGTATGTATATTTTTTGTAGACTAGAGAAATACTTTCTGCACCACCCACTCACTGTATGCTTTGTTTTTCTCCTTTCTCTCCCCCTTTCGAAACCCCCCGCGAACTCTGGTTATCAAGTTTTTCTCAGCCACGAAGTTAATGTTACGGCGGCTCAATCAAGAGTGGCATCCCATGAACTCTGGAATCGGATGAGTTCGTCGGAACTGGTATTGCGTTTCGGCAATTGTCGGATCTTCTAGACGAAAAGAACATGACATGAACCTTGAGTCAACTTGGCACGGGACGAAGCGCAAGAAGTCCGAGAGATTCAGATGGGATTTTACACATTGTCGTCCGCGAGCGGTCATGACAGTTCGTCCCTTCAACGATTCATGCAGCCCGCCAGACTCGGAGTATGAGAAACCCAGGTGCCGCTTATGCAGGCATTTACTCAAACTTCCCGAGGCATGGAATCGCTAACGCATTTGATTCGATGCCCAATCATCCATCGAAGAAAAAGGGTCCAGCCAGACCAGCTAGATACACCGCAACTGCTAGCCCCGATATCTCGCATGCCCTCAATACCGCTCCATGATCCACTGCCGCCGCTCGCTCTCCCCCAACTGACTCAGGATCCCCATCTCGGCCTTCTTGACGTCGACGTACCGCTGCACGAACTCGGGCGAGCCCATCTGCGCGATCAACACCGCATCCGCCTGCAGCGCCGCCAGCGCCTCCCCCAAGTTCGCGGGGAACATCTGCGTGATGCCGAGCTCCGCGCGCTGCTCGGGGGTCAGCTTCGCCGGGTCCGACGAGCAGTCCTTCCAGACCATGGGCTCCTGGTCCACCACGCCCAGCGTCCCCGCCGACAAGATAGCGGCGGCGGCGAAATAGGGGTTAGCCAATCCATCCAAACATTTCATCTCCCAATGACTCGTCGGCCCCGTCCCCGGCTCCCCGCCGCACTGCCGCAGCGGCGACTCCTTGTTCTGCCGCCCCCACATGATCCAGCGCCCGCCGGCCCAGAAGCTGTCGACCATGCGCTCGTAGCTGACGGGACTACTATACGTGAACGCGATAACCGCCGGGAAGTGCCGCAGGATCCCCGCGTAAAAGGGCTCGTACACCGCCGGGTCATCCTCGCCGTCTGGCGTGTCGGACGAGGCGACCGACATGTGCACGTGCGACGCCGTCCCGCAGCTCGCGGCGAAGGGCTTCGGGTGCAGGGTGGCGCGGAACCCGTGGCGGGCGGCGACGGACTCGATGAGCTGGCGGGCGTGGACCAGGGCGTCGCAGGCCTCGAGCGGCGGCAGGGCCGACAGGACGATCTCGTATTGGCCCGGCGCGCTCTCGGCGTGGTACTGCTCGATTTCGATGCCCGCCGCGTCCAGGGCGTCGGCCAGCTCGCCGTCGAGGACCGTGTTGAAGCTGCCGGGGCGGCCCGTGTCGGCTAGGGACCGGGCCATGGCCCAGGCGTGCCCGTCGTCGGCCTGCAGGGGTCGGAACTTCTCCTTGCCAGTAGCGTCTCCTTGGGTGGTCTGGTCGTTCCGCTCCATGACCACAAACTCGATCTCGAACCCGAGCAGGAACGTCAGCCCGTGGGACGCCCGCGCCCGCTCGACGACGCGGCGCAGCAGGGTGCGCGGACACAGCGGCGACTCGGCGAGCCCGTCGGGCTCGCGGAACTCGCTGAAGCAGCTCATGTGGCCCGGCGCCGGTCCCGCCCGCAGCGAGGCCCAGTCCACGGCCAGCTTGTACATGCCCGTCGACGTGATCTGCGGGATGGGCATGTCGATCTGCAGCAGGCCGAAGGCGGCCATGGTGTTGGTCCAGGTGCCGCCGCTCTTCAGAGCCTTGAGCACTTGCGTGACGGGGATGACGCGGCAGCGGGTGCTGGCCGTGTAGTCTACCCAGACCAGCCGCACCCATTTGCAGCCGGTTTCGTGCAGCAGCTTGGCGACGTCGCGTTTGGGTCGGCTTGATGATGGCTTGTTGCCGCTTTGCGACTTCACGAGCGTTGTGGAAATTGACTCTGGCTTGGGTAGTGTGGTCTCGGTTTGCAGGTTGTATAGCTTCTTTGAGTTGGTGAACAGAATGTCCTGCGCCAGCTGAATAGCTTGGTGTTCGTTCAAATCACTCTCATGGACGAGATCACAGAGCGTCTGCCCAGGTTAGAATTTTGATATTCTAATAAGTACACCTTGGGTGTCATTGAGCGACTTACAGTCTCCAGCACCTCTCTCATCTGCATCGTGGCCAGCACATACGTTTCCGGGAACCAGTGGCCATCCGTACTCCAGAGGATCTTGGACCACGGGCACAGCTCCAGTATCTGTTTGAAGACGGACTCCTGACCCTGGCGGCTGATGAAGGGGAACACCTCGCCGACATCGGCATAGACGTTGGGATACATGGCCGCCAGGTAGCCCGCCTCGCGGGTCCACGGGTAACTCGCGTGCAGAATGACAATCGGCACCGTGGGGTAGTCGGCAATAAAAGTCTGGAGATGCGAGGGCGACGACTTGGTCAGGACGATGTCGTTGTCGCCCAAGCCCGTGTGGAACTGGATCGGCTTCTTGGTCTCCGAACCGCTGCTGTTGGCGATGAGCTTGGCCGCCGCGTGGATGAGGAAATGGTTCAGCGCCTTATGCTGGAGCCGGGTGAACTCCCCGCTCTGGGCGATGCTGCCAATCTCCTCCTCGGCGGCTTGGATCTGCGTCTGCGTCTCCATGTGCCGCTTGCTGGGTATGTCGAGGCCGCCGCGGTAGCAGATGATGGACTTGAACCCCACGACCTCGGGATCGGCCAGGCACCGCCCGATCTCGCGCTCGAAGTCGCCCAGGATGTGAAGAACCGCCTTCCTCTCCCATTGCTCCCCCTTCACCTTCACATTGCCCACGCGCTTCCGGATGATGTCCACGGCCACGGCTTCGATGCGCACGATGCGCTTGCACTTGCCGGCGACGAACTGGTCGTGCCAGGCATAGTCGTGGGTCTCGTCGCCGCTGTCCAGCCCGTCGTCCAGGAGAAGGGTCTCGATGCCCTGCATGCAGCTGCGGACCCAGGCAGTCCAGTCGCCTCCGGACCTGCCGGGATCCGGCGAAGAACGCTTCGCCTGCAGAGCCGACTCCACGGCGTCCCATGTTGGCTCAGTGTCCAGCAGCCCGGCCAGTTGCTTCACCGCACGGATGTGGGCTAGACTGGACTGGGAATCCTTGAGGGCGTCCCCGTGGGCCTCGGTGGCTATGGAGAGCAGCGAGTGCTTGGCCTGGTGCTGGGCTTTCAGAAGAGGGTGAGCATGGTTGTCCACGATGGGCGTGGTGCGAATTGCATTGCGAAGGGCCTTGAGATCCATGATTGCCAACTGCCGTGGGTGGATGTAAGAGGCCTCTTGGGTGAAGTGAATTAATCAGAAATGGATCCCAGTTCATCCGATGGTGAACACTTAAGTGGTCTTTAGTGTGACTCTGGGACAAGAACTCCTTACATCGAGAATCTAAGTAGGTATTTGGCGGTGACGGAAGGGGGCTTGAAGTGTGCTTACGTATCGTGTACAGTACAAGGGCAGTAGGCAGCTTGGCCTCAGTAGGTATTTGCCAGACGGCGGGGAGATGTCCGTCTAGATGCCGCAAGCTGACGTAGGAAGGAGTGGATGTGATTGGGGATGCGAGGCCCCTTATTTGCTTTTGGATGACGATTGTGCATTAGCTTGTCGTCTGCATACTTCTCTCTCGCCGTGTCGCGGGCGAGATCTTCCACCAAGAAATGGCGCTGCTAACAGGCCTCTCAAGTACTTATTGTCAATTGGGGATTTGTGCCCTTACGAACTGTGCATGTTGGAGGCAGGGTGGCCTGAACCGTTCATTTTGGTGGTGCTGACGCGGGGTTTTAGCGAGCTTACATGTCAAGCCGCCGCCGCCTGCCTGCATTTGTGTCATGCAACATGGCCCAATTAATACTCATCAAAGCGAATGAGGAAGGCAAAAACGCATTCGTGCAACAGACACCAATTACCCAAAAAGATATTTACACCAACGACAAGTGATGACCAGCTCCAAGACGGAAAATTGCTGCCACTTCTCCTTTCGTTTCTTGGCTTTGGCATCGCTGGCGATCCAGGCCGGAGCGAACCCCTTTCCCTGCTTCCCCTCTGCCCCTCAGCCCCTCGTTTGCAATCCGTCATGCCTCTGTCAATTGATCGACGAATAGCCCTTTCAATTGAAGCCTCCCTCGCCCCAACTCCCTTACTTCCCCTACCTACGACACAGTAATACTCGACGACCCGCTGCTCTGCTTCCCCTTGCTGGTGTACCCCTCGGTCGCCAGGATCATGTAGTCGTGCTGCCCGAGGTTCATGCCGTGCCGCGCCCACTCGGCGTAGTGGTTGCCGGTGGTGATGGTGCCGCCGACGCGCTGCTCGGTGCGCACCGACCAGAACTGCTGGAAGGTGGCCGTGCCCACGATGCTCGGCTGGTTCACCCGCGTCGACGTGTAGATGGTGTAGACGCCCCCGTCCGACGTGAAGTTGCCCTTCTCCGTCCACACCTCGTTCGGCGACAGGTCCCCGTGCGCGTCCACCACGTAGTACTCGATCAGGGGGTTCCGGGTCCAGCCGTACAGGGCCAGGTAGCCGGGGCCTTGGGGCTTGTACGTGCCGCTGTACTGCACGGATCTGTTGGCGTGGAGGGTTAGTGTACTGCGGGCTGCCAAGAGGGGAAGGCGAGTCGCGGCTTGAGAGGTGAATGAGCCGGGAAATGGAAAAGCAGATAGCTTACCGTTGCCCCCCACGGCCCCATCCTTTCCCGCACACGAACCCGCCCGGGCCGGACCAGTCCACCGTGTAGGACCCACCGGCGCCGTTGTTGCAGCGGTAGTTGATTCCACCCTCCGACCACGACGAGAAGGCGTAGCCCTGGCGCGCCATCACGTTGCTGATCCGGTCCAGCGTCGCCGCCGGCGCTCCGAGTACGCCCTGGGCCAGCGAGGCCGCGGCGATGATGAGGGAAGTGAACTTCATGGTTGGTTGATGAGACGTAGAGTTTAGGATACTGGGTAAATGTGCGGATGATCTTCTGGATTGACGTCCTTCCCGTCACTCGCCAACTCGCCTACATACTTATACAAGATCGCCTCCTTCCAGTGCTCCGTCGCTCTTTCCTTCCCCGCGATATGCCATTGGCTGGCATTGAAAAGGGGGTATGGCACTCAATCTAGATTGCCCCCATCACCCGGAACAAGATATTGCACAGACGTTCGGCAGTGCTTGCGAGCATGTCAAAAGGTGCCGTGAGCTAAACATTACGGCTAAAGTCGAGCGCCAAGATCCGGGGTACTTCGACATGGCACCATCGGGTAAGCATCATATATATAAATAGTATCTAGAGCGTGGCTATTGGGATCTCCTCATTCTCCAGGGTCTCCGAGGTACCAAATACAGGTGGAATGTAGATACGCTCGTCAGCCATAGGTCGACTTCTTCCGCGGGCCCGGTAAGGTTTGAGGCATTCATCTGACATTGGTGGAAACTTGACAGAAGCACGGTGATATAAACAAGGGGTGATCTAAAACCTGCTTATATGGATCAAGCATGGCTTCTAGAAACAAGAGTAGCAACTGTGCGTCCGGCTAATTACCTGTGTTTGTATGTACAATATCCTTATGCCCGAGCTAGACAACGAAACCACATTAGGGGTATCGATCGAATCCAAGGTCTTCGAGAGTTGTTCGTACGCATGTAGAGTCAATTGCAATGTATTCTACTAAGCCATGTAGTCTTAGCATGAATGCGTTGGCTCACTACATTGTGACAGTCATGGGAAGTGGTGCCCAAACCTGATGGGGATAGGGTTCAACAAGAACCGTAACCAGGAGGTATCCAGAAAGCTAGATACAAGGTATCTCCTATGCGTTAGCTTCCAGTACCGGTATCCCATTCACGAAGAAGTTTCGTAGCATCAACCCATCATTGCCACGCCTCATGCCTCTTTCGTACCGTCGCCCTCCTTAACCCACCCCCTCTCCCCCAGCCACTCTCCCAACACCTCATTAAACCGATCCGGCCTGATCATATGGTGAAAGTGCCCCGCCGGGATAACCTCCATCCGATTCCCCCCTTCCTCCGCCCCCCCAGCCTCCCGCTCAATCCCCAAGTTCCCCTCCACCGCATTCGTCACCAGCCGCGGCACCCCCTTCGGCCTTCCCGTCCGTGCCAGGTACGCCGCCCCGGACTCGCCCAAATGCGCCCGCATCTGCTTGAACGTCTCGATAATGACGCGCGGATCCATGGCCCAGGCCCGCCGCTGGTGCCAGGGCGCCAGCCAGGCCGGCGTCCCGTGCTCGGCCAGGTACATGCCGCCCATGGCGAAGAAGTCGGTCGCGCCCACGGCCGCCTGCGCCGGCGGGCCTGCCGTTTCCAGCATCTGGACGACGTGGGTCATGATGGGCGGCGTCAGGGTGTAGGCCGCGTCGACGAGGACGGTGCCGCGGACGAGGGGGGCGTGGCGCAGGGCGAGCTGGTGGGCGACTAGGGCGCCGATGCTGTGGCCTATGACGATGGCCTGTTGGCTGTTGCTGTTTCCGCCATCGTGATTGGTGCCATTCCCATTGCCGTTCGACCCATTTCTGTTACTGCTACCATTGACGCCGAGATGCGTCAGCAGGGCGGCGGCGTCCTCGGCCAGGGTCACGGGGTCGAACTTGGTGACGGTGTCCGTCACGGAGCTGTGGCCGTGTCCGCGGTAGTCCATGCCGATCACCCGGAAACCGAGCGAGACGAGGAAAGGGAACTGGAACGCCCAGTCGTTCTGGTCGCAGACCCAGCCGTGTAGAAGCAGTACCGGTATCCCGTCCTCCGGGCCCTCCAAGGTGTAGTAGATGTTGACGCCGTCGGCGACAGCGAAATACTGTCCGCCTTTCATGGTGGTGGCCAGGTCGATACGGACTGGTTAGTCTGATAAAGGGGCAAACAGATTGATGTCACTCAAGGTATCCAAGCGTGTATGATTTGCATGTGAGATACAAATGGGCTCTTGGTCACACTACCAGACCATTGATCGCTGAGAGCGCAGCCATCGTTGAGGTGGCAGCTTGCTTATATCACACTGGGCACGGCTAGCCTGGGTCCACGAGGCAAGTGGATACCCCTTCTGTAATCGCTAATGGGCTTACCACACAAGGATCTTTTCGTACATTACACCTATTAGTGCTTACGAAGTAGACTTGCATTTGTCAGCCTCAAAGGGAGACGCAGCTTCTAGCTGGCGCGACGTGAGGGGGAGAGGGGTGATTGTGGACAACACCGTCTTACAGAAGATGGCTAGATGCAGACTGGCCGGCAAAGCACTATGTAAGGGGTGGCTTGGGCTAGAATGGACCACCAGAAGTAGGGTGTGCTCCACTGCAACACCGAAATGTGCGTATCGGCCAATTGCGACACACGGAAAGCTGAGCAGTCATATCCGGCGTCCCAGTGCCGGCACTTCCTGTGCAGCACTTATCGATAAACCCTGGCCCAACGTCACCCTGGCGTCATGGCAGACGGGGACAGCAAGACCAAGGTAAGGGGGCAGGCTGGCAGGGTGTTCTAGAGGTTCCACAGTCAGCCCTAGACCAGAATGTATCGCTTCCTCCTGACGATAGCGTATTGCCATCTGGATATCACCGCTCCAACGGTTCCCGTCACCCTCACACAGGGAGCAGACCACCTCTCACAGAACCAGGTGATCGTTAATTGGACTCATTCAGATGCCGTCCTGTGACACGGTCCATGACTTCCGTCCGCATAACAGACCCCACTGTGCCGAACTTGATTCTCTTAAAGGCTGCCCGGGCACGTTTTTCCTTCGCTACAAGTCCAAGGCTTGATGGGTCTTTGCCCAGAAGCAAACGCTGGATCGATCCAAAGCTGTATATCGTGTGATTACTGTTATACCAATGAGATCTAACTACAAGTTGGAAACTTTATGCTGCCAAAACGGAAGCCGCCCGCCAACCCAACCAGCCCACCCCCTTACCCTCTTCAAACCCGATCCTCAGCCTTAACAGCCATTCCACCTCCCTGACCGTTCTTGTTATGGTTGTGGTTCGACGACATCTCAATCCCTCCCATCCCTCCCCCTGACCCCCCAGCCTCCCCGACCGGATCGTCCTTCAGGGGCCGGTCGTAGGCCCGGCTCGCCGTGGGCGCCAGCCGCTTGCGCCGCTGCACGAACCACCCGACCAGGATCAGCAGCAGGACCCCGCCCACCGTGGACCCCACGCCGATGCCCGCCGCGGCCGCCGTGCTGAGGCCGCTGTCGGGGGAGTCGATGCCGCCTTCACCGCCCCCATCGGAGCTGCCGGTCGGCGCCATGGTGGGAGGGGAGGATCCCGGGTTGTGGTGGCCTCCTTGTTCGCTGGAGGGCAGTGGTGATATGCTGCGCAGCGCGGGTAGGGAGGGCGCCGGGGTGGTTCCTCCTCCTGTTGCTGGCTGTTGGGGTGGCGGCAGTGGTAATGTCGAGGATGGGGCCGGGGCCGTTATGAGCGTGTCGGGGGTCCCCTCGGGGAAGGGCGAGGGGGAGGTGATCTCGGAGGTGAGCTGTGATTAGACGATACGTGAGCATACGGGCAAAAGAACCATGAGCCTTTCTCTAATCTAGGGACGAAGTAGAGAAGAAGTTATGCTTACCAGATTACTGTCAGTCCCGGTGAAAGCTTGTCTTGCTTGGTGAAGGACCCTCGGCGCCGACTCGATCCAAGCCTCACTGTCACCCATCGGACTTTCTTCTCCTCGTCTATCAACTATTGCCGGGCCTTCTTGTCTTTGATCAAGTCGGTCTGTGGGTTGTTGAAGGTTTGCCATCTCGTTGCTGTGGGGTTTCCCAGTCGCTGTAATCTTCCCCTTTTAGTCGCATGCCAATCGAAGCAATCACCAAACATTCGCTATCCGTTGTCTATCTTTTCTGCAAAGCAATCAACCGAGAGAAGGACCCAAGGAGGATCAGAACCTAGTAGACCGCAAACAAGTAGAAGCACCAGAGGAAAACCGGGAAAAGGAGGAGTAGGAAACGGGACCGACGTAGGGAGAAGAACAAGTACAGTACAGTACAGCCGCGCGACCACGTCCAAGCATCCCCGACCCGAGACAAACATCTAGTCCAGTCTCATACCTATCGCGTGTGTACTGAGCCAACCCAATCCTCGATTACCCGGGCATGAACGCGAAGAGAGAATCCCGTTCCGCCCGCGGCAAAACGTGGTCCCCGCCACCCCCAGCACATCATCCTGCACCCTCCCGTCACGAGCCACCCCTCCGTTTGTCCCCCTCGTACGACCTCGAGAAACAATCTTGTCTTGGGTCAGTCCGTCCGTCACACGTGTGGCATGGTAACCCAAATGACGATGCGGCTCGCCTGCACTTGTAGTCAATTGGGGGTGTCGCTCACCTGTTTCAGGAGGTCCCGTAGCACAACAAGGTGGGCGTTGAATGAGACTCGGCCGTTGGTCAAAGTGCAGCATGCATCGCCTCGATCCAGCCGAAGCAAGCACACGGAAAAGGGAAATGGAAAGGAGGAGCAAGATTCCATCCCCATGCCATATCGCGGAGATGCCCGTGGAAATGTATCACGAACTCTAAGTCTAAAAACAGCCTATCTTGTTTCTGTTGTTTGTCCAGCGTGAGATTGCCCAGCGGCAGGCTGCTGCTGCCTCCCCAGGAGAATTTCCCATTCCAAAGTCACCGGCGTCCCCGACGACGCAAACAAACGAGAGACACCTGATCCTTGCGACTGGGAATATCAAATGTAAGATAGATATCCGGTATATTGTATTCTTCCGTTTTAGGCTCATGCTGCTCTCTAAGTAAAGTAAACTACTCAAGGCATGTGTAACGTAACGTCTATTCTTTCATTTCCTCATTTCCTTGCTGCCGCTGTTCAAGTAACCGCTGCTCAAGTAACCGCCGCTCATTTCGGCATCTCCCCCCCAACCATGACGATCCGCCCCTCGATACGAGGCGCAATGGCCTTGGTCCAGTCAATCTCAAACTCCCCCTCCTTGAGCTCGTCGCCGACGCGGCAGTGCACCCCGGCCACCCGGCTCCACTTGCGCACCACCCGCCGCATAATCTGCAGCTCCTTGTCCAGGTCCTCGACCTCGTGCTCCGCCACGTGCCGTCGCTCGTCGCCCTCGCCCTCGCCGTCGTCGTCGTTCTCCGCGTCCGCGTCCGAATCCTCCTCCTCCTCGCGCATCCTCCCCACGCTGGCCCGGCGCGACCGCAGCTTCTCCGGCGTCCAGTTGTCCCACCCGCGCTTGTTGTTGTTGTTCGCCGACGCGCGCGGCGCGTTCGGGCTGGCGGGCCCCAGCGGCGCGATGTGCGGGTGCGACGTGCTGACCTTGCTCGACACGTTGTCCCAGTGGCGGTTGATGGCGTTGCCCATGTTCTTCCACTTGCCCATGACGCGCAGGGACAGGAAGTACTGCCGCAGCATCATGGAGATCAGGATCCCGTTCTCCTCCGACACCACCTCCTCGCACTCGCCGCCCTCTGACTCTATCAGCAGGCTGTCGTAACCGTCCTTGCCGCGGCCCATGTAGCCTCGCGTGACCAGGACGTACTTCCTGGCCATGTCGATGGGCTCGCCGCCGATACTGGCCGACACGATGCGATCTCCGGCGGGCTTGCTGGAGTCGAAGGAGAACTCGATGTTGGAGACCTGGGGGAAGCGCCCCTCGAGGGCGGGGAACTGCGAGACGCTGTTCTCCAGGGCGAGCCAGATGTTCTTCCCGGTCGCCTTGATGACGACGACGGGGTCCTCAAAGGGGAAGCAGTTCATAATATCCTTCATCAAGAGAGGACCGGGAACATAGACCTGGTCGCCGCGAATGGTCCCCGACGCCATGATGCAGCAGTCGCCGGAATAGTAGTGGCGCATTATGTCACACACAAAGTTTCCGATGTTGCTCTCCTTCAGCCGGACCGTCCTGAACCGGGCATCGAGAGGCGCCGCGGTGTAGCCTACGGGCTTCTGGAGCGTTGCATTGAGACTAGAAGTCAACTTTTCCACCAGCTTCACGGTCGGCTCGTGCTTGGGAATGGCCGAGGTGACGTCCCTCCTGGTGATGTTGAAGTCCCAGCGTTTCGAGCCGTCGGGCCGTCGCCGGGCCTCCAGGTAGGACAGCTGCTTGAAATCCGTGCCAGATCGGAGGACGTGGGTGTCCTTGATCACACTATGGTTGTAATAGTGGTCGTGACCGCCCAGGATGATGTCGATGATGCCATCGGTCTGCTCGGCCAACTTGTTGTCGTTGGGCTCGCGCATGTGCGTGATGGCGATGACAATCTCCGCGCCCTCCTCGCGCAGCTTGGGGACGAGCTCCTTGGCCGTCTCGCTGGCGGACTTGTAGATGAGGTCGGGCGGAAGACTGTTAATGGTTTCCAGCCACTCCCGCTCACCCAACCCGATGAGGCCGATCTTGATGCCATTGGAAGAGGTGATCATGTGGGTCCTCTTGCAGTTGCCAATTGGGACATCCTCCCCAGGGCAGGGTCCAGAATGTTGGCGACCAGCCAGGGGAACTTGCATTTAGACGCCAGGTACCTGAACTGACGAACTCCAAAGTCTAGATCGTGATTCTACAGGCGGTCAGTTATGGCTCCAGAGATTTGATTGCTGGGTAAAAATACCCCGAGAGATGCAGCATCTGTTCCGATGTTGTTCAGAATAGGGTGCATATGATTTCCTGCGAGTTGTGTCAGTATGCGAGTCGGTTTGGCCACCACGGGGTAGAAGTCTCAAATAGCGGTGGGATGCATTTGCAGCAGATGCCAGATATGCAGGGGTTGACCTTGGACTGACCTTTGGTGATGGAACTCTCGAGACTCGGGTTGAACGCATCACCGGAAAAGAAGGTGAGCAGGTCCGACTGCCCCTGGAACTGCTCGCCGTGCCGATACTGCTCCATCAGGGTCATGAAGCGAGCGGCGCCGCCCACGGGCTCGGCCGAGGAGGAATCGACGTGGTAGACATCGTTGTAGTGCACCAGCCGCAGATCGGGGGGTCCCTCGGAGTTGCCCGAGCTGTAGGTCTGCGACTCATTCGGGGGAGGCTCTACCTTTTCGCGCATCTTGAAGAAAGGGGGTTATATCAATGAGAGTCAAATGTCAAAAAGTAAGGAATGCAGCAGCAGCTTGAATCAATGTTTAGGAGTTGGTAATTGGGGGTGTATGTGTGGACGTGGGCAGTCGATCAATCGGGGAAGTGAGCTGAACTGCCCCGCCAAATCGCTGGCCTTCTACGCTACAGGGGGTGGTGGGAGGGGCATGAAATTGATTGATGGCGGGGCAGTGCTGTCTGTCCCTCACACTCGCATTGAAACAGGAACGGGAAACAGAAGCAACATGAGGGATTCTGGGGTCGAACATGTGTGCCAATGGGTTACATTCTTACCTTTACATAAGCAAACACCTTTTCCAATTGCAACAACGAGGCAAAGCGATCAAATGAGGAGCGTTGGAACAGTAATACGACCAGCTGCACTGAGGGTTACGGTGCTTGGTCGGAGCGTCCCATCGCGCCAGGATAGCTGTACCTGTAGCAGGACAGCTCATCAATGCATCGGCGCCATCGACCAACCAAAGCCCCCAACTGTAGACGGTATGCATAAATGTGACACGCGAGCTCTGCTGGAAGGATACACACGTACACGTAAAAAAGAGACACAAGCCAAGCGGCTTGGGTGACTGCGATTGAAAATGACCTGACCGACTTTTTAGAACGCTGCAATTGCTATGGTGGGGTAAATGTAGCCAATGGTTGGAAAATAGTGCAAAGCTTCAGAAAACCACCAAGCAAGCAATCAAGTAGTTAAAAATCAATCAAGGCTCGCCGGGCCAGATGGAGTCAGCCAGCTCCCGCACCAGCTTGAGCTTAGCAATCATGTCCTCGCGCGTCACCGAGTTGCCCAGATGGTGACTGGCGAAGCCGCACTGGGGACTGACGCCGAGCCGCTTCAGGGCCTCCTCGCGCGTCTGGCCGGCGCCGCTCGCGACCACGTCGGCGGCCTCGTAGACGCGCTCCTTGAGCTTGGACACGTCCTCGAGCTCGGGGAACTTGCTGGTGATGACGCCCAGGACCACGTTCTTGTGCTTGGGCAGGTGCTTGAGCGGCTCAAAGGTGCCGGCGCGCTCCGTGTCGTACTCGAGGAAGTACGTGTCGGCGCTGATGCCGTTGAACAGCTTGGTCGCGATCCGGTCGTAGCCGCCCTCGGAGAAGTGCTTGCTGTAGGCAAAGTTGCCCCGGCACAGGTGGATGCCCACGTGCATGTCGTCCGGCCGCCCGCTCAGGCAGTCGTTGTACAGCGTCACGTACGAGTCCAGCAGCGCCTCGGCGTCTTCGCCGTCCTGCTTGAACCCTTCCAGCATCTTCTCGGAGCAGAAGTCTGATGAAGAGTAGGGGGCACATTAGTTACTGTATTCGTCAAGGATAAGTCTCGGTTTAAAATACTCACAGGCAAGGTTGGGGTCGTCAATCGTGACGTTGCGGCAGCCCGCGTCGTACAGCGTCTGCAGCTCAGCCCGGTAGGCGGCGGCGATGTCGGCAAAGTACTCGGCGTCGTTGGCGTAGACCTCCTTGGGGTACGCCTTGCCCTTCTTGTAGCGCAGGTGGTACCACTCGGGCGCCGCCAGCGTGATCTTCAGCTCCTTGACCCGGTCCGCGGGCACCTGCTTCTTCAGGTACTCCCAGTCCTTCATGTAGGAAGATCCGACATGCTTGATCTTGCCCGTGCACACAATCGTCTCACCGGGCTTGTGGCCCGTCTCAGCTGTTGGCAATGGTCAGAACAGAGTCACTTAATACTCCCATCGCCGCCTCTCACTACTCATCATCTTTGCTTTCATTTTGCTATGGGCATGGATTCAACTTACTAAAAGCGGCAGTGTCGGGAACGTAGAGGCGGAACATGTCCCAGTCCGGGTTGGGGATCTCCTCGAAGCCGTCCAGGTTGGGGAAGAAGGTTCCCCAGAACTGATGCCGGCGGTACTCGCCGTCGCCGATGGCGTGGAAGCCGAGGTCCAGCTGCACCTTGACGATCTCATTGATGGCCTTGTCCTCGAGGTCGTGGAGCTCCTTGTCCTGAACGATCTCGAGGGCTTTGGCGTTGTCCAGCGCGATGCGCTTGTCCGTGATCTCCTTGGGCCGGAGAAGCGAGCCCAGGTGCTCCGCTCGGAAGGGAGGGCGCTGCTTGTTGGTCGCCATGGCTGTTTGGGGGCGGGATCAGGATTTACTTGCTAACAGGGTGGTGTGGGATGAGAGGAGGTATGGCGGGCGTGTCTAGAGGTTGAAGGACAGACTGGAATATGGCATGCTAAGTAAGTAAGAGGGCAGGCACGGCCAGCACGCCCTTTATCGCTTCCATGATATATCTCGCAGATCCCTAACACTACATCACTCCTCTCTCCGCACCACGATTCAACAAGTGGGGGGTTGCCACAATTCCGTTAGCATCATCATCCTGACACGTCGGCGAGTCGAAGAGTCCCTCCTTCTGAGACGGCCAGCATCTTGCAGCAGCCGGCGGTGGGGGGCAACAAGGCTTGAGGGGTAGGTTGCAAGCCTTCGGGGACCAGGTGCATAGTTGGCAATTCCTCTTGAGCTTTCACCCAAGACTGGTTGACTGGGTGGTCTGCCTATGTAAATGAGCTCATCTGTAGCCTTTTTCGGTTATTGGACAATATATTTGGATTGGCAGCGTGGGATCGTTCCGTCGCGGAAGAGCCAATGCTCCAGCTTTTTGGCCCCAGTTGCCTGTTCGTCTAGGCCTAGCGCCGACACCCCGCACGCGCCTAGGCGATTACCAACGGCTGACTGGTCCCGGCTTCGGCAATCTCGTAGCATTCTGTATGGCCTGCTGCTGGCTGGACTGGGTAATAGTGCCTGCGGGCTCTTCTGTAGCGCCATCTCGCGTTCGTTGCATGCGCGTGTGTGTGCCTGGCAAGCTGCGTGGACAGTGTGTGGTGGCATCGCTGCTGTATCAAGAAATTGACAAATACGACGTACCTCTCCTGGCTTTCGGCGGGGTTGCCTCGATATTTCACTGCGCAGAGTCAGTTCCGAACGTGAAGAAGCTTTCGTGCTCGGTCTAATATGTCGGATAATTATTTGATTATCGGAGAATTTCCATTTCCATAAGTGAAGAAGGATGGCAGATGGGACGATGCTCCGGCGGTGCTCATGCATGTTGTCGCTACTGTGAGCCGAGTATCTGACGTCATTCTTTTGCTCTTGAGACGCAAAACATCACACCGATACCGACTACGAATTGAATATGCGCTGACAAAATGCCCTTTTCAAGTAAGACCAGCATCTTCAGAGCCATAGTGCAATGCATACTGGAATTTGTAGAATTGGCCAAATGGCCCAAGTCGCCTAGATGCATCACATGCCGGGAAGCACTAAGGGGCGTGACAGGCGAAACCACGTGCACAGCATCATCAACTTACTCGCCTGCCTGAGGAAGCCTTCCAGTCCCATCAATCTTGTGCCTACCTCACGCAAAGTCCATCTATGTTGAGATCGCTCTTTCTAGATAAATGGTTGATCCTTCTAGACATTGACGTTCTCTATATGATCTAGAGACTCAACTGAAACATCCTTTTGGTCTCGCTGCAACTCTTTCAGCGGTACCACAGTTGGTCAATGCCGAGTACTGCTGCTAGCTGATCCGTCGCGAGACACCCCAGTCAACAACCCGTTTTTCCATCGCCGTCTGTCGCCGCGGATCTGATTCTCCATTGCGGCAGCAGCAGCTAGCAATGGATCGGCTTCCCCGTGAGATATTGGCCGAGGTTCTCGAGTTCCTGGCCGGGCCGGCCCCGTCGGACTGTCGACTCCACGAACAACCGAGCGATGACCTGCTCAAGAGCGAGACGCTCGACCTCAAGTCCGCGTCGCAGGTCGACAAGCTCTGGCGCGGCCACGCACTTCCCATCCTCTTCCGCCACGTGCAATGGCGGCCGCAGCTCTTGCCGTTCTTCAACAACCTCGATCCAGGCCCGTTGCTACGATTTCTTCTGCATAACCGGCTCCACCGCCACGTGCTGACCTTCACCTTCCTGGTTGACTCCCACAACCAAGACACCGATGCAACCAGGGTCGCCTACCAATTTTGCCCGTCTGATCTGGAAGTTTTATGGAACCGGATATTTACCATCATCGACCCCTTGCGGTTCACCATCATCGCCCCGCCGACGACCCTGGCGGCTCTGCTTAATCGGATGCTGTTCCTACAGGATGCATGGTCTTTCAAGATCCCGTACCACATCCTGTCACTCGCCCGATCCCACAGAGCCCCCCTAAAAGACCCCGAGAGGACCATAGAGATGCTAACGAGCGCCTACGGGTCGGGCACCGCGCTCCAAGGTCTCTGCACGGCCGCCCGGTGCGTTTTCAAGGGCGCCCTGCCCGCGCCGCCCTGCCCCTTCCTGGCGCTCCGGCCCTGGACGTCGATGCTGCTGAACGAGGGGTCGGCCATCCCCGTGTACCAGACGTACGAGTTCTTCCTGCGCTCGCCGCCCTCGGCGCTGAGCGCCCTGCTGGGCACGGGCGAGTACCCCAACGACGCGCCCCTGTTTCCCGAGAGCGTGGTCGACTTCAACTACATCGCCATCTTCCCCCTCTCGTCGCACGTCAGCCACCTCGTCCACGCCCTGCCGCGGGTGGACCGCCTCTTCGTCCGCTTCACGCCGCGGCCCCGCAACCGCATCCTCGAGGACCGCCAGACTTTGAAGCATGTCGACCCGGCCGACCTCTGGATGGAGCGCTCCACCGCTTTGCGCCACCTGCTCGGCGAGATGGTCGACCCCAGCCGGGCCACCAGCAACTGGAAGACGCTGGCCGTGTTCGAGATCAGCGAGATCGGCGAGGACCGCGAGGTCTGGATGTTGGCCAACGAGTGCGTGAGCCGCCGCGACGGCGCGCCCGACGGCGGCGCCGGCGGCTGGGTGCTCGGGGAGAAGGGGTTGTTGGTGCGGGTCGATGAGGGAGGGGACCCGAAGGCGCCGCTGTTGAGGAGCGGTGCTGGTGTGCCTCACCCTTCGCCTGCTCACGATGGCCAGCTACACGGGGCAGGGTTCGCGCTCGTGCCCAACTACCACTTCCAGCCTGTATGGTGATGACCTCGTGATGGTGTCCATTGGCAGCTATCCTGTGGTCAGTCATTGTGGACTTCACTAATCTAGAGTACATGAAATGTTGTTCTCTTGGAATATTTTACACAATTGTGATAGATGGACACCCAACGTGAAGTTGTGGCACACAGAAACAAGATCCACACTTCCAGAGGCATGTCGGGTTCATGTATAACATTGACCACCATACATCCTCAACCGCCCTACAGTTTCGAATCCAATCGCTTGCTATTTCTGAGCCCGAAACTGAAACTGTAGGATAGACCATCCTAGAAAGTTCCTTAATAATTAATGATACATTCTCCCCGTCCAACCTCGAACCTCCTTCCTCACAATCCTCCCCCTTGCTGTCCATCGGCCTTCTCCTGCTCCGCCAGCGCCGCGTAGATGCCGTTATACCCCATAAAGAAGTCCGACTTGTCCTGGAACTTGCCGTGCCCCGTAAGCCTCCCATGGGTGGCGCGAACCAGTGCCAGAGCGGCGTCGGCGCGCGGCCGCCGCACGCTCTCGATCCGGCGCAGGATGGCGGGGACGTCTTCGCGACGGACCGTGCCCGCCCTCATCCCTGTCCCTGTTTCTCCTGTGGTGGTGGCAGCGGCGTCGTGCTCGCCGTTGAGGAGACGCAGGCCCTCGGCGTCCTCGACGCTCATGGTGGCGCCCTGCCCCTGCATCGGCGTCATGGCGTGCGCGGCGTCGCCAATGAGGATGGCGCGGCCGCGGGTCCAGGTCGGGAGGGGGTCGAGGTCTTGGAGTTCCCAGCACTTGACCTCGGTGGCCGAGCTGGAAGCATGGTGTTGCCGCTTTCATTAGCTTCCACACGAGCTCGTACCTCTTCGTATGTCTTCGGAGGTTGGGGGGTTGGAACGGGGTGAAATAAGGTACATAGTAGGTTACTCACCCCAGAATGCGCTGCAGCCCCCGGTCCCACCCAAACGCCTCGAGCATCGCGTCGCGGTCGCCGTCGGCGTGCCACGACTCGGTGGTGCTCCGGCTCGAGACAGGCGTCTCCATGATGCACGAGATGTTGAAGCAGGCGTGGCGGCGCATCGGGTACGCCATGGCGAACCGGCGGCTGCCGGGCGGGCCGTTGATGAAGAGGGACGCGTTGCGGGACGTTTCGGGCCGCCACCAGAGGGGCGGCGGCAGGGGGGGTTCGCCGTTGGCGCCCCGTAGGGCCCGGTCGGCCGCTTCGACGTCGACGGCGACGCGGTAGGCTAGGTGGCCCGTCTTTTGGGCTTTTGGGGCGTCTTCGCCGGCGATGGCGGGGCGGAGGCGGGAGTGGATTCCGTCTGCCACTGTTTGGGGTATCATTGCGTTAGGAAGGGCACTCTTACATCAACATGGTTTATTAACCAGTCACAAGTAATATCAAATATCGGGTCGCACTTACCTACAATGACGTCTCCTGCCACCGTCGTCCCATCACCCAGCGTAATAACACCCTCCTCCGGATCCAGCCCCACCACCGCATTACCATACACCACCCGCGCCGGCCCCCCACCAACCCCCAGCTCCCCCGACGGCGCCGTCGCCAGCCGCACCAGCTCGTCGCGGAAATCCGACCTCTTCTGCGTCAACGTGTCGGTCCCGAACCGCTTCTTCAAATCCATCCGGACCTCCTCGACCATCCGGCCCTGGCCGTCGAAGATGCGGTACCAGTGGCAGGGCACGCCGCCCACGCGCGCGCCCTCGCCCTCGTACCCCAACGGGTTCAGGATCTTCATGCCGTTGCTGCCGATAAAGACGCCCTGCCCGCCCGTCGCCACCGCGGCGCCGCCCCGCTCGTAGACGGTCACGGCGTGGTGCTCGCGCAGGACGCGGGCGGCGGCCAGGCCGGCGAGGCCGGCGCCGACGATGAGTATCTTGAGTTCATGGTTCACACCTTCATTGTCGCTGGTCATCTTGTTGGGTAATCGTTGAGGAGGTCGGGTTTTTCTCTCTTTTTTGGTCTGTATAGGGGGTTCCAGGATTGATTAATCTGCTGGGAAGAAGCTACGTTTCCAACTATGGGCAGTATCCTTTCAGTGTGTAGTGCAAATGTGGCTATACTAGACTGTGGGCTTGGTGTGAAGTTCCCCGAAATCCGCATGCGGTGTTCCCGTCATGCAGTCGCCGCTATCATTGTTGTCGCGGGGTATTGCCTCGACACCGGGCTTGCGGATGCAGGATGCATCCGATTTACTCCTGAATGCAAAACCGTCTTATCACCTGGCGGATAAGGAAACTGCCCGTACTTTTTTATCTACCATTCGCCGCTACGCTGATAATGCTGCAGTCGTTAACTCTTTGGTCGGGACATAGGCAAATGTGAAAACGGTGGAAACTCTGCTTGACCTCATCATACCTCCCCGCCACGTCTAGCATCATACTTTATCTCAACGAGCAGTAAGAAGCGGGGACTGGTCCCGTACAGGCGCCCTGATCGGCTGGTATGGGACGAATATTTCTGTCCTTGAGCTGTACCCTCCACCTGTAAATACCAATGTAACCACACTGCATGTTGGTGCGTTATCTTTGACTTGGTGTGTCCCGGGTAAGTCACTGCCGATCTTGGGAACAAATGGTGCGGGCGTCTTGTTGGTATCGTGCACCGCTGCCCACGGATGTCTGTTCCAAGCTTCGAGTACAATTGAGACGCATCATGGTCTTTTTAGACTTAGATCCTCTTGATGAAGAGCGAATGCTCCCACAACCATCGAGAGGCAGTGCGCCTCCGACATATGGTCAGGAGTTGCGGCGAGAAGCAAGATCTCCCATCAGCTCACGGTGGACATTGGGAGATACTGTAGTTGTTTGGGTCAGTGAATGAGTGGCCAGCATAAAGCTCAGGTTTCGGGGTAAAGCTATCTCCTTGCTGTAAGTCAGTCGAGCAGTCACTTGGCCTAGATCACGGCTGCCCTTGATCCGAGAAGGCGGGCGCGAACTAAAAAAAAGAAAAACAAAACAAGAATAAAATCAATAGAAGTGTATTACACTATTCGGGGAATTCTTCCTGTGGCTTTAGTTAGAAGTGCAACCAATGAGCCCGTACAAATCTCAGCCCCGGACGGTCGATGACGGCCCCAGGTCCGCCCAAAATGGAGCCTAGACCTCCGGCGCGATGGTGTGGAGTTAGGGGTTTTACAGCGAGAGCGCCCGCTGTTTTTGCACGGCGGACACCAGTAACCACTCCCCTATTACCCTCCTTCAAGCAGGTCAATCTGCCAACCATGGACACAGAACGACGGAAAATACATTGGGTATCCGGATTGAATGAGTACTAGTCACATACCTACTTATTTAGCCTAAACTGTCCATGCTCAGCGACTGGCTGACAAGGGGGCAATGGGGGCAGTAATGGGGGCCAGCATGTGCATGTCTTTGCCCTTGACTTGGTCGTTTGCCGCGTGTTATCGCAAGCCTTCATGGCTAACAGCCAGCCACCGAAACGCAACCCATGAGAACGAGCAGCTGAAGGAATTAGGGCAATATCATATCCAGAATTCCCCTTGCGTGGAAATTCCCATCAATCAGTGGCCAGGGTACCCAGCCATGGTGACGCCCTCTGGTGCAATCCCGGCCCAGTGGATGCGACCACGGCCGTCCCGCCTCCGGGCCAGATCGGGATACTGGCAAGATGGAATCATCAGGGCCGCCAACCACTGGCTCGCAGGCAAGAGGCCAAGCCAACGCCAAGTCCAAATATATAACGATTGACGTCCCTCGATGCTCGATATACTCTGAGTCCTAGGAAACAAGCAATAGCCAAGCCGGCAAATTACTCAATCGCTTGCAGATCTCCAAGATCCAAGCCTTCTTTTTGATCCATTACCATCGTCATGTTGTCCCACACTGCGCTTCTCAGCCTGTTGGCTGCCGGGGCCGTCGCCTTTCCCTTCAATGTCACCGAGATGACTGGTGATCTCGTGACTCGGCAGTCCATTAGCAACAGCCAGACGGGTACCAACAACGGATACTACTACTCTTTCTGGTAAGACTCAACACGTACACTGATACCCCCATTTCTTCTCCCAGCGTCAATCCAGATATGTAGGTGGAGACGACGTACTAACAGGTCTTCTTCCCCCACTCCAGGAACGCGGGCGGCGGCAACGTGCAGTACACCAACAAGGCGGCCGGCGAGTACAGCGTCTCGTGGCAGAACTGCAACAACTTCGTGGGCGGCAAGGGGTGGAACCCGGGCAGCAGCCACACCATCAGCTACTCGGGGACCTTCAACCCAGGGTCCAACGGGTACCTGTCGCTGTACGGCTGGACCAAGAACCCGCTGGTCGAGTACTACGTGCTCGAGAACTTCGGGCCCTACAACCCGGGGTCGGGCGGGACGCGCAAGGGCAGCTTCACGTCCGACGGCGCGACGTACGACATCTACGAGAGCCAGCGCGTCAACCAGCCGAGCATCGAGGGGACTTCGACGTTTAATCAGTACTGGTCCATCCGCTCGAGCAAGCGCACCAGCGGTACTATTACTATTGCCAACCACTTTGCGGCTTGGGCTGAGCAGGGCATGAACCTGGGGTCGCACGACTACCAGATCCTCGCGACCGAGGGCTACCAGAGCTCCGGCTCCTCCGACATCACCCTCAGCGCCGGCGGCAGTTCCGACGGCGGCGGAGGCGGGTCCAGCGATCCGAGCCCCACCACCCAGCCGGGGACCTCGCAGCCTACGAGCCCGCCCAGCGGCAACGTGAGTGTTTTCCCCGCTGATCGGGTCTTTCTTCCGTTCGAATAGGCAGCTAACGGAATGCTGTAGTGTGGGGTCATGTATGCCCAATGCGGAGGGCAAGGGTGGTCGTAAGTGTCCCTGTCTTGGCGCTGGTAGTTTCTTACTGACGATTGTGCTCAGCGGCGCGACCTGTTGTTCCCAGGGGACTTGCCAGGCTTCCAACGAATGTGAGTCGAAAAAACATCTTGGCTTGTTCATCGTGACCCCAAATGTTTCTCGCTAACTCCTTCCTTCCGCCAGACTATTCCCAATGTCGCTAGGTCCCTGGTCCCGCCCGCCTTGAATCAGTTGACATGGCAAGTTTCCGGGGACGGGCCGTACCCCTGAGTTTAAATGCGTTGGCTTGCTTTTGCTAAGGATGATGGTGTGCTTTCTCCTTTCTGGGAAATGTCTCGTAGTCTTGGACCGGGACGAAAAGATTCTAATGGTGATGGACATGCGCGTCTGTCATCAGGATCAGGGAACTTCCGTGCTTGGCGGTGTTACTATGGCATAGCAACTCCAAGTGCCTACTATCTCATCACCCTCTGTGTGATGCTGCCCAGATCTCGCAATACACCCCCCTTGCGATTGATTGTAAGCCCGAGGTGACATTCTCGGGAGTTGCAATCCCCATGATTGGCCTCGGTATGCATAAACGAGACATACATGCTTGCTGCATCGAGCTAAAGTACGGCAAGGGAGGGAGAGAGGGGTCAATCCGGGGTCTTGGCCCTGGAGCGGCCAGAGAACCAACGGATGGGCGGCAACCTCGCATGTTTGCATCGCAGAACATGCAGAGTCTCCCAGTGTCGATGCAGTGTGAAAGTGATGAGACATACCCCAAGTGACGGAAGGCGTGAGATTGCGTAACATCGAGCTCAACCTCCTTCCTTATGCCGGAGTGTAATACATGTAGATTGTCTGACTCGCAGCCGTAGCGTCTGACTTTGGCGACGTATCACATCCACCCTCAAGGATGCGTGCGACAGAGGTGTGCGGCAAGACCACCACCACGCGCGCAGTCACAAAGCAAACAAGAAACATGCCAACATGAATGAGTGCCTGTATGTGTGTATATAAGGTAGGTAGGTAGGTTACAGATGCATGTGCACTTGCTGAAACTCGAAATGTGACAATCCGCAACCGTTCGAGTCACCGTCCGTCCCATTGCGAGATGGACAACCAGAGGGATAAGACGGCCGGGCGCGCCGTCGAGAAGACGCACATTGACGGCACGGTCGACTACGTCTCGGCGGATGTCCTCGGCGGCGAGGTGGCCGAGATGCCGGCGGGCTACTTCCGCAGCGCGCAGTTCATCGGCACCGTCGTGGTAAGCAATTCTTTGTAACTCCCCCTACTCATGATTCTATTACACGATCCCGCTTCACTTAGGCGGGACCCCCATTCATCATGTAGTTATCTAAACAGAACTTGCACAGGCAACCTGCACCGGCAGCATCTGCGCCTACCTCAGCTGGGTCATGCCCGCCAACACCCTGTCCCTCATCAACGCCGACCTAGGCCCCTCCCCCGACATCGGCTGGGTCGGCACCGCCTACCTCCTGGGCAACGGCATCGGCTTCCTGCTGGTCGGCCGGCTGAGCGACATCTTCGGCCGCCGCTGGATGGTCCTCGCCTGTAACAGCCTGAGCATCGCCGGCTGTGTGTTGGGGGCCGCCGCCCCCTCCGTCGGCGCCCTCATCGCCGCCACCCTGCTCAACGGCTTCGCCGCCGCGGGGCAGCTCTCCCACCAGGTCGTCCTGGGCGAGCTGGTGCCCAACCGGCTGCGCGGCCCCATCGTCACCGTCGTCTTCCTGTCCTCGCTGCCCTTTGCCGTCTTCGGCCCCGCCATCGCCCGGCTCTTTATCTTGAACACCTCGCCCGCCCCCGGAAGCACGGGAAGCGCCCGTCGCGTGGGCGGCTGGCGCTGGTCCTTTTACCTGGGCATCATCTTCTCCGTGGTCACGGTCGCGCTCTACGCCGTCTTCTACCACCCGCCCCGCTACGAGCAGCTGCACGTCCGGGGGCGCACCAAGTGGGCGCAGGTCCGCGCCCTGGATTTCGGCGGCCTGTTCCTCTTCTGCGCCGGGGCGACGCTGTTCCTCGTCGGGCTGTCGTGGGGCGGGACCGCCTACCCCTGGCGCAGCGCCCATGTGCTGGGGACGCTGGTCGTGGGCATTATGACTCTGGTCGCGTTCGGGTTCTACGAGCAATACATCGCCGCCGCTCGTGGCAGTAGTCATGGTGGAGCCATTATGCCGCCCCGGATCTTTCGGAATGTGGAGTACATCGCCGTCGTCATGATCGCGACGCTGAGCTCGATGATTTATTTTTCTATGACGGTGCTGTGGCCGACCCTGATCGAGCACGTCTTCGGCGCCTCCGTCCTGGCCGTCGGCTGGCAGTCCAGCGTCGTCGGCGGCGGCGTCCTACTGGGGCAGTGCCTCAGCGGCCTCTCTATCTCCTACGTCCCGCGCGTCAAGCTGCAGACCATCATCGCCTCCGTCTGCGCCGCGGCCTTCATCTCGAGTCTGGCGGGTGTGATCGGCCCCGGCGACGGGAGCAGCAGCCACACGGGCGTCATCGTCCTGGGCGTCTTGGCCACCGTCGCCGTCGGCTTCAACGAGAACATCGCCTTCCCGGGCGTCACGCTGCTCTTCGACGCGTGCGACATCGGCCTCGCCGGCGGCGCGCTGGCCTCGATCCGGTCCATGGGCGGCGCCGTCGCGCAGGCGCTCTACAGCTCCGTCCTCCACACGCGGCTCGCCGCGAACCTAGAATCAAACGTGGGGCCCGCGGCGGTGCGCGCGGGGCTTCCCGAGTCGTCGCTGCCTGCTCTGTTCGAGGCGATACAGCTGGGGGACTACGCCGAGGTGCCCGGCGCCACGGGCCGGGTGGTGGAGGTGGTGGCGGCGGGGGTGAGGGACAGCTATGTTGCGAGCTTCAAGGTGGTGTTCTATGCGACTATTCCGTTCGGGTTCTTGTTGGTGCTGTTTGCTTGTCTGGTGCCGGACATGGAGAAGTATTTGACGGGGAACGTGGCGAGGCGGCTTCAGAGCAAGGATACGGAAAAGGGGTCTACCACCACTAGCGATGAGAAGTAGTATCCTTACTATCGTATATCCTTTTGACGAATCATGAACCTGGGACTTCAAAACCACTTGACGTAATCGCATGATATGCTGACTTGGTCCAACAATCTTCTCTCGGCTGCGTTTCCGAAGCCAGGGGCGGGGTGCGGAGAGGGCAGCATTTGACTGCGGGGAAGCAGCATTGACATGCAGTTATTCCAGAAACTCTCGTGGTATCATGGCCGACAGTGAGCCGCTCCAATCAGATAGATGTGTCGATGTGGAAATGGGACGCCATATAAAGTAATGGGGAGATGAGGTCCCGCTATCCGAGGAGAGGTTCCAGATAGCTCAGCTCATTTCTGTGTAAGCTGCAAATCCTCACTACCCCGACACCATGGCTACCACTCCAACCGAGATCCTCTTCGGACACCAAGCAGTCAATGTAGTACTGCGCATCGACAAGGAGGGATGTGTGTACTTCCACGACATCCTGCCGGTAGATGCAACTCCTCGAGCCCAGGGTACCCCCCATTTCGAGAGCTCCGCGACCCCTCTCTGCGAAGTCCGCCTCAGCGGCGAGGGCAATAAGCAGAGCAAGACTTCCAAGGCCCTGATCGGGAGCTATATTGGGACCCGGCTCCAGTACCGATCCCACGCCATCGAGACCGACGGCGGCCAGGGCCGCAAGACCCTCGACGTCGTGCTGCACGATGCGCAGACCGGCATCACCGTGACGAGCCATATGACCCTCTTTGACGGCCTGCCCGTTTTGCGGTCCAGCACCACGGTCCGCAACGACGGGGACAAGGACGTGGTCGTGACCCAAGTCTCGTCTCTGGTCATCGGGGGTCTCACCAGATCCAGGGAGTGGTGGGCCGACTTCACCGTGGCGTACGCGACCAACACCTGGTTCCGAGAGGCCCAGTGGCGCGAGCAGTCCCTCCCGGACGTGGGCCTCGACGACTTCGGGCTGTACCAACTCGACCAGGGCCACCTGGCCCCCATGTCGACCTTCGGCCTGTCGAACAGGGGCACCTTCTCGACGCAGGGCCACCTGCCCATGGGGGTGCTCAAACGCCGCGACAACACCGAGACTTGGCTCTGGCAGGTCGAGAACAACGGGTCCTGGAAGTGGGAGCTCGGCGACTGGAAGGACGATATCTACCTCGCCGCCAGCGGGCCCAACTCCAATGACCACGACTGGCGGCAGCGGCTGGCCCCCGGGGAATCTTTTACCAGCGCCACGGCGGCCGTGTGCCACGTCCTGGATGGCGGCGCCGACGCGGCGTTCGGGGCGCTGACGCGGTACCGGCGCCGCATCCGCCGGGCGCACCCGGACCACGAGCGCCTCCCCATCATCTTCAACGACTACATGAACTGCCTGATGGGCGACCCGACCGACGCGAAGATCCTGGCCCTGATCGAGCCGGTGGCGCGGTCGGGCGCCGAGTATTTTGTTATTGACGCGGGCTGGTACGCCGACGACAACGACTGGTGGGACGACGTGGGCGCCTGGGAGCCGTCCCGGAAGCGGTTCCCCATGGGCTTCGGGAACCTGCTGGACCGGATCCGCGAGGCGGGGCTCAAGCCGGGGCTGTGGATCGAGGCCGAGGTGATCGGGGTGCGCAGCCCCGTCGCTGGTAGCAAGGATGAGCTCCCGCCCGAGGCCTACTTCCAGCGCGACGGCGAGCGCGTCCGCGAGAAGAACCGGTACCAGCTCGACTTCCGGCACCCCGCCGTGCTCGCGCGCATGGACGGCGTCGTCGACCGGCTCGTGGCGGCGTACGGGGTCGCCTACTTCAAGTTCGACTACAACATCGAAGTGACCCAGGGCACCGACGTCGCCTGCCCCAGCTCCAGCTCTTCCCGGGGGCAGGGCAACTCGACCACAACCGCGCCTACCTGCGCTGGGTGTCGAACTTATTAGATCGGTACCCGGGGCTGGTCATCGAGAACTGCAGCAGCGGGGCCCAGCGCATGGACGACGCCATGAACGCAGTGCACACCCTGCAGTCGACGAGCGACCAGCAGGACCCCGTCCGCTACGCCGCTATCGTGGCCGCGGTTCACTCCGCCGTCGCGCCGGAGCAGGCGGCGACTTGGGCTTACCCGCAGCCCGGGTGGGATGACGAGACCAACGCGCTCACCGTCGTCAACGCGCTCATCAGCGGGCGCGTCCACCTCAGCGGTCGAATTGACCTCCTGGCTCCTGCGCAACTTGACCTCGTTTACCGCGGCATGGAGGTCTACAAGGAGATCCGCGGGGATATCGCGACGGCCGTGCCGTTCTGGCCGCTGGGATTCGCGGGGTGGCACGATGAATGGTTGGCGGCTGGGCTGAGGGTGATCCAGGATGGTGATGGCGGTAGCTCTGGAAAAGGGGGGAAGTGCTATTTGGCGGTTTGGCGCCGCGGCGGGGGGCGGGACTCGTGCGAGTTGCCCCTTTCCTTCCTCGAGGGCGCCGAGGACGTTTCGGTTTCTTTGCTGTATCCGGACCTGGCCGGGACCAAGTTGGAAGTTGTGGACAAGAAGGGCGTGCGGGCCACGATTGCCTCCACGGTCGGAGCCCGGCTCTTTTCTGTGGTCTGGAGTTAGATACGTATTTTATGTCCGCCTCATAAATGTTGTTCGTACATACCGTTACCTCGAGGTGTCGGTCTACCTCTCGCAATAAGGGTGATTCCGCACTGGAAGCCATCCTCAATACAAGTCGAGGCTTGACTCATTTTCACGAGCGGCATGCGGCATGCCGCGCTCTTTAGTTACTGAGTTTCTCCAGGGCCAATTGGAAAATGCCATTGGGGCCAGTACACATGGAACTTCGGCTGATTACTCATGCACATCTTTTCGTTGAGAGGGAAAGAAATCCTTTAGACTTCCTTCTAGGCAGAGCAATCTATTCTTCAAGCGTCACTCAATAGCTGCCCGCAAAGCCGGTAGTGCGGAACTGGCTGAAGAGGCCGCCTAAACCGGGACCGAGGGGCGCGGGATCGTGATCTCCAAGTGCGTGCCTAAAGAACAGAAACCGCAGAGGACGAGATACCACTAGCGCCTTCTAGAATAGAATCGAAGTTTATTTACCTTCTCCAGTCCAGACCCAGCTCCCTCGTCGCGTTCGATCATGAAGGGAGGCGGCCATCAACATCCACGAGTCGCGGACACTGGAGGCTTATGAAGCTGCGAAGATCATTACTCAACTCCAGTTGGAAGCCATTCTCTTCGACAGGGTCGCTCGCCCAACGAGGAGAAAGGAAAGGGCTCCGTAATGCACACCGGCCAATCGATTATGAGGGATGCGGCCGCTTGTCGAACTTGGGACGGGAGCTAGCTGCGGCATCAGAGAGTCTGTTCGCCAGGGAAACCCTATGGATTAGGGGAGCAGCGAGCTCGGTCGCAAGCCAGTCCCCAATTCGGGCATTCTCCCCAGCTGTCATGTGGAGAGGGCGTAACGCTTTCGAGATTGACGTGCCGGAATCAAGATGTTCGTGGCCGGCTTAGACTTTGGAGCAGAATGAGCTTGTACGGGGGTAGTGCGGAGAGCGAGGAGCAGGGACGAACTATGCTGACAAGGCATCTCGGGCATCCCTCGCCATCCTGATTCACAATGCCGGGTTTATAATAGGTAGAGTGCCAAGACAGGCCATAATTGAACTTGTCCATGACTTCCACGACCCTCTCGTTTTGCCAAAACTCGTCTCCAGAGGCATCACCATGGTCATCGACAAGTCTAGTGTCGGGGATCCAGTCCCCCCGGACAGCCATCTCACCTGGTTCGCCGTGATCCTGTTGGTCGTACTAGTGAAGGTGAGTAACATCCTGAACAAAGCAGGCAGACCTCAGTCGGGGTCGGGGAAGAAATGGCTGACCGGCTGTGTAGTTGTCGCACATTGCCTTGCGTGGTCCGTTGGCAAGAGTTCCCGGCCCTTGGTACACCCGGTTTACTTCGGCCGTGTACACCTACCATCAAGTCCGGGGCCAGGCACCGGTCTATGTCCAGTCCCTCCATGCCAAATATGGTCAGCAATCGTGCCCCTTGTACTTGACTTGTGCTTTGATACTGATCACGCTCGCCAGGGCCCATTGTACGCACCTCGCCCCACGAAGCCGACATATCGGACCCGCCCGCGGTCCAGGCCATCTACCGCATCAAGGGCGAGTTTCTCAAATCCCCTTGGTACGACTCGTTGGTCTTGGGGGCGCCCAACGTGTTCAACGCGACCGATCCGAACCTCCACCGGCGCCGCCGGCGTCTCCTGTCCCAGCCACTGTCCGAAACAGGGCTCCGGTCGCTGATCCCCATCATCGACGGCAAGATCCAGAAGGCCATCGACAGGATGGCCTGGGAGATGAAGGAACGGGGCGCGGCCGACATGTACAAGTGGTGGCTTTTCATGGCGACGGATATCATTGGCGCCTTGAGCTTCGGCGATTGCTTCCGAATGTTGGATAAGGGGGAGGTAAGGGATCTTTTCATCTGAGTCTTTCCTTCCCTTTCGTTCTATGTCTTATCTTAAATTCAATGAACGATGGAATTTGAATAACCAAACATCCTTCAACAGAAGAACCAGTACGTCACCGACCTCGAGTCCACCGGCGACACCTTCCGGGTGCGCGCGGCCTTCCCCTCCCTGACCCGGTGGCTCCGCAAGCTGCCCGTCCCGCTCGTCCCTGTCAGAAGCCTCCGGCAGGCCAACGAGGTCGAGTGCCGCACCATGAACTACGCCCACGAGTCGCTGCAGTGGCACCGGCGCCTCGTCGACGAGAACCCCGACACGGCCGTCCCCACGCTCTTCAGCAAGTTCTACCAGGAGAAAACCATCACGGCGCGCGAGATGGAGGTCGACGCCCAGGCTTATATTATTGGCGGCAGCGACACCCTGTCCAAGACGCTGACCTACCTGGTCTGGGCCGTCTGCCGGCACCCGGACGTGAAGGGGAAGCTGGTGCGCGAGATCCAGCAGCGCCTGCCCCTGCCGGGACAGCAGCGCAGCGGCTTTACGGACGCGCAGGTCCGCGATCTGCCCTACCTCGCCATGGTCATCGAGGAGACGCTGCGGCTGTACCCGGCCGTGCCCTCGGCGCTGCCGCGCGTGGTGCCGCGTGATGCGCCCGAGCTGTGCGGGCGCCGCCTGCCGGCTGGGACCACGGTGACGACGTCGGCGTACTGTCTCCACCGCGACCCCGAGGCGTTTCCGGAACCGGAGCGGTTCTGGCCGGAGCGCTGGCAGAGTCCGACGAAGCGGATGAAGGATGTGTTCATGGCGTTTGGGGGTGGGAGTCGAGGTGAGTTAGTTCCGGTTTTCCGTTACTTTGCCCCTGTTGTGGCGCTGATTGATGGCTGACGTCTTACCCGCACTCACTCACAGTGTGCTTGGGCCAGCATCTTGCACGGCTAGAGATTCGACTCGCAGCCGCAAGGTTCTTCCATCGGTTTCCCAATGTGGAGATCTCCAACTTGGAGGGGATGAGCGATGATGATATGGAGGCCCAGTGGCACTTTGTGCTGACACCGAAGGGCAAGCGATGCCTCATTGAGGAACCGCGAAACAAGAAGTAGTGGGGTTTAATGCAGCAACGCAGATGGTGGAATAGCTGAGTAGAATAATGACCGGAGATTATTCCATATATGCCATTGCTGAATTCTTTTGAATATGACAGTAACGTACTCGAGTTCATGTGTCTCATGAGTGCTTCTCGCGAGCCCAGGTTGTGCTCATGAGGCAGTCACACAAACTACCATGTCTCCTTTTTCGTCCAGAATTTCTTGCGCTTTCACCTCAACCCCGCTCTCGCTAATATCTGCAACACCAGCGATCCCCATGGCAATATCCATTTCCCCTTCTTCTCCTTTAACGTCCTCTTCTTCGTGCAAGAATGCCGCAGCGTGTTCCAAGATATCCACCTCGACCCTTTCCTTATCCTTCCGCCCCCGTAGACGAATGATACTCAACTCATACGCAAAGATAACATCCTCCTCCCCGCTCCGGAACGAGCTCGTCTGCTCATCCCTCCGTTCTGCCCCCAGCTCCCCGCCGACGCTGGCGAGCACCCCATCCGGCGCCACGGGCACGTCGGCCGAGACGCCACCGCCCACCGTGCGCGTCTTCGAGTTCGTGACGCGCAGCCCCCGCGCGATCTTGAGACCGCTGATCATGTACACCGGCGCGCGCCGCCCGAGCACGCGGGAGTTGATCACGGCGCGGACGCGGGGCTCGTCTAGCCTGGCGCGCAGCTCCTTCTCGGATTCAAGCGGGTCGTTGTTGCGCAGGTACTGCGTCTCGAGCCTGTCGATCTGGTAGGCGACGTCCGTGTCGGCACTGCGGTTCACATCTATCCCGGCACCGACGCTCTGGAGGAAATGGGACCAGAGACCTGCGTGCACCGAACGGCCGCGCCCCTGTGACAGGTCGTGGTCGTATTCCACGACCTTCTCCACCGTTGCTGCGTGCGTGTCTGAAGTGAGGTCCAAGGTTGAGAGTGCTTTCGCGGGACGGAGCGGGTCGGCGATGATGTTGCCCAGCTGGATGGGGCCGGATGGCTTGTAAGTGAAGTTGGGCGCCAGGAGGTACGTTTTGACCTGCGCCATCTTGTCTTGCCGGCACTGGTTTCTTGGGTCGTTTTCACCTTGTGGAAACGGGCTCTTCTGCACTGATTCTTGGGGATCTCCAGCTGCATCGGCAAAGGCGGCCCAATAAGCACGTGATAAGGCCGCAGTATGCATAGCCCGTAGATCGCTGACATGCAGGGCTACAGTGGCCTTTCATTGGTGGGCTACCAAGACTCATAGGTCTTGGGCATTTGTAGGGAATCGTTCGATGGCTTACGTCTGCTAGATAGACAGCTCTGATAATCGAAACGCTTAATCTTGGATATACACAAGAAGAGTTTAAAGTATATATTGGAGTCTAACTTCACGGGGTAGCTAGTATGGTCGTCTCTTAAGTATGCATGATTTCTTCGATCTACTGAATCACCACCTACACGCATCGACCATTCCGGCCCAAAACCCATCAAGCGACCTTGCCCCTTCAGTCAGAAACTTGACCGGTGTCAGGAACAGGCACCTGTTTCCCATGTCTACCGACATCTTAGCGAACATGGATATCATGCCACGTCGCGTCCAGAGCTTTCTCACTTCCGGGGATATCGGCTTGTGTGCCTGGGCAAGTCCGAAGTTCGCGTACGTCAGCATCATGGCCGCCGTCCCGGCCGCGACGGCGGTGGCTACTGAGGAACCGGACTTGGCGACCTCTCCGTCTATGTTACTCAGCCAGGCCGATGGTACGTTGCAGCCGAGTGTGCCGAAGACCGCTGGGCCGTGGGGATCCGCGGGCGGGTTCGTGTCCGAGAACAGCCCGTTTGCGTTGGTTTGGCGTATGGAGATGACGGCGTCGTGGCTGGCCGGAAACATCTCCCTCCTGTTTCCTCCCGAATTGGATGCAGCAGCGAAGAAGAGGAGTTTGTCGCGCTTGAACAGCTCGGCTTCGCGAATGGCGACGCTAATTTCAGATACCTCAGACTCGAAACCGAAAGACATGGAGATTATGTCAACATCGCACACTTCCGTTGCCCACTTGATTGCCTTTTATTCGGTTAGTCCAATGTATTGTTGTATTTCTCGCAATGCCACTTTACCTCGCATATGGAATGGGATGCTTGGCCCATTGAGTCCCTATCGCGTGCGATCCTTGCGACATATATCGGCAGTGGGCGCCATCTTCATGACCAGGGCGACAGTGTGCGTACCATGCCCATTTTCGTCAATTGGGTCATCTGAACCACCAAAAAAGTCCTTCCAGCCTCTAACTCGGCGGCTGCGCAAGGGAACCAAGAAAAATGTCGAGTCCGCGTCATAACCAGAATCTAGAACGGCGATTCGTATCGGCTCTATACGTGATTCGAGGATCATATGAGGGACTGAGTTACATATATGAGTGTTTCGCCGTTCGATATTCTCGATCCAGTCGTGCGAAGCTCTTGTGTCCTTCGTTTCGAGACTCATGGCTGGGGTGCCAGTGTTTGGAGGCTTTGGAGCGCTGAGTGGATAGAGATGCCGGCTGGACTCGATTGGGCCCATGGGTTCGATCTGATTGAGTGCACTCTCGAATTCCAGGAGTCTCACGAGACGATGTAATGGTTCTACAAGCACATCATGGAGAATTTTCCTTCTTTGGTCAATGTCGTGCTTGAGGTCATTCCATCCTGGGCCAGTCCTTGTTGAAGCTGTATCAAACGTCGTACTCTTCAGCGACTCTCGCAAGGCAGATCGAAAGATGGTATACTCAAAGTTAACCCACTGGCTTGGATCTTCGGCCATGCAAAACGCCAGGTTCCATTTTGCGTTGATACCCGCCTCCGCGGTATCAAAGTTGCAAAATTCAAAAGCTCGTCCACGCATGACCTCCAACAGTATCACGCAAAGGTTAATGATGCGCGGGTATCGAAATATCACCGAGTAAGAGTCGCAATACTCTTGGAAACCTTCCTCTGCGGCGTCAAACGCGACAGCAAAGTATGGTTTGGAAGCATACAGAGATTCCTCCCGTGAACTCGTAGGTGACGACGACTCAAAGAGGAAATGAATTGATTCGTTAGACCATCCACGGTTCATCCATGGCGAATCGTAGTACTGCCAGAAGGAGCGTGCAATTATGTAGCATAGTACCAACTTCATTTTATTGGACAGACGGTAGGTTTCCAATACACGCCTTAGTGGTAGGCCGGGTGAAGGACTGATACGCTGCTGCATGGGGATCCCTTCATGAAGCTGGTAAAGTTGGGAATTCCGCACCTGGAGGTTCAGACGTGACTCGAGCCTGATATTGACCAAACCACAAAGAGACCCTGCTTCGAGAAGTCTTGATGGGCCTCCATCAAACAGTTTGGTCGCGTCACCTTCATATCGGCCACTCTTCTTATCGTTTCTATTCGCAAAGTGTCAGATACTAATTCAAGCCTGTCAATAAAGCAACACCTACAATTTCACACGCAGTTGGGCATCTTGCCAGTGCGCTGGAGTTGCTGTCCATGAACGCATCAGGAAGTCGAACTCAAAGCCCTCACTCAAGCGGAGGATGTTGGCTTTGAGTCGCAGTCTAGCAGCGTGCTTGTCATGTTTTTGGCTGGACTGATGGCCTGCGCTACATATGCAGATAGAATGGTATTTCAGGACATTGTATAGCATCGTGTTTACCTCGCGCGGGTAATCGTTTAGTGTGGTGCCGGTCTCTGGCGCGGCCGTCTGGACGTTCGTGACAGACACAGTCTGGGAGTCTTCCGAAAAGCGCTCCAGCTGCTTGAACCACTCTTGCCTGATGAAGTCGGGGCCATGCAAGAAGTTGACGAGGCCGATCCGAGCTCGAGCTTCCGCTTTCTTCGCGCTACACTGCGTATCGGGCTTCACAAGACTGCGGAGGATCGACTGATGCCCATATGTTGGAGGGCTTGGCCACTTTTAACTCGATCATTGTCAGTTCCCTCTCGTGGTTGTGGCATTATCGAATGGGGTTTACGTACACAGCAGACGCCCTCCAAATCTATCATTAGCGTGCGCGACCTTTCTTTGAAACTGGCGGATTGTTCTGCGTCCACCGACTCGATTGTCTTCTTTGCTATCCACAACTCAGCAGCGAGACAACCGGCCCTTGCTGACTTCTCCTTGAGCCCAATATCAGCAGCCAACATGGATACCCTACCGAGGGCATCCTGCGCAAAATCGAGGGGCTCCTTACCGTTGTAGAAGATGTTCTCATCGCTGTAGCAGGCGTCCATTTTGTGATGACTTGGTTCCGCCACTGGGCCAGGGCGTTTACCGCAGAGAAAGCATCCTGATCCAGACGGCATGTCAATTGTCAGCGTGTAGACTTACTGCCAACGAGGCTCAATGACAGGCGCATGCGACTGGTTACAGGCTTGCCATGCTTGCTTTTAACCCCCACTCCCTCGCTTTCAGCTTCGGATGCCAGCCCCGCCATCAGCGCATGAGCGTGAGGGTTCACCAAAGTTCGGTATTGAAACCCTTCCCCCCCTCCTCTCATTGTTCCGATCCTGGCAAGACTTATCTGTTTCTTAGGTTCAAGATGACAAGATCGTACATGGAGTGGGCATTTCTTCATACATGCTCACAACAGCCAAAAACGCACCCACACATCCAGGGCTATCACGATGAGCCAGCCATTGATCACAACCGAGACAACGATATATGCAGCTGCTACGAATTGCCGAGATGCATTTCTTCCATGCCTCACATCCCCTGGCCTTATGAAGATGGAATGGGCGGAAAATCGGCTAGCCGACTTCAGTCTCTGGGCCAATGGTGTTTTTGCGGGAAGTCAGGACTCTTTGGATGAGCTTTTGAGTCGTGATCCTGATACTCGAGGTATCATTATTAATGTTCTCGTGTTGCTCCAAGGAAGCATCCAACAGTGCGAAAGTTTAGGTATAAGAACGCAGCTTTTGCTGCAACTCTTATGAACTCAGGCTTAGTGGCTAACGTTTCTAACAGCCTACTCATCTACAAGAGAGCCATTAGCACACCAATCGCCATGTGGTGACCAGTCGGATAATCCGTGTCCTCCTGGTGCTTTGCCCCGGACCTTCAGCCCCTTCTCAGATGCATTGCCAGACTCAGAACAGGCTATCCACTCAGATGATAATGGTTCAACAACTCTCGCCGCAGCAATGCGTGACGTCGAGCAACTCTTAAAGCAATTGGCCCGATTGTCCGTTTCAGTTAGGAATTCTGCCAATGCATCGAGATTTCGCAAGGCCGACAAGATCTTCAACCCTGATGACTACGGGGAACTACGGACGTATCTTGATAATATTATCAAGTCTCGACCATCAGGACCAAACGGAGTCGGGTTTGACAAATCAATGGATTCGATAACACCTATTCAGATGCGTCTTATCGAGGCAAATTTGAAACGAAGAAATCGGTTTGTCTATGCCATGCGACACGCGAAGAAACTCGCCCTGGCGCCCTCTGAACGCCATGAGAGAACACCACTTGTAATGGATCAGCCGAATATTCAGCTTTCGAGCACAACACCTCCTCTTGGCTCCCCAGATCTGGAGGCTGCTGGGTTAACTGAGACCAAAGCGTCGTCCTCGGGTACACTGCCACGCATGTTGTCTCCCAAGGCCCCATCATCGCGTGTTTTGATCACTGAATACACAACGACAACAACCAAGGTGGCCTACCCGAAACCACCAAAAGGAAATAGAACTTCAGATCAATTCAAGTGTCCTTGTTGTTGCCAAATTATCCCAGGATCTTATCGGGAAGGTGCTCAATGGAAGTAAGAGGCACATTCGCTACCCAATTCTCCGTGTCTGGATACTAACGATTAGATATCAAGGAAGCATCTCATGGATGACATCAGGCCATATACATGCATTCTTGACGATTGTCCATCGCCCGGAATACTATACATTAATCGTTCAGAATGGACCAGACACATACAGAATGATCATAGGAAGTCGTGGCAGTGCTTATACTGCAGTGCACCTGGAACAGTCCCGCGTCTCTTTACTACTGTCGATGGTCTTACCCAGCATATCCAAGAGTTGCATTCAGATACAGTCTCAGAAGAACACATTGCTGCCGCGGTGGCTGCCGCGTTGAGGCCCGCTCCCTTTGGCATTAACCAATGTCCGTTGTGTGATATTACCGGGTCATCTGATTCAGAGGCTCTGTTTAATCACATTGCTGAGCACATACACTCATTCTCCCTGCAATCATTACCATGGCAGGACGACCCTCTAATCGGCGAGTACTTTTCGCAGAACGAGTATTTTTACACCACATCGGACATTGCCTCGCAGCAATCCGATGTCTGGAGCATGTCCGAAAAGGATTTTGAAGGCCTTCCTTCGCTCGAAGACATCATTGATGCTGGGAACAGTACATTGCAAGACATGGAAGGACAAATACCATCTGAGGAGATGATAGCGGACGAGCAGCTGCTAGAAAATGCCAGTCAAGCCATCCGAAGTTCTGAAGATTCCCTTCATATGCGAGGAACTGGCCAACTGTCAAGTCGAGATGGGGTATTGGAATCAGCAGAATCACCATCAATTCCCGATAGCGCCCAAGTAACGACGAACTATTCGGGAGGAAGCATGGGAACTACGAGAACTCACCAAGGCCACACCCAGTCCGCCCAGCACGCCGTTCAGGAGGACCAGTGGGCCCCGTATCGCCCTCCGCATTTCGTACCAGATAATATTCCACCAGGACTAGCCGCTGCGTCGTCATCTTATGAGCCCATGGATGATTTTTTCCAAGAGCCCGAAAGTATGACCCTGTCCGGTAAAAGCGACGACACAGTTCACGACAACCCGAGGGACGGCTTCAGCTCCAGCCCAGACTTTGCTCGACATGGTCTTATGCAGGCGCAAATTCCTGCGGTATTCTCATTACCAGATGAAACGCTAGGTGGTTTCGACCTCATGCAAGGCGTCGACATGCAGTTTCTTCCCAGTGTTGAGAGCTGGTTCGTCAGCATGCATGTAAACAGCCCTGTACGCAGCCAGGCAGCAGTTGCATCCCGGGTTTCGGTCTCATCTCCGGACGAGGATCGGGATCGTACCCCTGAGGACATTATGGGAACCGGTGCCATGTTCCATGATATGCCCCCTGAACCCAGCTGGGATGAAAGCGATGTTAGGGAGGATTAAATTATTAGATGCAGATCTTTCCGCAGGCACTATTACCTGCGCCCATATTCATGTTGCAGCCTGCATGCGCATTTTCCTTCCTTTATAGAGCAATGCCTATGGATCGCCAGCCCCCTGATCGTCGGCCTGGTGGCACTGACATAGGTATTATAGACATGTTCAAGATGGTTTGTGGGAGTACGACTACACCTACCCATGTCAGGGAGAACCCCATAGATCCTTTGGGGCACTTTGAAGATTGTGCTTTCCTGTTTTCACATGGAGTCCAGTGTATTCTTGGCTCTGGTAGCTTTTCTCTCGTGCGGCTCCTTCCACGGGGTGCATGTGTGTTGCCAGATTGGGCCGGATATGTCCCTCACTTGTAGCAACATCGAAGCAACGTGGAAGTTACTTACTCGGTTAGGCAATTTGCTACAGTAGAAGGGGTCTGGCCTAAGAGCCCACTTTATTGGTACAAATATAGGGGTGGTTTTAGCTTCTGGTTTTAGGGGTCACAGTGGATGCATTGGCGCGCCGCGGGGTAGAGCTTACCTAAGGTGCGCTCTAGCCAGGTGCCAGGTACCTAAAGTCAACATCGGGCGTTCGCGTAGGATCGGCAATACCCATGCATCTGCATCAGATGGTTCGAACCTCATGCTGCACTTCGTTCCTCCTTTCCGAATCTCCTAGCACCAAAGACCTTACAACTTCATTTTCGATAGATTGCACGAAACAGCTGGATACTCTTTACCTGAACTGAACACGGTCGCGAGCGTTGTTGTCCCCATCCTGCACAATACCATGTCGTCAGGGTTGCGGCAATGGAGGCAGGATGTCTCTCCCTACCTCATCTTCCTCATTGCCGTTAGCACGCTGGGGTCCCTGCAATTCGGTATTCACTTGGTACGAGAGAGCTTCCCATCTGGCCCAAACCGTTGCTTGTTGCATATTCCATTTGATTAAAGATCACGGTGACTGACTTTCTATTCGCTTCTGCAGGCCGAGCTCAACGCACCCGAAGATGTCATTACCTGCCGAAAGAAGTCGATCTCGACCCGCGCCCTGCCGGACTGCATCCCCATGGACAACGCCGCCTTCGCCGCCGTACAGAGCGTCTTCACCATCGGCGGCCTGATCGGGTCCCTCGGCGCCGGGCCGACGTCCTCGGCCAAAGGTCGCCTGTTCGCCATGCGCCTCACGAGCGCCTTCTTCGTCCTCGGGTCCGCGATCGAGACGCTCGCCACCGTCGTCCCCGTCATCGCCATCGGTCGACTGCTGGCGGGTGTTGGCGCCGGCGCCGCCACGGTCATCGTGCCGTTATACATCAGCGAGGTCGCGCCGCCCAAGGAGCGCGGCTTCTTCGGCGTCATGACGCAGATCAGCATCAACGTCGGCATCCTGCTCACGCAGACCCTCGGCTACTTCTTCAGCTACGGCTCGGCCTGGCGATGGGTCCTCGGCACCGGTGTCATCGTGGGTGCCGCTCATGCCTCGGGGCTCTTGGTGGTTCCCGAAAGCCCGGCGTGGATGGCAGCGAACGAGAACGTTACGAAGGCCAAGAAGACTCTGCAGCGCATCCGAGGATCGGGCTATGACATCAACGAGGAGACGGCTACGTGGGGCCCGGATGTTGCTGTCCCAGAAGAGGAGGCGGCGCTGCTTGATGCGGAGAACGTAGTGACCGCCATGCCTCCTGCAGATCTTGGTCCAAGCGGCCGAAAAGCTGTAGGTGAATCGGGCTCGCACAAGAGCTTCGTCGAGGTGATTCGCGACCCTCTGACGCGCCCGGCCATCATCGCCGTCGTCGGCATCATGCTATCCCAACAGCTCTGCGGCATCAACTCGATCATCATGTACTCGGTGTCCCTGCTCGCGGACCTACTGCCCATCAGCTCGGCACTGCTGACCATCCTGATCTCCGTCATCAACCTTGTTACCACGGTGGCATGTTCCCCCTTACCGGACAAGCTCGGCCGCAAGACGTGCCTGCTGCTGTCCATCGTCGGGCAGGGCACGAGCGCCCTCCTGCTGGCGCTGTCCATCATGTTCGGGATCAAGATCCTGAGCGCCTTCCTGGTGCTGTGCTTCGTGGCCTCGTTCGCCGTCGGCCTGGGCCCCGTGCCGTTCATGATGGCCAGCGAGATGGTGGGGCAGGACGCCGTGGGCGCGGCGCAGAGCTGGGCCCTGGGCGCCAACTGGGTCGCGACCTTCCTGGTGGCGCAGTTCTTCCCCCTCGTCAACACGGCCCTCAACAGCGCGTTAGGAGGCGCGGGCTGGGTCTACTTCATCTTCGCGGCGCTCGCGGGCGGCTGCGCGCTGTTTGTGTGGTGGCGGGTGCCCGAGACCAAGGGGAAGGCGAGCGTGGATGAGGTTTGGGGCAGGACGCATCGGTTAGAATAGATGGACTCGATGGTGCATTGTTACTATTACTATAGACTAAGTACATAACAAATACACGGGTTAGTACGCCTGACGCGGGCGTAACCTAGAATCCTTAATCATCTGGTCAATCTGGACAATGCCTGCTCGCACACCATCGACGACGTGGAGGACCCCGTAGGCAAACTTTTCGCCCTCCGTCTCGCATACGGCACTGCGGATGGTCTCCTCCAGCCCGGCCATGCCGGCACAGCCCATGACGATGCAACTCACTCGGCAATCCCGGGTCCCCTTGGCCAGCAGCCTCTGCGTAGCCTCCCGGATCTTCTTGGTGACGACGGCGGGGTCGACCCCGTGATGGAAGTCGGAGGCGTTGAGGCCCGTGGACTCGACGCCCGCAAAACGATCTCCCCCAGGCGCCACGCCGGGCTGGCCACCCCCCAGGATCTCGGCCACCCCCTCGGTCAGGTGCTCCTCCCAGAACTTGCCCGTCGTCACGATGCCCCACCTGTCGCCGCGGTGGACGTAGGTCAGCGCCATGGCCCGCAGGACGGCGGCCTCGAAGATGTTGACGGCGGCGACGAGCGGGGCGAAGCGGGCGACGAGCGGGTGCACGCTGAAGCAGGCGACGAGCACGCCGTCCCAGCGGGGGGGCTCGGCGGGGTCGCCCCACTCGGGCAGGTCGCGGCAGACGACGTCGGTGCTGGCGAGGATGTCGTCGGCGTCGTTGATGCTGGAGGGGGAGGGGGAGGGGGCGGTGTAGGTGTGGATTTCGACTGTCTGGGTGATGGGAAGGGGTGAATTAGTAAGGAAGAGGGGCGGGAAATTTGATTGGACGAGGTATAATATAAGACGGTTGAAAAAGAGACTTACAGGTCCGAGATCTACGGAGTTGATGACGGGCTTCAGGCCATCGGTCATGGACTGGGAGGAGTTGGGGTTCAAAACCAGAATCCGGGTGGGTCTGGGCCGGACAAGCTGGAAAGACATTTTGCAAATATCTGGGTTACTCCTATTTCACACAAGGAGAGTTGATTTGTGTATGATAGAGGATGGGATTTGCTGTCGGTCACCATCGCCAATATCGCGTCTATAAGTAGGTCAGGTGGGGGATGTCAATGTAGGTCATTGGTTCGACAGTGTTTGTTAGCGCTACTGGCACTGTCAATTCTACCTACTCAATCTTTCTCCTCGAACTTGAATTCTCTGCAAGCCACCGTTTTACATGACGGCTTTGTGGAAGCACATGTCCTGTTGTAACACATTACTTTTCCAGGCTCACTGCGTTGTACGTTATCTGTCATTACTCTGTCCTGGCAGCCTGTCTGATACCAACGCTGAAAATGCGATATTCAAGCGTTCAACTACCCCTCACAGTGCATTCTCTACTGTAGCGCCCAAGACACAACACCGACGGTAGGTGAGAATATTGTTCCTGGGGAAATATGGGACAGAAAAGGGGTAAAGTAGATACAGGATGTTTCTCTCGAGGCAAACAAGGGGGGAAGGTCGTTCCGAGCCGCCGTACCTTTGGGTATATCGGGAAAGCAACGGAATGAATAAATAGTCAAATATACACCTTGATAGGCTGCCGCCGAACCTCATCCCGTAGCCCGCCAACCATGGCCGCATTCACCATCTGACACCTCGCCTCCCCCACCGCCGGTCCGGCGCGAAATAGGGAGACCGCAAAGGCCGCCCATGCCACCTTGCAAAGATTCCACACCCCGCCCCCCGCCGCGACCGTCCGCTCGTACGCCCGCTGCAGCCCGTCAAACGGCACCCACTCGTGGCCGTGTCCCTCGTGAACATGTCCAAAGACGTGTAGCCGCAGCGTCGAGCGGACCCGCCACACCTCCCGCAGGAGGTGTTCGCAGCCCAGCCCTTGCAGGTCCAGGTGCGCCTTCAGCGGGCCGTGCGTCACGAGGATGTCGACGTCGTCGGGGACTTTGCGGTCCCAGGCCTCCTGCCCGCCGTCTGCTCGGGGGTACTGGAACGCCCAGTTCCCGTTGCGCGGCGAGCGGGGGCTGCCGTACACCCTAAGACGCCTCGGCCCGTTGCGTCCACTCACGGTGATCCAGACACTACTATCACACAGGTAGTTGATATCGCCCCAATCGATCCGCGCCCGCTCCTCGTCGCGCTGGCGGCGGCGCCGCGCCCGGCCGTCCAAGTCGTCGAGCGCTAATTTGCTGGGGGCGGGGTGGTCGTAGTCGCACGCCGGGTCGAGCAGGAGGTCGTGGTTGCCGGCGACCACGACCTTGTGCCGGTGGGGCTGCGCGCGCAGCCAGGCGACGGCGGCCTGCAGCTCCGCGAGGGTGCCGGACTGCGTCAGGTCGCCGGCGTGGACGAGGAGGTCGCCGTCGGGGAGGGGGCCGCACCGGGCGTTGGCGTTGTGGGTGTCGGAGATGCACACGACGGACACGGGGCTCTCCTCTTCGTCTGCGCCGTCCAAGCGGAGAGGCTGCGCGAGGGTCGCCCCAGCCGGGGATGATAGTGACGGCGGTGTGGCGAGAGGACGAAGGCGACGATGCCGCGAGTACAATTCCTCGGCGAGGAAGATGCAGGGGCGGCGGTGGAAGAGCTCCCAGGCCGAGGGGCGCGGCCGGTGAAGGAGGGACGCAAGTTCGGACATGTCTTCTTAATTCAGGGTCAAATGGATGCCGATGGCTATCAATGATGCATTTCGGGTTAACATCATTTTCGGGACATGGTTTTATTGACGGCAGGGAGTTATATATGGGAACTTGAAAAATAGTTGATATTGTCTTCGGAGATGCCATGAGCTTAAACGTGGCCACGCCCAAGATAGGCCGCAGCTTAACTGACGCCTTATCATCTTGGATTCCAGCTCACTTTTCCACAATTGAGGATATATAAAGTTAATCTTTATCTGGAATAATCGCTGTTTAGTAATGGAACACCGGCTAGCCCACATAGAATTTTGGTAGGCGGTTATACCAAACCTCCCATTGATCCAAGATTGGCAAATGAGTTTGCCATTATTATTATTATACCGTGATATTATCCCGCGATAATCATACCGTCAAGCCTTGCATTCAACACCTGCTTGTAGCCAGGCCAACTCGTGATATCCGCCAAATAAGCGCCGGCCACCTGCCACCTCTGCGCTATAATCGCCAACAACTCCACGACGTCTTGGATCCACGCGACCGCCTCGCAGTTCTCGTCCTCGAGGACGAGCCATTCGCACTCGCCGGCGACCTGGTACAGGCAATGGCAGATGAGCGGGCTGAGGTTACACTGGACCCCTTCATCACCACCCTCTCCTTCCTCTTCTTCTACTTCTTCGTCCTGGTGCAGCTGTAGTCCATCCGCCGCCGTCGTCGTCAAGATGAGCTGCAGCTGCCGCCGCGCGAGGCCGGCCACCTCGCGCGCCACGTCGTAGATGCCGCCGAGCGCCAGCTGCTGCAGCTCCGTCTCCTCGGCCGAGCGCGTGCAGCCCTCCCAGCGCTCGTTGCACGCATACAAGCCGTACAGGATGACGCGAGCCGAGAACGCCACTGCCATGGCCGCCGAGACTGCTATGGGTATGACGGTTGCTGCTGTTGATCCACTGCCTTGTTCGTCCACTGCTACTGCTACCCCAGTGCCAAGGACCCCGGGATCGACGGGGACGGCTTGGCTGCTGCTGCTGCACAAGTGCCGGGTAAAAGCGGACGTGGCGTGGTGCAGCTGCCGGGCTTCGCGGATGTGGAAACCGATCTCCCCATCACTACTGCTACCTGTAGTCCCTGCAGAAGCAACCGTACCATTCGTCGCCACCATGGGCTGTTGTTGCTGCTGCAGCAGCGGCAGTTGGGGCAGCCTCCGGCGCAGCTCCTCGCGGTGTCGTAAGACGAGCCCGAGCAGGTGGGCTGATTGGCACAGGTTGGCAAAGGACCCAGTATTGTTCATGAGCGACGACGCTTCTGTCGGGTTCGATGCGCCGCTCCTGCTGCTAGTTGATGCTGCCATGACGAACAGGGCCTCGTTTACCCCGATCGCCCCCAGGTCCCAAGACTCATCGGGTGCGGGGAGTAGCTCGCCCGGATGGGGTTCCGGGGCCGCTAGGGGCATGCCATGGATGCCTTGATGGGCTAGGCTGCAGACACGAGCAGGTTTTCACTTTTTAGTAAGTACTTCTTCGTATTCCTCGTCATGTAGTATTTCTTAAGTAAAGTTTGTAGATAGCGAGAAAGAGATTCTATGTTGTTTTGCATAAAAGTTACGTACCGGTCCAGAACCACCACCGCCCACCAGGCCCGCCGCTCCTCTTCTCGCCCGGTCCAGGTCACGGGGCTCTGGAACATCTGGGGGCCGTGCTCCCGGTCGTGGAACCCCATCATGATGCCCAGGCGGGCGGCGTGGCCGGCGCTGAGGTAGGCCGCGGGGTAGATGCCGTGCGCGAGCTCGTGGGCCGCCACGAGGATGGTCGCTTGCAGCAGCGCCAGGGACGGCCGGCAGCGCGTCTCGGCTTTCGTCAGGCCCTCCTTGGCGGCCAGGTACCGCGGACACGTTGCTGCGACTGCTTCTTGTGGATGGCCCGGGGAAGAAGGCCTCGTGGCGAGCAGGCGCATGCAGGTTAGCAGCAGGGCGAAGTTCGTGTCGGTCCTTTGGGCCTGCTGCTGCTGCTGCGCGAGGGTCCGGTACAGCTGCTTCTTGCTGAGGATGGGCAGCCAGCGGTGGACGGTCGCGAAGTATCGAGCGACTGCTGCGTCCAGGCCCGGCACCTCCTCATCTAAGCTGGACCAGAGCCCGTCCAGCAGCGGGTCGGGCGCAGCACGTTGGGGGCAGACGGTGGACGACGATGGCAACCGTGGAACGCTGTTCTCGGGATCGAGAAAGTAGAGCGCGGGGAAGCCGCTCGTCGTCTCACACGAGCCTGATGCAGGCGCAGCAGCTGCAGGCCTTCCATCGCTGTCGTTCACTGCATTGCCATTTCGCGACGCTCTGGCAGTACTACTAGGAGGAGCCCCTGAGTCGTCGGCCGGCGGTTTGTACGCCCGTGCAGGGTACGCGCAGTCCTTGTCAAGCCGGATACACTTATTTCATAGGCAGAGCGTAAGTTATTTACTTCACTTGGCATTTTCTTCCTCTTTTACCGGCCGTTCTTACGATATGCAAGATGTTTGACAGAGGGAAGGTGTGGTGAGATCTTACTAGGGAGCAAGACGGCACCTCTTTGGTGCATCTTCGCTTCAGTCGTCTGATAATGAGATGCGATGAATGAGCGGGTACGGACGGGTCTCACCGCGGCGGTTCATGACTAAGGTATGCAGTTGTAGCCGCAATACCAACGTACCTGCAAGCGTGGCAGGCAAAGCGAGCCTTTTTACTGGTGGACCTCCTCATTGATGGATGGCCCTTGTCGTGGGTGAGGATTCCTGGAGTTTGTAGATCTGGGGATATCCTCCCAGGCAGCTCGACTTGTTCAAACAGAAACAGCGATAGAAACAGATGAGGTCCCAGGTTGAGTACCAGCAATCAATCGGTCTTCAGTCGAAACATCAAGAGCTTGTTTCACCGAATATCGGCAGAGTCCTCGGTACCGGGCGAAGGTTTTGGTATTTGTGTTTCTGTCGACGAGCCCGTTGATGGTTGCGCAAGGAGAATGCCGTTCAATTGTCCGCTCTCGAAGAAGGGGTCCCGCTGTGCCGCTGTCAGCTGCTGTGCTGGGCTGCAGCATTGTCCGCTCTGACAGCTTGGCCTCCAGAAATTTGGGAAAGTCTGAACTCTGGGCCGTCAAGCGCTGGGCGCCGTATCAGAGGGCGGCGTTGCTATCTATGGGCTTCTCCCTCCCTTACCTATGCAGCTAAAACCCCGCACGAACTGCACTCGGATGTTTGCAACTTGGCATCTTGGGGAAAAGCTGAGATCGCATTGGCTTGTCATATTTTTTTTTAATCGGACGTTCAAGGATCCCAAGACCCCTCGTGTCTGCCACCCTCCCCTGGGTTCTTGCATGCATATGACTACAATGGCGACATTCCACAATCCCATGGCGCGTCCGAGAATTGTCCAGCCTGCCAAGCCGTCTGTTCTGTTTGTCATGAAAACGGCTTTCTATCGGCGATGCAAAGCAAGCCGCGCGTTTTTGCCCTTTTGCTCGCGTGTGCCGAGTGATGCCACTTGATCGTGACGCCGGGAGGAGAAGTAGGCAGTTACTGTGACATTCTGTCGACCTTTCTCTCGCAGTATTCCGTCACACCCAGCCTAGGCCCTTCTAGTGTTGAAGAAAAGAAAAAATTAAGTTGACAATTTCAGGGAAATTTCGTGGGCGTCACGTCAGAGTGGTTTATCTCAGCCAAGGCGAAGCTGAATCTAACGGGCGCCGTTTTGTGACTTATCGTCCTTCTCCCTAACCCAGGGCCCGCCAGCCGGCGCAGCCATCGCAGCCAGCCGGGCCAGTAGCTTGGGGAGCTATCGAAAAAAAAAGTTGCCCCATCGGGGCTGGAGCGTTCTATGATCGAAGGTTGTCCAAAAGTTGCAAGGCAGCCAAGGGGTAAATGAGGGGGTGAGAGGAGAGGGAGACTTTTTGGCAGGGTAAGGGAAGGGTAATACAAACATAATGGACACCCAATGGGACAGCATGAAACCCATCGTACGGTCCTATTAACCCCCACCGGTGAGCTCCATCGCATTTCATTGACAAAGATTTGCCCATTTCCCCGCCGCGCCTAGAAGTCTGGACGGCTAGGGGACTCGGAGACTCGGGGCGATACGGCAGGGGGGTTCTGAGGGGGGAACGCGCAGCAACAGCGTTACCATCATACCACATCACACCCAGCACCCAGCGTCCCAAACCCAATTGCTTGTCGCAGCGTCAAACGCCCTCGCCCTGAGCCGGATCCTGACTTATCTCGGTGGCTGCCACCTAGAAGCGGGCAGCACATCTGCATCTGATCTAGCGGGGACCGTGATGCTGGCTAGCGCTATATAAGTCCTGGCGCTGGAAGCCAGAGCCGGTCCCAACTTTTCCTCGGCTGCCAGCTAGCCTGACTCTCCTACTAAAGTAGCACTAGAGGCAGCTGCGAACCTGAACCATCGCCAACCCGCGCTACTGGCGCATGCACACACACACGCTTTACACGCTTGGACGAACTTGGACTCCCATTGCTACCTACCACTACCTACCTCGCATAGGAGCACCGCTCAGGTTATCAGAAAACTGCCGCACCGTTGGCATTGGGTAGCCACACATTTCCGTCTCAACCACACCAGATTCGTAGGGAAACGTTATTTGGAAACGGATATCATAGGTCGCACTTGGGGACAGGCCTAGCCCGAAGCCAGACCTGGAAGCGACAGGCCTGCCTACATTAGCTCTGCGTTCTGCGTATCGCTGGCGGCAAGCAACAATAGATAAAAACCACCACATCCATCCTCCCGCCGCATCCTGCCCTGCCTCCTTGATTTCTCGATCGATTATCATTGCCGATTGTCAATAGTGTGTGCTTGCTTGTCACTCTATCACAAAAATACACCCATCCATCCATCCCATCTCCCTACCTAGTCAACGCCGCCAATCAATATCCATCCTTCGGGGTGATTGCCTGCAACTTGCCTACAACTCATCCCTCATCTATTGGGGCAACACCAAAAAACAAGATATCCGTTTTAATTATCCCACACAAAAATTACTACAACGCATCTTTTTTTGTCAAATCGTCCAGCAAGCTCTGGGCTGGCATCATAATCTCCCTTAGTACCCGATTCGACCTTATTTTGTCGGTGTGGAGATCTACATCAAATCGTGATTGCGGCCGCGTCACCTCCTGCTACCACCCTCTGCCACGTGCGATAACGACTTGCTTCCCTCTGAAACTGGCCCATATCCGGATGCCCACCACCCAATCCCAACGGGGGCCCAATTAGGGATCGACAGGGCAGAGCAATCAACTCGCAACTTCTTCTAGGAGAATAGAGCCTGGCAGTGGAAGGAATAAGTGGGAGAGAGGATTGGACTGCACGAGATCGAGAAAAAGAGTACAAGTACTTAACCCAAGGACCTTTCAGCCCGCCCCCGTGCCACACACAACGACACATCAATTGTGTACACTCTATTGTACCTCTACTAGACCTACCCCCAGGGCTATCACGTCACCGCCGAGAGCTGAACAACTTATTTCTCTTCTTATATTATCGTGGCCTCCCTCCTCCAATTTCCAAAGGAAAATAAGACTCCCTGCTCCCCAGGAAATCCATCTACCTTTCTACCAAGTCGTTTCATGACAATACATCCATCCCAACTACTACTCCTCCCACCACGACAACAAGGCACATTCCTAACCTCAGCCACATACCAACCCATTGTCACCAGCTCATAACGACGAGAACCACATCTACTCCGATGCGCTCGCCAGTAGTACTTTTAGGACCACACACCAGACTAGAGCATCTTGTAACTACTACTATTGCTACTACTCCAATAACAAACACCTCTTCAACCTCAACAACAACACCGCATACCATCAGCCACCATGTATAGCGGCACGCTTGAACAGCAGCTGGACCGGGTTGCCCAGCAGCAGCAGCAACACCAACACCACAACGGCGACTTCGTCATGCAGAAGTACCTCCTCCTCCAGAACCAGCACGACGAGCTGCAACAGCACATGCACGAGCTGTGCCCCCTCTACACCACCTCGTCCACGGCCGTGACCTCGCCCTCGTCCTCCCCGACGCGGATGCTGAACCCCCGCTCCTCCAACTCCTCCATCAGCAGCAACAGCAGCTCCGGAAGCGTCGCCTCCCTGTCGCCGCCCCGATCGCGACAGCACCGCCGCCGGTCCTCCATCCCTCCCGCTGCCAGCAACGGTAGCTCGTGTGGGGTCTACTCTCAATTGGCCCCCGTGCTCGACGAGGAGGTGATGCACGAGATGGCCGCGGACGAGCAGATGCTCTGCGACGTCAACGAGGGCATCAAGCGCGCCCTCACCGAGCTCCTCAACTGCGACAAGGTGCGCCAGGACCGCGCCATGCGGTCCTGGGTGCAGACCCGCCTCATGGACACGGAGCGCGAGCTGCGCACGGGGAGGCGCCGGAGGAGCAACGGCGGGCCCGCCGACTATTGAACGCGCATACCTTAATGCGCAGCACATGCACTCAATTTATTAGGTGCTTGATCATTTCCAAGGCTTTTTACTGGGGCTCTTTGGCTCTGGCTCTGGGACCCCGCGGGCGCGTGGGGATTTGGGAAAGAAAAATGGAAAGATGATCGGCATAAGGAGGAAGGAAAAAAGTGGTTGGGTTGGTCGACGATGACGACGATCCATCCCACTTCACCTCCCCGGTGACATAATTAATCAGGAGAGACGGAGCATCGAATGCTTCCTCACCGCGTCTTTTTCTTGGTTGGTCACGAACCAGCAGGGACACTTAGGGATACTACAGCAAAAAACTGCATTTTGATGGATATCGTGCAGCACGAAACGAACGGGTGGGACTGGGAAGAGAAAAAATTCAATGGGCGTGCGCGCGTCGATCTGGGAAGGTTTTTTCTTCTAAAACCTCGAGATACCTAGTGTGCAACGGACGGCATTTTACGGAAGAGAGAGACTGGCTCTCAGGAGTTGTATCGCACACTTTCTTCGAAAGCGTATGATTGGTTTATTTGGCGTGGCGTTTTCACGGGCGCTTGGCTTGATGGGCTAGCAGCACAGCAGCATCATTCGGTTTTTGTTTATTTTGTCATTTTCAACAACAACAGCATTCTATGATTGGGTTGCATACCAACAACCCTTGGGAAGAGGAAAAGCATAGAGCGGGTGAACAGAGGAAGAGATGAATAGCCGGCCGCATTGGAGACAGGCCATGGGCACAGAGATACCAAAACTTACTTAATATCCACCAACCGAAATACCAATTGACCAAGATTCAATGTTCATTCAATCTATCGAGTCTATCTACGAGAGCCTCCTTTTTTCCCCCGTGATGGTCCTTGATCAATGATCTTCGTGATATATCCATCCGATACCAGATAGTCGGATACCCAAGTCAGTTTCTCTGGATGATCTGCGACTAGTTCCTGAATGGTGCCAGGTACTATTTTCAACTAGCTACATGCACATACTTAGAACAGACCGAAATCGAAGATTGCGCCACAGAGGACGCCTGGGCATATCGCCACCATCCCGTTGTGGTGGTTGTGGATGTCGGCTTGTGCCGAGTCGTACTGTATTCTTGGATGCGGATGTTCTGCCCGATGGTGTTTTTGTCACTTGTTACACGCATCCCCAGGCTTTTTTGCCTTGGCTGCCCGGCGGACCTTCAGCTCCCAAGCCACACAAGCACAAGTCGGGACACACTAGACTGCTAACCTACATCATGTTGTACTAACTTTGGATCCCCTGACAGCCTTGGAGCCTTGATTCCAGCCTGAATGTGTGCCCTGGCTCAATCAACGTTGGGGGATGATCGGTCATGAGGCTTTTGAGCTCTTGGTTTAGATGTACATAGTTGACGTAGGTCTGGAAAGCTAGAAGCCAAGAAATAATATTTTTAGCAATGATCCGTACCAGACATGCATCCATGTGCCCATCATTTCTTTTTTGCTCATCCCCAGGATTGAAACGGAAGCTTTAGTCGAGCAGTTAGTTAGCTGGTTCGGGGTTTTAGCCTCTTCAACGACGATTGTGTTTCAAATTACAGTTGAGACAACACGCTGGTTGCGGGATGAGTCAAGTCAAAAGCCCCCTTTCAGGGACCGACACATCTTCTAGAATAAGACATTATGATGTCAACTTGTCAGCGTGATGTGCCACGAACGACACCCTCCCCCCAATCCCGAAGGAGTGGTGCATAGCCTCCGAGCCTCCCTCTTGTTCAAGTGTCGATGATGAACATCCCTATTTTGTTGGTTGTTGGGGCGGCTTCGATATCGAGATTTCCTCGTTTTTAGTTCTGTACCTTGCTGACGACTGGGTCCTTGCCGGGTTGATCTTCCTTGTTCTTGGCACTTGGGGGCGGCGATCTTTGGGTTTGTACGAGCCCTGATCAAGGACGACGTCTACCAGCGACCATCCGTTACGGGGAAGTCGACACCCGTGCGAGCCGTATTGCGTGTTCCGTTACATTCTTGCATTCGAGTGAGAGAGCAAGGCAACGCAAACACGTTTCTGCAGATTGTTATTGATTTAATCGTTGCATCACACCAAACGGCTTCTTCTCGACAAGGGTAGACAAACACAGCACCAGCACCAGCAGTTTGTTCGGGCATTAGTCTAACACGTACCTACATGCAGATCACCTAACGCCACCTTTTACCGGAGCTCTGGCTCCAGAATATGCAGGTTGGGTATCATTTTCTAACGGATATCAAAATTAACACGGTCGACCAATCCGAAGTCTCTGCGCAGGTATTGCGCAATATCTGAGCAAAATACCAGCCAGCATCGGCTCATCGAGTGACAAGAAAAAAAAATTACAGTAGAAGACCCGATGCGATCGGGACCAAACTCGGGAATGAAGGTGCCGTAGAAAACAACATGCCTGGATTGTCCTGCCTTGGCTGCATACGTCTGGACCCCTTCTGATCTCAACACCTCGTCTTCTCTGCCAATTGCATGCAGTTAAGCCACAACAGCGCGACGAGTGATGTGCACAGGCATCACCACCTCAGGTCCGTAGGCTCGCACGCAATCCTCCACCGTGACACAAACGACTGGTAGCTGGTAGTCTGTAGATCACGGAAGGCAGGAGCTTCAGCTCCTTGGACTGGGCTGATAGCAGAGCAACCAGCCCTACATGTGTATGTTCTGGCCCTGTAAGGCCCGGGCTTACTAGATAAAGTAGCCATGTAGGAGGAGGAGCAGCTGCGCATGATTGTTATGATATCATGCCTGTTGATATCTTCACCCCCTACTCTACGGCCCGCGGCCGTGCACGTTGGCGGGATCGACTTTGTGGGATCGAATCGTTCGTTCAAGGGAAAAATAACTGCCAAGAAACCGATCCATTTATCGCCACGATCGAGAAAGAGCTGGCATGTCTTGTAAGCTTGCCATGTCACCGCTGTCAGACTGTTTAGGGCATGCAAATAGGGTCAAGTGACCATCTGAGGCGGGAAAAAGAAACTTAGGTAGCTTTCCCCATCATCTCCTTCTCTCCTGCCCAAAAGCAGCTTCAGCCCTACAACGTCCGGATATCCCCGGAAACTGTGGGATTGCAACCTGACGCTTGCCAAGGTATATATACACTGGAGCCGCGATATATTGTTGGGCGCCCGGCCAGCAAGCATCAAAACATCCGACAGCGACGGTCATGATCATTGTTCGAGGGACCTCAACCTGGGAGCCAGACTTGGGTGTAATGCTTTTAATTCTAACGCTCTAGGCATAGTCGTATAGATGCTTTGAGGGTATCCCTAAGTATGTATAGTGTCTCCCGTGACATATGTATGTTGTTCACAGAAGATGATTGGTTCTCTAAACCAACATCGCGATCAATACACTGAAGTACATGTACATGTAGTTGCCTCTACTCATGCATCTGGCCATTGTCCCCTTACGGGGGCATGCCGCCCATGTCCAACATGTGCCCCATCTTCTCGATCTATTGCAAGGTTTGTTGTTAGCTGCTTGATGCGTGATGACTCCAATGTGCTGTTGGGACTACTCACCTTCGTCCGTAGGTACCCCTCGACCTCCTGGCTCCGGAACCCCTCCCCCTTCTTCCCCTTCCAGCTCAGCGGCACCATGGCCACCCGCTCCACGACGCGGACCTCGCGGTTGGGCCCCTCGACGGCGCGGATCTTGTCCGGGTTGTTGGTCAGCAGCCGCACCCGGTCCTGGCCCAGGTCGCGCAGCATGGCCGTCGCCAGCCCGTACGACCGGGCGTCGGCCGGGTGCCGCAACAACAAATTCGCCTCGACCGTGTCCGAGCCCAGGTCCTGCAGGTTGTACGCCTTCAGCTTCTCGCCCAGCCCGATGCCCCGGCCCTCCTGCCGCAGGTAGATGATGATGCCGCCGTGCTTCGCCTGCGCGGGCAGCGACATCAGCCGCGCCGCCTCGTCCAGCTGTTCGCCGCAGTCGCACCGCGCCGACCACGCCGTCTCGCCCGTGTAGCACTCCGAGTGTATGCGGACCAGCGGCGCCGACTGTGTCTGTGTCTGCTGTTGCTGTTGTTGTTGCTGTGTCGTCACCGACTCTTCTGTATGTGAGCTACTAGCACCTGTCACATCCATACCGCTCTGCGTCCGCCCCGGGAACAGGCGCCCCGTGTAGGCGCCGCGCACCATGCGGTCCATCTCGGTCTCGCCCTCGCGGGGCGCGTCGAGGGAGCGGCTGCGGATGTGGGGCCCGAAGACGATGGCGAGGTGCTCCTTGGCGTCGACGTTGTTGGTGTAGAGGTGCAGGAACATCTCGGTGCCGGCGACGGTGGGGATGCGGGCGCGCACGACGCACTGGACCTCCGGTAGGGTCTCGAGCAGGCGCGGCCGCTTCTTGCTGCAGTTGTCGCCGCGGGTCGAGTCGACGGGCACGCCGCGAGGGGGCGCCTGCTCCGAGTTGGGGGTCGCGATCCCGGGCGTCGAGGGAGGGGTGAACTGCGGCGAGAGGAGCGAGGGGGGTGGGGGTTGCTCGGTGCTGGGCGTCGTGGCGCCCGTCGTCGTCGCGTGGGTCGAGGAGGGGGCGGAGGAGGTCGGGGGGTTGGCGGTCGCGGCTAGGGACGAGATGTTGAGCAGGTCGCTCCTCAGCTTGTGGTCGCCCTCATGGTCTGGGACGACTGGCTGCGTCCGTGGCGAATAAAAGGAGGGGAGCTGCTCTGTCGGCGTGGACACGTGTTGCTGAGACGAATTGTCCGTGTGTGGTGGTTCTCTCGGCTGCCCAGCCTGGCCGTCGGCCTTCCCGGAATCCATTGGGCTGTCAATTGATGTGCGCTGCGCATGCGACAATGGGGTTTTTGCAATGCCAAAAGTGAGGATTATGGGCAATTGGGTGATTTTGCTGGAAGTTCCGGCAAGGTGGGCGTTCGGCTTCGGGAATGGCGGGGTTCTGGGGGAGTCTTGTAGTGGGGTGGGTAACTCAGTTGAGCAGATTTGGAAACTCTCTCTTCTGCCGGGGCAATGGTACACGTAAAATCGGTAGGTTGGAAGTTGAAATGACAGATAAGAATGATCAAGAGAGGGCAATTGTTCACAGTCAGGCGGCCTTCGTATGGAGAGATACTGTTTATAGCCCATGGAAGGGAGAGGAAGATTCGCTCAGCGATGATCTAACCTTAGCCTCTTTTTTCGCCTGGGTCAGGTCTCGCTCCAGGGATTGAGGGACCCTTCAATTCACTGTCGGGGACCCAGTTTACAGGCGATTGATCAATCATTAGCTCATCACGCATGTCAGTATAGGCCCAACATTAGTCAGCTTACACATGCTGATGCTGAGACGCCAACCTATCCGTGTCGGCCGTACTCGTGTTTCTAACTCGTGTTTCTAGGTAATTGCCTAGATTGGGATGTCAATTCTTTGTCTATATTTCGTTCTGCTCAAGATCTATCTTTGAATACAATGGACCGGTATTATCAATAAAGTAACATCCCCAAACCGAACAGCTTGGCTGGAACCGTGACTGTCTCGCTTCGTGATATTCAAACTCAAGAGGCCGTCTTTGCCAACCCTTTCTGATCGCCATGCCATGTTACTCAAGTGATTGTTTGACCCGCGAACCCTAGATTTTCAATTTACTTATTTCTTCGCGGCCAAGATGGCGGCCACCTTCTGGACGTTCTCGGCATTGGACAGGTCGATGGGATCCTGCCCGCGGCCCATCTGCTGGATCTGGACGACGGCGGACCCGACGCGGGCCCAGGCGTCGTCCTCGCCCATGGCGTACTTCATGATGCCGCCGACCTTGCCGGACAGCAGCTTGAGGGGCAGGTCCGGCTCCTGCGCCGCGGCGCGCCCGATGCCAAGCCCGTCGACGCCCGTCTTGAGCACCGCCACCATGCCCGCCGCCGTCTTAAGCCCGCCCGTCGTGTAGATCTTGGTCGTCTTGACGCGCTGCGCGATCTGCTCCGAGAACTCGACAAAGTACGCCTCGCGCGCCCGCGTGCTCTCGCGCCGGTACATCTGCCCGATGGCCTCGTACGTGCCGCCGCTCGTCTCAACATAATCAAAGCCCGCCTTCTCGAGGGCCTCGCACAGGGAGGTGGCCTCGTCCGAGGTGAAGCCGCGCTCCTGGAACTCGACCGAGTTGATCTTGATGCCGAGCACGAACTGCTTGGAGACGACGGCCTTGATGGCCGCCGTCACCTCGAGGATGATGCGCATGCGGTTCTCGAGGCTGCCGCCGTACTCGTCGGTGCGGCGGTTGCTGGTCAGGCTCAGGAACTGCGCGAGCAGGTAGCCGTGGGCGCCGTGCAGCTGGATGCCGTCGAAGCCGGCCTTCTCGAGGTACTCGGCGGCGTGGGCAAAGGCCTTTACGATGCCCTTGATGTCGTCGTGGGTCGCGGGCCGGGGCACGCCGAACGTCTTGCCCATGGCGGGGGCGACCAGCTGCACGTCGCTGGCGCTGAGGGGGCTCATGGTCACCGTGGTCTGGCGGCCGGCGTGGCCGACCTGGGCCACCATCAGGCTGCCGTGCTCCTTGCCGGCCGCGGCCAGCTGCCGGAACATGTCGAAGCGGGGGCCCGAGAAGGGCGCGTCGGCGGGGATGATGGGGTTGCCCGGGGACTCGAGGTGCTCGTGGTCGATCATGACGTTGCCCGTCACCAACTGGCCCCAGCCGCCCGCGCCCCACCGCCGGTACAGCGTCACCAGCTCCGGCATGGGGATGCCGCTGGCCTCGGGGTTCTTTTCATCATACGTCGACAGGCGCTCGCTCATGGCGGCGTTCACTGTGTGGGGAAAGTCGTATCAGTATGGCACATTCCCTCAAACAAATGCAATGTCCAACTACGCGGTGATATACAGCAAATGTACCTCATACCCATATCGTATCATTGGTATCATTGGGGAAAAGTGGTAGTACTAACTCAGTGGGTTCGAGGCGACCCGGCCGGAGAAGGGGAACTCGATCGGCTTGTTCAACAGCGTCAAGTCCGCAGGCTCGGACTCGAACCGAGGGGGCTCGACGGTCTGTTCGGGCGACATGATGGGCAGAGCAAGATATTATCTCTGTGTAGGAATTGTCGCAGATCTGGATAATCACGTCAGATGAAAACTGCACACACCGACTCTCTACGGAGGCGAGTTTTGTAGTTGGATGTCTGAGGTGATATAAATAGTCTGCTACCTCTCTCAGCTGGACCCTTAGTAGAATAGGCAGACAGCCTGCGGATAGTTCTATATAAGTAGATTTCTAAGGCGGAACAACAGACACACCGCGGAGAGACTAGCAGTTCCCATGGAACCGGCGATTCCATCTCGCAGACACTCGGACCGTTTGCTATAGTCTCCCCATTCCTTTGCTGCTGCTGTGCCGATGCCAAGCAGCTTGCATAGGCTCCATTTATCGACACAGCGGGCAGATAGAGACTTCCGGGGGGTCTAGCCACCCTCATACGACCCCATATTGCCAGCTAGCACGCGCCGGAGAAGTTCCCAACGTAGTAATAGCCCCCTTAAACCAGGAGACACTTGGTTTTCCATCTCTGTGCAGAAATCATGCATTCACGGCATGTTACTTAACATAGGTTTTGGAACCCTGCTCACCGCGCAAAGGCGGAGCTATTAGTCTCCCCGCTAACGTAATACCTAGAGGGGGCAGGGACGCGGAAAACGTGTGCTGGCAAGACCTGATTTCAAAGCATGTCGGAGATAAATTTACGAAGTGGAATTTACGAGCAGAGGTAAGCCGTCGCCAGCTGCCTAGAATAAGGTGAGTCGTCGCCGGCAATTTGCATCCTGTCAAGGTGGGGTGACCCGGAAAAGAAAAGATTAAACGTGCGCAAACCAATCACAGCGTCAACCATCCACCGACGTGCTCAATATCTACTGTACCTCGGCACCGTCGTACATAGCGCCGGGAAGCCGTGATACTTGGAAAAATGTCAGAAAAAGGAGAATCTCTGTCTACCATAAATTGATGCATGAACCCGTTGACTCCCCAATCCGTCATACCGCCAGCCCAGTTATTCATAAGACAACAAATGCTCCCGCTCCTGGTGCTGGACACGTTCAATCAAAATGGTATCTGCCGCTTAAATCCGGGAGATATCTACACCAGTTGACCAGATAACCCACCACGATACGCTGGATCCTTGGCCATTTCTAAATAAGGCATTTTCCCCTGCCGCATCGTGTCGGTGGTGATTCACATGTAAACGCTCCAGGATCCTAGGTCCATCAGATGGTGTTACGTGCCTCATAATTGCAGGCCAGGCGTCTGCCTTGCGGATGGGCTATGGCATCTTCCATGCATACTGACCTGAGCTACGATTCCTTGCTTCCCAATGGAACGATGGAGACACGGAGTTTTCGATGAACGGCTCTTAACTCCGAGGATGCTTCCTGGTAGCTTTGGACCAAACCAAGACTTGCTGTAACCTAATCACGGTGGTGATCCATTCAAGAAACATATACATAGTCGACCAACAAGGGGCATGGGGCATGCGCTGCTCAAAACCTGCTCTATTGCCCTCGCGTGATTCTACAGATCCGGATTGGTACCTGGTCACTGTAAAAGGGACCAGTCTGTTTGTCTCGGGGCGCGATGTCAAAATCTACCTCCTGAATATTGAGGCCTCTTTTCTGGCAGACGTTGATGAAAGCATCAAAGGTGCGGCGATTCCTTTCAGTGGCAGATATGATCACGAGGACGCGCGTGAACATGTCGAACAGGTCGTCTATGGTGCCTACAAGCGACGGGATAACGCTCTCGTCGTATGTCACGTCGGCGCCGAGAACGAGATCCAGAGGCTGGCCCCCGTTCCATTCGGCCTCCTCGGTCCCCACAATGGCCTGTCCCCATTTCAGATCCATGGCGGAGATGGACCGGGAATCTTGCAGCCCGTTCACGTAGAAGTTCTCGGGAAGGTTAGCCACGACATCGTCGGACCCGTCCGAGGCAATGACTTGGGAGGGAGCCAGATGCTTGGCGCAGAGGATCGCGACGTAGCCGGTCCCTGCGCCCAGCTCGAGCACCCGCTTGTTTTGCACCAGAGAAGGGTTTGCGCAGAGATACTGGCCGAGATGGAGGGCAGCTTCCCAGGTCCGAAGCCCTGTGGTTCCGCCGGCCGAGATGAGCTGGCGCGACTCGAGCAGAGTAACATGAGGGTAGAGGCCTGTCGCAGGCGTAGAGTCGCCACTAAGCAACGTTTGTGAATAGGTGACATATGTCTTTTGCTGAACAGCAATGAGCTCCTCCGGTAAAGGTGACGCAAGCAGCTCAGAGAGATGGGTCATCAGATCTTCGGATACTTCCTAGGAATGGAGTCAGGCTGGGGTATTCTGAGGAGATAAGGGAATGGCGCAAGATGGAATGCAGAAGGGAAACATGAAAGGCAAGAACAATTGAAAGTGTCAGAACTTGAGTGAGGACCTCTCGTGTTTCGTGTGCTTGTAGGTGTATACCGTACATGTTCATCCCAGTCCTCGATGCTTGTTTCGATCCTCGAGACCAACTCTTTCAGGACTCGAAGCTGATATCTAGCCGGGGGTGGATGCGCAAGAGCGTCATCTGCAAAGAGCCGACGGTGCAGGGCATCTTGTACATGAGCCTCCCTCAGGACCTGACCACTGGGAAAATCAAGGTCCCTTTCCAGCTGCAAGTACTGGCTGCAGAAGCGGTTGACGCCCGCTTCATCCATTGGACAAATTGGACAATGGCGAATTGAAATGGAGATTGAGAATCTTCATTGCGGCTCTGCCAACTCGACTGAATGACAAGTGGGTGACAAGGAACGGCACCTCGGGAAATGTGGAGCAGTGAGATGCTGGACGAACCTGGGCGTTGGAGGCTGTCAACTGTGGCTGTGGCTAGTTATGGCTGGGTAAGGCCAGGCGCAAAAAAGCAGAGAGCACAAGCCACAGGTTTCAATTGATTAGGGTAGGGCTTCGAGGTGCGAAAAAAAAGGGCACCAATCCACCAGCGCGAAGAAAGCACAGACCATTGCCGCACCCTGGGCTAGCCCAAGCCAAGCAAAGCGACGCACACCCAGCAAGAGCGGATACTGAACCACTAAGGTCAGAAAGAAAAATTAAGGCGAACGTCGACATTTCCTTCCACCCCTCTCAAATAGCCATTTCTCTCAACCATCACCGACAACCTCGATCAGCAGACATCCGCGCCCGATCGTCAAAATGGCTGACTCCGAGACCCCCGTCACCCTGCGAACTCGCAAGTTCATCCGCAACCCTCTTCTGGGTCGCAAGCAGATGGTCGTGTGAGTAACAATTCCTCCATTCCCAAGCAAAAAAAGACTCGAACCGCCCGCCGCCTGCTTCGTCTGCTTGCCGAATGAGTCGAATCACTTCGAGCGATGTCAATTCCGACAGAGCCATCCAATCCATCATCTTCGCGTCCCGACCCGACCGGCAGCTTCGTGGCAAACAAAATGAAAGAAAGAAGAAAAATGATCGATTGATTGATTTGAAGAGGTCTTTTCTTCTGCCTGGCTATTGCGATTGCGACCACGAAGATGATGGAGGGCAGTTCTGTCTGGCACAAGTCTTGAGCTGCACTTCGAGTGCAGGCTGCTTCCGGGAAACCGAGCATGATTTGAGCGATAGAAACTGACCTTCGTGTTTTCCCTTCTCCAGTGACATCCTGCACCCCGGCCGCCCCAACATCTCCAAGGAGCAGCTCCGTGAGAAGATCTCCGGCATGTACAAGGCCCAGAAGGACCAGGTCTCCGTCTTCGGCCTGCGCACCCAGTTCGGTGGTGGCAAGACCACCGGCTTCGCTCTGGTCTACGACTCTCCCGAGGCCATGAAGAAGTTCGAGCCCCAGTACCGCCTGGTCCGTGTCGGCCTCGCCACCAAGCCCGAGCGCGCGTCCCGCCAACAGCGTACGTTTTCCATCGCGAATATTTCCCTTCACTCTCTGGAACCAGCCATACTGACTTACTTGGTGAACAGGCAAGCAGCGCAAGAACCGCCAGAAGACCCTCCGCGGCACTGCCAAGGTCAAGGGTGCCAAGGCCAAGAAGGAGAAATAGACGACTCGATTCAGGCGTTTTTGTCTTTGGCGGAGTGGGTTTGGCTCTGGACATCGGCTGGCTTATGGGTGCATCTATTGTGTGCATTATACAGATCAACGGCATCAGGATGTGAAAGGCATCTGGTCCGTACGTATACTGGCCTCGGTCTCGCAACAGCCTATTGATGTTGGGCTGGCGGACCTTGTTTCGAGGCAACGGCCGGACATGAATGAGACGAATTTCTTCCCCATTCACGGTAGCATACAATAAAGGGTTTTCCGGTTCTGAAAACAATCATGACAAAAAGTACTAAGCCACCTTTCCGATCTTGAGCCCTGCTGCCGCCTCTTGTGATCCGTGTCGCTGGAAAATCATGACAGCAAGAGTCCTACAGAGGAAGATGTGATAAATTCCCATGAGACCTCCCATTCGTGTTTCTGCTGTACGTCACCATTGGGACATAGTTTCCCATGCGAATTGACTTAACCAGTCCATTCAAGCTTGCAATCCACTACCCATGAGGTCGAAGATCCCAGTCATGTTTCCACTTGAATTCACACCAGAATCTATGATGCGCATAACTTTCCTGTTGCCTTCACTTTTACGCATTCGACGCTCAACCTCTTCGCAATTTATGCTACACAGCTTGAAGCGCACCGCACGAGATCAACCTCGCCCCTGAGATGTTGTACCATCTGCGCATGACGCACGCCCATTTCACTCATAGCTGACTGCTTGCAATTTTATTTCCTGATACTTGGTTCTGTCCGCTCTTTCTTCCCTGTCCTCCGGATATAAGCTTCAAATGGTCATCTCTTGGGGTCACTGTACTTGCTTGTTCTTGTGGATGTGTATGCCATGGTAGGGAGAGACTTTACGCAACTTGTGGTAATATCTGAACCAAGTTTCCTTCTCCTGGCGAGATTCAATTTCCCCCCCCCCCTATGCAAGTCAAACACAACCATCTGTCTACTTGCGGTGAATTACTGTTACCTCTTATGAGAAGATAGTCGTCCACCATGGATCTCGAGTAGTAAAATGAACACCATTTGACGTACTGACTGCTGTCCTTTTTGGAGTCAGTCACTCAAAGGAAACTATTACTGTTATTGAGGATCAGCGCGTGTCATTACCGGGGCTCAATTTTATCTTCGGCTTCCGATGTTGTCCTCTTAAATCTGGGATTCACATTAAGACGTTCAACACTGGGTAAATGATCGTGGTGGCCTCTATTGTTCTCGCTTAGTTGGGCGGGAAACTACTTCTACTTCTACTCTACCAGAGAGTTTTTTCCCCAAGGAATTGCACGTCGCTGCTGGCACTTGTGCCTTGACTCTCGCCCCCGTGGCTGCCATTCTCGTTCCCGTCGCTCTTCTCCCTATTCTCCTCTTCCTCCTCGTGCTCTGTCCCATCATCAGTCACCCCGTAGTCTTTCCAATCGATTTCTACCACCTCATTGATGCCGTCGTTGATTCTCTTCTGCTGGTCCTCGCCCAAGTGGTCCCGGTAGTACATCTCGAAGATCTGCGGCTTGCACACCTGGCCCCGTCGCGTGACCCGGTTGCAAGCCTGGTCTCGGTCCTCGGGCCTGGCCGGGACCTCGAGCAGCACCGCCACGGACGCCCGCTGCAGATTCCAGCCCGTGGCGCCCAGGTCGTAGGTCAGGACGGCGACCTTGTTCCGGGACGCCCGGCGGTCGCAGTCCGCGTTGAAGGCCTCCTGGAACGTCTTGCGCGAGTGCCAGGGCTTGCCCTTGGCCTTGCTCTCGGTCTCGAGGCCCGCGTGGAACAGGTACACGTCGACCCGCTGCCCGCGCGAGCGGTGCAGGACCAGGGCCGTCAGGTACGCCGAGATGGGGCTCCGCACGAAGACGAGCATGTGGCGCACGTAGCTGCCGTCTTCCGGCCCCTTGTCCAGCTGGGCCTCCTCGGGGCGCTTGTCCAGCTTGGATCCGATGAGTTCGTCGTCTATCAGGTCGATCAGTCGGGTCATCTTGGGCGAGCCGGCCCGCAGTCCCTTGACCCTCTCATCTGGCCAGAATGGGTTGTTATGCTGCAACTTGGCGCAGATGGTATTGAATCTCGCGTTGGCCGGCGTCGTCGGGTCCAGCGTGGCTTCCGAAAACTCTCTCGCGAGGCGTTTCTGGCCCATTCCGGCCTTCAAGAAGGGCACAATCGTTTTGTCTCGTGCTGCAAGAGAGGGGAGGCCCGGGAACGTCGACGACCATATTGTATAGTTGAAGGCTATCCTGTGGTCCGCAGTCCCGCCGTTCTTGGAGAGATTCATCTCTACTACCTTTCGCTGCGCCAGGGCCAGCTCCATCTTGTTTTCCTCGCCGTATTGCGCCATACGCATCCTGACATCTCTGAAGTTGTCTATCATGAAGCGCTTCGCATCGTTATTTGGCATCTTAAGCGGCAATGTCTCGTGGACTGGCTCTTGGATATCCACGATTCTCCTATTCTTGAACTCGTCCCTCTGACCACGACGAAGAAACATCTTGCCCATCACGGTCTTCCAATCGTCTCGCAGCCTCCCCAAACTTTCGATGAAGGGATTCTGTAGTTCCGCGTTTGGGTCATGGATGTGCTTTTGCAACTCCTTCCAGTCATCGTCCACCTGTTGATGGCTTTTTTCGTCCTTGAGCCTTCCCAGCAGCTCCTTGTTGCGGGCGTGGGCCCGGGTGTGCTCCAGCATGTACTCCCACGCCTTGGGGCCCAACGACCCAAGGCTCCCAGAGACGGCCACGCCGAGGGTGGGCCTGGCCTGATGCTTGCCGAAAATGTCCAACAACAGCTGGAGAGGTTGGGTTCTGCTGCCCTTGTACCGGTGCATCTCGTCCAAGGCCAGGATTGCACAGCCAGTCATTGGCACTAGCACACGGCTACTCCTCTTACCAGACCCCTTGAGTTGCTTGACAAAACCTGCCTTGTCTTCTTTTTCGGCGCCTATCAATTTACCACACTGATAGTTTGAGGTGAGAAGGACGTGGCGACTACCCCCTTCGAAGCCCGCGCTGGACTTGTCCAAAGGAGCGTCCGCTGCAGGGAGCGTCTGTGTCCCTTCGGGCATTGGGGCCTGCTCCATTGCTTGAATGAAATCATCCAGCAGCAGATTATCTTTCCAATTGAGGTCGTTGACATACAACTGGAGGTGGGAAGCAGGGCCGATGGTCTTGTTCCACTCCGACACCCAGGTGACGATTCCCTGGGCCCCCAAGCCGACGATGACGCTCGGCCAGTCCTGCATGCTCTTCGCGATCTTCATCGACGCGGATCCCGGCACACAGGGGCACTGGATGCCATACTTGGCCTTGACATGCTTCTGTGAGGGACACGCGGCGCCCTGCTTCGCCGGGGCGTCCTGTAGGAGATGCTTATCGGGCCGCCCCTCTTTCCGCGTCCTCCACCATCTCCTCACGTCCGCCCAGGCTTCCTGGACGTCGTTGTGCACCTTGATCGTCACAATGATGATCATGGTCTTGCCCAAGCCCGGGTCGTCGCCGAGGATGGGCCCGGCTATGCCGTCCACCGCGTACCGGGTCAGCAGCCAGAAGACGGCGGCCAACTGGTAATTGTCGACCTGGCGGAGGAGACCCGGGAGCTGTTTCGATCCCTTGACGAAGAACTCATCATTGCAATCGAAGAAGGTGCACACCCGCTGCCAGTACTCCATATCGTCCAGCCTGCGGTTTTTGTCTTCGCTTGAGACCAGTCGAAGCACCTGGGTCCGGTTGTGCGCGTCTTCGGTCGATATGGGTGTCTCGCGTAGCTCTCTGTCCGTCTCTGGCTGGGAGCTTGCCTCGGAGGCCCTTTTCGAGCGTGCGACATCGACGGCACGGCGGCGCCCACCACCACCGCCTTCTGCGACTCTGTCCTCCTCCGGCACCTGCTCCACGGACGGCAAAATCCCTTTCTGTTTGAGGAGCCTCGTGTTCTCGAACTCGAAGTACTCGAGCCCGTCCGCTTGGGCACGCAGCTCGACCGTGCCCATCTCCCAGCCCGCCACCATGGACTTGAAGTCGACGTCGTCCACGACCTTTCTCGGGCCGTCGGGCGGGAGCGCGTACACGTCCGTCAACTCCAACTCTTCCTCGGTGAAGCCCTCGTCGTCGTCGGCCTGGTCGTGGATCATGGCCACAACCCACCGCTGGACCAGGGCCCAGTCCATGTTCCCCGCGTGGGTGTAGCCCCCGTCGTCGCGGAGAATGGTGCCGAGGAACTCCGAGAAGTATTTGCCGTCCGGCGCCGCGACCCGGATCAGCAGGTTCGCGCCCTTCTTGCGGGCCATCAACGAGATGTTCTTGTTGAGCTCGACCACGTTGTCCCTCAAGTCCTCCTTGAGAGCCCGGTCGTAGTCGGCTCCGTTGTTGCTGTTGTTACCCGCCATCGTGAGTTACCGAATTCGGGGGAATTGGGAATCGTATGTACCAAGGTGTCGCTGTTGGTTAGCTTTGGTGTAAGATAGGTTTTTATGCGAATTTGCTGTCTCTGCTGTTCCTGTTACTTTCTCTGTCGAGTAAGTACTGTTGCCTCGTGCCGAAGATCACGGAATCGACACGCCTCATATAGGGCGAGTCCCATTGTCTTGGGGCCTCGGCTACATAGCGAAGCAGATTCTTTCTCTGCCTCGCTTGAGACGACAAACTTGTTCGTCATAGCAAAAGTCATGGCTGAATGCAGTATTGTTATCGTGCTAGGAACAGCTGGGGATATACCGGGTTCGTCGTTGTTTGCTTATAGCCACGTTTGCATCAACAAACGTTCCCCCTTTGCTCCTTCTCTATCGGTTCTCTTTTTACCCCTGAGAGGCACAGCCAAGGTCCAGCGTAAGGGATCCGTCGTTTCTTTACGCGCGGGCATTCGGAAACAGGTAGCCAACATAACACAGAGGCATACGGGTCGGGGGTGATGCTCGTACCAATAATCTACGGCTCTCTTTATACAGTTGTCTGCCATAGCCAATGTGTTCATCACCCTTAGGGGTGTACATGAGACCATGTCAACTCCCAAACTAGCCGGCTTAAGCTTGGTGCTGCAAGTGTCTCCAGACCGACGGATGCTTCCCTCCTGTTTACGTCGGGGACCTGCTTGCGAGCGGCGGGAGTGAGACCATCGATCATGTTCTCGTTACCCTATTTCTCCCTGAGGAGCTGACGAACTGCCTTGGCCTGCTGAGATTACCAGGAATAATGACTTTCTTTTAGCATTCTGCGCATACTCGATTCGCCTGAGGTCGGTCAGTTGCAAGGCCCCGGCCTGATCTTGTGGGTTAGGGTGTATATTCATTTAGGGGTAAGTTCCCCTGATATGTCTTGCTTGGAGCTAAGACTACGAAGTTCCGCTTGCAATAATCGCCAACGTCTTCTATTTCTATCTGGGCTGTGGAGATTTTCCGTCTAGAGGCCGATGCAGTTCCCTACTTCTATCACTTCGCGCAGCCTTCAAACTAGATGCCAGGTTTCGCATATGCTGCGTACACAGGTAGTTACGCATGAGTGAGCTGTGCGCACAGCTTGTCTCATATTGCGAATTGAATATTAGTATCAGTGTAGTTTTTACATATGAGTGAATTTTGGGAACCATTTTGAAAATGATGAGACACATTCGTATAATTAATTGGTGCCTACAATCTACTGTAAGTACTTAACCTTGTATAGAAGATAATTGAATCATGACCTTATCTAGCCCATCCGCTTCCATGAACAAGAACATACTTAGGGAGGGGCTCTAGTTGTATATATCTTCTTCTTCTTCCTCCTCATCGGGGTCTTCATCCATGGCCGCGTCTGCGTCCGCCTCGGCCCCTTGGTTGTTGGCACTCTGGAATCCTTGCCAGTCGATTTCCTCCATCAACTTCTGGCCCTGGTTCTTCTTCCAGCGGGTGACCTCGTAGATGTGGTTCTCGTAGTGCATCTCGGTGATCTGGGCCGTCAGGGGCTGGCCGCGGCGGTGGATGCGGTCGCGGGCCTGCTGCCCCTGGACCGTCGTGGGCACGTCCATCAGCACCGCGCTCGAGGCCCGCTGGAAGTTGATCATGGTCGAGATGAGGCGGTACGTGCCCACGAGTACCTTGTTGTTCTTATGGTCTTCGGGCTTGCAGGGGGCGTTGAACGACCGGCAAGCCCTGAACCGACATTTCCATGGAGTGTTTGTTGAAGAGGTCCTGTCATCAAGAGCTTGGTGGATCAGGGTCACGTCGACAGTGTCATTAAACTCGCCCTGGAGGAAGAGCGCCGTCAGGTACGCCGACAACGGGGAGTCCGTAAAGACGACCATGTGTCGGAGCCCGCTTCCGTCTGGCGGTCCTTCTGGTGGCTCTGTGATCGACCTGGTATCGAGGAGTTGCTCCTTTACTAGTCGGCAGAGGGCTTTGAATTTCGGAGAGCCTCTCGTGAACGCCGTGCGATATTTCCAGAACGGAGATTGTTTCATCATACGCAAAACGGACCGGCTGTTTCTCAGCGGGTTCAGAGTCACGTTCGTAAAACTTGTCGCGAGGTCCGCCAGTGACTTCGTCTCCTCGCCGGCCTTCGAATTGTCGTTGGCCTTCACGAATTGTACTAGGTGTTTGGTCCCTGCCGCACTGCCTATACGGGCCACTTCGGGGAATGTCATCGCTCGTACGGAGCTGTGGAAGGCTGCACGGCTGCGCTGGGCGCCGTGTCCCTTGGACCCTATTCCATTTTGCTGGAGGACCCCGTTTTGTGTCCTGGCTGATACACTTGGCGGCGCCGGCCCTTGTCGCCCCCCCGCGTTCCAGTTCTGCATGTCCTGTTCGTACTGGTTACGCACCCACTGTTGGATGCTTAGGACGTTTCGACCCAGGTCAGCCAGTGCCGGACCTTCTGGGATCCGCAAAGCCATCGGCGTGGTAACTGCGGCTGCAATGTTGAGAACCTTGACCTCTTTGAAGAAGTCGTGCTTCGCGCGACGGACTATCATCTTTCGGATGCCCTTTTGGAAATCCGTATGGATCCTACCTTTGCACTCCTCCAAGGCTGCGTTCGCTGGATCGTCGGGATTGCCGTTGCCGATTTTACTCAGTACCTTGTCCCAATCTTTCTTCATTTCTCCGTACTCTTCTTCGTCCTGAAGCCTGCCCAGTTGGGCCTTCCCTGTCAGATGCGGGTGTCTTCTAATGGACTCCCGCGTGTGCGCGACCAGATGTTGCCACCCCTCTGGCCCGATCGACATGGTGTTCCCAGAAATCCCCACGGCCAATGTGGGGTTTTCTTGGTATTTGAACTTGTACAGCAGTTTGAAAGGGTGGGTTGCGCCTTGGGGGCCGCTCTGGCCGTGGTATTGGTGCATTTCGTCCATGGCAAAGATGCCGCAACCGGCGATTGGCACTTGAGCTATCTTAGCTACGTCTTGCAACCCGGCGGCCTCGACGGGTTCCAATTTATCGGCGTCGGTGAAGAAGGCGCCGGCCGTGTAGGGGTCTTGTGAGCCTTGCATTCTGGAAACACTCTCCTGCGTCATCAGCAAGACGTTGGCGCTGCCCCCTTTGAAGCCGAGACGAGGTTTGAACAGGACCCCGTCGTCGTCAACGTCCAACAAGCTCTGGACGTCGTCCTGCTGAGCAAACGCCATGTCATGGCAGAAAGCGTTGAAGTTGGGCTTGTCTCCCCTGTAGTCGGTCATGCGGAGGTAGAGCTTCATCTGGGCGGCGGCCGTGCCCTCCTCGGTGCTCACAAACTTTTCCCACTCGCTGAGCCAGACCGTGGCCCCCGCCGAAGGGCATATGATGATGCTGGGCAAGTCTTCCATGCTCTGGACAATGGCTTTCGACGCCGAGCGGAGCACACACGGGCATTCGATCCCGTACTTCTGCGTTATTTCGTTCTGGCTGGGGCAGCGGCGCTTGTTATGGGGATGCCTCTGATTGTGCTTCATCGCGAGGTCATGTTGTGGAGATTTATTCGAGGGGTTCTTCTCTCGGGCGGCCCAACTTGCTTTAACTTCTTCGTAAACATCGTGGAGGTAGTAGTGCGATACCAGCGTAGCGATGATGGTGAACGTTTTGCCCAGTCCCATGGCGTCGGCGAGCATAGCCCCGGCCACGGCGTCTTCGGGGATTCTAAGCAACAGCCACACAATTGCGGCTGCTTGGTAGCCCTCGATCGGGTAATTGAGCCCCGGAAGAGTGAACTGCATGGTCTCTTTGTCGTAGAGCTTGAAGAAGGCCAGGACCTTCTCCCAGTGCTCTTTGCTCTCGGCCTTGAGGTTCACGCCATCTCCTGGCAGCCCATTTTCCAGCTCGTTCAGCAGCTCGTTGTTCTCCTCGGCCTCCTCGGCCTCCTCGTCGGGAGAGGGGGGCAATTCCGCCGGTGCTTTGCCTTTGTTTCGGCGACCTGCGCCGTCGCCCCCGTCTTCCTCTTGCTCCTCATCCACCAGGCCGAGTCTGAGCGGCCCGTCGGGGCCCGGGCCGAAGTCTCGGCCACTGCCGCTGCTCAACGAGTCCGAAGAGATGGAGTAGTAGTTTTTCCCGCCCGGACCCGCGCTGGACGAACTCGACGAACTGTACCGCGGGCTGCGCCGGGTTCGGCGACGCCGGGGCCATATTATCGGGTTTTCAACAGGTTCTTCCAGCTCGTCTTCTCCTGGGACCTCGGGCGGCTCCACGGTCGGCCGGATTCCATTCTCGAGCTTCGTGCTCTCGAACTCGATAAAAATCTCGTGACCGTCTTCCGTGGCGGGCAGTGCTACCTCCCCTTTCTCCCATCTGATCAAGAGGCGGATGAAGGCTACCTTGTCAATGAGCTCTCTCTGCTCGTCCCGGCCTTGGTCCCACACGTTGAGCAGGAAAAGGTTGACGCCCACGTCGTCGCCAACTCGGAACCCCTGGCGCGGGTTTATCGCGCGGTTGATGTGCTCGACCACCCATGCCTTCACCAGGGGCCAGTCCAGGTTCCCCGGCTTGGTGTAGTCACCGCCGACGATCTGGCCGAGGTAGTCCTCGAAGTACGTCTTCGGGTCCCCGTTCGTCCGCGCGACCCGGATGAGGAGGTTGGCGCCGCTCCTCTGCTGAAACGCGATTTTCTGCTCGATATCCGGCAGTCTCATGATTCTCCGCGAGATGTCGTTCAGCTGGGCCAGCGCGCGAGGCTGGGCCAGAAGGGCCTGCTGAGCCTGCGCGTCATTTTGGGCCTGCTGACCCGCCCGCGTGCGACGGGCACCACCTGGCTGGCTGCTCATGTTCGTTATCGTATACCTCCGTTAGCCAACGGGCGGACAGGATCGAAAAGACGAGTGGAATCGAGTCTGGGTTGCAGTTCTAGACGGAATGTGTCGTTCGAATAAGCAATGCCGCAATTCAAATGCGCTTTCTATGTCTCTTTTGCCGAGTACAACAATCCGACGACGGGCATCGACGCCCCTTTTATAATACAGACCTTGACTACGCCGCAAAAACAGGCTCTTTCTCCCACGGAGACAAGACTCGTACATTACAGCCAATACCATCATCGTAAGCGGAGGCCCTGCAAGGGTTGTGACGATTATAGACGCCATGCTTCGTTGTTGCTTTGTAGCAGTACCGTCGTCAACAAGACCGTCGTCAACAATACTATTGTCAACAAAGCGCACACCCTTTCTTTGGCGAAAACCTTTCGTCAAATACCGCAGCAAAGGTATCCCAGCCGATCATGGGAAAAGCCCTCGAAAGCAAGCACGGTTTCGGTTCGAGCATAGACCCTGATGTTGGCAGGATTCTTGTTCCGACGGACCGGATTGGCAAGTCTAAGCTGGGATGCTCTGGTCTACCACGTTTCCATTGGGCCTCCGAATGGAGACAAAGGAAAGAGGAAGATGAAAAGGATAGGAATATTTCGAGATCGAGCTCCCCTCGCCCCCTGGTTCCTTTCTTTCTGTCTTGTCCGAATCCGGCTTATTGGATAAAATAGTTGAACAGCCACACATGTGGCTTGTGGAATCTGTATAGGGGGCCTATGAACTATCCGGGATGGTCACAACCCCCCTAACAGCCCCTAACCCAGCGAGTGCGGCCGTACATGGCAATGACAACCAGCGAACTTCGAGGAAAACCCGTATGAAGAATCGATATAGGAATGCTGCCAAGTCCCATTAATTTTTTGCTGCCGTCATTGTTCGCGTTTCGATTATTGGGGGTTACCAGATCCGGATGTATAACGACGCAGGCTTCTGCCAGACAAAAACCACCAACCAACGACTTTCTTATGACTACGGGTTCGACTTCGGTGGCCATGTTGCTTCGGATCATTTCTTCAATTCAAAAGCTCGTTCCTCGGCCAAAGTGCACCACATGGTACGTATCACTTGCACTTTGCAGAATTTTGCCAAAGAATAAACAGAAGTATGCCCGCTGTCAAACTTGAAGATGTGTATAGGTGAACATTAAGAATCTCTCTTCTACTCGGCCGTGACGCTCGCCGGCCGGCTCCCCTTCCAGATCTCGGCGCGCTTCCCCTGGTCCTCCTCCTCCTCGTCGGCGCCGAACTTGGTCACGCTGAAGTCGGGCAGGAAGCGCGTCTTCTTCCAGAGCCCCGGGCCGCCGCTCCGCAGGTCGCGCCGCCGCTTGCGCTCGAGCTCCTCGGCCACCTGCTTCTGCTCCTCCTCGGCGTCCAGCATGGTGCCCTCGATGCTCAGGTAGCCGTACTCGCCGCTCTGGCCGACCTCGAAGCTCTTGATGCGGAACTGCACCGTGCCCTCGACCTTCTGGCCGTCCTCGTCGGCCCAGTAGCCCGTGCTGTATAGTTGTGTGACGTCGCCCTCCTTCTCCGCCTCCTTGGCGTTTTCTCCTCCGCCCTCAGCTTCACCCTCGCCCTCGCCTTCTTGCTCCTCCTCGGTCGGCTCGGGTGTGGGCAGCTCGAACTCGTCGTATCGTTTCTTGCTTAGCGTGTTGACCCATGTCCAGCCCTTGGGCAGGCGCGAGGCCTCGATGGCGGCATTGAACATGCCCCAGCAGACCACGCCCAGATGGCCCTCGGTGGCCATGTTGAGGACACCCTCGAGCGGGGCGCCGCGGGAGGGCTTGAAGAGGTCGACCTCGGCCGTCAGCCAGCCGAAGCCGCAGGCGTACTCGTCAATGGTCTCGAGCAGCGCCTGGTCGCCCATGTCGCTCTCTTCGGTGAGCGAGCCGCGATTGGGGGCCTCGCCGAGGCGGACGTTCCGGTAGGCCAGCAGGACGCCCTTGAACTCGCGCACGTAGCGGTTCAGCAGGGGCTTCAGGTGCTGCTCCGCGTAGCCGTCGATCGGTTCTACCATGCCGGCGGGGAAGAGTGGTAAATAGCGTGACACGGTCTGTCGGAAGAAAGGAAACGGTTTTTGGGGTAACGTTTTCAGGTGGCCGGTGGCCGAGGGAGCGGCGGCAGGCTCGTCGATGTCCATTTCATCTTGTGGTTGGCTCGCTTCTTCATGGGGGGTATCTTCGCTGTGCTTGTCCTTCTTTTTCTTCTTCTTCTTGTCCTTCTCTTCCTTGCTTCGCTTCTTTTTCGGTACCTCGGGCTCGTCGGCCTCGTCGTCACTGGGCTTTTCGCTCTTGGAGCGCTTGTGCCTGCGTTCTACCTCGGCGCCTTCGACGTCCTCCTGGCCCTCTCGTATCCGCTTTTTCGACTTGTGCTCGCGCTTCGTCTTGGTCTTGGTTGACTCGGCAGCCATTGTGTCGAGAGACAGCACCCGTCCGGTGCTCTCGAAGCGTACCACTTGGAAGAAAAAGAAGGGTTGGTGGTTGGGTTTTTGGGGACTGCTGCGGCGACCCTCAAGTCTCGAGAAATTGTTTAAGACGGATTTGCTTGCCTAGTGGGGAATCGTCAGACTGCTGCAATTGAGCGCCTCTGCGACGACCAGCCAGAAAAAAAAATTGGAGGATAAGAGTCGCCGATAAGATAGAGCGTTCAACGGCCTGCGCTAGAGGGGTACGTACTGAAAGCTTAAACGATGCTGGGCCAATCGATAAGATCAATTGAGCACCACTACTTGAGTATCGATAAGACTTTCCTTCCCCTGAACAAGCGAATGGATTGTCTTCAATCTTGTCTTCGCTCCCAGTTGCTAGACGCCATCGCATGCATGGGCTCTGAGATACTGCCAGAGTGAGGCGGGGCTAGCTAGCATGGGTACATGGTTCAAGGCAAGCCAGGTTCTATATTCCAGAGTGCCTTATTGCCAGGCTTCTCCGTATCTCTGCCATCGTCCAAGGTAATTCGACTAGCGTTGGGAGAAGCCTGTTTATGTGTAGTAGTATGGTGTTCCTTTGCTGCGACTCTGGCAAAGTGGGAGCATATCGTGACAGGTGATGATTCGTGTGAGACCAGAGAAACCATGATATGTGTTGCACAACGGCGTCATTGTCACATGTGTTTGATATAATCAGGGCTGAGGGCCGCGATGTTGTTTCAATGAATCGGACTCACTGAGTAAACAGGTACTCGGCTCGACCCGCAACGGCATTTCCCGCCCGTGCACCACGGCTTGCTCATGTCGCTTACACGCCATTCGCCTGCATGAGTAGGCCGCTGACTTAGGTAGCCAGGTAGGAATATCAGAAGTGCCTTGCCCGAATGAACGACTTGCTAAGTTGTTAAAAGCAGGCCTTTGTGAATCGGAATTGCAACAGTGGCATAAAGGAATTACGAGGAAAGGAGTACCCATGACCTTGACCCGACTGATTGAATAGGTAGGTAGGTAGAGAAGGTGGCTAATGCATTTGATTTCGGCGCATAAATGTCGTCAAGGTCAACCAGTCGGCCTGCTGTCTCAGTCAGCGGGCACCGGAAACAATTGACCGCGAAGAAACAGAGCACAACAAATCAAGGGCTATTTCCGGCTGAATCAAGCATCAAGCTCCTCCACGGTGGAGATGAGCCGTACCGCGCCAGAGAGACGAGGGTGTGGTGTGACGGGTGCTGCAACGTTTCTGGTTCCTAGAGCCGTCTCGGAAATGCGAGACGGGTAGTAGGACATTATGCATACAAAGTTATATGAGGTTACACGCGTTGTAATGTCAAAGCAATCGCCTAGCTAGGATTGAGAGCGAGGCAGAGAGAGAGAAAGAGGAAGGAAAGGTGCGGCCGGTGTGGTTCATTGCTGCAGGGCGCGGATGTCCCTCGGGAAGAGGTGTGTTCACACGGAGATGAGGATGCCCATCGGCCGGCATCTTGCTGCTTACCTAAGTAGAGAACGCGAATTGGCAATGTCAACTCAGCCTCTTTGACCGCGGGCGGTGACGAAATCGACAATTTGAATCCCGCGATGCCACGTGCAGCAGTTACGTGCATGTCCCGTTTTCTGTAAGCACTGCCCGGACGAGGTAATTAGCGTTACATGCTGCAGGAGGGGTCTCATTTCTACCGCAATGATCCGGACTGGATTGGATCAGTCGCAGCCGGTATGGTTGCATTCGATGCCAGGGGCAACCGGTAGGGAAAAAAGAAACATTTGCTGAATGGACCAGTCAACAGTCTGCATTTGTCGCAGCAGTTGAGCGATTGTGTTCACTGTATTTATAGCTGCTACATGTGCATACGTTTCCAATTGAGACACAACAACAACAGCAGGAGAAGGAGAGTAGGCAAGTAACCTATGTCATGAGAAGGCGAGCGTTGTGGATGAGTGGAAGCTCTGACTGGACTGACTGGAGGTGCCCAGTTGTTTGCAATAATCCATCGAACCCCCATGAGCGAATCCAATTCATTCGAGTCAATTGGATCCCTCGCGGAAAGTAGGGGCCTCTGCTAGATCCGATCTCCGACCTGGTAAATTCTTCTGCTTTGGGAATTGGGACGAACTCCATGATTTCCCCCCAACCCCTAACTAGCAGAGGAGACCCAGCAGCAGAGCCAGGGACCCAAAGAGCTAGCAGTACTGACCGGAGAGGAGTACTGGAGGAGGGCCCAGAAGAGGGACCAGCACCAGCGCCAGAACCTAAACATCCCTAGCCAGGCCAGGTACCAGTTTGCCAGTGCGCGCAGAGAGGTACCGCCCAACCAAAAACCCCATCAAGCCATTGATTGATTGCATGTTCATTTCGATCAATTAGCCAGACCCGACCTAACCTGAACCTGTCCACGAATACCACCTGCACTCGCGAATTCTCCGCAGATACCAATTTTCTGCTCGTGTTCTGTTTTCCCTCCTTTTCCCGACGTTGTCAACTCTCTTGTTGCTGCTGTCTGTCCTGCCCGCCTTGCCTTGTCTTGCCCCCCGTCTCTATTCCATCGCCCCCCAAACTCGCGACCTTTGGATTTGTTGGGCTTGAGCTGTCCCCTTTTGGCAACCTTCGCAATCCTGCCGCAACTTCCTTCTCCCCTGAACCTCGCTTCGACCCGACCAACGGAGCTGCTGCTTGCCGACAAACCAACCTCGAAGAAATATCGATAAAAGCAAAGAAGGAACCCAGGTCCAAACAGGAAAAGGAAAAGGAAATATTAAAAAGAGCGCTCGCCAAAATGGGTGGACAACTTAGCAAAATGATGGGCAAGATCTTCGGATCCAAGGAGATGCGCCTGTTGATGTTGGGTCTCGACGCCGCCGGAAAGACCACCATCCTCTACAAGCTCAAGCTCGGCCAGGACGTCACCACCATCCCTACCGTTGGTTTCAACGTCGAGACTGTCACATACAAGAACGTCAAGTTCAACGTGTGGGACGTCGGTGGCCAGGACAAGATTCGACCTCTGTGGAGGCATTACTTCAGCGGTAAGTCTGCTTCAACTCCCCCAGATGGACGGACGGGAAGGCGAAGAGAGCGCGCGCGCACACACAGATCGCGCTTCCCGGAGACGTGGAGGCGCAGCTGTGACGCCCGTCACGACGATGATGGCAAGCGTTACCTCTAGACGAACACTCCACTGACATGATCTTCTTTTCGCATTACAGGCACGCAAGGTCTCATCTTCGTTATCGACTCGGCGGACCGCGCACGAATCGACGAGGCCAAGCAAGAGTTACATCGCATCATTAACGACCGGGAAATGAAGGACAGTCTTCTGTTGGTCTTCGCAAACAAACAGGATGTCAAGGATGGTAGGTCGACCCGCCCCCTTTCCCTCGCTCGATCCAGTTCCCCAGGGACCACAACGACGATCACTCTCTCAACGTGCTTGGTGGAGGATATATGTGGAACGATGCTAACAATGACCCCCCAACAACAGCCATGAAGCCCCAAGAAGTTACCGACGCGCTGCAACTGAACAAGCTTAAGGATAAGGTTTGGTACGTCGTGCCGTCTTGCGCGACCACAGGAGAAGGCCTGCTCGAGGGGCTGGCCTGGCTCTCGAACAACGTCAAGGCCCCGCCCGCGCCTGCGAAGAAGTAAAGACCTCTCGACCGACTCAAAAGCGGCTCGTTCCACTTCCGAATATCGTTAGCATCAGCGGCAGCCATTTTCAACAGGCGTCAACAACTGCGCCCTCGGCTTCATCTATCTCTCTTATCTCATTCCAAGACTCGTGGCCCTCGCGCGACTAACCAACCAACCTCCGCATGACCGACCACTCCTCGGGCCCCCCAATCTTTCAATCGCATACACTACTTGAGACTCGATATTTCGGCATCTGACTCTACTACCTGTCCCACTTTCGCCATGCGTCGATGCTGAGCGGCCCGAGACCGAAAAAGCACTCAAGGGGGGCCAGGAGGACATCGATGGGCCGAGGGAACTGGGCCTCCTTTTCCTCACGAGGTGCCACAGCCCCACACACCACTTTGTTGTTTATATACAGCCCCCGCGAGGCAAATTCGGGTTCCTATTTTTTCACTCTTGTTTTCTTTTTCTAGTTTAGTATTCCCCCGAATCGCGAGGCGAGTTGCCGCTGAGTTTTTTGTTATTTTGATTTATTGTAGCATCCATGTTGGAGAAGCGAAGAAGAGAGATAGGGGCAAGGGGGCGATCTACCTACCTAACTTGCCCTATGATGCGCGCGAGAAAGAGAAGAAAAGAACAAGCGTTTCCATGAAAGACAGGGGAAGAGAAAAGAGAGAGTGGACTTGCGCTTTTGGGGCATAACGGAGTCGGGGTGGGGGCCGCCATCGAGAGTTGCTTCGATTGCGCGCGCGTCTGTTTTTTCCAAAGGTCCGAAACTCGAAGATGCCTTCAGAAGATTCATACGGATCCGACTGGCCGAACTGGTTGGTTGATCCTCGAAAGGCGGAATCGAAAGAAAGAAGAAGCAAATCAGGACCATGTGGTGTAGGCGTGTAACTGGAAAAAAAAGAGGAGTATCGTGGCGCAACGAGGGGCAACTTTACCGGAGCGGCGAAGAAAGTAGTAGACAGAGAGAGTACTTTAGTTAATAATCGAGGTTGTGTATGTGATGCGTGTGTATGGCTTGAAGCGGCCTCTGTTTTTAATGAATGAAGAAGTATGAATGGTTGCGTTCACAGAGAGATGATACAACGGGACACGTGAAGGGCATTCCTCAGGGCGTGGAATTCCGATGAAAGACCGTTACATGGCAAAGCAAGCAACTCTTTACCAAATGGCAGGAAGCGTTGGTAGTCCATGATAATAAGTATGCTTCTTTCTTGGACGACTGGCGCGGGTCAGAAGATGAAGTCTTAAGTGTACAATTACGTCGCTTTAGGTATATATATACTGTACATATCATTATGGTCTAAATGGTACCATTTCCGTCACTGAATCAATCCGCGCCCGAGGCTCTTCGATCGAAGCCTCGGCTATGCTAGTGGTAATGCTGTACTCGTCGCTATCGTCCGCCCGCCATGTTTTCGAAGCGGACACGAGTTATTTGAGGACTGCCCCATGGCCATCAGCCTCTGTGTATCTCATTTCACGTTCTCGTCGGTCATTACGGGTCTCTTTCTCTACCCCTCGACATCCAACCGATCCTAACCATCACGCCTCCTTAACCCGCTTCGCCGGCCTCGCCAAGCTATCGTCGGGCAGCCCCGAGCGCTTGGTGCCCGGCAGCGAGCTGGTGCGGATGTCGTTGTCGTCCTGGCTGACGCGGCGGTTGGGGTACGTCGTCTTGAGGCCCTCGAAGCAGTTGTTGCTGACCTTGTCGCCCGTGGTGAAGAAGGGGTGCTGTAACGCTTGCTGGGCCGTCAGCCGCTTCTCCGGGTCGTACTCGAGCAGGCCCGCCAGCAGCTTGTAGCCCTCGGCGCCGAGGGAGGCGAGACCGCTGCCGCTGTTGGAGGAGGTGCTGGTGCTGGTGCTGGTGCTGGAGCCCGGGTGGGCGCCGATGGTGCGGTAGTACCACTCCTCGAGGTGCGAGGTGGACGCCGAGGATTTGGAAGAGGAATGGTGGTGGGAGGAGTGGTGGTGCATCATGGGGGTCTGCAGCATGCCCAGGTTGGAGTACTCGTGCATGCTGGTGAGGTAGGGCCAGCGCTCCTTGGTGGGCATGCCCATGATGTCGACAATCTTCTGCATCTGGTTGCGCTGGAAGGGCACCGTCTTCTTGGAGTCCATCTTGGCCTCCTCGCCCTTGAAGATGGGCCGCAGCGACAGCAGCTCGGCGAATATGCAGCCGACGGCCCACATGTCGATGGCGGGCGTGTAGTGCCGGCTGCCCAGCAGCAGCTCCGGCGCCCGGTACCAGATGGTCACCACCACCTTGTCGCCGCCGTAGAGCGAGTGCAGCGGCTTGTGCCAGAGCCGCGCCAGGCCCAGGTCGCCGATCTTGACCTGGCCCGCCGACGTGACCATGATGTTGGCCGGCTTCAGGTCCCGGTGCAGGACCCAGTTGGCGTGCAGGTACTGGCAGCCGTTGAGCAGCTGGAACATGATGCTCTTGACCATGGTGGCGGGGATGGGGCAGCGCGGGTTCTGGGTGTGGTGGTGGATGATTTGTAAGAGGTCGTGCTCGGCGTACTCGAACACCATGAAGATGCACTTGTCCTCGAGGATGATCTCGACCAGCCGGATCACGTTGAGGTTGGCCAGCTCGGAGCAGAGGGCCATCTCGCGCACCGCCGACTGCGAGATGCCCGTGTACTGGATCTGCTCGCCCTCCTTGTCGGGCTTGAACTTCTTGATGGCGAACTCGCCCGGCTGCCCCTGCCGCCCGACGGCCTTGTACACGCGGCCATAGGTGCCGCTGCTGATGAACCCGATGACCTTGTACCGGTCCACGACGCGCACCTTGGATTGGTAGCCCGAGCCAAGGCCGCGGTCGCTGGGGTCTGTTCGTCTCATCAGCAAAGAGTGTCTCGGTATTACGAGATCATATTATGGGAGGGAAGTCTCTCTCTCTCTCTCAAAAGGAGCTAGTGATGAGAGAGGTCGTCGTTGGAATGCCCGGTTTCAGAAGTAAGCATGGGGTATCTGGGTGGGTCAAGGGTTTGTTTGTCGGTGGGGAAAAGGTGCATCTGTCATCCATGGGGTGGAGCGGGCGACTGGCCGGTTTCCATGCCCGATGCCTCCTTCGGCCTCGATTCAGGCCAATCAACGGGGGCTGAAGTAAGATCCTCCGGGTGAGGGCATATAAGACGATATGCAGGTCCGTAGATCTTCACCCGATCACAGGAGAGAGAGGGGGGACGGGAAATAACGTCTTTTGAACACGAAGAATACGACGACGAAGAAGGAAGAGAAAGAAGTACAGATTTGACCTACCATCGAACGCAGCCTGGACACTCCTCTTCATAACTTGGGCCCGCGCCGTTGACGGTGCGCTGGAGCTGGATTGCGAGTTCGTGAGACTCATGGGGACAGGACAGAGACAGGAAGAGGCCGCTAAATGGGCCGAGGTCGCGCTCTATGTGTAAAGTCGGGAACGACTGGCCGACGGGTTGCACCGGTTTCGTACCCTACCTAGGTAGGTACCACCTAAGCTGCTAGGTCGTGTAAGGGGGCGGATTCCGTTCAAGGTATCCGTATGCACATCGGATAAGTCGATCCACGTTTGGGTGAGGCGTTGCCTACTGCATGGATGAGTGAGCACGCCGCTGCTGCACCTTCAACTGCGAGAGTACAGGCTTTCGTTGCGCTTGAATAATGGACAGAACTTCGGGCCAATTCTACAACAAGGCAAATAGATGGGCTTCGATGAACTGTATGTGATTGGGAATGATTTGATGGCGGTCGTGTCTTTAGGCTCGGCCTCCAAGGGTTACAAGCAATTGTGGCTTGCGCTACAAGATCTGTGGCGCTTACCTAAGGTGCCGACCAGTAGTTTAGGAAGTGAGTGGCGGCACTAGATAATTCGCTACATATATCATTCCGTACGTGTTGCAAGAACACATGGCAAGCTGGTGGACGTCGTCGAGAGATAATTTCCAATTCCGATTTCGAAATGGAGACTATATACCTCAACTGCTTCATCAATCTTGACTATCTTCAACAGCGAAAGGTATCAACATTCAACTACAAAACTTTAGGGACGAATGCACCAAGTAATCTCAGATGATAGCGACGCTGATATATGCATTGGTTCCGTTTCCCCGTTATCATAACTGCTACACGTCGCAGTGAATACAGCCGTTCTATTTACACGTCGCAAGTTCTTTCCCCAGAGCTTGATCGATATGAACGCCGTTCCAAACCCGTGTTGGGTCCGGAAGTTGGACCAGCCAATGCACAAGAAGAAGCAGTCCATGGGAACCAATGAAACAAGCACGAAACCCTTGGATAATCGTGCTTCTCCATTTGAAATATATACAAAAGAATTTGGTGGGAATGCCCTCCCCCTTATTCCGGCCTGCTTCCGCTCAAACGGCGGCGAGGAAGAGCCCGATGAGGCCCGCCACGAGACCCGCGCCCGCCGCCCGCCGCGGCCCCTCCTGGCCGCGACCGGGCAGGCCCGCCCCGTTGCTGGCGTCCAGGATCGGCTCGTGCCAGCCGCAGTGGACGGTGGTGGGCCACTGGACGCAGCTCCAGTAGGTGGTCTGGACGAACTTGAGGTTGATGTTGTGGGAGGCGTTGGCCGGCAGCAGGCCGCCGGTGCCGTGCAGGGAGGGGACCACGGGCGCGGCCGTCACGGCTGACGAGGCAGCGCCTGAAGAAGTGAAGGAAGAGGACAGGCGCGTGTTGTTTGAGTAGGAAGTTGCGGGTGTCGGGGTGGCTGAGATGGCTAGTCTGTGGGATGGCGAGGCCATGGGGAGTGAGGAAGAAGATGATAGTGATGTTGTGGTTGCCGGCTGGAAGAGGAGCTGGGATGTGATGGGGCTTCCCTGGATTAGGGGAAGCATGATGAGAAGCCAGAGCACGTGGATTTGCATCCACGACGTTGTTATAGACAGCATGGCTCTGGTTTGTGTTAAAGAATCAAGTATGATAGATATACTCTCGTCTTTTGATAACGGCGATGAGTCCCCCGTGGAAAAAGTTGAAGCCGCGTTGTTTGAGTTGGTGATGATGATGATGATGCCCAAGCCGCCAGTGAATATGGATATACAATTAAGCCTTCAAGAGGAAATGCTCGCAGGGTGATCGTTCAACGATGATGACCTGAAGGGTAGAGATGGAAAACGTGAGAGCAGACACCAGGCGCTCGTTACACACAAATGGGCAGAAGAAATCGAAACAAAGAGTCACATACCCAGGAAACGCAAAGCGAGTAAGAAGCAGGAATCGAAAGTGACAGAAAGTCGGTGCCGCCCTGTTTGAACGGATGACTTACTCATATATCTCACAATTAACCTGCTGCTACTGGGTTAGGCACTCGGGATGTTCCAACAGAGATGCAAGTCAGGGCCAAAGGGGGGTGCTATGCTGCACGCAAAGCCCCTCATCCTTTGGGCTTCTTTTGCCCTCTCGTCTGCTGTGCCCAGATTTGCAGGAGTGCATCACGTCGGCAGTCTGGTAGGTGATCCAGCAGCATGTTTCCGGAAAATTCTATGACTCCCTTTATCGATCCCCATATACGATGGTGGCTTGCCTGCTGCTTGCTTGTTTCGTGCGACGATTCGACAGGTAGCAGGAAGCCGAAAGCAAGCAACGCACGCCAGTTGCCAGTAGCTCCAAAGGGGGTCGTTTGCCTACTGTCGCGGCCTAAGGCGTTGGCGGCCAAACGGCTGGCCAGCAGGCCGTCTCCCACGGGGTTGCCAAGAGCCGCCGGTGTGGGGGAGCTTTTGGGCAGGTTTTGGGACGGATTGGCCGCCCGCCTGTCATTGTCCGGTTTGCTGGCAGCGATTTTGGATCATTGAATCGTACCTACTGATCACTGATCACTGATCGAAAATGCGACGAATATTTCCGTTGGAACCGAACCCCCTCCATCCCTCGTCTTTTGTTTCTGAGTCATTGGCTTAGGTAGGGGTTCTTGTTTCCTCTTCGCATTTCAGTTTGTCATGGAAGAGGAGGTTTGGAGAACTCGGGCGGGGTGTGAGAGCAAGTCTTTTCTTGATGCGACGTGGGCGTGGCTTGCGGCGAAGGCGGGGTTCGATCATTTTGCTGGGATCCTGCCATCTGCCATCTGATAACATTATTCGATGCCGCCCAGCCGTCCACGATATATTACGTATGGGCATTTATTTTGCTGACCACCTCCAGCTCGGTGGGCTGAAGAAAGCTCAAAGAGAAAAACAAGTTGGTTACTCTGACAAGTGCAGGCAATGGCTTGCCTTCTACGTCAGACGAAACGTGGGCTTCAAGCTGCCTGTGAGCTCCGATAAGGCTTGATTGCTCTCCATGTACCTTCCTTGCATTATACGTGATCAATTATTGTGCTATGCTTGCTCAATGCATGCGGGAAGGGCGGAAGATCCAGTCTTCAGCCTGCCCCTTTGGCAGGTGGGCATCAAGCTAATCATCGCCTATAAAAGTAGGGAGGTAGAATACTCGCCAACTCTCCAGCAGGCTGACTGTGTTTGGGGAACTGAGAAGGTCCTTACATAGCCGCTCTGTGCCATAATGAAGTCCCAAGGCCCGATCCAATCACAGGCCTGATACCAGTTGCCAGCGGTTAGCGTCCGTCCCTAAGCCTCCCTTCCACTGCCTAGCAGCCAAGCTTTTACGTCAACTTTCATTGATGGTGGTTTTTGCAGAGAGCAGCGCCTCCGACCCCATCGAATCACAGCCTGCCTACACGTGAATACATAAAAACAACCAAGTAGGGAATCAGGTACATGTGCTCTACTCGAAGGGCTGAGGTGCCTGGTTTTCGAAACACCAAAGCTATATTTATCTTATCACGGCTTACCATGTGGGAAAGGGCTGGGGTCTCTCGTCAGACAATGCCCCCGTACATTTCGCTGGACATCTGATATGCATAGCCGGCTGTATCCCCAACTCGGTCGGTCCATGGATGAATGGAGGGTCTCTCGGCAGGCAGGCGACTGGCAAGCCTTACGAAGGCAGGCACCAGACCCGCGATCTGGCCTATCACGACCCGAGATGCTGCATAGATCAGCTCCTCCTTGTCACCTCGTCAGCGTATACGGTACCGTACCGATGATGGCTCTGCCTGCCTGCCTGCGTACTGCTGTTCCACACATGTCTTTTCCCCTGGTTCCTGTCAGCCCTTTTTCTTCTTCCTTGCTTCTTTCCTTTGCTCCTCCTACTCGACTGGGCATTGCTATAAATTACGAGCCGTGAAGAAGCCATTGTTTCGCCGGAGGAATTTGCTCTTCCTTGACCGTCTTGTCTTGTCTTGAAACCTGGATTTCAACGGGCCGATCTGCTAGATATCAATCTTTGTCTGTTTCATTGGCCTTTGCCCGGCACGACTTGCCTTCCCCTCCACCCCTCCGTACCCGTTTTCTCAGAGGCAGCTTTCGGGTTCCCCGCTTTCACTGTCGCATCCTGAGCAGGACGGGAACAGAACCAGCAAATCCCCCCATCTCTTCGTCTCCCTTTTTTTTTATCCTGCCGGAATAATAACGACGACAACTCAACAAGTGGGATCGAAAAGGAGAAAATAAAAAACCGCAGGTCCGAACTCGCAATTGCTGTTGACGATAAGCCGGCATACAGCCAGGACCACTACCGAATCACCCACCAGGATTGAAGGACCTCTTCTTGCCGCTTTGTCTAGGTATACAGTTCGGTCCACATCACGTCGGTAGCGCTTAGTTGGCAGACCAGACCGGGATCGCATTGTCTTGTCCACCCCATCCGTTGCATTGTCCAACAGCTATTCTCCGGCCTGTGACAAGACAAGGAAGGCATTAGCTACCTAGCCCGATCTCCAGTTGCTCTTCCCTGTCCTGCTTCTGCTTGCTTGCTCTCCTCGGATTGACCTTGCGTTTTCGAGCTTCTCTCTCCCCAACCCAACAACCGCAACCAACATTGATACATTGTCCACTTCCCCGAGGCCATACATACATACATAGACGACACAATGGCCGATTTACAGGGACGCAAGGTCTTCAAGGTCTTCAACCAGGACTTCATCGTCGACGAGCGCTACACGGTCACCAAGGAGCTTGGCCAGGGAGCGTACGGTATTGTCTGGTAAGTGCTTTCTCCTGCGCTGCAACTGCATTGTACTGCTGCACTGCACTGCACTGCACTCTACGCTTCGCCGCGGTCGGAATGAGTACTGGTACTGACATGGCTTGGATGGATGCAGCGCCGCCGTCAACAACCAGACCAACGAGGGTGTCGCCATCAAGAAGGTCACCAATGTCTTCAGCAAGAAGATCCTAGCCAAGCGTGCTCTGCGCGAGATCAAGCTGCTGCAGCACTTCCGAGGTCATCGCAATGTAAGTGGGAGAAGAAGATTAGGAACCGACCCAACCCCTCCAATGCAATTTCGGTCCAACAGCGCAGCACGCGCGCAACGCAGCTTGCGGAAATGCGACCGAGACGATTGACCCCTCCCCCACCATCGAACATGACTTGGCACGACGGCTGCAGCGCAAGCAGCATCTCTTGTCTGCCTCCATGTCTCCCAATTGATTCGACGGCCTCGCACTTACCTCCCAAGACCGACAACACCAGTGTCACAATACTTCCACCCGCACCCAATTGACATGGACGATTGCAACCAGAATGCTGACATCATGTGTTGCCAACACTCTAGATCACATGTCTTTATGACATGGACATTCCCCGCCCCGACAACTTCAACGAGACGTACCTCTACGAAGGTAAGAAACCCTCCGACGCCCGGCAGCTGCATTGTCGACTATGACGGCTCTTTACTGACTACTCGTCCCGATTGGCAGAGTTGATGGAATGCGACCTGGCGGCTATTATCCGTTCAGGCCAGCCGCTCACCGACGCCCACTTCCAATCCTTCATCTACCAGATCCTCTGCGGCCTCAAGTACATCCACTCGGCAAACGTCCTGCATCGTGATCTGAAGCCCGGTAACTTGCTCGTCAACGCCGACTGCGAGCTTAAGATTTGCGATTTCGGTCTCGCCCGAGGCTTCTCGGTCGACCCCGAAGAGAATGCCGGCTACATGACGGAATACGTGGCGACGAGATGGTATCGCGCCCCCGAGATCATGCTCAGCTTCCAAAGCTATACGAAAGCTAGTAAGTCGCACCCGCCCGTCTCGGCGGACTGAACTCTGGCACTAACACTATACTCTCTTCTAGTTGATGTCTGGTCCGTAGGCTGTATCTTGGCCGAGCTGCTCGGCGGAAGGCCGTTCTTCAAGGGTCGCGACTACGTTGACCAGCTCAACCAAATCCTTCACATCTTGGGAACCCCCAACGAAGAGACCCTGGCCCGCATTGGCTCTTCCCGGGCGCAGGAGTACGTGCGTAACCTGCCGTACATGGCCAAGAAGCCCTTCGCCACGCTGTTCCCCAACGCCAACCCCGACGCGCTCGACCTCCTCGACCGCATGCTGGCCTTCGACCCCTCGTCGCGAATCTCGGTCGAGGAGGCTCTGCAGCACCCCTACCTCAAGATCTGGCACGACGAGACGGACGAGCCCGACTGCCCCACCACCTTCAACTTCGACTTCGAGGTTATCGACGACGTGGGCGACATGCGTAAGATGATTCTGGAGGAGGTCTACCGGTTCCGCCAGCAGGTTAGGACAGCGCCGGGCGGTGGCGCCGCAGGAGCTGCTGGGCAACAGCCTGGAGCTGGCGCAGTGCCCATGCCCAGCGGCCAGGGACAATGGACGCACGAGGATCCCCGTCCGCAGGAGTACATGGGCCAGGGCGGCAACTTAGAAGCCGAGCTTCAGGGCGGTCTGGATAGGCGATAAAGAGTGACTGCTGGCGGGGAGGGCCTGAAGGTCTTGCCCGCGTTGCAGGATTGATCTATTGGGAGAATCTCCGATTGGCAGGCAGATGTTGGATTTTCAAACCACTGGGTAATTTGACCCAGGGGCTGGGGCCGGGCACTCAATGCGCCATGTTTGGGTACAACCACTCACTGGGCGCCAAACTACATTATACGACTATCAAAAAGCAAATGGTGGGAAAGCGAGCGCCACGCCCGCCCACGTCTCAATGGGTATTCCTTTTTATATCATTTTTTCTCATGTCGCAAAGTGAGGGAGGGGAAGAAGCATGGAAGAAGAGCAAGCGCTTTGTCTGTCGGTCTACTTCGAGTTCTTGTTTTTCTAAAGATGGATAGCTATTATGGAGCGAAAGAGAAGGCGTCTCTCTGTCTTCCCGAGGCTCAGACGAGATGAATCCAATCCAAAGTAATCATAATATCCCGCGATGCCTGCTCGTCTGTCTGTGTTGCGGCTGATTTGATTGGTCGGACGGAAATAAATCTGGGCGTGGAAGCCACAGCCACTCCCCGGCGCTTAATTGGCCCGGGGGGGCCTTTGCCGAGGGCGGCTTTCAGGTAGGCAGACTGACCAACCCATTACGAGGCATGGACAGAGTATGCTTGGCTGTGTGTGGTAGGTCGATATGTATGCCAGCCTCTTGTCATGTGGGACAGATATATGCAGGTTTTATTGATTGGTGCATGTGCCTCGAGGTAGGTGGCATGCATATGTATATGTCGGCTTTCTTCAGCTGGACCGTCTTCAAGCCGGGGACGTAGATTGATTGAATGCTACGTTATGGGCAGGACGGCGAGGATAAGGCTTTGGGGTCGGCTTGGACTGGAGGCGATTGTGTGCCCGACGCTTGAGGGGGTGTTCTCGAGGCGCATAGATGTAGGTAGGTATGCTTGGGTTAGGGTGTATATGGCTTCATGTATAGCTACACTACTGAGGATCACATTGTGCCCATACCGACGCAGTTACAGGGTCACCCTAACATCTTTTCCAGTAATGTTATCCACGACAAGATATGATTCAAATTGTGTTGGTTTTCTAAAATAGAAAAAGGGCAGATCTATATACACTCAAGGAGCAGACAGAGACGCCGCCCGTCGTGCTCGACTGTGATGGTTCCATCTACATAAGACCCGTGAAGAAAAGAAGTTAAAAACAGGGCTCCCATAAGAGCCGAAAAACAACATCCCGAACCGTAATAGGTCCCCCCTCGTCGTTCCCGTTTTGTTGAAATAGTAAAACTAACCGCCAACGCCTTGGTCCCTTTATGTGAAGGTGAAAATCGTAAAATCCCGTATTAAATCCTGCTCATTTCGTCCCCGTTTCGTTCGTATCGCATCCTTTTCCCACACGCCCCGTGCGCGCTACGCCATCACCATGGCCACCCCCTCCTTCCTCTCCCTCATTAAGTAAACTGCCGCTGCCGTACCCTCTCTCTACCCGTAGAACCAGTACTGCGCCGTATACGGCACGCTAATCGTCGTGTCCGCCTCGGAGCACGCAATCGACGCCCCGCCCGACGTGTAGACCCGGTACACCTCCGACACCCCGCCCTGCGAGCCCCCCGACCCGTTGTCCCCCAGCTTCAGCCAGGCGACGGCGCCGGTATCGAGGAGACCCTTGTCGGCGCCCGCGGGGCGGCGGTGTCGTTGAGCTTCTTGGCCACCAGCTTCTGGGAGGTGCCGAACAGGTCGAAGGTCGGCACGCCGGCGGCGTCGAAGTAGTGGTGTCCGATCGCCTTCCGGGACGACGAGAGGACTCCGTCCATGGTCAGGTCCGGGTCCGACCCGATGCCGTGGAAGGGGTCGGGGACGTAGGCGGCGTACTTGGTTAGGTGGTTGCCGACGATGTTGAGGGGTAGGTCCGTCTTGCGGAGGACGTTGTCGGTCAGGCTGGACCAGGCTTCCTCGCTCAGGGCCTGCTGGGCCTCAGAAGAAGAAGAGGGGGAAGAGGTGCTGCCGGGCGCCAGGTCGGTGATGTCGTAGAGCACGGCGAGGGCGCCCGTGGCCGACGAGGCCGTGGAGTCGGCGCGGGCGCAGGTGTAGTTTTGGATCCCGTGGCCGACGACGATGTGCTGGAGCTTGCCTGAGGGACCGGGAAGCTGGGTGCCGCCTGGAGGAAGGGTCGGGTGTTAGTGGGGGTTCTGATATAGGGGTGAGGTCTATATGTTAGTAGACTTACTACCGGTGGAGGGGAGAGTCGGGCCAGTGGCGGGTCCGGTGGTGGCAGACGCTGAGGCCGAAGTGGAATCCGTCGCAGATGCCGTCGTCGAGGACTCGGGGACATTGCTGGAGGAGACTGCGGGTGTGCCACCACACTTGGTTTTGTTAGTGGTTTGGTTCGCTATAGCAGAGCGGCTATGGTATATCGCGACCAAAGCAGGTAGTAGGAAGGGCTTCGATGAGACAGGAGCAAGAGTTGAGAAGCAGAAAAAAAAAGACTTACTCGTCTCCTCACAGGGCCAGCCGTGGCCGAGGACAGAGCCGTAGCAAACACGAAGAGAGTTTGAGGCAGCATTTTCGTGGTGTGTTGGGTGTGGTGGGTTGGGGGGGATGTGTATAAGTCCCAAAGAAGAAGAGTGACGACAGACAGGTCTGGGATATAACAGAGATATAACAGAACGGAAGGAAGAGCCCAACCACGAGGAGAGAGAGATTCGGGAAAGGTAATAGGTTGTCTAGCGCGCGCCACTCATACACCAGGCAGGGGAAACAGCCAGAGAGAGCGAATGCCACTCTTTATCTTCTTTCCTTTTTCAGATTGAGAGGCAGCAGCGTGGGCAGGCGGGCGGGCAGGTGCGTGTGTGTAACCGGGTCGGGCGGCCGTTGTTGGGCGCTTAAGAATAGAAACGGGTGGGTGAGCTTCCGGAGCTAAAAAGAACTGGCTGGCTGCTGGGCCTGGTTAAGAATAGAAATAGGTAGTGTACCAAACAAACCAAACGAACGGGCGGCGAATCTACACCCCCACGATGAAATGGATATATAACGATCTAGTGATATAGGGACAACGAAAGACTAGGAGACAGAGAGAGGAACAAGTGGGAAAACCCGGTTATGGTTGCTGTTACTGGGTCTTCTTCCGGAGGCGTAGAGGGAAGAGGAAAGGTAGGTGAGAGGAGGATGCTCCGGTTTATATCTCTTTTTCACAGATCTCACTTACTCGTTTATTGTTTGAGACGATTACTACGACTACGACGTACGACTTACCCCTTCGTCATATTGCTCGAGATAATGCTGATCCAAGACGGGGTATGATTGTCTTTGTGTCGGAGAGATGCTTGGGGGTTGCCAGAGTGCTGGGCAGGCATCGCCATCCCACCACCAACACGAAGAGTGGGAGAGAATGAGAGAGCAGGGCCTAACTCGGTTACACACCCCTCTCACTCTTCTTTCCCCTCGTCCCTCGCCAATGCCTGGTGGTTGGTGGATATTCAGGCCAGTACCACCTTTGTAAGTAGGTAAGCCCGGCCTGGCCTGGTTACAGCCGTGCATGTACGTATGCAGGTACGGTGCTACCGTCCAGCTTTGGGAAACAACTCAGGTGAGAGTCAGAGTGAGCAAGTGAGTAATAAAAACGCGGACCAAGAGAAAAAACCCAGACAAACTTGAATATGCAGAGACGGACGGGCTGACAGGGGAATGGTAGTGCAAGGGACCGGGGCCTTGTTGCTAAAAGGAAGGCAGGAACAGGGTTAGATAGACGGGCTTAGTAGCATGGATTCCCGGGATGGGTGGACCAGGTTGCTTGCAGGGTGGAGAGAGAGGTGTCGGTCTTTTTTTCGACGATACACACACAAGTAGTAGTAGGTACTTGCATACGGAGGCGCGCACACGAAATAAAACCCCTGCGCCTGCAGAAAGATGCGTTTCCGATATGACATATTCGACGGGCGACGCTGCCAGGTGTTCTGTGCGTCCGTCAACCGTGTTCGTGGTCTCCTTGGTTTCGTGAGTTGTACTTGTAGGTAGTGGGATGGATCGATCTCTTCCACCAACAGTCCAGGCCCATTATGTCAGGTCCCTGTTATAGAAACAGGGCATCTGACATCGGACCAGACTGATGTTTGTTCGGGTTCGCGGCACGCAGAAGGGTCCATCAGAAAGCGGCCCTTGGCATGGGTTGGCGGCAAAAAATATAGATCTTGGAATGCTTCCTGGCTTGGCTGGGGCGAAGGCCTCGAGGCAAACCAACTCACGATGCGTCGTCGCATCGGCCGAAATGATTTTAAGGACAAGCCTTTAGTTGTTAGTCGAGTCTCACTCTCTGTGGCTGGCTCGTGGCTACCGACCTGACGCCAGCGGCGACGCGGCTAACGTGTTGGTACCTAGAATGTGGAAGGCAACCAACACCAACTGCATCTAGCGCGGCTCCCATCTGCTTCGCTTTGCTCCCCTCGTCGTCAGAGTAGCATTCCCCATCTGTGTCTAGAATCTCTCTCAAGCCTGGCCCCAGCCCTGGACGGACGCATGGACCCTATATGATCCTCCTGCCTATTGCGACACTGACAGTGACCCTACCCCACCGGTGCGCAGGGATGGAGACTGGTAAAGCCAACTCAACTTGCAGCAAAGCTGGATTAGCGAGCGGCACGATTTTAATTAATCGATGTCGGTAGACGACTGCTGTGAGATGAAAGGCGCTGAAGAAAGGTATGCTTATCAGGTATGCTTGTTTACGAACTGAAAATGGAATTGATTGATTGGAGACAGCAACACGCAAATACAATACAATTGTTGTCCTGATGTGTTGTCAGTGAGAAACACATTGGACGTCTGCTCAGAGCCCTACCAGGGAAACCCCTCTCGAGGGAGCGATCTGCAGCCATTGTCCTAGCTCAGGTCGGGATGAACACTAACCAGATGCAATTCTTCCGAGTCTTCGAGTTTCACGATCTGCACCTATGTTCCTGACTACCATGCCAGCTTTTGCTACTACCTACCACCGGCCGACACCAGAAAAAAAATACAATTTGCCAGACTGTAGGCAGACAGACAGGACCGGGCTTTGCTCCACGGCGATCCAAATCCCTAATGACATGGAGCTCGCTTGGAGTTGGGATTGGAGCCAGCCTGCGCCAATATTCTGCAAGTGCACATGACAGCAGAGCCAAGCCCGAAGTTGAGATTCTAGCAAGATTCCAACAGATCCCGTTAACATGCCTTTTTACCACCAACCACTATCTCCCGTTTGGGTGGGGGGTCCGAGGGGGGATGGACGGAGCTGGTGGGAACCCCCGCATAAGGGTCTCATTTGGCAAAGTCGTTTCCAGTCTCAGGGCTGCCACATACAGATTGACTCCTACGTGAGTTACCTAGCATGCTACTGTAGACTGCCATGCTCGCATCCATTATTCGCGCATGGTATTGATGGTATGCTGGTCTGACGGTCGCTAGACTTGGAATCGTCCATCAACCTTGACCGTGTCAATGCTTTCTTGCTGGGTCTGCCAGGTAAGCACAGTCGTCATGTTGCGACGCCTTATCTAGAGTTCATAGCTCCATGCTACGATCTGCCTCCGACCCCGGTCCAAGTCGTATTGGGCAATTCCCAGCGGGCAGGATCAAACATGTCACCACCCCTGGTTGAAGTCAAAAACAGTGTTGTTGGTTCGAGGTTGTATTCAAAATGCACACACACAAAACAACCGCAATGACTGACTACCTAGTGAGTGGATTACCTACCAGATGCAACCTCGTGACGAAGTTTCACGGGCGTGATCCGGCAGATTCCTCTTCCTGGGGCGATGCCATTGCCCTGGTGGGAAGGAGGCAGACCGGAGGGAGGGGAGTGAGCAATTTTGATGGTGCGGCGGCGGCCCGGGAAGAAATCCTGTAGGAAGCTATCTACTACTTACCTACTTGAGCCACGACCGAAAAGACGCCTGCCGCATGCGCCTCCTTCAGCAAGAAGGAAGCCATATGAGCGCGGGCCAAGGCCCAATTATGTGAACTTGATATCCCCATGTACAGCCCCTCGGGCCGGCGAAATGAGTGGCGGGGCATGAGGCGCTGCTCGGAAGCCCTTGAACCCATATTGATATGTGCATCGCTATTGCTGCAAGTAGGCAGGGAGAGAATGGAGGAAAACGCTCGGGTCGCGCGCGTGTGCACGCCCTGCATTCGGCCGCCGGCAAGGTCGCTCGTTTTCTCGAGGGGATCCTCCCCCAAGAAAAAGGCCGCGCATATCTTGAAACTGCCTTGTAAGGCGCGTGAGCAATGCAGCGGCGTTGGCGTCGAACAAGGGGACGGGAGGGGCTGTGTGGAAGTTACCTAGCAGCGAGTCGGCTTCTCGTCCAGCTCAGCTCGCTAAAACGCCGTGGCGCACAGCTATCATTATTATTGCTTCTGGAAGAATGCAATCTTTGCGGCCCTGCTCATTTCGTATCTGTTTCTGGTTCTTTAGATTTTCTGGCTTGCGACAACTAGGTAACCTACGTTTACATCCAACAACTGGCCAACTTGCCAACCTCAAACCCGCCGGCAACTTTCCCTGGCTGCCTGGCTACCGACGTGTTGGTCGAGCGTGCCAAAAGGGGTCGAGCTCGGTCCACTATTGGTTTCGAATGTCCGTTCGCATTTGTTTGATGTTCGTTTTAGCGTCAATCATCCCCAACTGTCACTCATCCATCAACCCATCAACCCATCATCAAACCGTCCGTACTTTGTGAGTTCGGACGATGCCAAGCAAGAGAAGTTGCGACGGCAGCCCCAAGCCCAGACCCTCTTGCTTCTTTTGAGCCCACCAGTACATAGGATGATACTTATGATACCTAATGATTCATTCACACGCACCGCCCCCTATCCGCCACAAGCTGGTCCGCGTCCGTCCATTCATCCTGGCTGTTTGATATTCTTCCAGGTTCGGCACGAAGCACACGGGGAAGCATCGCATGGCAAGCATGCAAGAAGAGAAGAAAGGCAACTTGAACCGCGGCAGGCTTGAAACCTCTTTCCTTCCCCGTTTTTCCCCTCGTTGTTGGGTCTCAGGATCTCGTTGGACGTGACCGCTTACTCACCGTGAATGCCGCCCCCTTATTGCAGTTTTCGGGAATCACGGAGCGATGGAGGGAAGAGACTGACTGCCAGTCTGTACGTCCGTCCGCCAGTTCGTTTCGGATCTCATCTCCCCTCCCTTCCATCACGTCTTCGCTCGAATGCCAGCCATCCCTTGCTCGGCCCCCTTTGCCCCTGATATGATGTTCGCCGTAATTACCACCGCCGTTATTGTTGATCCGATGCGAACAAAGACCCCTACGGCAAAGCGCACATTGATCGCTTAGACGTGATCGGCGCAAGAGAATACCAATGCAGGGGAAGGAATCCATGCTGAGATCAACCACCCTTTTCCACGTGGTTGGGTGGATGGACACGTCCAAGATCTATCACCCATCGAGGGTGTATCCTGTTTGCATAGCATCTGAACCCAAGTGCCAGCGCTCTAGACGCACAACAGATTGCCGGTGGTGCTGCGTCTCCTTCCACTTAGCTCTGGGCGTGGGCTATCGAGAGACGCAGATTGACCGGCCGAGGTGTCTCGGCAACCCGAGCGTATGACCCGAGCGGAGGTTAATGATATGATGCACAGTCAGTGTCGGGAAGCGAAGACTGCCCAAAGGGGGGAGGTGTGTGTCAGTCAGCCAATCCGCTCATGGCGCGAACGATGTCAAGGTCGTCCTTTCCTTACCTACCTTCCTCCTTGTGGTTGGTTGACTGACTGGCTGTGTCACTCGTTACCGCAGCAGGTAAGCAACAAAAATCCTTGCCGCCCCTTTGGCTTTGGAATGGACAACCGCATCCCATCCCCAAAGAAAAGAAAAGGAAAAAAAGAAGGAGGAGAGGGAAAAAAGAAGAAAAGAAGAAGAAATCGAAAAAAAAAAGAAAAAAAAAAGCTGCTCTTTGAGGGCCTCGAACGTGGAAACCGCCAAAAGCGAAGGGCCCGTGGGAACGCGCATTTTAGGGCATGATTAATTTATTTTTACCATTAAGCTAATCAGCTACTTCGCTGGGGAGATTTGGGGCTATTGGGCTTAAGTACCAGGCAGACGTTCAAGGCCCGGTGCTGACTGGAAGTTAGGTTCGGGTGATGGATAGGTAGGAAGGGGGTGTGGGCGTGGAAGGTTTGATATGTTCCCTGGTTCACCCAAACTTACCGGTGGCACTCACCACCCGCACTCCCATCTGACACATATCAGAGCACTCACTGTATGTCTGTGTTGCTTCTTCCTATTTCCCTCTTCAGGACCGGGCTCGAGGCGCAGAGTCCCTCGATCTATCGGCTGACGAGATGAGGAAGCCTGCCTCGCCCACTCTCTTCTCGTGGCCGCCACGCGCATATTTCCCTTGCCAAACCGAGCGGAAGGAAACAAGCAAAACACTCAAGTGCCGCGAACATTGAGTGATGGGACGCAACGATTTCCCCAGCGGCAACCCGCCGTGCCTCCTAGGGGAGTACCACATGAAAAGTGGTCAACCGCCTAGTTTCCCAGCCCTTGGCGAAAGCAGACATCGTCCCCGAAACCCCCTCTTGTCAACCGTCAGAAAAAGGGAAGAGAGACGCCTCGACGATGCGCTTGTCGTGCCTGCCGCCAACAGCATGCAGGCAGCGAAGAACCGACCGACCGTCTCCTTCCTTCCCCCTGACCATCAATCGGCGGGCATTCGCGAACCTTTGCCCCCAAAAGGCCGAAAAGGGGAAAGGGGGGAGGGAGATACCTAGCAGTACGAGCGTATTGTATCCCCAAAAGCGCCCCCCCCCCTCACCCCGCCCCCCTTTATCCATCTCAGCAAACGAACGGGTCGTCCGTCTCCTTCTACCGCGATCCAGCGACTTGCGCCGCGCATCGAGTAAGAAGGCAATCAAGCAGCAGCAGCCTCCTCAGCTGTGCTTCCTTATCCGTCTTGGACCGTCGTGCGGTACGCCAGAGTCAACAGCCCGGCAAAAGTCCAGGGTATTAGGATCAAGTGTTTGTATGCGGGCTAGCCGGGGATCCCAAACGTGAACCAAAGCGATTGAACGGCACAGCAAGTAAGTCCCGACCCTGCCCGGAGTGGGTGCTGGCATGCTCCCGTTCGGGTCTACTATTCGCCCCCCTGGAGGTCCGGCGTCGGGGCGCGGTCGAGTGACAGTCACACCATCGCCACCGTCGTGATACCTACCCAGGCCCTGTGCCAAGCGGCACGCATAGGCATCAAGCGAGCCTTGTCCAGCACTGGCCTTTCGACACTGCCAGCAGTCGCAGCGTGGACGAACCCTGGTTGGCAATACAGACAGGTCAACGAATCAGCAAGCAAACACATATCTCACAAAAGCCTCCCCATGCAAAGTTGTCATTCATCATTTATCATAAATATTCGTTAATATTCGTTGCAACCTCTCTCGTCTGATACAGAAAAGTGTTCGTGCAGGAGACACTTCGAGGATCGGCTACACCAACGACTTGCTTGGCCCACAAACAAGGGGCTAAACGCCGTTGCGCCCTCCCCGGTACCAGTTGGTGGTTGCTGGTTGATATTGTTGTACAATGATGAGCAAATACCCATCCCCACGGCAAATGCGCGCGCTTAACTCATGAACCCGTTAAAACATAGCTTCCCAAAATTTGTCCCACCGCCAGGCATAAAAGCCAAAAAAGAAACCCAGATGCAGCCGACTGTTTAGATGGGGGCGCAAGTGAATGCTCCACGAACGGAACCGTCGTCGTATTGCTTGATCTGTGGTGATTGGGTTAGCAACTTGTCTCGTGTTACTCAGGGGGTCAAATGGGATAAAACTTACGATATCAACAATCGCGGAGTAGGTACCAGCGACGAGAGTGATCATTCCAATGATGAAGACGAGACCGTTGGCGATGGCGCTCCAGATGTTCTCCTTGGAGTACCAGTTGCCCTTCTTGATGAGCATGAACCACATCATGGCGGGGAAGTAGAAGGTGAAACCGGAGATGAACAGGGCGGAGCAGATGGCCAGAAGGTCGGAGAAGAAGGGGATGGCCTCAGCGATGACCCAGGCGATCAGGGTGATGGCGGTGATGAGGACCAACCACGAGATCCAGCCGCCCTTGGTGTTGATGAAGCGCTTGACATCGTTCTTGTACATGCGGCCGTGGATGTAGCGACCGACAACGGTGGTGTTGATGGAACCCGAGATGAAGATGACGGGCAGGGCGACACCGAAGGCCACCTTGGACATCAGAGTGCCACCGGAGAGCAGGGCGGGGGACTTGACGTCGACACCGACAAAGGCGTAGATGAGAGCGCCGGTGACGGTGTAGATGAAGATCTCGATCAGGCCGAGAGCCCAGATGGACTTGACGTAGTCCTTGGGGGTGTGCATCTCGTCCATGAAGGAGAACTGGCAGACGGCGAAGCTGTAGGCAAAGACAATGTTGGTGACGGCTACGAAAGCCTCGGAGAAGGTGACGTTCTCCTTGGGCCATGCGGACCAGGCTGCCTGAGCAAGACCGCCCTCGGCGTGGCTGCCGGCGACACCGGTGGCCACAATGGTGATGAGGATGGCGGCAATGATGGAGACGAAATCGATGTAGCCCAGAATGGCCACCTCAGCGAACGAAGGCGGGACAGCCAGCGCGAGCAGGATGATGGCCGAGACGACGCCGAAGACGACGGAGCAGGTGCCGTTGTTGGTGATGTTGAGGAACGCGATGGTGCCGGTGAGCGTGTGCGAGCCCACCAGGAAGGTCAATTGCAGGGTGAACATGGCACCAATGATCTCGTAACCCCAGCGACCCATCATCAGCTTTCCAGCATCGGCATAGTGAGAGACCTCGGGGAAGAGCAGCTTGACCTGTCCCACGACGTAACTGGTGTAGATGGCGATCAGACCGATGCCCACCGTCAGGATCACACCAGCCACCATGCCGAGCGTCGCGAAGGCGGACGGCACACTCAGACTGCCCAGGGCGATGGCCTCGACGATCAGGATGACCGTGAGGCGCTTCCAGCCGAGGCGGTGGAAATGAGCATCTCCCATGGCCGCCTTTTGCGCCTCCAACTCTGTGATCTGGCCGACTCCGTTGTCGACGGAGCTCTGCGACTCGGGTGCCGTCATCTTGACTCCGTCCTTCTCGCTCAGGTCGCTCGAGCCATTGGTCTTGGTGTCGGCCGAGGCCTGAAAGATGCCGTCGTCGTGGTTGCGTTCCTGCATTATGGCGGTGCTAGGAAGGGTGTTGAAATAAGGTTGGCTCTGCCTCGGGGATGCGTGACAAATATAGAACTGCGGCACGCGACAAGAGAGCGAAACACGCAACACAACGGGGCAGCGGTATATTAAAAGAGCGCTGGGGGGAAGGGGAGGGGGATAAGCGACAGAGGCAGACGACGGAACAGAGAGAGTTGAGACTCGGGGAGGATTCTCTGGCGTAAAATTTATTCCAGAGACTCCAGCGCCTCTTAAATGCGGCCGAAGTAGTAACGATCAAAACGAGCCCTAGGTGGGTCGGGATTTAGTCGTGCTGCATATCTCTTCCCCTCCGGGGGCGCCGTTCAAGCTGGGTCGGTAGTCAGGCATGGCTGTAACAGGGTGGCCGGGCTGTTATCTGCAAGCGAAACACGGACGGGGACCACGGTTCGAGCAACATGGCTCATCTCGTCGATCCGGTTTTTTTTCTTCGGCCTGCCAGATTCCCACGCATTCCTCCTCTCAGTCAGCAACCAGCGCGCGGGCAATTGGGGCCCTGCCTCGGTCGGCTCCTGACCGACGCGCCGACTAGACAAAGCGGTGGCGGGAAAACCCTCTTTGAGGGGCCCCATTGTAATCAATCCCTCAGCAACTCGACTCAACACATCTCTCTCCTCAATGGATCTCGTGTGCCCATCTCGCCCATAAACAAAGTTGCGACGCAACCGAGTAGACGGAGTCAACCGGCTGATCGGGACTGAATAGGGTCTGAATGTCGTTTCTGATTACCTTTCGGTTTGTCATAGGCTGTGGTTAGTCGGGCTGATCGTGCAGTCCCATCTCGTGAATGGCAGGCATGGCTCGAGATGGGCGCTGGCCCCATGTGGGCATCTCCCAGATTGAACCACGGGCGTTTTCGCGGCCTTGCTCAGTTAGGCTCTCGCAGCCGGGCCAGCGTGTGCCAGGAATCCATCGGGGCAGACAATAAAAAAAAAGTCGTACCAGCGTTCGCTGATGAGAGTGGGCCTGTGACGCGGGGCGAGGGTTTCTGTTACCTCACCAATTCCACCGCGAGGCCGCAGAGTGGCTTTGCTCCGAAGGGGGGCGAGTCATTTCTGGTCATGTCTTCGTGTTCGTCACCATTTGTCTAATCTGGTCCGGCTCCTGCTGCGATTTGTGGGCATGCGGGGGAAGGGCCAGGAACCCAATCTTCAGCCAGGCAGTTGGACGAGGGATCCGACAAGTTGGTTCATGCAAGAGTCAAAAAGAGTCGCGTGCGAGGAAGATGACGGGCACCTATATGTATTGCTGCCAGTCATTGCCAAGGGCCAGCACCTCCGACTGGTCGGAACCCCAGATAGAGTTCCTGGGGGTCATGCGCCACTAGCAAGGCAGCCTAATGTACACGTTGGCATATCTCCAAGTCTTGAGAGGGGACCAAGACGGACGAGATAGGTAGGTGCAAGATGCTGGAGCCGGTGAATTGGCCCGGAGCAGTGGAGGCTAAGAAATGAGGCTGCTTGGCTGGACCAAGATGGCGAGGGTTGGAGATAACGTCCCTTGTCCACCGGCCGTCGGGGGAAGCATGAGCCAGGGGATGCACCAGGGGCACGACAGAAGCTTAAAACTACTGGCCGGCCTAAGGAGGATTAGGCTGCGATAAGCACGCCGGACAATGGTCGGATGGCAGAGATAAGCAGAGATAGGCTCTGGACCCCCTGAAGGCTCCCCCTGTCGCACCTTCTCGACAGCGCCCAGAGGACCACCTTTTCCAATGCACCCCGACATTCGGTGGGTTCTCGCTAAGGAGCATGGACGCGGAGAGACTGGCAGTTGACCAACTCCTCCAGCATTTTGTACGTAAAAGAAAAGCTAGATCTTGGTTGGCGTTGACGTATTGACCATTTGCGCCTATCTCCTGTCGCATTCAGAGCATGGTGCAGCGCGTGACACTCTGTTTCCATGGGAGGTTTGGCTGGGACGCCTTGGACCCTGGCAGCGATTGCCAGAATTGACATCACTAGCACGAGGCCCTCAGCGCCAGCTCCATTCTTGGCGCAACAATTCTGCTGTGCTTGCTCCAGCAGCAGCTCTGCTTTGCTCCAGCAGGGGTGGCTCCTGTACCGGCGATAAGCGGTTCCGCGACTGATGTCAGCCATCGGTGTGAGCCAACTCCAATTGGCGCACACCGCATTCCCATTTTTCGAACCTGCTACCGGCTAGCGAGCGGCGAAGATAGTGACCGCCCAGCCGCCCTCAGCCAATTGCCTTGACACATTGAGCTGACCATTCATTACTTAACATGGATATCAACCAGCGCAGAGTGGGTTCCACGGATCCATCCAATTGTTCTGGCTGCGGTTCTGGCCGCCGTCTGGCCGTCCTTCTCGACCATCGTCGCGTGTCAAATAAAAAAAATGTTCATGCCTTATTGGCTGCCGGTATTAGATCAATGGACTGCTACTATCGTCGGACCATTCCCAAAAGCCCAGACTCCAGACTCGCTTTTCTCACGCGCCAGGCGCGGATATAGCCACGAAAGATGGGGAAGTCGGGGAAATCTTCCAAATTCAGCATGCGTTGGACATTAGGAAGGAGCGATGGGCAAGATAAGACGAGACGGCAGCCAAAACCGCGTGTTCACCATCCCGTGATTCCCGTTCGCCGTGGTTTGGTGATCGACTCGTGATTTCATTTCCCTGGGTGCATGTAACCTGCACCTGCAGCTTCCATAAGCCATGATCATTCGACACCCAACTCCGTTTGTCTTGGAAATGCCTACATGTATTCATCTACAAACACCGATTACCTGCATGCACAGCTGTACAATCTGGGCGGCGGGATATGCTGCTTTCCCTTGTTGGCCGTCCTGTAACACGTCGTAGAAGGCCGATCGAAGGGCTTCAGAAAAAATTCGAGATGCCAGGGACTGCGGTGGCTGCCGGCTACCGGCATCCGGCACCTTCCCCGACCGCACTGAGATCTCCCAACCTCAGACATCATCGTCAGATTCTGCAGCAGGCCAATGCAATATCGCTCGCCCGTGCTATATCTGATGCCATCGACATAGTAGACGCAATGTCGGGAATGCACCCGCGCCACCTGTATCCTACCTACAGCTTTCCATCTTCAGCTCGACGCACCTGCGCTAAGAGGCAATATTAGACGAGCGAGTTCCAGCATCTACCGGCACAACCCGCATGTCATGTGCCCTCATCTCCTCCGTGAACCCTCCAAGCGTTGCCCTCTTCAGTACCGAGCAACATGGACGGTTCCCACAAGGCTTATCATGATCCTACATCAATCCACTCGCTCCATTGCCTCCTCCGTTGCTCCTTCATTAAATGGGCTCCCGGACATGGCACGATTCCTTATCGGCTTACAAGTACATATTTGACCATATGTGATGAGACTGAGGGTCCACTTCGTCGTGAATTGGACTCCTACTGCATCAAGAGGTCGGATTAGGCATGGCCGTGAATGCCTAGGACACGAGGTACAGATTGGGATATTCAACACGACACGCCGAGGAACCCCCTCTCCGAGCTGAGCCATAGATCTGCGACGACGTGAAAGACATGTCTTGGTTCCCAGAGATTCGCTCCAGACAGACAGGTTGGCGGCGGGGACTGGTAATATCCTATTCGGCCTCCCGAAACAGTCGCGCCCTTCAGCCTATTGATAGCAGAATCATGTATCAGCTGCGAAGAGAGAGAGAGAGCGAGCTGAAGATGACAGGGGACCGGCTCATGCAAAGATTGACGTACGGAACTACTGAACTGACAATATCCTCAGCACCGACATAGGAAGATGTAGGTGCAGGTCGTCCGTCCCCCAAGGTCGACTACATTGAAATGAGTACAGTAAGTCAGCAAGCAGGCAAGTACCTCTAGTAAGTTGCATTCGTTCTACTTGGGGCAATGGTCACTGCACGCCAATTTCTCAATATAGTAACTGCTTCGCCCCGCTTCCAATTGGCCAGACCGCGGCCAAATCACCAGCTCAACGATCAGAGACAGATGCCTCCCTGCAGCCAATCAGACCAGACCATGACCCCCTCGTCCCACGCTACACCGGGTGGCTGCATGGCCGCTGTGCGACCGTGGAAGGCAGCCCACTGCCGCCGTCCGCTGCAGGACTGGAGGAGGGTGGGAGGATTGAAATCTCCGCTGTCCTCTCGGGTCTACTTGCGCCTGGTGTATCTGCTGCTGCTGCTGCTGCCAATCGATCAAAGAATCGCGCCGACATCGAGATACTACCCTATGCACCAGGCGTTTTCATGTCTCTCGGCGACGGCCCTCCACGAACCGGTCGATGACTAAACGGTGTACCATCTGAGTACAGTATCTCAAGTCTGTCTTAGGTCTCACGTGGGGGCCGTCCGTCGCGGCCGTTTCTAGGTGAGGAACGACTCAGAGTCTACTGGCTAATACTTGTAGACGCCAAGTCGATGTCATTCGCATGTCCTCGATTGAAGTGTAGGCCAAGAAGTACGAGCTTGCTTCGCACCACCTGTCCCGGGTCTGAACCCGGTCTGTCTGCCTCCAACCTCGGAGTTTGACATGTTACCTACCTTCCTACATATGTAGGTACGGAACAGGGGCAATGGTGCAGGCCAGCGTGGAAGGCTTCGATTGGCCTCTCTCCCCGCAGCGACAGCAATCACCTCCTCGCAGAACCGGGTTCGCGGAGAAAGGGTATGTCTGAGTCTGAGCCACCACGGAATAGGCAAGCAGCTCGAAGCTACGGAGGCGTTTGAGACCCCGGCTGGACATGGGCGGGCGGAGGGAGCCCCCGATTTGCTTGAATCTGTCAATGACACCTCGTGGCGCCCCCTTTCGTATCGCCTATCTGCGCCTATCGAGAAAATCTAGATGACATGATCCGTGCTGGCCAGCCCTGTAGCAGGGTCCCGGCTATGTACGTTGCGCCGTCGCGAGCCATTGTCCCGGCCAATCAAGGCACGCGCTTATGCGCCTGTCAACCGTCGCCCTCTTCTGCAAGACACGCTGAACGCTTTCCCACGTGCCAGGATATGCAAACTGGACAACGGGAAGGCCTGTCTTCTCCCCCCCTACTAGTCCATTTTCCCAACCAAGTATCTTCTTCGTCTGGCGAATCGGATCGCCCAGTAGCATTGGTTTGTCGGCAATCTGTCGAGCTCGTCCGTTCTTCCTCGCTCGCCTTCGAGAGATAGCGAGAGAGAGGGGGGGAAGTCAAAAGTTGAGAGTTGAGAAGTGACAGGTCAACAACCACAAGAAAATGTCATAAGTTGACCGGGCCGTCTATCATGTCCTGTTGTGGTTGGCCAATCTTTGGGTGCACATACAATTTTTTCTTCCCCAACACGAACCCGCCCGTGGAGGAAAGACGCCTCTAGAGAACGCGCCCGAAACGATGCATCTCGGGGCAGAACCCGGGGCGCCTTTACAGGTACACGCGTTTCTTGCCTCGCCCAACATGCAAGCGGTGGCCTCATGTGAGTATTCGAATCGACCTTCCTTGACATGTCCTGGAGTGAAGGTCAAAGAGGGGGGATAAAGGCACAACAACCAGCAACATTTTGTCTCAGCTGACCCCCACGACGACAGCTACATCGATACATGCCCGCCTGGGAGTGAGTTACCACAGCAGACACAAGGGAGAAGGGGTACAGCAATGCTTGCAAGCTAATTACTGTCAGTTGTTCCGGGGACAGAAGACGTTACGCCTTCTTCTGCAAGTGAGGAGTCGTGTAACTGTTAGAGAAGGCAGTTGTCAGAGGCACGCCGTTTGCCCTGTGCTTGATGCGTGCGCGTCGTCGAACTGGGCTATTGGCTTGCCGCCAAGAGAGAGAAAAAGATCTCCCCACCATAGTACTGGTGGCCACCGTAACCGTAACCGTCACCAACAACAACACCACCACCGCTTTTGGAGGGCAGCAAGCAAACATGACAGATGCAGCACGCTGCTGCTGCTGCTACTACACTTTCTTCAACGGCGCGGCCCTTTTCTGTTTGTTTGCTTGCCCGGCTGCATTCGTTTCTGGGTTGAGGAAGCAACCATCGTCCTATTTTTCCTTCCCCTCCCCCTCTTCCACACAATAACACGTCTGGCCCCCCTCCCCTGCTGCAGAAGAACCTTGGACTTCATTTGGCCATGACCCAACGGCTTCTTTCGCACTGCATGGCCCAGAATGTCTCTAGGAATCGCAGGGAAGCTTCCCCGGTGAGATTCCGTTTGTCCTGGGGAGTACATGCCTACCTGCCCCTTCAGTCATGGCCCCCATGTCCTTGGCAAATGTATGTAGGTAGGGACTCCGCTTGCCTGGCACAAGAAGTCTAGAAGACGTGTACCCGGAATCCTGAGCCCATAGTTGCGCTGTGTTTTCGCTTGGAAATCAGCTACATCCTCTTCTTTATGGATGACGACGTCTTGCGTCATGCGTTTGCTGGGAGTCTTCGTCAAGCAGGTCGCTCGTAAGGTAGGTAAGTACACCTGATAGGCAGGCATCTGGCTGCTGGGAGACACCACAGTGGTTACGCTGTCTTACCGTGCGTTTGCCTCTCCAGTGAGACGAAGAAGGTATTGGTCATGGTCGAAGGATATCACATCACCGTCCAGTTCTCCATCACCATGTTTGCCCAGGCCTCCTGCCCCAATCTGGGAGATCTGTCCCTCTCGCCCAAGTTCCCAAGGATCTTCGTTATCTGTCACTTGCTTGGCCTCACCATCGCTTCGCACAACACGTTACTCCGTGGATCGCATACAGACCTGGCATACCGGTTGAGAGGTCAGGCTATTCGGCTTCGCCTCCCCGGCCCAAGAGTACATGCACATACACACATACATAGCATGGGTTGATACAGTGCATGTACCATATGGCCAGGCCGGCGGAGCGGAGAAGCTGGGAGTATTCGGGCAGTGATTTCAAATCTCTCTCTCTTTCTTGCCTCCCAATTTCCAGGGTCTCGATGAGCGAGATGTCTGGTTTCAGCTTACGGGTCACTGGGGTTGTCGGATCTCGTTACACAAGATTGCGTACGATTCTCCTTCTGCCAATTTTCCTCTTCTGCTCATGTACCTCACTCCCTCCCCTACCTCTCTCTCTCTCGTGGCCTTGTCTCGACCGCGCCTGAGGTACATGGACTACATCCCCTGCACATCATTTGTACCTGGCAGGTGACGCTTGCCCAGGGTGATGACGCCAGCTGTCATTGGACCGCCCCCGGCGTGTATGTGTTGTGAGACCGGATCAGCCCACCCGCCCGCGCTACCTAGGCCACCTTACTACCTTACTCAATCTCAAGACGAACTGGCGAGGGAGAGGGGGGCTGGCCAATCCCCGGGCGGCTGTTCTGAGGATCGCCGCTGGGATCATTCAGCGTCTTCCCCCTACCTACCCCCAATTCTCCCACCTCTGGGTATCAGTATTAGCCTGCCGCTGTCAGGTATCATCCATCTTCCCACGGCCGCGAGATTCCAGATTCGCTCCAAGACACTTTTGACATGTAAGCTGAAGAAGACACCGGCCCAATCTCTGGCACATGGCTCTGGGTGGGTCTCCTGCACGTAAGGGGAGCCACCCCAGCGTCGGAAAGCGGCATTTCATGTGTACCCTCTCTGGACTGCCTGTCGATCATTGCAAGTACATATGATGGATGACTGGGCAAGATGCTGTGAATCGTCTCCTAGAACATTACGAAAATTTTGCTGGTGCGAGTTACATGGCGACCATGGCCCGATTGTGATGTTCAGTCCCAGCATTGCAAACACAGCTCTTCTTCATGGGGGTTTGACTCTCTTTCGGTCTCGGTCTTTGCCTTCATATGCCCTCCCCCTCTTCTTCCGCCATTCCGAGTGACACGAGGTATAACAACCGAAGAGGTATGGGACTTGCAGCCTCGTTTATCCTCGCTTTTCCAACCACTACTAACACCACCATCTTCTTCACCTCTCTCCTATTTCTCTATCCTCTCTCCACCCAACCCCGTGCACCATCCCATTAGAGGAAACTTCAACCGCGTTCTGCAAACTTGGCCATATCCCAAGTCTGACCAGACCTCTTGATGAAACACTCTCGAGTCTTACAATAAGAGCGCAATCTGGCCAAGGAAGCTTGACATTGAACCAAGCTGACCAACTTCAGGGCGACTTGCCGAGGAAAGAGAAAAAAAGCCCACCTGTGCAGCACCACTTACACTTACCTGTGTGTGCGTGTGTATGTGTGTGTGTCAAACATTTGAACCCCCAGTCGAACACGCCACCCCTGCTTCGGCCCTTTGCAATAGACAGGCAGGCAGACGGACAATACTCTTGCTGCTGCGTCTCGCTCTGGATCTTGCACCTCTCCCACCATCTATCTCAGTCTCTCACTCGCCTGCGGACCCAGATTAGGAACGACATCAGCCCCGGTGACGACGGGCATCAACATAACACAAGCACCGGCGGCTACCTTGTCCCCTTTTTGCAGTTATTACCATTTTATTTTTATCTTTTTTTGATTATTTTATTTTCGGGGGCTGTGACGAACGCTGTCTCTGCCTCTTGTACAGGCAGAGGACCGATCGAAGAAACCCTGACTAACACACCCATCACTCTCTCGCTCGCTCGCTCGCTCGCTTGCTCTCACCCCATCCGCGCGCGCCCCGCCCCTTTTACACACATACAATACCTTTTTATATTACAGCACGCACCGGGCCGCCCACGCGCGCGCGCGCACGTACGCACGCATTTGCTCAAGGGCGCCAGCCGAAAGGGACGACGACTCTCCTGAAGAATAAAAGAGAGCGAGAAGAAATATCTTTTTTTCTCCTCCTTCCCCCCCCCTTCTCTTCCCCCCCTTTTCCTGCCCTTCTTCACCATGGTCACTCCGGCATGCTACACGCCCAGTGAGACAAGCCGTCGATACAGTCGCGCTTACCCGCCGTATCCCCTTGGCTACCTTGAACGGCGCTACCACCCTCACCACCACCTGCCCTCCCACCACGACACGCGCCTCTCCAAGACCATGGTCGAGCGAGACGACGATGCGCCGCGCAAGAGGATCGCCGTGGCGGTAAGATGAGCCCCTTCTTCCTCCTTACCCCTGACTCTGCTTTGAGAGCATTGAAGACAAAACAACAGCTAGAACAACACTGTCTAGCCAATGGGCAACTGGGGAGAACACATAAACTTCAGCAATATCAACAAGAAGGAACAATAGACTGACCATGTGCCTCCCCAAAACAGTGCGGTCGATGTCGAAAGCGCAAGATCCGGTGTAGTGGCGATCCAGGAAACGGCGGGCCATGTTCCAACTGTAAGAACGCCGGTCATGAGCCTTGCCTCTTCCTAAGGGTATGCAGATTCCTTTTCCCATCCCGTTTTGAATTTGATTCTTTTTTCTCTCTCTCAAATACCCACTCACCGTGTTAGAATTCCCTTCATCTGCTGACGTTGCTTGACTTACGCACGCAAAAGGTCTCTTCGACCGAGACGCACCTGCGAGACGGGAGCGGCGACTACGGCTACAACGTCGAGACGGCCCGCGCCTACCATGCCCGCTCGAGCGGTGGCGGAGGCGGCGGTGCCGGCGGTGGAGGAGGCGGGTTGTCGCCCCTCGTCGCGTACAACGCCATGGCGGACGCGGGGGCGGCGTACCGGCAGAACTCGTATCCCGGCTACGCGACGGCGGCGGGCGGCAAGGGCGGCTACTACTCGACCGCCGCATGGACCGGCGCCGGCGCGTATCCCGACGACGGCGGGGTCTCTGCCGCCGCCGCCGCCGAGTACGGCTTGGGCGGCTACCCGCCCTACGCCGCGGCCGCGACGCTGGGCCAGGACCCCGCGGAACAGCTGTACCGCTACGGCGGCTCGACTTCTTCCAGCAAGGCGGCGGCTGCGGTGGCGGCAGCGGCGGCAGGCGGGTCTGTCTACGTGGACCCGGCAGAGGCGGCGTCCACATACCCTTACGGCAGTCTTGTACATCGCCCGGCAGGAGCGGCGGTGACGGTGGGGGGCGGCGGTCAGCAGCAGCGACCTGCCCAACTTCTCGCTGTCGAGCATGGCGGCGTCGCTGCCCAGCAGCAGCCAGAACAGCACGAGCAGTAGCGGCGGCACCACGTCCGATCGGCTGCCGAACCCGCACCGCACCCTATCTAGCTCGTCGTCGGTCTCGGCCTACCGCAGCGCGGACGGTCTGCCTTCTTCTTCCGGCTCTCCCTACGCCGGCAAGGCCTCGACTGCTACTGACGTTGGTGGCTACGGCGGCGACTTTGGCGAGTCGCCCGGCTCGTACAGCACGGGCGCTTCGTCGACGGCGACGCTGTCCGGCGGCCGCTCCTTGTCGGGGCAGTATCCCGGTGCTGCGTCGGCTACGGCCGAGTACGGGGCCGCCGACCACCACGGTGGCGGGTCTTACATCTACGAAAGCAAAGTGCCCACGTCCCCGCCCCTGGCCTCCCCGTCGTCGCGCCGGGGCTCCTCGCACCACCACCACCAGGCGGCGACGCTGGCCAACGGGCACGACTACGTGCCCGTCTCGCACGGGCATGCGCAGTCTGTGGCGCAGCATCCCAACTATGGCGGTGGCCACGATAGTCACTACGATGTTCATCACCACCATCATCACCACCACCACTCCTCGAATCACCGCTCGCAGCAGCAGCAGGATTACGAGACGGCGGGTGGTGGCGGTGGTGCGACGTCGGACGGGCATGTTGGGGGACGGCATCATTTGCGAAGATAGGGTCGGTCGGGAGGGAGAGGGAGAGAGGGAGAGAGGGGATAGGCTGGGAGGGCTTCGGAGTCCGGTCCAGCCAGCGTCATTCGCGGACACACACACACAGAGAGAGAGAGTTTTGCCCCAATCATTCAACCCCTAGTCCGATCCGATCAGCGTCATTCGCATACAGACGCCAAACACACCTACAGAGAGAGAGAGAGAGTTTCCCCAACCATTCATCTAACCAACCCCTTTTTCCTTACCCGGCACCCCCATCCACCACAACCCGCCCCCCACCTCAACAAGAAGGACAACACATACACAACAGACACCGGATAGCGACCCCTTGGTTCGACAAAGGGGGGGTCCTGTCCTGTTTTTTTTTTTCATACGAGCTTTGGGCTTGAATGCTGTGTTCGCGCGTGTGTCGTGTCGTGGTCGTTGTCAAGCCTACGACATGCTGCTGTGCGACGGTGGTGTGGTGGCTTGCTTGTTTCTCGCCGTCCGTGTCCTGCTGCAGGCCCCACGCCCTGTCAGGTACCAACAAGCTTTCTTGGACGAGGATGATGATGATGCCGTGCCGTTTCGCCACCCGTCAGTCATCATCCCGCGGGGCGTGGTGTGTTGCGAGAGCCGGTTTCGTTTTGCCATTTCTCCCCGAGGTATCGGCTGTCAACTCCATTGGGCGGCACGCGCACAGCATGAGAATCGGTACACATACACGACAGGGACGTACATACATACAACAGCAGCAGCAGGAGCAACACCAGCCAGCAGGCCCCCCATCTCGGTTTTCTGATTAGATGATCTGATTATTCCCGATGGCCACCGCATTCTCGTCTCCTCCCTTCGTTACTTGCTGCCAGGCAGCTTTCTGCGGCGGACTCGCATGCATAGGGGTTGGTCGTCGGGAACCCGGGGTATCTCGCTGTGACTTGTCCCGGTGTGCGTGTGTACTACACCGTACCCTACTCACCGGGCGTTGGGGACCACAAGCACAACACACACAATGACAGCTGTATCCCTCATTCGTCAGCGGCGTCGGCAGCAGTTCATGGTCCAATCTATTCCGAAACGGCCTTTTCCCGGTCGGGTCGGTGTACTGCTTCGTCGCACTGGGCTTCTCCGGTCCTTCACCTTCTTCCGACCACACCATCACACAACCACCACACACACGCCCCCCTTTCCTGTCTGTCACTTTTCAGCTTGATACCCGTGTTCTAAAAAAAGAAACAAGAAAAAGATACAGATCACTATGCATAACTCGCATAGCATATACCCTCTCTCTCTTCACACACATCATCATCATTATCATTTTGTCATCCCTCCACCCTCTCGTGTTTGGGGTCCTGGAACTGGCTGGCCGGATGAGAGACTCTCTCTCTCCCTCGGCCAGAGTCGTACCTGGGTACCGCCCACAGCATATGCAAGCAACAAGACTCTTCCTCGGGGTGGGAGGTCCTGTCCCGACGGTTTCACACGTGGCGCAGCTTTCTCCTCACCAGCTTTCTTTCCCCTCATCCATCCCCTCATCAAATCTTCTTTTCCCCATCTCTACTACCAGCTTAATCTATTTCTCCGCAATCTTTCGCAAGGGGGGAGGGAGGCAAGCAACAACAAATGACAAGGGGAAGGACCCCTGGTTGGTCAACCCACACACCCACCCCTTGTCGATAATCTGTCAGAGAATCCCGGATCCGCGTGGCGGGGGCGCAACAACATGGGTTGAACGTTCTGTGCATATCCGGCCGCTGGGCTGGCTGGATTGGACAGGGCTCCTTTTCTCTCTCTCTGTGTGTTCTTTCGCATGCCTGTCGGTTCTATCAAGTTTCAAGTTTTTTTTCTCTTTCTGCAACATGCTGTTTTGATTACCTACCTACCGGTTATCGTGCGTCCGTTTCGCCTTCTCGAAATCGCATCGCGGATCTCCCTCCCTAATCTCCGAAAGCGACGTTATCTGTCATCCCCAAATCATACGACAACCACATCAACCACCTATTTACCCGGAGCTGTGTGCGTGTTCTTGGTTACACCCCATACACACATTGCCTGACTGTTTTCAAACCTTTCCATCTTTCTTTTCGACCTGTCATTTGTCTGAATTTTTCTTTTCTCTTTCCATCCATGTATTGCATTTGTTGGGTTATTAGACTTCTCGTTGGCTCGCAGCGGAAGGCTCGGCTGCTTCCACACGGAGAGACATGATAAGAGTATGTTCCTGTTGCTGTTCCAGTTCCGTTCAGGGGTTCGCGCGAGAAAAAGAGGGAAAGGTAATTCAGAGAGAGAAAATTCGGCGAGAGCAGGGAGTGCATGCAAATTGGTCTTGTTTTGTCAAGTTGCTGTTTATTGGTTTTTGCATTGATTGCGGAATCCTGCCTGTCTGTACGTTTGTCGGGAGATTGTCGTCTTATTTTTGTTTTTTTTCCACTACGGAAGGTTTTTACACATCCAAAAGCATCATTGCTGCCACCATCGGCCTGAGATTCAAGAGAGATACCATATGATCATCGCATCATCATCATCATCATCGTCACGCAGGGAAGGAATAGCCTCGAAAAATTGCATCTGGTGGCATCAGCATTGATAAAGGGGGTCAGCGGTCAACCAATTGTTTATGTTCGAGACCGAACCAAACTACAATGTACATATACTACCAACCCTCAATCTAAGTGATTGACAACAACACCATCTTCGAGTCGCTTGCCTGATCTTGATTTCTCTCCTCTATGCCCACTCGAGGGATACGAGAAACAGTTGGCAGGGTCCTCTACCAGGGCTGACGTCACTGGCTCCGGATCAAGCCTGGCCAACGTCGAATCGGGTATCACTATCATTCAAGTCTAGGTAGGCTTGGGGCTTTGTGGTGTGAAGTAGTCATGTGTTTTCGAACAAGTTACGGTTTACTTTGATCAGGCACCTACTTCTGACTCAGCTGCTATCGCTGCACCCGTTATAGCTCTTCGGTTCTCTCAAGGGCAAGGGAGAGTGGTTCAACAACGCCTGTGGAAAAGTGCCATCAGCGAAGCTGGTAGGTCGAAAGTCCCATCGGGCAGGCCCTGCAATATGGTCTGCTCGGGTTGGCATATTGCCCACTTGAACCATGCCAGGGAGGGAACCACAGTAACGTTGCTGCCGCTTTGCCGAAATGCCGGAGACGTAATGGGTCAGTAAGGCTGTAGAATCGGCCATTTCGCATGATGACTGCTGATGGGGGTGTCACCAGTGAAGTCGTAAAGGAACGAGTAACCGGTGAGCTCTATGGTTTCCTTCCATATTGAACGTCCCGAGCGACTTTGTGTTCTCGCATCTCACGTTTCCACGTCATGCGTGAATGTAAATCGGTAGAACCACTGGTCCATGCCACCTTGGAGAGTGAACAGGCGAAGAGGCTGCCGCGGGCCATGTGTGGTCGTGCAGCGTGGCAAAGGAGCCTTCAGGGGTTTGGGTTGCAAGCTGCCTGTCAAGTAATCATCGTCTCCGGTAGTCGTTGTAGCTCGAGCCCCCATCTCGGGGCCGATCCCTGCGGTCCTTTCCATCGTAGCGGTCATCGCGCCGACGCTGGCCATCATGCCGGCGGTCATGACCTCTGTCCCCATCTCGACGATCGCGGCCCCTATCTCCGTCTCGGCGGTCGCGGCCCCGGTCTCCATTCCCTCGATATCCTCCACCCCCTCTTGGACTCCGACTGCGACTGCGCCGCCTTGAATCAGGCGCACCGCCTCTTCCTCTTCCGGCGTCTTGCCGCCTGGAGCGCTCGTCATCGCCCCGGCCGGCATCGTCGCGTTCTGGGCGGTCGCCCTGCTTCCCATGACGCCCGCGCATCTCTTCATCGCTGTAGACCATGCCGTACTTGTCGTTCCTGTCGGCCACTCTGTCCTCGTGGCGATACTTTCGCCATTTTTCCAAGCCTTCCACACCACCCCATCCACCACCCCCACCGGTCCGTTTCCGTTTGGCAACCTCGCCCGAGCGCCATTCTTCGCTCAGCTTGCTGACACTCTGACTGAAGTCGACGTGAATACGGCGGTCGTCAATCAGCACGCTCTGCATCTTGGAATAAGCCGCCTCCGCCGCCGTCTTCTCGTCGTACTCGATAAAGGCATACTGCAAGCTGTCGCCCGTCTTCTTGTCGCGGATCACCTCGCAGGACAGGATCTTGCCGAAGCGGCTGAAGATGAGCTCGAGGTCGGCGTCGGTCGTGACGGGGTTGAGCTTGCAGACGAAGAGGATGTTCTCGGGCGGCTTGACGTCGGCGAAGGGCAGGTCGCCCATCATCTCGAGCGTCAGGGCCTGGGCGCGCGCCTCGGCCTCGCGGCGCTTCTTCTCGGCCGCCTCCTCGTCCACCTCCTCGTTGAGGTCGGCGTCGTCGGCGATGCGCACCGTCGCGAGTTGGGCCTTGGTCGGCGGCGGCGACGCGCTCGGCTCGCGCAGGCCCGCCGGGTCCGGGTACGGGTCGTCGAGGACGACGGTGTGCTTGATGCGGATGTCGACGAGGGGGTGGCCCTCCTTGTCGGTGATGGCCGCGTTGATCTTCTCGAGGACGTCGAAGCCCTCGACCACCTTGGCGAAGATGGAGGCCTTGCCGTCCAGGTAGTCCGTGTTGTCGCCCAGCGTCACGATGAACTGGCTGCCGGCCAGGCGCATCTCGGGGTTCGTCGGGTGCGGCGTCGTGGCCATGGAGACGGTGCCGCGCTCGGCGTGCTTCAGCTTCGGGTGCAGAGTCGCGGGAAAAGTCTTCTTGGCCGCGCCGGAGAGGACGCCCCATATGGAGGAGCCGCCATCGGAAGAGGGTGCTGTCGGGCCAAGAGGATCGCCGGACTGGAAGGAAAAGTCTTGCTGGACCGAGTGGACGGGGGAGAAGTTGTAGTACTTGATCTTGGCGAGTTTGAGGAAGTTCTCGCACTCTTTCGGGGCGTAGTCGACGAGGAGATCGATGACAATGTCGCCCAGACTTGTTTCCAAAAGGACCGACATGTTGGCGATTGCAGCCGTCGAGTGGCTGGAGTCCCAGAAACCGTGTTTTGGAGGGGAATAGCTCAAGTTGTTTATTCCATATAGTAGTGGTAGGTGCCGCCCTCGTCGTGGATGGCTAAGGAATTGACAGTCTCTTCAAAAAGCGAAGATGATTGTTTTGTGCTTTCGGAGGCTGGTGTTGAGGAAACAGCATTGAAAGTCGGTGGAGACGCACCGTGCTGGAGCAGAACCTAGACTCTGAACAGGCCTGAAAATGACATCGTTGGTCCCCTGGAGCGATGAACTAAAGCTCCAAGAGCTCTCCAAGTGTACCCCACATGACCCGTAACCCCACCTAATTTTTCTTTTGCTTCAATTGCATTTGAGCCTCCAACGCGTGAACCAGTCGCGCCTGCAGCATCGCAGTTCGGATCAAAGATCTGCGCCAAAGTTGAACATTGACCATTTTCTACAATCCAACCCCGACTTTCTTGACAACGGTCAACCAGGTGCTGGAAGTCATAATACCATGAGCTGGGCATAGCGCAAACCGACTTGCACTTGATATTCAATTTTTTTTCTGATACCCATCGTGTTTTGTATCGTTCAATATACTGTTTGCATCGCAACCAGCATCAGAGTTGCCTAGGCCTTTTCATGTATCTCACCTATCTGTCCCCCCCTCCCTCATAATGTCGCAAACACACATGCGCCTCAACTTGGCTATCCGCCGCAACGGTCTTCCCGAGGCCAAGGTGGTATGGCCTGTTCCCCTTGAGGAAAACCCCACGGTTTCGAAGCTGCTCGAGCAGGTCAACGACATCATCCCCCTCGAAAGCGGCGACTGGGGCCTCGAAGACTACGCCGTCGAGCTCTCGTCTCCCGATGGCTCGAACTTCGAGTGCCTCCACTTCCAGCTCGTGCGAACCGTCCTGAAGGAGGGCGACCACGTACGCATACGCCCCCTCCTGACCAACGACCTTAAGCAGCGTCGTCTTTCTGGTCGCTACCAGATCTCCACCGATGGCAAGCACCTGATCGACGGCATCCCGTTCGGAAGACCCCTTCTCAAGGCTCCCAGGGGCAGACCGGCCCTCGACATCCCGCCCCGCAAGCGACGAAGAATTGCGCTTGACGAGGGTTCCGCCGAGGATAGCGACCCCGAGGAACCAGAGCAAGAGCAAGAGCAGGACAGCTCCATGCTGCTCCTCACCAACGGCGAAGAAAATGATAATGGCTCTAGGCGTGTCACGATCAACACGGTACCTCAGGTATTTGGCGATGCATCAGACGATGAGGAGGACGACTCTGATTTTGAGGAAGATGATATGGAAGAGGATGAGTCGGACTTTGAAGACGAGGACGACGCTCAAGACCATGAATCTGAGTTGGATGGTGAACCACAAGATGATGTCATGGACGACCACGAGACCGACGAAGATGATCAAGACGAGGATGACGAGTCGGAACACCAAGATTCGTCACAAGGGGAGGATGGGCTTGATCGCAGTGAAGAGGACGGCCACATCTCTCCTAGTCAACTTGCTGATCTGAAGGACAAGGATCTGAGCACGCTGGATGGTCCTGGTCTTCTCCATGCTGCTTTTCCCACAATCACAGTTCTCTGTGATACTATGCTCGCCAAGTTCGATGGAAACCTGGACTGGGCGTACAAGGCTCTCCGGAAAATATCTGAGCCTGTTCTTCCCCGCGACGAGTTTCGAAAGCGATGCAAAGAGCTAGTCCCTACCAAAGACAAAGCCGTTGGAGCTGCTGTCTCTGAAAAAGCGCCATCCAAGAACCGACGTTCACGAGAACGTCCATCGTCCGCCGGCGGGCCACGCGACCAAGCTGGCCTGGTCGACGACGAGGACGACGCTGAGGATGACGCCGAGGGCGACGCCGAAGTCGATGACGTCGATGAACACGTCAAGAAATTTGATCGCAAAGGCCTCCCGCCTGGCTCTATCTCGACGGCTCCCCAAGCAGGTCGTAAGGAGAACCACATAGTGTTTGAGGAGGACCCGAAGCCAGGCAACAGCTCACTGCCGAGCCACGACGCACTTGCAAAATCGAAAACCACAGCTGGCGAATCAGACGACAGTAGTAGTGACAGCCAGTCTGAAAGCAGCGACAGCGGGAGCGATAGCGACAGCGACAGCGGCCCCGAAGAGACTTCTGCCAAACGCAACGCTAAACCTGCCTCTCGTGGAAAGCGTGGTGCAGAATCAGATAGCGACTCGGAAGATACCTCATCCGACGAAGATTCCAGTAGCAGCAGCGACGAAGAGAGCGATGCAGAGCATAGTGACAGCGAGAGTAGCGATGAGGATTTCGCCCCCGGTTCTGGTGCGCAAGACTCCGATTCTTCGTCTTCGTCCGATAGTGACAGTTCCAGCTCTGATTCCGATCAAGAGGATTCTGGCCGCCAAAGTCAGGACGGTGAGCGCGGGCCGACGGTCAAGGGAAACCAGGCCAGTCGTGATGCCAACGCGCAACCGCCCCAGAATACGGTCGTTCCAGCAGCCAAAGAGTCCCAGCAGCCCGAAGCACTTGTGCCACCTGGCGCTGGAAAGCAATCTACCAAGCAACGCAATGCTAGGCGACGTCTCGCGGCTAGAACCAAAAAAATGGCTGCGGAAGCTCCAGAGACCGATGCGACCCCTGACTCGGCTGACTCGGCGTCTAAATCGGAACCGCAAAAATCGACAAAAGATGCAGAGAAAGAGCTCTTCGAAGCCAAACGCAAAGCATTATTGGATGCCTTGAATTCTGGCGGCGCGGTTGTTGGTCCAGACGGCGAGCTAGAGGTGAACGAGGTTGAAGATACCACCACCATTTCACAAAAGAGCAACAAACGCAAACATGGGAAACGATCCACACCGGACCCTGCTGTAGGGGACTCTGCGGACAAGAGCGTTGCGACACCGGCAAGTCAAGAGACAGATCCAGACACTTCGGCTCAGAAGAGGCGTCGTGTTGATCTGGGTGCGGGTCGTCGTATGCTCTTTGGCGCCCTTGGTCTCCGTAATCCGAAAACAAAGGATGACGAAAGCAACCTCCGTGCTAAGCTCATGGAGAATGTACGACCGCTGCCAAACGCTCGATTGGAGGCGAGTGCTGCTGAGAATGCAGGCAGTCTGGCAAAGGATACAACCACAGACCCCGAAGTCTTGGAAGAAGACCCGGATGCCTGGCGCGACAAGATTGAATACCGAGCTGTAGAGTGTTGGTATGAAGGGGTTGATCTGAGCGAGCCGCCGTTCCCCTTTGAGCAGCGGTGGGATCCACAACAGCGAAGGAACGGGTCCCGAAGGGCGAAGAAGCAAGCCGAGGAGATGGAGGCAGCTGACGACGATCAGGAAGAAGACACCACTTTTTCCGGCAAGAAAAGGATGCATGACGAGTCTGTGCAGCCAGACGAGGAATCGTACTACAGCTATCAGGGCCAAAAAGGCAGCCAAGATGAGAATTTGCGACTCAATTACGACGACGTTGAGCCCGAGCAGCAGGGAGACAAAGCCGATAACGCCCATGCTGACCACTCGATTACCGAATCGCATTATTCTGATTTGGATGACCTCCCCTCACTGCCCAAGGATTTGAGCGTGCTGAGGCAGCTTCAGCCGGGACAGGCACGGGTCGGCATGGTCATCACTTGGAAACAGGTAAGTAGTACTCCTGGTCAAACCCAACACTATGAATCAATTCGCTAATATTTTTGCCGCAGTTCATTCTGTCTGAGGCTGTCAATTGGCAACCACAGGTCATGGATCTGACTGGTCTCATCACCGAGGTCTATGAGGACGATGCGCTCGAAGTCATCCTGGCAAAAAGAGATCGCCATCTTGAGCGTCCCGAAAAGCAATACGACGAGTACACCGGAAAACGTATCTATGGTCGCTTCGAAGCCCCCGATGACGAAGATGAAGATGCCGAACAGGAGGACGAGGACCCCGAAGAGGAAGCCCGTCGGAAGCTTAGCTTCTCCGTGATGGATGGCTACACTGCAATGATGGAACCAAGGGTTCGGCAGGACCCGTTGACGTCGCCATCGGCTGAAAAACGCGCTGATGTGACCATGGGCAGCCCAGACGATGAAACTGGCGAGGCTGGCGAGGCTTCAGAGAACCATGATGCTGCGGGCGATGGGACATCGTTTCCTACATTCGAGACCACCATGGACACGGAGTCCAGAATGGAGGAGTCTCACCCTACCCAAGAAGACGGTTCCTTGATGACGGGGCCTTCCAACTCTTCCAATGGTCAGCCGGGCCAAGGTCATCGTTTCATCAATGTTCCGTTATCTGACTTATCGCAGATTACAAGCTCTAGCCAGAGGGTCTCAGGATCTCCCGAGCCAAGACCGACCAGTCATCAACCTGCTACGGATTGGCCGGCTCCCGCTTCCGATGGTATGGAACCAGACTCTCCTCATGGCGGCCCTACTACACCTACTCAAGAGCAATCCTCTGTCCCAACCACCAATTTCAATGATACGAATGGAGAAATACTGACCGGGACACCAAAGTCGACATATCCGAAAGTGGTCCGGCGTCCCTCGTCAGCCAGCAGTGAGCGCAGCGGCCGTCAACCGGACTTTGCCACATCAGCGGACTTACACGACCCCGACGCATTCAAATCTACTGTAGAGGGCGAGAGAAGTCGTCTGGAGACCAGCGACGAACAAGACTCCGTCAAGGGAGAAGCTAGCTTGCCTCCTGCAGCAGATGTATCGGCAGAGGCATTCGGGGAAGATGGCGGCAATGATTCCGACGCATCGTTTTCCTCGTTGCCCTCGTTGAGCACAGCCCTCCGGGAAAGCTCGCAGAAATCTTCTCAGTGGTTCGGTTCTCAGGAATCACGCCAGCAGCCCCACCTACCACCGGACTTGAGCTCGGAGAACGAAGAATCCCAAGAGCTGCCGGAACAACAGCGCGCAGACGACGAGGACTCCAACATTATCCCCGACAGTTTCCAGACTGCTCTGCAATCGAAGGCTAATGCCGATACTTCCTCCATGGCGGGTGATATGGGGCGGGAAAAGATGTTGGCGTCGTCGCAGCCCCATTTACCAGGCTCGCGAGGTCGTGTTGAACCCGACATCTCCCCGCCTCCCGTGCTCCGCAAGACCAAGTCGACGAGCCCCTTTGTTAAACAGCGCAACTCTCCGCCAGCCCCAGCGCCTAGGTCGTCCCTGCAGCATTCTATTCCGCCCGGAACACAGGTTGTCGAGATAAGTTCCGACTCCTCCTCGGACGAAGACCAGATCTCTGGCTCCCAGTCGGGGTCCGCAGAGGATGAAGATGAAACAGGGGTACCAGCAGATTCCTCGTCGGCCTTGCCCGACGGATCTGGGTGGGTTCAGAAGAAACTACCGGAAAAGCTGCCCTCCAAGGGCGGAAGAAGGGCGACCTACCATGCATCGCAACCCGTTCGAAAGCGCAAGTCGCAGACCGCGGCATCCGTGTACAAGAATCGCGTCAGATCTCGTCGGACTGCTTAGTTGGCAGCTCTGCGGGATGCATGATTCTGAAGACCGCATCTGGTAATCAGCTCGGCCACTTGGAAGAGTGCTGGACCCTTGGTGAAGGTATCGTGTCACAATATCCGCTTAACAAGCAGCGAACAAGCTTTAGCTTTAGCTTAACTACTACCTTAATCTGTACAGTGGGCCATCTGGATGTAACCATACATCGGATGGCCCCAGTTGCCTGCCTGTATAATCATGCCGTTTTCCGTTTTGCCCATGTCCATGTCCTCGAAATGTGTCAAGTGTCAAGCCATTAGGCAACTGTTAGTATGCGGGAATGGAGGCTTTGAAATCCTCGGATTGTCGTTGGACGGCGGAGGAATACTTTACGTCACGGTATGCCACCAGCTCTATCCACCCGGAGGTTAACGCTTTGAACCGAACCCGCACGAACCCGCCCGGCAGTTCTCGGTCTTATAATAGAGTTGCTTTGGAATTGTCGTTTGTCGTGTGGTACGAGTGGTATAACACGATGCCCATGCAGGCCAAGGGTCCACATCGGCCGAAATGCCGGCATGCTGCGCTGCGCTGCGAGGGGAGGCGAGATGGCCCCTGAGGCTATGCAGGTGCGGGCGATGTTGCGGTCTGATTATCGATAGAATGTTGTTCGATTGTGGATGTGGGATGCAGTGCGGCGGTAGCACTGCATGCAGTCTGCTTGGACAAAGCGCAGAACAACAGAAAATTCTCACGAGGGACATACGTTCAGGGTCCGGGAGAGTCGCATACAGTGGAACCGGGATTGCGGAATTACGGCGTTACGGCAAGCAGGCTAGCAGGCTAGCAGGCTAGCAGGCTAACAACTGGGTGGTCGCAAAGAGTGGCCGTGGGTGTGGATATACTCAGTTATAGTAGCTGGCCATAGCTCTTGGCAATATCTCGTCAATCGGCTTGGTAGTACGATGGAAGTGCGATTATGGTGATTTTACTCGTGCGGAAAAGGAGGAGATGGCGGATTGAACAGACCATGCCTGCATGGCCATAGCATTAGCCAGAGATCCCGCTGGTGGACTCGGTTCGTGAGAGAGAAAAAGAGAAAAGATGTATATAATGTCGATCATGGTCGCTCATATCAACCGTCTCGCTACTCTGATCAGCAGCAGCAAGCAAGCGCCTCAGTCTTCAGCAGCCAAGCACTTGATCTCCTACTACACTCTTTCAGTAGACCAGACAAGACAAGACTAGACTCGACAAAACCCAAACCAGGCACCATGTCCTCCAAGGCCGCTGCTATCCTCTCCACCTTCGTGGCCGCCGCCCAGGCCTCGTCGGTTCTCCTCTCCGGCGGTACCATCATCGCCTTCGACCAGGCCAGCGAGGCCCTGAACGTCGTCCGCGACGGTTCCGTCCTGATCCAGGACGACCGCATCGCCGGCGTCTACGAGAAGGGCGCGGCGATCCCCGCGGCGGCCGACAACGCGACGCACGAGGTGGTCGACTGCACGGGCAAGATCATCTCGCCGGGCTTCGTCGACACGCACCGCCACGGCTGGCAGACGGGCTTCAAGACCATCGCGTCCAACACGTCGCTGGCCGAGTACTTCAACCGGTTCGGCGAGTTCGTGGCGGGCGACCACATGACGGCCGACGACGTCTACATCGGGCAGCTGGCGGGCCTGTACGAGGCCCTCAACGCGGGGACCACGACCTCGCTCGACCACGCCCACCACACCTGGTCCAACGAGACGTCGCGCGCCGGGCTGCAGGCCTCGGTCGACAGCGGCGCCCGCGTCTTCTGGGCCTACGCCTTCCACAACGTCACCAACTTCGGCGTGCCCGAGCAGCTGGCCAACTTCCGCCAGGTCCTCGAGGACGTGCCCACCAAGGACACCCTCGTCACGCCCGCCATGGCGTACGACTCGTTCTACGCCAACCCCTACGGCCAGGAGACGGTCGATGTCATGGCCCTCGCTCGGTAAGCTCCCCTCCTTCTTCTGCTGCCTAGCAATACCCCTTAATCGGACAGCGAGCTAACGGATTTGGTGGTGCAGTGAGTACAACATCTCCGCCATGACGGCCCACTACCTGGGAGGTCCTTGGTCCAGTAAGTTTCTATTGCCCCCTTTCCCCTTTCCCCTTTCCACAGTAGCTAACGGGTCTTCTCCGCCACAGCCAACAACAGCCCCGAGCTGCTCCACGAGCTGGGCTTCCTCAACGACAGCATCCCCGTCGTCTTCTCGCACGGCTCCTTCATGACGGAGAAGGACGCCGAGCTGCTGCACTCGTGCAACCAGTACCTCTCCAACACGCCCGAGTCGGAGATGCACTACGGCCACTCGCACGAGCCCAGCATCCACTTTGGCGTGCAGGACCAGATGGCCTTGGGGGTTGACACCTTCTTCACCTACTCGACCGACATGGCGACCCAGGCCCGCATCTGGCTCCAGCACGCCCGCTACGCCCTCTACCTCGACGTCCTGAACCAGGGCGCCATCCCGCCCAACGACCCCATGTCCGTCAACCAGGCCTTCCTGCTCGCCACCCGCGCCGGCGGCCAGGCCCTGCGCCGCGACGACATCGGCGTCATCGCCGAGGGCGCCGTCGCCGACCTTCTGGTCTACGACGGCCGCACCCCTTCCTTGTTGGGCTGGGTCGACCCCGTCGCCGCCGTCGTCCTGCACGCCAACGCCGGCGACCTCGAGCACGTTCTTGTTGGTGGTAAGTTCGCCAAGCGCGACGGCAAGCTCACGGCGCAGAACTACGCCAAGGTCCAGGACAAGCTGCTCGAGAGCGCCCTGCGCATCCAGGCCACGTGGCGCGACCTGCCCATCCCCGCCATGGACGGCAAGTTCCCCTCGTCCGGCGCCCCCTACGTCCGCGCCGGCGAGGTCAACATCATGAAGGGTGTGGCCGCGGCCGAGGCGGGCAACGATGGCTACGGCGTCAAGTTCGACTAAGCGTCGTTCGTGTCAAGTCAGAAGAGAGAAAGGGGGCTACTAGCCAGCGCAGCCAATCAATTGATTGATGCGTGTCCACTGTAGCTAGCATCCCTGCTTGCTCCTGCTCCGGCTGCTGCCAAACAGCCAGTTCCGTCATGATTCTTACGATTATACCCCTAAATGATCGGACTACTTGCGTAGTCAATTAACTACTATAATAACTATAAACATAAATAATAACAAGAATAATAATCCTCAAACACTGCTTCCTCGATTTCGTAAAGTTTGGCTCCGGTCATCCTTGTTTTACCCCACAGCGTCGCAGCGAGTTCTTGATTTTAGGTAGGCCGGCAGCAGGGAGCAGGGGGGGCTGGGGATTCTAGAAGAAAAACTCCCGAGACCCGTATCTCCTGCCAACTGCCACCTGCCAAAATTCTTAAATCCCGAGAAGGGGAGGAGGGGGCAGGCAGCAGGGGGAAGGAGGCCACTTAATTAAAGAACGATCTTCAATCTTGGTAATGAGCTTGTTTTCTTTCTTTCTTTTCTGTCTACTCGTAGAGTCTTAGTACGTACCTGCGGAGATACGCATATATGTCCTGTACTGACTCTCGGAATTAGACCCAAGGAGAATATGTGCGCGCGGATTTGTGTCCCGGATCTCGGCTGGCATGATCGGCCGACTTGGACGGCTCGTCCGGCAGCATGCACAACGCACCATGCAAGGTTTACGGCATCAACTACATCATGATCCATGGGGAGTTTTCGTTTCCTTCTCCGAATAGCCAATGTCAAGGAATTCATCGGGTGAAAAAAGGCAGTTGTGGGCACAAGTTCGGCTTGACCGGAACACTTGTCGACGTACCTTGTCCGTGGCAGCCCGTACGGCGAGTATGTAGAAATCCATCGATACGAAAATTCGTGCGGTTTGTTTGTCCATATCCGAGCATGATCGGAAAACCTGCGACATCTCCCTCCCCGGCATCCTCGGGCATTGTTTCCTTCGCGAGCCTCAAATCCACGAGGTGGTTTTCCGACGTGACAAAAATCAGCACAGGGGTTGATATTGGCAACTTGGAAAGCGGCTTGTCCACAGTGTCTTGAGGCCAGAGGTCTTTGTCCCGGCTCACGAGTTCTGACAAATCGGAGTCGTGTGATTAGTGTGTCCATATCCGAGAATAACCAGGAAACCTGTGTTTTCTCCTCCACAGCGCCCTCGGCCTATGGACTTTGGCAAGGAAGTCCTATTTGCACGCAGACGGTGGTTTTCCGAAATGACAACATCGGTACGGGGCCCCCGAGTCCAGAGGTCCCCTGTCACGGTTCACGTCCAATGTTGGTTGCCCTCAAAATCCTGGTTCGTTGTTGGCCCAGCCATGCGGGCTTGGCGGGCTGGTGCATTCGGCAGAAGCTTCTGACCGGGCCGTGACAGTCCCGGCTGATTTGGTTCAATTTGAATCTGAATCCGTTCGATGGAAGGGCGTATACCCAAGTAGTTAGCCCTGCCTCTAGCACCCCTCCGCCACGGCAAACAAACGCTCCATTCAGAGTCCATGTATGTTCTCCAGAGTAGCAGAGTCACACCACCAAGAGTTGGTGTTTGCAAATGTTCGAGGCAATGGCCCCAAACCTCTCCGGCAGCACAGATATGGTCCAGGGCATAGCGGGTGATCTCTATTCGTATCAATTGCGGTCGTTGCTTCGCCAATTCCGCTCTCGCGGGGCCTATATGTACAAGGTCGTTCCCCTCCGTCTCTTTCCCCTGCCATTTACATCCGCGGCTTCCATTGGGGAATTGGCCTAGTTGCTTCGTGCGCCCTCCTTGGCCTCTCGGAGCTCGTTCATCTTGACCACCCGCTGCTTGAACTCTTCGTATTGGCACTTCTCGTAGCTGTGTCGCTCGTCCTGAATTGGTAAAATAAAATTGTCAGCATGCGATCCCCTGTGGATGGTTTCCCCGCGGTTCCTCGTGGCTCGTCCGGTCGGGTCGGGAGACTGAGGCTGTGATTGATTGAAACGTACACCGCACTTCCAGGGCAGGTAATAGGAATCCTGGCGGCACTTGTTGAGGGGGATCAAGAGGTTCGCGCAGCCGTCCCGGTACTGGATCGGCAGCTTGGCTTCCCGCATCTCCTCGCGGGTCGCCTCTGTGAGGAATGGTTAGTTGCCGATACAAGCAACAGTTTGGGAGAGGGGCGCATGGCTCACTGGGCAGAGACTCGGCAGAGCTTCCGGCCATGTTGTTTGCTGGTCGGAAAGACGTGCTCGTTGCGGGGTGGCGGGGTGAATTGGGTTGACGGATGGCGCTGTCGTCAAGACGTCGTTCAATGGCTTCAAAGCTCTCTCTCTCTCGCTCGCGGTGCCAATTGAACCTCAATGGCGCATATCCGCTTGGAGGCACCTTAGCTCCCGGGGTCGTCCAATTGGCCGGCGGCGGTGGAATGAATTGCCGATTTTGAGGCTGTAGGGTGGGCCCCACTTCAGTTGCTGTGGCTGGAGCTATGCTATGGCAGTTGACACTCCCAGCATGGATGGACGCGAAGGACCTCTTTTGCTTGATCCCCGGCCAATTCAAGTCAATTGGGTTCGACTTTGCGTACCATTTCTGCTATAGCTGCCGAATCTATTTTTGCATACACTTGGTGTTTGCCAGTCATGTCCTTTGAAGCATCCTGGAAAATCGCAAAGTCTTTCGTGAGCATCAAAACGGCCGTGCTTGTCTCCCGCTCCTGCTCCCAGGACTGCATGTTGCAGCCGGGCAGAGTCTTTGCCATGGCACCATTACATGCACATGGCAGACCCGTCGATGGTTCTACGGCATTCGCTTTGTTGCAACCAAGCCCGATCAAACCACGCGAAGTCGCGATGAGCTTTTGGATATTGGGTGCTGCTGTGGACTCCCCGGCGAGGAAATCGATGATGACAATAACATGCCACCATCCAACCGCATCTGAGTTTCTATGGTACTGACTCCGGCGGGCGCACACATGGGCATGCTGACTCGCCGAGCAGAGCGCAGAGCGTGACAATGACCCTATCTAGATCTTGACCTTCCTTTTCCTTTTTTACACTTTTCGTCAGATGCCCCAACTCATCTGCCGCCTCGCCAGACACTGCAGTGCCCTTGTGCTCGCTGCACTCGGACCTTCTACAAGCGGCTTAGCGGTTCCTGCGGCACTGCTCAACCGTCAACTCAACTTCCGGACTGAAGCTACCTGGGCCGGCCCTGTCCCACCACCCATTGGCAATCTGATGTTACGTACTTCCCTCTTCGGGCCATCGCGGCCGGCTGCTTGTTATCTCTTGGCCCCCCGGCTCGAGATACGCGGGCAGCCTGGCGATTGGCCTTTTGGGGGTCCTTGGCGAGATATGATCCCCGTGCCGATCGGCTGCATTCCAGTCGCATCGATGCTGCGTTTTTCTGTCGAGTCTCTGCGCAGGTAGTCTACATTAGTCTGCAGAGCGCCCCGGCACATGCCGCCAAAAGGATCGGGATTCCATATGGGCCGTTATCGCCTTGAGCGCTTCTGTAGGTAGGCAGGTATGTAAGTATGTAGATTATAAGCTATGTGATCCCCCCGTGCACCCTCGGGCTTCTTGGTAGGTCTGGCTCTCTGCGGTTCTCACTGATCCTTCTTCGCGTTGGACTTGGTTTTTCTTCCGTCTGCTACCACATCTGCTGGGCTGACTCTACCGCCAAGATGAGGAGCTCCTTGTTTGTGTCTCTTGTTACGGGTGCCGCGTGGTTCCAAGCCGCTCTCGGCTTGTTCCCGCCGGCACCCAAGATGGAACCTCTCGAGTTGGCCGACAACGAGATGACTAACCTGATGGATGATGCCCAGCCCATGACCGGCACTGGCACCTTTACGCAGTACATTGACCACAACAATCCTAGTGTCGGCACTTTCTCCCAGTCGTTCTGGTACAATGCCACCAACTGGAAGGGTCCTGGTTCCCCCGTTGTCATGATGACACCCGGTGAGGTCGCTGCTGCCGGCTACACGGGCTACCTGACCGAGAAGGCCCTTACCGGCATGTACGCCAAATCTGTCGACGGCGCCGTCATCGTCGTCGAACATCGCTACTGGGGGAACTCGAGCCCGTTTGATGACCAAACCACCAAGAACTTGCAGTACTTGACGTTGCAGCAAAGCGTGGCCGACTTTGTCAACTTTGCGCGAAACGTCAAGCTGCCTTTCGACCCCAGCGGCAAGACCAATGCGCCGCAAGCGGTAAGCGATTTGGTCATGAAGACTGGCGCACTCGCACTCGATATAGCTGCTAACTCTACCAGCCCTGGGTCTTCACTGGAGGTTCCTACCCTGGCGCTCTAGCGGTCTGGATCGAAAAGTTGTCTCCGGGCACGTTTTGGGCATACCACGGAAGTAGCGGTCCGCTCGAGGCCATCTACGACTACTGGCAGTACTTCCAGCCGATCCAAGAGGGCATGCCCAGGAACTGTAGTATGGACTACTCGGCCATCATCGACTATGTGGACCAGACGTTCATGCAAGGCTCGGATGAGGATAAGAGTGCGCGTAAGTACATGGATACAGGATGTCTTGATGAGATCGGTCGCTAACACCGTGGGTGCCAGTCAAGAAGATGTTCGCTCTCGAGGACCTCGAGATGGACAACGACGCCGCCAGTGCCATCTCATCCCCCATCTGGGCATGGCAAAGCATCCAGTTCGACTCGGGCTACTCCAAGTTCTACCAGATGTGCGACGCCATCGAGGGCGCATTTACCAACACCAGCTATACCTACGGCGACCAAGGGGTGGGGCTGATAAATGCACTCCCCAACTTCGCCAGCTGGTACAAGACATCGTACCTCCCAGGATGTGGGTTCGCCCTCAACACCAATCTCTGGTGAAGTGACTGCTGACCATTGCCCTCGCTAGACTGTGAACAATACGGCTACAGTGACTGGAAGGGCAAGATGAACGTCCAGTGCTTCAACTCGTACGACAGCTCCATGCAAGCCTTCAAGGACTACTCGCCCCAAAACACGGTGGGCCGAACCTGGGTCTGGATGACTTGCAACGAGCCATTCTTCTACTACCAGACGTAAGCCATCTCTTTCTTTCAATCAGCTACTCTCCATAATAGGGCGTTCGAATCTTATCTGTATCTTGGACAAACCGCTGACCCTGATCTCCTCCTTTCAGCGGCGCCCCGGCCGGCATGCCCTCCCTCTTCTCCCGCCTGGTCAACGCCAGCTACTACCAGCGCCAGTGCGAGCTGTGGTTCCCGCGCGAGGGCCAGTACACGTACGCCAGCGCCAACGGCGACACGGCCGAGGCGCTCAACGCCGAGACGGGCGGCTGGCTCTACACCAACACGACGCGCGTGCTGACGTCCAACGGCGAGTTCGACCCCTGGCGGTCCGCGAGCGTCTCGTCGCCGTTTCGGCCCGGCGGGCCGTTCGCCGGCAACGCGCAGGCGCCCGTCATCCTGATCGAGGGCTCGCGGCACTGCAACGACTTGCTGCTGCGGAACGCGGTGCACCCGCCCGTCGAGGCGGCCATGCGGGCCGAGATTGAGCAGATGACGGCGTGGGTCGGGGACTTTTATAAGGGGGGTCAGGGTCAGGGCCAGGGCCAGGGGAAGAGCAAGGGGAAGAAGGGGAAGGGTAAGGGAAATAAGAGGCGGGTAGTGAGGGCGGGATGGGGCATAAAGATACCCTGCTGGTCTAGTTGTGATTCGGTCGGTGTTAATTAACTACAGGAGGTGCGGGAGTTGGCGTTGGCGGGCTACGTTCGAACATACGTCTATTACATAACGACATTGCTGCATATGAGATTTCATGATGTCTACAATTTTACGATGATGCAACACTATGCTTCTGCGATGTCAAGAGAATGTGAGAAGTGAAGCTGGAATATCGTCGTCGGCGGAATGCTGGTGCTTTGCATTGCGCATGCTTGCAATTGCAGTGGGTGATGTGCTGAAAGGGGCTTGGCCATGCTTCGGGCCAGGCGGAACTCATCCCATCTCAGATCATCCCACTCCCCTGCACACTTGAGCAAACGCGCAACTCAGATTTATTCAGATGCATTTGGGTTAAAAGAACAGACAGGATTATTCTGGAGATACGGTCGTTCTAAAGCCGGGGTTGGCTCCCTGGCGGTAACGACTCAGTGGGAAAGCCTTGGCGACGCGACGCAAGTCACGGCGTCTAAACACGTCCCGGGTTTGGGCCAATGGTTTCATGGTGCTGTGACTGTAGCATATGTTTTCGAGTCGGGCTCCTCCAACCGCGGGCGTCAGTGCTTGGCACCGCTTGCTGCAGATCCGGCCGTGATGGCCTGCTTTGGCAGCCGCGCATTCATTTGAACATGATCAAGAGGCGTTGTATGTTGGGATATATATAAATAAAAAAAGAACCAGACATGGAGTTATCTGGGCCAGACATAGCGGCAGGGGTATCATGTAGTCGTAGGTGAAATGCAACCACCAACTAACTTGATGCGGGGAAGTCGCATGCTCAACCTCGCCGGTGGTTGACCATGTAATCTGTCACTGAGAAACAAACTTCAATTCGTTACCCGATTATTAACACCAAACGAGTCGGCCGAGATGGTATTGAAACCTAGTACGAAGCTAGCCAAGCGACGATTACTTAAATGGGGCGAGATTTGTACGTCTCCAACGACTCCTTTATGACCGTCTCACTGACAAACATGTGCCTGCCCCTGTTTTGCAGTGCCATGGCAACGGTTCGTTCGACCGAGCAAAGAAAACCTGATAATGCAGGCAATACCCCCGCCGTGCTGACACCGGCCTGGTCCCCATATACAGCGACAACGATCGCATTCTCACAGGATACCGGTAGGTCGCCTGAGTCTGGCCTAGGGGGATGTCCCAAGGCAGGAAGAACATGAATCAACTGACACGATTTCCCTAGCGCTGCGAGCTTTTCCCACTTAAAGTCGCTGAAGAGCATATTCCAGGTGCATAACGAGACTGGTGAGCCAGCTGTCTTGCTCTCCGAGAGCCTCGTCTTGGCGTGTTGCTAAGTCAAGCCTTCGACAGTAAACATCTGGTCGCACCTGTTGGATGCGCTCTGGTTTTTCTGGAGTACAGCCCAGCATCTGCAATGCCAGCTCCTCATTCAGAAAGCCTCGTTCGGAGATGACCTGGCACTCGGAGTCTACTGCCTGGCCGTGACGGTCTGCTTCGCCCTTTCGACCTTCTTCCACACGTTCTCGGACCACAGCCCTGGAATGCACAAGTTCGGCAACGAGCTGGGCCATCTGGGCATCGTGCTCGTATTATGGGGAACCGGTGTCTCCGGAGCCCACTTCGCCTTCAACTGCCATGAGGGGTTGGAGATGGCCTACATTGGGTTCCTATCCGCCACGGCCATCGGGTGCGGCGCCCTCACCCTACGCCCCAAGTTTCGACAGCCCGCGTATCGGACGACGCGGTTCCTACTGTACCTGTTCCTCGGAGCCAGCCTATTCGCCCCCATCGCCCACGGCCTAGTCTTGTACGGGTATCCGGCCCTCAACGACATGATGAACCTTGACAGCTTCTTGGGACTGGCCGTCATCAACTTCTCGGGCTCGGCCGTCTACGCTGCCAGGGTCCCCGAGCGCTGGTTCCCGGGCACGTTCGACTACATCGGCCAGAGCCACAACCTGATGCACGTCTTGGTGCTGACGGGCGCGCTGGTGCGGCTCCGGGGGCTCTTGGGTGTTTTGGAGTACTGGCAGGGGTCGTCGGGCAAAGACATTTGCTTGGGGCTTGCTTAGAAGAAAGAGACCCGCGCTACGCTACGGCTACAGCTGACGGGCGGGCGCCCCCCGATAGACAGACACCGTGGTGGCCACTCACCTCCCAGGTCGTCGCCTAAGCAGCACGGTTCAACAAAGACGGGAGACGCAAGGGTATCTGCATGAGTGATGGGAAACACTTTTGTCATTGACTGATTGATCTACCTCGATCATATATATAGACGCCTTTACGCCGGCGAAATGAGTTATCGTAATCTCCGTACCGGGGCTGATGACCACCCGCCCCGAGGCACGATATGCCCGGGCATGCCAACCAAGTCGTCCACCATGCCATCGAGTCCTTGTCGCTATTAGAGTAGTAGCCATGCTTTTTACCAAGGTCCCATATCCCTTCTTCCTCTCATTCTTCTAAGATCCGAACATTCTGTTTCGATTAACCCATCGGCCTCGAGTGGTATACCCCCAGGCTCGACATTACTGGGTGCCTTCTTCTCGAGCAAGGCTCAATGATCGCGTGCCAAATACAGATCGTCGCCAACGGCTCATTCTCATTCTCAATATGCGACCAATATTGCGTATGTATAGGCGCATAAATGTTGCGCCTGATTATGGTTGTTTTCCTTTCTTTCTCCATCGTCATCATGTAAAACCGGGCACCCGTGCCTCCCTTGATACCTTCCCCTCCCCCAATCAAACCCGAGAGAGCCGCTTGATCTCGTGGTTCGTCCGCGTCTGCCGCGCCCGCCGCCACTGCACCAGCTCCAGCAGGGCCAGAATCGCCACGACGAGCTGGAGGACGAGCATGGGGCACAAGTTCCAGAACCAGCCGTCCATGATGCTGACGGCGCCGCGCACGTCGCCGCGGCTCTCGACCAGGTCCAGGTTCAGGACGGCGGGGAACCAGCTCTGCGGCGTCCAGGTGTCGAGCGGGTACGGGTCCGCCGCCCCGCCTCCATGCGACGACGAAGAGGCCTGCATGGCCGCCTCGATCCGGATGGCCTGCCCCTGCCGCGCCGCCGTCACGTTGTAGACGTAGCCCAGCGTCGCGGCCGTGAAGAGCAGCAGCGGGACCTGCAGGCCGATCCAGGCGTAGTAGCAGTGCAGCAGCGTCTGCGACCGGAGCGACGAGGTGTGCCGGAGGTGGTAGCTGTGGCGGTTGTACAGCCGGAGGTGGCGGCGGCGGGCCCAGAGGGCCAGGAACCCGCCGGCGCCCACCAGCAGGAAGGCGGCCCCGCCCGCGTCGGCGAGGGCGACGTACACCTGCGTCATCAAGAAGTTGGCCGGCTCGCCCGCCAGCGTGTACATGGCCGAGTCGGGCGAGACGCCGTCGTAGAAGTGGAACCCCGCGCTCGCGGTGCCGCGCAGCCAGCCCAGCGTCGTGCTGATGAGGCCGACCTCGACCAGGGAGGAGCAGATGAGCAGCACCATGCCCAGCTCGAGGCAGAGGGAGAGCGTCGTCGTCATCTTGGGGAGGGTGTGTCGACTGGTTGTGTCCCCTCGTCGTGTTCTTCTGCGTTGTCTCTTCGCCCCTTTCTCCGTTTGTCCTCAACACCGACGACGACAGTACCGAATGATATAGGAGGAGAATGTCACACACCGCGTCGAGAAGGGGAAAAGAAAAGAACGAGAACAGAATAGAAAAGAAGAAGAAGAGCCGCAGTGGCTGACTTAGGGAAGAGTCTGTTATGATGGGATGTTTGCTTCGCGAATGACAAACATCCGACAGCTAGCTACGTACGTCGTAGGGGGACCCGAACGCCACCACGCACACACACATACACTTCCCTGGCAACGCCCACGAAGCGCTTGAGACGCCGGGCTGAGAGATGACGGGCGGATGGGGGATCTTATACAAGCATCGCCAGGATGCGGTAGGTACTGCAAATGCCGACGAGCGAGGACTTGTTGCTCGAGCCGGCCACTTGGATTTCGTGCGAAGCTTAAGGAGAAAGAAGGAGAAAGAAGAGGCTGAGGAAGAAAACTAGATTGAAACTTGTCCAGTTCTGCAGGAGCGCCGCCGTCCGCCTTTTTCCTTTTCTCACCTCTCCCCTCCTCCCCCAGTCCTTATCTCCCCCATCCACTCGGCTGCAGGAGGAGGCTTTTGGTAGTAGCTAGCTGGATGGGTGGGAGGAAGAGGCAGGCCAGCTGATTGCGTAAGGAGGTAGGTAGGTACGGAGTAGTAGGTCAGCAAATATGCTCAAAAACCCGCGCGGGCTGCGACTTGCATTGCATGACTGTTCTGCATCCAAGCAAGTAGCTTGCTTGCGGCCCAAAACTAAGAAGGGTTTCCCCATATGCTTCTTCCCCTCATCCCACCGGCTCGTGGTCACGAGTTGGCCTACTGCTTTATCTCCACCGTTTCTTTGTTCTCCTCTGGGCCGTCCGTCGGTTACCAGCCATATCCGACGTCGCACGGCTTTTCGCGCCAAGCGGTGTCTTCCTGTCAGTGTCAAACCATCGCTCTAGTTCCATCGTGACATTTGGCGCTCGGATTTTCTATGAAGAAAAAAGGAACATGTTACGTCTTGGATATTGGGGGAAATTCGTGGGCGTAACGCCTGTAGATTGCGATTGCAGGTGGCGGGGGCGCGGAGGAGGAAGCAGGAGCCCAACTTTATATGATGGCTTGCATGTGTGGCTTTTTCTGGCCCCCCCCCCCCCCCCCCCCCCCCTTCTGCACCCACCAGCGTTTGAACCATGTCCCTAGCCTAACATTCCTTCGCGCCTCCAGAAACAAAGCGTTCAAACGGGTTATCCGATTCCCATAACGAATTACTGATCGAAGCTCAATGATGATGTTTACTGAACAGAGCCCGTTCCCTAAGTTCGCTTTGCGGTAATGCCCGCCCGCGCCCCTACTGACTGCTACGAATACCTTTGTGAAAAGTTGGATTGATGATATATAATCCTCCACACAGGTTGCTGGGCTTCACATGTGCTGTCCGACCCCCGCGAGCAAGGAGCCGTGCGGCTCATATGGGGTGGCTGTTACACACCTCCGACCTGCATATGCCGCCGTCTCCTTTCGGTGACTGCATTGCGTATGCCGCCTGCCGCTCATCGCCAATCACACACCATATCCGCCGCAGCGATACATGCTCCGATGAGCCGGATGGCGTGGGCTGGTGATAGCGAGATGGTGATCCGATCCATCGGTTGGCTGGTCTGCCTACTGCACTTCGCGGTCGCAGGCAATTGAGAGCTGCATCTACTCAAAGCCAACCAGCCAGCCAGCTAGCTCGTCGCTCGCAGTTGCTTCACGCCTATCAACCGTTGCGACAGAAACGGAGAGAGAATCTAGAAGGCAAAACGCAAAGCGGGACGTGCCATGGCGACCATCATGGTTTGGCAGGATTCTTTGAATTCGGCCGGGGAGAGACGGACGGTATCGCGATCCTCCCAAAACCATACACAAGCTTGCTGCATCTCTCTTCGACTGCATACCCTGGCTTTCCATTAATAAACCAAAAGTATCGTACCACCCTCCCGCCAAGCATCGTGTATGCAACATACAATCTAGAGGTTAATTGAGTAATAATCCTTCATTGAATGGCAGCGACCGACCGACCGACGGACGACTTACGAGCGCCATATCGTTTATTGTCAGTGCGTACGTGTGCATACGTGTGTGTGTATGTGGCTTGATACCGACGTCTTAGATGCATCCCGCCACCCCTCCCACTCCGGTTGTCGGTTCTGCTGTCGACGAACCAGAGGGGCGAACCCGGGCTGGGGAGAGGTCGGGCAGCAGTAGCAGCATCGGCAGCAACCAGTCAATTGGCTCGGGACACCAACCAAGCCGCAGTAGCCACAGCCGCATGCATGTATGTATGGAGACCAACCACAACATCGCCCAAAGGCACGAAACGGCCGGTTGGTGTACGTCGGCTGGCTGGGGTCGCGACCGAACGCGACGAAGTCGACGAACGAGAGTTGGGAACAAATTGAGTCGCGTTCACCCATGCATTCGCCCATCAGAGCCAACCCCAGCCCATATCGTGAAGACGGCCATTCCCGATGCCTGAAACCCCCTTTCCCCGAGCCCCGCCGCATGCAACGCCCGTCCGTCATCAGCAGCGTTCAACCTCCCAGCTTCGACATCGCAGTGGGCTGTTACAACGTTGCTGCCGCCTTGCCGATCCGCGGTGAAGGCCTTGCCCGCCGACCGACCTACCGAACCCCTCGCGACTAGCGAGTTACTCGCTACCAGCAGCCACGAGGAAGAGGAAGGGGGGCTTTTCGGGAGTACATACATATTTCCCCACAGGAAGCAAAGCAGAGGCCGTCTTCCGGCTGCGCACCCATCTCTCGGTGTAGGGTGTACATAAATAGCCAAGCTCTGTGTGTGATGTTGCATCTAAGCAAAGCAGGTAGCCGCAGCACGTGTCTGGGGAAAGGCCAAGAAATCAAACAGATGCACGTGATGCGAGATTGGGATTGGACTTTTTTTTTTCCCTGGTGAAATGATATCTATTCGCGAATCGTTGATCTCCTGCGCAGTTCCCGAGTGAGGAAGGTGGGAGACAAGAAAGACGAAAGCACCATTCACGTACCAACCCTCCTCAGAAATCACATGGTTCCCTAAAGGCATCGCAGATCGCAATGGGAGCAGATCCGCCGATCTGGCCCTCGAAGTAGTAGCAGACAGGAAAGCGCATCCCCCGGGTCCCGATCATAGTCCGTTAATCCATTTGATCACAGTTCCTCCCCCTCCTCCCGGAAATTGATCAAAAAGTTGCCAATCACCAACCCTTGAACCCACTAACCAACCAACCCATATGTCAATACATAGAGAAGTTGATGGCGGTGAGTTCCGTTCGGCCAATACATACCTGACAAGGAACAGGCAGGCAGTATCGCGTGCTGCCTGCCCAGCAAGAAATTGAGGTCAGACCAGGAGTTTGTGTGCGTACCGGCTGGTATTGATGTATTTGTGGACTGGGCTCATTTAGACCCCTTCCCAATTAGTTCGTCCCACCCGACTTGATTGGTCGTTTTCGACTAGTCGTTCGAAATAAAATCGGACCGAGGCCTGCCAAAGCCCAGGGTAGCGACAGGCAGTTGAGATTGGATTTATTCCCCAAGATTGGCCAAATCGTAAGTCGGTCAAGTAGAAAGGGGTACATAGTAGGTAGATCGATGGATGTAGTAGTAGTACGATTGATACCTAGATAGACTCGTCCGGATATACAACCAACCACGATTGATGCAGGCAATTGAGGAGGATACCATATTCACCAGTGCTGCGGCCTGCCTGCCTCGTTCCAAGATACATCGAGATAGCTTTCTCTGCCCTCAACTGATTCACGCTGCCGAGGCCTGCATAAAAGTAAAAAAAAAAGGTTGACCTGGAGCTACCCCTGCAAGATCCTGCAACAACGACTACCCGTTGAACTAAATCGCGGCCGTCTGCAGCTAGCAAACGCCATCAGCAATGAGGACCCAATGAAAATCACGAATTGCGCAATAACAGAAAAAGACTACATAGAGTTCACGCGTTTGGTAGACAAATTTGGAAGACAGGTTTGGCAGGCAAAAAAGCTTCTATTGTTGAGAATCTTGCTTTGATACCGACAGGTTGGTTGCTTGAGATAGTTCGGGCCCCGTGAGGATCAAAAATGCATGACCGGAAAGCTTCAAAGCCCCGGCATCATCCATCTTACAAATCATTATAAATTACACACGGAAAAAACTTGTTGGCTCTCGTTTGCCACGATGCCCTCATCCCTCTCCTCTCTCTCTTTAACTTCCGCAGATGGACAAACAACATGGCGCGAGGGACATGTAGAAACCATCAGAAAAAGAAGATCCTCCTCGGGGGCCCCCTTCCATCTCTTTCTCGTCCTCTTCTCGCTCGCTCTTTCAAGTGATCGCTTATTCGTTTCTCCTAATGGCTACGCTTCGCCTTGGCCTTGCAGGAGTCCTTGGTGGACTTCTGCTCCGACATGTCGGGTTTGTGAGATTCCTGGGGGTGTGCAGGCAGTGTCGTGTTGCTCGGGTGCTGGAGCTGCGCGGGCTGAGCGGGCTGGGTGCCGTTGCTGGCGTGTTGAGGTTGTTGGGGTTGCTTAGGTTGAGCGGGTTGAGCGGGTGAGCAGGCTGGGTGCCGTTGCTGGCGTGCTGAGGCTGCTGAGGCTGAGCGGGCTGCTCGTGGTTGTGCTTCTCATCCGCGGGGGTGCCGGCGCTGGTGGACTTGCTGTCGTCCTTACCAGCGGGCGTAGATAGTCAATCGAGGTTCTTGTTGGCCCAACCGAGGCGGGGCTCGGACTGGGTGCCGGCGTCGAAAACGACGAAAGCGGCCTTGAGAGCGACATCACCGAAGATGGAGAATCCAATGTCGGTATCGGGCTGGATACCACCGAAGCACTTTTTGCCCTCCTCATCGGCCTCAGCGTAGTTGATGAAAGAAGCGGGGATGACGATGGAGACGTCGCCGACCTTGTAGGTGAAGTCGGGGATCTTGGCGTCGCAAGGGAAGACGTAGCCACCGAGCGAGTAGGACATGGAGGCACCCTGAACCTGGCTGTAGTAGGCCGTGTTGATCTCCTGGGGCAGCATGGCCAGAGATGTACCGGTATCGGCGATACCCTGGAACTTCAGGGGCACGCTCTTGTTGCCGATGGCGTAGCCGCTGGCCTCGAACGACCAGAAACCCTGCGATTTGTCGACGGGGACGTAGCTGATCTCGCCAGTATAGGCCTCCTCGTCAATGTAACCGAAGTTGTAGGTGCCGGCTGGAAGCAAAAAATATTAGTACAGGATCGCAGTGGCGGTGACTGGCACCTCATGATGGGAGGAACTTACGGGCATCGTTCTTCAGGTCAGATGTCCAGACGGGCATATCGAGGTCCTTCATGATGTTGTCGAACCAGGTGGTCTGCTTGTTGGGCTTGACCGTGTTGATCTTGCTGAAGGCGAGACCAAGGAGACCGTCGTTGTTCTCGTCGGCGGAGAAAGAGCTGGAGACCTTCTGGGCGACCTCGACGGCCTGGGCGGAGAAGGAGACGCCGCCGACCTCGACCTTGTCCTTGACGACAATGCCGGAAGAGGCACTGCCATCACCGTAGGAGATGGACCAGGACTGGCCGTCGACCGGCTCGGAGGTGCTGCTCTTGGAGGGATCGTACTGCGCCTGGCCGTTAACCTGGCGCGAGGGGTCTCGGAGCTGAAGACCCAGAGATCCGAAGAGCCCGAGTCGAAGTCGAGGTTCAGGGTCTGGGGCGGGGTACCGATCTGGACGGGGGTGAGGTACTGGATGTCGTCCTTCTCGGGGACGGCCGCAGCGCTGGCGTGGGTGCCGACGGTGCCGTTGCGCTTGCCGAGACCGAGGTTCAGGTCCAGGGGAATGTGCAGGGCGGTCATAATCTTGGCGAGACCGGCGGGCATGTGGGCGCCGTACTTCAGGTAGGTCTTGGCCAGGACCTTCTGGCCACGACGCTTGCTACCCTTGTGCTTCCAGTGGGGGTTGAGGACCTGGTTGATCGAAAGGGTTCTGACGCCGTTGGTACGGGGGGCGTTCGGGGCCGGGGCGGCGGCGGCGAGGCCGGCCATACCCGCGGTCAGCAGGATGCTGGTCGTAGGGAAATGCATGATGGCGATGACACGTAGGAGGGGTATCGAGTTGCTGAAAGACGGACGAAACGACGACGGCGACGGCGAGGAAACGTCAAGTTCCCGTGATGCGATATGATGCGATGCGATGCGATGCGATGCAAGTGACTAAAAATGAGAAGGAGGGAAATGCTGCAGCGACAAGGGCTAGACAGCAGGTAAGAAACGAATGGATTGGCTTGCGAATATCGACCAAGTAAAAAGAACGAGGGAACGAGGACTTCTAATGAGCAAAGAGTCAAAAGAATGAGAACTCTTGGTGGAGGAGAGAGACCGGAAAGAGAGGCAAAAGCAAAAGGGCCATGGACAGCTTCTAATAAAGTATTGGTTGACAGGGCCCGACAAGTCACCACATAATATTTTATGAACTGGTTGCCGTGTATCCTGACCACTGCAGCAAAGTGCCTACCGCCTACCGTCCAATCAGCAGGCCCCTGGTCGGTCGGGAGATGTCATAAATGGGCACACAATGGGCCACACTGGACGGGCGACTGAGATTGATGGAAAGGGCTACTACTCACTCAAGTGCGAGTCGGGGTGAATTGCTCAGAATGGAGCTTACAGTAGAGAAAGGAACGGGTTCCAGTCGGGATCCCTGCGGGAGGGGCAGTTCAGAGCCCACTTGGGGTGCCAAGCTATGACATACCCATTGAGATCGTCAAGCTGCAAGTCTACGACCAAGGCGGGAGGAGGCTGAACAGAGGTCGACTGGCGAAGATCTCGGCTCTGGCTTCGGTGGCTTGGCGGGGAAGCTGGGCGCGGATTGATTGATTGGGCGATCGTCCCATCAGGTTACTCCTCGTCGTCGCTGCGCGCATGAAGCGTGAGGGCAAATCCTCTGCAACGGCGCGCCGCAACGGTCGGGGAAAGATGATTTGGTGATGCCCATCTCCCCTGCTACATTATGCGACCGGCGGCTCCGCCTCATCTCGAGCCTTCTTCCTGAGCCTCTCACAGGCACGCTTGGGCTACGGCAGTCGGCCAAAAAGTGGGAAGTGGGTAGCAGCCAGAGCGACTTGACAGGCAACAAGCTCGACAGGACTGGACAGGGCCGCGCGAAAGACAGGCCAGAAAAACGAGATGAAAGGGGTTGGCAGGGGTCCGTTTGAGTTTAAGCTTCCACCAAGAAGGGACGAAAGATGAGATGATCGGTTATTTGGTTGGAGGGAAAAGGGAGGTCGCCAAGCACCCTAGCGACTCCAAGCGGGCAAATGACGATGATCAGAGACCCACCCGCTTCGTCAAGTAGATTAGCAGCCAGTGAGCCGGCAGGGCCTGCAGCTGGTGTGGTAAGGACATGCCTGCTCCAGATGCACAGTCTCACGGGTACCTGACAGCGAACCGCAGCGCGTCTGTCGGGGGCTTATTGAAACACACCAGCGCTAACCAGCACCTATGTTCTGTAAACAACATCACTGCCATTTTCTGCCAATGCTCATTGCCGTCAATTGCGATGCCATGGCGACGGCATCTCTTGTGGCTTGCAGAAAGCTTCGGCTGTTTTCCAGTCATGAGGCCGCCGCCTATCGATATCAATCAAGCACCAGTCTGTCCCACGAAGCATGTGCAGCCAAGCAACAAACAAACAGCCCACCCCACAGCACCGAGTTGGGAATTTGGGGACGCGCGTAAATACAAGAACCTTTCCCCTTCCAACTTGCAACCCCCAACGCCAAGTCGCTAAAAACAATACATTTCGACTGCATTAAACCCATCCCATCCTTTCGCCTGCGTGATGCGGTGGCACTAATTGCGGAAGCAGCCAACAATGACAAGGTCGGGTCAGGTCAGCAATCTACCGCTCGCTACCGTCCGTATTTCCCGTGCGTGCCTCTACCGACTACCAATTAACCTACGGGCTATCTATTTTGATCAAACGTCGCGGCCAAATTGATTACGACTGTTTCTCGTCCGACACGCCCGTCCGTTGTACCGGTAGGTGCTGCGCCATCCACTCTTTTCAGGTTGCCTACCGCTTGCCAGCGCACTTTGGTAGTCCGGTTTGAGGTTTTGAGGTGTGACAGCCCGCCTGTCAGTGCTCGCTCTGCCGCTACTACTGCTGCTGCTGCACTTCCGTGCCGTCTGTCAATCGGATGATGGATGCTGTCTAGAACTTGATGGCTGGAATGTCTGGAAGCTTTCGCCACGGGGGATCCATCCAACCCCTCTCCAGCCGAGACATGATCTAGCCCGTGTTGGCAGAACAAGACGTCTGGCAGGCAGATCCAATCCAGGGTAGCAGCAGCACTCGCCCACAGACGAGTTCGTTTGCACTCATTTGAACCCAGGGCTGGGGAAGTGGTGCCAAGGTCGCACAGTCCACACCCAACCCCTGAACTCAACATATGCTTATCTCATCCACGTTCACTGTACGACTGCTGCAAGACTGAGACACAACACCTGGCAGCTCCAGGCGCCAACCGTCATCCATTACGATCCTTGGGGCGATAACCCAGACATGCATTGGGGGGTTGTACCACTTTGCCTTTATTTGACCCTGATGGTTGCACGTATTGTCGCTATCCATCCTAGAACCCGAACGTCACTGCATGCATGCTTACGGCTGCCAACACATATGCTGACTGACCTGCCGTTGAAAAGCAACCAATTGCCAGCCTCTTTGGAGTCTAACAGAACCAATGCCGCCAGCTGGCTTACTGGGCCTTGTTTAGGAAGAAGCTCACCCAGCCTGGTGTCTCGAATCCCGAGTCAGTACGTAGCGACTACGGAGGCGACGGGTAAGCCGTACCTGTCGGGTGCGCGATCCTCTTTCACTATTGCAGGAAAAACCCCGGGACCCTACATGCGCTGTGCGACTATTCGTGTTCGATGCCTGCAGTTTGCTTGATACGAGACCGGTTGAAACATCTCTAGCTGACCGTTACCATTCTGCACGCCGGGGAAACGCTGTATCAGAAGTGAGCTTACTCAGGTATTGGGAAACTGCGAGCAAGGATCTCTTTTGGGGAGAAGCGATAACCCGGCCGAGTTCGAACGTCTATCTGCGCCGATTCCTTCGAGACCGAATAGTCGTACGTAGTGTCCAGTCCAGTCCAGTCCAGACACCTTCTTGGGCTTCCCTCTCATTGTTCGTCAAGGTGGACGATCGCGTCCTCGCCATTCTAAATGGGCATCAATCTCCACCGGGGGCCACATGAATCTGATCCTCTCATGGGCGCCCGTCGAGTGATTTCGCCCGGTCAAGGCAAAGGGAAGGCTGCCTCAAACAGGCTCGCAACCTGGGCGACGGATTTCGGGTCCAGTCCCTTGATTTGAATGTAAAATTTGTCATCGTCCCAAGCGATGCAGCTGTGGCTGATGCTGTCACGCCTTCGATGCCGGTAGCAGTATCTCCAATGCGCATACCGATACCGCCTTGGTAGGAGACCATCTGCACAGTAGCTATGTTGCGCTCGCTTACCACTGCCGCCGATCGGTGCTCCAGCTGTCCTGGTCTCATCGTAAGTGAATTTCGAATCTCCTCGTAAAAAAGAGTGTTCGCCAAGCTTGCTCATCACCTGGTCACTGCCGCTAGGGACGTGTCACCCCTATTGCCTGCCGTTGAAATCTCCGGCGGCTCGCTCACTCGTACGAATGGACTCGCACTTCCAGAAATGGCGTGTTTGGCCCGATTAGAAGGGCAAGCCTATCTCTTTCCGACATGATGTCCCACTATGGCCCAGCGATGCCAACAAGCAAAACACTTCGTCCATCTTAGACAGATGCCGATATCCGGTCGCCCCCTTGTCGACTCCCCGCTACTACTAACCGAGGTTCTCCAGTGCAGCGGGACAGATAGATATGTAGATGGTTTTTGAGATTGCCATCCGCGTGAAATACCTCTTGGCATCTTCATCGCCAATTGTCGGCAATTTCCACCCCGCCGTTTCTGGTCCGACCATATCGGTGGTACCTGCGGAATTCAACACTGCCCGCCGCGCCAGCGTACGGGGACCTGGAGGGGCTACTGTGCGGGCCTCGTTGCCGTCTTCCGAGGATGAGGTGGCCTCCCTTGCAAGCGAAAAAGGACGTTCCAGATCGTGTCGCCCGTCGTCTCTGTCTTGAGGGCAAGGATATACGCGGCGACGCCGCGTCGACTCTAATGAGATCAAATGCAATTTGCTTTCCACATAGCCATCAGCCAAAGCTATATATATGATCAGTGGCGCGGCCACCGGCGAATTCAACATTCCAGCATCGTCGACCATAACGCCGCGCCTAGGAGCCGGAGGAGTGCTAAGGGTGGTGCTGCCTGGGTGAGAAGAAGAATCCCATCATTGTTCCAGGATAAATGAAGCCTCCGAGACCAGGGAATAGTGGCATTGCTTGTGACAAGGTCAAGGAGCGCTTCCCCCTTTACTCGTTGACCGCCATAGAGTGACTTCCTTCAGTATATATCTAGATGCGTTTGGAAATGCAGATAATGCCGAGCAAAAAGCTGAAGTTGCGTGCCTGCTGCTGGACTCGAACCAGCATCCCCTTTGATTCTTTCCAGATGAAGGTGCTTTACCATTAAGCTAGACGAGCCTGCTAAGTCTCAGGACCACTTCTACTTCATGCGTTCACGCTCAGCAATAGGACTATTGCCTATTATAAGACAGGAGCAAAAGAGTCGCTTCTTATGGCCAGGAAAAACTCACATGTCACTGCATTCAAGGGGTGGCATGATACAAATCAAGAAAGGAGGATCATATTTGAGCAGAGACACTGCCACTTGAATTCCAGTTCAATAAAGAGTGAATATGAGCACCATGATCAGTGTGATTCGTATTGACACAAGCCGTGTCACTCATGCTTGACGGGTGTCTTTGAAACGGTATAGAAGGCTTCTTCATCCCCTTCCTGTCTCCTCTTTCTCAGCTCCTGATACCGCGCCAACTCGTCCCACGCAGCCCGTCTCAGCCGCTCGGAGCGCGCTTCGTAGTCCGCCTTCTCCTGCGCCGTCAGGGCGTTGTAGCGCGTCTTGAGCTCCTCGGGCTCCAAGAGCCTCTGCATCCTCCTGTGGGGGGCCATCATGTCTTCTTCGGCGAATGCTTCCGGGTTGGGGGTCGTCCTATTGCTCAAGAACACCTCCTCCCACCATTTCTGGTCGCCCCTGTGATCGTCCCGAAAAAGCATCAGCGGCGTCTGCGGGTATTCATGCTCGAGTCTCCACGGCAAGCTGGGCCACACCGGTCGTCCGTCCCGGCCGACGTCGTCGCGGGTAGGGCTGCTCGGAGAGGCAATGTTCGGCGGTCCCGATGGCCACAAAGGGGAGTAGGGGCGAAACCCCAGCGGCGGCCGCTCCTGCACCAGCAACCCCGTCACCCCATCCTCCTCGGCCGCCTCGAACCTGTCCCACCACGCCATCCGGACCCGGTTATCCGCCAAAGAGTGGTTCCAGACCCGGCGGCAAACCTCCTTCCACGCCGCGTCGACGCCCTCCATGGCCTCGACCAGGCCGCGGGCCAGCGCGTTGCCGGGGAAGGCCAGCCACCGCACGTCCCGCTTGCGGACGGCGAGCGGCTGGAACCCCAGGATCAGCAGCTCCCGCTCGTCCAGGGACAGCGGCGGCGCCAACGACGCGCGCGCCTTGTCGACCAGCTCCCGGGGCTGGCTGAGGGACCCGCCCGAGGCGCGGCGGACGGCTGCGGACAGTGCCGCCGGGGGGTTGGGCCAGCCTAGAATTTCGTACCGCTCAGCTCGGGTCAGGGACTGCGGGTGCGCCAGCGCCCGGCCTACCAGGTCGCCGCGGCTGAGCAAAAGGGCGCGCTGTGGGAGAAGAAAAACGCAGGTCAGTATCGTTTACTTCCTACCCTCTCTCCCCCCCTCTCCCTCTCTCGCCGGGAACGGGCACGGAAGTGAAATGGCTATCACTTACTTCATCGCTGCTGAGGTCTGGGTTATTTTTCCCGGCCTTTTCGTAGAGTGCCTTGGGGATGTCGAACGCCTCTCTGGGCCCATATTGCCTGAGCCTCAGGAAAAGGTACTCGTCTTTGCCTTCGGGGAAGTAGGCGCAGAATACCTTGCTCGGTTCGTCTTCCATCCTGGTCCAGACCGGCTCCTGAGGAGTTGCTGTGGTTAAATTCGGCTAAAGTAGGCTGCTGAGTGTCGAGGGATTAGATGGCAAAGTGTCAGTGATGCGTGGTAGAATCGAGACTCGCATCATTGATGCAGATCTGGTGGAGTTGGAAGGTAGACTACCTTGGATGAAGAGGTGATGTCGTAAAAAGGAAGGGCACAGGGGTTATTTCAAAACTGATACTGCAGTTGTTCAGAGAAGATCTTGAGAGCCGTAGTGGTCAGTTCTCTAGGCAGCAATGTGGATCTGGTGATTGACCCGGATCTAGATTCAAGCAAGTATTCGGCCGAGATGAAGACTATCCACATCCACGATCCACTACATACCTGGACAGCCTTTTGGCATCGGAATTCGGCTCTGCCTAGACACCTCTTGATCATCTCACTTTTCGTCCGATATTGGCAGCTACGTTAGGTATTGGGACCCGGGAGACCTCATGTTGGGCAGTTAAGATTGATGTTGATTTGCTAAGTTACTAAGAATTACGGAATGTCATCAGTCTATCGCCCAACGCCTTTCTTATAGTAAATCATGCTACGGTTGTTGCAACCAACACGTCGAAAAATGTCGTGTCATATATGAGGAAGAAAGTTTGACCACTCAACGTCCTGGTAGATGACGAGGGGCAACGCCCTCAAGGCCGCAAACGTCTCCGCGATGACCAGCAGCCGGGCCGTAATATAAGCAACGACAAACGGCCCGTGAACGGCCACCTTGGCCCAGGGCGGCAGCAGACAAGCCACCTCGAGAACCGTGCTGGTTTCGGCGTGGAACACCACGCGCCCTATCCAGGGGGCGAAGTACGAACCCCACCAGAGACCGACGACAAAGGTCGCGATCAGGATCAGCTCGGCGGCATTGGAACACTCCCAGACATAGAACTCGACGTGAGACGGGAACCGCATCGTCCACGCCGCGCCAATGTGCAGACCGTAGTACATCAGTTGGAATAGGAGCAGGTAGACCGTCAACCTCCAACCGAGGCCTTGGATGGGGCGCATCGAGGTGTTGGGAATGGTCCGGGCCGGAACGGTCCTGGTCTTCTGCCACATGCTAAACGTCGCCGTGAAGCCGAACCAGAACGGCGCGACCAGGCTTTTCGGGTCCTGCGGCGGTTTCGCAAAGTCGAGGGGCGTGCGCTCAAAGGAGGCAGGGTCGCCGTGCGGGTGGCATATCTGCTCGGCAGTGGCATCGATGCGCACCTTCATCGGTCGGGCGGGATCGAGCGGCTTGTGGTACCAAAAGAAGAATGTGTGCAGGGTACACAGGATGAAAGTGAGCGTCTCCAGCTCGAGGGGCGAGATGCCGAGCTGCGAAATCGCCCTCCCGGCACAGGAAAGGCAAAACCAGGCTATCTGACCCATCGTGACGGCGCGGGAGAGTCCGTCGGCCTTGTTCACCGCGCGGATATCGTCTACTTCGATGGCGGGCATCGGCAAGAGCTTGGCTCGGACGAGATAGGAGAATTGGTAGCTGTCGACCGGAAACATGTCGCCGTTCCGGGTTTGGAGCATGATGCCGCCCATGTCGGCGAAGAAGCCATGCCGCATCGTCCACTGGTCACCATGGCCGAGTGACCGGAACACTTGCACCGACTGTCTCACCGAAGCCCATTGCTCTGCGGCCAGCGCGACCAGAACCTCGGGGAAAAAGATGGCAAACAGCTGCAAGCGGAACTTGTAGAGAACGAATTTCCATCCCCTGCATTGCTCCGAGGGGATATTGAGGCAAAGTCATGTCCAAGTGCAAAGCCAGATGGTGCTCAACGAGCCGTAGACGAGTGTAAGCGTTCCCCGAGTGTCCGGGGATGACACCCAGCCGCAGACGAAACCAGGGGATGGACAGTAGGCCATTGGATCAGGTCTTGGAGCGTGGTTCGAGGTAACAAACAGAAACGAGGAAGAGTCCATGGCCAGAACCTGTTTCTTTTCAAGATGAGAACAATTTGGGCTGAGATGCGTATCTAATACCCGGCAGAGCTTCCAAACCCAGTTCTTGTCACGTAGCCATGCCTTTCTTTGTTGAGATTGAGTTGTTTTATGAGGCTCCCACCGGTGGCTTTGATGGACCAATGCGAATTTCACCAGCTTCTCGGCCATCGTATGCGACCCGTCAGATCAGACTGAGATGAATCTGCTCTGTGGCACTCTTGTGGCAAGCCACCTTAAGAATGCTGCCATCTGAGTCGACTGCCATCACCAAAAGCTTCTTTGATCTTGTCTCCTCGAGCAAGCAAGATCAAGAACGTGTGACAGAATGACCATTGAAATTGTGGTTGCTTGGAAGCCGTGTGGTCCCGATAGCACTGGGCTTTTCGTGTGGCATCCAAAGGGATGCTTTGTACCACCCGACACGATACTGATATGGGATGGTAAAAGCGCCAAGCTGGAAAAACGATCCCTAACAGCCGCCGATCTGCCAGGCCTGGCCTGTGTAGCCAATAAAGGCAGGGTTTTTGTTTCTTTGCTGGCAGAGCGTCTGTCGCATTTGAACACGTGCAACGTGCAACTGCGCAGTCGGAACTCATTCACCAAACTTCGATTCAGAGCTGCTCAAGACCAGACTGCTTGACTTGCTATTTCCACTTTTGGACCTACTTACCTGGCCTTCAAGATGGGTTCTGAACGACATGAGGCTGCCTTGAAATCAATCGTTGCCGCCGTGCGAGCATTCCACCAGCGCAAGCAGACCTTCCGCATCTATCATGGCTCGACAAACAGCACGCGGCCCGTCCACCAAGACCGCGTCGTTGACATCAGCCCCTTGCGCCATGTGGTCCAGATTGACCCTGAAGCCCAGACCACCATCGTCGAGCCAAATGTACCCATGGACAAGCTGGTCGACGCGACCTTGAAGCACGGCCTGGTGCCCCCGGTGGTCATGGAGTTTCCCGGAATCACTGTGGGGGGAGGCTATGCCGGCTCGGCGGGCGAGAGCAGCTCTTTCAAGTACGGCTACTTCAGCGAGACGGTGAACTGGGCCGAGATGGTCCTTGCCAACGGAGAGGTTGTCCGCGCTTCCCGTTCCGAGAACCAGGATCTGTTCCAGGGTGCTGCCGGGGCTGCGGGCACATTGGGAATCGCTACGCTCCTCGAGCTACAACTGATTACAGCGAAGAAATACGTGAAATTAACTTATCACCGAACTTCAAGCATAGGAGAAGCTGTAGAATCCATCAAGAGGGAGACAGCCAACCCTACGCATGACTATGTAGATGGCATCATCTACTCGAAGCGGCTGGGGGTCTTCATGACCGGGGTGCTGACCGACGAGAGACCGGACACAGCAAAGGAGCAGACGTTCAGCCGCCCCTGGGATCCATGGTTCTACCTGCACGCCCAGGACAAAGTCCAGGAGCACTCGTGCGGCGAAGCCGTCGACTACATACCCCTGAGGGACTACCTTTTTCGCTACGACCGGGGAGGTTTCTGGGTCGGGCACGAGGCCTTCGAGTACTTTGGCGGCCTCATTCCCTTCAGCAGCCTAACCCGGTGGTTCCTGGACGACTTCCTCCATACGCGGATGCTGTACCGAGCACTGCACGGGGCCAACCGATCCTTCGGGTTCATGATCCAGGATCTCTCCCTTCCCTACGCCACCGCCCCGCAATTCATGGAGTACACGGCCGACCAGCTCGACATCTGGCCCTTGTGGCTCTGTCCTTTACGCGGCATACAAACCCCGACTTTCCACCCCTCGACGCCCGGAACCGGCGGCGGCGACGCCGACGCCAAGACGCCGCCCGAGCCCATGCTCAACATCGGGCTCTGGGGCCGGGCCGCGCAGGACCTGGCGATCTTCGTACAGCAGAACCGCGACCTGGAGCGGCGGCTCGAGGAGCTCGGGGGGCGCAAGGTCCTGTACTCCCACACCTACTACACGGAGCCCGAGTTCTGGGGCCTGTACGACAAAGGCTGGTACGACCGGCTGCGGCGCAAATACGGGGCCGCGGGCCTGCCGTCCGTCTACGACAAGGTCAAGGTGGATGTGCCGCGGCTCTTGGGCGCGCAATCGTGGCTGCAGCGGTTTTTGGGTCGGTGGCCGTTTGCTGGCATCGCGGGCATCATTGTGGCCATACGTAGCAAGGATTATTTGCACCACCGGGAATCGTTCTGGAAGAGATTGTGGAAGATTGGGAGCCGGCAGAACTTGAATTAGCCAGTGGTCCTAAAGGCCTCCACCACGTGGGAGAATCGGGGTGGCATACCAGCGGGTACTATGAATATCACATCTGTATGAGGTTTTGGGAGTCGTGCTGCCGTAGCAAGTTAGGTTGTCAACCACATCTCTCCAGAACACATCCATTTACATCCTGATTAGAAACCAACGTCTTCCTTCACCACTCTGGGTAGACTGCTGTCTCCCATTGTATACACTTGCATCACAGTCTCGTACCATGTCGGAAAAGATCGGAAGAGAAAAGGGACGCCAACCACGACATGCGCGCCTTTTCTCAAGTCAAGACCTCTTTCATTCAACATGAAGCAGTGTTCCACCCATAATGCAGACCTTCGAAGCAGGTGTAGTCATTGCAGCAGAGTCGGCAACACAACCCCTTTCAAGTATTCAATGGATCTCCGTGTAGTGCATAGTTATGTATCGCAGTGGCCACGTAGCGTGCTCAGAATGTAATGCCGTTTTGTCATGCTTGCAACTCCAGTTTGTTTGGAGGCCCTAAAGTTTCTCCACGAGACTGTATTCAAGGGGGGGAGGCAACTTATCGTTAGCCCAAATGACGCTGCCTACATCAAAAGGAAGCTGGGCAGTAGACTGGGAAATGTATAAATACTGGCGTGTCTTGCAGAGGAAGATTTCTTGTTTCTTTCTTCTTCCTTCAGACTATCCAGCCAGACAAGGGGTCAGAAACTGCGAGCCAAGGTGACTTTTACTCCGAACCCCTTAATCACACACAAATTTCCAAAATACAACCACTCTTTCGAATCTTCCATAATGAGATCCATCTTCGCTCTGGCAGTCTTCTGGACTCTCCTCCTTTCCCTTACCCTTGCATCCCCTCTGGCTGCTCCGTCCGGCAACAAGCCGGGCGTCAAGTACCTGGACATTGCCACCCCTGAGCGCGTCGCCAAGGCCAAAGAGATGGTCGACAAGAGATACCGGGAGGAGGCCGAGAGAGTTGCCCAGGGACTGTCGGACAAATCCAAGAACTCCACCCATCCCTTTCCAGTCAAAGACATCGTCAACTGCGGCAAGCCCCAAGTGGATAAGAAAAAGTTCGACACGGCCCACACGATCTTCAGGGAGTGGTAGGTATCTTCTTAAAACCCCTTGCTATTTCCAGTGACTCTTGAATTTGTAATCATGTTCTCTTCTTATCTGATACATAAGTCTGCTACTCGTAAGTATTTAGGTATGGAACACTGACACCAAGGTAAAACACCCACAGGTGCGACAGCGACGACGGCCAGGTCTCGCCCTTCCACCACCAGTTCATCGACGTGGGCGACGTGCGGATCGCGCTCTGCAACTGGGGCCTGACGAACCCGTGCAGCAACGACGAGCTCGACATGGCGTGGGAGCAGCTCGGGCTCGTCTGCCCGGACGAGGGCTCCGCCGCCGCCGGCGACGAGTCCATCGCCACCGGCATGTGGTACCGCGGCGCCTGGCTCAAGGGCTACTTCCGCTCCAACTGCACGACGGGCGACCTGTGCGACGGCGACCGCACCGGGATCGCGTGCCAGAACTCGGATTGAGGGAGGGGAGTCGGGGTGGTTGAGAGAGAAGAAGAAGAAGACGGCTTGATGTCTACTGTATGTACTACTAGTTAGAACCCAGCCTAATCATTAATGCGATTGATTTCTTCAAATGCCTGTCTAGATTGCACGTTGCTGTAGACTTGAACAATTACTTGTGATCTTCTAGCCTCAACTTTTAAACATGCACAAAAATGACTTTCGTATCGAACACCACTAAGCATCGGTAGGCCAAATTTCCTCTCTTGATTACTTGTCTAGAGATTACACAAGCATCCGTGACCATGCTGAATTCGTGATGTCCTTGTAAGTCCCCCACCTCAATCAACATCCCACTGCCCCTGCTCATCGGCAAACTTGTTGTACAGCCCCCAGCCGAGCGGGATGTCAATGACGCAGTACAAGAACCCGTCGGCCTCGACCCTGGGCGGGTCCAAGCTGGGCGACGCAAAGTAGCGCACGCTCACGTCGATGAGGTCGGCCACGTCGTGCCCGCCGATGGTCAGGTCCTCCTGCTGGAAGTCGGTGCGGAAGGCGCCGAAGGCGCAGTGGTCGGTCCACAGCAGGTCGACGTAGCGCTCGCCCGTCTGGTCCCAGTTCCAGCCATTAACAACAAAGCGGCCGTAGTTGGCGTCGTCGCGCAGCCAGCCCGCCAGCGTCTGGCAGTCGTCGACGAGGCCGTCGCCGTCGCCGCGGTGGCCCGTCAGGTTCTCGTAGTTGTTGTTATCGGTGTCGCACACGGACTGCGGGATCGTGTTGGCGATGCGCTCGTACTTCAGGTCCGGGTTCACCGTCACGGGCTTCAGGGAGGCGCGGGCCAGGATCTCGGGCGGCGTGGTGGACACGGCGGGGGCGGCCGTGATGGTGGGGGCCCAGTGGCGGGGGTCGTCGATGTCGTCTGCGCCGTCCAGGTGGGCGGCGTCGGCTTGGGGGGAGCCATTGGCGCTGGCAAGGCCGACGAAGGCGAAGAGGAAGGTGAAGGATGTGAGAACTTCGAGGATCTGCATCTTGTTGAACTAGGTGAATGATTTTCGGGGAAGGTGATGGCGTTGATGGGTTGATGAGGTGGCGATCCTGAATGCTCGCTTGTTTGTGGGAGGAGCGACAGGAAGGCTGAAATAAATGCCACGATTGGAGAGCATGTTGAAAAGGGAAGGAGAATCGATTCTATTTCTGATATGGAGTTTAAGAAGCCGGATGAAGTGAATACAGTCGGAACCCTGGATACACCCTCATAATGCGTCACATTGAATACTATAGCACCATCAGTCGCACGCAACCAGTAAGTTTGGCTCCATATAAGAAAAGACAATTGTAGCTACATTGAAATCAACTCTATAGACTCGAACATTTTCATTTCCCCGAGTCCTTCATCAACTCAACCAAAGTCGGGCACCGAGTCTCGTCGCCGTACACCACCGCCTGTGCCAGCGACCACGCCGTCTCTAACACCATCCCCTCCCCCTCACCAGACTATCGCCGTCTGGCTTCAAGCTTTGCATCTTCTGTAGAAGGTTACTCCGAACCTCGACAATATCAATTGAGCCTTCGCCGCGACACATCTTCTCCAGCGTACTCTCAGCCGGCCACGATTCCGATTTGCGCTCTGTCTCTGTGGCAACCTGAGTAAGTTCCACGTAGGCAATGGCATCCCCAAGCTTCTCCAAGAAAGCGTTCGACAGAGCACCATTTTCGTCGAAAAAGGCCCTGTCCTCATCTGGGAGCTCCTCAAGACTGCAAATCTTCAGGAATCTGTGAGCGGAACAGGCGAAGCGGGGCCTCTCGCGTGCCGGACTGTAATCTCGGTTCAGCAATCGGAAATTGTAAGTCAAGTGCCTTTCTCGAGGCCCCGACACCGCCGGAGCCGTAGCATACTCCGAGGAGCCAGCGGAGGACTCATAGCATCGGAGATATTTCAGGTCGTTGATAATCCCGACCAAGATCCATCCGGGAGTCTGCTGCTCCTGCTGCTCTTCCAGGTTGTACCGGTGTTTGGACCAACGGCGATACCGCTCTTCTATCTCGGCGAAATAGCCCCAGAGCACGTCCCCTGCAGTGTTGAGGACCTGGAGAAGCGTGTTGATGCCGAACTGGCTTACGTCTCGAAGCGCTCTTCGGATCGGTTGCATTGCCTGCTCGAGCGCTTCCAGCTCCAGCTGGCCCCCTCCCCGAATGAAGATGCTGTGGCAGGACGGGCACAAATCGACATCCGCACACTCTGCACAATGGTAGAAACCGGAGCCCTCTATATCGACTCCACAAATGTCACAGCTCCTGAGGCCTTCCTCGAACAGACTCGTCGACACCAGGGCGGCGTCTGGAAACATCCGGACTTTCAAAAGGAACATGCGAATCAGCCCCAGATCCGAATCTTTGTCGTAACCAGTTGCTGCTGTCAGGTCCCGTTCCTCTGGACTGTACAGTGTCCGGATGATGGATGTGATTGCTTCCCGGGCTTCCTCGATACGGCGCGGGGGGCTGGAAAATTGTAGACCATCAACTCCGCCTCCCAGTAACGCCGCTACCGTGCTGTTGGCGTACTCGGCGGCCGTGAATCCTGCAACATCCCTGATACGGACATCTGCACCCGCCTGTAGTAAAGACTTCACCGCGTCTCTGCATCCGAGGCCGGCTGCATAGTGCATCGCAGTCCGTCCATACGCATCGACGTGGTTGACACTGACCCCCTTGTCACACAAGACCCGCACCATACCAGACATTCCACACTTGGCCGCCCATATGAGCGGGGACTGCTCGTTGCTGCAAGATCCTGCCTGGTTGAGACGATCGAAGTCCATTTTGTCAAAATGTCCGATGAAGTTTGGGCGCCCAAACATGGCGGCATAGTGCAGCGCGTTGAGCCCGGTGGAATCGGTTTCCGCTGCCAGTGAACTGTCGCGGGAAACCAGCATTTGCCAGATCTCCAGGCTGCCGCCCCACACTACCGTCAAGCCAAGGTCTCGATCCAGCTTCGTCTTGGATAGGAGACTGTATTGCCCGTAGGGCGAGAGCAGCAGGGAGACGACGTCGAGGTTTTGATGGCCGACCGCTATAGCTAACAGCCTCTGCAACTGGTCCACGTCCTCTCGCAGCACCGGGTCGTTGTCTAGCACAAATCGCATGGTCGCCTGATCGCCGTAGATGGCAGCCATATCCCACGCCGACATACCCGCCGTGTTCTCCAAGTTGGGATCAGCCCCTCTCCCGAGGAGGACAGCGGCGACGTCGAGGGGCAGACCCGTCATGGCCAGGTGCAGAGGGGTGTAGTCGGTAGAGCCGCACAGGATGTTCATATCGGCCTCCCGATCCAGCAAGAAGTCAACCATGGGCACTTGCGACTCAAGGACCGCGAGGTACAGAGGTGTGTAGCCATTCCCGTCTTCCTTATTGATCTGGTCTGGATCAAAGTCGCATATGCATTCTGCACACTCGACTTTTCCAGATGTCACCGCATAGTGGAGGGGCCACCGGCCCTCTTGGTCCGCATAGCAAAGGGAGGCCATAGTGGCCAATAACCGCGAGGCGACACACTCTGGCTCTGTCTTGACCGGATTTCGATCGGCCAACAGATGTTTGAGCACCCGAGAGCTGCCATGCTTGCTCGCCAAGTGGAGAATATTGGAGTGAGTCCGATTTCGCGCTGTCAAATTCGCCCCTTTTGATAACAGGGACTGAACGGCACCTGGGTTGTCATGCTCAGCGGCATCGAGCAAAGGCGTGGCACCTGCGTCATTCCGTTTCTCCGTGCCGGCACCGCGGTCACAAAGAAGGCAAATCATCTCGGTACCTGCTTTGTCCTCGACACGGGATGCCAAGAAATGGAGAGCCGTGGCCCCATCGTAGGTCTGCATGTTGATATCTGCACCAACATCGAGCAGCCGTTTGACCATGCTTATGTCGGACCACCTCGCCGCCATCATAATGGGCGTAACTCCGAACCTGTCCCTTATTTTGGGGTCGGCGCCGGACTTGATCAGGATTTCTGCCGTATCCATGTCCCCGGAAGATGCGGCTTTGTGCCAATCAGTATCGAGGGCTTTGCATGGCCGAACATGATCTCTTCTCGAATGACTTGGAAAGAGGATATCATCATGGTCGTCAAACCCTGTCACCACGGCACTCGACATCATATTTGCCCATTTGTTCCTTGCCGCCTCTACAACGAGACGAATGTGGCGGCTCAGAGGCTGGGTCGTCGTTTTTTCGTGATTGTTGACGCTGCTGCCAGATGCTGATTCCGGCTTCGAGATTCTTCCGCGGGACAAGAGCCACTTGGACATAGCCTCATGCCCCTGTGCGATAGCATAGTCGATCGGATACCAGGAGAATTCATCAGGCATATCGATTTGTGTTGCAGCTTCGGGGAACCAGCCGAGAAGGTCCTCAAGCCCGAAGGCGGCAAGCACATGGAGCACTTGTACCGACTCGGGCCGGCCAAATTTAGGTTGGCGATGCTCGAGTGGATTGAAGAATTGCAAAGCTTGTATTGCGAAGTTGCGACTTCGTGAGCTTCGTAGTATTTGGCACGCCAGGTTGATGTTCTTTGGACTTTGGGAACGTCGGAGGTAAGTACCCCAATGCTTGGCAGCATGAGGGAGCAGCGGATATCTCTCGGCCAGGCCCTCAAGACCTTTGGGCGTTTCGACAGGCCCCAGCCTGAACTCATGGAGCAGAAAGTAGCTCATACATACCGTAGAGAATACCGCGTCGGGCTCCTCTTCCTTGCACCTGGGGTTGTTTGCATGGATGACATCCATAGCGGCCTCTGACCTCAGGAATTCCGCGAGGGAAGAGTGAAGGAGCTCATACCGACCATTCTTCTCAACCAGTAGACCAGAGCAACTAGAAATGATAATCTTATCATCAATAAGATCGTCGCTGTCAAGTTCTGCCATGCCAGGCTGAAAGCTGAGCGCATGGACCAGCCCCTTCTTGGACAGTGGCTCCTGCGAATAGGTGACCCATAAGAATGCGTTCAACGCTAGATCACGCCGAGAAGTGGACTGGGCCAGGATCCTTCGCAGCAACACGATATACAGCTGCTCAAGACCTCTCTCCATGTGCTGCGCTGACGTCATCTTGGCTCTGTCGGATGTCTCCATCTCTATGATGTTGATGCTCAGAGAAACCCAGAGGAAGACACCGTCTGCGCCATACAGAAGGTTGTTTCGAATCTGTTGCAGCGCCGAGGGCTTCTTCGTCAAGCACACGGTCTTGTCTTCAATGAAAGCTTTGATGTCGCTCGCATTCGAGCCATCGTCGACTGGTATCTCAACAGCATCGAGAAGAACATTGCTAATGGCCGGATAGCCAGTCCGACTGAATATGAGGATTCGGGCAGAACTAGCCAGTCCTTTTGCTGCTAAAGACCCAAGGAATTGGCATAGGGTTTCGATGTCTTCGCTCGGAAGCCCGTTGGATTCGTCAAGCCCGTCAACGGTGATGTAGGCTCGTGTGAAATTTTGGATTACACTCAGAATGCCATCCATAATCTCGGCTTCTCGAAGACCATCGAATCGGCTCTCCATGTAGCGTTTTCCAATGGTTTCGACGTGTCTGTCTCTTGGCAGTTGAGCATAGAGCTGTCTTAGGATTGAACCCAGCAAGGTCGAGATGACTGAGACTGTACCACTGGAAGATACATTGGCGTTCATATTCGGACTGCAATACATGTATGCCAGGGCTGGGGGCTTATCCTGATCTCCTTGGGGAAGGTTGGAACGGCCAAGACAGCTCTCTTGAAGATGTTGAATGGTATGGGCAGCGAGATGGGACTTTCCACTTCCAGCTTTTCCCGTGATCCAGAGGAGATTGGAAGGTCCTCCATCTTTCCATTCTCGGAAATCTTCGCGGCCAAAGAGCCATCTACCAGTAGTTGGTAGGCTGTTACTGAGATTGTCGTCTTGGATGTGTTCATAGGAGCTATTATGAGGTATCCAATCAAGAATCTCTTGGCGTAGTACCTCTGTCACATACATAGTCAGCAACAATTGCGTCGGTCTTTCAGCTGTATGGGATCAACCAGACCTCGTCGATCCAAGCCTTGGACGACCTGAAGTGTAAGCTCCTCACAGTTTGAACCAGGGGTTTGTTCGTTCATTGAACGAAGACCCATAGCTCTGAGAAACACCGAGGTGAGGCATTGTCAGCATCTTCGTCTACTATATGAACAGGAAGAAAGACTTACAATGATGTAGTAGCATCCATTCGAACAGTACGGCCTTCAATAGACTGCACTTGTTGTCCCGTGACTTTCTCAGAGGGTGTTTCCTGACGACCATCGTTGCAGTAGGGTGGCTGCGTTTCTGTGGCAAGCTGGATATAATTTACCAACGGCTTCCCAGGGGCAGTTCTCGGAAGCCGAGCTGCATACACTGCAGATTTTGTACCGCTCGCCATGCCGTATTATTAGAGCAATTTTCGAACCAGCTGCCTGTACGACTTAGACCGGATGGTGGCTTATTGGGATGACAATGGGCCAAAAAAGATGTGCTCGATACTGAGGTAGTGCATGCTTTTCTTATCAACCAGCTGGCTTTTACGGACAATAACCAACCCCTATCAGACGGGTCACTTCGACCTGGGTTTTCGAATCTGCCGATCCGGCTGAGCCGACTGATGCTCTGATAAACGTCACCAGCGCCCATCGACGAGCACATACCAGCTCACCGAGGGTATCAGCCAGCTCGCCGAGAGTATCAGCCGGCTCACCGAGGGCGTCAGCGAGGTTCCAGAGACTTAGCGCCAACTGAGCAGACTAGTCGTGCCGAATGCGTCGATATGATTAGTCGGCTAAAGCCAACCGATGTCGGATAGATAAGCCGAATCATGATATGTGTAAGCCAGGGGCTGTATGCTTCGCAAACTGTTCCCTACAAATGGTGGCAAAGATAACTAATCCTGCATCGCTTTTGCAGTCATTAACCCTTGCTCTCAGAGATCGCACCTGGTCCGACTGCCCCTGGTCATTTCACAAGAGCACCACTTCGTCCCACCGCGCGGGCACAAGCCATGCATTGGGAATGTGTGGCTCTTATCTCAGAGTTTTCGCCGACTATTGCCTTCACGAATGCGTCTAGGTATTGTTTCTTGGATTGATTGTGAGGTAGATCGGCGAGTTGAATGCTGCTTGATATGTAGTTGGGTCCATATATATCCCGCTAACGTGGAAGACCCCTGCTCAAAGTTTGGTCATGCAGGGATGCGAACTCCAGTGTTCGGATGATATCATGTGAAACGCGTCTGTGAGCCCCGAGCGCGTTCTTTAATTCAACTACCACCATCCAACCCATCTTGTCAAGCCAATTCGACCATCACCATGTCCGACCAAAGTGGAGACAGGAGCAAGGTACTCTTAGCGGAGGCCATCGACAAGCTGGACCTTCCGACGCTGCAGAGCGTTTTCAGGAATATGTGCGACGCCTCGGAAGATTTTCGCCAGGAAGCGGCGGCGCGTCTCCTGATCACGGGGTCTGCCGTGAAACGCGCGGCCAGCGACAGCGATTCCAAGGAGGAAGATTCCGGCCCCAACAAGAAGCAGAAACTGGAGGACGATAGCACGGCGCATTCGCGATACGAGTCCTGTCAGAACTGCAAGAAGGTCTTTGATGTTACCCAAAACACGAAGAAATCCTGCCGGTATCACGAAGGTAAGTTCCTGCCCGCTTCCCTGGCCTGAATCGCCTAGTTCTCTGCTGAACCGGGCATAAGGTCAACTCGAGCTGGACCCCGACGTCTTCCCCGACGATGACCAGGTTGAGATGGATCCCAGTTCCATCGACGTGGAGACGGACGATCGTCGTAGAACTCATCCCCACGGGTTCATCTGGGATTGCTGCGACGAGGATTGCAATAACAAGGGATGTATTGTCGAGAGACATGTGGCCGCTAAGCCGTTCCCGAAACGTGTTGGGATCAAGAGCGCCCCCGAGATCATCGAGATAGAAGATGATGACGAGGAGGAGGAGGAGGATGAGTCCGAGTAGGGCTGCTTACAAAACGTAGTTTCGGATGAGGCGTCATCTGATGTGTTTCAAAGTGTCTGGAGAGTATTATTTCTTGGTATTTAACTTCCGATTCGATAGCAGCCAAAACTAGCAGAAACAAAAGATTCACAGGGGCGAGTTACTCACAAGAAAAACGCACGACAAGGACGGCGGGACACGCTTCATAAGGGCTACGTGTTTCCATAGAATGTCCTACACACTTTCGTACTGTCGCACGCAAAGGTGGGATTCCACTAGCGCATACGGCTATAGTGGCATATGTACCCAATACAAGACGTACCTTGCCGGCTTTCTGGCTACACGGTTTCTCATGAAATAAGCCGCCTTGCACCCCCTAAGGAGTAAGTTTCCAGTAAACTACATAGAGTGAATCATGTCACAGCCAGAAGACCAAGAGTGTCCCAGGGACAATATTATCGTGTCCACCGAGGATACGAATTCAACCAATTTCCTGCTAACTGGGAGAGCATTGGCAGTCAAAGCATTTCGCCAACACCACCACCACGCTGCAACGACAGTCGCCGTCAACTAAAACTTTACACTGAAATCCCATTACTAGAAGTATACTACAGGTCGTATCTATACCTCAATTCTCAAGATGATCCTTTTGCTACCGAGACCTTTCCACTTATTTTGTCACGTTTGAACAAACGCGTGAATACAGTCCTTTTCTCTGAGCCTTTCTCTGATCTTATTCCTGTGCCTCTTACTGTGTAGATGGACTCTGTACTCGATTTGTCAGGTTCAACCACACCCATGAAGCCTTCCCTATTAACACTAATCGCAAATTCCCCCTTAAGACTCCCCCGTATGCTGCGTCCTGTCACGACGGACTCTGCACCATCACGCGACGAATTTTCCGTGCCCATATGTCCAATCGAGGACAGTGCGGTACTAACTTTCAGATTGAAATCAGGCGCTTCATAATGCGTGGTTTCTTCCGCCACGTGACTATCGGGTGAGAACTCAAGCTCCTCCTCTGGTGGCCGTGGGGCACTTGCATATCGCTTGGTGTATAGTCGGGCGGCCTCGCAATACCCGTCATAGTTGGTGACAAACTTCTCCGCAATCTCCGGAACCAGCGGATCTTCGATGTTGGGGCTAGCCAAAAGCCCGCAAAGAGCCACCAACAGAGCGCCCAATGAGTAGTGGTTCGTTGCATGGTCATAAAACCAGGGCAAGTCACGAGGTGAACCTCCCGTTCTTATTTTCTTGTTGAGCATCTTTGCGCTGTGCCACCAGCCTGCGTAATCAGCACATATATTGCCTGCATGGTCGATATTTGGATGGTATATGCGAGTCTGAAATCGCATGGCTGGCGGGCTCGACTCTTGGATCCGGACTGTGATCCAAAAAATGCCACCCTGGTACGGTGTGCCTGGGGGCCCTTCGATACAAGCTAATACCATGTCAAGAGCATCGCCTACAGGAACTGCGCTGATATAAGGTATGGCTGCACGATGGATATTTCGGAGTTCTATAAACACGCGTTGGGCCAGGGGCAAGCCTGTGTTGGCTTGTGACAGTAGTTGGCCGCATTTCTCCACATATGCCTGGTCATCCGAGGCCTTGAAGGAGCCAATTAGTTCTCCGTAGTTGATGTCGTCGGGAGAAAAAGCTGGAGTACTCTCGGTATCGGGCCGACTGACAAGAAGAGCTCTCATCCACCGCTGATGCTGAGGCGTTGAATCATTCGTAGCTGACAAGTCGGGTTTTGTTGCAAAATGTGGAGTATCCAACTTTGATGAGCCACTAATAGGTTTTTGTTCTTTGACTTGAGCACTGCTGACAGCAATGTCATTCTGGAGGTGGATGGCAGTAATATGCTTTTCGCCTCGCGGGGCTCTCGACGCTGCTTTCCTTAGGCGGAAACCCATAATAGCGTTGTTGCTGCTTGACTGTCCTGTGAAGCCTGTTTTTGCAGTGTGATAAGACTGCGAATCACCGCTCAAGATTGTCAAACGGATACTGGCCGTCTCCGAGACGGCTCTTAGCGATGCGGGTGCGGAATTCAAGGATCCGACTTCCTGCAGAAGAGACAGGCTCTGCGCATCTGACACCGAATCGACTTCTTCGAGAAGGCGTTCGTGTTGCCTCTCAAGTATCCCCAGCGCGTTGGTAATGCTCTCCAATCCGTCCAGCAGCTTACGAACTTGGTCGACTAAAGCTTCAAATTGGGCGTAGTCATGAATGGACCAGCGCGTCACTTTCCACACGGACTTTTGTTTCTGGTTATTTCGGACGCGCTCCTTGAATTTTTGAAACGAGTCGCGCATTACGAGCATGCCTCTAGGCATCTGTGTTATCTCTTGCTCGTAGGCTTCGTTCGACGAAGGTGTACATTCCAGCGAGTATCGTTCGGTTATGACATCGGCTTTGGTAAGCAGGTTTCGAAGCTGGTGCAATGATGCGATGATGGACGGCTTGATGTCTCTTCGGTCAATCGCGCGATTGTAGGACGCCCGTCTCGTTCGGTCAGGAAAGGACGGCAGCAGTCCTACTGTTTCACCCCATACCGCCAAGCGTATTCTCTGTAGTGAAAGCTGATGATGTTTCAGCATGAGCAGTTCTCGTTAGGGTAAAGGCGTATTCCAAATACAAGAAAAGATTTACTTACCTGCGTGCACAGGAGATCAAAGTCCTCGCCAAAGTCCTTCGCTCGTACAATGATGTCAAAATTTTCAATACACGAGGTAAAGAGACCAGCAACGCCCAACACGCCTAACGCGAGCCCAGCAGCCTCGGCCATGGCACTGGTTGTAAGTTTGCAGGATACAAGATGGAAACACACTTGCTGAATGCTCAAATTGAGGTCTGCCAGCATCGCGATACTTGAGGGGTAATTAAGTCTAGGTAAGCAACGGATTTTGCCAAGCAGGCTGTGCCGCTACCAGCAGGCGCAGCAAGGTGCATTTCAGCCAATCGCAGCAGGTATATCTGTCGTTACATCTACAGCTATGGGCGGAATGGAAATTCTTTCGGGGATTTGCATGGTGGCCGGGAAGGAAACAAGAGGCTGGTCGGTCATCCTATGCACTCGCTGGGAATATGGGAGTTCTGAAGCTGGCTGATTTGCTGTGCATTCGTAGTCGATATGAAAAGACCACAATAGTATAGCAGAGATCTTCATCGTTCTATTACTATATATATATGACCTTAATGGATTCTCATGGATGACGCAGCACTCGTGGATGATGCTATCGTTTTTTAGCGCTGACACTATCAACCCTGCCGTGTCTAACGGGAGTACATACTGTATGACCAAGGACACTAAAGATCAAACGGTTCCCCGTCTCCTCCCACATTAGCCGAAGCCAAGGCTTCTTCTATCAATTCTATTATACCGGATAGAAACAGAGAGAATCCTACAGGTAATATGATACATGCGACATGTTGTAACAAGAAGACGTCGTCAGTCGGATGGAGCGGGTTCGGCAAGGGGGACATGTCGGCATTAGACGTCACTGCTTGTGGTCGCCACGACCGAGGGCGCGGGGCAGACTTTGAACGCTACAGTGGAACCCGTCACCCCTGTAGCTGTTCGAAGACTGAGTCGAATCTGAACCCACAGCTAAAACCTACGACGGTCCGCCCAGAAAGACGATCCAATCACCGGACGAACAAGCATGTGTGAGGATCATGGATAATTCACGAGCGGCCAGCGGGTTTTAATGGAGTCGAGAAAGCTTAGTTACTTTATGAAGACGGTTTACGCTGCAGCTCTGATTCAGGGATAGCTTAGACAGCTTGAAAGACCGCATACCACGATCTCAACCACCAATCTTGCCGAACAAGAAGAATAAAAGACCAATTGGACATCAACACCATGTCTTCTTTCCCTTACAAAAATGTTGTCATTATCGGTGCCACGTCTGGCATCGGCCTCGCGCTGGCGGAGCGAATGATCGAGCACGGCGTTTTCGTCATCGGTGTCGGCCGCCGCAAGGACCGGCTCGACGAGTTCGTGTCCAAGCACGGCGCCGACAAGTGCGCCGCGTCCCAGTTCGACATCACCCACCTGGAGAGTATCAAATCGTGGGCCGAGGGGTAAGCTCCGTTCATTGCGTCTGCCGGAGGGACTGACCGCATGCTAACAACACAAATGCAGCCTTCTCAAGCAACACCCCAACGTGGACGCCGTCATGCTCAATTCGGGCATCCAGCGGACGCTGGACTTCACCAACCCCCAGGTGAGCAACTTTCGGTGTTTATACATTCCTATTCCAGTGTTCACTCCACGTTATCCCAGTTTCTCATAAGAGAAAAGGTAACCGTTTCTCGAGAAATTCCCGTTGTTCCCTAAAGACATCTTGTTCACTCTAAAAAGAGTAAATGCTTACGCCGAGAGTTGAATAGGGCATCGACCTGGGCCGGGTGCACCAGGAGATCACAACTAACTACACATCGTACATCTCGCTGCTGACGTACTTCCTGCCGCACCTGCAAGCCCGGGGCCCTTCCAGCCCGGCGGCCGTCATCGCCGTGACGTCGGGCCTGGCGGTGGTGCCGATGCCGCGGTGCGGCAACTACTGCGCGACCAAGGCGGCGCTGCACTCGCTGCTGTGGTCGGTGCGGGCGCAGCTGGCGGCCGACGAGCACAGCAGGCACGTCCGGGTCGTCGAGATCCTGCCGCCCGCCGTGCAGACGGAGCTGCACACGCAGCAGCCGGACCTGGTGGCGCGGGGGCTGGGCGACATCGGCATCACGCTCGAGGATTTCACCGACGCGGCCTGGGCGGGCCTGACGCGGGGCGATGACGAGATTGTCGTGGGGCCGAACCGCGAGAACACCGTCAAGATGGAGGAGGGGCGCCGGCAGGCTTTCCAGGGGATGGTGAAGAGTGTTGGTACAAAATAGAGGGGGGATCTGATACGATATCCCTGTCTACTACCAAATGTCTAATGGAAACATACCCTGGATTCAAAAGTCGAGGTCACTCACCCTGTGAATACTACTTTATGCTTTGCTTTGCAGCAAAAGCAAAATGAGAACGTTCCCTCTCCCCCTACCCCTCCCCCACCGGATCATCCCAAGTAGTGGTGGCGGGGTAACTTCCTGCGGGACGGCAGTTGGGGTAATTGCCGGGCAGCTTGGCGTGACCTGGCTGAGTGAGAGCCAATTTGAGGCTCAACAAGGACGTATTCAAGTTGCGCAAGATGCCATCGTATGCTTTACTGTACATGGATCTTAGGATCATTTGATGGTGTTGGCATAATGATTATTCCATTGAATATGGTATTCAACGGAATAAACAGGCCTGCCGATCATCCACCAGAAGTATTATTCCAAGAGCAGCGCTATCGCCATCGAGGGGATACGGTTATACCACACCGGAATCCACGCTGAGCAAGTGGTTTTGGAAGCAGCAGTCTCTTGCCTTCCAATTCAACGTTCATGCATCTGGCAAACAGCCAAACGAGGAAGCGCGACTGGCTCAAGGATCACCCCACTCAACCATCCACCTCTAACTGGACCCCAACAACATTTCCATCAATTGCATCTCCCCAACTTCTTGGACTTCCCACCCACCATCCATCAGCATCATCATACGCGTCGACAGCACCATCCATCCACATCTACCAGTCACTCACTCTCTCTTTTGGACTGTATGTCTTTCGTATATACTCCATTGAATTGAATTGGAACCCCCGCCGCTCGTCACGCGATATGTTCACTTCTACTCTCTCCCACAACAACAGCAATACCCATCGCCACTGCCCGGCAACCATGGCTTCCCCCTTCGTCAACCGCCCCGTCTTCAACCCGTTCCGGCCCTCCGCGACCAACACCGACGGCGGATCCACCTAGTTCCTCGATCCCCCGCCCAGACCCAACGGCACCCCCGCCCTTCCTCCTCCCTTCGGAGCCTGGGGCGGCAAGACCTCGTCGGCGGTCGTCTCGAAGCAGCCGCCGCCACCAGCAGCCTCGTTCACGAGCCCCACCCCTGCCGTGGCCGCCCTGTCCAGAACGGCCTGGCTCGCCAACGACAAGCCGGCTCCCCCCAAGAACCCCTTTCTCTTCCCCCCATCGTCGGTAGTGGCGCCCGCCCAACCGCGCCAGCGAGAGTTGCCACGGGCCGTTGAGAACAAGGCTGCTGCAACCTATCCGGACCACTACTCCCCCGCCCGTGACAAGGTCCGACTCTGCCGCGAGCTGCGCCGTAGCGCCCTTTCGCCTCGGAAGCTCAACGGAGTCCTAGACTGCCTCGAAGGGGTGGACCGACTACAAGACCAACTTGTCAGAGCTAGACGCGAGCTCGCCAACCTGGCCCTTTTCGGGACCAAGTACGGCCGGCGGGATTCGGAGCGAGAGCCACAGCGAGGAGCCAAAGCAGCTACCTCTGCCCTGGCCCGGTCGCCAGCTGCGAGGCGCTGGAAAAAGATGAACAAGCGTCGAGCAGCAGCAGCAGCTCCTGCCAGCGGTGGGGATGGCGTCGGCCGGCGTATGGTTCACCGGAAACAAGACCGGCAACGAGCCAGCCCTGATATCAAGTTGGAGGACTCGGACCGGGAGGATCGGGGCATCGCCATTCGTGCGCCCCTTCAGGACATAGCCCTGCCGAACCGGGCAGTGGCTCAGCGCATGAATTGGCAAAAGTAAGGTGGTTGTTTTATTTTTCACGGTCAGATGGAAAAGCAGTCAGTTCAACGACGGAAGGAACACTTGGGAATGCATTGTTTAGTCGGTCGGTCACAGTCACACAGCCAGTCACTCGTTCTGATTATCACGATGATAGAAATGGTTTGATAGAAGTGGTTTAGTCCAGAAGCTTCATAGCGTTTAATTCCGTCTATTGGTGTGCCTACTACTCTGTACAGTATCCCTTTCGTGTGAACCCGTTACTCCTGTCGTAGGTCTTCGATCACCTACGCCCCCCATCTTTCCGTGACATCGGTCAAAGTCCTCAATTGTCCAATGACCTACTTGCCCATGCCAGGGATGTGATGTCTCCGCTTCCGCTTACTGCCGCCGTTGCCGCCATGTGGGCCCGGTGACGACGGCCTCTCCCTCTCCTCCTCTGGAAAGGTGACGGTGATGACGGGCTGTCCCCCCTTGTCGGTGCCCTTGTTCTTCCATCCCGCGACGGCCCCCTCGAGCCGCTTGACGACCCCGTCCCACTGGCCCACGGCCTCGGCCCGCCGCGCGCTCGTCCAGCGGTGGACCCGGGCGTGGCTGCGCCGGGTCCAAGCTCGGACGCGGCGCCAATACAAATGGCCCAGGACGCCGCCGGCCACGAAGGCGGCGACGAGGCCGGCTGTGTAGAGCAGGTGCCAGATAGTGCAGTGGCCGAACAGCCACGAGAGGGTCGAGCTGTTTCCATTGTTGGACGACTTGATGAAGGGGAGCCAGGTGGGGAGGTGGTAAGAGGTGGTGTGGAGGGAGGCCATGGTGATGGGTGTTTTGTTTGATTGTGATGGGGGAACAAGAATAAGATTTAGGTATGATGAAAGCGTGATGCTGTCTGTTTCTTGCTGGTATTGCTTAATGGTGGTAGAGTGATCTCTGGGGACAGATAAGTAGAGGTCGCTACGTAGGCGCGTATATATAGCCAAATCTCGACGAACAGCATGTCAGTCGTTTGCCGTTCTGAGCTTCGTTCTGGCAGATTCGCCCCTATCGTTCCGGTCTTTGATCTTCTTTGCGATGAATGAAGGGTCTCAGACCATCTTCCCTGCGTCTCGAAACGCAAGTCAAAATCGTAGACACAAGCAGCAAACACCCTTTGCCTCAATGAGCTCCATTGCGTCCATGGTCGAACTTTCGGTCAAACGATAGCTTAGTTGTAGAGTACTTAATATACAACCCGGAGAACGAGCACGGATGTGAGACGGATTGGCATTGTTCTGCATCGTTAATGATGCAGAAATACGTCTTGATTGAATCGCTGTACCCTACCAACCGGGGTAAATAAACGACAAACGGTCTGATCTAGACTAAACACTATGGATGAACCTGTATCCCTGTGGTCCCATGAACTCCATGCCCCATGAACCCCCCTGCCTTTTGCGCCATTCGCTGCCGTTGAAATTCTTGAAGCAAATCCATTCCATTAACCCCGGTACTCCAAGACGTAATGTCGGGTGACAGATTGCATCGTATTGCTACTCTCTTCACCCTCGAACTTCAAGTTGACATTGCCATCTTCCGTCATGCCCATCACCTCGGCCTTGTAGAACGTCGTCGTATTGGGATACAGAGCTAGCACCACCTTGCCCGTGTCTAATGAAGGCAAGGGGTCCTTCTCCTTGGAGATGGCAATCATGTTGCTGGCGCTGGTCCGGAATTCGCTCCGGTTGCCGGCCTCGTCCGGGTCCGCATCAATGACCTTGTATCGGCGCGACTTGCCTTCCCCTCGTACTTCCTGGACGTAGCCGAGGATCCAGTCCGTCGGCTCGTTGTTGGCGCCTTTGGGTTTGAAGGCGACGTGGTCCCCTTTCGAAAATGACACCTTGGATCGTGCTGCGCTGGCCGCAGCCGAGGCGGCGCCTTGAGGCTCAACACTGCCAGCCTTGGCTGCTGGTGTCGACCGGTCCAGCTTCGGGGGCACAGAGTCGCGATCCCCTTTACTGCTTCCTGCGCCGCCGGCACTACGACGCGAGGCGCTTGGGTTGGGGGACGGCACCGGCGAATCACCGGCACCGTCAAAGTCATACACGGACGATGATGCAGTAGCCGATTCTTTCGCGCGTTGGGTAGCCGACCGCGACGTGGATGTCAGCTGGTTGCCGGTCTCCATCTCGTTGGCCTCCTTCACTGCTTTGAGGATCTTGAGCTGTTCTATGATCTGCTTGATTTCCGCCGAGGTAGCGTCCGTCACCTTGACGCCGGCTCGAAGGAGTCTGTCCATCTCCTTAAGAAATTGGGCGGATGATTCTAGTTCATGTCAGCAAAAACAGCCAGCTCGCAGAACGTATAACGAGGCAACTCACCACCAGCCTTGTCTTTGGCGGCCGCACTCTTGTCGTTCGCAGCGACTTCCCGGGTCATGCGGCTAGTTTCGTTGATCGACTTCAACACCGCCGCCATCCTTTCCCGGGTATTCTGCCAAAGCTGGAACTCCTCGCCGCGGCCGACCGCTTCATTGGTGCGGCTCGGACCGCGGGGACGATTCCGCTGCGACATCTCGCTTTCTGACTGGGACAAATTGCCCGACTTAGAGGCTCGATGGGTCTTGCTCTTCTTAGGACGAGGACCACCAGACTGCGCCTTCCTAGGAGGCGTCTCGCTCTCGGTATTCGCCGATGTGCCCTCCTTGGACTGGGATTGCGACGAGGCCTCTTCGGGCTGGGTCGCGGATGGCGGCTCTGGCGGACGTGAGCCTGCGGAGGGGTTGGATAGCGGGATCTCGGAGCGAGACTGGCTGCGCGACTTGGACTTTGGTCGGGACGTAGAAGGGCGTGGGGCCGAGGAAGTGTCGTCGCGCGAGAAGGACTGCGAATGCGAATGCGAATGGGAGTGGGAGTGCGAATGCTGATGCGGCAAGGACGGGATGGAAGCCTTGCGCGGGGAGTGGGCCGTGGAGGCGGAGGGAGAGCGGGATGCGGAGAAAGAGGTGTGTCTCCGGGGACCCAGAGGCTCTTCCCAATGCTTACTAAGTTCGCTCGAGAGCTCGTTGAGCTGCCTGGCGGTTCTGCGGGCTCGCGAGTTGTTAGACGACATGGTCACGGGCTCGGTAGAGCTAAGGGGGGAGAAGAAGGGGCGGTAAACAAAAAGAGCGAACGCGAAGATGTTGTGTTTTGAAAATACAGTGGGCTTGACTGGGCTCTGCTGGGCTCGACTGGGGATTGGGTGGTAGGAGAGCTGCCTATGTGGGAATGGCAGAGGCGGACGAGGGAAATCGCTCATGCACAACACTCACTATCCGAAAGAAGTCAAAGCTGATCCGCCGCAAAGATCAATAGTTGCCAAACCAAAAACCAAATGGAAGCAGTTGCGATGCGGTTCCCCCAGAATTCGAGAACGGGCAAGCACGTAGAAATGATCGCAAGGGTAGGTCAGAGAATGAATTGTGATGTATCCATGTACCCAAAAAACGGAGGTAGGGGTCTGGGTCTGGGTGCTTTGGCGCGTAGTAGTGCTGTAATGTCTGGTATGGTAGCAATTTCCAATGACGATGCGATGCTGGCGAAAACAAGAGACTAGAACCGGGAGTAGCAGTTATATAGGGTGGATATAAGGCCGATTGACTGCAGCCAGAGGCAATTCGAGCGCGATTCGATTGAGCGCTGCCGGGAATAACAGCATATCGGGGGGCAATTAAGCATGCAAGGTAGCGCTCATTATTAGACGGTCGCAATTGCCCTCAATGGGCAGCACCAGTTTGGGCGTTGGGAGACGAGATGAAGGTGGACTGGAAGTGTGGACTGGAGTCGCGACTAAAACCAGACTATGGACAAACAAGGCGAAAGCGGATCTGCGACGGCCTGGAGGTTGCATTCGGGCCACGCGCGCTTATCTTGCCAGGGACGGCAGGCGGTGACGACGATAAGGAAGATCGACAAAATGGCCATAGCTCCACGTGGGGAAGAAACGAGGGGCTGCACGACATAAGGCCAGGATACATCAGATTCAGGCAGGTCAAGCACTGGCACTGATAGCGGGGTTCATCCAGGTCATGTCATGCTGAGCTCTTGCTGCTAGATGCACCTAGGCAAGGTACGAGCTATGCAATTCAAGCTTCACCGGAGTACCGACGACTCCAACCATCATTGGTAGAGATTGACCCGAGGAAAGCAGTTGCATCATCAGGTGTAAACAAACAAGTCACCCGAACCCGATTACCAAGGACCCGACAAGAGCAACATCACGTCGCATCACCGCTTGATCGGCCATCTCCCATATCCACCCGTCACAATGCAGGTCCCTCTCTTCCGTCTGCAATGCGGCGTCAACTCCTATGACTGGGGCAAGATTGGCTCCGACTCAGCCGCCGCTAGATTCGCCGCCGCTACCCCAGCTGCCGACTTCAGCGTCCAATCCGAGAAGCCCTACGCCGAGGTATGTCAAGTCTGAAATGTTACAGGGCTCCCGGCGCATATTTTCAGTCCAGTCAAGCTGACATATGCCATCTCTTGTAGCTATGGATGGGCACGCATCCCTCCAACCCCTCCAAGGACCTGGAGACGGGCCGGACGCTGCTGGACATGGTTGATACAAACGAGGCCCTATTATCGTCCACGATCAAGGCCCGGTACGGTGCCAAGCTCCCCTTCCTCTTCAAGGTCCTGTCCATCAACAAGGCCCTCTCCATCCAGGCACACCCCAACAAGAAGCTGGCCGAGCAGCTGCACGCCAAGGACCCCAAGAACTACCCCGACGACAACCACAAGCCCGAGATGACCATCGCCGTCACCGACTTCGAGGGCCTCTGCGGCTTCCGCCCCCTGGCCGAGATCGCCCACTTCCTGTCCGCCGTGCCCGCCCTGCGCCAGCTGGTCGGCGAGGATGACGCCAAGGCCTTCATCGCCACCGTCCGCGGCCAGGAGGGCGACGACTCGCCCGACTCCACCACCCGGAACAAGCGCGCCCTCAAGTCTGCCTTCGCGGCGCTCATGAAGTCCGAACCCCAGGAGATCGCCGCGGCCTCCAAGAGCCTGGTCGCCGACGCCGAGACCAAGGGCGCCGACTTCGCCGACGGCGGCGTCGAGTCCGCGAGCGGCGCCGTGCTGTCGGAGCTGGTCGCGCGCCTGAACACGCAGTTCCCCGAGGACATCGGCCTGTTCGTCCTATTTTTCCTCAACTACGTGCAGCTGTCGCCCGGCGAGGCCATGTTCCTCAAGGCCGACGACATCCACGCCTACCTGTCGGGCGACATCATCGAGTGCATGGCGGCGAGCGACAACGTGGTGCGCGCCGGCTTCACGCCCAAGTTCAAGGACGTCCAGACCCTCGTCGACCTGCTGACGTACGACTACGCGCCCATCGAGGAGCAGAAGATGGCGCCCCGCGAGTACCCCTACATCGTGCTGAACCGGGCCGCCTACAGCTCCAACTCGGAGGCGACCCTGTACGACCCGCCCATCGACGAGTTCAGCGTCATCCGCACGGTGCTGCGGGGCGACGCCGCCAAGGCCACGTTCGACCCCATCGACGGGCCCAGCATCGTCATCTGCACCGGCGGCAAGGGCAAGATCTCGGTCGGGCCCACCACCAAGGAGATCAAGGAGGGCTACGTCTATTTTGTCGGCGCCACCGCCGAGCTCGTGCTCGAGTCCGAGGGTGACAAGGAGGATGAGTTCATCACTTTCAAGGCGTTCTGCGAGGTGGATGAGAGTGGCAACGAGGAGAAGCTGTAGAAGGAAAGAAGGATGAGGTACGGAGTAATATATACACGTTGCGTGAAAGCGTTATAGTAGAGACAGTTGAAGAGTAATTTCCGATTGCGTCCAAGAGGATGCAGAGATACCATGAACGTGAGTTTTTATTGATCACCATTGCGACTTTATGAGTCCTATGATTGGTAGGAAGCCTGCTCTCATCGATGTGACCCTACATTTCCGTTATGGCCAGACATTGTGTGGGTCCAAGCTCGTGAAGCTTGCGGTCTAGTTCAACTTGTCCATGACGAAGATTCCCAAAACCCTCCAAAGTCGTCTTGTCCGTCGCAACGTTGAGATACCAATGCGCCAAGATGTCGAGGTCGGAAGGATGGGAGGCATCTGAGCATGAGTGACAGACGGGTGGAATCCTGGACGGTCCCTCCCTAATCGAGCTTGATGAGGATGCTTGAATTGCTGCTGGATGCTCGCTTGTGCGTATACTGCTGCTGCTGCTTCTTCTGCTGCTCTTGTTCCTCGCGCTGCTTCTGGAGCGCCTTCTGGATCGCCTTCTGCTTCTCCTCATCACTTCGTTTCATGGCGACCAGTTTCATGACGGCCCGTTTCATCTCTTCAGGGTCGATGGCACCATGGCCAGGAAAGCGAGGAGGGTGTGAGGGAGCCGGGCCGAGACGGATGCCGGCTTTGGCGGCTCGGCTGGCGAAGTCTGGTTATCGAGGGTGGGGATGTTAGTCTGGTGATTCACTTTCCAGCGGGTGGATGAAGTTGGGGGTGAGTGCCGAAGGGTGGGAGGATGACTCCCAAGTAACTGACTGACCTTCCATGATGGCAGGAGGGGCAGACATCTTTCCCTTCATTTACTGTACACGTAAAGATAGATGCGTTGACGAGTCGAAATGTGACGAGGTAACGTGTGATTTTATTGACGAGCTGGTGCCATAGGTCGGGGGAAGTTGGGAGAAGGTTGATAGTTAGCTGGGGGGATGTCTCCAGGTGAGAGTGGGAGTAAGAGAGAGATTGTTGCTGCGGCGGAGGCCAGCTGTACTGTTGTTTGTTCACCGGCAGCTTGTATTCAATATTGGATTGTATGATTAGGCATCAGCTTCGCGGAGGAAACAAACTTTACTGGAACAATGAATCACTTTCTGCTCACTTGTTGCTCACTTGTTGTCCATTGAATACAGGGGGGGTATAGGGCTGTAGCTTCATATCACGAAGAGGAATCCTCTCAGCTGTAATTGAAGACAGGCAGTCACGCTTCTCAGGGCAAGACCTCTTTTTCCAAAAGAGATGGGCTGGTAGCATTACAGCCTCCAATGTTGCCCATGTCATGATTTGTGTACATACCTACTGGTGTTGATCCCCTCAACCCAAACAAACCGCTTCAGGCTCTTTTGCAAACAGTCCGTCTGCTCGGTGCCTTACCAAAGGTCACAGAGGACGCCGATGAAGAGAATGAGGGTTTCATCGTTATATCGTCAAGCCAGATCTCGCTCTAACTATGTCAAACTCTCTCCCTACCTGGCATCGGGCATGTGTTCCAATGCCAGCCAGCTGCCTTGGACTTAACCAAAGTTCGGTACCGACCCAACACCTATCTGTATGCCTTGTTACGCAGGGCCGGGTTACGACGAAGAATTCGGCGAAGGAGGACTTGAACCGGGCCGGCCACTCTTCCGCGATACCGTGGACTCCAGTGAGTTCAAGAAACCCCAAGGGATGAGCTGCCATACCATGGCGCCGGACTCGAACGACGCAAGTTATTAGCCGAGTGGGCCTATATCCACATCTCAGCTAGAGCCCGGTCCTTTTATGGAAACAAACCTCTAGGCAGCCGAGCCCACATGCGCCTAGACACTTTGCTAGTAGTGAGTGAGTACTGGGCATAAATACGCACCTACATACCTACCTACTTGAGATCTGGTGGCTCAATACTTTCATGTCCGTGGTTAGGACAACTCATAAACCATCTAATTACTCATTCTGCCCATCCTGCCGTCTCACTTTTCTCTTGTGCTACGCAACGCCCATTCACATACTCGGCGTAACATCCCCCCTCTTGCCTCGAAGAGCGATCCATTATGCCCCCGCTAGAGGAAGATCCAGATTACCCCGGTGGTATCGTGTACCCCCAGTTCTACACGGAGCCATACCCAAAATACTTTCCGAACGGCATCCCACACTGGGGGAATATCCGGCTACGACAAAGAGGGCCCGAAAAGGGCCTCGAGATCCCCCAAGAACTGTACGAGAAGGCTGGCTCCCGCAATGACGAACTGACCGAAGACGAGGTATGAAAACATAGCAACCCTGCAGGGTCATGCAAATATAGTTATCAGTCTGACCGAGACTTATCCAGCGCACCCTCCTCCTGAGCCGTGGCGACGCCGTGGGAAAAGCCCTGGCCTACCCAAAGTCCCTCAACTTGGCCGAAAAGTACGAAGCCATGGGATGGATGAAGCTGGACGAGCTCCACGCGGCGGTTCGCCAGGCTTCCGGCGGCACCATCAGCCAGGCCTCGGAGCTGATGGCCAAAGCGAAAGCCTCGGTCCAGTCGCTGAACTTTGACGAGATCATGCTGTTAGCCCAGGAGTTTCAAGTCCACCGGATGCATCATTTCCACTGGGAGCAGTTCCCCGGCAACAGCGAGGCCTGCCGCTTGATCGCTGACCAGGAAGGCATCAACGGGGGCCTCTTCCACCAAGTCCAAACCTACCTCATGGATGACCCCGAGATGCGCAAAGCGGCCTACGCAAGATACTTAGCCGCCGAGGAGAACGGAGAGACCGGACTCTACGTACAGGGGTATGAGCCCTTCGGCTTCCGCAAACTTCCCGACTGCATCACCGCGCCGAGAAGGACCCCCTCCCCACCGCCACCGCCCCGCGAGCCGACGCCCGAGCCCCCGACCCGGGACGACTCGTCCGGCTACTTCGAGCCCACGCGCCGTGACGGAGTAGACCCCGTGACCAGACAACGACACTGGCCCGGCTTCTTCCGCTACGACGGCGGCTTCTACCCGCTCTCGTCCAAGAAGCTCTTCATGCGGGACCTGATGCGGAGAAACGGGACCAAGAAGCCGCTGCCCGCCGTCGCGCTCTCGGATCAGTACCACGCGCTGGCGGCGGAGGAGCGAGCCGCGTACGAGGCGCGGGCCGAAGCGGTCCGCCTCGCGGCGTGGGACCAGTGGGAGCAGGGCGTCTGGCCCCAACTCTCGCTGCGAGATCACGCGCCGGAGCCCGACTGGCAACAACTAGACAAGCTGGCGCTGCCGCTGCCGCGGGAACAGGAACCGCCCGGGCCGCTCGCGCCCGAAGTTAATCTGAAGGGCCGCCGAAAAGGCCCCTGTCGCCGCGACGGGACCGACCTCGCCGGTAACCCGGACTGGCCCTCGCTCGTCTACTCGAATCCCTCTGGCGCCTATCCTTTGCCGCCCGACGAATTGCTGGCGCTGGACCTCAAACGAACGGGGGAGACGGGCTACATGATAGGAGGCCAAGACCTCGAGACGCGGTACGACGCGCTGCCGCCCGAGTGGAAGGCCGAGCTCGCGACGCGGTCCGAGGTCCTCCGCCAGGCCGCCTGGGACGTGTGGGACGAAGGCGGCTGGGCGAAACGTCGGAAATACGGCCCCGAGAAACCGAATTGGGAGCGCTTTGAGAGTCTGAACGTTTTGCCGCCTTGGCGGAGGGCAGTGGAGCCTAAAGGCAGTTCGTAGGGGACTGAAATGAATATGTATGGACCTGTTGCCGTTGCTGTATCGTTCAACATCTCGGGCGCACTGTGAGCTGCTCCAGCCTCGTGAGAGGGGTGGGTCAGGCTTTTTAGTCATTGGCTTATAGATTAGTATACATGTGATATCGAGTTCAGGAAACCATTTTGTGGCTTACAGCTGGATATCAAAGCTTTCATTCACTTTGAGAGTTTGGCTTCGGTGGATGGGACGACCAACCAGAATTGAATAATGCCCACTAGTAAAGCTCACAGGATCTAGCGCCAAGAAAATCGGAATGAATGACACGTGAGAATGAAATATCTTATTACCAATACTCAGTCCTGAGTTATCCTCTACTCTGTCACAAGCCCTTATGCTCTATGAAGACATGGCGCCAGACCACTCATAGAATTCCGTTTTATCTACACCCATGAACCCTTGACGCCTGAAAATGTTTCCCAATTTAACGGTGCCGAGGTAAAAGCAACATGACAAGCATGGTGTAACCCATCAAGCCCCGGTGAATCTGTCGATTCTTGTGGCAACCCATGTCACATCTGCACTCGCCATGACCCGTCGAAGTAGTGCTTCACCAGCCCGTCTTTAGGCGTGAGCCAGCGATAGCTGCCCGAATGAGACTGGCCGGATCCAAACGCGTTGATGGGATAGACCAGGACGTCCCCGAACAGCCTCGGCTCTTGCAGACAGGAGAGGTCCGTCAGGTTGGCCAAACCCTCATGCCGTTTGAGATACCGCCAGATCGTTTCCGTCCATGCCCGGGGGCCGGTTGCTGTCCAGATCTCCTCATCGGTAAACTGCAGCGATTCTAGTGTCGTGTTGTGGACCCTTGTCAGGTTCTCCAGCTGGACAAAGACGTAATCCAACATATCTTGCAAAAGCGGGTGGCCGGGCGCGGCTGCTATGGTCCACTGCTGGAACTGGATCGGGTAGAAGAAGTATCTTGGGAGCTTTCCGTCCCGTTGGTCCCACTCGAACCCGACAAGGAGTCTGGCATGAGGTTGGTAGGCGTCAGGGATCCATTTGTCGATAGGCTTGAGGGCTTTGGTGTCGAGGTCACTGTAGACGCCACCGGCTGCGGCAAGTACCAGATAGCGCAGCAAGTCGGACTTGAGGGCGGGGTTCTGAAGGGCTTCGTAGGTTTCAAGGTACTCGGGTCGGTCGGCGTAGTGCAGTTGGATGAACTCGCGGGCGTCGTCAATGCCAAGCCGGATGTAAGTGTGATGTGGGTTTTGGTGGAGCCATGAGCGGACGTGGGTTTCACGGCGTATCCCCGTTGCCGGGATGGACTCGGGCATGGGGAGCTGTATCTGCCAGATCCTCCGTGGAATCTGGGAAGTTCTCAAATTGGCCCTATGCGGTGGATCGGGGGGCGGTGAGAAGAACAGAGGAGGCTCCCAGTTCAGCGAAGCCCAGGATGCAAGGCACATGAGGACTAGGAGGACCAGGATTTGGCCATTGCGACTCTTGAAGGGGGCGAAGATGTACCTCAATCCACGTCGCCGGTATGCCGAGCTGATGGTTGAGATGCGCATTGGAGCACCTGGAGGAAGCGAAGGCGTCGCCAACGAACGGTAGGTTGCTAGAGGAGCCGCTTGCAACTTGGTGTTGATCAGGGTGGTAGGAGGAGGGTTTGCGACGAGATGCGCAGCTTAGGAAGCACGGCTGAAGCCTATGTTGGGCGCCGTCTCCTGTTCACCACAGACTGGGAATTTAGCAAACATGAGCCCCTGCGGATTCCCAAGGCATCGCACAAGACTGCATTCACTGTGACGCTGTGAAGGAAGGCACGCCCGACTTAGAACGTCCCCTGGAGAAGTGGAGCCTCTGCTGAACCCCTCCATAGAACGTCCTCCGATTGAGGGACCCAACATTGAATGCAATTCAACTATGAACAAGCGCGCACCAAGTGGTCACAGTAGGAAAGCTTTCCATGATGACCATCTTGATACAGCTATCATCAATTGGTCTATATATATCCCAATGCGATGGTGTGAGGGTGGTGGGTGGCTCATGTGCAACACGGCCAATCGAGCCGCACGCGCTAACCTTTATGGTGGTTCTCCTCCAATGCACCCACCTGCCACGGTGCCACCCACCCCCAAGCTGATCTGATCCTGTCCAAGATTGACTTTTATGGGCCAATAGTTCGTATCGCCATGCGCATCTACTGGGCTACTATCGTACTACTACTACTTTCTAGAGTGATCAGATACCACCGACCCCTGCTCGTCTCAATTCAATGGCGAGGCACCGCTCGTTTCAATGTTCCTATGCCTTAAGAAATGACTTGGGGTGGGGTAGACATGTATTTAAATGGGCTCACCGCTCCCACCTGCTTCGTCCAACGTGTCCCAGTGCTTTCATGCAACTCTCACCCTCAGTCCTTGCTACATAGATTATTATACGAAACATCATCAGTGTTTTCCAACCAAGACCAACCATGGGGATCGATCAAAAAGACTTTGTGGCACCGGCCATGTTCCAGCTGCCGACACCATCGTCCGACCAGGAATTGACGCCGTTGGACCTGGTAATGCCAAGAGTCTACGGCACCCGCTGGATTCTCTGCTTCCCCCTATCGTCGGAAGCTGACACGAAACAAGTGTTGGTCAACCCTTTCACCCCGTACGACGACCCATGGTCATGTATTTACTGATCCTCTCCCAGATTTGAGAATTTGCGTGCGGGGTTGGCGCACACTATCCATGCTGTCCCATGGATCGCCGGGAACATTGTGGGTACCCCATGGCCGCTATCTTGGCGCCAGTAGCCACTGTCCGCCTCCTCGCTGACTTGAATATAGGGTTCTGGCTCTGGCCAAGACCGAGTTCAGATTGTGGGCTCGTCCCAAGGTGGTGTTGCGATTGGGTCCGTACCGTCCAAAGAACACGACAATGTAGCACGCACACTGACAAGGCCAACAGCTGCAAGGATCTGACCAAGGACATGCCGTCGTATGCCGACTTGAAAGCGCAGGGGTTCCCCCTCGACAAGTTCTCGACGGCCCAACTGTCCCCCCTCGGCGTCATGCCAGAGCCGCCCTCGCCCGTCATGGCGGCCCAGGCCAACTTCATCGAGGGCGGACTCTTGCTTACGGTTGCCTTCCACCACTCCGCAGGTGATGCCACGGCCCTCGAGACCATCCTCGGCATTTGGGCCCAGAACACGGCGGCTGTCGCGAGTGACAGCAAGGCTTTTGCCTCCCCCGACGCCCGGTCCAACGACCGGAGTGCCCTGATGCAGGGCACACCGCCCGCGTCCATGGACGGCTTCCCCGAGTACCTTCTCAAGCCCGATGAGAAGCAGGCAGCGTTGCCAGCCGACGAAAATGCGCCACCGCCGGCTGCTTTCCAGATGCCCCCGATGCAGTGTCACATTTTGTACTTCTCCGCGGCCAAGCTCGCTGATCTCAAGCGGGAGGCTGCCGCCTATTCGACCAACGACGCCATGAGCGCCTTTCTCTGGTGCCAGATGACGGCGGCCCGCAACCCCTCTTCTGACGTGGACGGTAAAGTATCGGCCTTCGCCTACGCCGTCAACATCCGCAGCCGCACGAGCCCGCCGCTGCCGCCGACCTATCTGGGCAACGGTTCCATGCCCAGCATGACGGACCGGCTCCCCGTGTCGGAGCTCCTGGGCGGCGTCGACGCGACCACGGCCGGCGGAGGCGGGCTGAAGCGCGCCGCCGCCGCCATCCGCACGTCGCTGCAGCGGTACGACACGCCGAGCCGGGTGTCGGAGACGTTGGGGCTGCTCGGGTCGCGGGCCGACCCGGCCGACTACAAGCTGACGTTCAACGCCTTCCTGGGGCCCGACATCGTGTCGACGTCCTGGGCCGACGTCAAGGTCTACGCGCACAACTGGGGCCGCGACTTGGGGTCCCCCGAGGGGTTCCGGATGCCCGGCGAGGGGGCCGATGGCATTGTTATGATCATGCCGCGGCGGCCCGGCGACGACGGGCTGGAGGTGCTGGTGGGGCTGGAGCTCGGGGCCATGGGCAGGTTCTTGGAGAGTGCCGAGTTTCGGCGGTTCGCCGAGGTTCGGTGCTAATGGGGGTCTGGAGAGTTGAATTTACCGAAGCAAAGCATGTTGCACTTGAAGAAGGAACCTTTACTCATAACATTTGGCAAGGAGAATGATATTACCCCTTTCTATGAGACGTAGTTCTGCACCTTATGCATAACTCCCTGCTAGGACCACGACTGATTATTGGAGACATGATTGTTCGACTTGAGGTCCTGGAGCAAAACTGCATATTTCTCTAAGGATGCATGTCCTCTCCAACCAACACTGTTATCCGACATGATCTGGTGTCTCCTTGGGATATGAGCCGCCAGTAAGGCAATTCCTGACACATACGACCATATCCTGCTGAATACTAGGGATCCCGTCCGCTCTCCCATATATAAGCAGCAGAGAGCCGAATTAGTACTAGGGTCGGTGACGACCTGGGAATCCTCGGTGTTGTATGTTTTTGCCTTTTTGCACACCCTCTATACGCTGTTGTGCCTCGCGATCTCCTTTGATCTTCGCCCGTAGGTAAGTGTACACCCATAGCCACGGGACAATCAGTGAATCGCAGGTAGAATAGACATACAGGAGAGCTAGCAATAAGAAGTCGGAGCCGCCTGCCTATCGGCGCAGACGTGTCAGCGGCATCGGGCTTATTGGGACTTTGGATCGAAATGTAGGTCGTCGAACCATGAGACTATTGTAGCAGCATTCCCTGCAAAATACATGTAGAATATTCCATGTCCGTCTGTCAGCGCTTCAGTATTGTGAATGCCCGCAAGCAAAGCAAGTAAACAAAGACAGTCATGCCAATGCCAACACCAAAGAGAACAAAGAGTTATTCGAATTAGCGGGGCCAGCCTGGTACGAACCGGCCAGAAAAGAGATCAAAGAGAGCAAGAAGCCTATTGTCTGCAAATTCCTGACCGTCGCGTTTCAGCCATGGTCGCCAGCAATAGCAAAATCTTCTTGTAATTAATTTCGTGGGAGTTTACGTATTCGTCATTGGGATTTGAAGTTCTCTTTCCCCTTTCCATGTGCGCCTGGTTTCGCGTACTTGCAGAGCCGCATAATTACTGAGCCATCTGATAATAATGTGCTGGTGTACTGCCTCAGCAGTATTACCGACGAACCATGACTCCTCCAACCCCGGGCCCCCTCGTCCCCCCGCCCGCGTACAGAAGTGATGACATGGAGGTAGACAACCGTTCCGGCAGTCCTGTCGGCGGCGCGTCGGCCGACGAGATGTCAGGCTTGAGTCTGAGCCCGTACAACACGAGCGGCATGATTGACTACATTGCTCAGCGAAGCGATAACGGCAGCAGCAAGGCGAGTCCCGGAAGTCCCGTTGGCGCGACGGCCGACGAGATGTCGGGCCTGAGCCTGGAACCGTACAACACGAGCAGCATGATCGACTACAACGCCCAGGGTAGTGAGAAAGGGGGCTCCCAGACCAGCGACGTCGCCTGGGACCGGCTGCAAGACGTCAAGACGTACTTCACCAACGCGGGCCTGAAGTTCCGCAAGCCGATCGCGGTGGGCAACCACGGCGGCACCGTGCTCTTCGACAAGTTCGACCGGGACGCGGACGGCGGCGAGGTGCTGGCCAAGAGCCTGGTGGTCAAGTACGCGCTCGACACGGACGAGGACGCGTCGACGAGCAACGACGCGGACCTCGAGAACGAGATGGGCTGGCTCCGGAAGATGCACTACGCTGAGCACATCATCCAGACCGACCCCGCGTACTGGGGCTTGTGGGACGACGGCAAGGATAAAGACGGGGCCGGCCAGCTGCTGAAGAAGCCGGTCATCGTCATGGAGTATTTGGAACACGGCACGCTGGAGCAGCTCATCAAACGTTTTAAGTTGGTTGATCTACGGATCCCTGACCGTATGATATGGTACTTTTCCCTATGCTGTAGGTACTTTCTTTCCTGTCTTTGCCCGCTCTCGCCCTCCATAGCCGCAGCCGCAACACCCTGCCATCCCTTTGCTTGGTCGACCCAACACTGACAGGGACGTGTGTGATGATGAGCAGTGGTCCGGGCTTGCACAGCCATGGGCTACCGGGACCAGTTCGTCGGCGTAGATAAGACCAAGAGAGAACACGTGTCCAAAACGCCCGGGGGTGACGGCCCGCCACCCCCGAGCGGCCTGGCGCAGGACTCGATGAAGGGAGCCAACGTGCTCATCGGCCAGCTGATACCCGGGGACAAGGAGCACGAGATCACCCCCCTCCTCAAGCTCATCGACTTCGGCCGCGGCGTAGAGTACAAAGCCGACGACCCGGCCAACGCGGACTTCAAGGAGAACACCGGGCTTACGCACAACCTGGACGGTGTAGGCTTTGTAAGTTTTCCTTCCTTCCTCTTCTTCATCTGTAGAAGAACTCCAGAGGGCGCCCCCTCGATCGACTAACAAGCGCGGGGGAAAAAAAGATATTGACCGATATGGTCCAACGGGGCGCGGAGTATTACACGGATACGATCAGGTGGAAGACGGAACCCAACGCCATTTTCAACTCCATGGACTTCGAGACCGACGCGGACCGCGCATTGCTGGAGAACCCCCTCGTCGACCGGCAGCTCCGCGACATGATCGCCTACTTCCGCGCCCGCTCCGCGTGGGCCTTTCCCGACCTGGTCGAGGCCCGCTCGATGTGCATCGCCGGCATCCGGGCCAGCATGAAGTCGACGAACCCCATCGACTCGGACGCGTCCCTGCGGCTGCTGGTGCAACGGCTCGTCTTCAATGCCGATGATGAGGAGGCTATGGTCTTCGACTACCTTTTCGAGGATGAAACGTTGGAGCAGGAGGATCAGAGGAGGGCACAAGAGGAGATGGACCGGGGCGAGAGGGTGTAATATTTGTCAATTTGAGAGTTATATAATAACCAGTCAGCTTGCTCCCTCCAGTGCTCTATTGTAGATACTTCTTCAGTCTCTGTAGCAGAGTGTTAGCTCCCACTTCTACGTCGCACACGCGGAGGGAATCACTTACCTCCCATCTCTTCTCCTCCGCCTTGTCGGCGTCACTGATGGTGTCGAGGGACATGTTGATGGTGCGTATCTTGTCCTGTTGTACCCATTGGATGTACTGGCTCCAGGGTCAGTCACGGTTGGTAAGACAGGGCTAATCAGGGAGAAAGTAATTCGACTCACGCTCTCGATAGAAGACGGCACAATGTACCTAATGACTGTGACCGGCCTCGTCTGACCTATGCGGTGCACTCTGTCCACCGCCTGTGCTTCGGCCATTGGGTTCCAGTGGGGCTCGAGGAGATGCACGTATTGTGCCGCGGTAAAGTCGACACTAGATATTTCAATGGTCAGCGCTGCTCATTGCGTGCGTGACGAAGTTGTGGGTTTACCCTTCTCCTGCACTCTCAATGGTAGCCAACATGACAGTACATGTATCATCCTCGTCGAAGGCCTTCATCGCGCTAGAACGGCCTTGGAGGCTGGTGCCCTCGATGCGTTGACAATTAAAGCCTCTTGCCTGCAGGGCTTGTTGGACCAAGTCCAGCATCTTGGTCCACACAGAAAAGACAACACTTTGAAATAGTCAGTGGGTATGCTTGATATTTTTGGTGGAGCCAAGTAAATACCTCTTGGGGCACCGTTGTCCCTGAAATCCCGTCATATGTTGCTGGAGGTTGGCCAACAATGCTTCAATTTTAGCTGAACTTGGGACGTTTGGATCATTCGAGGTGTTGATAGCGGACCCAGCATTGTCCTGGGCAAGGCAGACCTTGCATGGACTAAGGCTACTGGATCGAGATGTGTAGCTCTCGCATTCTTCTCCGCATACATCACAGTACGTGGTTGAATTCAGAATGAAAGTGTTGCCCGCATCATCCGAATCGCCTTGTATCAAGCTCTCGATGTCTTTTGGAGACAAGAGCTGACTGTGGTCACTGGTCACAGATACAACTCAGTATGGTGATGTATGCCAAGACATCACCGTCCTTCGTAGTTTGGCCCCGAGATACATGTCTGTTTGTAGACGCCCCTGTCACCTTGCCCTGGATAATCTTCTTGAAGAAGTCGTACATCTTCTGGTCACTTGGAAACAAGGTAACATCCTGGACAGTGTCGGAACGCTCTGGGAGGGGGTTGGAGAGGTTGACTGTTGCCTTTGTCCGTCGCAAACAAGTCGAGAGGATGAGACATCTTAGTCTATCAAGCGAAAGCTTATCGTTGTTATAGAAAGGCTTCGATATCCAGCGATCAAATTCACTCTTTTCCTGGAATGGATCAACCTTCAAGAAGCTCAGTAGTGACCCGTAGTCGTCAAGTGAGTTTTGGACAGGAGTCCCGGTCAGACACCATCGGTACCTTGATTGGATCTCGCAGCAAGCCTGAAAGGTCTGGGATTGCCGGTTCCGGATATGGTGTGCTATGGGATAGTTAGTCAGGTTCTTGAGGCTCCAACGATGCATACTTGCCCTCGTCCAGTGCCAAGCGCAGCCATGGGTGTGAGTACAGTGGGCCTTTCAGGGTGCACTCGGATCGCAAAGTGTCGTAAGTTGTGAGGACAATGTCAAAATCTCCAAAGGTGCCGCCATGTTGGCTTCTGTTGGCTCCATGGTAGAGCAGTAATCTCACCCTGCCATTGTGTATATGCCTATTTGGATAGTAGGTTTTAGTGGTTCCATGTTCGTTGTTGGAATAGAGATTTCTTACCTATTGGATTGCGTTTCCCATGCGCTTATAACTGTGTTGTTACATTGGTGAATCTATGCTCGTTTGAATATGGTTGTAACCCTGATCTTACCTGACTTGGGAGCGACGATCAACGTTGAGGAAGCCTTCTCGTTAGAATCCGTCTTTTGATGATGATCCAGTGAAGAGCATATCAGAGCCAACAGACTGAGACTCTTTCCCAAACCCATATCCTATGAGGTTTATGTTAGATCCTGCCCATACCAAAAGAAAAGATAAAACCCAATTCTTACATCTGCTATAACCCCCCCGGTCAAAATCCTCGGAGTGCGAGTAGAGAGACCGGTGATCCGATGACGATATCTAGAGTATTAAAGTTAGTAGACGCATCACTTGGACGATATGACTAGTATCCCACAGTATCTGATCGGGTGCGTTCTGATCACGAACCCAAAGAGGAGGGAACTGCTGGCTTTCAATGACGCCGGACTCTCGTTCCACCATCATACTGAGAGCCTTGAGTTGATGCCTGGTTACACTTAGCCCTGTTCAGATTGTCATGATGTCTGCAAAAGGTTTATCATACGACATGAGAGCTGTCCGTAGACGCGAACTAGGTTCGACATCGAACCTGGCACTGCCACTAGTGGTATTAGCATTGTCGAACAGTCTCAGAAGTCCATGGTCCCTCTCGTGTGAGAGTTGTTGCGAAACGCCCTCAAAGCCTGTGCGATGAAAAGGGCAGTGAAGAAATCCGCATTTATAAGGCCGTGTACCGTACCACCTTCGTATCCTGACAAGGTTGGAGGTCGGACCTTCATCTTCTCGACAAGAAAGATACGGCAAACTAAGATAGAATTGGACCGATACTCTTGACGTGGTCAGCGGATGGATTTCCATCCATGGAGCGTCCAAGGCCATTCGGTGCTCAGAAGATTCCGTCATTCGACGAAATTCCTTCATACGATGCAGCAGACCATCCAGCTCTGGGAAGTACTTTGAGAAAGAACCAGAGAGAAATGACGCGTTGTCGTCACCAGTGGGTAAAGAAAGATTTTGTCTGGCATTGAACAGCTTTTCAACTTCCGTTGCCACTGCCTCCATTGCTGCCTCATCGTCGGGTGTTTCGTCGAGATAATAGCGTATCAGGTGGTCCCACATGTTAAAGGCGAACCAGTCTAATACATAGTCCCCGTTCAGAATGTGCTGATAGAACTGATCATCTGCTAAGTCCAAGTTGTGGTGTGGTTGGCACAGATAAGTGATGCAACGACTGGCGAGGTCAAATGCGGCCAAGTCTAGTTGGATGAAGTCAGTGACTTTCGGACTGAACAGATACCTGACTTATGGTCAGTACTATGCTCAGAATGCTGAGCGGAAAGGTTTCCTAATGAGTGTTGCACGAACTCTGTAACAGTGAAGTGGACAAAACGGGCGTATTCGTTGGCAACTTCGACGATTGGGCCACAAATCTCGACTATGTCAAGATTTCCAAGCAGTCGACCGCCTTTTGTTGGTCTTTTCACGTCGATGCTCAGAGCTTGTTGTATCTCCTGAACGGTGAGGGGTGTGGGGGCGCATGCAATCCATCCAAGGATTGCCCGTGCCTTTTCCCTGCGCCCTGCGATCTTCGAAGTGTTGATTTTCTGCAGAATCCTGCCATATCTATGCAAGTACATTTCAGTCAGTCGGTCCATTGGTCTCCAGGAAAACGTCAAATACTCACGCATCTTCAAGCGTTTCTGGCAGAACTGTGAGCTCGTTGCGAATGTCTTCGATTTGATCAAGGTCTTCTATACTACTGAGCACGATGCTAGCATAGAGGAACATTCCTTAGCAATTCTGTTAGCGCATAAACCACATCTGTTAAGGAAGAAAGTTACAATACCTTTTGCTTTGAATGCAAGTGGCTTCAGACAAGCTTCAATCTCAACCATCTCCTCAGGCCAAAAGCCGCGTCTTGCAAACCACGATACCATCGCCTCATGCACGAATGCTTGGATACCAGGAGTATTCTGCTTGTCTATCGGCAGACTAGTCGCTTTTGTGTCTAATTTTGCCACTAGATCTGCTTCTGGCCGACTGCTTATGAAAACCTTCGTCTCGGTTGACTCTCCCAACACCAGTGTCAGCTGGTCTAACAGCAGAGAACGTTCGAACCTATCCATTTCATCCAGACCGTCCAGGATGAGGTATGTTGGCCCAGCACGAGCAAGGACGGTGGAGAGAAAAGTCCTGGTGGCTTCAAGAGTCTTGCTTGTTTCCGCCGAGTACGACTGGCACACGACCGCTTGCAAGTCGTAGTCATCGGAGACCACTTGAAAGGCGAAAGATTGAAGGACGGAAAGAGAAGTCGCGCGCGTGGCATCGCTGTAGCTGAGAAATACAACGGCTTTTCTCGTCGTGGAGGTCAGTGAAAGCGCCTTGGCGACGATGATTGCTATGAACGTTTTCCCTGATGCGACGACGAAAGTGTGAGTACGTCAACTCAACAAATCAAGAAGCGCCTTGAAGCGTAAACAACAAAACAAACTTTTCAACTAAGAGATCAAAGATGCGAGAAGGCAAACGTACCGGCGCCAGGAATGCCCTGTAGCCACAGGATATTTGATGTTGACGACGATGGATCCTTCCACTCTTGAAATATCGGATTATCCAAAAGCCACTTCTCGGTTCCCTTGCAGACTCGCCCTTGAAACTCAAGGCATTTCTCGCTGTATAGCTTCGGACCCACGTCGGTTTTGATGCGGTGGAACTCATCATGTTGTCGGCGTACCCTTTCTTCTTCAAAGTGGTTCATAGCTCGTACTCGTGCCTCGTGCTCGAGTTCAATGTGTTCTAAGCGTACCTCGTTCCGAAGAAGACGCGTGTGACGATCGATTAGTGACATGACGACCTTGATCTTAGCGTAGTGCGTGGGCCAGACAGTCTGGAAAATGTATTTCCAACCTTGGTAGTATTTGTTTAGTATCACTTAACATATAGCTAGCGAACAATGACAGCACCTGTGGTCAACACTTACGAGGCATTTGGAAGAACTTCATGCAAACTAAGTAAAAGTCCTATCAACTCTCGGCGTTAGTGTTACTATTCTTGGACTAGATAGAATAAAGAAAGAATAAATGGCATTTCTTAAATTAATAATAGTCCCTTTCTTTATAAAATGTAAAAGTAACGAAGTAAAAATATTAAAAAAGGCGGGGATAAATTAAAAAATTATATATTAACCCTTTATAATATTTATATTATAAAGTAATTATTAAATAAAGGGGAATAACTATTATAATAATAATAAATATAAAAGTCGCTTATTAATATATTTTAAAAGAATAAGAATAGGACCTTTTTAAGAATAATATATTAATTAAATAATGCGCATTTTTTAAATTAATAATAGTCCCTTTCTTTATAAAATATAAAGGTAATAAAATAAAAATATTAAAAAAGGTGGGAATAAATTAATAAACTATATATTAACCCTTTATAATACTCGTATTATAGCATAATTATTAAGCGAAAGGGAATAACTATTATAATAATAGTAAATAAATATAAAAGTCGTTTATTAATATATTTTAAAAGAATAAGAATAAGACCTCCTTAAGAATAGCATGTTAACTAAATAACGCGGTAACGCGCTTAAACTCGGGTAATAGCTCGCTAATCTCCCTAAGTGTTTTTATAATGGCGTCGAAGGAACGCATCATGACACTGGCCCACTGAAGCAAAAGCTTTATCGGGCCCTAAATCAAGGCTATAATGTCAGGTTTTACTTGCGCGAAAACCTCGATGACTGCTGCGTACTCCTTAAGACAGTCAATATAGGGCAATATCCTCTACAGGTCACGTAGATGCCCCTTTGAACCTGCTATATGTTAATATTCAATTATTATAGTAAAAGATTAAATAGAAATAGATAACTAACCTTGTTCTTCTTGGACTGCGGTCATGACAGTATAGACCTCGTCAACGGTGCTTCTCTCAATTTGCTGGCGTATTTGCTCGTCTTTTAGCTCAAGTAGGAATTTCGCCTTCGCCTGCTCGAAAGCGACGACGATCGGATCGTCGGGAGTCGATGCCATATTGCGCTCACAAAGCTCCCGAGCAGCTAGAAGAAGAATCTCATACTTCAATACTGGGATATGGGTAAGTGAATTGGAACCTCGATCAAGTTCTAGGAGTTGCAACACAACCTTCGAGTTTCTTTTATCTGCTCTGGCGGTGGCTATGCTAGACCCCCTCATTTCCGATGCATGTAAGCACAGCCTGAATTTTTATGCACCTAGTGAGCGGGCTTCGCATGCTCCCGCCAGTAATCGATCGAATAGGAAGCCACATGTCTCATAGGGCAGGAATCCCCAAGACGTTCCGATCACACGAGTCAATTCGGTAGCTAAGAAAGGCTTTCGCGGTTACACCGGTGTAGGGCGTAGCATCGGAGGGTGAAAGCTGGCAATGGGCTGATGTCTACGGGGGGGCTGACGGAAGAGTGCTGGCAGTCGGCTGTTACGGGTGAAAAATGCGCCCCTCCGCCCACCACCTCATGAGCACGAAACGATTCTAGTTGGCTCTAGCATGAAACCAATCATCCTATCCGTCCTGTCGACAATTGTTACATCACCGGTGTCTGTTATTCGAAGTGAACGTGGTATAACTATGTGTATGCACCATTGCCAGAAAGAATGCCAGCTAAGCATCAGGCTGGGTCCGAATTCATTAGGTAAACCCCAAGGGCAGTGGCATCTGCGATCTGCCCGACGTCGCGCTGCCAGTACTCTAGCCAAAGACGTTGGTTAGGACGTTCCCATACTCGATGTACGACGACCCCATCTTCTCCACGTCGTAATCGTTCCAATACCCCGCCCCCTCGATGGACCCTCCGGCGAACCACCGCTCGAACTCATCCCGGGCCGCGGCGGGCGTGGTGCCCTCGTACGGTTTGGCGTCATTGACGACCCACTCGACGGGCGCGATCTTCATGCCGCCGAGCGCGCTCTTCCAGGCGGCCGGGTCGTTGCCCGCGCCGCCGTCGTAGACCTGCAGGTAGACGTGGTCCAGCAGCCGACCCTCGGCGTTGATGCGGCCCAGGGCGTCGGCCCAGAAGGCCCGGTTGGTGTAGGGCGCGATGGTGTACCTGAGGCCCATGCCGCCGAGCATCTGCGCGAAGGCGACGGTGCTGGTCATGTCGTAGACGCCCTCGTCGTCGTTGTTGAGGGCGTCGAAGTCCCACGCGGCCTGCAGGGCTGCGAAGTTGCGGTACAGCGTGGACTCGGGCCCCGTGCCCTCGGACGCCACCAGGTCGCGGATGATTTGGAACGTGGTGTCGTGCGACACCAGGGAGACTTCGACGCGGTCCACCAGGCTGGAGGGCGACGTCTTAAAGGAGCGGATCTTGTCCGTGAGGGCGGACCCGCCCGTGTAGGTGCCGTCGCTCACGACGGGGGCGTCGACGGCTTCGCCGGCGTCTCCTGTGGAGTAGTACACCAGGTCGCCTGCGTCGGTCAGGCCGATGCGGAAGATGAGGAGGGTGTTGAAGCCCGAGGTCGTGAGGGCCGTGGTGTTGGACTGCAGGACGTCCTTGAAGAGGAACATGGTTTTGGGTGCGGCGGCGACAACTGCGCTTCCCAGCACGAGGAGCCAGGGCAGGGCCGCCAACAGGTTACAGGTGAAACGCATCGTGGATGAGATTTGTCTACGAGAGATCTTTCAATCGGTGGTGAGGATTTATAGGTAGGCCGGGGGCGCAGATGCGGGTTACCGAGACCATTATGTACCGCGCGCCCTCCCCGGGACGGGCTTGCAGCGCGTCATCATATAAGATGGTAATTGGTGGCAATAAAGGGGCATAATGGCCCGTCGGCAGATACGCATACATAAACAAGGATCTAATGCACCCTGGCCTGGATTCGGGTTCCTTGTTGTAGAGACTCGGCGCTGTAACCTTTCTATCCGACGTCTCCTGGTTTTTGCGGGGATCCATCTGGATCGGGTGTTCTGCCCCGTCGGCGGTTGTCAACCGTCGGCAGGTGGGCATGTGACATGATAGGGGCTGTGACAGTAGGACTGGCATTTCCTGCATTTGTGCAGCATTGCATGAATCATCCATTCTGGTAAGAAGTTCTGCTTTCTGCCGAAAATGAAAGGATTTGAAAGACAGTGGAAAGAGAGATTCATCTGTGAAATGCAATGGCGACTAAGCGCTTTGCAGCGTGTGGTGGCTCCCGTGAAGATGGAGTATGCGACCGCACTACAAGGCCCACATTCGATTTCCCGGCGGCAAATACGGTGGTGTCGTGCACGCCGCTCAGCCACGTCCCATGGCTCGACAGGGGAGACCAGCGATGTCATGCTCGAGGCTCAGCATGAGCTCGTGTGGACGCGCAAGGTCTACGTCGAACCCTCAAATCAAGCTACCATTATGTACTTCATTCAATGGATAAGGAAGGCTTGTACCTACATCTCACGGTTGGTTCTCCGGAAATGTGGGGTGCCGAACTCCGTCGTTAAGCGCTGGTGGGCCAGAAGCACGACGGTCAGTAGTTCTGTAGCTTCCACTTATTCAGGGGAACACTGTTCAAGAGGAATTAGGCTGTCTAGCACTAGGTAGACGGCAATAAATGCAGGAGTGCATGATGTGCTGGGGGCGGCAAGCTACGCAAACCACGCAAACTCGACTCAATGTGAAGTTGCTGGAAGACGATGGCTAGTATGTCTCCATGGAGGGCGGAAATGCGACTTGCTTCTCGTCCTAACCAGTGCTGACTCGAACGAGCCAAATTGGTCTTCAAGCATTCCGAATCTGTCACAGTGCCATTGCTGATATCGCAGCTGGTCGGTTGTTCCTGAGTAAGTAGCAGCCGGTCCTATTTCTGCCTTGACTGGCCATTCTGCAAGTAGTAGGGCCGATGCTTGAATTTGATGGTTGCGCCGTTGGGAGCCTCCACTAAATCTGCCGTTGGGTGTTGGATGTTTGGGTGGTCGCCCTGTTAATTGTCCCGCGCCCTTGCCATGATCGTCGTTATCTTATCGGGCCCGGGCACTACAAAAGTTGGCGGGGTACAAGGTCGCAAAGCACCCAAAAACTCGAGACGGTTATTCCCAGTCCATCCGCACAAATTCGCGAAAATGGCTGCGCAAGCTCCGGTAGACGAGCTCAAGAAGCTCAGTGGTAAGCCTTGTCATTCTTCGTCCATTCTAATTGCCATCAGTCATTTGGTCTAATGTTGTCTGTTATTGGTGTTTGCGCATAGTCAGCAACGGCACTGACGCAGCCGACGCAAAGGCTGCTGCCGCGGCCAACGGCGCCACTGCTGAAGAGCACTCGGGCGGCGAGGACTCCGACGACGACGGCGACGACGCCGCCGCGGGCACCGCCGAGGGCGCCAAGAAGAAGAAGAACAAGAAGCGCAAGCCCCGGAAGAAGAAGAAGGCCCCCACCGCCCAGACCGACCCGCCGAGCGTCCTGATCTCGACGCTGTTCCCCAACAACAGCTACCCCGCCGGCCAGCTCGAGGACTACACCGAGGAGAACAGCTACCGCACCACGAGCGAGGAGAAGCGCCACCTCGAGACCCTCAACACCGAGTGGCTCGCCGACTACCGCCACGCCGCCGAGACCCATCGCCAGGTCCGCCAGTGGGCCCAGAAGAGCATCAAGCCCGGCCAGACCCTGACCGAGATCGCCAACGGCATCGAGGACAGCGTCCGCCGCCTCCTTGGTCACGATGGCCTCGCCGAGGGTGACGCCATCAAGGCCGGCATGGGTTTCCCCACCGGTCTCAACCTCGACCACATCGCCGCCCACTTCAGCCCCAACGCCGGCAACAAGACCATCCTGCAGCAGAACAACGTCATGAAGGTCGACATCGGCGTCCACGTCAACGGCTGCATCGTCGACAGCGCCTTCACCATGTCCTTCGACCCCATGTACGACAACCTCATCAACGCTGTCAAAGATGCGACGAACACGGGTGTCAAGAATGCCGGTATCGACGTCCGCCTGGGCGAGCTTGGTGGCCTGATCCAGGAGGCCATGGAGAGCTACGAGTGCGAGATCAACGGCACTACCTACCCCGTCAAGTCGATCCGCGGTCTCGCCGGCCACACCATCCACCCCTACAGCATCCACGGCACCAAGAGCGTGCCCATCGTCAAGACGTCCGACACCACCAAGATGGAGGAGGGCGACGTCTTTGCCATCGAGACCTTCGGCACCACCGGTACCGGCCACGTCACGGACCAGGGCGAGGTTTCACATTACGCCCTCCGTCAAGACGCGCCCAAGGTCGACCTGCGCCTCAACTCGGCCAAGTCCCTGCTCCGGGTCATCAAGAACAACTTCAGCACTCTCCCCTTCTGCCGGCGGTATCTCGATCGCATTGGCCAGGAGAAGTACTTATTAGGCGTGAGTAGCCCTATATTATTGCATCAGTCAATTGGGATCTTCCAGTGCTAACATACCCCCAGCTCAACAACCTCGTACAGCAAGGTATTGTCGAAGACTACCCGCCTCTGGTGGACAAGAAGGGATCCTACTCTGCTCAATGGGAGCACACCATCCTGCTGCGCCCGACTGTCAAGGAGGTGATCAGCCGTGGAGAAGACTACTAAGTTTCTGAAAATGATAACGATGACAACATGCTTGGGAATGATCCGCCGTGATTACGCCCTTTTCTATTTTCATCAACTGTCCAGAGACTTGCGTCAAGACTGTAGTTACCCAAACAGCAAGTGCGTGTGTCCTGTAATCTTGATCGCAATGCAGGAGCATTCTAGTGAGCGCATTGCTCTCATCTGATCTTGGTAGGTCCACGGTCAATTCGATGAGCCAACATATGTTCTTTGTTCATCGCAATCGGTGGCGTGTTGGTCGTAGATATCGCAAACCAACCAAGCTGCGACAAACTTGAAATCACGAGAACAATGAAGCTGACCCCATAAAGTAACCCGGAAAGTGGTCTGAACTTGCCTCCTGCTCTGACCCAATATCAGCTCTTGATCCTTCCTCCCCTATCGTGCACTATCTTCTTCTCCAAAGTACGCACTCGGTATCCGTTTCTTATTGCCCAGAGCTGAACGATGGCTCAAATGGATAGTCCCTACAGGCTCATGGAGAGCTACGCCAAGCTCCAAGGATCCTTCCCCATCTTAGAATCTTACTCTTTGCCGGAGGAGGTCCGTGAGCCAATAAGTTTAATAAAGGCGTGGTGTGATGAGTGGGAGGACCTGAGTATACCTGCTAGTCCGGTCGTGAGGTATCTCAAGGGAAGGGAATCAGCAAGACACCATACGCTGAAAGAAGCCATGGATAGGGTCTTCGAGGCGTTTGCAAGCGAACCTGGTACGTCTGACAGACCCGTCCCAGCTTCTAGGTTATCTTGGTACCGCAGTTCCTACTTCACTGTAATGTCAGATGAATGCTGACATTGCTAACCCATCTTCACAGTCACAAGTCTGTCCCGGTCGAGGCAAGACCAAAACGATGCTCTGGCCGCACAAGCTCGCGAGGCCAGGGACAGGATCCAGCAGGCTGTACGGATGCTCAACAACCAGCCGGTTGCGGAACCAGACCGGCCGGTAGGTCCAACTGAACACCCAGAGTTACGCCGGTTCGACAACACGCAGGACGAGGAGAGGATCAAGATGGCTAGAGACAAGATACTGGCGGTTTGGAAGGGACTGATGATCTCAGGGCGGGAGGCCCTGAGCGGGGGCGTGCCCTCTGTGTTCGGGGAGTGGGACTTCTGGCGAGAGCTCGCTGGTATCGCAGGGCCCCGGGCGGGCGTCGTCATGGAGGCCATGTTCATCGCATACGGACCGAGGCTTTGGGCTGGCGGGGCCTCCGGGAGGCGGCGCATCAGATGAAACCGCTAGCCATCGTTGGTGGGTGGCGGCGTGTGTTCTTGCACGATGTATCGTCATGACTGGAAATCAACTATAGGAGAAGAAGAACGACATGTTAACTGGACTTTCGTGCATGCTATCCACAAATTGGATCGAGCTCTACCTGACGACCCCAAACTCATGCCACGAAGTTCTCTTGCTGTTGTGTTCTACTATCTGAAAAGGGGTATCTACGGCTCACATTTGCACATTGGCTGGCCGTAGTCATCATGCTGACTCACATCAGCCGAGTCATGATTTTAATATTGCCCCGTCTTCTCATGGGGATATCTAGAAATCGTTGTTAAGTAATCTTCTTTCCTAATGCACATTTGTACGACGATTTCCAAACCGGCATCGTTTCGATTGCCGCAAGAGATGACCCTATCGAACAGCCCAAGACACACAATGAAGATATTTCCCCCCACTCAGGGCTGCCCGTCTTCCCATTCCCCCGGAACAGGGCCCACCAAATCGCCAGGCGCGTTGCGGCGGTTTCTCGCCGGCCACGGCGACGGCTCAGCCGCCTCCGGCATGAACTCCTCCACCCGCCTAAAGGAATCCTCGAGCGAGAGCACACCGTACGGCTCGGGCAACTGCACGAGCAAGCCCTTCTCGCCGCGGGCCTCGGCCGCCTCGAACTTGGCCTGCCGCGCCGCCTTGATCACGGGGTCCGTCTCACAGCGCGCCAGCGCCTTCTGGTACACCCGCTTGACGGTCTCATCGTCGACGCCCTCGCGGGCCCCGAGGAGGCGGCGCGCCTCCCGCTTCCCGGGAAAGCGATCGTTGTCCCTGAACAGTTCCCCGAAGGCCATGAACTGCACCAGCAGCAGCTCCAACGCCTCGAGGGTCAGCGCTTCGACCGAGAACGACGGCGACTGCCGGACCATGTCGACCAGCTCCCGCGGCGTGCTGGCCGCGCCCCCGGTGGCGTCGCGGATCGCTTGGTGCAGCTGCTCGGGCGGCTCCCGGCCCATGACCTCGTACCGCTCGGCCAGGGTAAGGGAGTCCGGGTGGGCTAGGGCCCTGCCTACGATGTCGCCGCGGGCGAGGAAGAGGGCGCGCTAGGGTATCCCAGATTAATATCACCACCGTCTTCCCAGTCTCGTGCGTGCTCCAATGGAATATTGCTTACCTCATCGTCGCTTAGTCTGTCATTATCCGTTTCGGCCTTTGCATAGAGCGCTTGGGAGATGTTCAGCCCTTCCCTGGGCCCACACAGCATTAGCCTGTTCCAGGTCAACTGGATACAGCCTTCGGGAAAGTACTCGCAGATGGTGTACGACGGCTTATAAAAACCCATCCTCGCGGTATATGTCGGGCGGGAGGCTACTGCAGTGGGGTGGGAGTAATGGGGGGCAAGGGGGTGCACGGTAAGACAAGGATAAAGGCGAAGAGGATAGACCGACCAGAACTGGGAGAGGGAATGGTTTTTTTCTGGGAATGAGAGGAATGTATTCACCTTTCAATTTGCTGAAACGTCCGAGGATCTAGGCCGATTGTTGACTACCTATGATACTTATGATACATTTAGGCAGCACTCATTAGTTACAAGTAAGATGGCCTGACCCTCATCTAGATCCACGCTCGGCCAAATGAGAAGTCCCGAGATCCAATTATATTGTTTCTTCCCGTCGCCAACTTCCTCCATAGCCAGGGAGCATGTCTTAGCAGGCCTCTGCCCGTCGCGAACTACGACATCGTGAACTGTACATACGCGGACTGCTGGGAGTGGAGCTCGCGTGTCCAAACTGCCTACTTCAGGTTGCATTTCCTTGTCTCGTCGTCAGGTGCAAGGAGGAGCGGCAATCTTTTACAAAGCATGGGGAAGTAGCGGGGCACTTCGAGAGACGCATCTAGCTGGTCAAGGCCGAGCCCACTCCATATCAATACTGATGGGCACGTGCTGGGAAAGCGAGGATGCGCAATCGCGGGTTGGACAGATGGCAGGCACTCCGCAGAACATCGACTGTTCAATCATCTAATCAACTTGTGAGCCTACCATGGCGCACCGCACCACAAATTGATGTCATTTTCCTCCGTGTGGCCTGAGGTTGCAGGGCTACGATAGCCAACCTTATCGGCTCTAGCCAGATGAATTATCCAAAGTTACCTGAAGAGGTGGGCACGCACGAGTGCTCCCAACCCATATCATAGGGACTAGGTTGCCAACATGTGCACTGCAATTGCAAAACATACATGTACCTACTTACCCGCAGTCCAGAGGTGGATTTTTCAAGCAGGAGGGAGGAAAATGGACTGACGTGGTTTCGCAGAGTAACCACTCCGTTTCTGTTTTGCAGTTGTATTTTGCCAACATCTCAATACCAAATGTATCGATGGTTCAGCGGCCAGCGGCAATCAAAGAAAAGGTACATGTAAGTTTTGCTCGTCAGGACGAGCCTTGTATCTCATCAGGTCGAATGATGCTGCCTCGCATTATGTCCTGGCTATGTTTGCAGCCAAAGAGAAGGTATTTCTCATCCCACTGCCTCGCCTTCCAATGTGCTCAAATGTGCAGGTCGCTTGTTGCATTGGGTGTCTTCCCACAGACGCGAGGCGTCACATTGTTGCCCTGGTCGACCAGTAGGTAGTGCTTACTTGACCAATCCATATGTATTATTGCAATCCCCAATGAGATGGCCATGCCAGACTCTTGCAACTTCCTGTTGATGCATGTGGTTGTGCGGCATCGCGAATAGTAATGATCACCTTGCTGGCCACCCATCACAACTGCAACTGCTTGGTCCCAGGAGATGGAAGGGACCCAGGCCACATTTGCGCGAAGTCTCCAAACTGGACGGGAAGCTGTCGAGCAACATTCGCGGCAGCTGCCTTCGCTATGACGACAATTGGTTATCAGCAGACGTGATGGCCTGCTGCAACTTGCTTCGTTTTCTAGGAATCGCACTCCTGCATCGTGCCTCTTGTCCGGCAACTTCCCAAGACAAGGAGGTTTGTTGGGAAGGTCGCCAGGTCGCCAATGTGCCCAATTCCTCTAGATCCCTAACCTATAAATACCCATGGATTTTCCCATCTGCCTCCATTCTTGTCCATCATCCAACACATCCCCAACACATCAACTCCCACCTCTTTTCTCGTTCATGAACACTCTCTTGATCTCAATTCTTCACAAGTCATTCGTCCTTTGGGTATTTCTCTCTCTCTTCCGCTGCGACGCCTACGCTGTCCAAGCCTCTACAAATGTCCATCACGTCGGCCACTCTCCATCAGTTTGGCTACTCGCCATCTCGTCGGCCACCCGTCAGCCATCCGCATCACTTGCCCACAGTTTTCCCCTTCTCACTTGGGATTTCGATCTTGACCTCAGTTCTTGTCGGGTCCTTCTCATGTCCACCGCCAGCGGCGAGCAGCATCTTGGACAGGCGACGTTTCGTCATCATCGGTCACTGTTCCGATTATCCCTTTGACTTCCTCTTCTCCAGCCTACCTTCCGGTCGACGAGCTGGAATCACCCAGTTCTCACAAACTAAAGGCAGGTGGCTTGAGAACATCAGATACTTATGATGCCAGGCATTCTCTGGTGGGGAACCGCTGGGGGATGGTCCTGGCAGTTGATTATATGTTTAGTGACAGTTATTCCTTTCGACCACCTTGCGGGCAGCTTCGGCTGACCCCTAAAGCAAAACGTTCTAGGCATGCTCGACTGGCACGATATTTAAACCATTCCAAACGACTTCCGCGATTGTTCCGAGCCCCACGCACGTTTCTCCGATTCCGACTTCGCCCGCCTTTGGCACAACAAGGTTCTTGGTTGGTCTGGTTGGTTGGCGGGGCTTGGATGTCGCAATTGGGTAGCTAGACTTTGACTTCATTAATGAACAAGTTTGATGCATTTCTCCTCCGCTTCATTGCCTCAATGTGCTGTGATCGTATGACGTGACATATCGAAGGCTTCGAGGCTTTCCAAAACCTTTTCAATTCAACACAAGCCATCAATCATGACGTTGTTCACCTCGAAGTTGGTAGATAATTTTGTGCCCATGTTGATTCATTAACGATATTTCTATTCTTGCTCGATATCTACATACATTTTGGCCTCAGTTGCCGTCGCGTGTTCTTTCATATCTGCCCCGGTCGGCGAGCAGGGTTATCAGAAATCGGACGTGGCATCATCATCGGGCAATGTGTGAATGATCCCTTACCCCATCCACCGTTCAATCAATCAGCTGGAATCACCCAGGCGTCATGGAAGAACGGGTTGGTGGTTTGTTAGAATTGGTGTGCGTATGATGTCGGGCACCTCGCGGGCGGGAGGCCATCGTTGAGGTCTCGGCAGATGTTGTCACATGTGCTTGTAACGATCCCTATCGACCACCTTGGAGACAGTCCTGTCTTTTGGTAATATGTGAAGAGAAATCAGACAGCAAGAGTAATACCAAGATCAGTCAGATATTTTTGTCGGTCTTCCTGAGACCCACCCAACGATGGTTTTCTTGATACCAAATTTCAGGTAACCTTAACGATAAGATTCTACATATCTCTGGTCTGGGGTTATAAGAAGGTGGATGCGATATTGGTGAAGCTTCGTAATTCAGTTTTAGGTATTATCGAGACACAACTGCTTGGTAGTTGGATGGGGGGAAAGTCGAGGCAATGCCGCGCTTGGCTCTGCATGGCCAGTTTACTTGACGCTGTCTCCACACCGCCACTCTTCCCGGACCTAGAAAGGGGGTTGATGCTCGACCGAAGTTTCCGTTATGAGTTGCGAGAGTATTTGCTTGTTGCCTATGTAAAGGTCCACCACAGAATTATGAAGCCCGCATCTTAATATTGGCAACTTGCGAGGCCTTACAAGTCTGAATGGGTATTTGATTGCTTTTATCGATGATGTGGAAAATCCACTCACCTATTCTCCCATATCTACCTAAAGTATTCTAGGGGATGGACATTTCAAGAAGCCGTATTCTCTCGACGCAAAGTCGTGTTTTACGACAACTTAGTCTTGTGGCTATGCGGAAACAGTGTCTGGAATGAGTCAACCGGTACGAGCGGCAGATGCCCTCCCGACAGATATGATGGCCATCAACGGACTGACTACGTACATCGACCACACGATGGTTGGGGAAACCTAACGCGAAATACGTTGATGCCTCGGGCAGATCTTCCATCGAAGGACGGCGTCTTGGACTTATTGGATGTGTTCTCAAAGTATATAAGCATTGTTCGCGTCTTTGTAGGTACAAAATCTAATGATCAGTGACGGACTGGTCTCCAAGAGAGCTAACAATCCAATGGGTAGAACAATAGAGTCTTCACTTATCCGATCACTCAGTACAGTTGGGCCACACCCAAGACAGTATCAGGCATGCAGCTGGATAATGTCACTCCACTGTGCCAGTGGGAACACCCAAGCCCCGGTGACCTCACAAAATGTATCAGCAGCAGCATGTGTCTACTTCGCTCGCGGGCTTCGGTGACTCGGTCCGCATATATCCTGCCATGGCCCGAGAATGAATTCAAAAGAACAAGCGTGGACCGGGTCGGTCTCAAGAGCTTGAGCGCTAGCGACTATGGCATCATGGTGTGGACCGCAGGGGACTCCATGCACGCGGAGGGACAGCCGTGCGAACTTGTAGCGCTATCCTCCTTCGTTCCCTATGGGGATGTTCTTAGCTCGGATTCGCCACTACTTGAAGTCATGGACTTCATGGAAGACTACGTGCAACGCGGATCCCTAGATGACGAGGCGGGAGAAGAGATCTACCACATCCTGGCGGTGAAGCGAGAGAACGGGACTGCGTACAGGGAAGGACCGGGCCTCATGTACAAGCGGGTTTGGGAAGCCTTGAGACCTGTAGTAGAAGACGTGGTACTAGGCTGAGAGGCTTAGTATAGACTCATGAGTACGCCAATGCTGTTGAATTCAGCTGACATGCATGTCTTTTGGCCCTATCTACCAAGCTTGAGGTGACCTGCTATCTGTGCGTCTTTTGTTTCTATTACCGGGAAGCCTTGGTATGAATCGAAGAAAAAAGAAAGAAGAAAGAAGACCAAGCCGTCCTTCCCGGGCATCTAATGACAACCCCTCTCGCCAACGTAGCGCAACACCCTGCCAAGGCCAAATCTTTTGGTAAGGCTAGTAAGCATTACTACGGCGGTGGCATTCAAGCTTGAACGTAGCGTAGCTCGCGGTAAACTACGCGCCTATTAATTCTATAATATCAAATCTCCGTCTCCGAAATCGGCGCCCCCTTCTCCCGAAAAAAGTCCACAATCGAGAGCGGCGAGTCGTCCGCGTAAAACATGGCCAGCATATCCAGCCCCCGCTGCACGAGCCCGGCCCCGCGCTCAAACATCTCGACCTCGTACTCGCGCACCGCCCGGTCCCGCGCCTCGTCACTATCACTATTATCACTGTCCAGCGCGCCGTGCTCGGCCGCCAGCTTCTCGGCCAGGTACAGCGCGTCCGTCATGGCGTAGTTGGCGCCCTCGCCGCTGGGCGGGCCGAGGTGCGCGGCGTCGCCGATGAGCGTCACGCCCGGCACGGGGTCCCACGCGATCGCGGCCGGCGGGAGGTGGTACAGGGGCCAGGGGCGGAAGTCGGTGGCGTGGGCGATGTAGGTCCGGATCTCCTCGGTCCAGTCCGCGAAGAATCCGTCGTTCTTGCCCTCTTCGGTGGAGAGGCACAGGGCGCGCATAGCTTGCGTGTCGGAAAAGTCTACTTTGCCGTCCGTGGAGAAGTCCTCCGGGACCTGCACGCCCAGGTAGACGCGGTAGGAGCCGTCGCCGAGGTTCTGGAAGGTGGCGGTTTTGTTGGGGCCGCCGGCCATGAGCATGCCTTTGCGGACGCGGGACTGGAGTTGGGCGTAGACGGGGTTGTCCGGGTTGATCCGGGATTCGATTATGTGGATGCCGCAGTACTGGGGTGTAGCGGAGCTGAGCTGGGATGTGTGTTAGCAACAGGTAGAACTCAAAACGCAAGGGAAACGGGAGATCGGTCAATGTTGCTCACCAGTGACCGCACTTTACTCCACGCCCCATCCGCCCCAACCACCAACCGAAACCCCGAAGCCGTAGTCCCATCCGAAAACTCGAGAACCGGCGCTTCCCCCTCGCCACCCCTCGTCATCCGCTTCACCCCACACCCCCACCGAATCTTCTCCTCGGGCACCGCCTCCAAATAAATCCTCCGCAGATCCCCCCGATCGATCTCGGGAAAATCGCTCCCCCGCTCCAGATCGACGTACTGCCGCCCCCTGCCGACGCCGTCCCAGAGCTTGAACGTCGAGGCGTCGTAGCGGGCGTACTTTTCAAACTCTTTGGACAGCCCGCCCTCGACGATGGCCCGCTGGCCCGTGGAGGCGTGGATGTCGAGCGTGCCGCCCGTGCGCTGCCCGAAGGCGGCGGGGAGGCGTCGCGCTCGTAGACGATGTAGGACACGCCCCGACACTCGAGGAGGCGGGCCAGGGCGAGGCCGGCGGGGCCGGCGCCGATGATGGCGATGGAGGGGGTGGTCATGTTGGGGTTTCGTTTGGCTGGAGGAGAAAGGATTGATAAGATTGAAATCGAAGGCCAGTTGCGAGAAGTTCTGCGATACTGAAACAATCACAGCAAGTGTGGTCTTGAGGGTATGTAGCAATTCTGCATCAAGTGAACTGGTTTGCTAATTTCAACTGAATGAGGCCCCATGACACTTGGCATTGTCTTTATAGATGGATGCACTTGTATAGACGGGAGTCAGGGACGGGCCCACATCGCAGGTAGTGGCTTTGTTTTCTCGGGCGCTGCTCCAGCCCGTCTTACAGCTAGTGCTGTTCGGGCTTTCCCAAGTCCCGAAGGCAATGGACGCCGTGGCTGCACGGCCTTAACAGACCCATCATCTACCCAACTTCTACGCCCCGACATGCCTTGTGGGAAACTTCTCGCATCCGAAGCGTGTCCGGCTCATATTCTTTCAGCCCGGGTTCCATGTAGCCAGCCCCTGCTCGACTGATAAGGCTGAATGAAATATGTAGTGTTGGTGGAGGTTACGGCTGTCTGACAGCCGCACCATTGGCAAAACACCGAATGTCCGGTCGGGGAGAACAGCGCATAAGGTACGTCATAATCTATTCGTGTATCTATCTCTTCAGCTTACAGAAGTCTAAGAGAAAGGGGGTATCAAACTGTGACTCCTATCTATTGAGCCAACATGACAGCCCCCAAGTAGTGCTGTCGATTCGAAAGCCATTCCGCCTTCTTGTCGGGTATAGACGATGATTGACAAGTCTCATCATTTTGGGAAACCATCGCTGTTTCCCAAGTGAGATGGGCCTGCACAGGTATATCTGCCTGACTATATGTATGCCGATTGCATTGATCAGGCCGATGCCTTTGTTTCAGCGATATTAACTCGAAAGCCATCGCAGACAAGACCCCACCGACCCGATCTCCGCAAGCCTACACGCGCCTAAAGCAGGACCCCCACCGCCTCGGGGTGCCCCTCGGTCGCCGCCAGCCTCTGCGCGAACGAGGAGCGCTTGCGCAGCTCGGCGCCCTTCCAGTAGATGAGGCTGGCGGAGCCGACGAGGACCCAGGCGATGCCCATGAGCACCGTGTTGGCGTAGGCGAGGCCGTGCGCCGGGTACTGCTCCCGGAAGTGGTCGTAGAAGGGCATGGCGGCCCAGGTCAGCACGCCGGCCAGGACGTCGCGGGCGAAGCCGTTGCCGCCGGTGGCTGAGGCGGAGTAGGGGCCGTAGGCGGCGACCTGGAAGCGGGGGGTTAGTTATTGCAGTGATTTGGAGGTGGATTGAAGAAGGAGGAGAACTTACCATGTAGTCGATTGTGGCCTGGTAGATGGCAAAGTTGGCGATACCAATGATGGCCGAGCCGATGATGGGACCCATCCAGTGCGACTGGGGAACACCCGTCCAAGCAAAGATGGCCAGACCGATCGGCAAGCAAGGCGCGGTATACATGAGCCACCACAGCCGGGCCTCGAACTTGGCGTAGTCGCTGTGTGGGTTTTGGAGTTCCATGTTTTGCTGGCGCTTGATGGCGGGGAAGAAGCTGAGGTAGGCGACCACGTACCCGAGGCCGATGGCGACGAAGGTGAGGCCGATCTGCCACGAGTTGAAGCCCCAGACCTCGTACACGAGCCCGAACGACTGGAAGCCCATGAAGATGAGGGCGTCGCTGAAGCCCGAGAGCAGCGACAGCACGGCCACGATGGGCTCCGTGACGAACATCTTGAAGGGCCGGAGCCAGAGCGTCGTCATCTCGGCGGGCGCCAGGATCTCCCGCCACGTCTTGCGCTCGTTGGGCCCGTAGTGGTGGGCGAGGTGGCCGCCCTGGCGGCGCAGGCGCTTGGCGTAGGCGGCGAGGCGGCAGGTGACGCGCGTCTCCTCCACCAGGAAAAAGTGCAGCAGCTGGACGACGGTGCCGACGATGAGCTGGAGCCAGATGGTCCAGCGCCAGTGCAGGTAGTACTCGACGAAGCCGCCCCCGATGGGGCCGAAGATGGACCCGCCCACCGACGACAGCACCACGAACAGCACGGCGTACTGCTGGTCGTCGGCGTGGTACATGTCGGCCACGATGCCCAGCGTCACGCTGCCGCCCGCCGAGAAGAGACCGCCCAGGCACCGGAACGCCAGCACCGTCGCGAAGTTGGGCGCCACCCCGACGCAGAGGCAGCACAGGTTGACCAGGGCGAGCGAGATCTGCAGGACGGGCCAGCGGCCCAGCTCTTCGGACCAGGGGGCCCAGCTGCAGGTTGGCTCGGGTGTCAGTTGAATTGTATTACGGAAAGGGGGCCGACAAAAGTAGGCTGAGGAAGCACTTACAGTTCACAGCCAAAACCGTACAGCACCAAGAACGCACCCGCGCCGGCACGAGCGGTCTGCTCGGTAATGCCGAACTCATGGGCCATGCCCTTCTGCCCATTGGCGTAGAGCGACGTGTTGAAGTTCATGGAGCATTGGACCAGGAAGACGACGATCAGGATCCGCCATTTCTTCCATGTCGTGAATGCGTACGCCGAGGCTTGGGGATAGTCGGTCTCTTGGATGATGACGGGATGCGACCCGGGAGGCGTCGCCGACCCAGCCGAAGACACGCCCATCTCCTTCTCCTCGACGGTGGCACCGACGTCAGATCCGCTGACCACCTTCGTCGCCCTCTCCGTGCCGGCTGGGACGTCCTGGTACCGGCTACGTGCCATCGTTATCCTGTTGTTATCTTGAGTTCCTGACGCCATGGTCGCGGCAGCTTAGACTGGGAGATTGGCGGGATGGTGTGATTCAATGACGCACGTACAGAGCGACAACGATGCGACTAGAGTGATAAAAAAAAGCTGGGGAGGAATTCCTGGGGAAATATTCCATTTTTGTAAGGGGGTTCTGCAAGCCCAAAGTCAAGATGCGAACGTTGGTCACGCAGACGATGGAAATGCACTCGGGTACGTCAAAGCCCTCAAGGTAGGTGGCGGTGTTGGGCCGCATACAATGCAGCTCGCACAGCTCGAAGTCTAATGCAAGAGAGAGGGAATTCCCATCATGCGCCGCTCATCGGAAAGCCGGAAGATGGATTGGCAGACGTGGGTATGCAACTGCTTGAACGTCTTTACACCGCGCCCGCATATTGGCCCTGGCAGGTTAGCAATGCATATGTACCGAATCGACGATGAGGTGCCATTCGAAGGATGCATGTTCCGGGGCGGCGAGGCGAGATTTCCTGGACAGCATGAGCTGAAAGCTAGAACGCCTCATCCAGTGGCTTGTTACTGGGTTTGCCCTTTGCGCTGTTTCAAGCACACACCCATGTCCGCACATATGCCGGTGGTAAAGATGACAGAAGGGTGATTGGTGTGTGACCAGACGAACCCAAAAACCTCATGGTGCATTTGAGCACCTAGACAGCTGTCAAAACCCGGGATTCCGAATGCCATGCCGGACTGACAGGCCCTTGGATAGCCGCAAGGGGGGATTGCTCCGGTGACCTGCCATCGTAACTATACCGTAGGCGCTATACGTCACGGCGTCACATGCGCATCGGGAGACTGGAGCATTCGGTAGATGCATCTAGGTATTCCTGACGTATTATCCGATCTGGCAATGGTAGGAAACCTTGGAGGCTTCAATTCAATTGAGTGCGGGAGGTTGTAAAGACGAATGCCCAGAAGCTCGCGGAGGCTAGGCGTTGCTTCCAGCCTCTAGCGTCAGGCGGGATTAGAGACGGAATTGTGCTAGTTGCATTCAGCGTGGGCAGCACGTGCTGGGGCTGGAAAATAAGGTTTGCGCAGTTATTCAGTTGGCCTAGCCGCCTGGAGCTTGGTTCCCTCAGGGGGTTCTCTTTTTCGCGCAAACTCGTCCAATGATGATGCCGTCCCCATTGCGGTTCAGGCCAGGTACGACTTTCCGCTCGGCCGATGATGGGCATCGGAAATTTCCTTTCTTTCCATCAGTTCATGGCGATTCGGAAAGCGATATGATATGCACAATCTCTCCGGGTGTAATATGAAACGGGCATTTTCTCCTTCTTGGGTTTATTGGGCGACACTTGAAGCCGTCCGTCCACCTGGTAGAGCTCCAAAATGAACTCTCCTACACATTCAGTCACCCCTAAATCAATTGAACACACAAGACCAATCCGGCGTCTGTACTTCTCATCTTCTCATATAAGATCTGCAGAGTCAATCATAAAATGATGAGAAACAATTGCCATCTAATGTTCCTGGTAGGGACATACTCAGTTCAATGCAACTCACGGTCGACGAGGATCAGACGATAACGTTTTCCGTGTCGCTGTCTCCCAACCCCGGCAAACGCCGCGGCGCCGGCTATCTTGCAGCATTCCGGCATTGCGTGATTGCGGATCGCCATGGCGCGAGTCGCATCCTCAGCTCTGCAGCTCTCGCGAAAACAGGGTTGGCATTACTTAAAAGACCCTGCTGTCGAGTCCGGATTCAGCCCAGGTCTGCTTTTGGCATCGGTATCTAATGATGTGATTGGCGAGGCGGCTTTCTATTGGACACCGACGTAGAGACTCTGCATGCTCGTGAGCTCCTTATCTTGACCACCGCGTAAGAATTCCATATATAAGGCACGCCTTCTGGCCTACTTTCATTATGTACTCTGATGTGATATGTGCTTATTTGATTGACGGCGGGAATACTTTCTAGACTTTTACCATTGCGTAAACATGGGAGACGAGAAAGAGGTCCGGACTGCGAGCCCGCAAGAGAAGGGCCGGACCGTCACTGAGAAGTATGCCGACGTTACCCTCCGCCTCCTCGAAGACCATGGCGACGAGTTCGGCCCCTTGACCCCCGAGGCCGAGAAGAAGCTGAGGAGGAAACTCTACTTACGGCTCATGATTCTGCTGTCAGCAATCAACGTGATGCTCTTTGTACGATGAGCCCCCTGGTATACGCAGCCTAATTAACTCGTTGCTGACCGTCACGAACAGATTGACAAGTCGACGCTTGGATATGCCGCCATTCTCGGGTTGTTCAAAGAGACCGGAGTGACGCCTGCTCAATACAACAACCTGAACACCATGTTCTACGTCGGTAAGCACGAATCTCTCAATGGCTCTGGACAAGCTACGGGGACCTCAGATGAAACGGTTTGCAGGCTGACATAGTCCCAGGCTACCTCGCCTTCCAATGGCCCGGCCACTACCTAATGCAGCGCCTCCCCTTCGGCAGATTCGTCGCCTCCGTCATCCTCGCCTGGTCCATCGTCATCTTCCTGCACTGCGTCGCCGTCCGCTACGCGGGCCTGGTCGTGATGCGCCTGGCCCTGGGCGCCGCCGAGGCCGTCATCGTCCCGGCCATGGAGATCACCATCGGCATGTTCTTCAACCGGCACGAGCAGTCGTTCCTGCAGCCGGTGCTGTGGATCACCTGCCAGGCCGCGCCCATCTTCACCGGCTTCATCTCGTACGGGCTGCTGTGGTCGACGGGCCCCGTGCTGCCTTGGAAGCTGCTGCATGTCGTCACGGGCGGCGTCACGCTGCTCTTGGCCGTCTGGGTTTGGATCGATTACCCGGCGAACCCCGCCGAGGCCCGGTGGCTGACGCTGGAGGAGAAGGTGCACGTCATCCGCCGCGTGCACGCCTCGATGCAGAGCTCCATCGAGCAGAAGCGCTTCAAGAAGGAGCAGTTCGTCGAGACCCTGAAAGACCCCGTCTCCTGGCTGTTCGCCCTGCAGTCCTTCACGCTCATGTACTCCAACAACCTCAGCTACGGCCAGAAGAACCTCATCACCACCTCGATCGGCATCGACCCCCTCGGTTCCACTCTGGTCGCCGTCGCCGGCGGCTGCCTAGGGGTGGCCTGCTGCGTCGTCGCCACCTTCCTACTCCGACGATACCCGCGCAACCTGGCATTACATGGGACGGTGTGGTGCGTGCCAGCCGTAGCGGGCGGGGTCGGCATGATGGCCATCGACTGGGAGAACAAGCTGGCGCTGCTGGCGTGCCTCATCCTGGGCGCCAGCATCTACGGCATCACCTACATCATCGCCCTGGGCTGGACGACGTCGACGGCGGCGGGCTACACCAAGAAGCTGACGCGCAACGTCATGTTCATGATGGGCTACAGCGTCGGCAACCTGGTGTCGCCGCAGATCTGGGTCCCGTCGCAGGGGCCCCGGTACTACGGGGCCTGGGCCTCCATGATTATCGTCAGCTGGGTCGGGACCCCGGCGATACTTTGGGTCATTCGGTTTATACTGGCGAAGCGGAATAAGGAGAGGCTGGAGTGGATCGCGACGCTCAGTGATGATGAGAGGGATGGGGGGTTTGTGGAGCAGGTGGACGAGGCTGGGCAGATTGTGAGGGTCAAAGTTGATATGGCGGTGTTGGACTTGACCGACCTGGAGAATAAGTTCTTTATCTACCCTCTATAGACGGTGTATTATTACTAGAACATTCTCATAAAGTCGCCTATAGAATAGCCTCTGCTACATTCGAAAATAGTACAGTTCTTCACTTTTTTATTCAAGCTTGCCACAACAGAGGAAGACCCGGTTAAAAACCCTTGCGTATATGCATGTCGTATTAAATGTTCCACAGCCGATCATTCAGACACTCTTTATAAGAAGTGCTTCATGCTGAATTGATCTAGTTGTAAATGTCTTCATCGTCAAAAAGTCCCCGCGGTCGTAGTGGATCCCTTTGCCTTATTGGGTTCCTGCGGCCGCCTGGACTCGTGGACCTTCTGCGACCCGTCATCGGCGGTTGAAACTCCTTTTTCTTCTCCTCTTCTATTCCCTTGTAAAAATGGTTCGCATCGCCGTGTGCTCCCGTTGCCGGTTCTTGCGGAGGTTCGGCGGTATGTGTCTTTGGCGCTCGTGTTACTTTCGATGCTGCCAATTTTGCCAACGGTGTTAGCCTCTTTTCACCGTGGTCCTTTCCATGGTAGTTCTTGGTTGGAAGTCTGATGAGGTTCTTGGTCGGTTCTTTTGTGTTTGCAGCGGCTTCCTCCACCTTTCTATCAGAAACGTCCTGGGCTTCTTCAAGGGCGTTTTGGATCTGCACTGCAAACGCCAGCTGCCTGAACTCCCGCAAGCGGCCATCCCCCAAGAGCTGCATCATCTCATCATCCCTGGACTCCGGGAGCGGTGCAAAGCGGTTTTTCAGAGCCGCTTCGACCTCGGCTTGGATAACGTCGGCGCCCGGCGACAGCTTGCCGTGGTAGAGGCCCCGAATCGATTCCTTATTGGTCATGACCAGAGAATGGCGAAGGCCACCGAGCTCCCCGCCCGAGTAGTCCATGATGGCGTGATGCAGCTCGCGGCCCCTCAGGTGGCAGTGTGAGCCGGAGGGGAAAGGGATCCGGACACCGAGTTCCTTGAGTACGAGGTCGCCTCCGTGTTTGAAGTCCCCGAACGTGACGAGGCCCGCGAGGCCGTGCTTGTAGTCGGTTACGTCGCGGTGCCCTTCCGTCAGGGGATCTACCAACTGCGCGAGGAAGGAGTACGGGTTCTATTCGTCTGTGGTGATGGGAGAAGGTGTCAGCAGCATAATCAGAAGAAGAAGGGTGCGCGTGTCAGGGGGGCGGGTGCATTACCTTCTACACTCGACAGTTGGAGGTCCTTGGGGAAGCTGTTGTGGATCTTGACGCATTCCGCTTCAAGCACAGGGTCCCATCGCACCAGAGACTCGCGCAGCTGCTTCGTGGCCAGCCCGTACAGTCCGGTAAGCAACTTGGGGAATTCGTTCTGCCAAGCTGCGTCGCCACCCGTTCCTGCTCTCGTCTGGGCGCCAAAGGCATGCTTGGCCTGCGAGAATCTCTGGAACTTCAGATGTGCCAGGTCCGCTGCGATGAGCTCAGTTCGCAGCCCGTAATGCTCCACGCCGCACACTGCTCGGTGCACCTCCGTTTTCGGACAGTTCGGAGAGCGCGGGTCCCGACTCGGCTTCTGTATCAGATGGTGGTCGTACGTCGTGCCGTGTCTCGTCGGGTCTGGTTTCTCGAAGGGGTATCTCCAAGCGAAGGCTCTGGCGACGCGGTCCATACGTTCGACAAGGGTCGGGTCGGATGGGAATAATCTCTGGGTGGCGTTTGTAATCACGCCAGCAATCAGTTCGTGATTGCTGTCCCTCAGGACGACGATGTCCTTGCCCCTGATGACGTCGCACAACTTGCCTGCTTCGACATCCACGAGGTATTCGTTGTGCTTATTCTCGTCTCTCAGAGGCCCGGCCTTGTCGTACATGTCCGAGGCCATCTTTAAACAGGCTTCGTACTCCGCGTCGGTTCGCCCTCGGCAGGCCCTGAAACCTTGCATGACCTCGCGTCTTTTCTCGGGGTCATTTCTGGTCCGAAACATCTGCCCATGGACTTCGGCTTTCAGGACAGGCCACATATCTGCCAGTTTCCGTCTGAGCTTCCCGTCTCTGTTCAAGAACAGACGCTCGTGTTCCGGCTTTCCCTTGTCCGTGAGTAGCAAGCTCGCTATGGCGTGAAGGGTCTCCTCCTGGCTCAGTTGATCCAGCTTTGCTCGGTTTGTAGCTTGCTGCTGGATCTGCTCCGCCCTGGGCCACTTGCTGTAGCCCTTGGGTCCGATGGCCTTGGCGTCAAATATGGGGTACGTCCGTCGGTGGACTTTGAACCCATTGAGAAGGAAGTCCTCAATCGTGACCCCATATCGGCCTTGGCGGCGGCTGTACTCATAGGCCAGGTAGGTGGGCGTGGCTACGTCGTCTGTAAGCGCTGGCGTGAGGGTGTTGAGCAGGCTCTTTACCGAGTCGTCCTGATGCTCAACGTTGTATCCCTCGAGGGGCTCCACGGTGACCGCGGCGTCATCCAGGTGGCAGACGTTCGAAGCCCATTCGCAAAGTCATCCTTCAAAGACTTCGACATTGTTCGTGATGGGGTTCTTGCGAACACCCTGGACAACACCGTACTGGCCATTCGCGGGCTGGCCAGCGCTTTGGATTATGCCACCGATATCCATTTCAAATAAGAAAAGATTGGGCAGGGTGTGAAACAAAACTTTGTGAAAAAGGGAAAGAGAAGAAGGAACAGAGGAAAGAAAAGAGAGAGAAAGGATGTACGGGTGCGTTCTGTGTTCTTCGTCTCTATAGTGGTAGCGGTTTCAGACGAGATTCTGTACGAGTAATCCACACGAGGGACTGGGATGAATGTTCGTTAGTTGAGAAACCTACTCTCAATGCCTATAAGATGGGTTGAGTTTTGGTTTCTGCAAAGAGCAATTGATGAGAATCGAAGAAGAAAAAAACTCAAAAGGAAAGAAAAAGACGGGTGTGGTGCATTTCTATAGCATTGGGGACTTCAGATGAGATTTGTGGGGTGCTTCGCAGTGTGTTCGGTAGTTGAGGCACCTATTCTGGATGTGTTAGGGCTTTGGTATCTTATAGGCAGTCAGATGACTCAGCTAGGTGCTCTATAGTGCTTCAACCACTGAACAATCACCAAGTGCTTGCTATCTGCTAAACTAGAGAAGACTGCCCCAGCTTCACAGTTGACCGATGTCTTGTCCCGTGTTATGATTGGCCAATTTTCGCTAATTGATTGTTCAAATGAGTAGGTGCACAACTAAGACAGTGTTTCCAGAGCATGTACAAATAGGCCGAACTGCTGGGAAGCCATCTATCATTGGGTTCACACTTATGCGTGGCTGCTCAGCTAATCTGATGACAGCACCCGAAACCATGGAGAATTTGTCACAGCATAATTACCGCAACTGTAAAAGCAAATCTATTCGTCCCAATGACATGAATCATACCTAGCAGCAATCACATTCAACTCAAACTTTGATTCATGTTCGTCAACGCTTAAAAATGCGTGTCATCGTTTGCTCGATCGTGAGTACTACCACTGGGAACGAAGGATGTTGACTTAGAAGGGGTTTGCATTCTTCATGGAATCAACCCAGCCTAGAACGGTAGCTGCGGGGGGTGCCCCAAGGCAAGTGTTATTCGTGAGTGACGCATTTTTGACAGCATCCGCGAACCAATCTGCGCTCACCCCTATCTGCAATACTCTCCACATCAATAGGCAGCTACAGACAGCCTGGACACTGGAGCGAGAGCACGTCCAATGCAAGCCACAACATCTGTTACAATCATGCGATAGACTCTTTCTTTCTTAGCTCTTCTTGCATTTCCGGTGCCCGCTGATCACTCATACGGAGCATCAAATTTTAAACGGTTTGTAAGATTGAACTGGACGGCTTACATACTGGTCAGCACCAACCAACATAGTATTGCTAATGGAAGGCCAACGATTATGATAGTCAGTGAGGGGGATTTAGAATTGTGTCTGTGTTTTCACGCTATTTTCATCTTCCATGTATCGGTATTGAGGTCTTGGCTCATCTCGTCCAGTCACATCAGCCTTCTGGTCCACACAAGATTGCAACTTCATACGTCCGGGTTAGTAAACACAAACGCGTGTATTGATCATCCAAAACTACCTAGGCCATGGTCGAGGCAGTACATTGATGCAAAGTAGGACAGGAGCATACGTCGAGACCAAATCGGACTGTTTCTGTTACTTTTTGTATTTTATATTAATTACTAACTGAGGGAAACCCATAAACCACCGAAGGGGTCATAATAAGGGCCAGACTCTGAAACACATGACTATTCGCGTTCTTGGCCGGTAAGGGAGAGGAGAAAACCCTACCTCACGGTATGAAGGGGGAGGGAGCCTTTTCCCGAGAGGAACGACTCGCAACATTCCGAAAAGAAGAAGAAGAACTCTCGGTCCGTGCATCCTCGTACACACCGAGCTGTTGCTTGCCCAGCCAGAACAGACATCCTCATATCCATTGCGCCATTCCACCAGAACCTGCGCCCCCGCCATGGTCGAGATCACTTGTGTTGTGCACCGTCAAAGGGGCAGCCCGTCATGGACTGGCGACGTTTAACAAGGACCGCCGCCGTAGCCGGGATCGCCGTTCCCGATGCAGAACTGGGGGTTTTCCTTGAGGACGTCGATGGCGTCGGGAGAGGGGGGCATGGGGGTGTTCATCTCGCCGGGGACGGCGTAGCGCTTGCCGGTGTGGCCGGGGCCCCAGTGCTCGGCGCCGGTGATGGAGAGCAATTGGCCTTCCTTGGCGCCGGAAGGGGGAGGGCTGCTCGGGGGCGTGCCGGGGATGTCGTAGCGGCGCTCTTGGGCGTGGCCGGCGTCGGCGTCGTCAACAACGACGACGGGGCCGTGGGCTCGCTTCTTGCCCGGGAGCATCTTCCAGGGAGCGATGGCCGCGTCCGGGCTGCCGCTTTTGAAGATGTCGGTGGTGTACGTCGTATCTGGGTGCGAGGGGGCGCCGGGGAGCTTGGGGATCTCCTTGGGGCCGGGCGGGGGGTCCGGCTTTTTCGGCTTCGGGCCGGGCGTGGGGGGGCGCTTGGTGGGGATCTCGTAGCGGCGCTCCTCGGCGTGGCCGGCGGCGGCGGGCTCGGGCTTGGTGTCGTCAACAACAATAACGGGGCCGTGGGCTCGCGGGAGGGGGGGGCGAGGGCGGCGGGGGCCAGAGCGCCGAGGGCCAGCAGAGCCACGATGGTGTCGCGGCCGGTGAAACGCATGGTGGGAGGAGTGCTTGGTGTCTGCGGTACAGAAGAGATGACTGCGTTGTGCGGTGAAGTGGTTTGCGGAATGAATCTTCAGCTTCCAGAAGACGGGGGGAGAGGGCGTCTTTTATGCCTCGACAAATGGCTTCTGGGTGGAGTCGGAGATTGGTGTGCTCTGGTTGGGACTGGGTGCGAAGGAACTCTTTTAGAGGGGATATGCGATTGGACTGCGGTTCTTTCTGCCGTATGGAGGGAATTTGAGGGATAGATATGCTGCGAGATCCGCGATTTGGGCCATCGGAGATGAGGTATTCTGAGTTTTCATATTGGAGGGTGGCTTGCGCTCTGTGATCCGTGTGTTTCTGTGTTTCTGCCGGCCCTGGCTGGTGTCGAACCCAAGGTTTTGGCACAAAGGGAAAAGCGCTGGTTGGCTCGGCTTAGCGAGCAAGATATTCTACACGCCAAAGATACTTTGGCCCATACCTGTAACAACGAGATACCTTTATCTTATAATGGCATCCCACGAGAAATTAACGTGATATTGTGTCACTTGATTGTAGCCGATGCCGCTGCAGCACATGCCAACTTGCATGGCGACTTATGAGGGGAATGCGGGAAAGAATCTCCTGGAAAACATCTCATGACTTTGCTAGTTATCTCACATGAGAAGTAGGTGAGGTGATTACTGGGCCTGATCGGTTGGAACCACGTGCCCTGAGTTGATGCCATCTACATCAAATGTCGACTGGCACCGCCGCGTCATTCAGGTTTACGGCAGCAGTTGCCACTCAACGTAGGCCTCGGGAATCACGATTCGTCTGTCACTTGTTTTGTATTATACATTGGATACATTGGGAAACCGTCTTTGGGATTGGTACTCTAGATAATAATGTCATTCGCCATCTTGGCGTGTCGAGAGGAGTTCTAATAACCACCACATTGGCGGGCATGAGACAAGCTCTCTTCTTTTCTCCGACCTCATGGTTCTACATGTTCGTGTTTATCAGTAGCTCGGAGACCGGAATTGGTCATTTAGGTATGTAGTCCCAGGGGCTACACAAACAATCCGTTGCTATGCCCCCGGCCCGCTTCATTGAATTAATATATTCTTGGACAATCAAGGTGGTCCAAGTCATTTCCCCATCCGCCACGGCAAATCCAGCAGAACTCCCATAAGCATATGGTACCTGTAAGTAAGAGTATAGGTTTAGCAATATTCCTCGTTGACGAGCTGCTTGGGCGACGCGCGGCAGGGAGAATAGCAGCAGCAAAGTATCCATCCAATGCGGTCCTGAACTTACATCGTACGTGCTCACTGATGGAGAAGAAGGTTAGAAATATCCATACCGTGAGAACATGATGAACAAAGGAAGAGAAACTTACCAGCCGTCAGCCTTCTCGATCCGCACCTTGCACAGGGGATTCGGGCACTCCCGCGTCGTCTCCCAGATGGTCCGCCAGCTAGCCCGATCCTGTCTCCATCGCAGCCACAGCCCAGCCGGCTTCTGCCGCCTCGCCTCTTCCCGCTGACAGGCGCGTCGCTCCGCCTCGCGCGTCTCCTGCATCCGCCGCTGGCGCTGCCCTTCCCCGACGCGGCGTCTCGCGTCCTCGCCTTGCTGGACGGTCGAAGCCGGCCGCTCCTGCACGCCCGCCTGGTACATAGCCAGCATCTCCGGGGCGGCGTAGCGCTGCACGTCGTGGGCCGCCAGCGGGGCCGGGCACTCGGGGCAGACGAGGTGGGTCCAGTCGGGACGGGCGAGCAGCTGGGTCTGGATCCAGGTCTGGATGCAGGCCCGGCACGTCCGGGCGGGGTGGTCGCACTGCGCGGTGAGGAGGGCGGAGGGGGGGAACGAGGCGGTGGGCTGGGGGTCGGTGCAGATGCGGCATGGTAGTATGGTTTCTACGACGGTTTCGGAGTCGCTGTAGGAAAAGCTGCCGCTGTCGTTGGGGTGGCTTGTTTCGGGCGTGGTCTCTTGGGGCGGGACGATGTGTTTCTCGTTATGTTGCTCGGGGACATTGCTGTTGTGGTCGGAGCCATTCGAGTATATTGACTGCTTAGCTTGGGGGCTTTGGTTCTGTGGTTCGCCTTTTTCAGGGCCCGTAGTCGACGTGTCGTCGCCATCCAGCTTGTCTTCGACCTTCTCACTCGTTGACTGGGGGTCACCATTCCCTGCAAGCCGGCGCACTGCGCCGCGGAGCCATTTGCGAAGCTTCTTCGGCGAGAACATGGCTCTTGTAGGACAGCGCGTATACGAGAACACGACAGTAAAAATAAAAAAGGGGGGAAGTATTAATCGGGTATGTATGCTACTGCTCTGTGCTTAAGCAGACCGACAGTATTGGATAGTCTGCATTGGTCGATCGCTGTGCCTGCTGTACCGACGCTGTCACCAAGGCGTTGTTTCTCCATGGAAACTGTGTATCTTAGTTGATTCGGATCCAAGATGTTCCAAGCAATTAGGGTTAATAAAATCTTCTCAACTGGGTTTCAAGCCGATGAGAGCAAGTTTTCATCATCCATGCTCGGGGGAAACCCTCCTGGTTGCACGGGGTACGCTTTTGATAGCGCTGTTAAATAATCGAACCAACAGGAACAAAAAGGAGCACCTTGCGGTCGTGGGCTGATTGATGCCGCGTCGATGAATACTGGGTTAACTTCCCAAGCTCTGGCCATCTCACTACATCACGAATGGAGCCGGGCAGTAGCAAATAGTGTCAAACTCCTGTAACCAGAATCGGATCAGTGTAATTATTAATTGAGCAGTCCTGTATGCGTTGGGATTTAGATAACCCCTGTCGCTTGAAAACGCCAAGGAGGCGTAGCAAGGGATGATGATTTGAGCCGGGGTCAACCTGATTGAGGGGCAGCCGCGCCGCCTCTTTGAACGTTCTCCAAATAATTGATGAAATATTCCATGATGACCGATGTCACCGAACGAGAGACTCTACCCGTGTCCACCACGGTGCCGTCGCAGGCCGTGGGGGAAAGGGTGGACGCGAAACCCTTCCACTTTGATGCCTATCGCGATACCATCACTTACCTGTACGCGCGAGACGGGCTGGCTTTGACGCTGAAGGAGACCATGCAGGTCATGGAGCAGCGATACAACTTCTTCGCCACGTACGTGTATCCGGTTGATGCAAGCTTAAAAGGCTTACGAGTTGACTGACTACCGGTTCCCCCAGGCCGCGCAAGTATAAGGCTCATTTGGCCAGTTGGGGATTGCAAAAGAACAGTAAGCTTCGCCATGCCCTGCTTTGTGTCTGGATGCGGACATGGAACTCATCCTCGGCCAATCAGGGACGCGAGAGCGGGCGGATAACACCACGTCCCAGCAAGTGCAGGTAGGGACGCGAGCGCCGCCCTTACATCGGGCCGCCAACCGGCGCGTCGGTAAAGACTCCGTGGGCGAGGATTGGGTCCGTGAACTTATGCGAAACATATCGCTGGAGCGGGCAGCCCGGGGCCGCAGAGCGCCTCCGATAGTGCCGTTACAGTTGCCCGATTTATTGAGGGTGCCGGAGCACCACATGCACTACAGTAAGGTCCCCTCTTACACACACCTCAGTTTCTGGACGAAGCAGTCTGTTAACGACAACGTCGACCAAAAAGTCCGGGAAATGGTTCAGCTCTGCTGGGAAATCAAAGTCATCCCCGAAGGCAGCCCGGGCTCCAACGACCCGATGAACGAGTGGTTCGGCCTCGTGACCATGGCGTGCCGGCTGCTCGAGTACGGCCGCGTGCGGCAGGGCTTCCGTCTCGTCGACCGGTGCTTCGACCGGCTGGCCGCCGTCGTCCTGCGCGACTTCCACCCCGCCGCCTGGGTCTACGGCTACGTCGCCGGCTTCCTCCTGGGCTTCCAGTCGCCGGACCTGGGCCGCTCCTACGCGCGCTACGCGCAGAGGCTGCTGGCCGTGTCGGACCACCATCCGCCGCCCAGGTGGACCGACGGGTTCTGCCCGGTGACGCCCACGTTCGAGGCCAAGTGGGGAGGAGGAGGCAGGGGAGAAGGGGGAGGGGGCTTGTCGGAGGTCTCGCTGCTCTGCGGCCGGCAGCTGTGCGAGTTCCACATGGCCGAGATGGGCCGCCGCCGGACGGGCGCGCCGGGGGAGTGCGAAATCGTCCTGACCGACGGCATCCAGTACTACGGCGACGTGCGGGACATCCAGCTGAGCATCGGCATGCTGCAGAAGAACATCATGTGGACGAGCCGCAAGAAACACGTCGTCCCCGAGAGCGCGCTGGGCCGCGAGATCCGCGACCGCGACGGCCGGGCCTGGGTCTGCGTCCGGAGCGGCCGGTACGACGAGGCCTGGCGTCTGTTGGAGGACGGCCCTGCCCCCGCGGATCTGGCGCGCGCGTGCGTGGAGGGCCCGGACGATGTCATTTCGTACTACGACACCCGCGCGCTGCTGGCGCGGAGCGACGAGCGGCGGTCGCCGGCGCAGGTCGTGGAGGCGGGGAGGGCGCTGGTCGGGATGCTGAGGGGGCAGTATGGGCTGGCGGATTACCGCACCATTGACGCACAGGCGGAACTGGAGGCGTGTTTGCGGAAGAGGGGATGTGACGACCTGGCCGATGAGGTACGGCGGGATATCAACGTGGCGTTGGACGCAGTGGAGAGGATGGATTGCTCTTCATCGCCCAGGCCGGCGTGACAATAAAACCTCGAGGCCCGCCCATTGTAACAATGAGAAGAAGAAGAAGAGGAAGAAGAAGAAGAAGAAGAAAGCATCGTTGGGAGTTGTATCAAGTTGCACTTGCACTGGGTTCGTAGTTTTGGTCCAACGGCTTATATCCGCTGGCTTGGATATCGGTCCCGGGCACGGGGGAGTAGTGATCTCCCTTACAAAACGGGACCCCACTTGCATGTAGAAAGGAGTCGTAAATAGGTTGGTCGTACACTCTGGGTATCGTGACATATATACAGGACATCTCTGCCGTTTGTTTTACAGTTTTGTGAGGTTCGTATTCGTGTTTCCGCTGCGTTGCTCAACTGCTACCGCAGACCTTGCCTGTGGTGACCTGGACCGTCTTGCCTCCCGCCACCTTGACCGTGTCGTTGTCTCCTCGCTCGACGTGCTCGTGTATCCGCAGCTCTAGAGAATGGGGTGTCAGCTATAATCGCAGGTCATTCGGGTGGGCATTGTTGCTGCAGCGCTGGACGTACTGTAGGTGTCGGTGTCGCCTTCCCTCTTCCCTTGTACCACGTTCTGCTTCAGGATGGTTGCGACGTCTTGGGCGCGGTGGAGCTCTTCGGCGACCTTGGGATCGGAGGGCTTCAAGTCGGCGTGCTGGCGGAAGCCCAGGCGGATTTGGTTTTGGGCGGCCCCTAGGATGCGTTGATCACCTGTGGACGTACCGGTCAGACTTGGTCGCAGTATATATTGAATCTAATCGGAGGCCTACCTTGGAAGGCGATCCGCGCCGACCGCCAGAGGTTTCTGTAAGCTGCAATTGCGGCCATTGTGTGATCGGAAGTTGGTCGAAAGGCGTGTGGGTATGCGAGTCTCGTGCGTTTATGTAATCGATGGTAGGAATGAAGAAGATGCGCTATTGTATCTATAAGACGATTCTACAACGATATATTTCGGTATTCCACGATGCGATTCGATGCGACAGCCGATGCTGGAAAATATTTGTGGCTTACGCTCTACCACTGTGGCTAGTACAGATCTCTGCCTCTGCTGCTAGTGCTGGTAGTGCCCCACCAAGCCTGAGCCAAGAGAGTTGCTCGGTGCTGGGGCCGATTGAAAAAAAATCCAGGCGAGAAAAGAAAAAGTCAGGCCAAGCCCCACGTCAATTGACTTAAGCCCACTGTTGCACCTTTTTCGATCTGTCTGACAACAACAGCCAGCATCACCACACAGGACAGCATTTTCCAACATGGCGTCCACAACCAAGGTCGAGAGGCCTCTTCCCACCCTCCCCGAGGGCTGGTCCGCCGAGAAGGACTTCAAGCCCGTCGGCAAGACCACCGGCTCTACCCAGCGCACCATTGAGCCCGTCGGCCCTCACTTCCTGGCCCATGCCCGCCGTGCCCGCCACAAGCGCACCTTCTCCGAGGATGACCGCATCCAGGCCCAGGAGAAGGCCAAGAACATCGAGCAGAACGACGACAGCGATGTCAGCGAGCCCGAGGATCCCATGATGCTGCAGGCCCAGGCCAAGGACTGGAAGGTACGTTCACCATATGCCAGCACCTTTTACTTCTTCACATGATTATAATACTAACCAACTATGCCTACCTGCAGAGCCAAGATCACTACCAGGTCCTGGGTCTGTCCAAGTACCGCTTCAAGGCCACCGAGGACCAGATCAAGCGTGCCCACCGCAAGAAGGTCCTGAAGCACCACCCCGATAAGAAGGCCGCCTCGGGTGCCACCGAGGACGACAACTTCTTCAAGTGCATCCAGAAGGCCACCGAGGTCCTGCTCGACCCCGTCAAGCGCCGCCAGTTCGACTCGGTCGACGAGAAGGCCGACGTCGAGCCCCCGACCAAGAAGGAGGCCCAGAAGAACTACCTCAAGGCCTGGGGCAAGGTCTTCAAGGCCGAGGCCCGCTTCAGCAAGATCCCCAACGTCCCCATGCTGGGCGGCGACGACGCCACCAAGCCCGAGGTCGACGAGTTCTACAACTTCTGGTACAACTTCGACAGCTGGAGGACCTTTGAGTACCTCGACGAGGACGTGCCCGACGACAACGAGAACCGCGACCACAAGCGCCACATGGAGCGCAAGAACGCCAACGCCCGCAAGAAGAAGAAGGCCGACGACAACGCCCGCCTCCGCAAGCTGCTGGACGAGTGCGCCGCCGGCGACGACCGCATCAAGCGCTTCCGCAAGGAGGCCAACGCGGCCAAGAACAAGAAGAAGGCCGACAAGGAGGCCGCCGAGCTCAAGGCCAAGGAGGACGCCCGCCTGAAGAAGGAGGCCGAGGAAAAGGCCGCCAAGGAGGCCGAGGAGAAGGCCAAGACGGACCGCGAGGCCAACAAGAAGGCCAAGGAGGCCGCCAAGACGGCCGTCAAGAAGAACAAGCGTATCCTCAAGGGCTCCGTCAAGGACGCCAACTACTTCGCCGCCGCGGGCGAGCCCAGCGCCGAGCAGGTCAACAACGTCCTGAACGACGTCGATGTCGTGCAGGGCAAGGTCGACCCCGAGGAGATTGCCGCCCTCGCCGGCAAGCTCAACGGCCTCAAGGTCGCCGACGAGATTAAGGGCGTCTGGGCCGCCGAGGTCAAGCGCCTGGTGGACGCCGGCAAGCTCAAGGACGGCGAGGTCAAGGTCTTTGCCTAGATTGCGGATGGATGAATTGATTCATGGATGTCACGACATATTACAGAACGAATGTTTATGAAGAAGAGCCGGACGCTTTAGATATTAGCTCAGGGCGTACACGGTGGCCGGGTAGACTTTGGTTTTCGGCAATGTAGACTCGGTAGATCATGATTTATCCAGCGATGTTGGGAAGACTACAAATCTGTGTTCTGATGTGATACATGCATTTATTGAACCAGTGGCTGCACGTAGGAGATGCTCGTACCAATGCCACGACGTTAAAGGCATCCGATCTGCTCGCTTATCAACGCCCATACATTCTCCCGCACAGAGCGATGAACGATGATAGGGGCAAAACTGGCCGCGCATGCCATCATGGATTGTTGGCCCTTGAAGGAGCTCCCGTGGTGAGCCCATTCCGCCCAGTCGTCTGCTGGTTTGATACCTACAGGCGCGCTCAAGGGGATCTCGGGCGTCTTGTCATTATGCATTATGTGTACGCGCTTATGATGGTTCCTGGCCTTCGAGGTTCTGGATGTTCCAGCTGGATATCTATCCAAGACGATACGCGAACCCCCCGGAGCTTCCTGCCGGAGTGGACGTTTGATTGGCCGTCATCACGGGCTGGTCAGTCACGGTTGATCCGGTTCGCAACTGCTTTATCTTGGGACTCTCGCTGTTACATTTCTACATCCAACGACCGAGAACGAACACGCGCGGGGCACGTTGAAAGAGATACATGAGTCTGGCTACCAATGGGTTGATCAAGGCAACGAATGGGAAGGCCTGGAGAATGCCGAATTAGATGATAAGGGATGCTGTGTCAGCCTTAATAGGCCGGTGCATGAAATCAAAAGTCAGCCTGCAGAGTCCAGGCAGACTTCGCTCGGGAAATCCAAGACTAACCCCGCTCTAGAGCCTTACCACCGGGGGATCATCTTTTTGACATCATCCTCATCAGTCCCACTCGTGACAAGGAGCGTTTTTCATCTAGAGAGACCTCATGGCAGATCCCTTGTCCGTGGCGGGGTTGGCCACTGGGGTCGTGTCCCTGGGCCTTCAGCTCACAGGCGGCATCAGCAACTATCTTGACGCCGTCAAGTGTCGGGCTAAAGAGCTTGCCGCCGCTCGAGGACACAACGAGTCCCTACGACAAACCATCGCCGTTCTGCAATCTACGGTCACCAAAACTCAGGCATCGCACCCGGCATCGGCTCAAATAGTCATCGATGCCTTGAAGCCGACCGAAACTCAGCTCAAGTCCCTAGAGGACCTCGTGGATGATCTCGCAGGCAGCGATACCGGGACTTGGAGGTCGAAACTATCCGACAAAAGCAAAAAGCTACGGTATGCATTCGACCGGTCGAAGATCCAGCAGCTTGCTGCTCAGCTATCGCAAGCGAACATGACACTCGTCATAGCACTACAAGTCCTCGGGGTGTAAGTGAGCTTTCTTTCACGATCCATTTCCGTTCGGGTTTCTAAACCGAAAACAGCGACGTGAGTCAATCAAACTTCGACAAACTGTCAGGTATCGAAACCGTTTCACACGGTATCTCTTCCGATCTGCACGGTGTTTCTTCCGACCTGCTCGCCACCCGGTCCGAAGTGGCGTCGCTACATACTCCCCTATCACAAATAGGCGGCCGCATCTCCACGCTAGAGCATGGCATCGGCCAGCTGAACAATGCTGTGACGACAGGCAACCACAGCATAACGACGCAATTGCTGGAGGCATCGCAATTTACCCAGAGCCTCGTCTCTGTTTCCTCCCGTCGGCAGCAAAATGAACTACAACAGATTGTCGCTCAGAATAACCAAATTATGCGATTGCTTGGTGGGATAGCCCGAGGTCCTGATGACGCTGGCGCAATTGGAATGCGAGACCCCCAAACCCAAAGACGCATAATACATCGCCTCGTTGAAAAGCCGTCAGAGACGAAGGAAATTCTTGATGGGTTTCGCGGAGCATCAGTCTCGCCGTTAAACAGATGGGCGACACCACGCGACCCAGGGTCAAGTTTGCAGCCCTTTGAGTCATCCAATAACCTCACTTGCATTTGTAACACGAGGCATGTTTCCAGATCCCGCCGCACAGCCAAAATCGGTGATTTCATTTGGCAGACCGACTCTACTTCCCACGGACATTGGCCTTCCTGTCCACTTGCACATGTTGCAAGTGACGAGCAACACCACGTATATGGGTTAAAGTATACTGGATTGGCCAAGATACTAAAGTCTGCAGTTGAAGTATCCTTCCACCTGAGCTATGGCGCTGGTGGGTTAGGTTTGAGTCCGAATATCAATTTCCGGCCCACAGTGGATAAATCATCGGATCCCGTGTTTCGTATACTGCAGTTGACCTCGAATGTGGCATATTACGGTACACGAGACGAATATATGTCAACGTTCATTTCGAAGTGTGAAACAAGTATCCTTGAGCTTTACAAGCAGGGTAAATCAACACCTGCTGCAACAGACTCGGAGAACAATACCATTGCGCATATAGTCGCAGAACGTGTTAGTAACCATTTGTTTTCAACCCGTGATATTTCAAATGCAGTTTGTGGCTTACGGCTTTAGATAAACACGACTTTCGGGCGTGAGAAAACGTTCAGCATTAACGCACTCTCTCGTCTCTTGCAGAGTCTGATTTCAGTCGGGGTTCCAATCAACACCTACAACCTGAGTGGTGAGTGAAGTCATGAGTGAGTAGAACTGAAATATCCACAAACTCATATTTGATCAGGACTGTCACCACTTGGTATTTTGTCTCTTACAGGAGATTTCGATCTCTTGGAATACAGGAAGTTGCTAGTAGACGCAGATACTGAACGCGGCCCCATTTCCACTCGGAACCACGGTGAAAAATACTGCCTCGAAGCAATTCAAGTGGCTATGGCTTTATTCAGTCAAATGCCAGCGAGTTCCGAAAGTGAGATCCAACGTCTGTACATTCTTAGGCAGGACTAAACATACTCAGATTATGGATTTGGACCGTTGAGCACCGCGATACTCTCGAACGACTTGGATACGGTTTCTCGTCTTCTCTACCGATTCCCCGAGATGCTCCACGAACGAAACCTCCTTGGACAGACTCCATTGCATTTAGCAGTAGGAAGCCCTGTATGTTTGTCACTACTGGTAAAGGCTACAGCAGGGTCAAGCCAGATCCTCGATAGTGTCGACAACATGGGATACACGCCTCTTGACATGGCCATGGTTAACAGTGGGGCCGTTTGCCGCAGTAGGATTTCGGGGGGTCGGAAATGTTCTCGGTGCTGGTGTGCCCAGAGCGTATGTGTGTTGCTAAACGCAGGATGCGCAGTCTTTCAACCCAGGGCGACGGTGCTTTGTGAGACATCAAGTCGGGCTCTTAGGCGATTCGCTCGCCACATGGCTCATCGTCGCGCAGCACTCATAAAGCTTGCAATGAAGTACCATTCGATCTTCAAGGAAGAATGTTTCACTATCAACCGCGACAGGAGACCCGATTATCAGGCAAATCAGATGGTGAAAATCCTAGCAAAACACAGCATCCACATACCCGGTTCATTGAGGGTCTGCACTAGCGGCGAAGACACTTCATCCCGCTACGAGCGCTCCAATTCAGTCTACGGAGAACTAACGGATGTGTGGCAAGCAAATCTGTTCTGGAGATTAGGGTTTCGAGACACAAATTATCCTTCTCCTGGTGGTGGAAGGACGTCGCCATTATGCGATTCTCCGTTCGTATGCGAAGCGAATACTGATTATCTATACTGGTTGCTGGAGCACGAGGCAGACCCATTCATGCGGGTTATTCCCAAACCAGGGATGAACCAAAAGAAACAACTGTCATGGTGTGGGCCTATTCGGGTGAAACGTGCATACTGGGCGCATTACCTTTCCGAAATCGCTGGTTTTGACCTCACAGGTCGGCCCGACAGCTACCCAGAAGCGACGAGGAAACTAAACATTGAGTTGTTGAACTTGAATATAGTTGACAACTGTCGCTGCAAATGCTCAATTGACGGTTGCACACTGCAAGTTCACCAGCTGAAGGGTATGGCGTCTCCTGGAATCCACCTCGACGGTCTTGATGGTGCAGTGTTTTTATCCAGGAAGGTGGGCAAGTATTATGAGCTACTAGCGATGTCGATACCTTACTGTTCTCACCACGATGCGATACGTTTCCTGACGTTTACAGCATTAGGTGCCACTCACACCTGTTGCGGATCATTGACAAGATCGAAATTTGAATCTGAAATGGACCCTGAAGAGAAGGCGTTGGTGCAAGAGGAGGAGAGGCACATCCTGGAGACTCTCGAGGTTCTGGTAACGGAATTCGACCGCCAATTCTGCGCCATCCTCGACACAAAGCCGGACAACTGTGAGCAACTGGCCGAGTTCTGGAGCGTCCACTGGCTACCAAGGATGCAGGAGGTACTAGAAGAGCTCGACACGGATGACCTGCCAGAGGATGTCAAACGCAGCAGTGAGGAAATCGGTGTAGTATGGCACGGGCCCGAGAGAGCGCCAGTTCCGGAGAATCAAGTTGACAAGAGCTCTAGGGACTACTGGTTCGGGGAGATCGATAACATTGTGGGTACAAAATAAGAGAGCAGCGTTTTCATTATAAATAAAATTTTATCAAGAGTTCTATATAATTATAACCTTTTTATTTTATTGTAATTTCTTACTTTGTTATACTATTTCTCATCGCGTCCGACAACCTGAGAATCTTTCAGCGCGCACGAGAATCTGTCACCCAAGTTATCTTGCCAGCATAGCCTTCCAGATTCGATCTTTTTTCTCAACAATGTCGCCCCTGTCCATCTTCTCGACGCACCAGGCTGGCCTAGCGAACGGAAATGCGGTGTTCTTGCGTCCCTCTCGCATAGCCCCTGAGCATTTCAGTACGGGTAAAGGTACGATAGGGCACTTCACGCCCCGGGCGTCTTTTTAGATACCTACAGCCCGTGTCGCCCCGCGTACAATCCGTGGTCAGTTGTGCTTGGCGGACTGCAACATGGGCATAACCAATAACCGTTGACCGACATCGGGCTGGCTTCACTACGAGGCTCTTCGTGTTGCCGAAGACGGCCCGCTACGAGGTTGCAATTAATTGTATCAGACACCTAATAGCTTGAGTATCTGCTTATGCGTCACACGTTTCACACTTATCACCGCTGTCCAAAAGAAGCTCTACATTGGTTGACTCTCTGAGCACGCACACCCTTGACAAAGTGCCGATTGTAGCACAACCAGCACGATAGGAAGTATAGGGCGGCGATATCTTCATCAATTGGGCGCATGTCATCGCTGACGTACGCTCATCCATGTCCTCGTGGTGCTGCCCTGGTTGGGGCCATTGAATCCGGATAGGGCTGCAGCATAAGCACAGTGAAAACCTGTCTGGTTCCTGTATCACTGTCACCCTTGACCGAAGCAACGTGAATGCCTTGCCACTATGCCTGGCGGAGTTTCAATGCAACGATAAGCTGTCGCCGAATCGGATCGCGTTCTCGTCAGCCGGCATAAGACAGGCACAGGGCACCCAATCATCGTCCCCGAACCCTTGTACAGATATGCTGAACATAATTAAACCCCCGCATCATTGAAAAGCACCTCTGGCGAATCGCATTCGGGATTGGCAGAGTTGGTTTCAGCTGACCCCCGTGGGGGCGGAATTGCTGACGGGCTGCGCCCCCCTTTTGCTTATTATCGCGGCGCTTACGTGCGAGGCAACCCAGGCAACCACGCACTCATTACTTAAAGGAGGGGTAGCTACAGTCAGCCCCATTATCCATCCTGCCTGACACACTGTGATTATTCTTACTCCGTACATCGTGAGTGTGTGGTTTCAGTCAATACGAGAGAAGAAAAGTTCCACGACATGATGGCCGCCACGACGAATCTGCCTAGCGACACCTCTGAGTCGGCTAAGGAAGCGATGGCCCTCTTGGAGCCTTTCTTCAAGGCGTGGCGGGATTCAGACCCCGAGGGCATGGTTTCGCGTATTGCGGATGGCAAGGTGGACTACATCGATTACTGTAAGCTTTGGATTTCTTTTTCTCTTTTCCTGGAAGGAGCCTGTCAAAATACGGGACACATACGTCCTTGCAGGCAGCTACATGAGCCATCCTCAATTACGGGGCAGTAATGGAGGGCCAATACTCGTACGAGCAGTCAACTGACGTGATCTTGCGTATCAGTGGCGAGTCCCAACAAACTGGAGAGCAAGGACGCCGTCAGGCCCTTCCTGGAAAGGTTCTTCCAGATGGCGTCGGACTTTAAATACACGACGGTCTCGGCGTACGGCGATCGGCGCCAGCTCACCCTCGAGGCCGTCATCAGCTTCAAGCTGCGGGTCGAACTTCCAGGCTTTCCCCTGAAGGCGGGGGACACGGCTACGCTGCCCGGGGTGTCCATCATCAAGATGGACGAGCAGGGCTTGGTGGTGTTTAAGCACGACTATTTCCTTTTGTCTCATGATTCGTAGGGCTGGGGACTGCCTCCGTGTATGAAGAACGATGTGCTGTCAGTGAGGTGGTAGACAGTAAATGGTGAACTGCAAAAGGGGTTCATCAGTGAATGGTGAAAGGTTTGGGGTACGATGCCGTTTACCGCCATCATCTCTTAGCCATAACAATTAATTCGAGTTTCATGATATTGTGATTCCAACAGTAGAGTGACAAGCGTGAAACATGCGAAAAGGGGAACTGAAGGGGAGATACCAGGTCCCATAAAGCATATGGCTGTGCAACATCACGGGAAGCAGAGTTGATCAATTAATCTCGTGTGAGAATGCAGCTCGGTGGTAGCTAGTTGGTGCGGAGGATTAGGGATGGTTATATTATGCGAGGATCAAGTTTGATTCTCGCACCAACGGAACAAGGGGTGTCAAGAAAGTCGAGGATGCAGACCCATCACGCCGCAGTCGTATATATTCTATATCTTGGTCTCGCAGTACTTCAAATTGTGATAGGATTGTCAGATATCACGCGTTCTTATTTCCAACGTTAGCTAGATCTAGGTGGGCAGGTAAGACGAGAGTTCTTACTTTCTCCCGTCACATCCTCCTGCACTGCATCCTGATGTTTCAGGGCACTCGGCAATGTAGAACCATATCTCGCAGGAGATGCCTTACAACGTCCATCTCGCATGACCTATATTTGTCGGCTCAGGATGAGTGTCACGAGTTTGCTTGGCTGACACGTCTAATCCAACGAGCCCAATAGCAACTTCGATGATACACTATGGACACCAGCAGATGTTTGTCCGAGATTTTTACCGGCGATCTCTGCTTGTTCTGTGCAGTATCTACCTCCGCGGAATGAAGCACGGATGTGTTGTAGTATAGATGCTATATGAGGCCAGTCTTTTATGTTTCCTTCCAGTAGCAAAGCTGAGGTTCCAGTCACGGGAGACGTATTCTTCTGTATTTGTCTATAATTGTCCTATTATTGAACATCTGGTGCCTGGCATTTATGTCTTCGGAGAATGTTCTAGCCAGGCACCAGAGAGATCTTTCTATTTTTGGCATCCCGTCGATCGGACCCGGACCCGTTTAGGAGCATATTTTCTCCACTGTAGCGAGGTCCACTACTCCGGTCCTCTCCAAGCGAGATGCACCGCTCGTATTAGATACGATGGAAGATCAATTTCCCTCGAGTAAAAGTATCAGAGTAAAGGGAGCTAAGAATGAACAGTTCCATACTCTGGAAGATTAATATCTATATCCTAATGATCATGAATTGGGCGCCCAGTCAGCCATGTGGCCCCCCTTCAGGGGCAACTTCAAGTTATACAGCTGACGCCGACCCCGCTGTGAGACACTTGTGTGAAGCGCGGTACCGCGGAAAAGCTTGGTCTAGCTTCCGAGGCCCGCGGTGTGTGTAACTCCACGATGCCGGCGAGGTAGCAGCACATATGCTTGGCGCGCGGCGATTTGTCCACTCACAAGTCAGTCGACCCAACGGCTGCCAGCCTGCATATACTCTCTCGCATGTAGTTTCCCCGTAGTTACCAACTATGGGGGATCTGCTGCTCGCGTCAGTGAAGTCCTGGACCCGCCAGCGAGTAAGATGGTGTCCCCAATTCTTGTGGTGGTTGGGGATGAGGGAAGTCCTACGCGGGTCCATCTAACCGACAAGGAGGAGGCAGTGTATCCTGGGATATATTACCTCCCCACGAAGCTATTTCGGTGAACATCTACGACTAGAACTGCCCGAAAGGTCGGCTCGTGGATATTCTAGTCTACGACTGGATCAGGCAACTGTAAGTTCTACCATGGAAAGATTCGGCCGGCCTATACGGCTCTGCCCATGCCTGCTGTCTGTCTAAGCCGTGTTCCCGTTGCGGATGGTCTCCATCGCTATTACGACCCGTGCCGGGCCAAGTTCTTTCGTCTGACAGCCTGCGAGCAAACATACCCATCCGTCGCTCAGTTGGTTGAAACGTCCCTATATGACACATTTCCTTTACCTCTACTTCTGGTAGCCCCATAGACCTTCATCCAACTGCTAACCTCCAACTTCTATCCGAGAGGCTGATCGGAACGTGGTTTGACCGGCAGTTAGATAGGGTGAACCAGTGATATGTTTCAAATCTGCAATCCTGGGCGTATCGTGGTATTGGAACGGTACCTAGTAGACCCGAACCATTGGCATGTGCGAATGTGCAAGCACTTCCAGTGCTGACAGCCAAGAAATACAACTACTGGTCAGGCTTGGTAGGTAAGCAAGCAGGGTCCAGGCAATAATCGTCTGTCCAGCTGGCAGCATACCGAAAAGCAATCAAGTCAGGGAGTAAGCAATCAAAATTCAAGGCACAAATGATTGGTAATAAAATTGCAGAGGGTGCTGTAGAGATGGTGCATTCTTATCCAATAAGAACTCTTCCAGCGCCATTCGGGGACGTCGGATCGGGGTCTGCCAGCGACAGCCAGGCGTGTCGCACACGTATACCGAGCCTCACGATCCTAAACTGAGACACGTGATTGGATATTGCTTCTACTTATAGCAACACGACATGATGCATTGTGTTTTTTGCTAGGCGCTGCCGGTCCTTGTCAAAAGCGGATAAGGTAAGCTCGTGTGCTCCCATTATTACAGCAAGAACAGGTTGTGTAACGGGCAAGGCCGAGGTCGGTATGGTAATACAGCAAGGTGGATGGTAATACAGGCAGATCAATGACACCGGCAGTGAAATCTGATTGGGTGCTTCGGTAAGTGAAGGGGGAGAATAGGCTCTTATGATCATCCCATAGGATGTGGTACGCGACGTTACAATTGATATGGGCAGGCTCTAGTCAGCCAGTGGCGAATGCGAAACAACACGGTTTTCCTACAAGCATTTTTATCGGCTGCTTCTGGGATTGAGTTTGGAGTGTTGTTACTCAATGATTAGAAGCTCCGGCAAAGTAGGAGAGTCCAATTGCATATGTTCGTTGTATATGCTGGCTAAGTACTTATCGTGTGGTATTCGGAGGGATTCGAGCTACAGTAGATCGCCCAACGGCCACAGCCCACAGCCCACACGGCCCAGCCCGCGCTCGATTAGCTGCCCACTATCCGCCCTCCCCGTTGGAGATTCAGGCACTCATCCCTGACTGCCACTTTCAGGCAATGAGGTATCCCCCAACGGCCTCGGTTGAATCCACATGACATCGAAGATTGGTGGAGAATTGCCGGCTGAATCCTACCGCATCCTTTTGCAACGTTCGCGTATGCGTGGTGTTCGCATGTTGCTGAATTGGATTTGCAAATAGATGAAGAAGCAGCCAGCCCCCTGACAAAAAAAAAAAAAAAAAAAAAAAGATCTAAGCGACCAAGAGCAGGGTCCACGCGAAGAGCCCTCTACAGTAAGTGCTGGCGGGGAAAAGCTGCTCCACCCCCACCACCCCAACTGCTGCTAGGGACCTTTCGTCGCTCTCCACAGGGGACTTTTGGTGCTTCTAGTCTTCCACGCAAACGGGCCCTGATCCAGATTCTCACCCCCCTCCAGTTCAGTAGCGTCTGGGCAACTCCCAGTGTGGTCGACCGTATCACCCGTCGCCTGATCCCTTCATAATTTCAAGTCTAGTTGGCATCATTCTCGTCAATAAACGAATGCGAATATACGGAAAGAACCAGTGTTACCGGACGCGAAATACATGGCCCGGCAACAGTCGCTTGATGACACCAACCAGCCCAGCTCCCGCACTCCGCACCATACTTGGCTGGACCAACTACATGCACCGAAAGATAACAATGGGCTGCCTAAATAGGACCGACAGGCATGTCAGTGTCTAGGGTCCCGATCCTGCGAGCGCATGCAGTGATTTGGGTACCTGTTCGTCCTCCAGGAGCAACAAACCTAGGTACCATTTTGGAGATCGAAGACGCCATGGTAGCAGTTCTCCAACAGTCCGAATTATGCTCCAAGTAATTCATCAAAAGGATGCCGGTCACGCTCAATGGGAGTATAAGGCTCCTTTCTCGTGTTCCTGGTTTTAAGCCCAATTGCCCAAGGCTATGTGATGTAGGTTTGGCCAAGCACTAGTACTCACTTGATGTAACCTGTAAGCCTCCACTAATCTACAGGATAAGGCTCCATAAGGCTGATTTCCCACGTGGGTGGGTGGTAGACCGACAGGTCATCTGTCGGCTGGGGGGTCCTATACGCGCGTTTGTCACGGGACACAGAGCTTGGTTTCACCTTTAGTGCTCCGCGGAAGCCGCCTGAGAGGTTTGGCTCGGAAGGGGCGGGCTGCGCAATGGATGGAATACGGAGCATACGGCGCCTACAGATGCAGATGCGAGGTAAGAGTTGTCGCTGCGGGGCGAACGTTTGGGGGCAAGGGGAAGCTCAAGTAGCCAACTGACTTGACTGACTCTTGTGCGACTGTGACCAGCAGCCGCGTCGGCTCAGGCGACCAATGGCTCCGACACATTCCCCCGGATGCAACCGTGGGACGAGCCCTACCTGGGACTCGAGAGGCAACAACACGGCAGACCAGTAAAACGCTTCTAACGCGGCGTTACACACTCTGGCTTGCAGCAATTGCAACGTCGAAACCGGAATTGAGCACGGCGCATTTGACTTGTCATCACATCATGGCATCAGCGCAGAAATCAGCGTACCGAAGGATTGCACAACCAGACGATGCCCTATCCTGACAAAAGCGCTTGGCCTGAGGGGCGAAGTTTTGTTATCAGGGTACATTACCCACCTGCAAGCCTGCGACCCCGTTTGCTCGAGAGGCTTATACTCGCATACGGGAGAACGTTGAAGGATGCTCTTGGTGGTGTGGAGGAAAGCAGCTGGTACGTATTGCTTACAGGTAGTTGCCAATGTGGGCGGTATGTACATGAGCTGACCTTGCATGGGAAATGAAGCAACGCTTGCTGACTCGGGCCCAGCCCATTGCTTGATGAAGGGCAAAGTCACCAACCAATGTTGGTTGTCTCCAGAACAGCGACAAAACGAACAATGACATCCACTCCTTTTACGCAGGTCCTGTGCGGTCAGATCCAATGATGACTTGCACGTAAGGCCGGCCCCCTGGCCGTTAAATAAGATGACGATTCCCCTTTTTCCCACGCGGCAGCGGTTATGATATCTTACTTACTACCCGTACCCTGCTCTTAAGTTAGAAGCGTCTATACTTATACTCAGGCATGACAGGTGAAAAGAAGCCTACCCCGGGTGTTTCCTCGCGACGTTCGGCCTGCGACCGCTGCCGCGGCCAGAAGCTCCGATGCCTACGCAAGGGAGGCGACCCGCAGGGCCGGTGCGACAGGTGCGCCAAAGCCGACACGTCCTGTACCACTAGCCCTATTTACCGGATGCGCAACTACTCGGTCGAGGACGACGGCAACTCGGTCTCGCGGAAGAGGCGCCGGATTGGCGATCGATCAACTCACTCATCCCAGTCGCCACAGATTGCTGCTGCTTCTGCCACGCTGGCACCCAGTCGCCCGGCAGCCCAAGGATTAGTGCAGTCAGATCCCTCGACCATCCCAGCAGCCTCCCAGACTACACCCACAACGGCAGGAAGCACACAATCGTTCGGATGGCATTTCGGAAATGCAATGCAGGGACCAGGCAATGGCGGTACAGTGGGTGTCCACTTTGTGATGCCGCCGACGCCGTCGGATTGGACTTCTTTTTCGGACCCGGCCACACCAGTCTTCTCAACGCCCGTCGTCGCGTCCCCAAGCGTCTGGGAACATCACAACCTCAACATGGCTCATACGTATACCGCTGCTAACTCTGCTAAGAACACGCCTACTTCCTTTAACAGTCCCGTCGACGAATCTATGGCGAAGAATGGTTTTCTGGCGACAAGTACCCAGCAGGCTTTGAAACTTGAGCAACCACATGCGGACGAAAACATCCACTGGTCGCAACAACAGTCCCAACAAGAACATGTATCGGACTACTTCACGCACGATGATTCGATTGCTCAAGGAACGATGAGTTGTCCACCAAACCATTTGGAAAGCAAACCCCATTACCACATGGAAATGTTGACCAGCATAAACCTGGAACTCGTCACTCAATTGAAGCAAGTAACACAGCCCCATATCAATCTCAACATTCTCATCAACCAAACGACTGCTGGCAGCTCGGATATATCCAGCACCAGTACCTTTGAACGCATTTTGAACTTGACGCAAGAGTTCATCAACATACTGCACGTCGTCGCCGGTGCCCCTCATACACCCCATGCGCCACTAGCAGCACCCCAAGCGACACAAATAACGACTTGGATAGGAGGGGCCTACGGCGGCTATGGCAGCGGCTCCGAGAGCGCCACGACCTCAACCTACGACAGTGAGATCAATTCGCCGAGTGACAATAGCAGCATCACCCACTATTCCCCCGCATCGGCTTCCATGTCGCCGCAGATGTCTTCGCCCACCACATACTTCGACAACGACACTGCGACGCCGACCATGGAACCGAATGCAGACTCGGCGACTGTCCTACTCATAATCACCTGCTACGTCCACATCTTACGACTTCACGTGGTGCTCTTCTGGCATGTGCAACAGGACCTGCAACCCAGATCCGACGCGGACAAGATGCATCGTGTCTGCCATTTCGGGAACCTTCCGCTGCGTACGTGATCCTCCATCCCACTCTCGCTCCTCTATTCCCACGTAGCATTAGATGTAACCAACCTGTTTCACCCCCAAGAAAGAAGCTCCCTGACTAACATCACCCCTTTCCACCAACATAGAATCAGGCAATCTGCAAGTTACCATGTTGATTCAACTGATCGTCAGCGCCTTTGACCGGATGGAAGCACTTCTAGGCCTGCCAAGCGAGCTGTGCCTTGGCAGCTGCGATCGCTACGGCATCTTTGACGACGGACAGCAGCAGCAACAGCAGCAAACAAACCCGTACCTTTATCACGATGGTGGCATGCTCGGTGCCGCAGGCCTGCTGGATGTCGCGAAGACCATAATTGGTAAAGAGGACTTGGGACGGCCGGAGGTCGGGAAAGGGGGGATCCGGTCGCTGCGTAAGGCCATGATGGAAACGAGGCATTCGCTTCAGGGTCGCATGGGGGCGTGACTTGTGTGAGTAAAGATACTGCTTTTTTTGGTTCCAACTTGGTAAAATTTATTCTGCAAACTATTTAACGATGCTCATGTAGTTCTTGATGTGGGGTGTATCTATCTCTCATAAACGGCAACGATGGAAGGGTATATGTATGGATGGACTTGGGTTTCTGGTTGGAACTGTGTGTGCATGTTAGTGTTCTCTGTGTACTTATATTAAGAGGAAAGCATAACCAGTGTATCATAGCATTACTAGCCAAAGAGGCAGACGGGAGGTTTTCATATGTTTGTATTTACCCAGTCAGTCGCATTTCAAACATCCCCGATTTCCCCTGGCACGTTTCAGTCTTTCGTCCATACAGACACCTTTACCTAGCGCACTCAAGCATGCATGCACTTCAGTTGGATCATCCCCACGTGGCCACTCGCTTGACGTCCCGAATCTTCAGCCATGCAATTCACTTGATAATCTGGGACTTGGGTTTCATCTATTTATATTAACTATGTGACTAAGTCTTATGCCACAGCGGAGGTGTAACAGGGAATGAGGCAAAGATAGCACAGGAAACCTTGGCGTTATGATTGCGGTATGCTTAGCCTACTCAACTGGCTTATTCTTCTTCTTTTTCTTTTCTTAACGCCAGCATATTCTGCAATCACTATCGTCCGCAGTCGAAGTCCGCCCCTAAGCCTCTTCCTCCGACTCGTCCGTCTCGTCCCCCCCAAAGAGCGCCCGGAGCCGCGCCAGCTCCTCCGAGTCCAGGTCGGCCTGTAAGTGAAGGGCCTCCATCTCTTTCGCGTCGGCAATGGACTGGCGCTGCAGCTCCATCTTCTCCTCGACCATCTGGCTCATCTGGGCCTGGAGCTGGGACCGCAGGTCCTGGGACCGGCCGAGCTCCGCGTGGGCGCCCTCGAGGTGGTTCGTGAGGTGCTCGAGCATCCGGGCGTCTTCCGCCCGCTTGTCGTGGAGCTTCTCGACCGCGTCGGCGTGGGCGGCCCGCTGGGTCCCGAGGCGGTCCGCGCCCTCGTCGCGCTCGTCGCAGGCCAGGCGCAGCTCCGCCATCAGCTCGAGCCGCTCCTGCACGCCCTGCGCCCGCAGCCGCTCGATCTCCTCGTGGTCGGCGGCTTCCCGGGACATCATGTTGGCCAGCTGCTCGGCCTGGCACGCCGCCCGCTGCTGCGCTTCCTGGGCTTCGCGGTCCCGGCTCTCGACCGCGGCCTGGAGGCCGTCGCGCTCCGCGGCGACGTCGGACAGGTCGGCCGCCATGGTCTCGAGCGCCGCGGCGTCGGCCGCCACCTTGGCCTTGAAGGCGGTCTGCCAGAAGCGCGGCGGCAGCTGGCGGCACATCTCGTCGACGGCCTCGGGCGAGCCGAGCTCGGTGCGCGCAAAGTCGGCCGCGAGCCAGCGCCAGAGCGGGTCGTCCTCGGCGTAGAAGTGGCTGTTGTAGCAGGCGTACACCAGCACGTCGAGGCTGGGCCGGGGCCGTCTGGCGCGGTGGGCCTCGCGGTGGCGCTTCAGCAGGGCGAGGACGTCGTGCTCGAGGGCGCGGACGGCGTACTGCTGGGCGAAGGTGTAGACGTCGAGGAGGCGGACGGTGACGCGGTCGAAGGGGTGGGAGAGGCCGGCCGCCACGTCGGCGACGGGGCTGTCGTCGAATTCCATCTGGCGTGTGGTGGCTGTGGCGGCGGGGTCGTAGTCGCGATCGCGGTTGTCGGGAGAAGGGGATGATGCTTCCAGGGTGGCAGAGTCGCTGCTGGCGCTGCTGGCGGGAACTTGGTAATGTCCTCCATGGAAGATGCCGGTCCAATCGACGGGAGGGGGAGACTTGTTAGATTCACTGCGACGAGAAGCAACATTTTCACCTTCCCCGTCCTCTACTGCTTGCTCTGCAGCTTCATTGCCTCCGCCGTTACCAGCGGCCGCTCGATCCATATTCTTATCTTCGTCGTAGGGGGTGTCGAGGCGGAGCTCGGCGACATGTAGAGATCGAGTGTAGAGCCAGTAGCTGAAGATGTCGACAGTTTCGGGGCTCGTGTCTCCCAGAAGGATGGTGTCGCCGCCATCGCCGAGCCGGTTGCGGAAATCCTTGGATTGGTCCAAGAGCGGCGCCGGGTGGAAGTACCAAGTTGTATGTTGTCCGTTCACTCCATTCTCCATTTCGATCTTGACTATGGGGTGATTGAAGCTGTGTGTACGCGTTGAGTCAGTCGCTATTTCGATTTAGGGGGACGTGGGTTGAGTCTGTGATTCTAGGGACTGGGCTTTGGGAGAAGAAGGTCAGTTACTCACAATGAGTTGCCAGCATGGCCTGTCTTGACTCGTTTGGCAAGAGATGAAGCCAAAGGGCTGTCTGGTGAGCCTCGGATACTCATGGTGGGTGGTGTTGTCGTCTGGGAGTACTTCACAAGTTGAATGATCCCTGAAGGTCGGCGGATATTTTGGGTGAAGACCTGGAGGCACCCCTTTATGTAGGCGCCGAATTGCGAAGGTTTGCTCCGAATATGGTTCTGCCGTGCCATGGATCAAAAGTAAACCAACGTTTACTTATTCCCACAATATTTAAAGGTCGCGCCGATAGCATTGAAGGTTCGACGCCGATAGCATTGAAGGCTACGCCGATAGCAGTAAATTCTCACGCCGATAGCAGTGAATTCTCGCGCCGATAGTAGCGAATTCTCGCGCCGAGAACATTGAATTCTCACGCCGAGATCATTGAATTCTTGCGCCGAGGACATTAAAGGCTTATGCCGATAACATTGAAGTGGATAAGAAAATGAGAAGGGTTTTGGGTATTCCATTGAATTGATTGGGACCAGACGTCCCTGATGACCCCCATTGAACCTAAACGCCAGCTATGCCGTATGGAAATGATTTATCGCCTTCAATATCTAGTACATTCACAGTCGCTTTTTCAGTTGCCCGCCAGACTGGCGTAATTAATATCGTCGGCTCCCGGAGGTGCGGCCACGATGTCCAAGCTGTTCTCCTGTTGTTGCGGTTCCGAGCCATCCTCGCCACCTTGGGTGAGCAGGTTGGCTTGCCGGCCCTCGATGGCCTTCTGCTTCCTCACGTCCGAGAACGCGCTGCGTCCGTCTCGGATCATCTCGCCTCGCTGCTCCTTGTTCATGGTGCCCACCGCTCTAGGGACGCTCCATCGTACCCGCAGCGGGCATCCGGAAATCACGGCGCGTCCCTGGCATGCTTCGGCGGCCTTCTCGGCGCTTGCCCTCGTCTCGTAGTTGACGAATGCGCAATGTGACATGTGACTGCAAACCAAGCTCTTGATCTTGCCGTGTACCTTGAAGAACTCGCGGAGCTTGTATTCGGGGAGGTCGTCCTCCACACCGGTAACGAAAAGTGACATGATCGATTTGTCGGAAGGTGGCTGCCAGTCTTTAGGACCGGGCGGTAGTTGCGACGCGGAGGGGAACGGCCGCTTCTTGTTGTTGCCTCGAGGGCCAGCGCCTGTCGCTCTCGCAGCTCGAGAATCGTTTGTACGAATGGGGCCTGGTCCACCCACGCCAGCGCCGACAGCTGGACTGCCACCGCCGCTGCCGCTAGCCGACGCCGTCGCAGCCGAGCCGTCCTCGATGGCGCGGCCCTTGCGGAAGTAGGGCTTGCTGGCGGCCAGCTTGCGGAGGAGCTCGCGCCCCTTCTCGTCGGCCTTTTCGTACTCCTCGGTGCCGCCGCGGCCCTCCTCGATCTCCTTCTCCATGTTCTGGGCGAAGTACTCGCGGTTGATCTCGCTGCCGGGGCCGGGGGCGACCATCTTGAGGGCGGCGTCGCGGACAGCGATGGGCAAACCGAAGGACAGGTCGAGCATGCAGCACTGGCAGCAGTTCTTGAGGCGGGCGCAGGTGAGGCAGATGTTGGTGCGCTTCTTGCGGCCGTGGGCGCGGTCGCCGCTCCAGCTGAAGATGGTGAAGGGGCGCGTGCAGAGCTTGCACTCGGCGCCGTAGTCCTCCTTGAGCATCTTGACGTAGGGGTTGTCGGGCAGGCACGACTCGCACACGGACGGGAAGTCGGTCGTCTCCCAGCCGGACCGGTTGAGATCCTGCTTGATTTGCGGCGGCATCTTGGGTTGTTGGGTTTCGATGTCGTTGCTATGATTGATTTGGGGTAGGTGGTGAGGAAGTCGCGATCAAAACAAGCGACAAAGGCGCCAATTGCATCAATTGTTGATTGCGATTTCTAAAGTGGCGACAATGTCATACTTGCTTTCTCCGATGGCTGAATAATCTGGATAAGCAAGCGCCTTATCTGCTGCAATCCACTTGCGATAACCTTAAATCTCTTATCCGCTGCCTGGCGGGTTTTATGCCCAGATTTATGCAAGCACTGGTGGCAGTGCACACCTTCTGTGGCTGTGCTAGTGGCTCGCAGCTTCTTTACCCCTATCTCAAAAATGACTGACTCTTCCCGTCTCAGGGGTTAGTCAGTCCAACATTAGCAACTCTTTGAATCGGAGCGACTGAAAAACTCCCAAATCAATTCTTTCTCATACACATGTTACGAGGAATTAGATATGCCGGTTGCCACACAGAATTCGCCTCATTCTATATAGAATGAGCAGCGCATCTTCATATCATCCGGCACACCTAAGTTTATTCCATCTTACACCTTTTTAAAAGGTATGTTGGAACTCAGTCAGCCGTACTCAGAGTATAGACAATTCCATGTTCACCTTCCTTTCAATTGATGGGGATTTTAAGGATAGCTTTGTACGTCCCCTCGTGCCCATGTAGCTTATCACGAGGTAAAACTACAAACGGGATCAGATTAAAATAGGAAAGACATATCCAGCTATGTTGCTTTGAGATATACGATGGACTAAATATCCGTTTGCGGCACTAGTGTAATTTCTGCCTCTTTCTAGTCGGGGCCGCCCTTGTTTGCCGCGCTCAACTGCAACCCTTCAGATCAGAACAAAGAACCCAGGGGTTTCCTTTATGAGCCAATGATTTACCACACATCCATGGACGTGGGGAAATCCTAACATACTCCTTCCCGAAATTTATCAAATATAGATCTATATAAGTAAAATCAGCTGCCGCATAATCATGCCACCAAAGAATCCCCAGGGAAACAAGCGTCCGTCGCCAGCCGGCTCCGACACAGATGAGGCCACAGGCAGTGTGCCGCGTCCTGCCAAGAGAGTAGCGTTCGCCGCACAGGATGCGGACGACGAGGCTTCGGCGGACGACCAGCCCGAAGCCCCGTCGTCCACCGCCCCCTGCACCTCCAACGACCCCTACCGAACCCCGCCCTCCGAACTCGCGAGCAGCGGCGCGTCCAGCGCGAACAACTCGCCGCCGTCGAGGACGAGGGCGCCGCCGACGCCCCTGCGCACGTCCCCGGCGGCCGAGTTCATGAACGAGTGCCGCGCGGCCAAGATGTACGTGTACTGCCCGGGCCAGCTCGAGTACGAGCGGTCCGTGTCGTCGACGAACCTGCTGTACCGGTTCACGCGGCCGGACTGCGTGGTGCAGCCGCGGGACGAGTCGGACGTCGCGCTGGTGGTGCGGGCGTGCCGGGCGCACGAGCTGCGGCTGACGGTGCGGGGCGGCGCGCACTCGTACGCCGGGTTCGCGACGACGGACACGGGGGTGCTGATGGACATGCACCGGATGAACGGCACGCACCTCGACATGGACAAGGGCGTCATGTACGTCGACGCCGGCGCGCGCTGGGCCGACGTCTACAAGCGCATCGTCAACGGGCGGCACAACGGCTACGTGCTCAACGGCGGCCGCTGCCCCACCGTCGGCGTGAGCGGCTACCTCATGGGCGCCGGGCTGGGCCCCTTCACCCGCACCCTCGGCATGGGCTCCGACTCGGTCCTGGCCATCACCGTCGTCACGGCCGACGGCGAGACGCTGCACGTCGACGAGTCCGACGACCGCTACTCGGCCAAGGGGCAGCTCTTCTGGGCGCTCCGGGGCGCCGGCGGCGGCAACTTCGGCGTCGTCGTGCAGTGGAAGCTGCGGGTCGAGAAGCTCAAGGACCCCTGCGGCCTCGTCACGTCGGGCCGCTACGTCTGGTCCTACGACGCCAACAAGCCCGACCCGCCCCCGGAGATGAACATCTGCGGCTGTGTCGAGTCCAAGGAGAACCAGCTGAAGCTCCAGGAGTGGCACCAGGACAACATGGCGGCCATCATGAGCCGCTTCTACGCGTACAAGTGGCCGGACGAGATCACCATCGACACCACTTGGGTCCACCAGGCCGGAGACAGCAAGGGGACGGACGTGCGGTTCATCACCTACTGCGACGGCAACCATGAGTTCTTCTCAGAACATGTAGACGCAGCGTTTTCGGATCCAAGGATCCGCAATCAAATGAAGCGGCGCTGCATGGAGGAGAAGTCTAGTCGCTTTCTCCACGAGACACTAGCGTAAGTTTGCTTCACATACCCGTTGCAAGCACCCCTTATCTTCGGCAACTTTACGGCTAATCTCCCTCAACAGTGCGCAGTGGAGCGAGGAGACGGTCCGGATGATCCCCACGGCGACCCAGTTCCGGCTGTACGCGGGCTTCGGCATCGACAACGAAACCTCGATGCGCGCGATGGACAGGATCATCGTGATCCTCAAGCAGGAGCTCGACCGGTTCGGCGAGCTGTTCCGGGGCGAGCAGGCCGAGTGCAGCGTCACCTTCATCCACACGGGCGGCGCGGCGCGGCGCAAGAGCCGGTGCGTGACGCCCTACCGGTGGCGGCGGACCAACTACCAGGCCTACATCCAGGTGACCTTCACGGACAAGTGGCTGGAGCGGTGCATGCGGGGGTTCCTGGCCAAGTTCAAGTCGCGGGTGAAGCCGCACTCGGTCGCCAAGCAAGCCGTCTTCGTCAACTTCCCCGACGCGGCGCTGCCCGAGGGGGCGTACGAGCGGGCCTACTACGGCAAGAACCTGCTCAAGCTGCGGCAGGTCAAGAAGCTGCACGACCCGACCGACTTCTTCAACGGGCCCCAGTCGGTCCGCCTGCCCGACGACCACGAGGACGTCGCCACGGCCCTGGCGCGCGCCGACATCGAGCTGGCCGCGTCCGGGTCGGAGCCCGAGCCCGAGGCGCCGACCCCGGTCTACCAGGACGAGCTGCTGACCGACAAAGTCTCCACCGAGCGCTGGGACAAAGGGGGTGACGTGCCCGAGACCGAGTTCCTGCACAATACGGTCAAGGTCCGGCCCCCCCTCGTTCAACACTACCCCATTATACAGCCCGGGACGAAGGCCAAGGACATTACTTTTTTCTTTGGGTCGCCTGGTTGATGTTTGTACCATATAGTCGGGGGTTTGTTTGGTCGTTGCATTTCCTTGTCGCTTTCTAACCGGGCGTCGTATTCCGCTTCTCTCCAGCATGGATGATGGCATTGGAGACGTGATACTGCTGCCGATATGTATCTAAGACTATCCGGTCATCTAGAATATTATTCTTATTTCCTAGTATGAACTATTGACTCTACTATGTCTGTATCATGCCCTACTTCAAGTCCAGGATCAATACCCATATCTTCTATCTCATATGTTCAACTCCCTTGAAACAATTTGGACAATCTATTCGTCCTCATCGGCCACTCGTCGTCCAACGACCGCTTGATCGGCACACTAGCCCCATTCCCCATCGATACCGAAACCTCGCGCGTAACCACAATATCCGCCGTCGGCGGCGTCGGCGGCGGCGGCGGCAGCTGTTGTTGTGGGTGGTGGTGATGGGGCGCATACTCAATGGCCGCCCCCTCTTCGACGTCGTCGATGGCGCCGTACTTGTCGTGGGTGCTCCAGTGCGGCGAGCGCGGGCTTCGGGACGAGGAGCCGCCCGAGCCCCCGATGGTGACGAGGTGGAGGTCGTGCTTGGGCCCGTTGGTGCGCGAGTGGCCCAGCGCGCTCATGCGCCGGCTGAGGCGGGTGTTGGTCAGGACCGAGTTCGTCATCGTCTTGAGGATCGGGCCCAGGGTCGGCAGGCAGGCCGAGATGATGCCGCTGGCCATCTCGACGACGTCCCAGGCTTGGGCTTCGGCGAGGGTATCTGCGAGTAGGGCGTCAGTTTGGTATGCTTGCTTAAGTGGGGATGAGGATTAGGATCGGTCGGAAGACATACAAGTGGGATCGTTTGGGTCGAACTTGAAGAACATGGCTAGCCGGTAGCAGCTCGTGAAGACGACGTACGAGCCCAGCAAGAAGGTACCAATAATGAAAGCCTTCTGCGCCGTGTTGATCTTGAGGGTCAACACCGGTCGGAGCGGCAGACACAGGATGGCGACGTCGCAGAGGATATTCATGCTGGCCATGGGGGGCTCCGTGTGCAGAAGATTGCCGCACGTGCCTTCAGCCCAAGGCTGCCATGCCTTCGTGACGGGGATGCACTGGAAGACGATGAGGAAGACGGCGGTAATGGTCCACAGCACAGAGAAGATGCCGAGCACGAGCCCGCCGATCTTCATCAGCCGCACCGGGAAGGTCCGCCAGTAGAAGAAGAGCAGCGAGATCTTGTAGGTGTTGATCGAAGTCACGTATAGCAGCTCGCCAGCAAACAGGACCTGTTCGACATTCAAAGCCACGGATCAGTCTTTCTTCTTCGGCCGATGGTGTTCTGTCCCAATAAATTCTCGTCATACCTTGCTAAGCGACTCGATGTGGTCTACGGACATTGCACTTATGTGTATACCGATACCCATGTTAATCACTATCACACACAGCACAAGTTAGATTCGGGGCCGGGAAGGTGGTTTCCAACCGGTGCATCGAGTAATGACGTACTGACAATATGGATTGCAAAGTTGGCGTACAGCAGCATCAAAGCCAGCAAACACGTCCAGTCGTCGGCGCCGATGTGCATGCCCTGCTTCCAGCGGCCCAGGAAGCGCCATACCACGAAAAGCGTCGCGAGAACAGTAATGACAATAACTAGGGTGCGGGGCTGGTCGCACAGCTCCTCCGACAGGTCTTGTACTTTCGAGGCGGCCACCAGGGCTGATGCGAAGCCCTCGCGGGCGGCGGTGTCGTTGTACATGCTGGTCGCCGCGTGGGAGGATCGAGATTCGCGACGGCTTGGCGGCACTACTGGTAGTCCGGAAGATCCTGAAGGAGAAGGAGAAAAAAACAACAGAAAGAATGCAGACGCCTAGTCAATGTCTCCATGCTCTAGTCTATATAGGCTCATCGGTGCCTTGCCCAACTGTCCATGCGACGGATTCGCTCCCCTGTCCATTCGGCTATCGGGTGCCCTTTCGAGAAAGCCTTGCATGACCTTTCTGCAGCCCGCAGGGTTCGAGGTGGATACACGCCTAAGGGATATTCTGCGTAGAGTCGCATTCCGGCCGCTGATGAAGTCCTGACACGATCTTGGACTGGGGGAAGCTGTCATGGTGATCGCGGCCCGTGGGCTCCGGATTAACGGCCATCATGTGCATGTTCCTGCGTGAACCACTATCGGTAGCTGGCGGTTTGCGAGTTCTGCTGGTGCACGGATGGCAGGGGTAAGAGATGAGCGTCAGGCGAGACACCACAGATTGGGGGCTCGATAACCGGATATCGCGAGCTTTTTGCTCCCACGTGGGACCGAATCTTGGTTGACGAACGATCGGCGAGTCAGATTCTTCGGATGACAGGCGTACGAATCCTGGCAGCAGCAGCACACAGACCTTCTTGGCCAGCCCGGCCTTCCTGTTCCGCCATGGCCACGGCACTTGCCGATCCAGGGTCCCCCGTTTATCCGAGATTGTTTCGTAAATCCGGTACGTTCATCAGTGTTTGCAGCCGATCAAAGCGGCGGAAGGGTCTGGCCAGCGACAAGATATCGCCGGTTTGTACGTCGTGGTGCCCCGATTTGGCGTCGTATGCAGATGTATGCAGGCATGCACCCTGCATCGTCTGGGGTCGGCTGCGCATGTCAAAGCTTAGCTTGCATTTACATGAGTAAGTAGCGATGGAAACCTTTCGCTCAAGTTGCATTGAAAAGAGGTCTTGTCCGCTTCTTACGATAACACACCACGTAAACAGCCGGATCGTACCAATCTCTTATTTCAACAGTGCATACGCGTGGCTCTGTGGCTTGGGCAGCAGATGGCCGAGCCGATAGTGTACTACCTGTCTCTTGTCGACGGGCTGGTGCAAACGCGTCAAAGATCATGAGGTGGTAGCTGGATCCGGCTGCGGATTCCCAGAAGGTCCGAGAACAGACGCGTAACAGGATATTTCGCCCAGGCTGGCTTCTTATTAACGTGTAATAGATAAATAGAGAGCACTAGCAGAAATGAAACCTGGACCCAATATCATACAGGAACTGAACAAAGGCGATCGTATCAAAGTCGCTCGGGTTGTGACATTTACGCCAAGATCGGGACAAATGTGTTGCTGTGCCGCATGCACGCGTTGCCGGATCTTCGTCGAAAATGTAACCATGCACCCCAGTATCTGTAACTACCTAAACATTACTCTGGGGACCCATGTCTTTATTCACACATCCCCAACACCCGAAGATTTCAGGCTCAAGGTTCGGCCCGCGTGGCAAGAAAACCAAACTGTCAACTACGGGAGCCAGTAAAGTCAATCAACAGATGAATCCTAATTTCACGACAAATGATCGGTTTAGCTTCATCAAGGTAAAGGAATGCAGTGCTACTGCCTGTAAAACCAACCAAAGCGGGGCAGCAACCAACTGAACGCATGTGAATTGCACTGGAGGTTACCGTGAAAGCTGACGACATCACGTCATCCTCACGAGACATGGAATAAATCAGAGTGAAAACAACAAATTGATTACGTGTGAAGCAAACTACTATCTACTTGAACTACTTGACCAAAAGAAAATTCATATTCCAAAACCCTGATCCCTCCCGTCAGAAAAACGCCGTCGGTGTTGTTGTCGGTGCTGTTGTCGGTGTTGACTGATGCTGGGCGGCGGCTGATCGTGTGATATCTGTAGACTCAAACCCCGTCAGTACAATGGCACTGGTAAGTTCATACTCGAGATCTTTGAACAAGGAACCACCTCTCCCCAGTGCGACCTGGGCTATGCCAGATCCCAGATACCAACCCGAGAGAAGGCTGCGAATTCCCAATTGACGAGCCCACCCAGTGCCTTTTTAAGCCCGCTCTTGTCGTTTGAGTCAAAGCTGCCCTGAACAACCACCTTACTCGAGCGGACGAATCGGGGAGCCGGGAGTGTGTTGCCCTCCCCCAAAGTAGGGGGCGTTGACCCGAACGGCGTCAGCACCCACGGTTGACTCCGGCTTGATCCCCGCGAACGAGCCGAGGGGTGGGTCATGGGGTTGGGTGTCGCATGGGAATGGCGAGGGGATTGGCATGTGGGAAGAAAAATCCGAGAGGCGACCTCAAGAAAAACAAGCTGGGGGAACTTACTTGATGAATATGTGGCGAGGTGCTTTGCACCTGCATCGATGAATGTTTGCGATGGATAATGTGGTTGTTGGCATGTAATAAATATGTATGAAGGTGTGATGATGAAGGAGGATGGTGATGAAGGAGGATGGTGATGAAGGAGGATGGTGATGAAGGAGGATGGTGATGAAGGAGGATGGATGGAAGTGTGATGAAGGAGAAGGACGGAAGTGTGTTGGTGGATGTAGGAGGGAAGAGGGAAGTTGAGAGGGAAGAGGTAGGAAGGCAGGGTTTTATGTGGTTGGAGAGGGCACATCAGTAGGCGGCTGATTGTGATTTTCCAACAATGTCAAGCTCCTAACCCAAAGTGGAGAACTGATTTTTGATAAATGGAAAGTGAACTGCTGAAACTGTCAAGCAGAGGGCAGTAGATCAGTATATCAGTAAAGAGCTGGCACCTCAATAGCACTGATTGTCCTGATTTGGTGTCAGTCTGGCACCTACCTACTTACCTTACCTAATGCACTTACACACTGCCAGGTACCCAGAGAATCACTAAAAGCAGCACCACGAGGATCAGTGGGCTCTAATTGGCCAGAAAGAATTCATTGTTTGTGATTCCCCTACCGATCTTCACTCTTAGTGGCCAATGTACCAAAGTGACCTGAGTCCACCCCCTGAGATCAATGTGGAGTTGATACCAACGTGACCAGCCAAGTTAGATAGAAATCTTTACCTGTAGATATAAATATTCAATATAAATATTCAATATGTAAATATTTAATATGTAATGGTATAAATGTATTCAATATTGCTGGGTAATTTATATAAGCAACTGAATCTGGTGGGAGAAACGCTTTCGCCATCGATACTGAGGTCATGTCTACCATAGTCAATGCCCAGTGATTGGGCTGTGATGGTGATTGCCCCACCTTCGTAAGTTGACGTTGCATCTTTTTTTTTTTCGATTCATACTAACGCTCCCCGACAGAAACAAAAGACTTGCATTGCATGTCAAGTGAGGGCGTTCCTATGGCACGCAGTTCAACCAGCAACAAAGCAATTTTTTCATTTGACTTTCCGCTGCTATTCTCCAAGTCGTCACCATCTACCAACACTTGACTACGACTATCTACCCATCCGACGATCAACATGTCTGTCCCTCTCCCACCTCTGTCGCCGGACAGCTGGAAACAACAATGGAGCACATGTTATCCTACATCCTCCCCAACACGCCTGAGTCAAATGTTCTTCGATAAGAATAAAGACACCATCTCCGGAAGCAAGTTTACAACAGAAGCGGCGCTCGCATTACGTTGCCACTGGGTTTACCTTGACAATGCCATAGACCACCAAGCGATACTCAATGACCTTGTCGAGCATGGAGTCATTGAAGCGGATGACGTGACATTCGCCCAGACGTTTCGGAAAGCTTTGCCAAATAAACCATTATTACGGGGAGTTCGAGACGTTATAGGAGCGCACATACACAAGGATCTCGATGAGAAAAAGAAAACAACCCGAGAACAAAGCGACAAACTGGAATTCGATGATTTCATGGAGGGGATGCGTCTGATACGGGCGAGCCCGAACGGAGTTCCTTTCGGAGATTCGTACCAAAACCCTGGGCTGAGTATCGAGCGGTTTTTGGAGGCGATATCCGAGTCAAGAAACAACAACAAACGCTCAGATCACCTCGGATGGGTTGAGGGCCTGACGGTCGACGCTTTCCTGGGAAGCTTTCGATCGAGCGTTGGGCAATACGCCCAAATTGTGCACGACACTCCGTCCGCTGATCTTCCGTCCTCTGATCCCCCGTCGAAGAAACGGCATAGACACAGAGACCCGACACGATCACAAAGACAGGAATGGCAAGCGGAAGATGAAACTATCGTGACGCAGTTCTTTGCCGGGCTTGTGGCGAACGTTCAGAGTCGTATGCAAGACTGTTCACTCAAGACAAACGTGAATGACGTTTTGGAAGCGACAAGAGATTTGGGTCAGACCAGACCTTCGCGACTAAGCTTCCGTTTCGGCCCCTCGACAACAGATTGCCGGAAGAACCCAACTCTGAGATTTGCAGGGTATAATGCGGACGTGGACGGATACGTTACGATGCAAGGGGGCAGGATCTCTCAGGAGCTGAAAGAAAAGCAGGAGTCCCCAATAATGGTCGAGGTGAAAGCATCTGGCTGGAAAGAATACGTTTGGAAGCAGCTGGTTGCCGAAATGGCGGCTTGGATCTACGAGACAATGACACCCGATGACTCGACAAACGCAGCCAAGGCCGGCATCATGCATCGCAAGGTCATGTTCACTCAGCATGGGGCCCAGATCTATTTGATCGTTGGGTTCTTCGGCAACGACTACCTCCAGTATATCAACTCGTGGAGGGAACAGAAGGACGAAGTTCTACCCCTCAATCTTTCGGCCGACATCGAACTGCATAAGCACATGACCTCACCGGACAAGATGGATGACCCCGAGGAAATCGCTGCAGTCAACAAAATCAAGTCGGGTATGCTACAGATGTACCGGTGGGGGCCCTGGAGGTTGGACATGAGAGAGGATATGCATGCGTTTTTCACCATCTTGACAGCGATATTGCACGCCAAGGATCGCCAGTATATCGAATATGTCAAGCAACGGGAGCAACGGGGGCGTACGGCGACTACTGGAAAGGTCAAAAGAACCAAGAACTAGAAAACCTTCATTCCAGTACTATGATACTATGAGATAATATGAATAAATGAGATAATCATGAAGTAATCGTACCCAATTGTGGAATGAACTTATGAAATAATCATGAAATAATCATTATTAACGTACAAAAAAGGAACGGAGGAATGGTTAGGTATGCTTGCATGAAAGTTTTCTTTTTAGCTGAGCTGACTTGACGAATAATTCTATTGGTTCAGGAAATACATGCTCTCCTTGCTACCAGTCTCCCAGCAGTAAGATACCAATATTGTGCATACCCAGCTCCTTCAGCGTTGCGTTGCTGTTCCTCAGTAGTACTCAAGCTGAGCGAGAGCCCATGACAGGAGCCATTTATATTCCTCGTCGCTGCCGTCAAGATTCTTCGTCTCGCCTTTCTCCCATTTGCATTCGTCCACAATGGAGAAGTGGAATCTGAATGGGTTGATATTCTGGTCCAAGTAGGCTTCAAGGACACGGAAGTATCCCGGCTTGATGGAAATCAACCAAGCGCTGAGCCTCCGTTTCCTGCCAAAGTATGTTGTCTGCCGGTCGAGAAGGATCGTCAACGCTTGAATTTCGCAGTTGTCAATGGATTCAGGCGTGTGAACTCCATCCGGTATCTCAATGATGGCTCCCATCTCTCCCTCTGGGTTGTGGAAAATGTAATGTCCTGCGCTCCAGTGCTGCCGTGAGCCATTGAGATTGGCGGATGGTGAACGCAGACCATACATAATAGCATCCCCATGATACTCGTCGTTCAACTCAATCTTGACGGGGACTTTGAACGGTAACTTCACATTCCACCTGTACGTGGATAGCCGTTCGTCACTTATGGGTCCGCATCCAGCCAAGTAGCCAAGGGCCCGTGATAGCAAGAGCGTGATCCCATAGGTTGTTTGCGACGGCCAATCCCCGTTGATCCAATCTGGCTTGGGCCATAGGCTGTCGTTCTTATCCTCACTCAGTCGAGACATTTCGTCCTTTGTAAGAGGACGGAACTGACGTCGGAAGCTCTGCCCAGCACTGGCTTGAGACCTGACTTGGGGCCTGACTTGGGGCCCGGCGACAGCGCGCACTTGAGGAAAGCTGCTCGGAAAACTCTGTATTCCAGGAATGTCGGTTGTTTTCCGTGAGGCATCATGCAGTGGAAGTTCCTTCCTAGTGTCTTTGCTTGGGCTGCCCAAGGGTGTATTCTCGACCCCCGTTGGTGTCGCAGTACGAGGCACGACAGATGGAAGAGCGGCGGGCACGACAGATGAACGAGCGGCGGGCACGACAGATGGAAGAGCGGCGGGATAGGTGGGATAAGTCGGGGTAGCGGGAATGATGCAATCCCGAGGTTTGTCGAACAGCCAGATTTCAATTCGACCAACGACATGAGGCGTGTCATCGCTGACCATTAGATGGCCCTGTGCAGGTAGATTGTCGGTCCAATCGCAGAGGTCTGCCCAATACTCTTCCTCCAGAAGATGCGCCATGATGCTGGACCAGTTGAGGCGGTTGGAAGTCGAATGGGTAGTGATGATGAAAAAGAAGTTACAATGTAAGTTGTCCAAATCAAGTTGCGCAGGCAGTGGGAGAACGAAACCAGGATTTGTAGCTGATTTGGTAGAATGATTGCGTTTGGTAGAAAGAAAACGCGGGTCAAGTTCCAAATGGAAAATTGCGGACACCACCAGCTTTAAGTACCTACGTTCCTAAATTAAGGTTTCCTTTGGGGCTTAGGCAGCGGAGATACCTAACGATACAGGCAAACCTTCAAATTTAAAATTCTATTGATTAGGTAAGTAATTGAGGATTTGGGTGTTCTTTCAAACGTGCCTTATTCCGAGAATTTGGAGCGAGGTTGGTGTGATGATATCCCAATCCATGCTGGGATACACTGTCAATGTCCCCCTATGCTACCCCTATCTTTGCTCATCGTGCTGTACGGGAGCATGTATCGGCATTGATAAACGAACGTATCGGATGCACTTGACTTAGGTTTTCCAGCGCCAAAGCTATTCGACCGCTCCTGTGCGACTTCGTATGTCATGTTGACCACTCGCGCTCTGTATGAGCTTAGGTGCCGGCGGCGGCAGCGAGCAATGGGAATACAGCATCGTCCAGACCGCGGTCCAGATGTTGGAAGAGGACCGAGGCCGCCGCCTACCCTCCAGCATCAAAGGCAAGATCTCCGACGACTTCAACAAGAGCAAGCGCAACCTGGGGCCCGCATGCACCCGCAAGTGGTACACCTTCGAGGGCCTCGACGAGGACCGGGACGCCACCACAATAAGCAGATTAAGGGCGATTCGCCTGTCTACGTCCACCGTCCCCTGAAGCCCGAGCCGGAGAAGAAGAACGCAGCACGGATTGTCGTCTGCCTCGCTGTCTCGGCTCTGGTGCCTGCATTGGCGCTCACATTCGTTTTCAGCTTATAAATACAGGTAGAAAGAAATAACTGAGGATTATGATTTATGTCTAACTACGCAAAAATCATGGGCACTCGCTATTGTGGGATACATGCGCAGAGTACCAGAGGGGTTTCAGCGCTGTTGAGGCTTGGTTACAGGTAGTGAATCAGACGTCGTCCGTACAGTTATGTGACCCTAAAGCCCTCGTGGGTTGCGAGTTAAATTCCAATTCATTTGCGTATTGGGCAGATTGGAACTCCAGTCTCATGCAATGCAACTCTGCTTCACCTGCAGCATATAAATTGCGAACCTTACCACAAATAAATTCCTCGCAAACCCCAGCTCATTCCCTTTTTGATGCTGTTGCACCACTATGCCTCTCAATCGACATCATCAGCCTTCCGCACGCGGTGTAAGTTCTTTCAGCCTTGAACTTCTTCATTGGTACTTGTTCGATTCGAAGGACACTTCTGACACAATTTTGCAGGACGGAAACACCAAAGACGACCAATCTCCCACCTCCATCCACCGCCAACTCGTGCTCGCCCCAATGAACGAACTCTCCGTCGACGACGTGCTGCAGGCCGCACGGCTTCTCCGGAAGTTCTGCAAAGCGACCTGGAAGAACGCGCAGTTGCTGTGCAACACCAGCGAGTTCGTCAGCGAACTGGATGCCGCCATGTTCCGCGACGGCGTGGTCAAGCTCCGAGCCGTCAAGAAGCGCAACAGCCTCATGAAGAAGCGGCTGCGAAACGAGCGAGCGAGCTACCTGGACGGGCGCGCCGAACTCCGCCGGGAGATTGAGGAAATTGAGCGAGATGCGGATTTGATCGAGGACGTTGACCAGTGGTCGGTTGATTTCCGGAACAAAGAGGTGAGAATCGCATGCGCTGATGTCCTACGTTGTTTCATGCGTTTACTAATAAGTTGCTGCACAGTTCGCAATGCTTGAGAACATGCTTCAGATCCATCCTCATCCATCGCGATTCCAATCCGTCAACCACTATCTTGTCGGCATTACCATTTTCGGCCTTCTTGTTTTGGCGGTCGCGCTGGCCATGGGCCGAATCTCGATCCGGAATCAGTGTTCCCTTGATTAACATCGCCTGCTTGTTCACTGGAAGATACCACGCCGGCTCTGCTTCTCCCACACTGGAAGAACAAACAACAGGATGGTCTTGTACTATGATAAACATGTATAGATATGTACTACACAGGATAGCATACGCGAGCAGAGTCCTCTGCATGAACATCGGGGGCTGAAAACCTCTAGGCGAGAAGCCAAATCATGACAATTGAACCATGATCATACCACACTGCCTGGCTGTGTCTAATCCAAATTCTCGAATACCAAATGTGCCTCATCGCCCGCCAACAGTCGCAGATCATGGGACCTCGCCCATGCCCTCGTCACTTCTTTATCCTTGCGTGTATGTACAACTACTTGCGATGAGCCTGTCAGCCGCCTCTACGATAACGCTAGATGGACTGACCCAAAGTAAAATGTAATGTGAGATGTGTCTGGTGACTTACCCAAGCGAGCATACCGACGGACCAAGTCGGCCGTGTCACGAAACCGGACCCCGCATCTCTGGAAGTGCTGTTCCGCCCTTGCGCACCGGAGAGGGTGTTTGGTGCATATCGGGTTGTCGCAGCGGCTGGACGGGCACCGCAAGGTGTACAGGGCGGTGTGGTCGCGGCCTCTTACGGTGATAGTGAAGTCAAAGACCCAGTAGTGCTCCTTGGTGACGAGGGCGGTTTCGATCGGGGGCTGTTTGGTGTACAGCCGCTTATTAATGGGTGGAGCCGACGTTGTCGTGGCGGCGGGCCGTTTCGTCGCGCGTAGCACTCTGGTTGGCGGTGGTGGTGGTTGTCGCTCGTTGGTGGGACACGGCGCGGTTTCGCCTTGGGGGACTTGGCTGGGTCCGCCGGAGTAAAGTCGGTTGCTGGGCATCATCCACTGTAACTGACAACACTCGGGTGTCCACAGGATGATTGTTATAGATTATCATTAACACTCTTATGAGGGTCCCGTCTATTAAGACAAGGAAGAGACTGAGTATTGCCAGCCTGACTTTTAGCAGAACCCTTGTTGGAATGGAATGCTGGAGGGTATCGTCTTTGTCTTTCTCTTCTTGAACTCCAGGTGATCACAACGAAATTCCGACGAATGTAGCGAGTTCATCCATAGACGCTTCCAAGCCCAACTAAGAAAGAAGTTATTAAGATGCAGTTTATAGTTAAAAATTGTAGGTCTTATACTCGACATCGAAATTGTTGCTGTGGCATACTGCTAACTTCCGACTACCTAGACTACAATGATGGAGAAGAGAGTTTCTACAGCGACCCCGTGTACTTCCAATACGTGACGTAATTGAAATCCTTGCCGCCATCGTACCACGGCCCGAGACTGAAACTCTTCCCATCGCTCGTGGTGCCCGTAAACGCGAGACCCGAAGCCGAGGTCCGCTTCAGCGTATCCAGTCGCATGGTCGGCGCGGAGTTTACGTTGTTGTTTCCGTAGTTGCCGATCAAGATGACGGGTCCGTACGAGATGGCGGCCAGGCTCGCGTCGTCGTTGGCCTTGATCAGGTAGGGCCGCATAGGCAGCTTGATCGTCACCTTGTCGCCGTTGGCCCAGGTCCGCGACGGTACCTGAGCGTAGGTCCCCGTCGCGGTAGGGATATTCTGCTTCTGCCCGTTGACCGCGACCTCGGCCCCCTGGGTCCAGGACGGGATGCGGATCTTGAGCCCGAAGGCTGCGCTGCCGCTGCCGGCGACGGTCAGGACGACGGTGTCAGTGTTGGGGAAGTCGCCCGACTGCGTGACGCGGACCCCCTTCTGCGCCCAGTTCAGCGTCGACGGCGCGTACAGGTTCACGTAGAGCGCCCCGTCGTCGTAGCCGTAGATGGCGTCCATGAGCCGCGTGTTCTGCTCGACGCCCGACCCCTGGCAGCACCAGAAGGAGTCGTAGTCGGTGCTCCAGGTGCCGCCGCCCCAGACGGGCCCGAGGCCCTTGCGCGCGCCCGGGTTCAGCGAGGAGAAGTAGGTGATGTGGCCGTGGGCACTGTGCGGGTCCTGCGCGCCCAGGATGTGGTTCAGGAGGGCCCGCTCGTAGAAGTCCATATACCGCGTGCTGGATCCCTCGCCCGAAGCCCCTTCCAGGGTCCAGAGCTCCCGCGTCAGCTTCAGCATGTTGTACGTGTTGCAGTGCTCCGCCGTGTCCTTGGTCAGGTACCCCGCGATAGCGTTGGGCGGGCGGAAGTGCTCGTTCTGGCTGTTGCCGCCGATGGCGTAGCTGTGGGCGCCGACGACCATGTCCCAGGCGTGGCTGGCCACGTCGCGGTACTTTTGCGTGCCCGTCGCCTTGTACTCGTGCGCGGCGCCGACCCACTTGGGGATGTTGGTGTTGGCGTGGTTGCCGTTGAGCCGGTCCTCGCCGCGCGCCAGCCAGTCGAACGTCGAGGCCTGGTCGAAGCGCTGCGCCGTCTTGAGCCAGCGCTGGTCCCCCGTCTGCCGGTACAGCTCCGCCAGCACGTCCTGCATGCCGCCGTACTCGACGTTGAGGACCGACTGCATCTTGTCGTAGCTCAGCCGGCCCGTGCGGGCGTCGACCCAGGCCGCCATATCTAAAAGGACAGTCTTGGCCGTCTGGTCGCCGATGTTGCGCCAGACGTCCAGCAGGCCCGCCATGGTCTTGTGCAGGGCGTAGTAGACGACCGTGGTGCTCTGCCCGTTCTCGACCTTGTCGAACTCGGACTCGGGGAACCCGCTGAGGTAGCCCGCCGCGAAGCCGGCCGCCTGGCTGTTGGCCTGGCACTTGCGCAGCTCGGTCACGAAGCCCGTCGCGCGGGTGCGGCACTCGTCGTCTTTGAGCGAGGCGTAGCACTGCGACCAGGCGCTCAGGAAGTGGCCCTGCATGTGCGAGCGGAAGGGGAAGTCGGGCGCGTCCCAGCCCCCGTTCTTCTGGGCGCCGTTGGTGGAGAGCTTGTGCGTGGCACGGAAGTTGTACAGGAGGCGGTTCGTGTCGACCGACTTCAGGTAGCTCAACGTCCGGTTCTGGTTCTCGACGTTAACAGTTCGTGTGGTATATAGCGGTCATGTCCCCTATGGGATTGATGATGACGATGGGCATATGCGATCTCACCTGGTTCTCTTGGACTCGGCCATCGTTCAGCGTGACTTGGCTGATATCAAAGGCATGTGCTACGACGCCGATATCGCCCGTGACGATGGGTGCTGCCTGCCCCGCAACCAGCGGCGCCCAAGTTCCCACCAAGGCCAAGGCCAGACAGTTGGCGATAATTCCGTGCATCGTTGTCGAAACCAAACAGCATGAGACAGAAAGCTATCAATTCAGGATCCCAAGACACGAGATGAGATTCGTTGGCAGACTATATGTACTTATATACCTGCGACCCGTACTTGTGGTTCGACTCTGGTCGCCACGCCATCATGGGGCAATCAATCTGGACAAACTCTCGGACAATTGGTCCACCAATCAAAAGCCGCAGCGAGTTCCAGAACGGGCAAGAGGCACACCCAGCTGATTGACGGGCATGTACGACTCTGCCAAGATCCACCAATATCTGGTTCGATGACCACCCGAGACTGTCTTCGTATAGCTGCACCGAACCAAAGTTTTCGGAGGGAACATCCCGTCCCCAGCTGTGAGGAGTAAGGTAAGGTTGCATTTTGACAGATGATCCCCCACACCCGACCTGCACCCCGCATGGTTTAGTGGGTATTGCGGTTTAAGCGTGCCAATCGGGGCCCGTTGGTGGACGATACCAATATCTTGCGAGAGCAGCAGCATTAAGTATTCACCGGGTTGTAAGCATCGTTAGTGCTGCTACCTCGTATCTGTAGCTCGTCAGATACGCCTCCTACTCAGGCGAGCAACAGTCAGTTAGCAATTCTATGGGCTGTGGACTTTGATTTCATATTCGCTCGTTTTGGAACTACATGTATCATAAATTGTTACTACGGCAGACGAAACTCCACATGGAAAGACTAAGATCATCATCGCTAAAACCCGATCCGCCATTGACAATTGGTCTCCGTCCCCCTGAATGACAATGAACCATTAGGATCAAAACCTCAGTAAGGGGACAGTGAGAACACATCAGCCTAGAGTTCGTCCTCAACAGAATCCAAATAACTCTCTTCCGGTGCTTGGACAACTCTTCTTCTTTTGGGGATCGGGCTCCGTATTCTATCCCTTTGTGCGTCTTGCCGCGAGCCGAGAAAGAAGGAAGAGCAGGGAGACCCAGGTCTCTTTTTACCAGTAGAGGAGTGAGGAGCCGTAGTCGAAAATACCATGGAGGAGACGTGACCGGGAAGGCCGTTGGTTACTCGCGGGGTGGTAGTGTGGAACCTGCGCTGAGCCTTGGTACGAGTCGAACGAAAAAGAAGAAAGAAGAAAGAAGAAAGTACAGTATCGCAAGTGCCTTCCAGCCCTTACGAGACGTCTCGGAAGCTTTCTCATCCAGTCGACTGGCTCCAAGCACGTCAAGCGCGTCAAGCGCGTCGTTAATCGTTTGGATATGTCTCCGTTTCCATGTAGCATCGCAACTTCTTTCGACAACTCTCTGAGAGACCCGATCCCTCCACTGCTGGTGTTCCTTGCTGTCGCGGGGACAGATGAGAGTGAATATAATCAACTTCTCGGCTTCCTGAACCTCTCCGGAAACATCTGCCCCGTACTTGTCTTCTTGATAACAGCCAAAGTCGGAGTGGAGCCCTAAATGTAATTCTTGACTCGAAACTACACAATGCCACACTCCTGTAGGTCTCCGATAAATGATTGCCTGTCCAATGTCTCCTGGAACTCGGAAACCTAATTTCATATGCTGACGACGAACGAAGTCAATGGCAGTCTGTTCGCCTTTCGTTTCGTGTTGCTCCCAACGAAACTCGCACCCAGCAGCCATGACTAACTGCTTGATTTGGTTGATGTTAAGAGGGTTGTCTGGTAAATCTCCTCCAAGGGTCTCCCACCAGAACTCGTGCACATCCTTGTAGGCAAGCAATTTTGTCAAGGCAACTGAAACACAGTTTTGTAGAAAATGGTTGGGGTTGGCGGGCGAAATGCAAACATTAACGTATTCGAGAAACTCGTCGATTGTCGAAGGGTTCGTGTCGGAAGCGATCCTTGCTGGAGAAATGGTCAATAAGGGACTACATTCTATTGAAAAAAGGGACGTACAGTCTCGCAAATTGGACGTGGTCGCGGCCATGGTATGAGAGCCGTGGTGGAACAGGGCCAATAGCTAAAGTATTAGGCTTGGACATTCGGGGCTCAGGATAGCGTCGATTGAGTTATTCCGGGAGCGCGGTTCACTCCAACCCGTAGCGCGGCTGAGCAGAAAAGATTTGGGTTGAACAGCTTGCAAAACGTTGGGAGTACGTGAGTTTTATCTATTTTTGCGTTGCATCGTGTCGCACCTGCGACGCCACGGCTCTGCAAGCCATATTGTGATAGGCCCATGACTTCAGGGATGGGAATCCCGGGGAAAAAAAGAAAATCGCCATTGCGCGATTCGCAACAGATCAAAACTCTCAATCAGATGATTTTCTTGATTGACATGAATGACTGAAATCGTTCATGATCAATTCGACCGGTATTAGTATACTAGTATGTCCCTATAATCCAATTCTTTGTGTTTTTGGCACTTTTCGGAATCAAGCATGGGCGACGAGCCACATCAAGCTGTCTTACCCAGTCTGGCCGTGGGGCGGAAGCCCAAACCGCGGCCTCGAAACAACACACCTCGGCGAGGTCTGACGGTGGATGACATCCTAGCAGCTGGAAGCCTATGCGGTCTGAAGGCTCGTGAAATTGGACAAACTACGATTGAAGACATTCTTGTCGGTGGGGGTTCCAAAAAGCCGAACAGCAACGAAAGCAGGCTTGAAGCTGAAGCTGCAGGGAAGGTTGGCCCAGCTGAATGCTCCAAAACCTTTGCCTGCCCATTTCTCCAGCACAACCCAGCCATCTACCGGCGTTGGAGATCTTGCGCCTGGTCCGGCTGGCCAAATATTCACCGACTGAAGTACGATATCCTTCTTGAAATGGCGTGTATCCTTGCTGACATGTTGACCCCAAGGGAGCATTTGACGAGGAAGCACGTGCTACCAAAACATCGGTGCCAACGATGCAGGGTGGATTTTAAATCCCATATCCAGCTCTCGAGCCACCAGCGTCTCCAGACCCCCTGTCGGCTTCAGCCTGCTATTATGGAAGAAGGGATCAATGACGACCAAATCCAAAAGATACGGTCAAAGAAGAGACTCCAAGGAAGCCAAGCAATGTCAGAGGAGGCAAAATGGATAAATATCTATCAGATCCTGTTTCCAGGAGAGAGCAATAGTCCATCCCCATGTGAGAACATTCTTTTTTTCTTTCTTCTTCCTTACCCGAGTTTCTTCCATCAGGTTTCCTTGTGGACCATGAGCTTACAAGCTGTATTTAGATCATGACTCCAGACAAAATGGATATGCTCAAAGTCCCGACTTTACCAGTGAACCGGCCAAAGCCCTTCTTAAAGATGTCAATACCCAAATTCGTAAGGAGTTGCCAAAAGTCCTGCATCCGAGAGCTATGGAACGATTATTCCAAAACTCCTCGGTTCAAATTGCAGCAGATGATTTGGTGCAAATGGCACAGGATGCCTTCGATAAAATCATGCAAGATCTGATTTCAAAACACACGCCTTTCGATCTGTCAGAGACAACTGTTGCCGATGGACGTTGCGAGAGTCGTGCATCAAATGCTTCCGCCACAGCCAACGAGGATTCATTCCAGCTCGACCTGTCTCATGAAGCCTTTGCCATGACGGACGTTGGGAACAGTAACACCGACGACCTCTTCGGACTGATGGGAGAAGCTTTTCCAGACCCGGGGCATGAGTTCGATTTCCTGCAAACCACTTTCGATGCCGAGTCGACGAATAAATGACAGAAGATCAAATTCGGGTAAACCATGTGCCAGTATGTAATCACACTAGGTTACGCACGCCTACTTTAATGCATCTGCTGTCTAAAACCTAATAAAATTCATGTTCACCAGGTTATACTAAGTTCCCTAGTTCAATGCTAGCAAGGGGTGAGGGTCTGGTTGGCGGCATCCATCATGTCTTTTACCAACCCTACTATCGTCACGAAGGCCGGCAACTGCCTCGAGGTCCCGAGTGTCGCGTCGATTTACTGCCATAATTACATGGATGCTTGCCTGCCTCCCGTCTCAAAATGTCCGTTCCCAAGCATGTTGCACCCCCCGAACCTCAGACAGCGACCATCGAGGCATGTAGCCGTTTCTCATTGTCCGTTTGTTATTAGATACATGTTTTGACTTTATGATACATATGAGTTGGCTAACCAACTGGCTTTTCCAGTTCTTCGAAGTCGTGAAAGCTTCCCCTGGCCGCCCCGTCCCATAATACGAGCTATGTGAAGAGCCAATAGGTGATATAACACTAGCCTTACGATACGTTCTAAATGATGTATAAAGGCTTTTCGTTCAACTAGTCTTTTCATGTGGAGATCATCTTCTATGCGGAGTATTTCTTCTTCCAGATGCGGCAAACCTCGAGGTATGACGTACCCTCTGTATTGTCAGGGGTTAAGATGACGGCTGACGATGGCATACAACTTCCCAGGAGCTTTTGCTCATGTGAGACGCATTTAAATAGTAGACTACTCTGGAGTAGGGCATTTCAAGACCCCATAAGTGTAAAGATACGAATAGAGTGATTCACTATGCTGTAGTTCATGCCCAGCTCTTTTGTACGCCCCATTGAGACGTTGGTGGCCCTGGTTTAGCACAGGTACTCGTGCGCAGCATGTAGCAGCATAAAGGGATGTGAGGCTATATTATCTGGAGGACCAGATGTGTGGTTGGAAATCCTGCAGGTTTTCATCTGACTGTGTGACACGGAGAGGGCGAGGATCTTACTAGCGCATGTACGTCCGCAGGAAGTAGGAGGAGAAGAAGTAGAACGGAAAGGAAAGCAGAAAAGCGAAAGAGAAGCTACGACCATGTCGTACGCCTTCATCGCGAGATATATATGTGTGCATGTCTATGTGGATAGCTCTGGCCCATTAGCCACTTCCAGTATCTGACATACGACGAACTCGTAAAACCCCATGCAATCGACTTGGCGATGGCATAGCTCCGTATCGTATCGGGCTGGGGTGCAGCGCCCATGGATACATATGCCGATGCTTCTATCGACCCTTGTCTCGGGGGTGGCCTTGGCGGCCGACAAAACATTGCTTGGTCTTGTTTGGAGCATCTATGCACGCCACGCGACAGAATGACTGACCAGAAGGAGAACGAGGCCCGGGATTTTCAGGCGGATTATATGCGTGATGGCCTTTCAAGGGGATAATCCTGAAAATTCGATTAGCAGAGCCCGAGGTAGTCTGTCAGTCAATTACTCATGTAGACATTGTCTGAGCTTTATCTGCCATCCGAATGTAGTGGTTCCGGGCGATGGCGCAAGCAGCTGAACAATTGTCCAGCAATTGACAATCGACATCCACCAGCATACGTAGGCCCTTGTCATATCTGCCCCCAAACAGGAGAAGAACATGGCCCTGGGCGAAATTGACTCGCGCATCAGAGCGGGAAGCAGGAATAATGTTTTAAGCATGAATACGTAAGTTACCACCAGCGGTAACGGGAAGGCAGCGGCTGGGCGATTGGTTCGTCTTGATTCTTTGGGGGCGCTCGCTGCTGGCCTGGTTCGCTTGTCGCTGGACCGGGATTTCACGCAGCTCGAAAAGGAGTGCAGTGCCGGTGCTAGACAGGGGCCGCGGGCCACTAGCACAGGCCTGTAACGCGACCCCTACCGACAGGTCTAAAAACGTATGTACACTAAGAACCGGGCCCAAGATGAAACAGAGATGCAAAACCCCAACGCGTTTGCGCTTGTGCTGTTCTTACCTAATGCGCCGGCAATAGATGATGGGTGCGGGCGGGGCAGCAGGTAGGTGCAGTCTTTCCAGAGAGGGAGGGAGGGCACAGGCAAGAAGAAATGGTCGACGTTGCAGCAGGGACGGAAATGGGTGCGCACGCTGGCGCGGATCAATCAATGCGTTGTCCAATTTGGGAATGTTCGAGACCGAACTGGAGACTCCGAGCGCCATCGTTTTTCCAGTGCGACGGTAGCAGGAGTCGCCAGGTCTGTGGAGGTGGAGTTGCGCAGTCCAATTTTCCCAGTCCAGTTTTCCAGTTTTTTCCAGTTTTCGACCCGAGTCTGGCGGTGCAGCATGGGAAAACGTGGTGCGAGAACAGAAAAATTGGGAATTGAACGTTTTCTGGAGCATGCGCTGACAGCAGTGCAGTGGTGGTAGTTTCCGGGGATTTTAGTGGGTGGTAGAGCGATCATAGATCTCATCTGGCAGTTTTTGCCGCTGATTAATAGCGCTGGACAACGACACTTCGCAATCACCGCGACACCGCAATAAACACTTCCATCACGTTCAACTATCAGCGCGACCCTTTTCTGCATTTCGGCCTCGACCCTTGCTCCTCCGAGTCATGGCAATTACGCAAGCCTTCCCGGAATGATCCTCCACGGTTTCCTCGGGTTTGGTTCCTGTCGCTTTTTGTTCTTCTTTCCTTTAACCTTAGACTCGTTTAACATGCCCCCCAAAGCGACAGGGCAGGGGAGCAGCTTTAGCGGATGGACCGAAACATCAGAGCCCCCTGTCTCCGACAACTTGGCACATTCTCGACGTCCCGCTTCCAGCTTCTGCCCAGCGCTTTGCCAACATCGCCCGTCGACACGAAGAGGGCGCAAATGTCCCATCGTACCATCGCTGGGCAAGCAGCCAAGGGCCCTGGCAGCCATTACGAGCCCAGACCTGGGCGCGTGGTGGGGTGGGTGTGCTAGGTTAGTGTCCGCCTGCACCGCTGGGGGTTCTTGTCTGAAGTTTGCAGGAAAACATGCCCAAACGAGCCAGAGGGTCGTCGTGCCCGCCAGTCAACTCGAGCCGACCGCTGTAAACGACTCCACAAACGTCGACCCCGTCTCCACAATCGGCCCATCCCTGCGACGGATTCTGTTCCAGATGATCTTCACTACCGGCGCGCACCTCATTGGCCAGATGCTGCTTCTCCAAATCAGCAACCAGCTGGACGACCGGACGAGGCGTCAATCAACGCAAGTGATCCGCCCGGGATGGCAAGGACCAGGCATTGCAAAAAAGAGGCTTTGATATTGGCCCCCCTGGACGAACTGCTACCCTCTCCCACGATGCCTGGTCAAACGGCCCCGTCAGCACCTCGCATCGCGCAACCCGAGCGTCTTCGTCTCCCGAGTCGAGTCGTTTATAATGCCCTCGATTCCTGCCGTTCTACTCTTCTTCGGGCCTTTTGCTCAGTTTTCGCTCATCCATTCTACATTTGTTTCTCTCCGCCAGCGGGTCTGATCTTCTCTACCTTTCGTCGTCAATCTTTATACTACTCCCGTTTATTGTATCCATAATTCTTTTCATTCCCTAGCCGTGCAGGTCGCAGTTTCCCGAGTCTTTTCTATACTCAACCGTCACGATGCCTTCGATCCGTCAAACTCTCCTCGCCGCGGCCCTGGCTGCTGTTGTCCATGGCCAAGGTGTCATCGTCAAGGCCCAGGGACCCAAGGGCCCGGCCAGTCTTGGTCTGCTAGGTATATCTCCCACACGTGCAGTGTATTGTACGCCCTGCTGTCAGACCGGTATCTAACTATGGCAATCTAGTCGACCCCACCAAGCCCGATGCCAACGTCATCAGGCAGAAGGAGATTGTGGACAACGTGGTGAACGAGTGCGGTAGAACCCTTCTCGCCGGCAACATGGATATCGGCGAGAACACCGAGATCGCGCTGAAGGCCAAGGCCGTCACCCAGGTCACCAAGGGCGCCAACGTAGACGTCACGATCCGTGCCATCAACGCCGATGGCAAGGGCCCCTACATCTGCGATATGGACATGCAGAGCAACGCCGCCGGTGCTGTCGGCCAGGTCAACCTGACTGTCGCCGAAACTACCGCCTCTAACGGCGATATCAGCCTCAAGGTCAAGATGCCCGCCAACATGGCGTGCATCGGAGGTAAGTCTACTACATTTTCCACTTATGGCAATACCTCGAGCTGGCTGACACGCACCCCACAGCCTCCACTGGTGACGTCTGCACCGTTCGCTGCCGCAACTCTGCCGCCAACGGCCCCTTCGGCGGCTGCTTCGCCGTCCAGCAGACCGACACGACCGCCAACAAGAACACCCCCCAGAACATCAAGACTAAACAGACCCTCAAGGCCGTCCAGGCCCAGATCGCCCAGAACGTCAAGGACTTCCCCGCCTACGTCGCCGCCAACCAGAAGGCCCCCACCGCTGATGACCAAGGTGTCTTCGCCGTCAACGAGGTCCTCGGCATCGACAGCAAGGCTTCCGCCACTGCCGGTGCTGCCGGTGCCCAGCCTACGGGCGGTGCTGCTGCCGGTGGTGCCAAGGCTGGTAACGGTAACAAGGGCAACAAGGGTAACAACGGTGCTAACCGCGGTGGCAACGCTGCTGGTGGTAACGGTGCCAACCGTGGTGGCAATGCTGCTGGTGGCAACGGTGCTAACCGTGGTGGCAATGCTGCTGGTGGTAACGCTGCTGGTGGTAACGGCGCCAACCGTGGAGGCAATGCCGCTGCCGGTAACGGTGCCAACCGGGGCGGCAACGCTGCTGCTGGCAATGGTGCTAACCGGGGCGGCAACGGCAACGGCAACAACAACAACCGCCAGAAGATGCGACGCAACCGCATCGCCTTCATGGCCTAAGCGTTCCATTGGAAACATCGTGGAGATGGCTTGCCCATCAAGTGTGGTCTGATCTTTAGATTACTCTACGCTTAGCCGTATCTTCTGCTCTGGAGTATCAAGGCTTAGAACAATAGAATAGTGTTCATCTATCAGTTTCTGCTTTTTTTAATGCAACTAAATTAAGCTGCCTCTATCATAAAAGGCATAGTAACTATGTTCGTACGAAGACCCTATTCGCGATGAGGGTAACAAGCAAGTGCTCTGATGGCTTTCAACTCGGCAATCTCCCATTGCTTCTGTTTTTCGCCGCCAACACAGACTAAACCTAAGGCTCGTCCAGCCTCGTAAGGCGTAAACCCGGCTCGAACAGGCATAGAAACCAGCTTCATACCCTCGCGAAAAGCCTTGTTCGGCAGGTGTTGAACCGTATAGTTGCTGGTCGTAAAAAGGCACTCTTCCTTTGCATCAACTTGGGTATCCTGTCCACCAGCACTGGACCAATCATCGGCGGTGCCAACTAGATTAGCCCAATGACGTCGAGGGCACTTCTTGCACTCAGCCCCCCAGCCAATAATCTCCCGTACGGCCCGTCGAAATGTATAATGGGTCTCAAGACGAGGGCGTACACCTGGCAATATACCCATCATACCGCGAGTAGACCTGCCACTGCTGAAACCCGCAGTGACGTTCCAATAATGGTGGTCTCCTACTGGCTGACGGCGGATGACAAAGCCAGAGACGCGGGGTATGTACCAGAAGCCGCCGCCGGGGTAGAGTCGTGTCTCCGTAGTTTTCAATCTAGTGCTGTAGCTAGGGGTTAGTAGATTATTTCAAGATTATTTCATCCGAAACATACCTGTCATGGAAGACGTTGGGGTAGGCGAATAAGTGTGGCAGACGACTTTGCCAGTGCGCAAACTCGCGGAGGCGCGATCGGCGTATAGACGTAGCCTTATGAGTCTCCCAGGCTCGGTATCGTAGCAGGGGACATTTCTTCTTCCAGCTGTTGACACTCTTAAGACCGCATCGATACAAGGAGTAAAGAAGATCCTTCTCGTCGTTCGTCAAGAATAAGGCTGTCATGTTGTCGGTCGCCATAATAGCATCTTCAGCCGCTGTAACTGTATCTTCGACAGCCATGATAGCATATTCACCCTCTTCAGCCTTCTTTTTCGCCTTTGCAGCTTTCTTTTGGGCATTTTCAGCCTCCTTGGCTCGAAGGGTGTTATATTCATCAATCGAGTCGAAGATGACCTCCTTATAAAAAGCAGGACGATGCTTGGCATGTCGTAGACGCTGGGCCAGCTGGTGGGCGGTGGTAATCCAGTGTTCTCTCCAGTTCTTATACATATTGAACTTGGTAGTCTGTATAATAGCGTGTTAGCGGATGAAGTACTCCTAGGATAATCTGCACATACCTCGCGTAGTCGACGCTGAAGCTCCTTCTGGTGCTTCTTCATTGCCTCTTCGTCCGTTTGATTAGCGTCTTCGTCGACATCAGGGGAGTACATCTCGCGAATCTTAAGGATCTTCATAACTATGTCCTTAAGTGTACTGTCGACGAGGTTCTTCTTCTCACGTGGCGTCATGGAGGCGGGGAGTTTAGACAGAGATTTGCCTCCGTAATAAACTAGAAGGTGCTATAAGCTGTTAGCATAATATTAAATGATCATACAATAATCGCTTACCTCTTCAACCTGATGCTCTAGGTACGTGACGAATTCTCGCTCTGGGCTGATCGGTAAGTCGGGTATGATTCGTCTAAGGAAATCCTCAAGGACTTCGATTCTCTCATTCTCGTCGCGTTCGTCGAGCTGGGCATAATACTCTCCAAGCTCCCCCTCTACATCCTCCCATGTCTCATCGCCGTCCCAGTCCATGCGATCCTTGGTAGCACGGAGCTTCGCCCACTTGGCTTCGACCTGCCCCGGGAGCTTCTCCCGCTTTCCGCTAAGTTGTTTGTTAGTGTGAGAAAATCATGAAATGACTGTACACGTACTACGATTCGTAGGTATCCTCTTTGATCCTTTCAAACTCCTCGATCCGAATCTCTGCGGGGACATCGGGGTTCTTTTTAAGCCATGCGTCCTGCCTGCGCTTGATCGTCTGTTTGAGATTGGCACGAGCGCGTTCGATCTCTTTGGTCCAAGGTGGAAGGCTCGCTTGGCGGTTGCGGGCCTTGATGGTGTTCTCGTTAAGGGAAAGCTCCGACTCGGGCTTTCGCTTTTTTGAGGGCGCCATTATGAAAGAATGCGAACAAGAGAGTATCGAACGATTATTTCATAATAATCTCCTCCTTGATGAGAGTGGAGCGTAGGTTGTGCTCGCAGTAGTATGTGGCGTTAAAGAGGTTTGATTGTGCGGCGAGATATTATTGTTGAGATGCAAAGGATCTGTATTCAATTGAGTAATGATGTTTTTGTTTTTGGAAAGTACGATAGAAATCTTATTTTGGAACGTATTCTAACGTGATATCAATTTTCTCTGTTTCAAGCTTCGATCGCGCTGTAAACATCAATTTCAGCTACAACATTCAATTTCAGCTACAACATTCAATTTCTGGCCAAACAACGCAAGGTTTGCTTCCTTTCATATGAAATAAACATGAGATAATCACTGATGTCATTTTAGACCTCTTCAACATGCCGCCTAGAACACGCCAGACACCTCGGCGTCGCGAAGCGGCACAGCGTCCAGCCTCCCCAGAGGAATCCGAGCTTCCCAGTGATAACGACGACAGCTCTACACACCAGGTACACATTGCTTATTCCAATGATATTTCAGCTACTAACTCTTCTCTTAACAAAGGATCAGTCTTCTGACAGCTCCGAGCCGCATCCCCCATTCGGCGGAAAAACAATTCCTGGCTACGCAGGCAAGACACTTCCTGGTCTCGGTCGAAAGACGGTTGTTCCTTCCGCTGCACCCGACGAAGACCAGGACGTTGATGATAACGATCATCATTCTCCTCAGCCAGTCCCTGCCACTCGTACCAACATGCCGCCCGGACCTAAGAACAAGAAGGGTGTGGCCTCTAAGAAGCCAAAGCAGGTAGCTACCAAGCAGCCTCGAACTCGGGTAGACCCTCCCAAGCCGATGAAAATTCGCCGCTATAAGCCAGGAAGTATGTCTGATTGTTTTATTATGATTTTATTGCAATTAGATTTGCTAACACTACGCACAGCCGTGGCATTCAGAGAGATCAGAAGCCAGCAGAAATTCTCTCATCTCAGCAAATGCATACCCTTCCTGCCGTTCGCTCGAACTCTCCGGGAGATATCTGGTGATATATGCAACGGAGATCATAAGCTCAAGACCCCTACCGGCGCACCGTACTCTATGTTGTTGGGTCATGAGAAGAGATGGCAGAGATCTGCAATTGAGGCTGTACGTGAAGCTGCAGAAGCCATGCTTTGCGATTATTTCGGTGGTAAGCTTTATATTACATGAAATAACAATCAGTTCATCCATTAATACTCGTTAGCTACGAATCTTCTCGCTTTACACGCTAAGCGCATTACTATCCAAGCTAAGGATATGCAGCTTGTTCGACAGCTATTTTCATCGTACCCTACTCTCTCCCATTCATGGATCCACAATCGACCTTCCGCCGGACGCCGAGAGATGTTAAACAATGCTGGCCTACATTTCCGTCCCCAGCGTCCTATCAAGGAAGCTTTGGAAAAACAAGATCGGGAGAAAGCTGAAGGTTCTGAACGCACTCATGTCAGTCTGTACGCCGGCTTTGACGGTCGTCCGACGAAGAGACGGCGCAAGTAAACGATTGGTATGGTCTCAAAGGCTTCTGGCTTTATATCATGGGCTACGTTTACGTTTATAGTCCTTAAGCCGTAAACTAATGGTAACATATATTAAGAACCAACCAACAATAAACACGCAATGCACACCTCGTTGATGGTATCTAGGTTGATGTCTTGTAGTCCGATGTACTTTCACTTTCTTCAGATCTCGATAAAAATGGTTCTGCATCGCTGTTCCAGAGACCTCTTCTGAAACCTGTAGCACCACCACTTACCCTTAGCCGCACATCGCATCTTCATCCCTATTGCTTCCATATCCGTTAGAATGAGATGGGCAGCTACAAGAGACCCGGAACACTTCTCTGTGGCCCCGAATGGATCCGGGTCCCCCACCGTGGATTGGCCCAAGCTGCAGCACGGTAGCCAATAATTTGGAAGAGGCGGTGGGATTTATGAGCAGAGGTATGACGACCGTGGATGACGCGGAAATGCTGTAGCTACCTGATTACCTCGTCCGAGATACCTGGTCCTCCTTCAAGGTCCCGGTCAACGTCTTGCTGGGCGACGAATATCGGGGCGACGCCATTATGTACGGAGTGGGTACCCCGGCCCTGAACTTGTTCAACCCCGAAGACCGCGAGGACCGCGGACTAACCTGGCGTATACAGCACTGGCTTACTAATAACTACATGGTCTACCGCGACGGCTTCGACATGGGCGCCGTCAGCAAGATCCACCGGGGCGGCGACCACACCTGGCACCGCGACACCATCTTGGCTGACTTTGCGAAACAGTCGCGGTGGGTGGAGGGAAAGCGCGAACAAAATATGAGTTTAGCTCTCGCTTTCGGAGAAAGCTTCTAGCCTAAGCACTCAAGTTTCGTAAATATTTAAATGAAAGACTCCTCCGAAGATAAGATACAAGCTTAATTATTGACATTGCTGTCTGTCATTTGAAGCGTCCTAAGTATCCCTTCATTCTCTCATTTCCTTAGTTTCGACTTTTCAATTCATTATAATGGCTCTTCTATCCGAGGATCATTGGGAAGATCTCTTTAACTGGATTGAGAGCCACCAACAATGGAAACGCTTCCGCATCATTAAATCTCAGCCTTTGCGTCCAAACCAGAAGCTTCAGGTCTGGCTGCACCAGCTCTCACCAACGCCCAAGGCTGCAAAGCCAGCGGCCACCAAGAACAACACCAAGGCCTCAAAGCCACCCGTCAATGATGGTACTATAAAGAAGGATGCACCCGCTCGGAATGAAGTCGTTGAACGCCAATTCCGCCGGTTGAACCGCATAGAGCTGGCCAAACTGGCAGAATTCCAGAATTCCTCCCTATGGCCCTGGCCGGAGCTGGATAGGCGAAATCCCTGGCCACATGACTCCCAAACAATTGTGGACCGTTTGGGGGACGTGGTCGGCCACCTCAGCGGCAAGGCGCCTGTAAGTGACGACGAACTGCGCGCGGGCCGCATCAGGGAAACCTGGTTCACCATCAAAATCCCGGTCCGGGTCTTGCTCGACGACGAGTACCGAAGCGACGCCATCATGCGCGGCACGGGGTCCCCGGCCGAGAACCGCCTCGACCCCGACCCGGAAAAAGTAGACTTTTACGGCGACAGGATATTGCAGCCGCAGCACTGGCGGGCCCGGAGCTACATGTGCCACCGCGGCCGCTTCGACATGGGCGCCGTGATCCGGATCCACGCGGCCCCGGACGGCGACGCCACCTGGCATCGCGACACCATCGAGGTCGCTGAGCTGCATGCCCTCATCATCATGCTCGAGCGGCAGATGTTTCTCGACCCCGAGAAGCGCAAGCTCCGGGCCTGGCTCATATCGGTCAACTCCGAGCGCTTCCGCGTCCTCGAGGCCTATCTGGACCAGGACGTCGACGTGCACGCGTTCCACTTTTCTATACGCGGGGAGCGCGCGTGGCCCGTAGGAGAGCCGTATCCGAAGAAGAACATTTACGGGACCGATGAGGTGTGGAGGTGGCTTCTTTCGTGGGTTTTGCCGCAGCCACTGAATTAAGGGGAGGCCACAGAGTATATAATGGTCGCATCATGTTGTAAACATCAGATTATTGATAATTAAGTGCCTACGGTTAGTGAAATATCATGACATGGAGATGAAGACATACAGAACTCCAGGAACTCTCGTTGTGTATTATGCATTCAATTTTAATCCTAACATACACCCCTATTAGTATCACCAACATCTCATCAACTTACCTTTAAGCCCCCTGACTTACGAGCGCCTCAAGCGGCTCGGAGAGTTACTCAGGACCGTGCAACTTCTTCGCCCAGTGGCTTTACTTACCTTGACTCTTTCCTTGATCAGACTTCCACCAAACCCCCTCCCCTTGATGCTGCTTGGCATCCTTCGTCTTCCGCACGCACGCCCCCTTGACGCACAAGTGACACGCCTGCGCCGTCCTGCCCTCAGCATCATCGCCCACCCTCTGCGGCACCAGCTCCCGACACGCCGCGCCCCGGCAGTTTGCGCAGCCGCACCCGGTCCAGACGAAGCAACCAGCACAGCACCGGACGTGGCCGCAGTGCTCGCAGGTCCAGCCGACCTGCTCGTTCTGCCGGTTTTCGTCGCCGCTCCGGAGGCACTTGCAGCACCGGAACGGCTTGGTGAGACAAGTGCGAGGACACGCCGTGTTCAGGTCCGCGGGGAACTCTATGACGAGCGGCCTCGCGCACGGCGCCGGGTCCCTCTTGGACGGCGGCTGCAGGGGGTTGTTGCGCAGCAGGGACCGGGCGCGGGCGGGGGCGCAGTACTCCCACTTGGTCTCGACGTGGCCGCAGGGGTAGGGGCCGTAGAGGTGCTGCTGGCACATGGTTGCGATTCTGCGATGATGGGCTTTCTTGGTGGCTTGGGTCAGCAGTAGGGGGGCGAGGAAAGGTGTGGAGAGAGAAAAGTTACGACACGCTCTGATTGCTCAGGTAATGAAACTGGACATAACAGATTGTCCGGGAAGGGGGGGAGTGAAAATAACGAGCAATGCTTAGGCGTGTTCGTGAAGGTTGCGAGTGGTTTGGGTTTCTGGGATCTTCAACAGGGGTTGGGACCGGGGGCCTTATATAGGAAACTTCTAATAATAGCATTGAGTAAATATCAGATTATTGGTCGTGGAAGCTCAGACAAAGACCCAGATGCGAATAGAATTCTTGGAAACTGATGCTTTTCTCTGTCATAATTAGAGCTCGACATAAAGATAACCTGAGAATTCCATTCTTGTCCAAACAAAGCCAATGTCAAACCCCTAAGACTGGAGACAAAGGGCCATTACCATCCAACAGTGAATCCAACATTATGTCTTGCGGTTACGCGAAGGTACCCCCGCCGCCTTCTCCGCCTCAAAAATACTCTCCATATTCGCCCTTAAGCTCTCCTCTAACCCCGTCCACCCGTCCGGCCTCCCCAGCCGCCGCAGCAGCTCCGCCCCCCTCTCGCGGGGGACGTCGGTCTGGTCCACCCCCAAGTCCGCCACCGGCGCGATCTCTTCTTGGGGGCCGTACCACTCCATCATCAGCCGGCGGACCTGGAACCAGCTGAACCGCTCCCCGAACCCAAAGATGCGCTCGCGGTCCACGTCCTTCTGCGTCAGCGCCGCGACATAGAGCCGGCCCGCGTCACCGCAGTCAAGGTGCCACTGCGGCTGTATCGCGTCCAGCACCTGTCGATACGTCCCGTCCCACACCCAGCGCACCATGCCCGCCGTCGAGGGCACGCCCTGCGGGCCCGTGGGGTCCAGGCACCGCCCCATGACAGTGTCGAGTAGGACCGCGTTGCACGCGAACTGCGGCTTCTCCTGCTCGACCCACGCCCAAAACGCCTGCTCGAGCCGCGTCTTGAGCGCCATGAAGGGGGCCAGCACGTACTTGGGATCCGCATTGGCCGGGTTGAACACCAGGATGCCGTTGGACGGCGCCGAGAGCTCGAGAGCCGTCTTGTTCCATGAGTCTTTGGTGAGGGTCTGCCTCAGCGACGCGTCGGGCGTGTACGCCGCCCACGCCGAGCTCGTGAACACGAACCCGCGCATCAGCTTCCCCTCCGACTCCGACGACTCCGAGGCCCGCTTCGCTGCGTCCAGGACCGCGGCGTGCATGGGCCACTCCTCCGCCAGCGCGGCCTCGACGTCCTGCACGTTCATGTCGACGGGGCCGAGGACGTGGGCGACGCCGGCGACGCCGCGCATGGCCCCGTCCCAGACGGCGGGGTCCGTCATCTCCGCCCGGGTCGAGACGCGCAGGAGCTCGAAGCGGTCGGGGCCGTAGGCCTGCTCGAAGTGCGCCGGCATCCAGGCGCACTTCTCCAGGTTGCGTACAGTACCCCGGACGCGGTACCCCGCCGCCAGCAGCTGGTCCGCGGCGTGGGACGCGATCAGGCCGTTGGCGGCGGTCACCAGGATGAGGGAGTCGCGGGGGATGGTGGCTGGGTCGGCCATGATGATGACGACAGAATCTCGTCGAAAGTGGAGTGTGGTCAATCTGGATAAAGAAAAGCAAGTAACCACGAGGGCGGGCAGGTTCTTCAAGCCTTGATACCAGGTAAGGGTTCTTTGTCGTCCGTTCCTTGACTGCGTATGCTTGGGCACACAGACTCAAAGCAGATGGGATGGAAGAGCTAGTAGTCACCCTGGGCTGGGGTCGAGCCGTCATTTTCATCTTTATACCTATCCCGCCCCGGTTACCCCGTTCAATCCTGCTGGGCCGCCGTCAGGGCTGAGCTAGCGTGCCTCTAGCTGCATGACGATGCTGGCCGGAGTGGCTTTGACCATGGCGCGCGCCGGCCAAGTTAGGTGCTTCTTTGGCCTAGCGACCGCCATTGCTCAGCACTCAGAACGCATCTCGTTACTGGGGCACTGCATCCAGACTGACCGGCCTCTACGGAATCCTGTTTTGGCGAAAGGATCGAGACACGGATTGATTGCTAATCGAGACGATTTGTTAGCATATTTGCTTATTGTGAAAACGTTGCTGAAGTGGAACTTTGCTGGCACGATGACGTGGTGGATCAAAATCAGCGAGCGAACGAAGACACCGCGGACAGGACGGCTAAGAGTGGGTAAGGCCAAGCACCAAGCTCTCTCCGCGCTGATAAATCGTCCCAGCAAACTCGGTGACGAGACGCTAACAACCACGAGCGCGAGGCAGCAGGACGCTAAAAGGGGGGGACACGTGCACGATACTTATATCATACTAAAAACCACGAGCTCTAATACAAGAATTTGACCGTCATCTCTCAGCTTTAGTACCATACACAAGGCCATCGCTACTCTTATATACGGTCACCGGGCCCTTCAGACGTCGCCAGTCACGCCCATCGTTGATAGGCTGCGCCAAGACCCAGGAGAGCAACCACGTCCACTCGTCAGTGCTCCCATCAATACGCTTCTTCAGGAACCCCGACTCGACATCGCCATCAGGCCACGCGCGCTCTTCCAGGATGGAAAAGTGAAACGCGTACTCGTCGACGCTCTGGTCCAGCCACGCCTCCAGCACGCGAAAACCGCGATTCCGCTGCATGGACACCAGCCACGCCCGGAGCTTCACCTTGTCGGGCGCGAGCACCGTTTGCCGGTCCAGCAGGATGATCAGCGCCTGGATCTCGCAGACGTCGATGCCGGTCTTGGCAGGGATCACCTGCTCTTCGTCTCCTCCGCTCCAGATGTCGATGACGGCGCCCATGTGATAGCTCTGCTGTTCCACCAGGTAGTTGACGGCCCTCCAGTGCTGCGGCTCACCTCGCAAGTTCTGGGACGGGGAGCACTGGCCTTTCATGATTTCGTCGCCTCGATATTCGTCGCCCAGCTCCATATTTACCGGAGGCTGGAAGGAGGGGTATTTGTTCGGTTTGACAATGGACTTGAGGTAACCGCGCTTGAGTATGATATCCTCGTGCAAGGGTGCACGCCCAGACAGGTACCCGACCGCATCTTGGAGGTTGTTCAAAATTTCGCCGGTGAGTTGCGGGAGCCGCGTGAACATGGAATCGGGCCACAGACTCGTGCTCTCGTCCAGCCTCAGATGGGCCAACTCGATGTCCCTAAGTGGACGGAATTGACGTTTGAGTTGTGCTCCGGAACTGCTGCAGGCACGGCATGGGATGGTCAGTGGGTCAATTTCTTTCTCGGTGGGCTGTGCTGGGGCGACAGAACCGCCTTTTGAGAGATCGTGCACCCAGATAGACAGTTGTTCGAAGCGATGAGGCTGGTGCTGGGTAAAAGGAACAATACCTTTGGCTGGTTGATGAAACTCAATCCAAGAGAACAAATCGGTCCAAGGCTCATCTGCTAGGAGAGGCATGATTGTAGTAAGTTAGAGGTTTGCGGAACGCTGACGAGAAACGAAGACGAAACCAGGGTTTAAATTTGAAACGGCTGTATAAAAGGTAGTTTAAAAGGATGGAGGAGTATGTAGCAATTTTTGTATTGTAGTAGGATTTCACGGCAAATGATGGCAAGCTTTCTCCGATACGACACCGACCGACTCCCTCAATGAGAGGTATGAGATGGCCATTTCATTTGAAGCATCTAATCCATATACAATTTTGATCAAGAAGAAATAAATAAATAAAACGGGTATGATGTCCGTCAGCCCAGCGATGGAAGAATGAACTACTCATGCCAACCATCTTCCTAATGCGAACCACGCCGCACAGCCTGCCTTCCCAAAGCACTCGAAAGCGGAAAGATAGCCGGCGGCGAAGGCAACTTGCTCCCCCTTCTTCGCGCCGCCCGCGGCGTCCTCCGGCGCGAAAGCGACCGCGGAGAGATGAGCTCGCTCTCGGCGTAGCCCACGTCGCTCAGCGCGTCGAGCTCCTCGATCTCGTTCTGCACGTCCTCGGGCGGCGCCGCCTGGAAGACGGCCTGGATATCCCCGTGCGGGGAGAAGCCGCTAAAGTTCCAGCGCAGGCGTGACGACCTGCGCGCCGAGCGGTGTAATGGGTTGTGCCGGGCGCGGCGCCGCTCAAAGTAGCCGATGAGGAGTAGGGTTGGGGCATTAAGCGCACGGATCAGGGAGACGTTGACTTCGTGGAACTTGCGCGAGGTCAGGACGGGCTTCAGGGGGAGGAGGAAGAGCAAGGCGAGCAGGTTGAAGGGCGGCGGGTAGGCGAAGATGGCGTCGCTCTTGACGCCGGCGAAGGTGAGAACGGCGCGGCGGAACTGGATCTCGGCGGGCGCGTCGGCGATGATCTTGGAGAAGATGTTGGTCAGGACGGCGACCATGATGGTGAGGAACAGCGTGTTGCCTAGGAAGGCGAAGGCCGTCATGAGGGCCGGACCTAAAATGGGGTGGAACTCGGCGCTGTGGTCTATGCCGGTGCCGTCCAGGCCAAACCAGATCCAAAGCAGCCACTTGCACACTGTTGCCCATGCTGGGTTCTCGTCAGGGGCAGAGGCGCTGGAGTTGAGCCACAGAAGCGACAGCAGAAAACCGGTGAAACACCAGATGGCAAGAAATGTGACGAGAGTAAAGTCCTTGAGCATGGCGTAGATGGAGATGAAGACGATGTTATCGGGGATCGTGGCAAAGGCAAGCCTAGTTAGTAAGATGGGCGCAGCCACGCAGAGGGCCTGCATGCCATAACCGTCGGCCATGGTCCCTATAGAGCCATCGTGCAATCGGCATGCGGCATAAATACCGAATATGGTGATAAAAGCAATGTCCAAGAATGACCAGAGAGTCTGAGAGTAAACGGCCCATCCGTGATCAATCATGGCGGCGAACTCGTCCACGCACCAGCCGCCAGCGTATATGCAAAACAAGTATTCAAACACCGTAGCTCGAGGACTGCTGCGATGCATCATGGTCAGAATGTAAAGACATACCAGGACCAGGAACTGGGATAGCTCGATGAAGTTTCGTACGCGAGGCACCGTGAGTCGCGTCTGATCCAGGAACGGCGCCTGCCTCGGATCGTAGAGCGAGATGGGACAGCTTTCGTAATGGTCCGGAAGAATGTCGACGAAGCTAATGGGCGTGTACACGACGCGGCCTTCGTAGACGGCGTCAATCACCTTCTGGCACGCGAACGAACTGACGAAGACCTTGCTCTCCGAGATGATGGCCAGCTCCAGCGCCGTCAGCCGGCGCTCCGGCTCCCCATGGCGCTTTTGGATCGGCCACTGGCGATGCCGGTGCTCGACTTCGACGTCGACGGGTGCGCCCTGAAAGGGGTCAAAGCCATTGACGAGGATATGGGAGAGCAGAAGCAGACCTATCGGCCCTGAGTGCTCCTCGTGGAAGCGGCGCAGGATGCGCGTGGCCACCAGCTCACATAAGGCAGCGCGAGCGATGCTCACAGTCTGGTGAGCCGTGCTGGACTGCTCGCGGAGGAACTGGATTCGATTGGCTAGAAGACAGTACACTAGCAGCGGGCATCAATCAGCGTATGTTGGGTCAGACATAGGAGGATAGACGGCAATCATGTACCCATCCACGGATCATCTGGGTCGTACAGGCGATTGACGAGCGGCCGGACGACGACGACATTCATTCGGGGTTCACGCAGCTGGTCGAGCGTGTATGGGTCATCTTAAATCTCATTGGTTAGGTCATCTTCGCCAATAGGCCGGCAAATGTGAGGGGCGTCTTACCCAAAGTGGCTATCACCAGGCGGCGCACACTGGGTTACACGGCAGGTTTTAGCGACAGCAGCATGGCAGGTGGTGGCTGGTGGCGGTAAGTATGTAGATGACGTTACCGGTGTATTGTCTTGTAGACAGAAGGGCTGTCGGCAATACTGCTGCTCCTGCTGCTGCCGCCGCCATCACTGCCATTGCGCTGACTATCGGGGCGCAGGTTGGATGCCGTTTCCAGGTCGATGGAAGACTCGTAGTCCTCGAACCTGGTGGTCCGGCTGTGCTGGGTCGTGTCGCTATTGGATCTTCCGAGCTCAAACGATTTGGGGCTAAACAGGTGGAAGTCCGACATGCTATGTAGGCGCCACAACACCGAGGTAGCAATTCCGAGGTAGCAACAAGTCTTTATTAAGTACTCAATTCCACGCCCAAACGAGAGAAATGAGAAGCTGGGGATGTCTAGATCTAAGGAAACAGTATGTCTTATTCTTTCAAATTGACAGAGGGGAGGATTTCCTGGCTGCGGGAGTCAAGTTGAAATGGCGCATATGAAGAGGAGGCGGTGGAGCAGCGTCACAAGCTTCAAAGCTTCTTTGGACAGCTGCAGGTGCAGCGTTGAGAATTAAGGCGGCTGGACAGTTCGTCTGATTTCCTGCCAGTCCAAATTTAGTGCAACACCACTGGCATTTGGAGATGGGGTGATTTTAAATCGCTCGCAGAATATTTGGCGTTGAGCAATCGACATTCAATCAAATCGTCCTCAATTCTTTGCTGTCACCCTTTGAAGTGAACCAGGTATTTGGAGGCCTCCCCCTGTTGGAGCGGGGTAGTAGAAGCAGCGACAGCATATGCAGGATGCAGTGTACCTATTCAGAGTTGCTTCCACTGAATTTGACCCCAAAGCTTGCCAGCTTGCCCCTAATCATTGGGAGGTTTCGGGGGAGATCATTTCCATCTACGTGACCGCATTTTGGATGTATCCGTAATCGGGATACCGCCATTCAATCACTGCACGCTTCTTTAAATGGGCGCAGTCATCTAGACCTCGTACAGCTGTCGTATTTGACCCCCGAGAATATAACGGATGAAACTTGATTCAAATAGACATCGGATGTCAGCCTGTCGGACTCAAATAGCCACCCCTCCGATAGGCTTAACCATCTAAACTTCATTCAGCCCCGTACGTAGCTTTCACCTCGCCCGCCGCCACCACACCGCCGCCACCACACCGCCGCCACGACGCCCGCAGCCGGCACGCCCACCATGAGCGAAACCTTGCCGACCATCTTGCCGAACGCCAGCCACCACATCAGCCCGTGCGCGAAGACGAACTGCTCCGCGTCGTTGACGTGCGGCATCGGCTCGTCGGGCACCTCCTCCCCCAGGAACGCGCACAGCGGGCCCCAGCCGTCCTGCACCTTGTACTCGAGCAGCCGGTCCCGGGGCACGACGCGCCGCACGTGCTCATAGTGGTCCGCGAAGGCCTGGCGCGCGGGCGTATCCGCCGACGAGAAGTCCCGGATGGTCCGGAACGCGATGGGACACACCAGGTCCCGGAACCGCACAAAGGGCCCCGCCAGGCTCGGGTCCCAGGCCGCGACCGTCTCCCAGCTGCGCCAGCGGTTGATGGCGCCCGCCGTGTTGTCCATGCTGCGCAGCCAGGGCTCGACGTCGCGCGTCTGCAGCACGACCTTGGCGTCCGGGTAGGCCGCGATCAGCTCCTCGGTGAAGAGGTTGCAGGGCACGTCGCTGACGCCGTCGTAATCGCCCAGCAGCTTGTCGAACTCGGCGCGGCCCCAGCCGGGGCCCTCGCCGTGGTATTTGGCGCGCAGGGCCTCGCCCCAGAGCGCCAGGCTGGTGCGCGGGCTCATGATGGCGACGGTCATGTGGTACGGGTTGTAGCCCAGCTTCTGGAGGGCGTGGAAGAGCGTCATGGTGCCTGTGCGCGACATCCCGAGGCAGAGCACCCGCATTGGCTTGGAGCGCGTGCCTGGATGCGAGTCGATGAGCCGCCCCGTCTCGGGGTGCGGCTCCAGGTGGTAGATCTCCTTGACCTTGCGCGCGTCGAACGTATCCAGCATCTGGGGCTGCCGCGTGCCGACGTGGCCCGTGGTGGCATTGGCGCTCGACATCTTCTCCTAGGTCAGGTGCAGGTCTTGGTATTCTGAAGTGACACCGGCGTCGTGTATGGTATGTAGCTTAAGAGTTTCAATTGATAGCAAAATCGCGCCGCGGCAGTCTTTCATTTTGTACTTTCGGATGAGCGTGACAAGCTGAAAAGTATCTGACATGTCATCTTCTTTGGAACCACGTTTCGACTCCCTTGACCCACTATGCTAACACAAGTGCTTACTTGCATCCTTGGATGCCACAAATTGGTGTCTCGTGCCAATGTAGGCATGAAGAGAAAGTTGCCTGATATGGAAAGTGCGGCTGAACCCGAATTGCGCCGCGCCATCAACTCGCTTGGCTGTGGGTCGTGGCCCTTTTGCATGTCAACGGAGAAGTGCCCCGATATGCAACATACCAATGCAATCAATCACTTCGTCCTGTGAGATAGGACAAATGCGCCAAGTACGGGTATTCGCCTGTCCCCGACCAAATGCTGTTCGTACGCGTGATCAACCTGCTGCCCTAATCCAGCGTCCAAATACATGGCCGGAGTGTCTCTCATCTTCTGCGGGATACCCATGGCCTCTTCCTTCTTACCCGGCGTCTTGGCCCGTACCTGTAGATTCGCAAGCTTCAACTGCGCCTTAAGTGTGGAGGCGTGGTCTTCGCCATGTAGGAGACGCAAGAGCTGGCACCGCTTCCCCTGGGCCGGTGCAGCGGCGCCGTACGTGCCGCTCTCCTCGTCCGCGACCACCTGCTTCTTGAGCTTGTTCGCGACTGGTATCTGCACGGGCTCGACGATCCTGGGAGCTCTCTCGATACCGAACTTGCGCTGTCGCTTCCAGATCCGCTAGATCCCTGCGCAAAAGAGGGGAACTTAAGGAAAATATGTACATGGGACTTTAATTATTGTACGGGGGCACTCTATCTGTCATGCACTTTGGGGCACGTCACAGACACCATTGTTGAGGGGGGTCTTTTCTTTGCTGCATGTCTATGTCTATTATGTACAATTACTCGCAACATTCATGGAAGAGGTAGGCGACGCTATAAGATGTGTCCTGGCCCACGATGAACAACTGGATGACAGTGTATCACCAGGGGACTGCGGCGCCCCAAACGTCGTGCCACAGTTCCGATATGAAGCTGGCCCAAACTGATTCGCGACATCAGCATCCCCTTGGCCACTCAGGTCGTAATCTGGCGACGCATCAACGCCCTCGAAAGTTGCATGTTCAGACTATGTCGCCTCCCTAGTTGATACCCTCTCCGCGCCTGAGCTGCCTCAGTATCCACCGACTGCCTGAGAGCCGTTTGCATCCTTCTCACATCGCTTTGTGTCAAAATCGGGCTCAAAGCCATTTGCCAGAGCAAAATCGCTCTTAAAACCGCCTCCCTCCAAACTCGCCCAGGGCATCATCGCCCTCAAAGTCATTTGCGTCATAGTCATCTGTGTCTTCTTGGCTCCCCTAGTTTGGCTGCTGCAAAATTGTGTCCTGCTCAAAGCCGTTTTTCATAGCAATTTAGTTGTCGCCATTTAAACCACCCGGGTCGAACCGGGGCAGCTCGATGTTGCACAAAAAGTTAATTGTGCTAGGCACTCCTCCTGAGCCTCCTGCCCAACCTGGCCTAGACTCGTCCGAGCCCGTGTCGTCTTCATCGAAGTCAAAGACGATGCCCAAGTTGTCGTACGTGGTGTTATCGGGGTCCAAGACGTGTACTAGCTCAAATCTGTCCCGGCCGGCCACTTGCTTCATCTCATCGACAAGTGGTCTCATGAGCTTCGCCAGTTGCGCCCCCTGCAAATATTGCGCGTCGAAACGGTACAGTCCTGAGCAGAGTTGCGGTTGCACTGATTTGTCCGCCAGCATAGTCTTCAAAGCCACGAATGCCATGTAGAGGGCCCAAATCTCGTCAAAGTTTTCAGTTCTCCGGCTTGACACCTCGTTCTGATCGAACGAAGTCATCAACGAATAAACGAGCGTGCGCGCAAGAAAGGCGACCCGAACCGACTCGCGAACGAGACGCAGCATCACAACTGTAGCTACCTCACGCGGAGACTGGCGTTGATCCATCTGCTTGCCCTCCCATTCACCATTTAGCAGCTGGTCCAAATAGTCGCTTGCTCTGAGACCCAACTGACTCTCATCCAGCCCAACCGCCTTGGCTGTTCGCTCGACAACGACCTCCAGCCCATACGTGGCCTGGATAGCCGCGGCTACTCCTTCCAATGCGTTAGCTACAGCACCTGGGTCGTCAGGAAATGCGTGCATTTTCAGTGCCCCGCCCACGGCCATGCAGACGTGGCGTGTGTACATGAATGTGGAAGACCCCAACTCGTTCAAGGCCTGAACAAATTCTGCTTGTGGCGTGTTGTCTTTCTGTAGGACCCTCGTTGTGACCCATACAAGTTGTGTTGGCAATGGCACGGAAGCGCCTGATAGAAGACGCAGCGCAAGTATCAGGTCGTCTTGGGCAGGCGGTGGGACAGTGAGCGGGAGCACTCGAAAGCCCTTGCGCCGTAGTGTGACTTCCCAACTATCCGGGACCAATGCGTGGACGCCGCCACTTTTACCGTCGAATCCGACCTGCTCGCCCAGTGTAAGATGGCCAGCGTCAATTAACGTCTCGGCAAAGTCTGCGGCGCCAGCTTTCGTACAACAGGACGGCCGGTCCCCTAGCGCGGGGCGAGGCTTCTTGATCATCTGGGCGACGATAGACTCTTGTGCCGCCCGCTTCTGGGGGGCTACAGCTGCGTTGACTGCATCCTGGGCCGCTTCAAGTCCATCATTCGAGACTTTCTTGTCTCCCACCAGCCACAGATTGCCATCTGTCAAAGGCTTGTATAAGTGGAAGCCATCCGCTGGTATTTGCGTGATGTCGTCATACAGACCTTCGATGCACAGGTCCGGGTGATACTCGCTCAATGTTGTGTGGATCACAACTTTGCCCACATACTGGGCACTTCCATCCGCCTCCATTAGATCGAATACGAGGAAGTTGTATGGGATGAATCCTCGCAGGTCTCCCAACAGACGCTGCGTGGCCTCAAAGTCCTTTTTGGCCGCCTCTCTTTTCATCTTGCCCGTGACTTGTCCCATGAGCTCTTTCAGGTGCAAAGGTAGGAGGTTGCCTTTGCTCTTTGCCCCAAACGCATCTAGCTCGGCCTCGAGAGCCTTCCTGGTCTCGGCCTCGTCCCCGTCCAAAACAACTGGAGCGACCTCCCATAGCTGCTGGTCGATCTTATAGCAACCCTCTGCGAAGCCAATCAGGTCGGCAAAGGCCGCCTTCCCGTCTTGTAGGGTGCGCAAGATGTTTACGACAAAGTAAACGAGAAACTGTGCCATGTTACTTATGTCTTCGCCATATTTGAGCAGCGCCCACATGTTCAACACGCCTAGTTTGAGGAGTCGCATGGGCAAAATGTCTGTTTGGGCCGCGGCTTTCTTGACCCGCTGCAAAAACTCCATAACCCCCCGGGGCAAGTCGTATTTGTCGAAGAACTGTACCGTCTCGAATACAGTGGAAGTTGGCTTACAGAGGACTCCTTCCAGTGCAGGCGTCTTCGGGTCCAATTTGGGCGGCGCCGATACACCCTGCGCATTCAAGTAGTCGCAACTCTCCATAAACGTGGGAAAGGCGTTGCCTTCCATGCAGGCCTCAAACTCTGCATTCATGCGATTTTCATGGGCGTCTTTTCTCGTGGCAGCCCATGCGCTGAACTTCATAGTATGGGCGCAAGTGATGTAGTTTTCTGCCCTGCCCCAGAATCGTGAGTCGCAATACCGCATGAGCGGGATAATGGTGGGCCAATATCCCAGCTCCAATCCACAGTAGGCCTCCACAGATGTGCCTTCCCTTTTTCCTACCTCAACGTATTTTCCTGCGACTGCGGTGGTCTCCTTTGCCCGCAAAGTGACGGGGTTTATCCCATCAGAGGTCCAACCTGCAATAAGAGTCCTGTGCTCCTCTCTTTTCAAAGCCCTGTCAAACTTATCGTACTCCGCACCCTTGTGCAAGAGATTGAGGGCGCCAAGGCCCGTACCTCTGGGGACCAATCCTGTCACGCCCCACTTCCCGGCTTCGGGCTGGGCCTGGGGTGCGCCGACAACATGCGGCGGCGAGGACGACATTTTCTTTCGTGTATGGCGGGTCGCAAGGTAAGATGTTTTGGCTGAGTCTCACTCTTTTGCGGTATGAAGGATAGTGTTTTGTGCCGTGCCTAGGTGCTGTAGTCCAAATTGTGGCAGCCGCAAAGGTGTGCGCCGATCGATCTTGGGATTCGGAGCTTTGTGGGGTGCGGCGCCGCAGTGTTGAAGTCGGTATTAGTGGGGTAGTAGGCGCTGTGGCGGTCGTCAGAGGGCCTGTGTGGATAGCAGGCACAGATGGGATGATGTGTGTGCGCCGGCAGATAATGTTCGTTGTGGAGATGAGATAAGTAAGGAATGGCAACCAATGTGTTGGTGAAGTTGGAGGACGGAGGGAAAAAAAGATTGTGTTTGGATGTTGGTTGTACGAGGAAGAAGCAGTTGAGATTCAAAACCGGAAATTGGGCTATTGTTGCGATGGATTTCAATCTGCTGGGTGGTAAAACGCAATGGTAATTAACTGTTTTCCGTCGTCAGCAACGGGATGGCGATAACATAAAAAGAAAGAGAAATTACAACAAGGCAACCAAATGGGAGGTATTTTACTATATATACTAACTGTTGAATGTAACCACCAGTTAGGCTAGGGTCGACAAATGATACTTTACCAGTTTTGCTGGTGATTGACCCATCCCCAGTGCCACCTTTGATCTCGAAGTCCGCTTTCAGACGCAGAACTTCTTCATCTCGAACACCTACACGGCCTGTTGCTGCTGGACTGGACGAGGGCCGCGGCCCACGATCAATATAAAAGGTAGAAGCTTGACGTAGGGCCTGTCACGCGCCAATGCCGAGACATGCGATACTCTACCCCGGACAACATACGTGGCAACCGGCCCGTAACTTGTGGCTAGAGCAGCCCATCAGTATGTGCCATGGTCGTTTGCCTCTAGCTTGCAGCCACTTGTTGATAATTGCCTCTAGTAACCATGGCGGCAGCTTTTCAGCCTGTGCTGGCCGGATTGCGGGACGATACTGCCTACTTTGCCAAGCAGGTCATCCCCAGGGGGACCAACATGCTCGAGTTCCCAGCGCATTCTGAACCTCTCCAACAAATACTCTACTATAAACCCATCCACATCGGCGTCTCGGCTTCACTGGGCGGCATTTTTCTTTGGGGTTTGGTATCCACGGGGCTCCCGGTACAGCCGATGAGACTTACTGTCCACAAGACGGAAACCCCCATATCCCTGGACGACCGACTCGACTCCAGCAGCAATGTATTAGTTAGGGATACCTATGACTCGCGTCGATTTGTACCCATCATCTCAACTTGATATATATGCCAGGAAGGAGAGAACCGGGGGATCAGTGGCGATCGACTGGCGTGGCTCCGTGGTGGCTCAGGCGGAAGCCTGACGAGATCGTGTATCGAACTGTCAGCGCCCTCAAGGCCTACGAATGGCTGCTTGAGCTCGAAAAAATACTGGCCAAGTTTCGAGAGCATCATCCCTGCGACATCCCGCCCAGGGCATGCTCAATGCCGGGCTCCTCAACTACTTTCATCACGTCCAAAGCACTGGCCCGTGACTTGCGAGGCTCCTACCAAGGCGACATTGCCCCCACCTGCCCCGTTCTGCAAAAGTTCTTGGGGCTAACAACCGCAATGGGTCGGAAGGAGGTGACAGGATCTACAATTAGTCTAATCGGGTATATGAGTCTGTGCACCGCAGGTATGCTGTATCATGAGAAGCAAGAGCTCAGGGTAAAATAGCACGAAATTCTGCTTTCTAATTCCCATAAGAAAAATTTAGATAAATAGGCCCTTACGATTGTTAGCGATGCAGATATCCCAAAGAACGACCTAAGAGAATTTCTTAAAAGTTAACAAGCTTTAGTACTTTTATGCCAGCTTTTTCCCCCCACGTTAAAAACAAGCACGGCGGAATACTTCCAAAAAGAGAGAATAGTTGGGAGAAGAAGGGTGATGATTGATTGCTATCTAGACCGCCGATATCCGAAACTATCTAATGTTCTGTAGAACCAATTGGGATATTGGTCTTACCATAGCAGCAGAGAAATACCATACCTACCCCCTAGGCATCTTGAGACCGCCCCAACTTCAATCTCGACCCTTACATCATGGGTTGAGCGAGAACCCAAGACAGTAGCCATCTCCATTCGTCGGTGCTCCCATCAATCGTCTTATATAATCCTTCTGATCCCTTAGGCCAAGCGCGTGTGGCCAGGATGGAGAAGTGGAATGCGCGAGGATTAATATCCTGATCCAACCAGGCTTCCAGAACGCGAAATCCACCGTTCTGTTGGATAGATATCAGGGAAGCCCTGAGGTTGTGCTTCTGAGGGCTCATTACTGTCTGCCGATCAAGAAGAATAATGAGAGCCTGCATCTCGCAAACTAGGATGCCGGACGGGGGTTCTCCGCTCTGGATTTCGATAACAGCTCCCATATGAAACGTCTTGCCCATCACCAAGTAAGTCTTGGCCTTCCAATGCTGCTTTGCTCCATTCAGATTCTGGGAAGGAGACTTGTACCCCTGCATGATGGCATCTCCTCGAAAGTCGTCGTCCAGTAGCATGTTGACCGGGAGACAGAAGGGGTATGCGGACGGTTTGATGATGTCCTTGGTGCCTTTCTTTATGACATCATCAGACAAGGGCGCACAACCAGTTAGGTATCCGACCACATCTTCGAGATTGTTCGTAATCTCGCTGGCGTGTTGCGGAAGAAGTGTTCCTACAATCCACTTGGGCTCAGGCCACAGATCAGTGCTCGAATCCTGCTCCAACAGGGCTATCTCATTGAGCTGAAGCGAACGGAAATGAGCTCGGATGCCAATGCTGCTAACAGTGCCGACGGTGCCAACGGTGCCAACGGTGCCAACATTGGGCTTGGAACCGGCGTTGACTTGTGTTTGAGGCTTCAGTGGCGTAGCTTCCTGCTGTGTAGGGGGCGCAGCGGTGACGTTGTTCTTCTTTGTGAGATCGTGTACCCAGATAAACAGGTGATCGGTTCGCAAGGGCAGAGTCTCGGTGGTGCTGACAAAAGCTTTTGGAGGTGCCCGCTCGATCCATGCGAAAAGCTCGTCCCAATGCTCATCTTCGAGGAGCGGCATTTTCAAGAGACGGCGAAAAGATTGGGATTTGCTGGATGTTTGTGTTGAGGTTGAGGGACAAATGTGAGATTGCAAAAAGTGGTGGTCGGGTTTCAGGTTTTAAAGTGTCTGGCAAAATGGTGATTCGACTGGACATTGAATACATGCAATTTAGCGGTATGCCTAGAAGAAGATACTGAGGCCGACCCTATGGATTAATACATTGAATGCATACGACGCCTGGATATAAAATTGAATGTAGTCACCTATTTGCAACAATGTCTACTGCGTTCTTTCGTCTGCTCAATTCGTGGGATCAGTTACGACTCTTTTACGAGCTCTGGATGACTGCGCCCACCATTCTAAGATGCACGCATGCGGCGATTAAGGGAAGACACCCCGAATACGGATAAGGATATCTAAAAGATGGAAACGATCTCCCCCTAGAGCCTCCAAAGTCGGGCGCAGATATCAACACTACCCACAGGCGACGTCTACCAGAGCAATTACGTCAGGCAAAAGGAGATACGTCGGAACTGAGTGATGAGGTTGCGAAAGACGTCGATCTCCTCCAAGTCACGCTTGATTCTCTCATCTCTCCCCAGAAGATCCTGGACTTGACTTGGATGAGCTACCCTCCAGGCATGAGATACGACCACTATCACTGGAAGACGGAGCTCGACGCTACTTGGGGCGCCATAGTTCGTCTTCTATTACAAGAGGGCCTCACCTGCACGCCGGACAATCTTGGGCTCGTCCAATTATTACACATATCTTGCTACCAAGGTACACTGGGTTATGTTGCATCTCTGCTCAGCTTTGACGTCTCGATTGACGCGCCCAGTCACCAGTTGATAGATGAATGTGGTCGCCACCAAGGAAACAGTTACGGCACGGCTCTGTATGCTGCTTCTGACAGATGGCAAGTCCCGGTAGTCCGCAAGCTGTTACAATACGACGCTGATCCTCGCGCGTCGCACCCATGCCGCATCTATCACTCATCGCAGGACTTTACACCAATGGGGCTCGCGCTCTATGTCGACGCATATGGTATGGACAAGGAGAAGAGTCGTAAAGTATTGGAGTTCTGCGAGGTCATAATGCAGGCCGAGTCATCCCTTTACGAACAGGACTATCTGAAGCTTTTCGACTTCTGCGCACACCGCAACAACCTGAAGTTTGTACGCCAGATGCTACAGAGCGGCATCCGACCGCCACGAATGCCAGACACGGATAGCCTCGACATGATCCTTCTACTCCTCGAACACGACGTAGAAGTGAATCCCGCAAAGCTAAAAAAGACTGCCATGAAACGCGATCGGGTGGCTTATGTGCCCGGGGCGTATCAGCCGTTTGTGCTGAGAAAGTTGAAGGATGGTCGGGAGGGGTGGACTTTGCGGGGGGATTGCTATCTGTATGGGCTAGATGTGTTTAAGTTGTTTCGGGACGATGGGCATTTGGTTGAGGAGTTTGTCATTCGGTAGTGATAGGTCTACAGTGCTGGCAGATGTCCGAGTCAGTAATCCGAGGATACATGGTGTGTCACGTAAGCAGGGTCAGGATGGTGTTTATCTGTATATTGTGTTGCGGATGAAACTCGAATCATCTGCGGCCTGTCCAAGTAATCACATGTTTCTCTCGACATCTCCTATCCAGTTGCTATAAGAAACCTGCTGAAAGCACTTCTCAACCCCCTAAACCTCCAAGAAGAAAGCAACAACTTTAAGAAGAAAGCATGCATCCTTAACAAAAAGAAAAGACATACTTTCTCCCTTCATCCTTGAGCCGGCTGGCTCAGCCGGAAACCCTGCGAGGTCACGACTGTGTCCAGAACCTTCTCGGCAGCAAATTCTCCCAACTTGTGGTGGCCGAAGTTGAAGGCCGGCGTCGTCGCAAGCTGAGGTTGAGACGCGATCAGCATGTCGAGCGTTCCATGCTGCTGATGCGCGAGAAACACGTGGAACCAGGCGATGTCCATGAAGCCATTCAGCAACGGTCGGAGGGCACTGACCCCCCGGTCTGTCGACTGGTCCGAGGAGACCTTCATCGCGATCGTCTGGAGCTGGTCGACCATCTCCGTCGACAGAACCGTGCGGAGGATTTCGGAGAGGTCGTTGCTTCCCAGGCCGCCTTCCGCCGCTGCGGCGGCCTTCGGCAGTTGGGCTTGCAGGTGGATTCCGACTCTTAGCAGCGAGTTCTTCAGGGCTTGATTGGCAACCATCTTCAACCCATCGAGGGCCATGCAGTCGGCCACCACGAAGATGCGGTAGCACTCCCAGGGCGTGGCGGCGTCGAGGAGGTAGAGGGGGTCTGTTGTGGCACGGGCCCAATTAGCTACCGATTCAGCCAGTTGTCTCAAATGGAGTCTATTGGGGAAGTGAAGCGGGGTGGAAGGGGGACTGCGTATAGAATGCAGCTCTTAGTTACTTACACTGCTCGACATAGAGGTAAACCAAGGCAACCCTGGCCTCCTCCTTTGAGGCGCCGTTGATAAACAGCACTTTGTTAATGCCATCTGCACTGACAGGGAGGCCTGGAATTTCCGAGACCGGATTGCTGTTGGCCATGACCCGGAAGGCCTCTCTGAAGAAGGCGCTTCGGAAGCCAAGGGTCAGTTTGTGAAGCTTCCGGGGAGGGCCATTCCCGCAGTAGACCTTGACGTCGGCGCCCCAGCCAGTCGAATAGGCCTCGAGGTCGGCGTCTCGAGCCTCAGATCGAGGGACATTCCGGCCCCAGAGGTGGTCATCTTCCAGGGGCGGGATGAACATCTTGATGCTCTGATTGCGTTAGACTTCTGAGACTGGAGAGCGTGTCTTTAATGACTTTGTCTGGTGGATGGGTAGAAAGACGAAGGAAGAATAATTATTTGGACCAAAAAAAGATTCAGGTTGTGGGAGAGTGCTGCTAGCTATGTGGTGGGGGGCTTGCATAGGGAAAGGCGAAGTGCGATCTGTGCTCAACAACGTCGTCGTCGACGATGAGCTTGAGGATTCACCTCTGCATCCCATTAAGGTACCTGAAGAGCGTTCGGCGATGTGAAGGCGGTTCGTTCTGCATAGACAATTTCAAGCCAGTGCCGTGAAATATGATACGGTACTCATAAAGGGCTTCGTGGAGCTCATTCCCGTCTCTATACATGGGCCTGACCGTTCAGACTTATCCATGAGAAACGTCGATACCTAGCCAATGTGACATCTTGCCCTCGTGATGGCAGAGCGACGTATGCTTTTCATCACAGAGACTTCGTGATATATTGTGCCAAGGTTAACCCAGGCGAGCTTTTGTCATGAATTGGTTTCTACAAGCTCATAAGCAGGTTACAGTAATTCCAGATCGGTATGGAAATTGGTATAAACGAGCTCAGGATCCTTTGTTTCGTCACATTAAGATTGCATCTGTTCCGATTCACAAATTAGACCTTTTAGTCAGCCCCGGTGAATACGACGGCAGCTTTGCTATACGCCGTTATGAAAGCCGTCAAAGATTGGTCAGAAGATACAATAGTAAAAATTCCAGCGTTCGTAGCGTTGAGTTCATTGCTATATCTGAAAGAAGCCCATTCATCCCAACGTATGTATTCCAGTCCCGTTGGGAGAAAGAAGACCCGGATCAATAGCTCCTATTTTCTGCATTTCAGTCGCGAAATGAAGGCTACCATGCAAGTATATACGTATCAACTGAATCCATCTAGGAGAGCCTTCTGACGAGGCGCCAAATTCTCCCAAATCCTCTATGTCGGAGCCTTCAAATCTGAAGTACGGGTTTCTCGAAAACCGCCCCTCCTATCGACCCCTTGCAAGCCAAAACTCTCGGTCTCGTGCCTCGAGTTGACGTCTTTCAGCCGAAACCTCTCGGTCTCGCTGTAAATTGCGTTGTCATTAAATCCGTTCTACCGACTGCTGCTCCTGGCGAATACGCTGCATCTCAACGATAGCCTCCGCAGCTTGGTCCATCGACTTGCCTCGCAGCATGGACTGGATGAAGTGGAACCAAAGGAACGGATCCTCAGCCATGGCCGCAGTGAAAGGCGACTCGCCGGGTCTGCTGACGCCCCAGATGATGTAGACGACGCTGTCGAAGAAGTTGAGCACCGGCTGCAGGAGCTTGCGGAGGCCCTCCATAGGCGGCGCGAACGCTCTCATGTGGATCGTCTTGATCTCCTCGATCGTCTTGGGCGGGAAGACCTTTGACAGCTCGTCGGATATGTCGCCCTCGTGGCCGCCGGGCGAGACCGACTTCTCGGCCATGACTTGGCTCACGCGGTATTCGATGCGCGTGAACGCTCGAACCAGGGCGTGAAGCGCGACGGTGCGTAGGCCTTCGATCTTCATGTAGTCGGCAACCAGGAAGATTCGGTAGCATTCCCAAGCGGAGGAAGACACGAGGAGGGCGCGAGGGTCTGTAATGGTGGGTGGCATCATCCAGTCAGCGAACCCGGTCAGGTTTTCTCAAGTCGGTCACTACTAGACAGGACTGGGAATACGGGGCTACTTACACAGCTCCGCGTAGAGATAGACCAAGGCGATTTCTACCTCCTCCACGGAAAAGCCCTTGATGGTCAAGATGTCGTAGTCCTCCAACTCGGACTTGACATGAAGGACAAATGATGACATGCTACCTTGCTCCTGTCAAACAGGTCAGTTGTAGGAGCTCAAAGGATGAAATAGATAACCACATCCACTGTGTCTAGAGAAAGGAGACTTGTGTTACTTACATCCAAGTTGCCCTTGTAGGCGTCTTTGAAGTAGGTGCTTCTCGGGCAAATAATCTGCTGGTGCAGATCAAAAGTACGGCCCTCGCACTGCAGTGTGTAGTCGGCGTATCTGCCAGTCCGGAAGAGCTCAAGATCGACTTGATAATTCGTGCGGTTCTTGTTCAAGAACCACTTGTCCGGTTCATCAAGGGATGGAACCATGGTGCCGATGTCTTCACGTCGTTACGTTACAGGGACTTGTGGAAAGTTGCTTAGGATAACTCCTCGTGATGGAAATGTAGATGGTTAGCTGTTTGGGTGGGAACGAAAAATTCCACTTGTGGAAGAGGGCTGATGGTGGGGTTTGCATAGGGAAAGGCGAAGAACGGTCTGTGCTTAAGCATAGCATCGTCGGCGACGACGTGGTTGAGGATCCGCTTAAGGTCAATAACTGTCTTTCAAGCGTTCATGAATGGGATGGCAGCTACATGCTGTGGTACGGCTAAGGGAGACCATAATTGACGTTGCTATCTCTATGCTCAGGGATATCAGGGGGAATATATGAATCGTGATCCTTTTTGGCTATACTTAGCCAAGTCGAGGCCCATTAACTGTTGAAATTCATAGCGTGGATTAAACATATTCAGGTGGTTCGTGATAGTATGTCCTATCCCAACTTAGCTCACATCAAGTACTGCTGTCTAATGCAATTGTACGCCTAGAAATGGAAGCTTTGATACGGTCCAAGCTAATTTGAAGCAACAATCAGTTGAGGCAAAGGTACGACCCTACTTACATCTAATAGAAGAATGATATCAGACCAAGGTCTCCCCAAGGGGGCCCTCATTTAGCAAGTTATGGGAGCAATGAGGTTTTGGCCTCACTGTAATTATCTACGCATGCTCATCTCAGTTCAGATTAGATCCTAATTAAGTTGAGTAGATAAAACACATGGGCCTATGTTTAAACGAAGCGTTGCGAATGCGGAATGCCGATAACTTATACAGACACACGCAATCAGTATTGTGACTTCTCACTAGTTCCTTTACTGGGGGCAAATTTTGGGGTTATCCTGTGACAGAAGCCGTGAGTGAGCATTGTTGACCGATAACGAGGGGTTAGCTGAATGAGAGCCCCATAGTCGTAATAGGTGGCTACGACATAATGCTCTTTCAAAGCTGATGATGCCAGTTGTGTGTCAAGGCTTCATGATGTGCAAATAGTGTCATTAAGATGCGGTCAAATCAAAGTCGCCAACCACGAGCTGATAGTTGAGCTTTTTTTCACAGGTTGCCTAGGCTCTTGGGTGCGGAGACTATGCAGCACCAAGCCGGGGCGCATCCGGCTAAATGAAGCAGGCCCACACCTGTCCGGCCTGACTTGGGGTTCTTAGGCACGCTGATTCGGGGTAATAGCCCGCGATGAATGCGGTAATGGGCCTCTGTTTTGCCGCCTTGGGACCAAGATAAAAGAGGCGGACACGACACACACTGAGTGCGACTATCGTATTACGAATGGAGTCAAAGCTATAAAAGATGCGGTGGTCTTCGATATCGTCACTAGTGGCGGCGCTTGCCTTTGCGGTAAGGCCATGCCTAGCTCAAAACTCGACCTACTTCAACCCCGTGCTTCCTGGCTGGCACTCTGACCCATCCTGCACCCAAGTCAACGGGACATTCATCTGCGCCACATCCACCTTCATCGCCTTCCCCGGCATCCCCGTATACGCCTCGAAAGACCTCATCAACTGGAAGCTCATCAGCCATGCCTGGAACCGCGAGAGCCAGCTGCCCGGCATCAGCTGGAACACCTGGGGCCAGCAAGACGGCATGTACGCCCCGACCCTGCGCCACCACGACAACGAGTTCTACCTGATCTGCGAGTACCTCGGCCAATCCGACGGCACCATCGGCGTCGTCTTTAAGACTTCGGACCCCTTCGACGACGCGGCCTGGAGCGACCCGGTCACCTTCCGCCCCGACAAGATCGACCCGGACCTGTTCTGGGACGACGACGGCAAGGTCTACGTCGCCACCCAGGGCATCATCCTGCAGGAGCTCGACCTCGCGACGGGTGAGCTCAGCCAGCCGCCCGTCAGCCTCTGGAACGGCACCGGCGGCGTCTGGCCCGAGGGGCCTCACCTCTACAAGAAGGACGGCTGGTACTGGCTGCTGATCGCCGAGGGTGGCACGGCCACGGACCACGCCATCACCATCGCCCGCGCCCGCAACGTGACGGGGCCCTACGAGGCGTACGAGGGCAACCCGATCCTGACCAACCGCGGCACGGACGAGTACTTCCAGACCGTCGGGCACGGCGACCTGTTCCAGGACGCGGAGGGGAACTGGTGGGGGATGTGTCTCGCTACCCGCTCCGGCCCGGAGTTTGAGATCTTCCCCATGGGTCGCGAGGCGGTTTTGTTTCCCGTTACTTGGAACGAGGGCGAGTGGCCGGTCTTGGAGCCGGTTCGGGGTAACATGAGCGGTTGGGCATTACCCGAACCCAGCCGGGATATCCCTGGCGACGGGCCGTTCAACTCGGATCCGGACGCGTACGACTTTGCTGGGGAGGGCGACGCCGCGACGACGAAGATCCCGAAGCACTTCGTGTACTGGCGCGTGCCGCGTGAAGATAGCATCTCCGTCACCGCAGACGGCCTGCAGATCGTGCCGAACCGCAACAACCTGACGGGCATCCCGGATTCCGATACCGACGGCGTGCTCAGCGGACGCCAGGGTCTGGCCTTCGTTGGGCGGCGGCAGACCGACACACTGTTTACATTCAGCGTCGACGTAACCTTTGCCCCAGCTATGGCTGGTCAGGAAGCAGGCATCACCGTCTTCCTGACGCAGCTGAACCACATCGATCTCGGCATCGTGCTAGAGGAAGAGGGCGATGCCACCAACCTTTCCTTCCGCATGCGCAGTATCGGCACCATCGCGGCCCCTGAACCTACCATCGTCGAAGTCCCGAGCGCCTGGCTCAACGCGCCCATCCGTCTCGAGATCCAGGCCGCGGGCCCCACCGAGTACACCCTCTCGGCCATGCCCGCCTCCGACCAAAGCGCCAGGATAGTGATCGGCAAAGCCTCCGCCGCGCTCGTGAGCGGGGGCGCGGGCAACTTCGTCGGGAGCCTGGTGGGTGCCTATGCGACGTGCAACGGGCTCGGAAGCGGTGCCGAATGCCCCGAGGGCGGCGACGCGCATTTCACGCGCTGGAGATATGCGGGGGAAGCGCAGTACATCTCGGCGACCGAGAGGGTTCCTTCTAACTGAGGTGGTATTTCGTAGAAGTTGAGTGCAGACGTAAGGCTGCCGTCATTTGGAGATTATTGGACATTTAATGTACCCCGTAGATGAATAAAAGGGCCGGGTACACTGGCAGTCAGCGTTTGGTGTCACCTTGTATTATGCGATGCCGTGTATTTTCACGTACCGCCATGGCGTGCATGCGATAAGGCTCGCCGGCTCATATATTTTCACCAAGAAGCGCAGTTCCAGAAATGCTGCGACCATGGAATCCCATATGATTTATTACGGGCTCAACGGTGGTGGAACGACAGTAATACAGTCAGCGCCGCGACACGTCATGCGGTCTTTGCTGCGTGTTTCGGGCAGTTGCTTACGCCGACTTGACATATCTGCGTCGCCAATATGTCAATAATTTATGCTGTGCTTCCATTCGATCCACGGAACCTTCTTCCACCGTCAGCCATTTCCCCGATGCAGAAAGCCGTAGAAGGGTGGGTTGTGATCTGTGTCGGGCCCCCGCAGCCGCTGAAGTTGGAGACTTTATTGAAAGGGGGGTATCGCGGCAGGGATGATTCGGGAGCAAGCGAAGAATCTCTCGCGGGCGTCATCTTCGCCGGCCAATGGCACATGCAACATTAATGAGGCTCTATCGTTACAGGTTCTATTCTAGAATCCTAAGTAAGAACAGACAGTCTTGCTAGCTACAAGTCTCCATCGCCACAGCCCAGCCCAACCCAGCCCAACATGTCATTATGCCACAGGTGGCGTCTAGGTTCCAAGTGAGCCACCGACGCAATGTTTTCCCGAACCTTAAAGCGACTTCAATTGACGGGACGGTCAAGGTCGTCGGTCTTTACCCTGAAGATCATCTCTGCACGTCTTCCTCTTATTGATCTTGGGTAGCATCCCATTTCAAGTATGCAGGCCCAATTTGGCCACAATACAGTTCCTGCCTGCCTTCTGTTATTTTCGGTGAGGTCTAGGACTCTAGGGCTTCTTGCGACGATCCGGATGACTGCGTAGCAATCTTACGATGTCGTGCATGTCTCCGACGCTCATTCGGGGAGCTATTGGCTCCGCAATACTACGATAAATGATTCGTACAACTCAGCATCATCATTTCTCATCAAAAGCCCTCCGCCCGTCTCCCTCTCCCGCATCTGTCCTTCGACACTCTCTCGTTTGCTGCAAGTTCTCTGCCGAGATGCATCCCAGGATATCATCGCGTCTCCCCCCTATTGGCAGGACCCACGTCTGCATTGCCTCTCGGCCAAGGGTCTGGGCACTATTGATTCGCTGGAGCCACTGGGTGGGAGGAGCCAGTCTGTCCGAAAAGGCCATACAGATGCCCCGATAGGGCCGCGTGGTGGATCGGCATCGTGAGTGATGTACTTGGGGTCGCGTTTTTGGCCCCCAACTGGTGGTTGGGTCGTTCCTTGTTTCGCCCAGTCGTGAGAGATGGATGATGAGGGGAAGGGAAAGAGAAAAGCCCGACCGGTTGCTAGTCAAGGAAAACAAGCAAAGGGCAGTCAGCCCGCATGCACGAATACAGGATTTGCCCTGCGTGCGATGGGGATGGGCGCCAAGCCACCTCGCAATTCCCCCGGGTCATGCATTTCCATCTCGCATTAGCGGCTACTTGATGATAGTGGCGCCCATCAAAACCCGTCGTATAGAATAGATGGAAGACAGAACTGCCATGATGCCCGCCCTCGACACAATTACGTGGAACGGGCATCTGCTGCGGGAGGATTAGCGCGGTCGTGCTATAGGCTGTCCCAATGTCTTAGCCAAGCGCTGCGCGATTGGGTTGGGCGAGGGGTCAGATGGCCCAGCCAATCGTCAAGTGACAACCTCTACCCACCTTCCCTGCAGCTGAAGAGGGTGTGAAGCACACCACATGAGACAGGGAAGGCCGCGAACGAACCTGACTTGGAAAAAGGAAAGTGCATGCTGCTGCTGGCAGACAGGCAGATAGATAGACACCTTTCCTTAGCTTTTTGGGACCTTCTAGACTCCGGCCAAGCGCCAAGATCGACGCTCCCTCGTTGCGGCCACTGACCGGCCCGCGTCGACCGATGTGAGACCTCCCGTTGCGGCCAGCAAAAGGCGAGCAGCAGAGAAAGACTTAAGGATACCAATACCCCCCAGCCAGGGGTCGCTGCTGTGATGCAAGACACAGAACCGCTCTTTTCTCCATTTTTGTGAATACGTTTCCTGTTGTCGCTTGCTACTCCGTCTTGCTTGCTGCTTTTGTGTCTGTATACGCGCCGTGCTTTTTTGGACGACACTGTAACCGCCAAACCCCCCGGTCGTTGATGCCCAACCAACCAAAACCCCCCGTTTCGCGCCCATGATTGCCCCAGCCCCGGCAAACCCGGTCGCCGCCCTCGCGGCCCAACCCCCGGATCGCATTAAGCGCCAGGAGGTCATCGTCCTCACCCAGACCATCGTTACGCCCGACACGACCAGGACGGCGGTCATCACGTTGGGAAACGGCGGCCACCCCGACGCAGGAGGCGGAGGCGGCGGCGGCGCCGTCGCCACGAGCACCCCGAACGACGATTCTTCTGCGGCTGCTCCTCCCCCCAGGTCGTCGTCGTCGGGGGACTCCGGGCTGAGCCCCGCGCAGATCGGCATCATCCTGGGCTGCTGCCTGGGCGCCCTAGTTCTGTTCATCGCGCTCTGGTTCTGCCTGTCCAACGCGCGGCGCCGGCGCGAGGCCGAGGTCGCCGAGATGCTCGAGGAGCGCAGTTGGGGCAGCTCTTACTACTACATGAGCGAGGACGAGCCCGGAGGTGGCGGCGGCGGCCATGGTGGGGGAGCGGGAGGAGCGGGAGGAGGGGCCGCGGCGGCGCGCCCTGTACGGCCGGCGGCGACGCATTGGCCTTGGCAGTCGATTCCGCCGCCGCCGGTGCCGACGTATACGGCGACGGACCCGCGGCGGTGGCAGGCGAGTGCGCGGGCGAGTAATACGATGCGGCAATGAGGGGCCTGAGGGGCTGTTTCGAATTTGATATTGCAAGCGGTAATACGTTTTGGGCCATGTTCTTTTTTTAATATTTCAACGATAATGTTTTGCATTTCATGATTATACGAGGAGATACCCCCTTTTCAGAATTTCATTGCCTGTTTGCTATATATCCTGGGTGGCTTGTACGCTGGAGATGGAATATCCGCATTACAAGAAGAGGCGCGCCAATGCAGGGACATCAAACAGGTCGCTGGCCTTGAGGCTTCGAGACTGCGGACTTCCCAGTGGACTGTGTGGCTCCAGGGGAGATTTAATTCACATATCGAACTGGTATCGGCACATACTTCCAATAACAAAGTTGGCATGAAAGAGGACGACATTGCAATCTCAGTTTAGTTAAGGGCATCTTCTTCTGTTTCTGCAAATAGAGCACTGCCAACTTGCAGACCAAAGACACATGTACCAAACAACATTGCCACAGGTGCTCGTCACCTTCCACAAAGTATTGTTAACTTTGTGCTTTAGGCATCCAAATTGGTTTCAGTAACGCGACGCGCCATGACGCGACTACGCGTGCTTTCCCCTTCTTGTATGCCGTTGAGTCACAAGTTTGATTTCTAAAACTTGAACAATCGTGAAGGACAAATTCTCGTCTCTGTTCACATGGATTGAACAATCGTTTCCATCTGCCTGTGTTGCTATGGCCATGGTAATGGCAAATATGTGGTTTCTGCCCAAGACGTATATTACACACAAGGATAATGAGATCCCCTGGTCGATCTTGCTCCCGATGATATTTGAACGTCGTGCCTTTCACTTGATATCACCCCACATCCTGATATATGGCGTTATGCTGGTATATATATTTCGAATTTGCACTTGAAATATCTGATCACGCCGTCACCGTGGTTAGACTGATCCTCCTGCCCTCTCCCTTTCTCAATGCCCATATACCGCGGAGGGTAATCCAGTCTGATCTTTCAGCATCTTGATACAGCAGGTTCGTTATCGATACCCACATCTTGTGTAAAGAAAAGGTGAAAGTACGGAAGGAACCCCGCCCCCACATCGCTCCTCGAGAGCTCCAGGTCAACTTGAATAGTTGCGCTTCCCTTTTCTGCATCATGAACGTCGCCTGCCGCCCGCCTTCGGACAAATACTTTCACACAGCTTGACATACTTCGGCGACCGTGCCGATTCTCCGCCAGGCCGTAAAGACGCGACCGTGCCGATATTCACAAGACCGCAAGGACGCGACCGTACCAATTATTCACAGGACCGCAAAGACGCGACCATGGAGAGCGACAGCGACAGCAACTGGAGCCACCCCAAGAACGGCATCCTAGGCATCAACGGCGAGGAAGAGTGTGTCGACGAGACAAGGAGGATGGTTTCAATGCGCGAACTGCTCAGAACTCGTGTCTTGGCCGACGTCAAAGTGTCCTGTGGCGATCGTTCATGGGATCTGCACAAGCTCATCCTCTGCAGCCGTTGTTCTTTCTTCAAGAAAGCCCTGACGGGCGAGTTCGAGGTAAGATCTGCCAGGCAGCCAGCATGTCGCATCTCCACACGCGACAGCTTTCACTGACATCAACCCAGGAAGCCAAGACTGGGCACGTCATCCTTCGCGAGAACGACCCTGAGGAGATCGATGGCATCATTCAGTACATCTACACAGGAAGAGGTAAGGTCTTTGAACTCCCCTGCGACGAAACTCACTTGCACAAATGCTCACCAATCGCTTTTCATCTAGTATCGAAGAAGTTGCTCAAGGAGGAAAACATCGATGCCTACATCAAGATGTTCGAGCTAGGCGACTACTTCGACCTCCCTGGCCTGCGCCAAAAGGCCCTCAAGTCGCTCGAGGACAAGTTCATGATGCCCATGGTCGACACCGTGTGCCGCCACTGGCAACGCCTCAATGGCTTTGGCAAGAACGACGCCTTCCGCGACGCGCCCGAGACGTACGAACAGTTCCGCCAGATCGTCCTGGCCGCGTACGACGGCGGCGCCGGCGACCTCGCCACCTACGAGCCGCTGCGGGACCTCGTGCGCGGCTTCATGCACAACTGCTTCATGCTGGTGGCCACCCTGCCCAAGTTCCGCGAGCTCCTGCGCGAGGTGCCCGCCCTGGGCGCGGACCTCTTCTACTGCATGACCGACGAAAAGGACGCGCTGTTCGACCACCTGCTCAACGACCCGCCCGACCTCTGCAACCGCTGCCGCAAGCCCCTGCTCAAGTACGATCGGTCCGAGGTGGTGGTGAGCGGCCACTCCCGGGACAAGATGACGATTCTCAACATTAAGGCCAAGTGTGCGAAGTGCAAGTGATTTGTACTTGCGAGACACGGAAATTATCAGGGTACATGGGACAAAGAGGTGTTTATCATGGTTATTGGGAGACATTATTGCGAACTCCCATCAGATATGGAGTTCGGACGGAATCTTTGCTAGGAGTTCAAGGAGTTCAAGGCCATCACAAAGGGGGGTACTCATGTTACGCTGATTCAACAGCCAATCTTATCAGGGGAAATGGAATGGCCAGGCATTATCAGGCAAAAGAGGAATGTGTATTATAGCATACGAACTAACGGGTCTGGCTAAGACCAATGGGCAATGAATTTAGATTTACCACATCCATCCCATTGCCTTATCGGCAGGGGAAATCTCAGTGTACAAAGCCCGGGCTCATCAGTATCTGGCTTTGGCACCGTAGGGGTGCATTGGACCCGCTTACTGTCCACTGATAGCCTGAAATGAACTATCGACAACCACGTCGTCGACCTCCAGAGGTCGACGACGATAAAGCGGGGACTTTGAATCAATTGGTGTCTCTTCAAATTAATCCAGCCTGCAAGTCCCACTCACTCGACTCGATCTTTTCTTTTTCTCGCAACCAACCGTCCATCACCCATCTGCCTTTGCCAATCCACCAGATCCTAGCAATATGGATCAGCCATTGGATTGGGTCTCCTTCGAGGACGCCCTCGAGTCTGACAGCATGGCAGACATCGAGGTGACATGTCGTGAGCGCACCTGGAAGCTGCACAAAATCATCCTTACTTCGCGTTGCCCTTTCTTCAAGAAGGCGTTTCTCGGAACTTTTGAGGTAACAGATCATACACCTGCAAGTCCAGAAAAGGGGTGAGTACTTATCTATGACGCGATAGGAAGCCAAGACGAACCGCATGACTCTGCAAGAGAGATGCCCCCAAGATGTCGATGGTGTTATTTACTACATCTACACCAAGAAAGGTCAGTCCCGTCCCGTCCCCAAGGTGGGCTGAAGCTAATGCGGACACATAGTCGACCGCCTCCTCAAAGACAACAGTGCCGAAGCCTACACCACGATGTTCGAGCTGGGAGATTTCTTTGACCTTCCCGGCCTCCGCCAAGAGTCATTGAAACTGCTCGATGCCACTGTGAAGCAAATCGCAATCACAGTCCACTACGTCTACTATGATGATGATGAGAAGGCTCAGGTCTCTGATCAGGAAATCAGCGCGTTCCGCCACATCGTGGAATTTGCATATGCCAATCAGTTGCAGACTTACCTGCCCATGCGTCGCCTTGTGCTGAAGTTCCTCAAGTACGCCTACATGAGAGCACTCGAGATGGAGCCATTCAAGAAGATCTTGAGAGACCATCCCACACTGGCCGTTGACATTGTGGACGCCATGGTGGATGAATACGGTACTCTCGGCACCCGTCTTCATTACGCAAACCCCGCCCCTTGGTGCCGCAAGTGCGGAGCAGTCATCAAGACCCACGAGCGCGGCTTTGTTGAAGAGATCGCGCATACTACGGGGTACGTGGATGTACGCATCAGCTCGCTGTGCGACCAGTGCAGCTGGGATCCCTGTAGCGACTGGGATATGTACATCTAAGCTTTTGACTTGACTTAAGTTTGGTAAGTTGATCCTATCACAAGTACAATGATCCCACCATACCCACCCACTTTACCCATCCGCAAACTGAGTGTTATTTTGGCCGCTGATCGTGAGTAGTCCAGGTCATACCCCTTGCGCATACGACATTGCCAATCGCTTGGTGTTTGCTAATAGGGGAGTAACTATGGCGGCGTATAGCAATACGCTCAACGACAAACTGGCCCGCACCTGACTCTAGCTACCAAGTTGGACTAGATAGAAGAAGGTAAATTTTGTGAGGTAGTCATTCATCACAGTGCAGTACCGGCTTGCGTTTCCTCCCTTGTTAGGTGCAACTGCAATCAATATATAATAGGCCATCACAAGCTACCATCAGATGCCTGCATGCCTTGTGGCATGTGTTTCGCTTGATAATTGCAAGCATTCCTCGATGTTTATAGGAATCAAGCATTAGTCATATCCAGTTGTATAATACCTTGTCCCCATTGCTAAATGTTGTCATTTAGCAGTCTGCACCTCTGGTACGTACCTGACCCATACGCGGGTTTCAGAGAAGGCTACAGTCAATTGAATAATACATTGACTCAAGCTCTTTGGAGCCTTTTTCGTATAAATTCTGCTTGCAGGCCCTAACCTTTCCACATGAGTTTTCTTTCCTACAACCATCCATACCAATCGCCATCTTCCTTCTCCACAGCAGCAACACCATATTGAGGAATCATGGCGCAGGTTGACACATTCGATTCCTTCGAGGAGCTCTTGACATCTGGGGATGCCTCAGATGTCAAGGTGATTTGTGGCGACCGAACCTGGAACCTGCACAAGGTCATCCTTTGCCGTTCCCCATTCTTCCAGAAGGTCTTCGCAGATGGTCTTGTGGTTAGTCGCGCACCTTGGGAGGATTCAAGATGCTGTTACTTACACCAATTTTAGGAGGCCCTTGGTAACCATGTTACTCTGACCGACCACAAGCCTGACGAGGCCCAAGGAATCATCACCTTTATCTACACAGGAAAGGGTACGTATTTATTTACAGATGTAACTCCCGAGAGTCCGCTGCTAACCTTTTGACAGTTACAAGCGACCTGGAGAAGGATGAGTCCATCGAAGCCTACATCCGGATGTTCGAAGTGGGCGCTGACTTCGATCTCGGCGATGTTCGCGCCTACGCACTGGCCAAGATTGAGAACGCTTTCGAACGCGTCGCCGCCTCTGTCAATGATCTCCTTGCCACGGGAGATCCTGCCGCTACCATTTCCCCAGAGATGTTCAACGTTGTCTCTCAGGTTGCGCGATCCGCATACGATACCGACTCCGCAACCTATGCACCCCTTCGAGAGAAGATCCTGATCTTTCTCGCCATGACAGGCATGAGAGCACCTAAGCTGAGTCAATTCAAGGAGCTCCTTCGCAAGATCCCTAAGCTGGCTGTCGACATGCTGCTGGCATTGACGGATAAGACCAGCCCATTTAGCGTATTCCTTCGCCGGGGCCATCCGACCCGCTGCATGGGATGTGGCGAGCGCTTGACGTCTCACCGATGGCTTCGGACTACTCGACTGCCAGATGATGAGGGATCACGCACTGTTAACCTCTTGGTTGAAGGGTGCTGCGCCGATTGCCACAAGAAGGGACTTCACGGCGATGGCAACAACTAAAGGCGGCTGAAGACCATGGCATATCTTGGCATCTGGTCCCCTTGGGATGTGCCAACATACCACGAACCTAGGGGAATAATTATGTGCAAATGAAGCCACCATGTGGTTCATATCAGCATACGCCTGGGTTTTGGAGCAGATCGGTTAATTATGATCTCAGAATCGTCATTGATACTGAAGCTAGCATCTGTAAACGGAATGCAGACGAATCTGACAATTGCGTCTGCAAGCAACCACCTATGCAAATGTGTCTCTTATTTGTTCTATAAGGCCATATTTACGAAGGACCATTATCAGGTGAACATGAATTAGAAATGGCCTAGTTGTAAAAGCCTTCTCCTTCTCGGCTAGTAGATGTGTGCCCATATCGTAGTTTCCTCTTTCATTTCCCCTATAAACACCACACCCGACTGAGTGCAGTGCTTCCCACCTTTCTTTTTCTCATTTCTCTTCCACTCCCCCATACATCCAACCAGAACTTCCTGTCCTTGCCTCGACCATGTCTGCACTCCAGTTCAACTACCTACCTGGTAACCTTGGTTGGGAGACCGACGTCCACTTTGAGGGACAGAAATGGATCCAACTATGCAGCCGGTCCGAGGATGTGATTCTGGCGGACCTGGGCGCCCTTCGTTCCGGAATCTGGTCTGACTGCCAGGTTACCTGCGAAGACCACACGTGGAACCTGCACAAGCTATTCCTCATCACGCGCTCTCCCTGCTTCGCGAAAGCATTCCAGTTCGGCTCGTGAAGTAAGTCATATCAGAACAGCATCAACGCCAGGTATTTCTTGACGGAAGATGATTGGGCCGCTAACCTTGTCAAAGGGGTCTCAGAAGGACAAGCTGGATCTGGAGGGCTTCTCTAAGTGCGAGTTCGAGCTAGCCATCACTTACCTTTACGCCGGGCGATGTAAGTCTGCGCACAAAACTCCACTACGCATCCGATCACAATGCCAAGAATGCATGACTGACTTGAAGATAACTCGCCGCTTTCTTACTAGATCCCAAGAGTTTCATGACCGAGCCAACTATTGGATTCAGCTACCGCGACTTCCTGATCGCAGACCATCTCGAGATGGCCTTCCTGACCAATATCGCCGTTCGAACGGTCGAACACGTCTTAACGACCTCAGGGATATCGTGCTTGGCCCAGGTCATGGAAGTCTTCCTGCCGGAGCGCACCATTGCCAAGATCGAGAAGACAGCCAAGTCGTCATTTGAGCTGCCCAATCCGACATTCAACGTCTTGCAGAAGCCCTTCGTGGACATCGTCACCAGCAAAATATGTATCTTTGGAGCCGATTTAACTTTGTCTATGGATGTACAGAAGGATCTGCAGCTGTGGGTGAGCCTCGCACAAATGGTCATACGAGAGGAGCTGGTCCAGAACGCCACTGGGAAGGGAGCTGTTAATGAGGATGGTGCAGACGAGGCAGACTCATAAGTGGACGAATTTCCCACACAAAGGATGAATGTATCTTGCTCTTCATCCTCTTATCTCATGTACGAGTAGATCAACAGATAGCTGCCCTGAGGGGCATCAGGACTTTTGCTGGCCTCAGATGGCACAGATCAACTGCAACGCCTGCCTCAAGCCAGTTCCGGGTTTGAACTTGCTCTTCCTAGTTAAGATATGTCAACTTGACGACTACATCCCTATCATTGCACGTATATTTATGTCCATCATTATTTCAACTCCATGCCTCATGTGAGCCATAAAACATGCCCAATGCAAGGTATTGGGCTAAAAAATTACGGCTGTTGACAGACACGACCTCTCAACGCCAAGTCGCAGCATCTATGGAAAAGTATGATACATCAACAGAGAGCCCCATTTTGCAAGTGCAGTACTCACTCAACAGAACCGGTCCTATCTGATAATAATCTCGAAGCCGAACAATCAAAGCTTGACATTGATTGTTGCCATACCAGCCTCGATTTTACCGCACCTTTTGATACCAACCTGCCAACCAATTCTTTTCTGGTTTGCCAACATTGAATTTAGGCAGGCGTACGATAAGCCCAGACTTCAAAAACAAGTTGTCACAGGCAAAAGCGAGGCAATAATTGTTTCCCTACTGGCAAAGATCTTCTTCAAACCTCAACCTCTTCAACTCATCATCCTCTACCGCCTCCACAACAACGCTCAAGCTCATACGAACAGGTAGCGGCCGATCGCAATCATGTTTGGCACCACTGAAGGATCCAAGCTTTTGAGAAAGTCCGGCCAGGATCTCCTCAACAGCGGACAATTCTCAGATGCCGAGATTAGTGTAGGCAGAATGGTCTGGCACGTCCACAAGGCCATTCTTTGTCCTCGCTCAAAATATTTCGATAAGGCTTTCAACGGTCGATTCGCCGAAGCTCAGACAGGGAAGTTGAGTATCCGCGATCAGACATCCAGCGACGTCAAGGAGGTCTTGCAGTTTCTCTACACCGGTCAAGGTCTGTTTAGATGGCTTTCGTACCGACTAGGATGATCGCTAACTGTCGAATGTAGTATCATGCAAACGCAACCAGCTGGCCCGCCGTCTCGAGATCTACAAGATCGCCGATTACTTTGGCATCGACAGTTTGCAAACTGACATACTCAATGACATCGAGAAGGAACTGGAGTCGACAGCCCGTGCCATTTGGCAGCCAAGACAGAACCCACTTGCAGCTATCCGAGACATCAAGAAGCACTGGAACGATGCAGAGCTGAACGAGTTCTTCTCTGCTGCACAAACCGCCTTCACCGACTCTCCTCTCTTCGAGCCTGTACGCAACCACATAATTGCTTTTCTCAAGATGACCTGCATCGTTATTGGCAAGGACGTCCGGTTCACCGATGCTCTCAAAGGCGTACCTGATCTCGCCGTGGTCATGGTCGAGATACTGATGGACTCAAAACATCAAGGTGCCAAGTCGTTGGTGTGCTCACAGCTGCCTACGAAGTGTGGACGTTGCAAGGGTACTATCCAGGATGAATTCCTTCATCCACTTGGTCAGGCCTGGATTTCGCGGGAGAAAGGAACGGTCCAGGGGCTTTGTTACTATTGCTCCAAAAAGTAATATGCTTAAGGCAATAATAAATGACGAACGGAAAGGGTCTCGGGGAGGAAAGATAGTTCTGAATACGCCAGATCCTGCTATCAGTATCCTCACCACGTTGGTGCCATAGATATTCAAGGGTTTGGACATAATACATGCACCGATGTTGATAACCGCCTCTCACGCCTTAGGGCAAAACGTACTTCCAAGTACTTGAGTTTTGACAAATAATAATCACATCTATAACTGTGAGATTGGCATCTTGGTGCTGAATTTTAGTACAAGATTAAGTCCAGAGCGCATGAGGCAAGATGATGACTACGTTGGCAGGTAACGTAATATCAGCTAGCTGTCGTGGCTCCCTTCCTACCCCATACGTGGTTGCAGTAGTGGCAACAGCATTCTACAAGACTGAGACACATATTTAGAGGAGTTGAGTGGTAAATGTTGTGTGCCTAGCGGGCTGTGAGGAGAGATAACGTAACCCCCAAATCTGGTCCATACTATGCTGGGAATTCGGCATATCCGGCTGTGTCAAGGTGGTTATTCCACTAGTAGGGCTTAAATTGTGGTTATTTTCTTTTGGTGTTCCAACAAACGAATAGCTGTAAAATTCAATCAGTGAGTGGGAGATACACGGATTGGTGCTCTATCAAAGTACTAAGTCCACGATTATGGCCATATCTCTTATCTAGGGAAGCCAATCCTGGGCCTGCAGGTTGAGGCAGATGCGATCGGAATGGGAATTTGACTTGAATGCATGTACGTCAACCATCCGGCCTATTAAATCTGATCCATGGTGGTGCTAGATCCTGTCCCCTCCATCAACCACCTCAACCACCAACTGGATGCGTGATCGCTTTTTCACCTATCATCAAGACCAGTGTCGACAGTCGCCTCAGAACACCATGGACTACTACGGCTACGACTACAAGAGAAAAGAGCCATCAGCCATGATGTATCGCTCAGGCAAGGAAATGTTCAACAACAAACTCTTTTCCGATGCCAAGGTCACTGCGAACGGCAAAACATGGCCGATCCACAAATCCATTGTGTGCCCCCGATCAGAATACTTCAGAAAGGCGTTCACGGGCCCCTTCCGCGAGGCATCTACAAACCACTTGACAATTAAGGGCCAAGATGCCAAGGCCGTTGGACAAGTGATTTGCTATCTCTACACAGGCGAAGGTAAGTTGAGACCTGTAGAGTCTAGGGTTGTATTGTTTACATTACTGATGCATTAGGGAATAACAGTGCCTTATGAGGAAGTCGAGGATGTTCGTGAGGCCGTTGACCTCTTCATTGCTGCCGACTACTTCGATATCGAATACCTCAGAAATGACGCACTTTACGATCTCGCTTGCCGCTTGCATACGGTGGATGACTCTGCTGGTCGCGAGGAGCATTTTCTTGACGACGAATGTCAGGATCAGGTATTCTATGCAGCACGCGCCGCGTATACGAGCGGTCCAAATCTTGAAGCACTGCGTGGGCCAATCGAGGTGTTCTTGAAAGATACCTATTTCCTTCTTAGCAAAGACGACCGCTTCATGAAAGAGTTGAACCAGATTCCCGAGTTCGCATTGGCCCTGATTCGGCTTATGTCGTCCTCTCAGAATCTATCTCTGATGAAGACTTGCTGTCAGACAGTTCCTCAATGGTGTGTAAAGTGCAGTTCCAAGAAAACGGAATTTGGCGAGACTCGTCTGGTTTCATATCCAGCAAACGATCCGGATCTGAGGCACGCGATTGTTGGAGTCTGCATCGATTGCTTCGATAAGCAGAAGTAGTCACACAAGGGCACAAGTCTCTGGACAAGCTACCCAGAGCAGCAAGAGATTGAGGTATTTCAACTGAGCAAGTCGTGATGTCTTCGACTTGCAGTACGCCTCGACGACGGAAGATGTACAGATAAATCGGTAGCTAGCGAGATAGGTAGCTTCCAGGGGCGCCGAAACTAGCAAGGCGAACGAGCCTGGGATAATCCATGGAGATAAATGACCATTATTCGGCATTTGTTCCGTTTATGCTACAGACATGTAAATCGAAAAAGTGAGGTAGGTGTGAGCTCCGCGTAACCGTGCAGTGCGTTTGTTCGGCTTCTACAACTTACTACCCACCTTTTGGACTGGCCCTGCAACCGTTTTCCGTCCCTCATCTCGCCCACGTCAATCTCTAGCTGGGATACTCATCTCCCAACAAACAACCACCATCAGCAGCATTCAGTAAATTGACGAGAAAAAGACACGCCATCAACCAGCCAATATGGCACCCAATTCGGGATATGACATGTTCGTCAACTCAGGCAAGGGTTTGTACAAGAATGAGCTCTTTTCAGATGCCGAACTTGTCGCCGGAGACGAAACATGGCCAATTCATAAGGCCATCCTATGCAGTCGCTCAGACTGGTTCAAGAAGGCGCTCCTTGGTCCATACAAGGAAGCAAGTACAAACAAGGTGCACATTCAGGATCATGATCCCAAATATGTCGGCCTCGTCCTACGATACCTTTACACGGGGGAGAGTAGGTCCAGTCCGATAGGTTGGAGGGCCTTGATTTTCAGCTAACTAACACGATTCAGTGCCGAGAATAGTCGACTTGCTTTCATTACGCGAACGTATTGACTTCCTCGCCACCGCCGATTACTTCGCCATCGATGAGCTGGTCTCTGAGACTGTCGAGCAGTTCAGTCTGCAGATCAACTGCATAAAGTACACAGCCAGTTTCGGGGAGCCTCTGATGTCGAACAAGGACCTCGACGGATTCTTCTACGCAGCTCGTCTCGCATACACGAGTGGGCCCATGTTCGAGGTCTTACGCAAACCAATCGAGTCTTTCGTCTGTCGTAGCGATTTGCCCTTGGCCAAGGACAGCCGTTTCATGAACCAACTGAAGCACATACCCGATCTTGCCGAGGCCATGATTCGCGGTATGCTACCTTCCGAAACCCGCGACGCCGTCCCCGAAGTATGTGCCTCGTGCAACACAAAGTTAGGGGATTTGAGCGATTGCGCCGAGACATGGCCCGCTAGAAAGCCTGATCCTAGGTGCGAATACTGCAGAGCGGAACATACAGGCAGAGGAGGAAGGGGATTCAGGGGCGGAAGAGGGGGCAGTGGCTGTACAAGAGACGAAACTTGCTCGAAAGATGTTGAGCACAGCTTTGAGATCCGTGGACATTGCCATGGTTGCTTTAAGACACAACAGCCGTAGGGCACAGCAGCCGAATCAGAAAGCAGGGGGTCCCTATCTTACCAATGATTGAGCACCTGAAGAGACTGAATCGTGATGTCTGCGGCAAACGACACGCCCTTGACGCCAGATGATCCGCAGATATTCTCATGGTTGGTTTGCAGTGAAGCTACAACAGACAATCAGACAGTCAATATATGCATTCATGAAACAAAAAATGGATATATGTCGGATGTGTGTGTCGTGGGGATTTTTTACCTGTAGATCTCAGTGTAATTACGCTCGCTAATGTCCTACTTGTCCAAAAAGCCTTAGGCGGTTATTGGTGAGTGGAAAGTGTCCAACTTGATCTTGATCAGGTCAGGCAGTAAAGAAATTTGATGTTGCTGCTGCCTAGAAATTGGCAGCTTGCAGTAAATAATGGACAGGCACGGCTAAGTTCATTGTGGATAAAACGGCTCACATTGAATGCAGTGATTGTTTCAGTTAGTTGGCATCCTTTTTACCTTTGGTGTGCTAGCCTTGGATTCTCACTTACATCAACACCTCATGTTCAAGCATTCCACAGAAACCAACACTACACGAGAACACCAGATCGGAAGCCCAACATGCCTTTCCACCAATGGGAAAGCTCTCGGGAGATGATGAGAGAGTCGGGCGTGTCTCTGTTTAGAGATGAGCAGTTTTCTGATGCAACACTCGTTGTCAATGGCGAGAAATGGCCAGTCCATAAGAGCATTCTTTGCACCCGATCTGAATATTTCAGAAAGGCCTTCACCGGAGACTTTCAAGAAGCAAACACAAGCGAGATCATTATCGATGGTCATTCAACTTCGGCCATGGACGACGTGTTGTATTACCTCTACTCAGGAACCGGTAAGCCTAATTTAGGAACAGGCAGATCATCTTTAACTCACAGTTTTTAGTACTACCCGACTCGTTCACTTCGCTCGGTTCTGCAATCGACTTTTTTGTTGCATTAGATTACTTCGGCTTGGAGTGTGCCAAGAACGAGGCTACCGAGATCATCAATCTACAACTCACGGAGCTCTACGAACTGTCATATGATTATCATTATCAGGAGAAACAGCTTCTCTCTCCTTTGGACCATGACAGCTTCTTCCGTGCAGCACGCCTAGCATACGCGAGTGTACCTACTTTCGAGATGATGCAGGAACCAATTCAACGTTTCCTTCGGAATACTGATTTTCTTCTCACACAAGACACCCGATTCAGGCAAGAGTTGAAAAACATCCCCGAGTTCGCGCTGGCCATTATCGACATGATGGCGTTCAATCCAACAGATAAACTTCTATCCAAGTACAACACAAATAACGATAGCTGTTCGTCTTGTGGCACCCCGGTATTTGAGTTTGGAGAGACGTGGGTTGCTTGTGTTGGGCCAGTTCGCCGTCGACACTCAAAGAGTGAACTCGTGCTCCGTGGAACCTGCTCCGATTGTACCAAGGACGGAGAGTAGGGGCAGAACGAATCTTGGTTCTTAATTCAGCCCAATGAAGAGAGATTGGGGTGTTCAGAGTAGCCAATTCGCGATGCCTTCGAGCTGCAATGAGGGCAGATGATGCACAGTTAGCTTGGTGGAGAGCAAGGCGACGATATGCCCCAGAAACCCGGGCAAGCAATGCGAATTGAGATACTTCAGGACACAGAAATGCCAATTCTTGACATTCATTGTATTTATGCTACAGCTACATACGTTTTACTAGTTGCATGCACATCAAGTGAAATTCCCTGCAGGGAAACGCCGAGACCTGCGGCGAGGCGGTTCCACGGAAACGCCCCATCGGTTCGCTGGGTAAAGGGCGCCGGCTAAATTGGGATAAATTGGCCCGCTCCCCTGTCCATTCCGCCGGGACGAACAGCCCCCCAATCCTAGGTGCGGCTGCAGGATGCAAGAGAAGTCTGGAAAATGTCTCGTGTATTGAAACGGAACAATTGACTTGTAGAAACCCGTAATCGTTCGATTGAAACTAAAATCATCGTCGTAGCTTGCTTGGCCTTGAGAGGAATTGGTTCAAGTCGAAGCGCATAAGAAGAACCGTCGTCGCATCTTCCCATCCCTCGAGTCATTACGTCCGGTCCATTGTTTCTCACCAACTTACACGCCCAAGCCCAGCCGCACGTCAAACCCTCAAGGATTGATCAAGACCACAGACACACGCAGCCCAAGATGACGCCTCCGCTAATCACCAACATCTACACGGCAGACCCCAGCGCCCACGTCTTCAACGGCCGCGTGTACATCTACCCCTCGCACGACCGCGAGACGGACATCGCCTTCAACGACAACGGCGACCAGTACGACATGGCCGACTACCACGTCTTTTCCACCTCCAGCCTGGACCCGCCCTACGACAATAACGTGATTGACCACGGCGTCGTCCTGCGCACCGAGGACGTCCCCTGGGCCTCGAAGCAGCTCTGGGCCCCCGACGCCGCGCAGGGCCGGGACGGCAAGTACTACCTCTACTTCCCCGCGCGGGACCACGAGAACATCTTCCGCATCGGCGTCGCCGTCGGCGACGCGCCCGAGGGGCCCTTCAAAGCGGACCCGGAGCCCATCCCGGGCAGCTTCAGCATCGACCCGGCCTCGTTCGTGGACCCGGACACGGGCGACGCCTACCTGTATTTCGGCGGCCTCTGGGGCGGGCAACTGCAATGCTACCAGACCCCCGGCGCGAGCGGCAACCGGAACGACGGCCGCAACTTCGACGCGTCCTGGTCCGGCCCCCAAGAGCCCAAGGGCGCCGACGCCCAAGCCCTCTTCCCCAAAGTAGCCAAGCTCGACCCGTCCATGCACCGCTTCGCCCCCGAAGGCGCGCAGGACCTCGTCATCCTCGCCCCCGAAACCGGCGAGCCCATCGCCGCCGACGACCACGCCCGCCGCTTCTTCGAGGCGGCCTGGATGCACAAGCGCGGGTCGACCTACTACTTCAGCTACTCGACGGGCGACACGCACTACCTCGTCTACGCCACCAGCCAATCCCCGACGGGGCCCTTCACCTACGCCGGGCGCCTGCTCGAGCCCGTCCTGGGCTGGACCACGCACCACTCCATCGTCGAGTTCCAGGGACGCTGGTGGCTCTTCCACCACGACTGCGAGCTGAGCAAGGGCGTCAACCACCTGCGCTGTGTGAAGGTGCGCGAGATCTTTTATGACGAGGACGGCAAGATGTTCACCAAGCAGGATTAGGTAATGGGCCTATGTAGCCAGTTTGCCTGAGACAGGCTGCTTAAGGGAGTTGAGAGATCTTAAAAGCTACAAGTATGAGTAAGAATAGACGTACATAGCATTCAAGCGCCGCTTCGATGTTGAACTGCTTTCCATTGCTGTGTGATAGATACTGTCTGTCCCTGTCTATCTAACAAACCTCCCCAAACCCGCGCGCGCGACACAAAAGAAAAAGGGGGTATGATGTGCTAATTCCAAGGCTCGGCTGCTGTCCCATATTTATACTACTGTCCACCACCCCCAACCAAAAGCAAGGTTGCCAATTGCTCCTGTGCATCTCCCAAGTACCCAGTACCCAGCTCCAATCCCATTTACGAAGAAGAAACTGAACAACAAGAAAAGAAAAGCATCAAGAGTCCACAACCCCAAGCGTAAGCCGCCGGAGCGCGTCCTCATATCTCCCAGGACTGTGGTCCGTCAACATGCTAGCCCCAAATTTGACCTCGCGAAAGCGGCTCTCCACGTCGCGGACGTACTTCAGCACGAGGCGCGTGGCCGGGCGGCCGATCTGCTCCTCGCCGATATGGAGGAAGGCGTCCCGGCGCAAGCAGGGCGTGCTCTCGATGGCGAAGACCTCGCCGGGCGGGAGCAGCTTCGGGCTCATCATGGTGGCGCGCAGCGTCTTCAGGGCGGCATAGGCCCATTGGTCGTCCTCCTCGTCGCGGTACTTCGGGGGGTTGCTGTACCACCGGTCCGCAACGCCGCTCTGGAACCCTTCCCATATCCGCCGCCGGACTTCGGCTTTCGCCTCCGAGTTGTCTGTCTTGAAGGCAAGCGCGAGGGCTTGGAAGTCGTGCAGCACGCCGAGTGAGAGGTAAGGCACGAGGTCGTTTCCATGTACGACGCTCGTAATCAAGCCACGGGTAGCCTTCTGCAGAGAAGGCGACATTGTAGACGGAGGTCCGTAGGCGTAGACGTGGATGGGTCTGCCGGGCGGCAGGCAGATGGCAGTATCAGACTTCACGCCTTCGCTCTCAGTCAGCAGTCTTCGGTGTTGCTGAGCAGAAGTAACGAAAGCCGTGCCGGTAGTCGCGGGCTCGGCGAGCATGGCTCCAAGTAGTGCCGTGACCGCACCGCCAAGCGAGTGGCCACATAGAACGAGACCATAGTCGGGGAACTCCTCGAGCGTCTCCTTCAAGGTAACAAGGACTCTACCATCACCACCGTAGAGGAGACGGCGAGCAGAGGCGTGGATGCCCTTGTGGACCTTGTAGTTCTTGCCTCGCCAAAGTAGGTCGTCGTACTCGCACATCATGTCGGCCAAGACATCTTCGAATCCCAGAGTTCCACGGCAGGATAGCACAACGGCCTTTGACGGTTCATCAATGGCGATGGTGTGAACGAGGGGGACGCCGGTGTCCGTAGAACCAGTGGAGTCGGAGCCTCCCTGAGGATCTACGTACGACGACAATAGAATACTGTCTGGCGGCAGCTCCGTGTGGTGCGCAAAGGAGCGTATGTCTTGGTGTGTCTCATCAAGAGCTTTCAGTTGGGGCAGCTGCTTGGAAATGCCCATAAACTTGAGAAAGTGGGACCCGTAAGCGGCAGAGGCGTATCGACTGTATCGGGTAATGTTTCTCAGGATGTGAAAGTCGGGGAACATGCCGCCAACCGTACCCGTTCGCCGGAGCGTATCGAGAGCTTCCGAGTCGCTGTATGCGCTCTTCTGGTGGTACGAAGATAAGACAAGCGACGTCTGGGAAGGGCTCGCCCGAAGTGTGTAGATACTTGGCGAGTACAAGCCGCCCATCCTTGATCGGTTGGGATGTCGCTGCGGAGAAGGCGGTACCAATTCGTTGGCCTCGTTGCCAGGTTTCGATTTGGGCCCATTGCTGCTTCGAAACTCTGAGCGATAGTATGTAGGCGACCCAGGCCGGCTCTCATAGGACTGGATGGAGAAGGTGTCGGTCTGCGATACCGTCGAGTTCCGCCGCCGCTGTTGCACTGCTATGAAGCTCGAGCGCGACTGGCTTCTGCTATGGCCTGGGTTATCCTCGAGCGTCCCCAGGTCTCGCGAGGAGAAGTAGTTAGGGTTCCCTCGCTGCGGGGCACGGGGCGCCTCACGGGCAGGAATGAGATTGGGTGTCCGGTTAGGAACGGGAGGGCGGGCGGGCGTCATGGAAGGGTGGTTGCGCTGATGCGTGTTTTGCGAAGACTTGTTGCTTCCCCATGGAGGCCGCATCCCAGTCTTGTTTTTGGCTGTAGGCGGGACACTTTCACTGCTGGTTTCCTTGTTGAGAAGATTGGCAAGGCCCGTAACCGAGCTCTTCTTGAATGCATTCCTCAGCCCTCCCCGCTTTTCACCCGGCTTGCTTCCCACAGAGTCGGTCTCTTTCGCGGCTTTGGATGTTGTCTTGTTGGTTGCTTGGGGTGTCACCGGTGCCTCTTCCGGTTTCTTTGCTCCACTGCTGGGGGGTTGCCGCTGCCGCTTCTGGTTCGCGGCGTTCTCCGGTGGCGGCTTGGGCATCGGTATTTGTGAGCTTCGGTCCTTGGGCGAAGTCGCCGAGTTGCTACCTGTAGAGCCGGTCGATGAAACTGATCTCGGCATCCGCTTCGGCCCATCCGATGTTTTCGATGGTTGAGTGATCTGCGGAGGCATAGTTGTTGACCGTGGTGTTTTTGGCGGCGGCGGCGGCGGTAGAGGCTTCTCGATTACCTCCTCCTCTTCTGAAGAAGACGAGTCCTCGTCCTCGTCCAACAGCTCGACTCGCGATTTGGCATCATCATTATCCTCGAGATCCTGCTCCACGGCAGTGCTTCTGCTGGTGTTGCGACTGATCCGGTATACGACACGGTAAATCGGAGTCGTGTCTCTAGCGCCCGTTGCCAGAGCATTGACAGGATTCACGATCTCACTCTCGATCATGTCTGCGCCCGGAGGCGTCAAGATGGGGATATCGGGTGTCCCCTTGATCTCCACTGTGATGATCTTGGTCGTGGTGGTAGAGGTGGATATAGAGACATTCGTGTCCCTGGGCAAAGAGCTCATGATTTGTTTCCTGAGATTGACTTCTGGCAGATCATCCTCATCTGCGCTGTCATGGTCGCCGTGTTGTTGGATCGCGTCAATGATTCCATCCCGACCTCTTACGCTGCGGAGACTGCGCTGTGCATAGTTGCCCCTGTGTATACCGTAGAGACTGTCTTCGTGGACATCGACACGTTCGCCGTCGTTCAAGACAACAACATCCCATATTATTTCTTCCTGGCCGTTGTTTTTAATCTCGTCTTGGATGGTCTTGCGGCATGCGTTTTGTAGATAGGCAAGGCCAGCCAGAGCCAATACGATGTCCATGACTCCGACCTTTTCTCCTTGCACGCCAGTGGCGGGGTTTTGAAACTCGCGCCGGATCAGGGTTATGATGCTGGCGATAGCTCTGGACGAGTCGGTCGAGCCGAAGAATTGGTCCAGGACGGTCAGCAACAGCTGCGATACCTGGGAGACCGCCGTGATACTCGTTTCGGTGGCTTGGAAGCCGGTGGCGGTCCAGAAGACGGCCTGCAGCAAAGCTTGGTGGATCCCGTCGAGACCCCGTTCCAGTAGCGACTCGGCGTTGTCCCTGCCAAGCTCGGTGCGAGACCGCGAAATGACATCTCGGCCGGCCTTGCTGAGGACGGTCTCGAAGAAGGCTCGGCTCAGCTCGAGACTCGAAAGCGTGGTGAACTTGGCGGCGACGAAGCCAAAGCTCCCGACAAAGGTGGTTGCGCGGATGGCAAAAGCCGTCGAGCGGGCCGCGAGGCTGACGGCGCCTGCTATCGGGGTCGGCAGAAGGGTTTTGCCCGGAAAGGTTCTAGTAGCGAGCTGTCGCTGTTCTCCATGGTTCTCTTCATGGTCATGATCGGGCTCTTGCTCCAATGCCTGATGGTCTTGCTGTTGTTCCGGGACTTCTCCGCCGGGCAATTCGGTGAGCTCGTCGCTGGATTCGTTCTGAGCGTGGTCGTCAGGGTGGTTGGTTTCCATTGTCACCAGTGTGCGTTGTGGCCTGCTCCCAGCCCGAAACGTTCAAGAACAGGAGGAGTATCCCAGTCATGCAAGGCCGGGTCGATCAAGGAGAATCACGGGATGAAGTAAAAAGGAAGTGCGGCGACGAGCCACTGTTTACATGCATGAAACGATCAATGTATGAATACTGTGCTTGTTATTGACAAAAACATGCTGTCGCGCCAGGCGCCCCAACCAGGTTGCGATGGTAATGATGATGAATTGCCAGCTTCATTAAACGAAGGCCATCGAATTACATTGGTGGCGATCCTAGATCGGACGTTTTCATCCAAAGTTTGGCTGATGGTTGGATCTGGCGTATGACGAAGATGCATGTGACGGCGCGGGGCAGAGCTTGAAAACGCCGGCCCAAAGTGTACCTGGGCGAAAAGAGTCGGGTAATGGGCAAATGCAATGCACCTTTGATTTCCAGTGCAGCACAAGTAGGTATACAAAGTGTAAGCAGGTCGCCAGATGGCTTGCGACGGGCAACTTCCACGCTGAGAGAGATCGACGATCCGCCCGGCAAGGCGATATGATATGCATTGATTGGAATTCCCCTGAATAAATGGACGGCCGTTAGTGTCGGATGACGAAATGCAGGTCCCCAGCTCTTTCTTGTTGGGCAGAACGTGGCATGGAAACTGGGGCAGGCAGGACAACAAATTCGTGCAGGGTACTTGCAAGGGTCGGGACGAAAATGAGAAAACGGCCTGCCTTCCAGACTTCACGTGAAGAATTGATTACAGTAATTTGCTGGCAGGGGCCAGGCAAAGGGTCGTGGGTCGCCGGCAACCAGGAAACAAATTCAATTGATTTAAACATCCGTACCTTATTCCTCAGTCGACGGGTAATGGATATCTTTAAATGCGACAGATTATTTGACTCCTTTTCCGGTATACACTACTCATACTCATGCATTTGGCATTTAACGACGTGCAGGGAACAACGAGGGACAGTACTACGGATGACAAGGAAAGAGAGCCCGAGGTCGTATCAATTGCTTCGCTATCCTCATGTCTGGTCTGTCGTGGTACCGGCGAAAACTGAGAGAATTGCCGGTTTCCCATAGTGGGAGACTCGATGCGAGACCAGGTTGCTTTGTTTAAGCTTAGGTGTCTTTAGCCAGAATTCCATCCCATCACGTTCAGCAAGTCCTCTTCCGTGTGGAAATGCTCTAGAAGCCGCCAGGGTCCGACTCTTGTTTCACGATGTGTAATATGGATATTGAAGCAGCTTCGAAAGAACTGCATCGGCTCCTTCCAGTCCTCCAGTAGAACTATGCATAGGTATTGGGTAATTAATTGATCGCCCACTACCGCAGTGTCCGATGGTACTACTGCTGAGATGGATGCGAATTCCAACCAGTCGAGCCAGTCCCAGCGCTATTCTTAGCTACTAATAATCAGCACGGTGCCCGCCAAATGCACCGTGGCTCCGTGCTTAGGCCCATTTTGTCGCATTGGTCCCTGGTTCCGGGGCCAGCTATGGGACCCTGCCTCAGCGAGAGGCTGTGAGGCTGAGCTCCGACGGCCAGTCAGGGGAAGAAGAAACGAAGAATAGACGAACGCGAACCTGCTTTGGTGTCCCGTTCGCTCGCTCGCAGTGTGACCCTCGTATTCCAGCTGTTTGTTTTCCTTGGCCGGTTCGACAGTGGACGGCGCTACTATATACAAAGGAATCTCGTCATATCGTCCCGTCAATTGTTCTTTGACATCTTCCCCTCCCTTCATCAAACTCTGATCCCGACCCTCTGCACTCGCTTTTATCGCACGATCATTTCCCAGGGGCAATTCCAGAAACCGCCCTATTCTGTTTTTGTTGACATTGCATTTGCTCGCCTGCACCAGTCACATCTGCGCCCGCGGATACCCACCTGTGCCCCCTCGACTGTTTTTCGATTTTAAGCTTCCTGTGCCAAGTCTTTAATCACCAGATCCCCCCGATCGACACCACAATGGCGGAACAAGGCCTCTTCTCGTCCGACCTCATCAACCCCGAGGTGCAAGCCGCCCTCCCTGCCGGCTACACTGCCCGCGCCCTCCGCCTCTCCGATTACGATGCCGGCTTCCTCGACTGCCTGCGCGTCCTGACCACCGTCGGCGAGATCTCGAAGGAGGCCTTCACCGAGCGGTACAACTGGATGGCAAAGAACGATAGCTACTACCTGCTGGTCATTGAGGATGCGAGCAGCGAGAAGCCCGTCATTGTCGGCACTGGCGCCCTGATCGTGGAGCGCAAATTGTAAGAACACCCAACCCCCTGGTTCAGAAAGGATAGGTCCGACTGGAGGAGCGCAATTGAGCGCATAAGGACTCTAGATACATGTGTGAGAGCAATGGCTAACCTCGTGTTTTTCGTGGTGAACAGCATCCACAGCCTCGGTCTCGTCGGTCACATCGAAGACATCGCCGTCGCGAAAGATCAACAGGGCAAGAAGCTGGGTCTGCGCTTGATCCAGGCGCTCGACTTCGTCGCCGAGAAGGTCGGCTGCTACAAGACCATCCTGGACTGCAGCGAAGCCAACGAGGGCTTCTACGTCAAGTGCGGCTTCCGACGCGCCGGCCTGGAAATGGCACACTACTACACAGGGGACAAGAGTAAGCCTGCCCAGTAGGGGAGGAGCAGCAGCAATAGCGATGCTTCTTGTTTCACCTTGACACATCCACCCGGAGGCATCGTCTCCGGGGCATTTCCAAAAAGGCATATAATACCCGGGAGAGACGCCCGCGTATAGGCGTTGAGATTCAGGGGAACTGATTTAAGCAAGCCTAGTAGACGCCAAGCTATAGAGTTGTGATTTAGGTTGGATTGGGCATTGGACGGGATGGGACATATACGACAAGCCGGCCAGCTGGATCCAAGAAGGTTGGGCCAGTGCATAGAAGCGATGATACATGCAGCAGTACGTGATAGATGACAATGGACTTCTGACGTGTGCCCCCCGAAACGAAAGAGGGGCGCGCCTCCAAGACACACACCGCAAGAATCATCAAGACGTTATGCAGTGAGGTCACCTCCAACGTGTCTCCTTACCTAAAGTAACCCCAGCCGCCGTTGGCATGTGAAAAAGGAGATCGCTTGGCTATTGGGGTATTATACCAAGCAACGGGGCGCATACCCCGTGATCTCTGCCAAAACTCTACCCTATTGAAGCATACCGACACAGTCAGCGACTTGTGGCCGCAAGACTATAATCTCACGACGATGGAGCCGGTTGTCTGTCCCTTGGTTTCGTGTAGACGGTAGATTAGCTATGTTGTTTACTGGGGAAGGGAAGGCGTACCGGGTGGCCCGTTACACTTGGGGAGATGGTGTGAACCAAGCCAAGCGCAACCGTGTGCAACCGGCAGCAATAAGCAATAGCTCTTTCTGTCCTCTCCCGTTGCGTTGCTTGCCCCTTCCCCCATCCCAGCCGGCCCAGAACGCAGACTAAAATGCGGGCGCTGCCGACGGGCAATTGTGAGACAAGGAAATAAAATGTACCTCTGCTCTTTCGCTTCCACTTACGTGAGCTCTACACAGTCGCATGCGCCTTTCTGACACATGCACGACGAAAACGCACATGCTAAATCGTACGCATTCTACACTGACAACCCGCTAACCCTATTTCGAGTCAGAGCGAGCCAGCAACCAGCACCCTCTGCAACAGACACGAACCCCCCTCTCGCTCCCCCTCCTCATCCGGACACGGGATACCTCATTGCTGGCCCTACGTTACTTAAAGGCCACAATCGTACGCACCTCTCTCCAACAGCGTATCGGGATAACTTCTACCTATTTCACCTGCCACACCTGACCAATTCATACATCCATAGCAAGCAGCATTAAGACAGACGCATTCCAGCCCTGTAATACTGATTCTTGACAATCTCATACCCACCCCCACGCTTGTTCCTTCTTGTCTTCCCGCTTCGTACTCGTCAACTCTCCACACGGACTCCGGATATCCCCAACTTTGACTTTGCGGGGCTCAGCGTCGCGCAAGCAAGCAAATCCATCTCCGTCTCCGTGCCCTCGCTCTCGCGCTTCCCCCCTCAGCCGTACAAGCAAGCCTGGTGGCCTATATCTTTCCCATCATGGGCTCGAATTCCGACAAGCAGTTTCGCGGCCTGTTGATCCGAACTAACATCGCCCTTCTTCAACGACAGTAAGTTAGCTTCCTTGACCCGGATGGTGGAAAGCCCCCATAACCGCAATACCCCACCAAAGCCACTCATTACCACCCATCATCTCCTTCCACTACATGAGGGCGGTTAACCTCAAGATTGCTGCACTACGACATAGTTGGGCCTTGCAGATGGTGTTATTGCTCTTGGTCCACTATCGCCTCTTAATCTAACCTGCATGAAGTTACACACAACCGTTACTAACGTGGTGATGCAACAGAGTCCGTGAGAAGAGCAACTGGTACAACACGCCCCGAGTAGTCATTCGCAAGCGCTCCGGCAAGGTCATCGTCTCGCGTCTTGGCACCCCAGCTAGCTACGCCGCCGACGCCGGTTTCGAGATTGTGGAAATATAACCTCTTTTCCAAAACTTACTGTACTATTATCGCCCATCACCGCGGCGCCCATCATCCCTGCTTGTACAACCACCCCCTTGTCATCCGATCTCACTGCCGTCGATTACCCCCCTATTTTCCTGCGACCCACCCGACTTACAGCAACCACCATGTCTCCACACAGAATCGATTTACCCACCCATGCGGCGCCCACGTCCGGGCCCGGCGCCGTCTCTTCCTCCACTGCTACCCCCACTTCCAATGGCAAACCCAACGGAGCCGCCCCTGATGTCTTCAGCGCCTCGCAGCCCCGCCGCTGGCTCATGGGCGACGAGGCTTTCAACCGCGTGATGCCGCACCACAGCGGGATGCGGGCGCTCTGGGAGACCAAGTGGAAGTTCCCCTGCACCAAGTCGCTATACCCGTTCCACGACGGCGCCTACGAGGACTTCGCGCCCGTCTTCGAGCAGCTCATCACCGACGACGTCAACGACGGCAACGCGCCCGAGTACACCCGGGCCTTCTTCCCCGCGGCCTCTTCGCTCGAGGAGCGAGGCGACGCGGCCATGCGCTCCGGCGAGAAAAAGGAGGCGTCGGACCTGTACCTCCGTGCCGCGTGCGTCTTGCGCATCGCCCGCTTCCCCTACGTCACGGCCTTCCCCGAGGTCAGCTGCCCCGAGAAGTGGCGGGCCTGGGAGTGGCAGAAGCGCGTCTACATGAAGGCGGGCGCCTCGTGGGACGAGCCCGTCGTCGAGGTCGACATCCCGCACGTGCACGCCCAGGGCCGCGACCGCGCGACCATCCCGGCCTATTTTCGCGTCCCCGGCCACGCCGCCACCGAGCTCGACGTGGCGGGCGAGGGCGAGGAGATCCAGACGCCCCAGTTCCCGGCCGTCCTGCTGTTCACGGGGCTCGACGGCTACCGCCCCGACAACACGGTCCGCTGCGACGAGTTCCTGGCGCGCGGCTGGGCCGCCGTCGTGGTCGAGATCCCGGGGACCGCGGACTGCCCGGCCGACTCGGCGGACCCGGCGAGCCCGGACCGCCTCTGGGACAGCCTGCTCGAGTGGATGGAGAAGGACGGGCGCTTCGACATGTCGCGCCTGCTAGTGTGGGGGCTAAGCGCCGGCGGGTACTACGCCGTGCGCATCGCGCACACGCACAAGGAGCGGCTCCGGGGCGCCGTCGCACAGGGGGCGGGCGTGCACCACTTCTTCGACGCCGACTGGATGGACCGGGCGGACGGGCACGAGTACCCCTTCGTGCTGAGCCCGGCGTTTGCGACGAAGCACGGGTTCGAGAGCGTGGCGGCGTACAAGGCGGGGGTGCAGAGGAAGTTTTCGCTGCTGGAGACGGGGGTGATTCAGGGGGCTTCTTGTCGGCTGTTGCTGGTTAATGTGAGTATTGGTCTTCTGCTTTCGTTCCATTTTCCCTTACCCTCTGGTGTTAGAAGGGGCTGCAGTTACTGACATGGAAATGCTAGGGCACCCTGGACGGCCTCATGCCGATTGAGGACTCGATGATGCTGTTCGAGTACGGATCCCCCAAGGAGGCGCGCTTCTTCTCCAACGCGCTGCATATGGGCTACCCGTTGGCGAACTCGTCGGTATACCCCTGGATGGAGGAGGTGATGGGCTACAAAAAGGAATGAATGACTTGGTGTTTACGATAACAATAACAACATAGCAAAGCAGGCTCGGTTGCAAGTTTGAAGCAAAACTTTGGGGTTGGGTTTGAGTTATTACTTGGTTTATCGGTTCAGCCTTGGGTCTCTATGAGCTTTATGTATACTTAGTTGACATTTGTAGTGAAATAGTTATGTTACCACTCTTGAACACTACTTGCTGTCACTTTGTGTGCGTGAAAGAAGACCATTTGGCGTTGATCAACGATGTTGCTCATCAATAGCTATCCATCGGCCCCGACTCAAAGCCTGTTGCAACCACTACGGCAGCGGAATTGCTACTGTATGAACTATCGCCCCATCCAGCCACCATCCACGACCAGCGTATGTCCGCTCACGTACGCGCCCGCCTTGCTCGCGAGATAGATGACGCTGCCCTTGAAGTCGTCCGGGGTGCCCCAGCGGCCGGCGGGGATGCGCTCGCTGATGCTGGCGAGGCGCTTGGGGTCGGCGAGCAGGGCCGAGTTCATCTCGGTCTCGATGTAGCCGGGGGCGATGCAGTTGACGTTTATCCCTTTGTCGCTCCAGCCGTTGGCCATGCTCTTGGTCAGTTGCCCGACGGCGCCCTTGGAGGCGGCGTAGGCGGGCACGTTGAGCCCGCCCTGGAAGGTGAGCAGGGAGGCGAAGTTGATGATGGTGCCGCGGCGGCCGGTGGTGGGGGAGGGGTCCAACGAGAGCATGTGGGCGCCGGCGTCGCGGCAGAGGGTGAAGACGGAGGTTAGGTTTACTTGCATGACCTAGGGGGGTGGTTAGAGTGTCGACCGGGTTCTCGTCTCGGGGGCGCAGGTGGATAAGGGGGAAGGGTGTAACAGGATGCAGGAGACAGGATGCTGGAGACAGGATGCAGGATAGGACTGCTCAGGGAAACGAACCTGGTTGAAGTCGCTGTCGGGGAACACCTCGACCGGGTGCCGGATCTGGATCCCGGCGCAGTTGATCAGGATCCGGATCGTGTGGCCGTCGGCCAGGATCTTGGGGACGAGCTTCGCGACATCGTCTTGCGAAGACAGGTCGGCTGTGTAGACTGTGGCTTTGCGGCCGAGGGCCTCGACGGCTTGCTTCGTTTCTGTCGCTGTCGTGTTTCTCTGTTTTATTGGCATAGGCTTAGTATATGTATCATACTCATATATGCCAAACCCGCCAAGTCTTGTAGCTCTATACCGGGGAACAAGACAAGAAGAAGAGGCGCGCTGTGCTATCCGATAACCAGCGTCAATGAGCAATCAAGAAACCTACTTGGATGAGAATGAGGTCGGCTCCCGCCTCTGCTAGAGCAATGGCGCAGGCTTGGCCAATGCCTCTCGTGCCGCCAGTGACCAGGGCGGTCTCGCCTTGTAGAGAGAATAGAGAGCTCATGTTCGCAAGTTACTGTTTCAATATTTAATTAAATATGGCCTTGCGCTTTACAGATAGTTGTGTAGAGAACGACGATAGTGTCTTCGCCAATAATACCAAGGAAACAGTCCAACATGCGAATAAAATGCCCCGCGATTCAAGTTGGCGGGGCATGGATCAGTGCAGGTTGCTGTCGGGAACTAACGCTTCTCCAAAATGACGTCCCCTCGTCTTACCCGAACCGGCGTTGCACAATCCCTGTTGGGACACCAGAACCAGTGGTAATCACTTACTTACGAAGAGTCGAATGGTGTATCGTGACAGCGCCGGGCTACTCGCCCGTTCTAGCATGTTTTACTGAGGGGAAACCGAGGAGGGCTACGGGTAAACAGAGAGTCGTCTTTCGGCTTGACCCGCATTCCCCCACGCGCGCCCCAGTAAGTATCGCTGATTTCAACCGCTAGCACCATGGTGTCAAAGGACTGGAATCGGCAATGCTCGCCGACAGATGCTCCGATGTTCACAGGCATTAGTGGGTTCAGCTGGCAATGAATCTATTCGGGGCATTTTTGAGACCCGAGAACTCCCATAGCTCTCGTGTTTTGGTATGCTGCCCATCTATTCCGAGTGCCGAGGTGCAAGGAGGCTAGCTAAAGGCGAGCACTTATTGTTGACGATATCTGGCTCAGGACCTTCATCAAGCTGCTGTTCATATCTCCCCCAACTGTCTTTCATGATCTAAGCAATTGTGCCTCTACCCGGCATGGTTCAGGACATGGTCTTCGTTCTCGCATCTGTCTAGCACCAATGGGATTGAGGAAGGAAAAAAAAGATCCATGGAACTGTCATTTGGGGTTGGTTTGGGGTAGCGTTTCCCCCGACGGGATCAAGGATCCAACTTTTGTAGTTGAGCTCCACAGACCCCGCGTCGGGGTTGAAGCCGCTACAGCCTACAGGGGTAATGTAGCCTGTGATCATGAGCCGGTTTTCTCCCTCGTGGGCTCGTGGGGTCGCCCAATCTTCGAGATCGGAGGCCGGGCAGAGCTCCCCAAAGCTTTTCAGGTTTCTCGAGTGCCATGAAGTGGTTTGGATAACGCTTACTTCCTTGGCAAAGTACCTACTCGTAGACATAATTCACTACGCATTTCGCAAAGTCCCGTGAGGATATCTGCTCACGTCCTTGAAACCACGAAACCCTGATAGAAAGCCAATCCCCAGCTATTCAGAGCCTCGGTTACTACCGGACTCCCCGGATCAGTGTATCGCCAAAGTTCCACACGGGTGCCAACTCTAGCGACCAGCGATGAGCGGCTCAGAAGTTAGGGCATCGGTCCTCCACGGGGCCAAGGACCTCCGGGTTGTAAGTGCGCCTCCGTCTGTCCATCGGCCCAAGAACGTGAACTCACCACCACACAGGAAACCCGCGAGCTCCCGGCCCCGGCCGCCGCCGAAGTCCAAGTCGCCGTGCAGGCGACGGGCCTCTGCGGCTCCGACCTGCACTACTTCGCGCACTACCGCAACGGCGACATCATCGTGCGCGAGCCCATGACGCTGGGCCACGAGTCGGCCGGCGTCGTGACGGCCGTCGGCGCCGACGTGGACGCGGGCCACAACCGGCTGCGGGTCGGCGACCGCGTCGCGCTCGAGGTCGGCCTGCCCTGCGAGGACTGCGCGCTCTGCAAGGAGGGCCGGTACAACATCTGCAAGGGCATGCGCTTCCGCAGCTCGGCCAAGGCGTTCCCGCACTTCCAGGGCACGCTGCAGGAGCGGATCAATCACCCGGCGAAGTGGGTTCATAAGTATGTCTTTCTTTCTCCTTTAGTCTCTCGAACTCTGTTCCCTAAGAGATGTTGCCGGGCTGACAAGGCTACTTACCCAACAGGCTGCCCGAGAGCGTCACCCTGGAGCAGGGCGCCCTGGTCGAGCCGCTCTCCGTCGCCATGCACGCGCGCGACCGGGCGCAGCTGAAGCCCGGCGCCACGGTGCTGGTGCTCGGCGCCGGCGCCGTCGGCCTGCTGTGCGCGGCGGCGTGCAAGGCGTCCGGGGCCAAGGCGGTCGTCATCGCGGACATCCAGGAGGACCGCGTCCACTTCGCGGTGCAGAACGGGTTCGCCGACGCGGCCATCGTCGTGCTCATGGCGCGGCCGCAGACCATCGAGGACAAGCTGGCCTACGCCAAGGAGCTCGCGGGGCGGGTGACGGCGGCCAAGGTGGGCGGAGACGGGGAGGAGGTGGGGGAGGTGGGGGTTACGTTTGAGTGCACGGGGTTGAGTCTTGTATGCAGACGGCTATCTATGTGAGTTCCTATACTGACTCCCTGAAGGGGAAGTATGGTAATACTGACCGAATAATAGGCGACGCAAGCAGGCGGCAAGATCATGATTATCGGCATGGGGACGCCGATCCAGACACTGCCTATATCGGCCGCGGCGCTGAGGGAGGTTGATCTCATCGGCGTCTTCCGCTATGCGAACAACTACCCGGAGGTCATCAACATGCTTTCAGCCAAGAATGCTACGCTGCCAGATGTCACGAAGCTTGTGACGCAGCGATTCGAAGGGTTGGACAAGATACCCGAGGCTTTCGATATGGCGGGCAAGGTGAAGGATGGGAATGGCAACCTGGTTTTGAAAGTGGTGGTCGCTATGTAACGTAGTCAGAACCCAAGTTGAATCCGAAATGTTCTTCCTCCTCTCTCCGAGAACGCCATACAGTTTGCTGAACTGTGTGTAGCCTACCCACTTTCTTGTACGACGAACATGTTCCTCCAGCTGTCATCACTTTGGGGCGTGGTCTACAGCGGCGCATGCATGCACGTTGTTGCTGTTGCAGCCAACATGGTACCAAGCTGGCCGGTGATTGGGGCAGCCAGGGGCTGTGTTGTGCAGTGCAGTGCGGGGCTGGGCTGCCGCCGAACGTCGAGGCAAGGCAGCAAGGGGCGAGGCTATGTAGCAGCAAACCCGAGTTGATGTAATCGTAAAACTCGTTTGGTTTCTTCACACTTGAGATATGTTCTTGTCAGTCCTTCTTTCCTGGATTACGTTCCTCCTGGTTGGCCGATTTTGAAACTTGGTAGGAGAGTCATGGATCCAGGCACAGCAATCGGTCTCGCCGGGACGGTGTACAAAGTGGTCATTGCGGGGATCGAATTCGTCGGTGATGCCAAACAAGTCTACGCGAAAGGCGGGACAGACGACAACCGGGACCTTGATGCCGTAGCACAGGATATCCAGAGTGCGTCGGCGAGTCTCGAAGAACAGCTAGACAGGACCAAGCCGCTGGATGAAACCTCCGATCGTAAAAGCCAACCCAACATCGAAGATGAAGTTAGCCACCACTTTCTTGTGTCAAAGCCTTTCCATTATATAATATCGTATGCGTTGAAACAGTTCCTTCCCAATTTACGTTCGATACTTGAGCTTTTTGCACTGTACATCTGTCGACGTGGCTGACATGTTCTTAGGAGCTTCGCCAATTGGCCATACGGGCATCTAGTATTGGTAAGGAGCTATCGGAAGCCCTGGGAAAGTCCCAGGTGGGCGAGAAATCCAAGTTGAAAGCTTTCAAGGCCGTTGTCCGTGGGAACTGGGACGCGGACGACATCAAGAAGATTGAGGCCCGGCTGAACGCTGTGCGAAGCGAGTTACAATTGAAAGTCCTTATAAACATCAAAAGCAACTTGGATGGCCCACAGAATGAGCCCTACAAGCCGATGCTGGCCACCCTAGAGAGCCTTGTCAATCATCAGGCACAGTCAGGAGAAGACAGGAAACGGATGATGGAGTCACTTTCCAGGACTGAGGAGTTGGCTACTTCAATGAAGGACGAGCTATTGGCGTCTAAGCAGCAGATCTTGACGGAGCTTAGATCAGCCCATCCATCGTTTCCGATCCACCAACAAGGGCCCGCAAGTGATGAAGCGGCCAGACGAAAAGCAGAAGACGCTATACTGGCATCACTCTACTACCCCGACATGGGCGACCGCGAAGAGAGCATAAACGACGCCCACAAGAAGACATTCGAATGGTTATTTCGAGATCCGGCCACCTGTGACGTTCCTTTCAGCAGCCTGGTAGAGTTCCTGGAGTCAGATACCGCAAAGGCTTATTGGATTACTGGAAAACCTGGGTCTGGCAAAAGTACCGCTATGAAGTTCATGCTTGATGATCCCAGGACTTCGGAGTTACTTGAGCAATGGTCGGGTGGAAAAAGAGTCCTACGGGCTTCTTTCTACTTCTTCTACAATGGCAGCGACATGCAAAAGTCGGAACTAGGACTATTGTCATCGTTGCTATACACACTGCTCCACGGGGAAAGGGAACTGATACCTATTGGATTCAAGGGGCGTTTCGAAGCTGCACTTGGCGGCGGTCTAAACTCTACCCAAATGCCTTCAATTTTCGAAGCTAGGAGAGCTTTGAAAGAGATCATCCAACGCAGTCCCGACATTTTCTTCTTCGTCACGGTTGATGGGTTGGATGAGTTCGATCCACAAGTTTCCACCACCGATGTCGCCAGTCTGTTGCAGCTCACCAAAAGTTTGAGTGCTTTCGACAACGCGAAGCTCGTTCTTTCCAGCCGGCCACTTTCCGCATTCGAGCATGGTTTTGCGGGTTGCCCTTCTCTAGAGATACACACGCTAACACGGTATGATATACACTTATACGTGCTCGACCGGCTACAATCGCATCCCAGGATGAAGATGCTCATGTCCCGAGATCAGGTCGAAGCACAAACCTTGGTACGGTCTATCGGCGAAAATTCATCTGGCGTGTTCTTGTGGGTTCGTCTGGTAGTCGAGTCACTCCTGGAAGGTCTAGAGAACTCGGACGGACTTGAAGAACTGCAAGCCAGACTTGACGAACTACCTCATGACTTACATACACTATACTGGGTCATGCTTTCAAGGATTCCACCGCAATATAGTTCCCAGACAGCAAAGCTGATCCAGCTTGTGGAACGGGGTACGAGTGCCACATACGAGCTCAGTCTACTTGGCCTGTGGTATGCAGATCAATGGTCGGACAAAGACCTGTTTGATAGACCAACAAGTCCAATCAGCGAAGATCAGATTCTGGCTCACACTGAAGACATGGAGGGCCGGCTGAAAAGCAGATGCCTTGGCTTGGTTGAGGTTCAGACAAGCTCCGTCACCGAGCCGAGGCTGTGCAAATGGAATGAATTCTCCATGAGCGATGTTTATGGCCCATCTCATGATCGCCTGAGGCTTCACGTCAAATTCATTCATCGTACAGTTTCCGAATTTCTTGCGAAGGAAGAAGTAAGAGCACAGTTCATCATACTACCTAGCCTTTCGACTTTTGATCCAAGTATCGCCTTGTTACGCTCCGCCATCGCCATCATCAAAGAATTCCACCCAGGCGAATCTACAGATTGGGTCGTCTTATTGAAACTGGTCGGCTTGTTCGTTAACCGATTGCGACGATTTTCTCCTGAGCCCAGTTACCAGTTGAGGCTAATAAAAGTGCTTGACAGTGCTATGTCAGTGCATATGGCCAATCAACTACGCGCACCATGGGATTCAATGAGCCCGGTGCATGGATTTGTCGAAGGCGAACCGTGTGGCGCGCATTGGTCGTCTTGGCTGGACAGAGTCACCCTAGAGAAACCAACTGACCTTGTCAACGTGTACAACTCCAATGCCGATTCTTTTCTCATCCGCAACGCCCCATGGCGAAACCGCCAAGCTTCCTTTATATCCTTCCTCGTGATAAGTAACCAATTGTCTGTACTGGGACATCTGACGAATGTATACGGTCAATCAGTCATGCGCAAAGAGGGTCTTTCTCTTCTGGGCTATGCGCTGTGTTTTACTTGGCCGTGGGGTTCCCAACAAGGACCTGTTGAGCCAGAAATTGTCAAGCTTCTTCTTGCCAATGGCGATAGCCCTTGTGAGGATTATCACGGCAGGACTATTTGGGACTGGCACTTGCAAAAAAAGGCAGGTGTTTGCGAATGGGGTGCTTTACCCAAAGTCCAATGGCCTCATTGGGTCATCCATACGCAAGAGCTCGATACCATGCTGGCATTGCTCAATGCTGGTGCCGATGTCAATGTGCGAGTTAAGTGGCCCAGGTCAGGATTGCTCATACCCGAAATGTCCGACTTTGGACGCACGACTCTGGATTCGTGGACAAAGAAGTCCTGTACCCTTCTTTTGGCAGCCCGCCGGTCGCTTGGAATTGCTACCTGGCTCGCCACTGAGCATGGCCTTGATTCGACGGTATATGACAGAATGTCACTCATCGAGGAGAAACTGGGACGTATGATTAGGTGGTTGGAAGAGCATGAGGCAGTTGAGCAGGAATGGGACAAGGACGAGAACCTCATTTTCCCTGTGACCGCCGATCGAGGCGAGGGTTCGGAGGCAGTCGAGTATCCTGCAGGTCCCACGGAGGCTCCGCAACATAGTCTCCCGCCCACACCACAGCAACCTGCAACTGTGACCACAAACTGTGGTTACCATTCAAAAACACAAGGCAGGGGCGCTGCAAAAGAAGAGAAGGAAAGAGTTGTGGAATCCGCGTCCCACAAGTCTGCAGCCCAGTTGAGAGCCGAGACGGCGGCGGTGCAAGTGCTAAAGGGCAGGGGATCAAGGATACGTAACAGGTTCAACTGCTGGGTGAGGTCGCTGGCAGGAAAGCCCAAGGCGACGACTTGAGTGGAACGCATACCGTTTAATGCAGATGTGTGAACATCTGGCTGTCTATCAACTTCAAATAACCGCTACCGAGAACCAATACTGAACATACCACCGAATTTGTTAAGAAGGTCCAGTGAAGACGGCTGCTGGGAGCAAACACACAGTGTTCCCTCACGCTGCCCCTCGCATACAATAAAGCTCGATGAACCGAAGCCAAAGTGGTTACAGTATCGTTCTACGACCTCATGGCGGATCAAAGCAAATGTGGGCAACTCAGGGAGTTATACAAGTGTACATGTATATACCTGTATCTATGATGATCTATTCAGGTACCCCGTTCTTCATCTTCTTACCCTCCAGCTTGTCGGGGAAACCGAAGTTGATGCCAAAGGGAGGGTAGACGTATCTCTTCTTGGCAGTCCCTTCTGTCAAGAGCTTCACTTCCTCGTTGTCCAAATCCACAATCTTGAGGTTCTCCTTGATGCGCGATTCCGTCACCGACTTGGCAAGTACGGTGCTACCCCGGGCAACTACAGGGGAGTCAGTCAAGGTCTGCTTGGTTTCGCATGCGCAACATATTGATTCTCGAGCGAATCCCGGAGGCAATCAGCATGTATCAGTGGGACAACAACTTACCATGGTAACTTAACAAGATCGTACCCGGGCTCACGCCCTTCTTCTCCGCCAGCTTGACAACGGGTTCGCTCTGCAGCAGCGGCCCACCCGTGCTACCCAAGGGCGAGTACGCCATGACGTGAACCCCCTTCTCCCGGCAGAGGTCGACGACCTCCTGCTGCGGGCACTCCGGGTGGTTCTCGATCTGGTTCACGGCGGGGACGACGGAGGCGTGTTTCAGCAAGTTCTCGAGGTAAATCTTGCTATAATTACAAACGCCGACCGCACGCGCCTTGCCCGTGGCCGGGAGCGCCTCCATGCTCTTCCACGTCGCGACATGATCATGGTCCCAGAGGATGTCGCGCTCCCCGTTGGCCAGGAGCGGGAACCGGTCGGCGTCGCCGCCGTCGGGGCGCGTGCCCTCGGGGTTCATGCCGATGGCCCAGTGCACGAGGTACAGGTCGACGTAGTCGATCCCGAGGGCCTTGAGCGACTTGTCCAGGCCGTGCTCGACGCGCGTCGAGTACGTCGTCCACAGCTTCGTGACGACGAAGACGTCTTCGCGCTTGATGCCGGCCGCGAAGGCCGCGCGCAGGCCCTCGCCCACTTCCGCTTCGTTGCCGTAGCAGTAGGCCGCGTCGATCAGCTTGTAGCCGGACTTCAGGGCGGTTTCGACGGATTTGGCGACTTGGCCTGGGGGGGCTTGCCAGGTTCCTGTTGGTGGGTGAAGATGGGCGGATTAGCATCGTACACAGGTAAGACTGGCTCTTTGCGCTGGTTTCGTTTGGGATCTCTGTCTCTGAGTAACATTTGGGGGCCTACTTACCAAATCCCACGGCTGGCATCTCCTGCCCGGTGTTGAGCTTGAACGAAGTCGGCGCCATGGTACGTGTAGGTAATTCCTTATATCTGCTCGTCCAAATCGGTTACTGCTGAAGAGAGAGGAGAAGGGTATTACAAAAGCATCATTTAGATCTTTTGGAATATGATTCAGCAACGCGACGGGTTGCGGTGCACCGGGCGCTACTTATGCAGTATATCAGGCAGAATGGACGAGACGGGGTACTACCCGCTCCTACGATAACCCATCACTAATACCCCGCGGAGTACATGGGCAACATCGGATCCTACTCCGCAGTGCGTGGAGTTCCCGCAACTTGGCCACCTTTCACCGGGATAGGTTCCAGGATAATATGACAGTGATGGCGAATTTCCCTGTCTCTGTCCGGTCAAGGCCGGTTACGGGCCCTCATGTGAAAGTTGGGGGATTGCTAACGAAAACGTGGGGTTTGGTTCAAGGTGGTTCTTCAAGGATGTCCCCTCCTGTTACTGACTGATGCGGAAATCCGGCCAATACCAATGAAGACTGGTACAAACTCATACATCAGACCTGCAGGAAGTCAATCCACTTCGAGGAAAACTACTGCAGGCCTGCGTCAAGACGGAAAATAAAAAGCAAAAAATCCAGCTACTCTGCTGCATCGAGGCTGTTTGTGGAAATTCTGGACGGATGGCGGGGGTGGAGATGGTGGGGGTGTTGGAGTTAGCTTCGGCTTGACATGAACCGAGAGAAGGAAAATATGGGCGGGATGATGAAAGCCTCCGACGGCGTTGCATTTACTAAGTGTAGGCAGAGATCGCATTATCTACGACGGGTACTAATACTGGAAGGGAACATTATGTAGTTGTCATGTAAATACCCATAAAGGATACTATTGATGGCTACGACTTCGTGGGATGAATAACAAGTGTTTGAGCGAGGGCTTCCGGTATAAGCGACTTCGTGATGGAAACACTGGCAGTGATATATGTCCCAGCCTCTATCTCTTTTCAAGCTGATGTAGCTTGTGGGTTAGTTGTTTTAATAGCTCTTTGAAAATTACGAGGTTCCAGCATCTGTCTTTCCTGAGCCTGCACTTGATATCTTCAAGGGCGGGCCGTGGTTGATCGATGCTAACGTCCGTCGATGTTGAGCGGCCGGCGTGGACAAAAGGCAGTACTCACTCTCCTGGATGCTAGGATTGGGAACAATGACTTGACCCGCCTCAGATAAAAATAGAAACGCAATCTGCTTCATGGACAAGGTTACCTGGCTAAAGATAACAAGAACAACAGGCCATACGGAAGAATTGGGACCATCGGTATACGTAATGTTCCCGCAAAAAGGGTTGGCCCAAACAACGGAGAGAGCGCTGTTTCATATACGGACACTCAATGCCACTGGCTAACATAACCACAGCAAATAACCCAATCAGCTCGGGACGTTGCCGTAGACGACCCCTATTTGGAACTGTCTCTACATCAACCAGGCATACGCGCTTATTGCCAGCTTCCAACGCTACGCCCCTAGGAAACAAGTACAATTCTTTCGGAAGCCAAAACTGCAGTAATCGCATATCATACACTCGCACATGTGAGGTCTTCTACCAGCGCTGTACAAATCGGACAGTTCGTATATAACGTGTCAAACATCAAAGTCTCGTGACCGTACTCCAGACCATGTGGTGAAATAGGAAAGTATTTATAGCAATATATGACTACTCATAACATTTGACGTGTCGCTGGCATTAGAACATCTAGTTTTGGCCGGCCCCAGCGCCGCTCGGGGGCAAAAAGAAGGGACCAGGGAAGTAATATACAGAAGTGATGGTACACACAAACGCCGGTTCGCCGCAGTCTCGTTCTCTTGGATTCGTGTAGTTCAGTTCCCGTCTATCCCCTCTTTTAACCCGCAATCAAGACCCATAATCTGTTGGAAAAGTCAGCAACACCGTAGCAGGGGAATAGGGGAAGTTCCTTAGATAAAACTTACAGGAAAAATATCATCAGCACGCCGAACATCTTGGCGATCAGCCACCGGTTGCTGGAGACTCTCGACCAGTACTTCAGCAGCTCCTTCTGTGCGCCTTGGACGTTGTCCACCACGTCTTCGGTGTTGGCGTCTATGCGTTGAATCTGCTCGCTCTGTTCCGACACCATCTGTGCTAGTTGGCCAAAGATGGAGCCCAGCTCGCCGATGGTCCTCTCGATCGCCTCGATCGCCTCGCCTCTTTGGGCAATGTATGTGTTCTGTGGTTGCGCTTCTTCCATCATGAGCAGCTGCTGGTCGCCCACGGGGTTCAGAGATAGCGTATCGCCGCCCGGCGACGGCGTGCCTCTACTCGGCGTGCCGTAAAGCGGCGAGGCTGACTGCTGTATCGCGGGCTGGGCGTGCTGCGCCACGGACGACACAAAGTTCTCCGTCCTCGAGCGCGAGGCCTGGATGTTCTTGGTGCGGACCTCGAGGACCTCCTTGAAGTTGGCCGAGACGTCGGTGAGCTTGCCCTGCAGCATGAAGACGACGTTCTTGTTGTGCTCGCCGACCTGGTCGCCGGCGGAGCGGGCCGGGTGCTGCTGCCGCGTCATGTCCTGGAGGCCGTGGATCTGCTGGTTGAGCGAGGAGAGGTCCTGCTTGATGATGAAGGTGAGCTCGTTGATCTCGACGGGCCGGTCGTCGAAGAGCGTCTTGCGCTTCGCCAGCTGCGCCAGCTTCTCGAGCTTCGCCATGGTGCCCGCGATGCCGCGGCCAATGTCCGCCGCCTTGCGCGCGAACTCGGACCGTCGCGGCCGCGGCCCGGAGGCGTCGCCATTGGCCTCGGCCTTTTGCTGGTCCGTCAGGAGCGATCGTCGCTGCGCGCCCACTTTGGACTGTGCTTGTCGCTTCTGTACTTGGGTCAAGACCGACTTGAACTCGGCGGTCCGGTCTTGGATGGATGCGACGGCCATTTTCGTTGGCCGTTGGTTCGATGCGTAACCCTCCGACAGAGTTTTGGGGTTTCTTGCAATTTCTTTCTTTTTAGACTTGAGTCTTTTTTATCAGGCGCGACAGAAAATGGTCCTTGGGCGTCCGGCGCGAGAAAGGAGACCGTATACGTGGAAGCTGATAATTATATGGATCGGGTTGGCGAAAGAGTACAAGTACAGGCTGGAGAAGCGTGTGGTTGGCGGACGGGTATCGGGGTTCGGATGTTGTCGTTGTTGTCGGTGTCGCTGGTTGAGGAATGTGGTGGAAGAATTGGCTTGTGAAGGTCTCGCAGGCCGACAATTATTACAGGAAGATTGGGGGTATCACGAAAGGAGTCTATGAAGTGAAGTGTCACCTAGACAGGCTGGCAAGCGAAGCGAATGCGACTGATGGAAGAGGAGGATGCTGGAAACGATGATGGATTGATGGTCGTCCACGAGAGAGACGTTCACTGGTGACTGGAGCCTTTCCTTGGTTGAGTGGTTGCGCGGCCGGTTCCCCACTGTAATTCTTTCATTTGCTGGGCGCTGGCTGGTCGCTCGCTTCGGCTCTGGCTGCACTTTTGGAACCCAAAGATTTGGGGCAACGTGTTCGAGACGATCAAAAAGAACCGCCAGCTGACGGGTGCTGGCGCTGGCCACCACAGTGGCTGTGCAAAACCCGTCCAGGTCAAGTGGCTAGAAGACGCGAAGAAAAGGAGACGCTAATCGCCTTCTTCCCCAGATTGGGTTTTGACAGTTATTAGCACGGGTTCTGGCACGGGTGCATCTGCTTGTACGGATGGGATTGTCTCAGATCACAGTGTTTACTATGGACATACGAGGACGCTCAAAGTCTCAAAACTGCCGTTGTACGGTATCTCGTAAACAATGAGCGCTGTGTCAACCTGGACCTTCGCGTCCAGCCAGGTTCACTCACATAACTACTCAACTGCTAACTGTCTGGGAACTCCCGCAAATAAAAGAAACCAACATGCAGGAACAAGCGCCAGATCGCGTCGGAGCTAGGGACAAGTCTATTCTAGCATTGATATCCAAGGACAACAAGAAGCAGCATGGAAGACACTACAGAGCCTGTCACCATACTACCCATCAGCATAGTGGAGAGAGGTCGTTTCGTTTCCCGCCATAGCCGAGTTGACCTACCCGCAGGACACAATGCAGCACCAAGGCTTGTGCTACTCTAGTGGATGCAATCGCCCATCGCCCGCCCCGATGCAACAGAGACAGACAGAAGAGAACAATTGAGAGAGAGAGGAAAAGGCCGTGTCACGGGACGAACCCTCCTGCCTTCATGGAGGCCGGAACAGGCTGGCTGGCTGGGGTGTTACTGTAGGTAGCCTGGTAGGCTTTGTTTGTGCTACGTAGTATCTGGTCATCGTCATCATAATGGATCGGCTTTTGTCGATCTCGCTGGTCTGTGTGCCGGGGAGTTCACGAGATTTGACCAGCAACCTGCGCATGCCCATCATTCCCTTGTTGATGCCTAGCAGGAGAATATCGACATGAGAATGGCTGGCGAAAGCATGCAGGGCAACTGTTCTAGACAGCACTAATGTCTTGCTGGTTTGCAATACGAAATTGAACCATCTGAAAATTCGGAAGGGTTGGCAAGTTGGAGGGGGTGCTGCTAGGCCGAATTTCCTTTGAATTCGTCACATTGAATTTTCCATTTTCCCGCCAGCCATCAATCACCCGCTTTTCCCCTTACTGCCTGCTGCCCTACCAGCCTACCAGCCTGCAGTGAATCGAACGGGCTTGAACCATAAAGCGTTTATTGGGACAACTCGCAGTCGTCCAACACCAACTAACTGCCTTGTCGCAAAAGCAGCTGTTTTCTGCCACCAGCGTTTTAGTCCTCACCTCCGGGTCCACGATTTAATATCATCCTTCTTGTATATACTGGCATTCTCCCTGCGCCTCTTGACTGGTTGACTTCGTTCCAGCCCTTCCCTGAAAAGCCCATTGTCGTATCTGCCGACTCCAGCATTGCCTCTCCCACACGTCATCCCTTGCCCCCCCGGCTGGCTCTCTCTTCCATTCTCGCTCGCCCGCTCGCAACAACTCGCAAGGGTGTACCAGTGAGCTGAACTGGTGACTGACCTCAATCTAAACCCGCTTTTCGACCATCGCGATACGCTGGTGGACCTCCTCCCGATTACATTCCATCGTATTGTGTAAATACTGCCTTAAACCTGCCGTAGCCACTTTCGCCTTTCGTGTGCGGTCGCTCCCTAAACATCGACCCAACACCTTGCGATAGCTACGGTTGCGATTTGTTCCCAACTGTCACCCACCTCGCAAACTATACCGTTGGACGGTTCGGCATGTCGTCGCAATAAGCCGCGCCCCCTGTTCCTTTTTATGGTGAAGACGTTACAATGGACGGCACCTATGGCAATGTCTATCCTCAAGGCCGGACCGCCTCCCCAATGTGAGCACTAACTGGCGTCACGCCCAACCTTTCGTAAAGTCCACAACTTGCATCGCATACTAGACGGCCGTTGACACTTGAATTTCTGTTTTCATAGGACACCGGGTACGCCGACTGCTTACCAAACCAACATCAATCGTACGAAGACGAAGAAATGGGTAGAGGCAAAGGTACAAAACTACGATGGCGATGATTGGGGCGACGACTACGACGACGAAGAGCCGGAGGAACCGCCCCCTCCGTCCAAACCGACAGGCCTTCGACAGCCGGGACAAGGCGCGACCGAGAACACACCGGTGACGTCGCCGTATGGCCAGAACCCGACACCTCATGCGGCAGGTCCTCGCGCCATGCCGATGCCGAGCCACGTTAGAAAGACTTCGACTGGTCTAAGGACCCCGAGCGGCGCCCCTCCACTGCACGTTCAGACACAACCACATCAGACCAACTTCCCAAATGAGCAAGGTTACAGTTCCGGTTCGGGCGGCGCTAGCGGTTTGCCTTCATCCATGGCCAACTCATTCCCTCAGCCACCGGGCATGCCTCGCCAGAACCCCCCGAATGCGCCGGGGCCTGCGATGTCTCCGTCTGCACAATCTCGCGGTAGATCATCTTCTTCTGTCCAGTCACCCGGCGCCGCGGCATCCGCACGATTTCCCCCGCGCAAGAGCAGCATGAGCCGACAAGATATGCCCGACCCTACCGATGTTTCGAGCCCTCGATCTGGTTCGCGGCCGGGTTCAAGCTCAGGCTCAGCAAGACCATGGATGGACCAGAGGACAAATTCTCCCGGACAAGCCGCCAATGCGTCGGGTAAACCACTGCCGTTTGTGCGACCGGCGGATATCTATCGTCGCATGGAGGAAGATAAACAACGGACTTCTTTGGACTCCAGCAGGCCGAGCATGGACAGCAACGACGGAGGCGCCTTGAGATCTCCCACCGGCGAACGACGGCGCGGGAGTTTTGAGAGGGATGACCTGGGCTCCGATGCTTCACGAGGACTGAAGACAACGTTGGCGCCGGTGGCGGAGAGGAGGAGCGAGTACGGAATGGATCGTCTGACGTCCGACTCGAACAACAATACGCCAGGCACGTCCGGTGCTCCGAACCCCATGGATGCCGACAGAGGAAATCACATATCCGAAGAACAGTCGCGCCTGAACAAGTTAGAACTCCAGAATTCGCGGCGTCTTTCCGTCAGCCCGCAGCTGCCGGATCTAACACGCATGTCGGGGTTTGGAGAGGATTTCTTCGGAGGTTCTCACTCTGCCCAAGAGCAACCTCAGTATTTTCTTGAGCACCCCGAACCCTCTGCCTCCGACCAGCCCCACAGGGCCTCCAGCCTTATTGAAGGTCCGGCCCTCGCCGACAGTCAAGAAAATAAGGATCCGGCAACGCAGCCAACATCGACTGCGGCCAAAGAAGCCAGTGCTACTGCGACCTCTGGCGGTTCTGGTGGCGCCCACGACCAACTGACTTCAGCGGCGCCTAAAGCGCCAAGGCCATCCATTCCCGGTGGATGGGTTTCCGAAACAACAAACTTCGGGTCAGAAGCCCCCACACCAATGGAAAACAACGACCTTCGATCGAGGCAGTTATCCCCGCCGCAGGAGGAAGTTTCGCCAATTACCGAGTCTGGTGAGGATCTGGTGCCAACAACAGCAGTCAAGCAGGCGCAACCTTTGGATACTACGCCCAAGATGGTTCCCCAGGACGATGGGTTTGGAGGCGCAACAGGCAAACATGATCAGGATGTAGCCAACGAGGTAGCTCCTACTGGGCCCGCGTCTCATGCTACTCCTTCCTCACTGCCTCCTCTGCAAACAGTCGACCCCGAACCTTTGTCGGACATTCAACGGGAAAACACAAACTCCACGAGTACTACGTCGCAGCCAGAGCTATCACCCTCCCAGTTCGTCCCGACTGCGCCTCTCAAACCTCGGCGCATGGAGACGTCGGAAGGCACTTTTATCGCCACCATGCCTCCGCGAAATTTGACCATGAGTTCCATCGAAACAACTTCGCCAAACGAAAGCGACCGGCTCAGAGACGACATCATGAAATCCTTGAACGCTAGTCCGATCCACGCCGCCGGTGCTGGTGGTATGCTTGGGCCAAGCTCTGGCTCATTAGATACTGGCTTGTCACGCGAAAGCACTTACCTGTCTGGGGTATACGATGATTATTTAGGTCCCGCAGAGGACAAGTCTTTACAGGAAACTGGGCAGGCCATGAAGGATGCCGGCAAGAACAACCAGCCTATATACCAGCTGCCGTCCCAGATTGATGCGGAATCCTTAAACTTCCCTGTGCCGCCTTCTAACCAACCACCTCCGGAGAATACTAGGGCACCAACCTTCAAGAGACGCTTTTCGTGGGAGGGAGGCCCAGAAGAAGTCTCTTCCAGTCCCACTACGGATACCAACGCTCCATTCTTGGGTGGTGCAGACACGTCACAAGATCCAGCCAAGTCATCCACCTCTTCCCAATCCGGCCCTACTGCTGCGGTCACGGTCGAGCCATCTACCGCGCCGACTCCGGCCGTGCATATTGCTGCAGATAATGATGGGAACATGTCCCACCAAGTCTCGATGGTCAGCAGCCGCGGTCCCGAAGGATTGGGGATTGCTGGTCTCGAGCCGCCATCGCCAGTGTCGGTGCTTTCCAACAGAAAAAGCCTGGTTTCGCCAGGAATCGACAACTCCAGACGTCTGTCGCTTGCCGATGAGAAGTCGCTCATGGAGGAGGCATCCCAACCCCCAAGCCCGCCCCGGGCTCAACACCCTGCGCTTTCCCCGGCACCGGCAGCAGAAGAACCAATGAACGCTGCACCCGCGCCCCAGGTCGGAATAGGTCGCGCTTCTTCCTACCCAATGGCCTGGGCCGAGATCCTCAGTCTACCGACGCTTCCCATGCGAGCAGAGAAGTTTGAAGAAGCAAGGATCCAATATGCAGAGATGGAGTCTGGCTTGTCGAATTGGCTCTTGCACATGCAGAGTAATGCAGACGGTATGAGTGCGGCTGGGTCCCAGACGCATCTTCCGCTGAGCCCTACTTCAGCGGCTGCACAAGCTTCGGGTCAGCAACCGTATTACCAGCAGTATCTCAACGCGAGCAACCCCAACCTGGACACCGTCCCGTCGCCAGGCCTGGGTCGACAACCGACTGGGAACATGCTGCACGGCCAACAATCGTCGACCGGGTTTGGTGCAGCCCACAACCAAGTAGGCACGAAGAGCAAGGAGCTGCTACAAGCTGCAGCAGGCTTTGCCAACAAGGGCACCAGAACGGGTATCAAGTCAGGGATGAAATTGTTCAACAAGGGCAAGAGCAAGTTCCGCGGAGGGTCTCAGGGTGGTGATAAGGTATTTCAATGATTGTTTCTTCTGCTCATATGGAAAACCTACCTATACCTACCTAGTATTCTGAGTGTAGTATTACACATCCGGCTTGCAGGGGTGCATAATCTTCTCTTCCTTTTCTTTTTTCCCATTGCACCATTTCCCCCCACTATGGATCATCTGGCTACCACCCAAAACCGCTTCTACTCGTACGTACCGAGAGAAGCTACCACGTGGGTGATGGTCAGCTTGCAGCCGGGCTTACCTTATTCACACTGCGCCACGAACGAAGAGGTGGACCGAAGAAGCTTCTTTTTGGCGGAGCTTACATACATACACTATATGCATGACGGGCTGGTTGCTTATCTCCTTGGGGGCCAAGGGCTGAGGTGCTGCTAACCAGCCGCTGTACCATGTTTCTATTCAGGGCTTCTAGAATCTCGACGATCGCGGGGGGCCTCCCTGCAAGTGTATGCGAGAGTGAAAGAGAGCGAGAAGTAAGACAGAGAAAGCGAAATAAGAGTCTGCGAGGGGGGCAAAGAAACGAGAGCAACAGAATACTTAAGTATGTATTGGCCTAACTAGAGTGGATGGGCGGGCGGCAGAGATTGTGTGTACGAATACAAAAAACATCCCCAAAGCAGAATGGATTGAAGTCAGCCATGGCTATTGACCGATTGACCTAGACCTGGCAATCTTACACGCCTCTCGCTTCCACTACTACCTCGAACTTTAGTCGCAAACCCTGTGCGGCCGTAGGCGACTTCCTGTGCGGCCGTACCCTAACCGAAAACGGAAGGAGATGAATATCATATTATCTCTTATACTTTCTGGTACTTTCAGGCTCGGCGCAAGTTCATCGAGGCGCGTAGTATCATCAATTCCAACTCATCAACGCCGCGCCCCTCCTTGCCGACGATGGCTTCACCAACCCCATTACCGACGATGGCTTCACTAACCCCATCGTCGAAGGGGGTACACGAAAGGAGGAAGGGTCGTCGGTGAAGCCATCGTCGGTGAAGCCATCGTCGGTGAAGCCATCGTCGGTGAAGCCATCGTCGGTGAAGCCATCGTCGGTGAAGCCATCGTCGGTAATGGGGTTGGTGATGTTGATGGCAGTTTTGGTGTTTTCAGGGGCGCCGGTGAGGTACGATGAATAGAGAGCGCGTTTGACGCGTCCAGACCAGGTATGCTATCTGTTATCGTAATTGTTGCCGTAAGTATACATCGATATATTATATTGACCATATGCCTGTTTTGGTTAGGGTACGGCCGCACAGGAAGTCGCCTACGGCCGCACAGGGTTTGCGAACTTTAGTTGCATGACATGCACACTAACAAGGCAGCCCATCTGTCCATCCCTCCCTCCACTCCTCCGCTTCCTATCTACCTAGTTCCAAGTGGTTATGTTATACATGAGAAGACGAAGGTCTATCTATGTAGTGTGAGATGACAAACAGATGTTTGTACATGCCCTGACATATGAACTTTTTTCTTTCGTTTCTTCCAGCTCTCGGGTCCCACCCCTGTCGGATGCTTTTGGCAGCGACCAAGCGGCCCCTCCCTTCCAATTTGCAATGCCTGCTCAAATCATGGAAACGATGAGCTTCAAGACATTGGGGTTTTATTAATAGACGCACTCCGTCTCCAGTCTGGAGCTGGGTTTGATTGAAGACGTTTGATACTAATAAATGCGTTTAATGGATCTAGGATTTGCAGGTGTCGGGTCAGCGATCGTCCCCGCCCACCTTGGCTACGACATCGGTACCCAGAAAACGAAATGAGCACCGTACCTCCTCGGGCTTTAGCGTCTGGAGATGGCGCAGGGAAGAGACCTCGACACTGAACCCTGCCAGTACCACCAGTACCACCGCCGCACCCAGTGGTACACGCCTTCAATGGCGACCGCGCCGCTTGCGTGCAGATACAGATGCACCAGCCGGGCTGGCTGATGGTGCGCAGCAACAGCGACAGCAGCAGCAGCAGCAGCAACCAACTGCAGAACCACCACGGCAAGGCGGCCATAATCATTCCCGCTCCCTGCCACTGCTGTCCCAGTCCCAGCCGCACAAGTCGACCCCAACAACAGAGGTAGTGTTACCGTCAGCAGCGACACCGTCAGCAGCTAGGGCCAACGGCAAGACTCGTCCGGCCAGGAGCTCCCAGTTCTCGCTTCCTTTTCTGTCTAGCATCTCACTGTTCAAATCATTTGGTCGCAGCAACCAATCTTCTCCCTGGCAGCCGCCATCGTCAGTCACACCTGAAGCCGGTATCCTGTCTGAACCCCCAATTTCTGCGCGAGACAATCATAGCGACCGGGCCGCTCCTGGCAACGACGAAGCCCGTGTACAGCAAGCGCCTTCCAATTCGTCGGGTTATCCGCTAGACTCCATAGCGGCCCCGACCGCCGCCGCTGCACCCTCCTTGCCTGTCTCGAGCAGCAGCCAGGCATTTCGCGGTTGGGACGAACGCGTCCCCGAGGAGCCTCATCTCGCTCAATTGGCACCACCTGTCCCCATTAGCAAATCCCAGCCCACCTGGGATCCCTACACGGGGACACCTCTACTCGAAGAAGAGGGCTTCGATCTCGACCCGCCCTTCGTAGGTCATCATCGGGCTGGTCAGTATTCTTCCTTCTTCGGTCGCGCCCGCGAAACTTAAACTTCTTGGCTCCGCATCTAACCACGCATCGTGTCAAAGTCACAGACCGCATAATTGGGTCCAAGTAGCATCGCAGAAACTCTCCTTCGTCGCGAGCCCGCACCGGCATCTACCGACGACCCACGCCGGTCCCGAGAGCATGGCCGCCCCTATGGCTGCGACCTTCGCCGCCGACCCGCAAACCCCTGCCGACCCTTACATCCAGCAAACGCCATACCAGAACCAGCATCATCAACAACAACAACAGCAGCAGCAGCCACGGCAACCCCCACCGCCCCCAACACGGCAGACATCTTTCGGGCTCCCTTCGATTCCTCGCACAACGTCCTTTGGCTGGGGCAGCAAGAAAAGCTCGACCGAGGACGACGCAAGGGGCCCATCCCCCGGCGCTCGCTCAGACGACAAGAGCCTGCCACTACCACCCGCCGAAGCCGACACATCGGGCGACGAGGACGCATCCCCTCTAGACTCGCGTGGCGCCTCGCCCATCCACAGCTTCCCGCAGTCAGCTCCGGGGCAGCAGCCGTATTACGGTCATATCTCGGCCCAAGCACCGTCTCCTTCTTCTTCGCAACCCTTGGCCTCAATGTCGCACCACATTGCAGGGCAGATCGCCCCCAACAGCCCGATTGCTAACGGGTCAGGCCCGGGGATTACTCACCAGGCTGCCAATGGCCCCGACGTCTATGCATCGGATGCGAATCGCAACTCGCCCCGCCTCCCCAGCAGCTCTCAGCAGCCAGCAATGGGTCGAGGCAGTCCATCGCTGAGCCAGCCTGGGCAGATGCCCCGACAAACTACATCGCCCCTGATGCAAGGGCAACCATTCATGGGATCGTTGAGACCTAACGGAGTGGTTACGCCAGGGAACCCCGTCAGCCAACTTCCGCCGTCGCCGAGATGGAACCTCCAAGAGTCGCAACTATCTGAACCTCTCGTCTCGAGAAAAACGCATAGTCCTCAACCTGGGTATTATGCTTATGATAAGGAAACAGGAGTCGAGTCTCAACCCAGTGCCGCCCCGCCGCAACAGCTCCAGCGGACGGGTAGGAACAGTGGTCTTCCACCAGTTGCTGCCCAGAAGTACCCGTCGCTCTTTCCTGCTGGGTCTTCCAACCCCTCCTCGCAAAGCCAGCCCTCGAAAGGCATCACGCAGGATCAGATACAGGTTACGCCAGTCCCCCGACAAGATAGTATAAACTTTTCAAGACCTGCAGCCAATGAGTTCCAGCCAGGTGACGACAATGGTCTACGGCGCAACCCAAGCCTTTCGAAAGAAATGGGCGGCAAGTTCAACGGCCGAGGCAGCACTGACGGGGCTGCCGGGTCAATACGGAGTGACGATATTTCCGAGAATAGCGATGTGCTAGGATTCGAGCCTAGAGAGCAGGCCAGACGCGTATCTCTCCAGGTTTCGCACAGTCCTACTGCGATCAATGGTAACCAGCCTCAACCGCAACCGATGCAGCATTTCAGAAGCGTCAGTGAGCACGTCGGAGGTCATGATGGCGGACTGCAAGAGGAGAAGAAAAAGAAGCCCTTCTTCGGCGGAAACAAGAAACAGCCTTCGTTCAGTGTCGCCAACTCTGATCCGTCCACCACGAAGAACGATCTGCAACTACATGGCAAAGAGCATGGCCGTGGCAGTGCCAGGAAAAGGCTGTCAGAGCTCAAGGGGATATTCAAAAACAACGGGCATGATGAAGAGCCTTTGGCAAAACCGAGTGCCCCTCACGCTCAAGCCGAAGCTCAAACTGGCCGGTCTTCCATGTCAGATAACCCTCGGCCTCAACAGGGTCCTCCGATACCGATGTGGCAGCAACAGCCAGTTCGTTCTGGTCAGCCGGGGCCCGGCCCTGGACCTTCACCACTTGCTCCCGGGGGCAGACCCAGCATGAGCTTGCAGGGCCCTGCGCGGTCTCAGCCCACAGGTATGCAGTTCGACGACATGCAGCTGCCGAATAACGAGGATGAGGAGTTGAAGAAACCTGCCGGTGGCTTTCTTGGTGGTCTGTTCAATAACCGCCCAGGCTCAAGATCGCAAGGCCAGCCGTCACCGCCACCTGGTCAACAGCAAGTTCGCCCGGGCCAAAGTTCTCAGCCAGGACAGGGGCCCCCTTTTGATACCCGCATGACGGGTGTTGGACAGCCTGCCGCTCCGCAGCAGCCAGTCAGTCCTCCACTGGGCCGAAATTCGCAGGGATTCGTCCACATGCCCGTGCAAGCAAACCAACGCCCTAAGATAGTAACCATAGCGAGCGGTGGTGGCTCGCCTAACCGAACTCGGGCATCTACTCTGCCAACTCAAGGGGGTATGAATGCGCAACAGCCTCAGCAGCAAGCGGTCGCTCCGAGCCGGCAAAGGGCCATATCCCCACAACAGCAAACTTCGCGAGATGACCGACCTTCCCTTCCCTCGCAGCAGAACTCTTTTGCGAATGAGCGTCCGGACGAGCGTGAAATGCAACGACCAATGGAAGGCAACGAGGAAACACCTCATGCCCCAAGTCTAACGGACTCGCCGCCCCTATCACGCAAATCCTCTCAAGAGAGGATCAGTATCGGCGGCGCGTCAATGGTACCTCGCAACTCCCCGGCCAGGAAGCCGGTTGGGTCTGGTCCAGCAAGACAAGATCCAGGCAGCTCCGCCCCGCCGGCCAATCCTACCACCGTCGTTGCTGCCCATAACACGGTTCCTGCGGCTCCGACTTCTAAGCTTCATCATGTCAAGTCGGACTCGTCTGTGACTGTGGATCCGGTAGATGACCATCCGGCACTGAACGACCAACCATCGTTGACGCATATGGGAGATAAGGGCGGGTTTGGCCATGGTCGTCAAGTATCAATACCCACACCGTCTATCCTGTCAGCCCAGTCGCCGATTAGCCAAGAGGCCAATAGGTCATCGGGCCACTCTCAGCATCAACAGCTTTCACCCAAACCCTCGACTGGCTTCAACGTGCAGCCACCAAATACGGCAACTCCGGCAACCAGACAACAACCAACCGGAACTCAGCCTGGTAATGCTCCTGGTAACTCTCCTGGTCTTGCTCCACCGCAGAATCCACACGCCCAGACATGGGGCCCACAGGACTCGTCTCGGCCAGGGACCACGCAAGGCCCTGGGCCTCAGCCGCAGAACCCACAGCAGATGCAGAACCAGCCGAGGACGCAGACCGGTCCTGCCCCAGAGCAGCAGAAGCCCGAACACCAGAAGAGCACGATGTCGAAGTTCTTTGGCGGTTCCAAGAAGCAGCAGGCGGCCCTTCAGCCTTCGAACTCCTCGGCACAGTCCAAGGAGAGCACCAAGGACAAGCTGAAAAGCGTGTTCAAACGGAACTCGAAGGCTCCGGAGCCGCACCAACAGCAGCAGCAGCAGCAGCAACCACAACAACAGCGTCCCCTAGGCCAACAGCAGCAAATGCCTATGCCTATGATGCAGGGCGGTCGTGGTGCACCGGGTCAGCCTATGCCGATGGGAATGCAACGTCCGCCCATGGGGCCCAACGGGATTCCTCAAGGTCCTTTCGGTGGACCTGGTCAAGCTCCTCCTGGCCCTATGCAAGCTGGCCAGGGTCGAGGTCAAATGCCGCCTCAGATGATGCAACCAATGCAGGCCGGACGCGGGCAGATGTTCCTTCCTGGCCAGATCCCTCCTCAAATGCTCCAGCAGATGCAAATGCAGGCTGGTCGTGGACAACCGATGCCCCCTCACATGGCTGGAATGCTCGCGGGTCGGGGCCAACCACCACCGCAGCAGCAGCCGCAATCACCCCCTGGGGGCCGTGGTCAGGAACCTCAGTATGCCCAAGTTCCCATTCCTCAAGGGTACCAACCTGTGCATGGGTACGGTAACACCGGTGGGATGGCTTTCTCGCCATACATGTATGGGCAGCAATTCCAAGGCTACCCGGCGCCAATACAGCAGCAGCAGCCGCCGCAGCAGCAATTTGGTCCAGGTCCTTCCAACTCGCCGCCTACTTCTCAGTCACCTTTCGGTCCTGGTCAACCGCAGTTCCAAGGTGGTATTCCCATGGGTATGGCTCAAGGTCCTCCTCAGCAACAGTTTGCCCAAGCTCAGGGATTCCCTCAGGGCCGGCCTCAGCCTAGTCCTCACCACTCTCACCATTCTCAGAGTCCTCCGCCGCAACAGTCAATGATGCAGACCCCGCCACCCCAAGGTCAACAACTCGGTGGTCCGATCCAGCCGTCTCCGGACAACCAACGCCGGGTCATTTCGCCTGAGAGTTCACAAGACATCGCCCAAGCAGACCCTTCGTCGCGCGTCAGCAGCATGTCGCCCCAGAACGACGGCGGTTTGGCCAAGCCCAATCTGCAGCATATTGCCACCACTCTGAATGCGCCTCAGCAGCAGCAGCAACAGCAGCAGCAGGCAAATCCTCATATTCAACATCCGGGCTCTCCTCAGAACTACCCCTTGCCCGATTCAGCTGCCACTTTCTCTCCCGTCAACCCTGCTGCCGGCCGTCTACCGAATCCGCCCGCTCCTGCAGCAGAGTCTATGCACGGTTCGGAACCTGCTACCGACAGGGGCAACATTAGTGACATCAGCCACACACCTTCACCTCGGAGTGGTGTGAATGGTCCTGGTGTCGCCATGACTCACAACATCCCGCTGGCCGACGAGCGTATGCAAGGTGCTTCGCTGAGCCCGGATCCGTCTCGAGTACCTCATCACCAGGTGTCTAACCAGACGCTGAATGTCAACGTCAACCAAGCCAATAGCCAGTCATCTGACACAGAGGACATATATGACGCTACGCCCCGCAAGCTTCGATCGCCCAATGAACCTGAGCGACAATCCGATAGCAACGGCAACAACAACAACCACATGGGCGCTGTTGGTGCTGCGGCTGTGGGAGGCGCGGGTCTCGGTATCGCTGCTGGCGTTGCATCACAGGAAGATATGGCGCACAAGGGCAGCTACTTCGTGCAGCCGCCAAACGGTGGTTCGCCGTCTCTTGCTACAGAGTCCTCGACCCCAGCAGCCCCTGGAGATTATCCTGCTACACCTTACGAGCAGCCGAGTGCGCAACAACAACAGCAACAGCAACAGCCCTCGGCACCTGCGGAGCCTGAGGAGAAGATTCTTGTTGACCAACCGGTCGAGTTGGCTGCCGCTCCCGATGACCTGGATGACGGCATCCCCGTCATGAGCGCCACGTCGTATCCGGGACAGGAATGGAACCCGTACGGTTATGGCGAGTTTGGCGACTTTGAGGGTTAATTGATCGGTTTCACTTTCTTGTCGATTCGATACGATCCCTAATTGATGTTCCAATACCAGCGAAGTGCTTATCATGACCTACGCATCATGATGACGCTGTTGCTACCTATTATCACGATTTCTGGATATACCTGTTCGCATGTTTTTTAGACACTTGGTGTCTGTTTTATTCTGTTATTTATTCGCGAAATACCAAAAGCCACATACCCCATCATATCATTTCTCTAGCATTTTCAAGTCATTTAGCTTTCTTTTCCTACACTACATATTGGTATTTTATTCGGAGCTCTTGGGGCAGCGAATGCCATCTATCTAGCCTGCGAATCAGCGTCGGAGGCGGAAGGAGCGATAGGGAGGAAACAATAATCTGTAGACCAGCGGGTATACCTGTATACCGATCATTTAATTTGACGATTTGACAGACAGCAAGTCCTGGCTCCTGTGACCGGCGGAGCAACCACCCTCACCGTGTGAACCGAATAAAGAGACAGGCAGGCAGAGGTGAGGTTTCAAGACCTTTGTCCGTATGACACACCTGCGCAACGGTATAATTGCATGACTTTTTCAGATCCCTCAAGGTTTCCTTTATCTTTCCACTACAATACCCCATGACCCGACAAAGATCAACATCTCAACAACCGCATTGTGTTCCCCTACAATACCTTGCATATAACACGGCCTGTGTCAGATCAGACACGTTGTTTGACATCTAGCCTGTTTTTGAGAAACTTCGTCAGGTATTCACGATCGACAGACGACCCTTAGACAGACGAACACACATTCTCAGGTGAATTGCCTGATTGAAGAAATTCTCATTGTCCGAACTGGGTCACAGCAAGCACCGACCAGCACTCCAGGCCATACATCACCATCATCCAGCATGTGGTCCTCGAGCCCCTTCAACAGCCAGCGGTCCGTCTTCTCCACCGCACCACCGCGCCACCACAAGCAATCCTTCGGCCCAGCCCCGCTGCCCTCCTTCTACGGCGCGGCCGAGGGCCGCCGCAACGACCAGGTCGTCGCCCAGTACGCCTCGGCCCGCCTCGTCAACTCGGTCTTCGCCCGCGCCCGGACCCAGCACCTGCCCGCTCCACCCATCCGCCACCCGGGCGAGGCGCGCAGTCCCTACCACGCCGCCGACCGCGTCGTCGCGGGCAGCGGCGCCGACGATACGGGGACGCCGCGCATGATGCCGCGGGCCCAGATCCAGACGGCGCTGACGCCGCCTCACTATACGCCGCCGACGGCGTTGGCGGCTAGGGCGGTGGGGATGGATGATGCGCGCGTGCAGGGGCTGCAGGTGCGGAACAGGCTGCGGGACGACGAGAGGCGCCGGAGGAAAATTCGGAAGCAAAGGGAGGTGATGGCGGAGTACACGCGGCAGGTGCGGGAGGTAGAGGAAAAGCGGGAGGCTTTAGAAAGAGAGAAGCGGAGAAGGCCCGCGGCTTTGGGACCGGGTCGGCATCCGAAACAGGCGGCGCGGCTGTACTCTGTGCTTAAGAGGCGGGTTCAGCATCACGACGACGAAGGCATGTACTGGGGCGCTTCCCTTGCTCCGACATCATCGACATCCGCCCAGAAGAAGAAAAAGAACCTCAAGGTGACCTTCTGCCCCGACGAGACCCTGGCCAAGGACGAGGAGGGCGCGTGGGTGCCCCATCGCCACACCGACCGGGCCGAGTACGAGGAGCGCTGGTTCCCGGGGCCGGGACCGGACGACTACCGGCGACACAAGGAGCGGCGGTACGAGCGGGCGAAGGCGCTGTTTCAGGAGAGGGTGCGGCGGGTGCGGCGGAACGGGGGGTACGAGAACGACTACGGGCTGCAGCAGGAGCGGATTCGCAGCGAGATTATGATTGGGCACGAGGACGAAGACGACAGCGAGCGGGAGAGTGATCAGGGAGGAGAAGAGGAAGGAGAAGAATACGGTGGGGACCGTAGGAGGGAGGAGGAGGTCGTGTTGTTGGGGATGCATGGGGTGGATTCCGAGGGGGCTCGCTGAGCTGGGCGACGACTACTTTGAGCGGATGGCAGGTGTCTTCGACAGGCCTTTTTGGATGTATGGGTGACGAAAAGTTTCGCCACTTGGGGTGTTTCGCTGGAACTCGCCAACCTCGCCTTGAGCCCATAACCGGTTTTGGGCGAAGAATGGTGTGGTATGGACAACTATGACTTGGAATGTTTTAGCACGACACGAGCGATTGGGATTTGACCATATACCCCTACTGTTTTGCCATCGAAAATAATAAAGCATATGCATTTGTTTTGTACCATTCGTTCGTTCACTCATTCTGCCCTTTCGAGGCCTTTCTGTATCTTCCATAGCTACTTGGGAACTGAGTTGGATGCTCAGCAGCCGCAAATGTTTGGTTGGATAGCCCCAACTGTTTTTTCTCTCATCTAGAACCGTTCCATTGCTGACTTCATCATGCCTGATCCTCATTAATACCTTATGAAGCCTCTCGTTGATTCATTCATTGCCATGTAAATTCCGCCAATCGTACAATCCACTCGCCTCTTAAGCAGCAACCTCCACTCTCACGGATTGCAGTCAGTTTCAAATCAATGATCCCGAATGTAAGGAGCCTTGGCCAGAGCCTCCGCCTGTACCCGCCAGATATCCGCCCCCTGTCGAACGAGCTCCGACCCCATCTCCGCGAGCATGTCCTCGACGCTCGGCTCCCCCATTCGTAGCGCCGCGGCGACCTGGGCCTCGGACGCCTCGTCGCAGCCGCCGAACGTGGCGGCCTCCTAGACCGCCTTCCACTTGGCGACGGCGGCGGCGGCCTCGGGGTGCGCGCTGTCGACGCCCTGGGCGACCAGGTAGAACGAGGAGCGCGTCGTGTGGCTGACGCGCGGCTTGTGCAGGCGCACCTGGCGGGAGATGCGCGCGAGGCGGCGCACCGTGCACAGCGTGGTCCACGTCTCGGCCTTGTGCAGCAGCACGACCAGGGTGCCGCCCGGCCGCAGGTGCTCGAGGCCCAGGGCCAGCTGCACGTACTTGAGGCGGTACAGCTCGTAGAGGTCGCGGTAGTTCTTGTGGTCGGGGCTGGCGTCGCGGCCGGCGCTGCGGTCCTGGGTGCGCAGGATGTGGCCGTCGCAGAGGACGAGGTCGAAGGCGTCGGTCTCGGCGAGCTGGCGCGGCAGGAACTTGGCGGCGTCGGGGTGGTCGGCGGGGATGGCGTCGTCGGCGACGCCCATGTCGGCGGCCAGCATGGTGACGTCGAGGAACGTCATGCAGCGGCGGCGGAAGGGGCTCAGGAGGTTGCTGTAGCCGCCCTCGGCCGGGTCGAGGCTGAAGCCGACGGCGCGGCAGCCCGGGTTGAGGCGCATGGCCGTGTTGAGGAAGCCGCCGGGCGCGGCGCACAGGTCGAGCACGCCGCAGGGGCGCGGCGGCATGGCAAAGGCGCCCGTGACGCGGTGCAGCTCCTCGGCGATGCGGCCCATCAGCTTGTAGTTGAACTCGGACACGCCCTTGTCGAGGTTGTCGGCGCGCTTGCGCTGCTCCTGGAAGGCCTTGTCGCCGTCGGAGCTCTCCCATCCCTAAGAAGATTCAGTGGCTTCGGGTCAGCAAGTTGTACGGATCTAGTGGCAGTGCCTCTCCAAGGAAGATGTAAAGCAACAATTCATTTATGATGGTTACTTACCTTGCGTCGTAGATCGGAGAGTGTTCGGAACTCCTCAGCCTCGGCCAGGACGTACTTGACCACTTCCTTGGTCTTCTCGTCGGTCTCCCGCTGGGCGAGGTGCGAGGCTTGGTATGCCGGGGCGCAGAGGCCGACGCGAACGAGGGTCTCATCACGGATGGAGCCGCCGCCACCGCCTTGAGACGAGGAGTCGATGGAGATGTCCTTCATGATTGCTGGTATCTTGTCTGTTGATTGACGAAGGGAAGGTGTTGGTTGCTTTGGTTGGAAGGAAAGAACGCTGGACAGCTTCGATCAATATTGTGGGTGAGATATAAGGTACAGTGTACTTCCTGGACCTTGACGCGTCTGCTGCCTGCTGTGTTTTGATTTCCACCCAAGGTAATTGTGAGGTGGGCGTGATTGAAGGAAGGCGCGATCAGTAAATGTAAACACTACGGCAACAGCTGGTTGTAGGAACAGATCACTCCACCAACACCCTTACCCAAGCAACTGCATTCTAAATCCCAGTACTGAGGGCGGTTGATGTGCCATAGGTACATATTGATTATCCTGAGGCAGCTTCTCGATTCGCCATCTTCTTATCTAATGGCCATCCCATTCGGTTCCAGAATTGCTACCTGAAATACTGCACGTGGCTATCATCAAAGCTGACAAGGAAACCAACCTTCCCGTAATACCACAACTTCTCATCCTCTAAACCGATCGTGTTTTCGGAGTGATCAAGTGGTGGCGACGTATTGTGCCGTACGCTTTAAACATCACCATTGATATTTGGGTCGGGCATCGTGTTCCGTGATGACTTCCCATCGAGAAAGTGCGCAAGCGTCAGTTTTGTACTCTCAACAGGTCAACCTAGTTGCTGCCTCTGGCGGTCTCAGGATATTTGGAGTAGATATACATATACTGTTACTGTTGGCCAAATTGACCTGAGCTGTGAACACAATCTAGCGAGGGAGGAAATAGGGGGCGGACTCCGAAGGCGTATGGAACACTCCGCTGGTAAACAACAACGCGAAACTTCCCAATCACCTCCCATGGTGACCAAGACTTCCTCTCTGAGTTCTCCAGCAGCATTAATGAACATTTCACGCCCACTGGGGCCATCTTCGCTATCCCAGATGTTGGGTCTACTCTTTGGAGCTGCCACTAAACTGCAAAGGTTTCTCAAACAGGCAAACAGGTATCCTTTGGTGAAAGGAAGCCCACCGGTGATGAATGATATTCAACAAACCCTCCGTGTCAAACTCCCAAGTCTAAAAAACAGGGATATGGAGATATCAAATGGAAGTGTAGAAAGTGCCAATCAAGTCCGAAAGGCAGCATGATGTAGTTAAAGCATCTTCGATCGGTGCCTCACTGTACCTGCCCCAACTTCATGTATACATATCGCATTCTGACAGCCACTGAGGCATCCATTGAATTAACCAGTCTACCCTGGATCTGTCAGACTTAATTGGTTTCAAATACTTGCTGTAAGCTCAATACCGAAATACCATCTTCGTACCGTCAGCGATTGGAAAGTACCGAATGAAACCAGTCGCATTCATTCGTTCAAATCTACCCTCTTTAATCAAAATAATCTTCTTGCAGCCACGACTAAAGAGCATCATGAAGTTTGATATGACTTGTTCCCATGCCGAATACGGTACGGCATAATATCCAACTGCATACACAAATATTGGTAACCTGTTTGAAGGGGAGTGGCGGCCGATGATGTGCCGTATTGTCTCACAAAGCAGCCGCCTGCGACAGAACCCCGCCCCCGCCACATGCGCATTTACAGCTCCCTAATCCTGCCTGCTCCCCGCATTCTGACATGATAAGCCGTCTGTCTACTCCTAGATTTGCAATATCTCAAAGTCGAAATGAGGGCATTCCACGGCACCGTAATCCACTCCCCCAAGCTCGGCGAAATCGAGATCCTCGAGGACACCCTGCTGCTTGTCGCGGACAATGGCCGGATCGAAGCCGTCGAGCCCCGCGTAGATCGCGAGAAGGTTCCCGAGCTTCTCCAAGCGCGCGGGATGACCCGCGACCCGCACGACGACGACGAGAAGAGCAGCGACGCCGTCGACGTCCAGTACCTCGCGCACACGCAGTTCCTCGCCCCCGGCTTCGTCGACACCCACAACCACGCGCCGCAGTGGGGGATGCGGGGGCTGGGCCAGGGCCTGCACATCCTCGACTGGCTGGACCGCATCACGTTCCCGCACGAGGTGCGGTTCGCGGACCCGGCGCACGCCCGGCGCGTCTACGCCCGCTGCGTCGCGGCCTTTCTGCAGCAGGGCGTCACCACGGCGTCGTACTACGGCTCGCGCCACGCCGAGGCCACCGACGTCCTCGCCGGCGTCTGCCTCGAGCGGGGCCAGCGCGCCCTCGTCGGCAAGTGCAACATGGACCGTAACGCGCCGGACACGTACCGCGACGCCGACGCCGCCGAGTCCCTGCGCGACACCGAGGCCTGCCTCGCGCATATCCGGTCCCTCGACCCGGACGGCCGCTTGCTGCAGTACGTCCTCACGCCGCGCTTCGCCATCACCTGCACTCCGGAACTACTCAAGGGGCTCGGCGACATCGCGGCCCGGAGCCGATCCGAGGCCCAGCCCCAGGGGCTCGCGATCCAGACCCACTTCAACGAGGCCGAGCAGGAGATGGCGTCGACGCGCGGGCTGTTCCCCGAGTTCCGCGACGAGGTCGAGCTGTACGCGCACTTCGGCCTGCTGACGCCGCGCACCATCCTGGCGCACTGCTGCTACGCGACCGACGGCGAGCTGGACCGGCTGACAGAACTCGGCTGCGGCGTCGCGCACTGCCCCGTCTCCAACATGACGGTCGGCGGGGGGTTCATGGCGGCGCCCGTCCGCGCCTTCCTGGACCGCGGCATCCCCGTCGGCCTCGGCACCGACAGCGGCGGCGGCTTCTCGTCCAGCATGCTCGACGCCATGCGCCAGGCCCTCGTCGCCTCCAACGCCCGCGAGGTGCAGAGCCGGGGCAAATTGAAGGGGTTGACCATCCCCGAGGTGTTCCACTTGGCCACCATGGGCGGGGCTAGGGTCTGCGGGCTGCAGGACAAGGTCGGCACCCTCGAGGTCGGCAAGGACTTTGACGCCATCCTCGTCAATGCGGATCCGGCGCGGCCGGGCGTCATGACCATGGTCGAGGAGGAGGATTCTCCGGGCACGGTGTTTGAGAAGTTTGTCATGACGGGCGATGACCGGAGTATTGAGCAGGTGTTTGTCCGTGGGCGACTGGTCAAACAATAGACAGAAAGAGGCCAGGAACAGAAATGGCGTTCTGCACAGGGTCATGGGTGCCTGGCTATGGCTTAAGAGTTCCGTAGAATGAATGGATTTGAGGAGTCCAGATCTATCCGTGTAATGCGCGCCAAGTGACCTGATGTTCAGATATAACGCAGTCTTCAAAGCAACGACAGGCTTTGGATGTGAGATCCATACCTCATAAGATTGGATCCCGAATACTACTTCAATAAACCCTCAGTAAACCCTCAGTAACCCCTTTTACTGATCCTGTAGGTCGCAACGCTGGGCTTTCCTCCCATCCACCTTCAGATCCTGGACCAACTTGAAATCCGGCTCGCACACTGTCTCTACCTGCAGAGGTGACCAACTGGGCGCCGAAGAGTGCTTACAGGACAGCATGGATAACGAGACTACGATTCCCTTGGCCACTCACAAGACGAAGTTATGGCTCTTCATATATATTTAGCTATGGTAAACATGACATTTGAGATTCAGCTATGATACTGTTGATTGAGTAGATTTAAATCAGGGGAGGCAAACCTTACCGACCTTGCGCGATGCAGTATGTCGGCATGTTCATTTTATGCCCCTTTTCCAGCTGAGCCCAAGCTCTCACCAAACGTTCAACGTGGATTATTTCTCTTTTATCACACAAAGGGTATGAAAAGGAAATTTATATTCGCACAGAGAACTAGAATCCTGAGCTTCATTGCGAACAATACCAGACGCTTACATCAAGACCGCCAAGTTCAGATGCAGTACCGGAACCTCATCTGGGATTGCTTCAGTGGTGCTTGGTCTCGCACGAACCAGACGAGACCACACAATCAATGGGCAATTTTACGAATCCACAGCCCTTGGCAGTCAGTCTAGGATATTATCATCCAGCAAGGGTTCCTCACGAGCCAATACCAAGGAGTACATATCAGAATGTTCTTCTTCATTTGGAGTGTCCAGATATCATCAACTACGATACTAATAGTTACGCTTTCGAACAATATTTATGCACGCCCAACTAGATGTAATCTGCAAGGTGTGTTGAAGACATCCTGGGTGAGTTCGTCTGGATCTGCATCATGAATTGCTAGGAGGTCAAGTAGCAAGATACAATATATCGGAACCAAATATTGCATAGATTTTCGTATCCCTTGCGCTCATCGCCGTTTTACTTGATATAGTACCCTTGCAATAGCCTTTGAAAGAGACAGGGATGGGCCAGAAACGGCGCAGCCAGCCAATCACAGGGGTACTTATTTCGGTGCCTAGAAATGAGCGATCAACGCCAACCGGCTACCAAAAGGGGCCTGGCGCCGAAGCTTTGGTAAAAGACCGGGGATCAGTGTCATCTCGTTTGTAACGGCACGTTCGCCTAACTCCCTTCAACGATCAAGCACTACTGCAGGGCACAACTTTCTGGCTCAGAAACCTGGTCGTTCAGTGCATATGGACAATCAAACCCACGACGCCATGCGACTTGCCAAATCGGGACCCGATGGCAGGGGAGCGGCAAACGCCCAAACGAGGGCTGGGGAGTCGCCACAACCGCAGTCATATGCCCAACACCAACACGAGACTCTTACAACAAATGTCACCGTCGCGCCCGTTGGTGCGGCGCTACATCAGCAAACGAAACTCGTTGGTGATGGCATTTCGAGATCATCAGACACCACTTATGATCGCCGGCCTCCATCAAGCAGCAACATGGCGTCCGAGCTGGATGCCGCGCATGCCATAGACTTTGGGGTGAAATTCATTGGGGGCCTAGACGCAATGCCGCCCACAATAACGAGGGCGCCCCCAACGGGACAACCAACGGCTGCCACTAGCGATCCGCCCCAGCACCATGGCCAACAAATCCAGAATCCCGCCGCGGCGGTACAACCCAAGCCCACTGTGGGGCCTTTAGACTACTACGCTGAGAAGGCACGGCAACGCGAAGAAGCGGCCCGGCAGGAACAGGACGACGAGGCCGATTGCCACCCCTTCTGGCTGTCATGGAGAGACATCTTTTTTGGTATCTGGTTGATCGTGATAGGCCTTCTAAAGATCCCGCTTGTCATTGGAGACGGAATGGGCAAAGCCCTGCACCATACGCCCGAGCTGTACGGCGACAAGACGGTGCGCAAGTGGCCCCGACTCACAGGGTTTCCTCACGGTTGTGTCGCAGGTTGTTCCGTACGTATTCTCCATCAAGTTCCCCCGTGACCTTTTGCTCCTCCCTCTCTGCCGCTGGGATATAGGCATGGTACAGATGATGTTTACTGAATCTTCCCTGTTTTTCTTTTCCACAGGGGCTATGGTACGGATTTTACGATGGTCTGACGGATTGGATCACGTTGCCATACAAAGCGGTAAGGGATGGCGGAGGAATTCAAGGGTGCTTGAAAGCGTTCCTACAGGGCCTTGCCAATATCGTCTTCAAGCCGAGTGCCGGTTCGTAGCTAACCCAAAAGCTGAGACCATTCAGCCAACTGCCCCGATATGCAGAGAACTGACGAGATAGCCAGGTTGCTTCGCCTTCGTGTTCCACCCAGTATTTGGTGTATACAGGGAGTTTTGTAGGATCAAGGTGGTGGTAAGGCACGAACGGAGCTCACTTGCTGGAGACACCCCGCCTGTTTGATCACCCTCACTCAGAGGAGCAAACATTGTATATCCATGTTTTCCTAGAGCGCGCCAATTCGCTACCAATCCACGGAGTTCAGTAGGTTCACGCCCCTTACACGTACGCGATAATATTATGTTGCAAACTACTCCACCACATATCAGATCCACGTCGGTCAAGAGAGTGCCATGCAAATTCATCCAAACCTAATATTCGAAAGCTTCTGTTTTTACAGGGAATTTTCCACAACTTGGCCCCTGGCTTGACAGTATCTCGAATCCTTCCCGCCAACGCCCAGTCCGTCCCAGTCGGAGAGCCTCACCGGGGAATCCACCTTCAAACCGTTGATATTATTATTTTAAAACCACTCCACCGACAACCTCATCCCCTGCTTAGCTTCGACTTGGTTCCTTCGACGTTTGTCCGAGGGTACTATGTACAGTTTAGCCCCTGAGATGCGGTCCGAACAAGACTCTGCACAAATAGCCTGGTATAGACCACTGGTGCCTTCATTGGCGCCGCAGAAAGCGATTTACGAAAGAAACGGCTTTGAGATATACCGGAAGGCCTATCAGTCTGAGTAAGGATGTCATGTACGTACCATATCAGCTGTTCATAGTGTACGTTCGGTGCGTATTGGACAAGTAACCCAGAATTCGCGGCTACTGTAACACGCCCGTTAAGATCTCCAACTAACGCGCGTCTCTTGTAGCCATCTCATTGATTGTGTACCTTCTCATGGGTCTTTCGAAGTGGGTATTTCATACTAAGCTGAGATTGGTAGATACATACTGGCATATAAGCGACATTCATCTTAGTCAACGGCCCTGCAGGGACTGACATGTACTGGTACCGACTAACCAATCAACCCCGAGGTGGATCGGAGGAGGACTTGCATCGCGCCTCGCGTGAGCTAGCATGCACGGAGCGGAGTTGGAACCTCCTATTGGCGACGACCATGCAGCCAAGGCCCTGTGGATCGATACAGCGGACAAAACACACACACACCCCTTAAGCCGCATGTGCACACAGTCATATACAGGGAGGCATACAGGACCACACCCTCTTGTCTTCCCTTTTACTCTTCTTATCCTGCTTCCCGCTTCGCCCCTGTTCTATTTCTCTTCCATCTTGTCATCTCCTTTCTGGTCCACACTCTGAAACCCCCCGCACAAGTTATATTGTCCTTTGATTGCGCCTCTTGCTTGCATGGCAATGCTTCCAATGTTATTTACATTGGTTCTGGGCGCAGCAAATGCCCAGGAGGTTGGCAGACCGCTGTGAACCCAAAAGAGCCCAAGGGTCGGCTCCCTGATACAATGGAAGCGTCCAAAATGGCCCTGGGCAGAGATATACTCACGCTGTACACGGGGGCCATGTACCGCTTCGTCGATACCTGGTCTTGCCTTTGTGCGCAAGGAGGGCCTTGCTTCCAGCAACATCGGTTCCCGGTGCCAACCAACAAACACCACGGATGTTCGTCTCCCAGTCCGGGGCCCCTTAACGCAAGTTTCATCGACAAGGTACAATTTGAGCCTCTTGGTTAACATCAAGAGGCACGACCAGGGGGCAGATGCTTCATTTCCAGTGCCAGGACCCACGCCCACATCTCTCTTTCGTGAGTAGGAGGAATAAGTATACTGGTACATTCTTGTATAGCCAACTAATTACATTTGCAAAAACGCCACGCTATCGAAGCCCTGCCAAGTATGGCGCATAGCTCTATCAGCGTCAACCGAAACGCCATGTCTCTTGCGAGACATTACCCAAAACCAACCAACCCTACGGTAACTGAGAACAATTGAAGAGAAAGTGGCGGGAGCCCCTGCGGCTATACCCGGAAAGAACAGAATAAAAAGAATTGGAAAGCAAAATCAGGGAGGGCAAGCCCGGCTGGGATCAGGCAACGGTAGCAACCGTGTTTTGGGTGGTCTGGTCCAAGCCCTCCTGCTGTTGGTTGACGTTGTACTCGTACTGCGAGTTCATCACCCTGTCCATCTTGGCCTTGACCTCGTCTGCTTCGTCAAAGCGCTGAACCTCTCGCAGCTCCACCTCAAGCTTGCCGAGGAAGATCATCAAGGTGCTCGGCCCGAGTCCCTTGAACAGCTCGTAATTGAACTCGGGCATGTCCCTGCGCCTTTCAAAGTTCTCGATGTAGTCGACCATTTCGTAACCGAGATGGATGCCTGCGTCCGAGTCTCGCATCTTGCGGAACACCACCATGAGCACGATACTTGCGTACACGCGCTCGTATGGGTCGTTCTTGCCCTCTTGCGAGTTGCGGATCTCCCGGAGCATGTTGCGAGCCTCCATGTAGTATCGGTTCCGCTGGAAGATCGCGGCCTGTTCGATCATGAGATGAAGCCTGTTGTGGCCGAGCTTCTCCGCTCGCTTGACAAGCCGATCAATGATGGGCTTGGCTTCGTAAAGACCCATCATTCCGGTAGCCTCCATGATACTAATAGTAAGCCCACGCAGATCGTTGACAAAGCCAAAAGCGGATGTCTCCTCGCCCAAGAACGGCTCAAGGTGATCGAAGTAGCACTCCATGAGGGCAGGAACATTCTGTGCAAATTCAAACTGATCCATCCGAGCCAGTTGGGACATGATGATATAAAGAGGATGGCTTTCGCCGAACATCTTCTTGCACAGACCACTGACGTATCGAAGGAAAGTCTGGGCCAGGTTCCTTCCCACCGTATCGTAGAACATGAAGCGAATGGTTTGTTGGCAGATGTAAATAACGAGGCGGGGATCCTGGGGCTCAATGATATACTCGGTGGCAGCAAAGCAGCGTTGGAAAATGCAGAACGCTCGCTTAATCCTGTCTGGCTGGTTGGAGCGGTTCTCGTATAAGAACTCAAAGCCTGGGTTGAAGTCGTTGTACCAGGCATCAAGCTTGACGCATTCGGTATCCAAGAGAGAGGTGTCGGTGTTCTGTGACAAGGTCCACAGCCCGGTCGAGAAGGTGCTGGATATGTAGTGTCGGGCAAAGAACATAGACTTTTCCGAAAACATGAGAGTATCGGGCGATGCCATGAGACGGATCGTGCCAGTAGGTAATGTCATCCTCGACTTGCGAGAGCCACGGCTCGACGACGACTTGGTCTTGAATGACAGCGATGATCCAGAGGATAGCAGAGTCTCACGTGAAGACGATGCATGAGATCCGCGAGACACGCGCGATCGAGAAGATGCCTGTGAAGCTCCGGAGCCTTGCCCCGCGCCTTGCCTCGAGCCAGTCTTGGCGGACTTGTTGCTAAAGCGCGTCGATGCGGTAACAGAGCTTGGCTGGGTTTGGTCCAGCACAGTCGACATCCATGTGCCCGAATCATCAACAGAGGGATCTGTCATTTCGCTGAATGCATAGCTCGGAACGGGCGCACCCCGCTGTGGCAGGGTGTGGGTGTTGCCGCTGCTGCTACCACCGCTGTTCTCGTGGACTGGTTCCATATGCGACGTGTCGATGAATTCTTGCCACGCGTTCGGCGGGACCACCCGCTGATTCTGAGCCGTCACAACATGTCGCAACGCAGGACCAAGCATCTCCGCAGGCTGGCTGAAAGGGTTTGAAGGACCAGGATGAGATAGATCATGACATTCCTCGGCACCATCAGGAGGATGCATGTAACGTGGCGGGCTCTGCCGAATTCGAGAATCATCTTCGTGATACGAAATCGGAGCCCTGGCCCACGTGTCTTTACCATACAGCTGTGCATGCTGCTGTTCCACAATCTGCAGCGCACGAGTATGTTCCATGTCATCGACATAGTCGAATTCTTGAACAGGAAGCTGCAGGCGCGAGCTGACGTTATCGAGCGACAGTGCGTTGGACAATGCGTTGGAATGAGGATTTGACGGGGCACTGGACTGAGCATTGGACTGAGCATTGGATTGCGCATTGGACTGCGCATGGGAGTGCGACGATGAAGCAATGCTCTCTTCCGGTTCCTCTGTTGGGGCCCTGCGTCTCTTCTTGTTGCTCTTTGGTTCGGGACGTCCCTTGCGCAAGCCCCATTTCTGGTAGATATGCACCTGGTACATCTTTGGACTGCATCGTGGTATAAGCAAAAGCAAAAACGGGAGTAAAAAGCATCGGCTCGATTGGGAAACGCTTACGTCGCGTGGAATTCATGGTCTTCCCGCATGATGCGCATTACGTTGGGCAACGAGTGGCACATGAAGAGAGCCGAGATGGTGTTCTTGTACTTTGCCCAGTCTTCGGGCTTGGCCCACTTGGACTGCGAGTCCATGGTGGCCATGCCGCTCCGTGACGGATCCATGGCGGCCGGGAGATGGCCGGAAAGAGCAATAAGTGCCGGAAGGGAGTCTGTTGTCTTACTCGAGGTTCGCCGTCCGGGTTCGCCGTGTAATCGATTGATTCCTTGCAGATGAATTGATGAGAGAGTAAGAACGAGTAGGCGAGGGTGGGTGGGCTGAGGCGGGTCAAAAGACCTCGATCTGTGCAGCTGCCCCTGGTCGTTCCGGGAGTCCAGTGAAGACGTAGGATCAGGCCAGGACCAGCAGGCAACTGGGGGATTTGGCCCTTTGCCGAGACTGCCACTCAACGGCGATCAGCCAATGGCGGCCGTTGACATCCTTGCCCGTCGGTCTCAAACAGGTCAAGTCTACAACACTAGTCCTATGCGGGGTTAGTCTTCCGCTCTCCTTGCGCGATTCCCGCTGCTGATTGGCTCGTTGGCTCAGATTAGCCGCCAGCTCTATTCCCGCCGCTCCTCTTTTTGGCTCTTATCGAGCCAGTCATCTTCATATCAGCACCTCAGTTCCAGGTGAAGATCTGCCCTCTTAGCCCTCTCCTAAGGCTAAGTGCAGCAGTAGACGTGCTAAGATCAGTGCAGTGTCAGTGCTTACCATTCAAGCCCGGTTTGAAATCAGAGGCTTGCACGTGACCCTGTTTCAAGCAAAGGGACTGGCGGTTTGAGATCCCAATGGATTGTAGAGCCCCTAAGACCCCTACCCATTTGCACGAATTGGGGCTGTCGCTGGCTCACACAATGGCGCCAGATGAAGCAGTGCGACCACTGCAATCTGTTTGAACATGTCCTTTTTCAACTATTTCCTATGGAAGAAAGGTAGGCCAATTGACCACCATTGGTATGTAAAGTATGTGACAATTGCACATGTGACTGCAAGCAATGCTAACCCTATTGACGCCGTTTTTCCTCCGATAGCCCCTGGTAATGATGCAATGCCGTTGAAGAGATGCTGGCTCAAGAATGAGCCCGAATAAAGAAAACCGTTGCCGTGTGGCTCTAATGGGTTGGGATGATGATGATGATGGTTAGTCGGTAAGGCCCTTGCCCTTGGGCGCTTGGCGACTGGAGCCGCTACCTCCGTGCGTTGCAGCAGCGCCCGATGAGGGATCCACAGCTGCTGCACCTGCACCTCTGATCGTTGATCAATGACCCATGATCGTAGCGCAATTCGATCTGCTCCCACAGATCAATTGAATGAGAAACGTTCCAGGGCTTCTAGGGCTTCCTCGGGCCGTTCAAGCTTCGTCGTTGCCCCCGCTGATAATGCCGAAGCCGGTACGCTTGCGCAGTTGAGTCTCCGGGGTTGCCTGCAGATGACCATGTTAGTCTCGTGAAGAGTTTGAAAGAGGGGCGTATCCATCGTACCTCTGTCCGTGTCCAGATACCGGCTCCGGCGGTGTGCATCGTGCCGTCCGCCTCGCCCTCCTCAGTCGGCTCAGTCGGCTTAGCCTCTGTGGTCTCCTTGGCCTCGCCACTCTGCTCGGTCTCAGTGCGGGTCCAGATACCAGCACCATCGGTATGCATCATGGCATCTTCCTCGCGCTTCTCAGCGTCTGTGACCTCTGCACGGGTCCAGATGCCGGCACCACCGCTCTGGGTAGTGACGCTGTTCTCACCAGACGCTTGCACCGGGGCGGCGAGCGCACTGGCGAGGATGGTCAAGCCAAAGAGGAAAGTCTTGGTCTGCATCTTGAAGATTGGGAGGGTGCTGTAAGAACAGTGGACTGTGACGTGATGTCTGATGGAGACGAAGAAGGAGGATGGTGATGATGCTTGGTAGTATGAGAAGATGGAGATAGTATCTGGGGAAGCCCCTTATATGATAGTCTTGGAAGAAGTGTGGAAGCGATGCTGAAGATGGGATGTAACACTGGCTGCATTGAACGCATCTCGTGGCCTCTTATATACCCGTGTGAGCCTGGCCATGACAAACGGTTGAGGTATCAAGTGATGCTCCCCAAGAGGATACCGAGATACATCATGAAGATGGAAAAGACAAGGAATGTGACGAAGGTTAGGCTCCGTGGTCGAGATACCGAGTCGGTGAAGGTAGAGGATACCCAGGGGCAGCATGGGGGGGCTGCTCTGGAGAAGGGGTAGACGAAGTAGACGATACTCAAGACCCAAGTCGAACGACGCTTGACATCGGAATTGGGTCTCGGACTACGATAGTGCCGGCGGTAAGAAAACGAATCAAGGAATACATCACTTTCACCGCATGAACGTTAATGGCTGGAAAGTTCTTTTCGATAAAAGAACAAGTCGGCAAACCGCAAAAGATTTACGACGAATTCGCTCTTACGAGTGTGATCAGGTTCCGGGGCCAGAGGCAGTGGCCAATCAGCGCGTAGTTGCAGGGAGGGTGCAGGGAGCTGCAATATGGCGTTGTGAAGCTTGGCAACGAGGCCTGCAAGGCCTGCAAGGAACCGCATTGCGGTGCACAGCCAATGCAAGCGAATCCCGCTTGTGAGAGGCTGGTCCATGGCGGGGTGATAAATGATAAAATGTGCAAAGGCGACAGGGGTCCGTTTAATTCCAGCCCCTCACCCTGGCGACCCTGTCGCTACCCCATCAAACGATTGGCCTGCTGTCAGACTTGCAGATCAAAAATTCTTCAAGCCCATATGCATGCTTTTGGGGCCCGGGCAGTGGGTACATCGCCATGACTCTTCGGGCCTGGGCAGGGTACCTACCTAACATGTGGCTCTGGCAGTGGGCAGCAAGCAGCACATTCGATGACCTCGGGGACGGGGATCTTCAAGCGTTGGGATACTTTGCGATCCCCTCTGCCCGGTGTTTCTTCGTTTTCCCTCGTCGGATTGCCATTGTTCCCCTGGTTGTGTTGGTGCAGCTGCTTTGCCGGGTTCCAAGAGAGCAAACGCTGCCAGATACGACAGTTGACCGGCACGTCAAATCTAGATTATACCAATATCGGGCCAGGACCCCTGCCTGTTTACCAAACAGTCGGTTCACGGAGAGCCCGTAACCTGGAATTTTTATGCACTCCCTTCCCGTTTGTGCATGCAGCGCGTGTGTGAGACCTTGGGCGACAAGCACTGAGCCCACTCGAAACGGTCCGTGTCCACCAGGCCCGTTGATTCGTTCCATGCTAGGTATTCCTCCCAACTCCTGCCCCAACGTCATCTAACGGACAGGTATTTCCCGTTGTCTATCCCGTTCCATGGGTCCGGTACCGAGATGGGGAGCCTATACAGTGGAAATGTCTCTCTGTGATTGGCCCAGAGACCCCTGTCGCGACTGCCGGGCAAGCAAACAGAGAGGCGTGTGTGCTGTCTTCTGCCACACGCCCCAACTTCCCGGTCAAGTGCTGTGCCCTTACTAGCGCTTGCATTTGGGCAGTAGCTATACCTATGCGCCTGGCGGGAGCCGAAATTGACCACGATTGCACCCTTGTCGCGCATATCCCCATGGTGTGGCTTGTGTGATGGGCGACAAACACCCAAGACCCCAGCTTGAGTATCGCGACGCAAGGATCATGGCACCACATCACTATTACCTCGACCGAAAGTACCGTGATGTCCCCCATACCTATTCTGTTATCCCAACTCGAAACAAGTAGCTTAATCTCCTTGGCTCACCTTGCATTGCCTCCAACCAAATGACAAGCGGCGCCGCGTACGCAAGCCCGTGTGAGGTGTCACATGAGCTAGGTAGCACATTGAGACCTATTCCGCGTGGAGCTACTCTCTGCTGGAGCTATACACAAACGAGATGACACGACATCCCTCTGAAACGAGTACACATCTTGTCCTCGAGATACTGGGAAGCCCCAGGTCTCATTCCCGTGACGAAATTATGATGCAGGGCGTGTAACGATCAAGCCGTATTTAGACCTGTCAATTTTTGGCTCCGGTTGAAGAGCCGAATCATGCATCTCGGAGACATGCATGCTTCAATTCAAAACTTCCAGCTGTAAGCATGGCTTTCGATTGTAATACTGCTTTGAACCGGCGAAACCAGAACTGAAACCCACTACGAGCGGTCACTCCATGTGAGACAACCAGTGATGAAGGGTGGTCCGCAAATGCTTACTACGCAACTTGTTAGTAGCAGCCGCAGCCGCATCCAGAACAGACATCAGTAGATGACTGTTTGCATTAGATTCCGAGGGACGGAACTTCCTCCCTCTCTCTCCCTGTTGGGTGATGTGCCTGACACGTAAGATAGGAGCTAATGCAGGAACAATCCGCGGGCAACTTTAATGCAATAACGGCTACGGGCAGCCCGCCACCATGCAAAGAGAATGCTGTGCAACGCTCGATAATAGGTCGACGCCCAAAGCACGGCACACAAGCTGCAGTGCCAAGTTGCCACGCGTCAATTCCCCCAGAAAAAGAAACGAAATGAAAATTTTCGTTTTGGAAAACACATTTCAAAAGCAATGCAATATTCACCGAGTATTGTTTCTCGTTTGATATCTCAGAGGTGTACAGGCAGTACCCCCGGATGCACGAAACAACAGAGTAAGGCCATGTTAAGGGTTCAACCACATTCCATTTGATGATTTCATAGAAATGACAAGTCACCTGTATTGTGACACGAAATGAAGAAACAGTTACAGCTCGAGAAATCCCAAGTTTCTCAACGCTCCGTAGCACAGCCCCCTGAGCTGAGGTCCAACCCAACAAAGTTCTCTTCAACTTCCCTCATTGTGAGTATGAATTAGATAGGTGACCAAGTTGAACAACATCTGGAGTGCTCACACCAGTTGAGTACTCTAGACGGTTCCATCATCTCACTACACCGACTTTCCTGAACCCAGGCTCTGTGTGTCCCGGCTCTACTCGTGCTGTCTAGTGTGTATTCCGAATCCCATTGCTGCCATCCCCGTATTACCGGTGTTGCCCTCAGTTCCGGGCACAGCATCTGTGACCGAATTGGTAGTATCGAAGCCTCCGTTGGGCTTGGGTAAAGGTGCCGCCAGCACAGCCGCCCCAAGAAGCAAGCCGGCTAACATATTGATTATCTGCATCCTGACCTTGTATTGGCTGGAAAATATGACGACTACTATGAAAACGATCTATCGTTAGCCTTTCATCATATTTTAGTTATCTCTGAACATATTAAGCTTAGAAATTTCTATTTGAATTTATTTATATATTTCTTTTTTCTTTTTTTTTTTTTCGATTCGTATTAAGGTTTTCCGGTAGAAATAAAAAACTTATAAAGAGTAAATTACTTTAAAAATAATAAACTTAAAAATAAAGTATTATATTTAATACTTTTAAAACTTTTAAAAATATTCTAATAATTATAACTTTTATAGATCGATAAAAATTTAATAACGGCCGGTAATTATAAAATTCCCTCTCCGGTTTCGATCTTATCTCTAATCGCTACTGATAACTTAGTAGATTACGTATAAAAGGCTGTCCTCGCTTCCTTTATTAACTATTTAAAAGTTTTCTATTTAATATAATTATATATACTATTTATTATAACTTATTAAAAAATATAGCGTATTTATTTCGTTACGTTTATTTATTATAGCGACGAAAATTTTTAAAATTAATCAACGTTTAATATATTACGAAAAAAAGAAATTAATAATAAATAATTAATACGAAATTACCTATTTTAATATTACGAAATTTTTAAAAAAATATAAACGATTTCGAAAACTTTTAAAAACTATTAAATATAAAATTAAAAGGAATATTTTATTTAAGCTAGCTTTTTATAAAACGTATATTATTAATTACGAGTTTTTTTTAAAAAAATAAAATCTCGGCGATAATAAAGCTTTTTTTATCGAATAAATTAAATTATTCGAAAAGTTTTATAATAAAAAAAAAATATAAAACTCGATTTAAACCTTCTTTTTTTATCGTAATATCTATTTAAAAAAAGACCCTTAATTCCGGGCGTTAATCGAAAGGCTCGGTGAAGAAGATAACGAATAAATTAACCGAGGCGGTAATGAACTAAGCCGGGGCTATACGTAATAATACATCGAACTAATAAACTTAAAGGAGGAAAGGAGGAAAGAAAAAAAGGAGGGCGTTATATAAAACTAATTAAATAATTTTAAACCTTATCGATTAATAATATTAATATTAATATTTTATATAAATATAAACTTTTAAATTAATATAATTTAACCTTTTACCTAGGAAAAGAATTTATTTATATATAGTATAATATAAGATAAAACTTATATATTAAGTTATAAAGACCGCGGTTATAAAATTTAAATATAAGGGGTTTTATAAAGTGATAGCCTTTTTAAGGCTTACTTTTAAAACAACAATCTTCTAGTGAATTTTAAATCACTGCTGGTTTAACGTGGTATTAAATAAGATTAAGAAATAAAGAAAGAGAGGAAAGAAACAGAATAATATTTCTTTATAACCTGAACGTTCTATCCCTTTAGACAGTAATTACAGCACTCAGGGGCGCTGCTAACAAGTACTTACTTGCCCTTTTAGGAAGTCGTATGCAAACTTAAACTGTACGTCTATTCCTTACATGCCAGGCATTCCATTTTGGCGAAGAGCACTTCAAGATACTGCTACCGAGTCCTATTGGGTCACGTGCAAGGGATCAGTCTCATGCCATGTGATCAATAAATGTATACGATCCTATATCAATTGTGTGAACGCGTCTATCCAATGGCCTGCATAAAAGAGCCGCAGCGAACTGCATACCTGAACTTGGTCGTTGAAGAATGTAACGAACCTCCCCCCTGCATGAGGGTTGCAGTGTTCCAATCAGCTTAAACGCGCGGTTCTCACAGCCCCCTTCTCGTATGACATGCATGCGACAGTACCGCCTGCACACATAGCTGGCTGCAGATGCTGTCCCTTCGAGTTAGATGAGCGACTTGGAGAGAGTTGCATGATATTGCAACCCAACACGGAATAACGGACCTGGCCAACGACGAGATCTTTGCCATGTTGGGAAGGTGACGTTGGAATGTAGATGGGATGAAAGAAAAAAAAAAAGCCCGGGCCGGGCCGCTGGATGAACATGCCCAATCCAAACGCACGTAATCACAATGACACGGTTGGCATTCTGCTGCAGGTGGGCATAATTCATGCACCTCAACCTGTAACAGGCGACATAAGATGGTGGTGGGGGGGCTGGTGTGGTAGCTTAGCTTAGCCCCCTCAGAATGTCACTGTGTCCGGGTTGGGCATCTGCATGTATGTACGAAGCTGCTCTTCAGCCTCTTGAAAGGACCATGCGTGAGCTGCGCAAGGATATTGACACCCACGTTACAGAAACTCCATAAGCAAAGCCGATGAAAGCCAGCGGCAATCGCGGATAAAGATGCAATTGAGTGTGCGTACGGAGATCTGCAAAGGTCCGACTGCCTAACAAGCACGTGGCATTGGAAGCCCATAAATCAGACCGGCCGTGGCTTTTAGTCGTACCACGAACATGTCGTCGCTATGTCTCCGCTGTCTCGTCCCGAAGCAATTGAGCTGATGTCAGCCAATGCTTGTCGATGCCCATCTGGACAGAACAGCATTGCCAATTGCTTGACTGACTTGGCGAATTGGGGCTAATGTGCGCTTGTATCAAAAATGGGACGGCGGCAGTAAAATGCCCGGCCTCTTTATTACAATTAGGTAGTGTACCAACCCCGATACAACCTCTCAGAGTACTACATACATCGGGGCCTTGGGCTCTCCGATCATTGCCTGCGCCTCGGAGACTGCTGCTGGGCAGCAGAACGTGGCGCTATCTTGAAGCGACCCATGGTTACCTCGAGCGAAGAGGACACGTATGAGATTTTCCAAACCCGTGTCCCCCAACGGGCCGTCATTGGCCGTGTACGTTTCCTGCAGAGCGGCGATACCTGTGGGGCCTGGACTTGACATAACTGGAAGGTCCGGGCCTTTCAAAGTTGGGGGGCGGGAGCGGTAGCAACCCCAACCCACAATCCTCGGGAGGGATTGGCTACGCTCCTGCCTAAAACGAAGAGAAAGAGGGCTCCATTGCATAAGGAGCTCCGTCCTTGGCTTGCTGCCCTTCTCATTCCTCCTCCTCGACCTCCTCCTCTTCTTCCTCGTCGTCCTCCTGGCGGCTGGACGGCAGGTTATGTTGGGTCGTCACCTTCTGCACCACCGCCTTGACTTCCTTGGTAAACGCGTCATCGAGCACCTGGGGGTCGCGCCCGGCCCCCTCGAGCTCCTTCTTGGCCAGGCGGAGGACGGCGAGCGCGAGCACGTCGAGCTCGTCGCCGGTGATGTCCAGGCCCGTGTCGAACCGCTTCTGGGTGTACCCTTCGAGGAACTCGGGCAGGGTTTCCTTGATGCGCAGCCAGGGGTCCTTGTCGTCGTGCCAGGTGCCGTCTTCCGCGTTGAAGGCGGCGTCGAGGTCGTAGCTGTAGTAGCCGTCGAAGGCGGCCTTCGCCTTGAGGTACTTGGCGGTCAGGATGGAGTTGACGGTCTTCTGGCGCGCGTACTTGGGGGCGTTCCTCTTGGCGTCGGCCTCGCGCTCGTCGGCGGTGCGGGGCTTGTACTGCAGCCCGCTCGCGGTGGTGACGGGCGTCGCGCCGGCGGCAATTGACTGGCTGGTGAACTCCATGGCGGATTAGGCAGGTAGGTAGGTAGGTAGGGTCGGTGTAAAAGCTGGGGTTCGTTTGCGTTTGCGTGTGTGTGAATGGTGGTTTGTGATGGTTTCGTTTCTGACGTAGGTTGGGCAGAGAAGGCTGAAGGAGTTAAAGCGCGCCAGGGGTTCGCGGGGGCAAGATAGGTCGTCCAGCTAAGATTAAAGCCCTGAAGTTCGGGTCAGGGGTAGCTTGGGTGATTAGTGGCTGGACGATCTGCAGTCACGGGCGCTAAACCCCCGACCGACTGAATGTGACTGGGCCTGCAAGGGCCGTATGGCGAACGATGTCCCCCAGATACAGCTGCAATTGCCATCGCATATGGCGATTTCGACATCTGGAGGAATGAGGCTGAAACCGAAAACATCCCATATCACATCTTGAAGATTATGCGAGCATGCCGGGGCTTTGTGACGTCAGAAACATCGCATGTCCCCTTTCCAAGCTGGACTCTGGCCGGGATCAATGGGTGGCCATAGCTTCAGGGAGCAGAGAAGAAGCCCCGCGCCGAGTTCAACCCACCCAAAGCAAGCCACAAGCGGCGACAATACTTCTGAGGATCTCATTCGGGGCTTGGTCGCAGTTTTGGATCGACGGTGTACTAGTCGTGAGATAGACGGTGCTAAGAAATAGCCTATGGAGTTGAGATAGCGACTCTCGACAATCCCCGTAGTACTTGCACTATATTATGCACGCTATTTTTGGCGTTTACGGAGTACGGCACTTCTCTTTCAGTGCTAGCTTCAGCGCACTCTAAACCCGTTTTCTAGTTCGACTTTACCCCTCATCACGACAGCTTCTCTCGTGATTCTACGGCCAAAACTACGGCGGCCAAGCGGAGTGGCCAAGGCCTGTCAACAAGATCTGCGCTGGAAGCTGTGGCACTCCATATCGCGACTCCAATATATTGGGCAGCAATTAACAAAAAGTCCACTGTGGGCAGGCGGACCTCGTGAGCATCCACCCCGTTAGCACGCCCGCACCATGAAAACCATGAACCAGCGGTCAACGGTGCGCAAATCAACATCACGCTGTAAACGCCTTTGCGACAGTAATCCACGATGCTATCCAACTCTTCGGGCTCGCCGATGATCTCCACGAGGAAATGTGCGGGACGGTGAGTCAACATCAAGAATCATCGTGTGACGTAGGTTTTTTCTCTTCTTTTTTTATTTTCCATCAAGCGCCGGCGCCGTCGGCCTTGTTGATCTGTATCCATGAGGAATGCTTTGCGCAAGGCTTCGGTTGGCTGAGGGGATCGCAAAATTTCAGGGAAGAGGACTGGATCACCTAGGTTCTCCGAGGTGACAACCAATGGTATTACTCGCCAATAACTTGTCGACAATGGGAATGAGCTTTTGGGATGACGTCCAAAGGTAGATGATACCGAAGGGCAGCGTCCAGAGGGGATTGCACATGCTACCAAGATGCTGCGGAGGCTGCGGAGGCTCCTTCGGCCAAACCAAGCCATCAATGACCGAAGCTGAGGTCTGCAATCCTGGATGTCTGGTCGGTCACGGGGCTGGTCTGGCAGGGGCCTTGCCAAGGCAGGTGTCATCGCCGGGACGGTGGCGGTGCAGCATGATTAATGCTATAGTCTCCGGATCGATATCACTCCCCACGATAAGCTCAACGCTACGTCTCGATCCCAGTGGGCCCATTTTCCGGGGAAGCCTAGGAGCTGTGGCTGATGAGGTTTTTGAAACGAACCCCGGAGCTATCACGAGTCAAACCTACCGAGAGGCCGGCTTGGAGGTCTATTCATAGCACCGCTCTCTCCGGTGCTCAATCAGACGACTCTGAGACGGAGCATGACGACCAAGAAGCCCATGCCTTCTTTGGGATGAACCTCGATAAACATCGATGCTGTGCCGGAACAGACTCCGCTGCGTGCCGGGGTAGCCCATGGGGATGGCAAATTAGGTAGCATCGGCGACTAGGATTCCGCATCAGAGATTAGCCGTCGCCCCTTTATATGAACGACGAGAAACCTCTGCTCTGAGCTTCTAGGCTGCTCTCCCAGCTCTCCACGATCGACCGCCGCCATCCAGAACTACCTACGCAATGCATCACGTCACATTCAGCCGGGCCATCGGCCTCCTCGCCGCGACCGCCGCCATGATCCCCTCCGTACCGGCCGCCGGCCTCCCCGTGCGCATCGTCGACTGGAACATCCGCTACGCGACCTCGAGCCCCGGCCCCAACGAGAAGCCGTGGTGGGACCTGTTCTGTTCTATCACCAAGAGCCGGTGCCGCCAGCCCCACGTCATCGCGCAGCTCCAGTCCATCGTCGACGGCGCCGAGGGCGCGGCCCCGGGCGCGGCCAGCATCATCGCTCTGCAGGAGGCGCTGCAGAACCAGGTCGACGACGTGAACAAGGGCCTGGCGGGCGGGACGGGCACGTGGTCGCGCCTGGGCCGGGGCCGCGACGACGGCGACCGCCAGGGCGAGTTCAACCCCATCTTCTACCGGCCGGACCAGCTGCGGCTCGTGCACGAGGAGATGAAGTGGCTGTCGACGACGCCCGACGCGCCCTCGCTGAGCTGGGGCGCCGGCAGCCGGCGCGTCGTGGTCGTGGGCGTGTTCGAGCACGTCGCGACGGGCAAGCGCTTCATCCACGCCAACACGCACCTCGACAACGCGAGCCTGCAGGCGCGCGCCGAGGGGATCAAGGTCGCCGTACAGGTGGTCCAGGCCGTGCGCGACCAGTTTCCCGGACTGGGCGTGACGCTGACGGGCGACTTCAACTCGGCGCCGGGCGCCAGGGGCGACGGCGACGCGTTCCAGACGCTGGCCGGGCTCGACTTCCTCACCGAGGTGGCCGACGCGCCGGGCGCGCAGAAGATCGGGGGCCTCACGACCACCTGGACCGACTTCGGCACGGACGGCATCAGCCGCATCGACTTCGTCTGGCTCGGGCCCAATAAGGAGAATCTCACGACGGCGCAGCGCTGGGAGATCCTGGACAACAACGTGGACGGGATGAAGGTTAGCGATCATCGGGCGACGTATGCCGATGTCACTTTTAGCTGATTTCATTACTTCTTCATTTACGTAAATACATACACAATTTGATTGCTTAATCTATTACTTCCATACTTCTTTAGCTCCGTCTGGGTGATCTGGATCGGCTGTGTCGTACGCCAACCCGCGGCCCCCACCAGTTGGCCGCGTCGTGTCTCGCCACGTAATACTCCCTGCCGCGATCAACACCTTCGCGCTGTCTGTAGCCGCGATCGTCCCGTGCCCCTGCCGGGCCCGGCCCCGCGGAGGAGGCCCTGCGCGGCCGCGCCATCATCCTCTCCACATCTATCCCAGCACCCGCAGCCGCCGCCCCCATCGTCGTTGGCACAGCCGCCGTGCCGCGCCGGCTCGACCTGCGATGCGCCATCTTCCGGTGCTCCGTCTCCGCCGCCGCCCGCGCGTCGTAGCCGTGGTCCCCGCCGCCGCCTCCACCTCCACTGAAACCCGGGGCGTTCTCGTAAAAGAGCCCGTCGTACTTGAAGTCCATGCCCCGGCTCTGCATGACCATGAGCCGCGTCTGCGTGACCTCGCGCTCCATGCGCCGCAGCATGATCTTGACCACCTTCTCGCCCAGCCGCTTGACGTCGGGCTTGGTGCGCCACCAGATGAAGCGGTGCACAAAGGAGCACTGGTACAGCGACTCGAGGTCCTCGGGGCCCAGGAACTCGTGCTTGTGGTCGTAGCTCTTCTTGTGCCCGTGCCCGGGGCTCTTGTGCTTGGGGCCGCCGTACCTGGGTGCCGGTGGTTCGAGGCGCGCGGCGCGGAAGTTCTCCGTGTTCCACGAGTCGTCGCGGTCGAGCTGGTAGGCGGCCGACTCGGCCAGGTGCACTTCGTCGAGCGGCAGGAGGAAGGGCCGCTCGAGCTCCTTGAACTGCAGCCACAGGTTCTTGAGGGTGTTGTAGTGCAGCAGCAGCGTCTCGTCCGTGTACGTGAGCGGCAGGAGGACGACCCCTCCCGTCCCATTGCCGCCACTCCCGTCGCCGTTCCCGTTGGCGGCCGCCTCGTGGCGTTTGGCGGCGGCGCGCAGCTTGTGCTGCTGCTCCTGGGTCAGCCGGCTCTGGCGCATCTGGTGGGTGAGGGCCTCGCGCTCCTCGCTGAGCTGCTGCCGCACGTTGCCGAAGGCCTCGCGCATCTGCTTGGGCGCTTGGCGGATCGTGGCCACCATGTCGGCGTAGAGGGCGATCAGGTTCAGCAGCGTCAGGGCCGCGCCGAAGGCCCCCAGGATGAAGTCGGTCAACTCGAGGGAGTCGTTGTCGGAACCGCCCATCTCTTGTGTTATGTCCTCCTCGTTTTTAGAGACTCGAGTCAAGCCCAAGTCAGAGTTCGCGCGCAGTGTCTGTTGGTGATGCACGCGCTGTTGTGGTTGTGCTGTATTGGATGGTTTGGTTGGGTGAGAAGCAAGCCGATTGCACCAGGCCACAGCGAGAAGAATGGTGCCTTCAAGTCTATTTTAAAGGTCGACATGTTGGCGGTGGGCATTTCCCCCATTTAATGAGACTTTCTGCCTGCCGCCCGAGTGAACACTCCCTTTTGCCTGCTGATGCGACCAGTCAGATGGGAGGGAGTGCGAGTGCAGATGCCCCAATCATCAATCAGCTGACGGCTGTTTTGGGAGGGTGTGACTGCCACTAGCACCCCCAGCCAGCCAATCAGCGGGGTTCGCCCCATCTCAGGAGAGTCACCACCAAAAATGTGTGACCTCGCTCTCCTGCGGCGTGCACTCGGTCAAAAACTTCGCCTCTTTTTTGAGATCTTGATCGCTTATGTTTCGATTCACCAAGACTCGGTTTGGTCTGTAACATGATGACCGTGCGTCGTCATGCCAAAGGCTTGCGAGCCAGGCCAACTTGAAGCGCTGTTAGAGGAAGCTCTCCGTGTTTAGGATCGGGGAGCGCATACATTGGGATGATCGCCGATTGATTGACTGAACCGTGGTATATATTGATATCAATTTTGAAGCAATGCAGAGAAGAACATGTTGGATCACTAGGGCGTGCTCGATGTTACGCAAGTGCTACGGCATCAGAGCCTCACGTTTCTCTGTACCAGTGACTGACCTGGTGAGTCACAACGAGACACAGAAACCCTTTTCTTTTCTAAATATATTCAAGCGATGATACTCAAGTCAACGCGGCGGGTAGGCGGCACAGATTAGACTACCGAAAAAGGTAAAACTACAGCACAGTAGATGCTGGATGGCGACCAGGTCTTGGATTTGGCAATGTCTAATGACATCATGAGGCAACGATTTCTCTCGAGAGAGGATAATTTGGGATAGCCGCCGGTGCCTTCAGCTGCTGATAGCCGTTCAATCCTTAGCACTGGTAGAAACAGTCCAAGATAGACGAGGTCTTGACCCAGATCCAAGACACGATGCAGAACAGGTTTCCAGAAGCTTCTGACACCTAGAAATGAAACAGTCTCATAGCCACCGACTTGCGTAGACAAATAAAGCCATTTTACACGAGCAGGCTGGCTAACGTCCACCTTAGCACAAATATAACCCTAGCAAACCTCAACTTTCCCGTCTTGGTCAACTCGACTGTTATGTAAGTAGGTTTCTACAGGTAATCGGACTCCCAGTCTAACATGGGATACCATCTGCATCATGCCATGGGCCATTGTACGAGAAGCTCGATCGGCCGTATTCACTTCTTACACCAAATCCCAACTAGGAAGTCAATGGTAGGTACATTCTCGCCGATAGGGTGGGGAGCATGGAGCTTCTCATATACCAGAAGGAGACTGCCCGTCAGTCTTTCAACGCCATGCTTCGTGCCATGGGCAGTAGAGTCGCCAAAGATCAGATAGAGAAGATTGCGCATTGATCTCTCTGTTGGGCGATACCGGAAAGCAACGTCTGAGATTGGGGTCTCTTCAATAACGCCTGATCAAACCACCTGTGCAACTGCTTCCAAAGCACCAAATCCAGCTGGCACGTAGAAATTGCCAATCTATACCTCTCTGGTGTTAGCAGGTACCTCATGTGATTAGGCTGATTTCAACACGGAGACTTGCGCTTACCAATGTACACCTGCATGTAGGCTTGGAACCCAGGTTGGTTCTGTTCGCTCTTGCAGACGCCAGATGGCAGCCGCGTCCCCTTTTTGTGAGCCAGGACGACCGCTTTACCAAACGTGCGGGAAAAGCTATGACTCAACGTAGGTGACCAATAATATGACTGACGGATGCTTCAAGTGTGCTCCGGGCACGGGATCAGTAACCAGCACATTCCCCAGGGGAAGGCTGGCCTTGCTTCAATATCAAGTGTATGCAGTCGAAAGCCGTTCTCTACCAAGTAACTAATGCAACAGCCTGTGTTGATGATAGTAGAATGTAGTAATATGGCAATGCGATCTTGGTCGCACCTCGTTGCGATATACTTGTGAAGTCATCACCAACCTCCATCACATGAAATACTCCAGCTCGAGGCGGTTCCCTCCCAGTAACAGATAGTGCACATCGTCACTTGCGTCATGCCATTGTGCGACTGAAGCTTCTTTCCGCTCTTGTGTTTGCAGATACAGGTAGCCCCAGGCTGCACTTGGATGCCTGGCGGGAGTCCCACACTGAGTATCGTTCCTTCCCTTTCGTTACCGCATTTGCTTGCGGCAGCCCACGCTAGCCAGACCAAAGGGGCAGAACCAAACCGCGATATGAGGCCGTAGCTTCCTCCTAGATGTAATTGCAGACGGCAAACGCGTCATGTGTCCTCGCTCTGCCGGCCAAGCGCGGTCAGCCCTGGGCCAGTGGCCGGTATAAATGCGTCTTCTCTTCCCCTCGATTCTTCCTCACTTCCCTTCCTCTCTCATCATCCCCCATCTCTCATCTCCAATCCATCTCACCATCTCTCCATTCCGTGCCACTACACTGATTTCCCCTGGCGTGACTTGATCAAGTGTTCTTGTCGTGTCGGTCTTCCCGAACCCCACATCTCGATGATTTTGGTTCTTGACTCAATAGTCTTGGATCGATTGATATGTGGGAGATCAATCACTCGCAGTATGAAACCTTTTCGACGGCTTCGGCCAGTTCGTGTCGTTCAGGCATCCACTTCCGGGACATTTCAGCAAGTATTATGCTGTGCTCAGTAGCTAGTCGCTGTAGATAGATTTGAATGAAGCTTGTATTCGAGGTTGTGGGTTGTTGTGCAATACTTGTTCTTTGCTGATACACATATGCACCCATGACGACGCTGTACAAACTGGAATTGATGCACGCAAATATTTGTGATTTTATCAATGACCAGCCGGTGTTCTCCATCGATAACATCGTGCAATGTAAACACAGTTCCATCCAGGTGGTGATTTGGGCTTAGGTGCACCCGCATGTGTCGTAGTGAAATTGGTTTTGCTTCGCTTCACCTTGCGATGGGAGTTGGACCAAAGGAATCATGGAAATCGTTGCGATTCGCCAATGTTGGGCATCTTGAAAAGTTAGATAGAGACAGACTCTGGCGACCACATCACAGCATAGCACCAATAAAGTTGCGATTGCATATGCTGCTTCAATACCAATTGGAATTGCACATGGGCGAGCTGGACTACCTACTTCCTATGAATGTAAAGGCGCACTTGCACCAAGCTTCTAGTGGTAGACTCAGAAATAAAGCACATTGATGTCTGTTTCCCAAAGGATGAAGGGAATTCCAGATGAGTGCACAGCTTCATCATTGTCCTGTTGTTTTGTTGGTAACGGTCTGGCCCTGAATCTGCATGTGGCAACCGGGTCTGGTCCTAAGAAGCCACTGCATGAACTTGTTTGATGTAGCGAGGACGTTGACAAAGGACCGGAGCCATTTGACGATGGAACCGGTGACTTCCAGTGCCACGTCCTCGAGAGTCAGTGTGAGATAATAGAAGAGGCTCAAGCAATAGATGACAATCATTGCCTCGGTTCCGACGACGTTGGCCAAAATCACAGCTTAGCTGAGAAGGCCTTTCCGTACGAAGGATTTGTGAAAGATCCATGAGGAGGGAAAGGAAAGAATTGAGAGAGCAGTGCAGGCAGGTGCTGCCTGTTTTAAGTCTGCCTTGAGGATTGAAGTGGGTCTGCTGCTCTTACTTCCCCCCTGAATTGGTTGAGCACAAGCAATCGTTCAATTGAACCACACAGCGCCAGGATGCAAAAATTGCACTTCAAAGCATGTACAGGCATCGAATGGAATGTATTAGCTTCAGCAACGTGATGAATCCAGACTTTGAGCGGACTGTCTGGTGGCTACCAACTACCTATAATGTATCAAGTGTGAAATCAATTGATGGAACAGCCCACTGGGCTTGTACAATCCGCATCCGGTTTCGGGACTCAGAAATAGCACCCATGATTTCTGTTACCCCAAGGATGAAGGGAATTTCAGACGAGTGCACAGCTTCATCATTGTCCTTGTATGCACTCCAACTCATGCATTAATCCTTTGAATGTAAAGAGGGAAGAAGCTACAAGACCAGGTCCATTTGACGATAGACCTGGTGTTCCTTGTGCGACGCCCTCGACTCGAGTCAGTGTGTATGTAGTGAGAGTCTCAATACCGTGTGATGGCAATCATTGCCTCATCCAATGCCACCTCTCGCCCAGCTGCAGCGCGGTGTTTCTTGTTCTGGAGGAAGAAGAGGAAGGAGAAATGAATCAGGTATGACCACTTGCCCTCTTTTAAACTTGTCTGGAGCTTGAGAGGCCCCGCTTATTCTACTCCCCCCTTTGATCGGATCATAGGAAGCACCAGCAACAGCACACCCATACAATCGAATTCCACAGCGCCAAAAAGTAGAAGCTTTGGTGGTCAATGGCAGCCACTGCAATTTCTGTAGCATTAGGAACAGTGCACCCTCTCGTTCCGCCAAGCCACGAGTGATCACGACGCAGTTCGGCAAAGGGTACATGTTCAATGGTGTGCAGCCCATTACCAGTCCACTGGTACTTCAGTTGAGATCAAACCTCCAAGAACACCTGCGCATTCTGAAAATGCAGGTAATTGACCCAACTCTACCTGGAGGAGAACCTCACCGCCCTCTATCAACCTGGGCACTCGCCAAGCCCATGTATGTAGGGTCCCTTTTAGGCGCATGCGTTGGTCCAGAAGATCAACCGCGGAGGAATTTCAGAACCAACTGGTTGGATCGGAATGCAGACCATTCAAACCAGATACGTTACAGCAGAGACTGGTTCGATAACACATGTTTCCCAAGAGGGGTAACATGTAAGGGGTATTGGGACGAAGACCATATATCACCCCACTCTTCAGGCTCGAACACAATGTTCTCTTTTTCTTCCCGGAAACAGTTGCTTTGCCTTTCGCAATCTGATTTTCGGAAACCTTGTGCATATCTCACAAGTCTATGATGGGCTTGTACACGAGACTACCCGACAGCATCAATGAGGTGGACGTGATCATAGCTGGAGGTAAGTGCAATTTGGGAAATCCAACGGGCAAAGGGAATCAGTCTGCTGACAGACCGCAAAAGGGGGAGCTGCAGGCTGCATCGTTGCCTCGAGACTGGCGGATGCCGATCGGGATCTGTCCGTTCTGGTCATTGAGAGCGGCAAGAACAATTGCCATGAGCCGAGGGTGCTGCACCCGGCCTTGTGGCAAAGTCACATAGCGCCGGGCAATGAGTTCACCCAGTTCTACCAGGGCCCCGAGTCGGACCATATGGCTGGCCGACGAGGCTTCGTCCCAACTGCCCATGTCCTGGGCGGAGGGTCATCGATCAACACGGCCTTGTACAGCCGTGCAGTCAGGTCTGACTTTGATTCGTGGAACATGCCGGGATGGTCTGCTGAGGATGTGTTGCCCTACATGAAAAAGGTATTCTATTCATCGGTAGAAATTATGGCCCTTGTTGCCCGAAGCTAAAGTCTCTCCAGCTCGAGATGTACCACGGCCCCGGACCAAGAGATCGCCACGGCTATGACGGCCCTATGCAAGTTTCCGGTGGCACTTTTCGCTCAACCAGGCTGGAGAACGACTTCATCGCGGCTCTCGGTCAAGTGGGCTGGCCGGAGCTCGAGGACAACAACGACCTCGACAGCGTCAACGGCGTCATGCGGGCCCTGCGCTACGTCGATCCCCTCGGCCGACGACAGGATACAGCCCACATGTATCTGCACCCTCTGCTCCAAGACGGCAAGCACCCCAACTTGCACGTGCTGGTGGAGACGCAGGTCGAGCGCGTCTTGGTCGAGAAAGGCACAGCGGTTGGCGTGGTCCACAGGGCCAACCCAGCCTTTCAACCGTCGGCAGATGGTGCCAAGCCCCCATCTCGAACCACCAAAGCAAAACGGATGGTCATTCTCGCAGGGGGGCCTTTTGGGTCTCCGCTTCTGCTCGAGAGGTCTGGCATCGGGAAGCCGCAGGTTCTGGACCGTGCCGGTGTTCCTCTGGTCACCAACCTACCTGGAGTTGGGCACGACTATCTTGACAACCATGGCATGATGTACGCTTACAAGTCGAGCCTTGGGCCAAACGAAACAGTAGATGGACTCAATGCAGGCAGGTTGGATCCCGCGACGTTGATTGCGAACGGCGACAAGTTGCTTGGATGGAACTCGTGCGATGCGCAAGCCAAGCTGCGGCCCACAGATGCCGATATTGCCAAGCTGGGTCCTGAGTTCCAAAAGTCCTGGGAGAGAGACTTTAGCCAAGTCCCGGATAAACCGTTGATGATGTTGTCTCCAGTTGCTGGGCGAGTTAGTCTTTTCCCGCAGTATATCGGGCAAGTTCTCTGACCATATGCAGTTTTCCTGGAGACCCAAGATCGATCCCTGTTGGCCAGTATTTTAGCATTGTCACCTTCAGCTTGCATCCGTACTCCCGTGGCCACTTGCACATCACAGGTCCAAGCATTGACGACCCGCCTGATTTTGATCCAGCCGTGGCCTCCGACCCTCACGGCCTAGACATCAAGAACCACGTCTGGATGTACAAGAAGCAGCGCGAAGTGGCGCGACGCATGGCGGTATACCGAGGCGAGTTCGAAGGCTGGCACCCGTCCTTCCCAGAGAGCTCCAAAGCCTACGAGGCTCCGTCCGCCTACCCTCCCATCGACGATGTACAAGACATTGAGTACTCGGCCGAGGACGACGAGATCATCGAGCAGTGGATGCGGGACCATATCAACTCGATCTGGCACCCCATGGGCACCTGCAAGATGGCCCCGCGCGAGCAGCACGGGGTCGTCGATTCGTCGCTGGGCGTCTACGGCGTTAAGGGGCTGAAGGTCGCCGACTTGAGCGTCTGCCCGCGAACCCCCAGTGCCAACTGTGTCAACACCGCCATGACGATTGCCGAGAAAGCAGCAGATATATTCGGTCAAGAACTTGGGCTTCGCAAGAATTAGGTATTGTCTCGCTTCTTCAGTCGCCTTCGCTTATGAGGCAGTCACCTCATTTGTAAGTGTTACAGGCACTGCGTGGAGAGGGAGGTTCCACTCTTTTGGCACACGCCTTGAGGTTTGACAACTGCAGCACCGTCGTTGGAGAGAGCGGGGTTTGGCTGTGCTGCCCAAACGTGCAACAGGATAACATGGGTAATAATTTTAGAGATAACAATATGGCAATGCAATGGGCCAGAATAGCAACTCGAGCATAAGACACTCCAATTAGATTGCCGCGATTCTTCGAATTGACATCACCATGACGCTTTTTGCATTGATGCGGATCCGAGCAGCACCGCAATTCGGCCCCACCGCAGTTTGACAAGATATCATCTCATCCCATCTTCTACGAGTCAACCCACCTCCCCTCCCTCTCCCCTCAAGCAATCCCAAACAAACAAACAAACAAACAAACAAACAAACCACCATGGCCGGCCCCGTCACCGAACTCGTCGACTTCGCCCTCCCGCCCTCGGCGGACCTCGCCGCGGCTTTCCCGGCCGCCTGCGCGACCCTGACGCAGCAGCCCGGCTGCCGCGCCGCCCGCTACTCGCGCCACCACGAGGACGCGGCCCGGCTGACCATGTTCGTCGACTGGGACTCGGTGGCCGCGCACGAGGCCTACCGCGCCAACACGGTCGTCTACGACCCCTTCTACGCGGCGCTCGCGCCCTACAGCACTACGGCCCCCTCGCTGTACCACGTCGCCCTCGACCCGCCCGGAAAAGGCGGCGTCCTGGATGTGGCGCCCGCCGTCGAGGTGCTGCACGTGCACTTCCCCGTCGACTACTCGCCGGAGCAGCAGCGGGCGACGGTGCGGACGATTCGCGAGTTCTTTGCGGTTTCGGAGAAGGCCGCCGGAAAGGAGGGGATGGATCTGCTGGTCGGAGCCCCGACGCTCGGCTGGGCGGTCGAGGAGAGGGTGTTCAAGGAGGAGAAGGCGGGTGCTGGTCGTCATGATTGGCTGGAAGAGCGTCGAGGCGCACATGCAGTACCGCGACACCGAGGCGTTCCGCGAGAGCATCGGGATGATTCGCGGGCTGGAGGGGCTGAAGGGGCTTGGTGTGTATCATGTTGCTTGTGCGAAGGCTTAGGATGTGGAGGAGATGGTGGATGGGGGTCAGAGGGCCCGTTGCGTGGTGGAGGCATTCAATAACTACATGTATTTGCTGTTGTCCGTGGTCACTTGACCAGGAACACAGACTGTCACTTCCACAGGTCTGCTATTAGCCTCAGGACTCAGACCTAGCAACCAATAACTTCGTTTTATCCAAGCCCAAAGGCAGTTCCAGACGAGTGTACTGCTTCATCACTGTCCTTGCTTTTTTCTAGGGACCATTGTGATCCGGCCCTGAGTTGCATGATATGGTAAGAGCGAGGATGCGTGCAAGGGGGTCTTATTGTACGCCACCAGAGAATATACCAGGATGATTCCTGGCACACAACAACCAGAGAAGGGTCCTGGCGTAGCTGGAAGCATCTGGTTTGTTTTTGATGCATTGGACATTCTCGAGTGGTGGTGGTGGCGGCTGAGTCGGCTGAGTTAGATAGGAGGAGGTGAAGATCACCCTACAAGAGATCACGGTCTTCTCAAGTGCTGTAAAACTACTGCCCTCTTTACCTGTGAGATTCCCAGTTGAAATGTCTCCCGCAAGGAACGTGTGGGAAGAACTCGGCACAGAAGCACCCACCTCCCTACCAGCCGGCCCGAGACGCTCAGCACTCCGGCGCCGAACGAAAGACCATGCCACGTCTGGAAGAAGGGACCGGCAGTGAAGAGGCAAGATCACGAAGCCAGAATGGCCAGATCGCGGACAGGATTGCGAAAAGATCCCGACCAGAAGATGGCCAAGGAGGATCGGCTACAGGTTGCATGAACCTCCTGGGTGGCTGGGCCAGTTCAGTTACCTGGTAGAGGCAAGAACACGCACCTTATTGTGGCTCTTATGCTGGCCCGAATGGATGAATAGGCGGGGTGGGGGACATCCGTCAACAATCGTGCAGAGGGGCAAGGAGGTAGGGTCATAATTCCCAATAGCAGGCTGTTTTCTCAACGGTGGTCGAGTGGTAGTGATTACGCTGGACTGTACTAGAGGTAAGCCTCTTCCGACTGACACTCGGGGACACCCTGCCATAGTATCCTCGTTCGATCCTGCCACCCAGCACATGTTGTCGCAATCACCTCGAGCCACTTCGGGACGGATGTAACAGCATACTGGGAGCTCGACCATCCATATCTCTTTTTTTTCTTTTTCTTTTTTTTTGCCCGGTTTTTATTCAGCATTCCCTTTTGCTTTTCAAGCAATCTTTCCGGTCAGGATTCATCGTGAAGTGATCGCCTTCCATCTATCAGGTTGACTTCGAGATCGACTGGCCGCACCTTTCTTTACCCAAATCTCATCACTCTGCATGCAGTATGGACTGAAGTTTGCGCCTGCTCCACCTCTGTCATCACCACTTTCTTGAAAAAGAAGAATCGCAATATACTGACTGAACCTTTCGTCATACGTTATTGACTATTGTGTTAATAAATTCGCCTCAAGGTGGTCGCCGCCACGACACCTTACGTAACTGTGTGTTGTTGATGAAGACAGCCAACGAACTGATTGAACTCATTCGCTTGCCTAGGGGACCTACTCTGTACGTCATCCAGACACCATACATGCCAGCACCAAACCGATATGCGATAGTCGACTTAGTGAGCATACTCCTCTTCCTGCTAATTGACGATCCCGTTTTCGGCAGTGGTTGAGAAAGCACTAGTGACTTTGGCCGGCTTCGATCGCAAAATGCACTAGCTATCCTCTCCGCTCGAACGCCAACACCCTGAGGGACACAAGGGTACGTTCCCCAACAACCTTAACCGAGCAACACCGACAGTCTAGGCGGTGGAGGAGACCCGACTATGCTCAGTCGTGAGAATAGTCAGTCTCTGTGGCCGACCCGGATGGCTGGGACTACTTGGCGAATGGTCCCGTCCATCCGGGCTCGAGAGGGGGCGGCTCCGTTCTTAAAGCAGATGGAAAACCCAAGGATTCTGGAAAGGTTGTTGCACCCACGTTCATGCACCAGCTTTGCTCTTAAATCCGTCATGGCTAAACGACTCGCTTTCCTCCTTGCTTCTGCGCTGTGCGTGCGCAGCCAGGGCATCGACTTCGCGGCCCTGGACGCCTTTAACGCGGAGACTAACGGACCGCATTACAACCAGCTTGAGGGCCCCTTTGTTGCCGACGCCGCTATCCCAGGCTATTCGGACCTTATCTCGCTGGAAAACGTTGCGGTCCAAGTCCCGACATGCGGGGACGTCAACACCTATCTCGGCGTTCGCATCTTCCCCGCCGGCCAGTTCAACACGACACGCTGTGCTGAAGCGTGCTCAGGTGTGAGCGCCTGCCAGTTCGTCAACGTGTACAACCTAAACGCAGGGAATAGCCTAGTCGGCCAGTTCTGCGCTCTTTACTCGAGATCGTGGGGCGCCTCTTACGGCTACAACGTCGGCCAGTACAGAGACAACGTTCTTTACACCGTTTCGAACAGCTACGCCTTCTCGAACCTTGGGCGGTTGGCAATACCTGCCCAGTGTCCGGACGAAGAATGCAAGAGGGAGATTGTCCAGTGCTTCCGATCCGGCCCGTCCCAAGCGAGCGCCTTCTGTTCCCAGCTGACCCCGTTCACCACCACCGTGGCGACCAACACGCCCACATCGTAAGTCACGGCCAACTAAAACCCTGAAGCGTGCATGAACTGACTTGGCATACTGTCCAAAGCACGACATCCGTCGCCACTACGGTCGTCGTCGCTACCCAGCGAACGACTCGGACGCTGACCGACACCACCACTCAAACCGTCCCAACATCCACAACTACTGTGAACGGTTACTATACGGGCTCGCCTCCGCCGATGAAACGAGCTGACCCGACCTCGTCAGAAGTAGCCACGCCCCCTGTGTCGCCGGCCAGGTGTACCCGCCCGACCGCATCACGTCGGCCTGCTCTTGCATCGGCGTCGCTGCCCAGACGGTCAGCGTCACCAGCACGGCCGCGGCCACCACGGTGACTAACACAAACACCGTCCAGGCCACCACAACCGTCACCGTCGCGACGACCCATCTCACGACAACAGTGACCAACACCACCACCGGCGTCGCCACCACCACGATCCCCGCCGCCACCCCGGGCCCGCTCGACTTCGAGGCCGCCGACCAATCCGCCATCTGGTCGTGGTACACCAGCGTCCCCGAGGTCTGGAGCGGCCAGGTCGTCACCACCCAGAACCGCCACAACCAGCCGACCCGGGCCTTCCAGGTCGTCGACTCGGAGAACCGCGGGCTCGGCGACCTCAGCGCTTTGCAGACGTTCCTTCTGCAGCCGGGGGCCACCTACCAGTTCACCGTGTACGTGCAGACGACGGCGCTGGGGGCCGGCAACACGGCCTCGGACATCGGCGTGGCGCTGTTCTCGTCGACCGGCTTCTGCGGGCCGCCGTGGGTTCCCCTGGCGAACGGGAGGCCGGCGGGCAATGGCTGGTACGAGTACTCTTACAGCTTTGTCGCGCAGTACCAGAGCGATCCCAATTGTTTCATCGATGTGGGATTTACCTCGAATGCGGGGAAGGCGACGCACTATTTGGACGACTTCTCCCTTTACATGGTCAACTAGGGGAGGCAGGTATCTTGGATTGGTAGGGATTGGAAGGAATGAAGGTCGGGCAGTATCCCTCTCGAAAGGAAACGATTGCATCAGCTAATACTCGTCGATTCCATATGCGCCCTCATGCAAAGGGGTGACTACGTAATGCATTGCTTTGCGTGCTTTCATCCGGCCTTTGCCATGGCCCTCGCCAATACCGACGTGGCGGACCGAACCTCCCAACGCCTCAAAACATGCTGAAATAGTACTCGTCCTTGTGATTGTCCGGCGTGGAATCGCACAGCATGAAAGCTCTGGCCTCGCGGCGCATCCGACAAATGTACCACAACTCATCATCCTCATCACAGCCCATCTCCACCGGATCCAGGGTCCATCCGTGACTCTTCATCAGTCCCAGCAGGTAGAAGCGCATATGGTCTTCTTCGCGGTGCCCGCGATCGATGTCGCTGCGGGTCAGGGGCGGGCAGAAGATTTCCTCGTCCAGCTCCAGAATGACTTCTTTGAGCGCCGGGACGCCTCGGAGGTGAGCGTCGAACAGGCCGATGCCCTCGGTCAACATCTCCTTGGCGACGAGCCTGTGGCCGGGCAACCTCCGTTCTTTCAAGTACCACATTTCCTCGGACACGATCCCGTCCCAGTGGGCCATGCCTTCCGTGGTCCACCGGCCCGTCCGGATCGTCTGCAGGTTGGGGCAGCCCTGCCGGATGGCGGCCATGACGGCCAAGTCCTTGGCCTCGAGGCGCATGCGGCCGAAGAGCTGCAGCTCGAACCGGAATATCCGGGGGAAACTGACGACGAGGTGGCGGATGTGGTCGGCGTTGCGGCCGATCCGCTGGAGGAAGCCGGCGATCTCGTCGGGCTCCATCATGGTGAACTCTATGATGTTTTGGCTGTAGAACACGGGGACCGCCTCGCGGCGGATCGCCTTGCTTGCGCCAAACAGCCCCACGGCGAGCTGGTGGTGGGGGAAGCGGTCGGGTAGCCAGGGGTGGAGGGCTTGGCCGTCTGATACCAGGCACTGCTCGTAGATCTGGTCGCGGAGCTCGCGGGGGAAACCGGAGAAGTTGAGCCTGTTGGCGGCGGGGAAGCCGGCATGCCGACGGAGCCAATTCTTGATACGATTCATGGATGTGTTAGGGGGATGTGGTATGACTAGAAACCAAGAGTTGGACACGGCATGTAAAGGAAGAAGAACATAACTCTAAGACATCCGTATTATATACATATCTAAACTTTGCAAAGGTTTGTTCCTTTGCCTTACTCCAAGTTGGCGCGTTTGCGGGTGCAGGGTAAACACGTTGGTATAGAGTTGCTAGTGGGTATTTTGTTGGCAAACAAAACTATGCCCTGGGTGATTGTAAGCGTCGTATCAGGCAATATTATGTTCTGTAAGTTTGAATAGAATTCCCACCCCACATCATCATCCGTATGTCAGCAGTTTCTAAGAGGTGCTCTTCATCCACTGCCTGTTTCTGTCACTGTATCTCAGCTGAAGATATGGATAGGCGTTGCGGTAAACACGAGGCATGTGATGTAACAAGTTGGGATATGTCACACCATAACAAACAGTCCGCAAACAATAGAAGGGGAACATGGGCATCCCTGAGAGAATCTTCACGATGAATCAACGATGTGCTTGCTTAAATAGGTATACATGTTCTGTTTACGATCTCATGACCATGGATACTAGCCATGCATGCATTTCCATCGGGTGGCAGAAGCACGTGCATTAGCCGTCTTGAGGTAAGTGACTATTGTTTTTTTTTCTTTTACGAGAATATCACTCTTATCAGGTGTCGAGGTCGGAAAGGGGGCACATAATTGCACATACAGTATATTAGGTTGCAATTTCCGCGAGGTGTTACATAGCATCTCCGAACAACGAGATTACCATCCGAGGAACGCAGATGTCTATCTACGTTACATAATAATACAACAAGAGTCGTTTTCTTCGCCATCGTCATCACCACAGCAGCCAGACATACATCCGCCTCCGCAGCAGTCCCCCTCGCAACACCCACCTTCGCAACACCCACCTTCGCAACAGCCACTCTCACAGCAACCATCATCACAGCAGCCACCTTCGCAACAGCCGCCTTCGCAACACCCGCCCTCACAACAGCCGCCGTCGCAACACTCACCCTCGCAACATCCACCTTCGCAACACCCATCCTCGCTGCTCCCGTCTGCACTCCCGTTCGTGCTCCCACCGTCACCGCTCGCACCGTAAGCGACGGCAGCACCAGCCCCCAGCATCGCTCCACCCACTGCGCCTGCGCCGACGTACGCGGTCGTCGAATGCGATCTGTTCTTGCCGTAGTCGCTCGACGGGCGCATGGGCTCTTGCGGGGCATAGCCGCGGCTGGTCTGGTTGTAGGGGTGGTAGGTGGGTTGGGGCGTTTCGACATACGGCTGCGGCTGCGGCTGCGGCTGCGGCTGCGGCTGTGGTTGCGGCTGCGGCTGCCATGACGTGTCTTGCTGCGGATAGCCTGGATAGCCTTGGGTATCGGGGTAATTTTGATGAGCTGGGTAGTCCTGAGTACTGGGGTAACCTTGACGGCCTGGAATCTCCCGAGTATCTTGATGAACTGGATGCTCCTGAGTATCTTGGTAGTCTGGTCGATCTTGGTTTCCGTGATAGCGGCCATCATATTCGTCATCGTCACCCTGCCCACGATAGTTGGTGGGTTGGGGCGTTCCCACATGCGGCTGCGGATAGCCTTGATACCCTTGGGTATCGGGATAGTCTTGATGACCTGGATACCCCTGGGTGTTGGGGTAATCTCGTTGGCCTGGGTAGTCCTGAGCGTCGGCGTAACCTTGATGGCCTGGATAGTCCTGAGCATCCTCACGGCCACGATAGTCCTGAGTATCTTGATACCCGGCCGATCCTGGTTACCGTGATGACGGTCATCATCGTCGCTCTGCTCACAACGGTTCTGGGGTTGGTCGCCTTCATAGTCTGGGAAGTTTTGCTGTTGCAAATAGGCGTTTGATTGTTGCATGTCCATCTGTTGCATCTCGAAAGAGCTAATGTTGTTGTGACTGTAGGTAGAACTGTCTACATTGTAAGAACTATTCGAGTTCGAAGTCGTATTGTAGTTGTTCGTGATGTTCGGAGCCTGCCTGGCACTTTTCGGGTAGGTGTTAGCACAGCCGAATGCCAGCATTTACTGGGTATGGATGGATAACGAACGTATTATGGCCGCCACTTTGGGGAGTGGCCTTTCTCCCGGGCCCCGTGCTCGGGGCCTGGCTCTTCTGTTGGCCGCGATAGGGGGCTTGTTGCGGGGGAGGCGCCTGCGCGCGCCCGGCTGGGGGCTTGCTCTGGACTACCTTCTGCGGCGGCGGATTCGCTGCCGGCCGAGGCTGACCACCGTGGTTCTTTGTGGTCTGTGGGAGGGGATGGTGGCCGGCTGAACCAACTTGCTTTCTCGCAGGGCTCGCTCTGCCCGGCGGCGGTGCTTGGGGACGGGGTTTCGGCGTAGTGGTGTTGCTTTTGCCTGGTCTGGATTTCTTGGGACCGTTACTAGTCGGGCCATTACCCTGGGTCTGCGCGGGGGGTGATGGCCTATGAGCCGGGCTTCCCGTTGTTGGACGGCTTGCTGCCTGGGGAGGTCTGACTTGCTGCTGCGCACCAAGACCCCCAACACCAGCTACTTGGTTAGAGTTCTTGTGTATTGCACCCTGGGCTTTGTAGCTGCTGTCATCAAAGTTGGCTCGGACGTCACCTTTAGATGGTCAGCAAGAAGTTAGTTGGGGCCGGGTCTTGAGCGGAACTTACTCCGGCCTCCCTGAGTCCCCGCTTGTACTCCCTGCCAATGGCGTTCGACATCTCGTCTCATCGAGGCGAGACGCCTCTGCTGCTCTGCAGCAGTCAGTTTTCGGGTGGAGAAGAGTTTCGTCAGTTGTTCGAGATCCGGCAGGGCCACGGCCCCGGCCCTCCGGCCAAAATTCTGCAACTCGACGAGCTGTTGCTCCGAGAGCACTTCATTTGGTCGGTTGGAGTAGACATCGCTGCTAAAGAAGTCAGTGGCCGTCCCTTTTTCTCGACTTTCATAGCATGACGCACATTGTGTATAGAAATAGCAAAGTGTTGATCCCTTGCAAGTATCCGGACACTTGCTGTCGCAATGTTTGGATGGGCTGGATGACCGACTGCCTGAGCTGGACATCCAGTCGGGCCAGGGTCTCTTTGGTAGCGTAGGGCTCACAGGCATTCTGCAAGCTGGGATAGCTGGGGGTGAGGGCGTTGTAGAAGTAGGCCAGGGGCTGATGGACGGCCTGGGTCAGCCGCTTGAGGTCCTGGGCATGGGCGAAGTTCGCATTGTTGCTCGGCGAGCGGTTTCGGATGGCTTCGAGTGTCGATTGTATACTGACGCAGAAAGCTCTCTCTGGCTTCCACTCTTCTCCTCTGGCGTTTCGGTTTTGCTGGGATACTTGTATCGCCTTTGCTATGGTGGAGAGAATGACGCAGACGGGCTCGAGAATGTCCATCTTGGGAAGGGCACGGAGTGCTACAAAGGTTCTAGAATAGGTGAAATACTGGAGTTTTAGAACAAAGAGGGTCTGTCTCTTATGCGGAGTCTATATGGTAATGAACCACGTTAAACAGGGGCGGCTTTCGATTCTTTAAGTATGGATCCCCAAGTAACATCCTACAGGTTGTATTTTCAGCCTCCAGCCACTGATACATTGTTTATTTCCTGAGCTGTCAGGTTCTCGCGTAGTACTGCCCTCCGCCTCTTTGACATATGTAGGGCTCTGGATAGCACAGCCTGAAAACGCTTGGCGGGATCAGGCTGGACTCTTACCCTGGGTTTGGGTGTAAGTAAGCAACAAGTGCATGTAACCGAAATTGGAACTCCAGCTACGGAGTACATTGGTTGCGAAATGGATGGCCCCTCATCCATCGGGAACGGTTTACGACTGGTGTCTGGTCCAAGTACATCTAATAGTGTCTTGAGTATGGTGAGATGCAGTTTTCCAAATTTGACATTTCCCTTGCAACCAATGCTCAGTACTTCTGTTGGCTCACATGGCTTTTTACACTGCGCGGTAGATATCAGTCATGCCCTATGCAACAGCAGAGCGCAATGAAGCTAGCTGAAAAGTCCCTAGGTTGATACGCCTTAAGCTCGTCGAAAACCTTTCACGCAGGGGCTTTCATTACAAGATCCTGGAAAATCGATATTCGAAATGCCATCAGACATTTAGATCGAGTCTTGGGGAGCACAGCCAGTGCGGCTGGCTCTTGGCAGCCTTTAATGCAACCCTACCATGCCTGAGCAATAACCCCTTTCGTCTAGTCAAAGAGCTTACCTGCAGCTGACGTGCGAATCAGACCGTCAGAGGAAGGGTACCTGCCGATGGTGGCTGCAGACCGAATTAAAAGAAGACGAAAAAAGAAAAGGAAGGTGCGCAAACCATCTGACTGGACCAAAACAGAAGAACGAATGGCTTGGTGGTCGCTATGGCGTTCCGGCTCTCGCTCCCCGGATGATGCAGTGATAACGCCACCCACTGCCCGGCTTGGGTGCCAGACTCGATGCAATGGCAACCCGGTTGCCGGCTGACATGCGATCCAGTCTCAGCCGCAAAACGCCAACGGGAAAAAGCAGGAAAGTTCCCTTTCCACTCGCCATAGTGTCCGTGGCGCGTGCAAGTAGCAAGCTGCCGGGAAGCGACCGTAACTTCAGCCGAGAGTTCGGGAGCCTCGCATCCAGGAACAAACGGAGGCAGCCATGCTGAACCTGGCATTCCATAATGCATGTGTGTATACCACTGCATCAAAAGCTAACTAAGAGAGACGCGTGGTTGCGGGCCTGGATACGCGACTTACATTATAGCCGACATGCTCCGTCGGGAAATATACCTGCCGTTTGACGAGAAACAGTCTGTTATTGGGTCCAGCGAGAGCCTTGCAGGCACATGCCGAGTGCGCCACTATTCGAACAAATTACCGAAGCACCGGGACTGTAGCTGACCTACATGCAGGTGTCGAATGCTAAATTAAGCAGGATCAGTGTGGAAGTTGCTTACTGCATATGCGAACGGGGTAAGAGACTGGGATGTCGCCATCGCCGAGAAGCTCTTGGTCGTCAAAGACCCAGCACCAGCTAGTGAGATCGCCGATAAGGCTTAGCAGGGGAGAAATAGTGGACGGGCTGAGCGATGGGGTCTTTGGGTCCCCCTGTCTAACAGCTCCCAAAGCTTGGCCCAACTTCAAGTCGCCTCGCCGCAAGATTCGCCAGTATTTGACGGACGCATAGTGTATGGATGGTATAAATAAGAGGTTGGGTAAGTCCTGAAGCATTACAGAGTGAAGGCGAGAGGATTTAGTGCCCTTGAAATCGCGAGGCTTTGATTTGAGAGGTGCGTGTAATGATGGACACTTGTGAAAACTACGCCGAACCCACCAAAGGCCTGGCACTCGAGTGACCCACTGAACCGCGAAGTGCCGAAGGCTAGAACAGTGTCGCACGGCGGAGGACTCGGTGCTTACCATCACTTTAATGCTTCTTCCAAGGCCGTGTTCAATTTCCAAGATAATGCATCGGCAGCGCTTCCTGTTTAACTGCGCTTCTACTAGCGATCCGACACCAAAGTATGAGAGTCCTCAAGGCAGTACACGATGAGATAGTTGGTAGACTGCGATGTGGAAGACCCGGATTGATCATTTCGGCCATCGGCTTTCGACGTTTCCGAATGCCACCGACATCTTGGTAGGGCTGTCCCATTTTTTGTTGTATTCTTTGTCATCAGGAATCAATTTCATCCTCCACCTCCACCACCAAATAAATGATCATGAGACATTTTCTTCACCCTCCAGTTCGGAGGCTTCGGTATCTGCGAAGATGGCTGGTCCCAGTGACAAGTAGCCATGCATTCTCTTCAAAGCTTTGCAGTGACTTGCGTTCTTCTGCCCGCCCCCGGACATATAACGTCGGCATCGTCCCCACTTGGGGGCACCCACCCATACCGGGGCCTTGATCATGGGCGCCTTTTCGTGGACACATGTAAATAATAACTCGCTGTTCTGATGTGAGGTTATACCCAAAAGGTAATGTGCATCCGGATCCTCCGGGTCGAGAGTAAATAGGCTGGTTGATGACATCCCGACTGCTCCGAAACATGAGGATATCAACAGCATGGCCACCGCCGTCTGCAGACCAGCCCAGGATCAAGCGCTGTCGCCGCCTCCATGGTTCCTCGTTGAATTATCGCATCTTTCACTCATTGGTCGCATTCTAGTTGCAAGGCCGTTTTGTTACCGATTACATCCCAGTGTAGACGCTGGCCTACGACCTCCCTTCCTCCCTCTCCTGTTTACACAAGTTCCCGTAGAGAGCATGGGTCAGCCGTCCAACGACATCTCCTCCGTTTCCAAGCAGTTCGAGGCGTTCCGCCACTGGGCGAGGCTGAAGCAGTACCAGATCGAGGTGACCTACGCCGTCAACACGTATACGCCGGTCGAGAAAGTCTTCTTCTACTCGCTGGTTCTTATCCTCTTCACTCTTTCCGCCGCTGGGTTAGCCTTTTATCTCCTCCCGCCCATCTTGGGTTTACTCCACAGCGCTTGGTACATCCTTAGTCACGACGTCCCCCTGATCGCGTCGCATATCGGTGCCGCCAACAAGATGGTGCGCGAATCCACCAATGGGCCCGTCGCCAGCCCGCTGGAGTCCTACGCTATGAGTCTCTGATAGAGCAGTCGTTATCCAGTCTCTGTTACCAGTCACGTTCTTGCGGTCATGTAAACGGCCACTGTCTCCATCACAGTCGATAGTGACAACTGTGGAAAGGACTACCAGTAAAACTGGGAAATCCATGAGCCCTCCCATCGTTGTCAAGGACGCAAGCCCAGCGATGCGACTTCTCTGCTTCTGTCCAGACTAGCGAGTTCTGAAAAATAAGCATGCAGCGTTGGGACGAATGAAGTGTCCCGTCTGAGGACCTTGTCGCTTTAGATCTCGTTCGACCCGGCAGCATGAGGGCGAGCTTTGATATTTCATACACTGCTGCTTTGGATAGCTAGTGGTGTCCGGTAGACGAACGAATCCCACCGGATTGGGTGCGCGCGGCGTCAAAAGGGGGTATGTTGCCCCGAGCTGGGCAGGTAAAGGGGCCCAGGACCGAGAACTGAAGGGTGAGAGACAGCAGAATACACTAGATATTGGAAGCGCTTCTGTACCGTTTGATAATTAGGTAAATGTATCTAGGAGGTAAATAGCGAGTCTCAATATACTAATCAATCTTCTTCACATCGAATTGGGCCACCGACGACTTTTCATGGATGTGTCCTTGATTGGCAAACCACAGCTCGGTGTTGGCATCGCTTGGCCGGTAACCCCGCCGCGACTAGCCGGTTACTCCGCTACCTGCCATTTCTCGACACCATCATTGGACGTTTAACCTGAGCAGCGACTGATACCCATATAGATTTCGTCAATCAGATATAAAATAGGAGAACTTCTACTACGTTGGCCAAAGCTATCTAAGCCATTCCCGATTTTAGCATAACGCGCTATAGTATTAGCAGTTGGATCACCTATTCCGGGACCGCATTTGTTGGTGGTGTGATGGCATTGAAGTTTGTCACTTGACTGACCAGAGCTTGACACGCAACTACACCATCGCTTTTCTTAACCTTTCGCAATGGCGCACCCGGACAAGCTTCGCACCGAGTACAAGGCACAGGATGTTGTCCGCGAAGTCTGGGCCCAGCTGGGCCTCCCTGCCTCGGCACTCGACGCATTATCGCTACCTGGGGACGAACGAGGCCCCGCCGTCCCGTCTTCCTTCAAGATCGGGCTGCTGGCGCAAAGCGCAATTGCCGCGTCTGCTCTGGCCGCCGCCTCCGTCTACGCAGCGCACAACGAGCGGACGGTGCCCAAGGTCACCGTGCCGCTCCCGCACGCCCTGGCCGAGTTCCGATCCGAAAGGCTGTACCGCCTGAACGGGGAGCCGACGCCCCATCTCTGGGGACCGCTCGGGGGCTTGCATCCCACACGGGATGGGTATATACGCATTCACGATAACTTCCCCAACCATCAACAGGGGATTCTACGGGTCTTGGGTTTGCCACAAGACGGCTGCAACGTTACGCGGGACGACGTGTCGAGGGCGACACGGGAGTGGGACAAAGTCGACTTGGAAACGGCCGCGTTGGAGAACGGGGCATGTGCTTACGCGCTGCGGTCCTACGAGGAGTGGGATGTCCTCCCGCAGGCGCAAGCCATCGACTCCTTCCCTATCTCGATCAGGAGGATCGGCGACGGCGACGGTACTGCTACTACCCCGCAAGGCATCGCGGTGTCGACTCTGCCCCGTGACGGCGACAGATGCCTCCACGGACTCAGGGTGCTGGAGCTGAGCCGCGTCATCGCCGCGCCCGTAGCCGGGCGGACGCTGGCCGCGCACGGCGCCGACGTGCTGTGGGTGACGTCGCCCAACTTGCCAGCGCTACCAGCTCTCGATATTGATATGAGTCGAGGCAAGCGGACGATCCAGCTGGACCTCGACGGAGACGACACAGAGGGAATGGGGAAGGAGAAGGAAACGCTGCTCGAGCTCGCGACTACGTGCGACGTCTTCATTCAAGGATACAGGCCCGGCAGTCTCGCCGAACGGGGATTGTCCCCGGAGGCACTCGCCTCGCGAAACCCAGGCGGGATCGTGGTTGGGAACATGTCGGCCTTTGGGCCCAAGGGGCCCTGGGCGGGCAGGAGGGGCTTCGACTCGCTCGTGCAGACCTGTTCGGGTATGAATATGTCGGAAGCCGCGCACTACGGGCTGGTGCTGGTGAGGAAGGGGCAGTGGCGCGACCAACGCCGTGTCAAGCACTGGACCACGCCGCGGGCTACTTTCTGGCGGCCGGGATCTGCGCTGCGCTGCACAGGCGGGCTTCCGATGGGGGGTCTTACGTGGTCGACGTGTCGCTGGCCGGGGTGATGAAATACTTACGCAGCTTGGGGCAGTATGAAGGGAGGTCGGGCTTTGAGGGGGATGGTGGTGGTGGTGGTGATGATCTGCCATCCGCGGTGGAGATGGACCCGGGGTTGTTTGAAACACGCAGGACAGGCTTCGGGGAGTTGAGAGGGGTGCGGCACTCCGCGGCTGTTGATGGGTGCGCGCCGGGCTGGGATGAGATGCCGAGGCCACTGGGCTCAGACTCGCCGGTTTGGCTACTGCCACGTACATAACTAGGCGGGCGGGAGTTGGATCCTTGTTCTGGTGATGCGCCGTTGGGGTTCTGTTTAGTCCTGCATCCCCATACAACACGTAGGTATGTTTAGTTTCGCCTGGGGAGTCCATGGCCTGTTGCAGCAAATGGTGCAGGAGTGTACTAGTGAATGCCTGCCGCGCTAGATCGGAATGCCGTGCCAGAGTGAGGGGAATATTGGATTGGCCCGGAGTCGGTTCTGTAGAGAGAGCGGGAGTGGTTGGTGGCTGGGCCACAGTCAGTTGTTCGAAACCCGTTCAAGCGCTTTCCGTCAGCCATGATCCCTCAATCATCGTGCCAAATGATAAATGATACGATTTGCGATCTCCTCAACATCTGTAACATTAGCTGCACCATTGCCACAAGTCCTCATTGCGCGGCGGCCGTACTGAAACCCCAAAAGGACCGATGGAAGAAAGCAACAGTAGCTGCCTCTAAATACCGATGGCCAACCCCAGATTCCGCGGAATGGACGGGGGCGAGCGGCTCGGAGTCCATAATAACTCTATCTAGGCAAGCATTGTAGATCTTCAGATGCGAACAGCAAGGGTATACCCCACACCGGGAGAGCCCATGTCCCCCACCGGCTACTAGTTAGTATGCACCCACTCTGGGGTAAACGAACTGTGGATCGCCTTGACTGCAGGCCGCGACTCAGTGTCACAGGATAGGCCAACGGGAATGACTCCTGAGCCGTGCTTGTGGAGGAGCGTGCCTTTGTTTAGGATGTTGCTGGCATTATACCAGGAGGGTAGGGAGGGTAGCCGGCAGAAACCTGTTTGATACCCGCGCGTAGGTTAATCAGTATACTACTAGTATAATGGGGAGTCCGTTTCAACTATCCCTTTCGCTTTCTTGAAAAGAGCAGCTGGCTGTCCCGTCAGTAGAGTCGATGAAAGAGAGAAACTTCGCCAAACATGTCAGACGCCAAGATGGAAGAGGGTCGGACTGAGACGGTAGAGCACGTCAAGGAGCATCATAACCAGGACCACGCCAATGGCACAGTCCAATTGATAGACTCGAAGCATGTGGTGCTGATACCCACGCCGAGTCGAGATCCGTATGGTATGTTTATTTTTCTCCTTCACTTTGTCCCCTTCATCCTCCCGTCTCCATGGGCGGGAACGGGAACGGGGCGCCAAAAGCAACACGAGCGGCTGACATGAGGTTCTCTTCATCTTCCCGCAGACCCCCTGAACCTCCCCGAATGGCACAAGAACCTCATCGTCTTCATCATCGGCATGTACTCGGCCTTCGCCGTGCTGGCGACGTCGGGCATGGGCGCCATCGCGCCCGTGGTGACGGCCATGTACCCGGACGACGACCCGGCGCGCGTGACGGACCTGCTGACGTACCCGACCCTCTTCATGGGCATCGGCAACCTGTTCGCCATGCCGCTGAGCGACGCCGTGGGCCGCCGGCCCGTCTTCCTCGGCTCGCTCGCCCTGTCCATCGTCGCGGGCGTCTGGTGCGCCTGCTCCGGCTCGTCCCTCCAGTCGCACATCGCGGCGCGCGATATCCTGAGCATGGCCGCGGGCCAGAGCGAGGCGCTGACGGCGCTCATGGTCCAGGAGGTTAGCTTTGTGCACCAGCGCGCCACCAAGGGGACGTGGAACGCGGCGATCCAGGGGAGTGTCTGCGGCGCTATGTTCGTGGCGACGACGTACCTCGTTCCGGCTTGGGGGCTCAAGTGGTGGTACGGCATCATCACCATCGTCAACGCCGTCATCCTGATCTTCGCCGTCCTCTTCGTGCCCGAGACACTGTACGAGCGGGTCTTGGAAGACTACGGTACGTCTCCCCCCGTCAATATTATATCCTGTTCCCAACTTCGAATACTAACTCCTTACCCATCTCCAACAGACGGCGAAACGCACGAAACCACCTCCACCACCGACGGCGCCAAAGTCGAGCGCGTCACCACGACCGCCACCCATACCCTCGACTACGCCCGCTACGGCCCCCGCACCTGGCGGCGGGACCTGCGCGTCTTCGCCGCCGCGCCGCGCTGGGACCGGATGGGCACCCTGTACAAGGACGCCGCCCGGGGCTTCACCGTGCCCACCGTCGTCTGGCTGCTCGTGCTCAACGGCGCCTTCCTGGGCGTCTATGTGTTCCAGTCCTCCACCTTCGCGGGGATCCTGCTCGCGCCCCCCTTCGGACTCGCGAGCGAGTGGCTCGGGTTCGTGCAGCTGTCGCTCATTGTGGCCAACTTCGTCGCGCTGCCCATCGTGGGGTACGGGTCGGATTACTTGATTAAGTTGGCGAGTCGGATTAATAAAGGGGTTTACGAGGTAAGCAGGCTTCTCTCCTTCTCTTCTCTTCTCTCCCGTACCTCCCTTTTGCAGATATTCGGTTCAAGGATATCCTGGAAGCTAACACCCTCCGGTGAAACAGCCCGAATTCCGCCTCCTAACCGGCATAATCCCCGCCGTCGCCGCCGTAATCTCCTGCGTCATCTTCGGCCAGACCGGCGCCCACGCCGCCGACAACCCGGCCTGGTCCTCGTGGGCGGGCATCGCGGTGCCGTACGCCGTGGGGTACGCGGCCTTCCTGGGCGCCAACACGGTGGGCATCACGTACGTCTTGGACAGCTGGCCGCGCGAGGCCGGGGCGCTTTTGCTGGTGGTGGCGGCCGGAAGGGGGTTCATCTCGTTCGGGCTGGGGTACGGCACCGTCCCCTCGGTCGACCGGCTCGGCTACGACGGGGCCATGAACATGTACGCCATCGTGTGCGGGGTCGTGAGCGTGCTGGGCGTGCCGGCGTTCTTCTTGGGGAAGCGGGTCCGGCTTTGGACGCGGCGGCATTACTGGCCCGTGGAGTAGTAGCAGTGGGACGGGCAGGTGTAGAGTGCGAGATTGCTTCTTTGCCGTGAATCAGAGAAGCTGGACGAGAGCGAGAGCAACATCAATGGTTGAGGCGTGATGGACATAGGCTAGAAGTGACATTGAATAAACACCGGATATCTAAATCAATTGACGACCTATGTTTGAAGTACTTAAAGGACTAATTAATACTATATACGCCCGAGTATTATATACGAGTGCAATAGCCGGATCACTACTCGCAATAGATTGACATCATTACAAACATGAACAGGGCTGGTAATGCATCTATTTAAGAGGATATAACTGGGCTACCCTGGACTCATATTGTATAAACTCCGAGATGGAGCATCCCAGGCTCGTCCGAACTCAATTCGGCGACGTTGGACCCCTACCTATGCCTTAGTTCGTCCCGACTTCCGCGAGCGGGTTTGGGGGCCCGTGGGCTCCTCGAGGCCGGTCGACATGGCGTCCTCGGCCATGATCTGCGCGCCCACCTCGTCGGCGCCGCTGCCGCCGTCGCTGTGGTCGGCCGTGACCTCGATGCTGGGCCGGATCGTCTCGCCGCCCAGCACCTCGCGCATGATCTTCTTCCCCTCGTCCATCTCCCCATTCATCGATCCACAGCTCATGCACTTCCAGAGGCCCACATCGGGCAGCGCCTTGGTTCCGGGCGGGGCTTGGCCATTGACCAGGCGGCAGTTTTGGCAGATCAGCACGATGCGGTTCTTGGGCGCCGTCTCGTCCTCGCCCAGCATGAGGTCGAGGATGCGATCGTACCAGCGGTGCGTGTTGTTGGGGTTGTGGTCAAATTGCGGGTAGGGAGTGTGAGGCAGGTCGTCGGCGTTGGGCGCGAACTCGGCGGTGAAGTCCAGCGGCTGAAGCTGGTGGCGCGGCGGAGGGTTGTGCGAGGACGAAGGACGCGAGGGAGGCAGGGGAATCAGGTTCGGGTGCCTGATCGAGGTGGGTGCGCCCTGAGCTGATGGCGGTCTTTGGATGTTGGCGGTGGGCGGAGGTGCGAACGCCGTTCTGGGAGGTCCGTTTGGCCCCAGGCTCGAGTGTCGGCCGCGTCCATTGTTGCCGTCTTTGGCGTTCTTGTCCTTTCCGTCTTCGTCATGGTTCTGGGTCGCGCGTTTGGGCTTCTCGCCTCCGTATTTCTCGAGCAGTTCATGGGTAGAGTCGTACTTGGTGGCGTCCTTGAGCCTCTGGATCGTGGCGGCACGCTCCGATTGCTGATCCTTCAGTCTCGCCTCGAGCGTCTCTATGCGCATGGTGAAGTAGGCGTGGGTAAGGGTGCGCATGACATAGATGAGTACCGGACCACCAGTCATGCCGAGCCATTCCCAGACGCCCAGGTTATTGTAGCCGACCACGAGGATGAGGACGATCGCGTAGACCAGGTAGGCGAAGGACAGGTAGAGTGTCCATAGTACCTTGATGCGCCTCGACCGCGTGCGTACTTTGTCGAGGAGGAGTTGGGTGGCGGTGATCTTGGTGGACAGGTTGGAGAGTGTCTTTTCAAAGGAGGCCGGTGAGGAGTCCTCGCCCTAGAGAGAGGGAATCATGTTAGCGAACTGACCAAGCATGTGCAAACGCAGGCGTTCTCGTGAACATACCTTCCAGGGCCAAAACGAAACCATCTTCGCGAACAAGATGGGTGTGGTGTAGGAAGGCGGGCACGGCTAGCTCATGGCGGAAGCGGAGGTAAGTAAATAGACTTGGCGACAAGCTGTTTGATTGCCCGCAGCAAAAGTGAGGCAAGAAAGGGGAAGTTCGACAAATGAAGGTAATTTTAATACGAAGATAGGAGGAACAAAAGGGCCTACGAGGGCGACAAACGGAAAGCGCAACAGCAGAGATTCAAGTGTTGGGGAATGGGCAGTGAAGATCAATGTGACGACATCTTCAATGTTGTGTGGTCATACTGCAGGGCAGGTCAAGCTGGTAGGGTGTCCTCACCGGAGCTACATATGTACCTCTTTAGGCGAGCTACCTGCATGCGGTCTCTGGGTTACACCTGGCAAGCGGCCGTAGCAATAAACGTACGTTGCCTGTTAACAACACCTACAAACCACGATGCTTCTGCTGGCTCGATTTTACGACAAGAGAATCAACGAATTAATATAGTGCTCCTGAACTGTATCACTATTCGTACGGCCTGATATCGTAGCCATTGAAGTAGAATCGTAGGTAGCTTCAATCTGACCAGTTAATCCTCACAGGGGGTTGCTGGTTGATTGGTCTGAAGGCTTGCCTGCAAGCGAAAAAGGGAGGTTAGACAGCACAGACCCGGGAACGGCACTTCCCAGACGCCGACCGCCAAAGTCGTTCAACTGTCTTCTGCGACTCTGCGAGTGCTGCGACCTTAGCACCAGGTAGATCGCCTGGGATCAGCTTTGCGTAGCGCATCGCAGCGCTTTGATGCAGGCTAAAACACTGGGGGAGAGACCCCTACACTTTTCGAGCTTAGGGCCCTTTTTGGAACGGCAAGCGGCCACCTGGCGCATCTTGCTGACTTGACGTTGCAAGCAAATCTGTTGGCTCGATATAGAACATCCGTACGGATACTGTTGCACTTGAAACTGGTTGGACTATTTTTTTTCTCTTTCTTCTGTTTTCGCTGATCGTGGGGTGTGATATACAATACGTATATACTTTCGAACTCGCTCCTTCAATTCATTTATTCGCACGACGTCGGTGCATAAGCAGTGGCGCGCTCTCTGTCTATCTGGTTTCTAGTGGTCGGACCGGGTCGGCTTGTGGTACACCAGCAAAAAGACGGATGCGCCAAACGATACGATACGATACATGTCCTCTCCAGTATATGTAACGAAATCTCACCGAATCCACACCTGCATTGCGCAACGGTCTGCGGGCACCAGCATAACATAAGTGCATGGCATTCATGATCGATCTGTATTTATTTTTGTAGCAGTAGCAAAGGGGATTGGCGGAAATCGCAGATTTGCCCATCATGTTCCAGGTACATCTTCCCTCCCACTACCTACTCCAACACAATACAACCAACCCGTAACTAACCCCTTCCGCACTGCAGCGATTCAAAAGCGCTCTCGATAAGTCGATAGCCGAAGAACAGGAGCGCCAGAAGCAACGAAGTAGCAATGCTTCGCCCTCTACCAACAGCCGGCCGCAGTCGGTTTCACGTACCAACAGTTCGGCTGCGAAGCGAAAGGCCAAGAAGCCCGGCCAGGATGCCGCCAATAGCGCCGAAGATCTCCCCAACACCGATCCTGCCGTCTTCGAGGCCGCGTTTGCCCTAGACGACGAGGAGGCCGAGGCGAAAGCTGCCGCCGCAAGCCCCGAGAACGGCGATGCCTCAGAGAAGGGCGTGAAGGGAGACGAGTCCGCCGACGCAGCCAAGTCCGAGAAGCCCGAGACCAAGGAGACGACCGAGAACGAGAAGACGGAGACCAATGGCGACGAGAAGAAGAAGGCGGCCCCGGCTCCCGCTACGGCGGCAGACCTGCCCCCGGAGGTTCAGGCCAAGCTGCGCAAACTCAGCAAGCTCGAGAAGACGTATCCGGGTACGTATCCCCAATTTGCTGCCACAGTTGGTGTGGTAGTGGCACAAGACCTGTTTTGTTTGTTTCTTGTTCGGGCAGTCGCACTAATACTTCGTCGTGCCACCAGAACTCTTACGCTCGTATCGAATTGCGCATGGTCGCGCCACTGCCATTGAGCCTTTTGAGCGAGCCCTGCGCGAACACACCCCCTTGACCTCTATCAAGGACACGGAGGCCCTCGTCGAATACCTCAACCAGCTTAACCTGAAAGGCGACATGGTCATGGATGAGTTCAAACGGGTTTCTGCCGAGAAGGACGCCCTCAAGAAGGAACACGACAAGACCAACCAAGAGCTCACGGCCCTGAAGGAGGAGATGGCGGCATTGAAGGCTGCAAACCCTTCGACTACCGATACAGAGACATCCGAAGCGACCAAGACTGCCGAAGGCGACGCTGCGAAGAAGGAAGCCACATCTCCCGAAGAACCGGCACAGGCCGTCAAGTCGCCTGTCACTTCCATTCTCGGCGTCTTTTCTCCGAAACAGAAGCCCGAGTCTACCGAGAACGACAACAACGATGTTGGCGAGGATATGTTCTCTTACGATGACGAGATTCCACAACTCCAGGCGGAGGTTGCCTCCAAGACCGAGGAGGTTACCAAGCTCAAGACCGAAATTCGAAACTTGAAGGACGAGATGGCCGTAGCAAAGGAGAACAGCGCCGAGCTCGTCGAGAACTTGGAGCGGGCCACCCGGGAGCTCAGCGAGTCTAGGGACAAGACGGCTGTCGACAACTCGCTCCAAACTCAACTGGATGCCAGAAACACCGAAATCGCATCTCTCACCGAGAAGCTTGAGGCTGCGCAAACCCAGCTCCGAGACGTTGAGTCGAGTCTGAAGCAGGAGAAGGCATCCGCTGCTGAGGCAGCCAAGAAGCACCAAGCTGAGACCAAGGCAGCAGGCGAAGAGAAGTCCAAGATGACTGGCGAGCTCAAGAAGGCAACCGAGTCGTACACTTCATTGGAGAAGAAGATCAAGGACCTGACGTCCGAAATCGATACCATGAGCAAGGCAAAGAGCGAGAGTCTGGCCAAGGTCGAGGAACTCGAGAAGCAACTGAACGATGCCATTCAAGCCAAGCCAGCGACGCCGGCCGCTACCCCCGCTTCTGCACCTGCCGCGAGCAAACTCGACGTTCCGCCAACACCCGGACTCACAGCTAATCAAAAGAAGAAGAACAATAAGAAGAAGAAGAAGGGCGGTGCTGGCGGTGCTGGCGGCGCTAATGCTGCTGCTGCTGTCGAAGCCACACCTTCCGAGACATCGGAAGCGCCACCCCTATCGCCGATGGAAAGCCCGGATACGGTGGCCATGCGCGAGGAGCTCGCAAAGCTCAAGGAGGACATTTCTCAGAAGGACACTCAGATTGAGAGGCTCTCCAAGCAACGCAAGACGGAAGAGGATCTACGTGAGGAGGTCGAGAACATGCAAGAAAACTTGATGCATATCGGCCAAGACCACGTCGAAGCCAAGGAGCGGATCAAGGAGTTGGAGTCTGAGAAGAAATCTCTTTTGACCCGCATTACGGAGCTGGAGGCTGAAATCGCTTCCGGCGCATCAAATGCCGAAAGCACCTCCAAGCTCGAGGCCGAATATAAGACGATGAAGGATGAGTATGATGAGCTCAAGACCAAGTCACAGACCTTAAGCTCGGATTTGGGCGCCGCGCAACAGCTCGCGCAGTCGCGCTACAAGGATCTCACAGATCTTCGCGAGGTTCTTTCCAAAGCCCAACCGGAGCTCAAATCACTTCGGCAGGACTCGGCAGCCCTCAAGACGACCAAGGAGGAGCTGGCGGCTAAGCAGACCGAGATTCGCAACTTGGAGAAGCGGGAAAACCAGCTTAAGGCTGAGGTAGCCCGTGTCCAGCGAATTGGGACCGATCGCGAAGGCGAGATCCGAAACCTGAACGATCGGCTGGCAGCTGAGGTCAAGACCCGCGCACGCCTTGAGGACGAGAAGAGGGTGGCCGGACGCGACTATAGGCGGTCCGAAGCAGAGAAGGTCGAGCTGTCAGCGAAGGCGGAGAAGGCTACCCGAGAGCTCGAGTCCTTGCAGTCTGAGCTGGCACAAGTCCGGCCCAAGATCAAGGCGTTGGAAGACGAGGTGGAGGCGCTGCAGAAGGAGCGCGACTCTCTTAAGGAGGAGGTCGATCTCAAGACGGCGCAGTACAACTCCTGCCAAGGTCTGCTCGGATCTATGCGCGACCAGACGGCCGAACTCAGCGTTCAGCTGAAGGAAGCTCGCGGCTCTGCAGAGTCGCTGGAAGAGGAGTTGGCCGAGGTCCAGAAACACCTCCAGGAGCGGACCCGTGAAGGCGAGACGATGCGCCGCATGATCAACGAGGTGGACGAGCGCGCCGACGCCAAGGTGCGCGACATGCGGACCCGGATGGAGGCGGCGGTCGAGGAGCGCGACCGGATCGAGGACGAGTCGTCGACGCTGGCGCGGAAGCGGGCGCGCGAGAACGAGGAGCTGCGGACCAAGACGCGGGACCTCGAGCGCGACGTCAAGACGCTCGGCGCCGAGAAGGAGGAGCTCGAGTCCCAGCAGCGCGAGTGGCAGCGGCGCCGCGAGGAGCTGGAGCAGGTGGAGGAGAAGTCGGCGGCCGAGGTGGAGGAGATGCGGTCGGTGGTGGCGAACCTGCGGACGGCTCTCGACGCGTCCGAAGGGCAGGTTCGCGAGGCGGAGAAGCAGCGGGCGGACCTGCGCAAGTTGCTCGACGAGAGCCGGGCGCGCTACGAGAAGCTGCAGAAGGAGCTCAAGACGGTGCAGGGCAAGCTCGTGGCGGCGCCCCCTAGTAGTAGCCGCGGCAGCATGGACAGCACGCGGTCCGGCTCCAACGGCGGCGCGCAGCAGGGGCCGGATACGATGTATCTCAAGACCATCTTGTTGCAGTTCCTCGAGGTGAAGGACGAGAAGGTGCGGGGGCAGCTTGTGCCTGTGCTGGGCAAGCTTCTGAAGTTCGATCGGTAAGTTCTCTTCCTTTTCCTTTGGCGCTCGCGAATATCTTTACGGGTTACTAACTCTACTGGACAGGAACGATGAGCAGAAGTGGATGAATGCCGTGCAGAGCCTGGGTAAGCCGGGGCGGTAAGTTGTATATTAGAATCTTGTAATGATCAATAGACATCTACGATATACGCTTCCTGTTATGTCGTTCGGTTTTACGAAAGTGCGGCGTACTTCGCTTCTTCCGTTTCTTACGCCTTCACATTTCCTACGTTTCTTGCATTCCCCGTGCCCCCTTTCCGTCGGTATCAAGGTGTATTCGCCAGGGGACTTTTGCGCGAGGCTGTGTCTTGTATTGGAAAATACTCCCGAGCGTATTCAGAGCCCATGCAACTTGGTTTGCATGGGGGACTTGAGTGGTTTTGACCTTGCCGTCGTACCAGGAGGAGCTGGCCCCACCCACTGCGCCGAGGCAAGCTCTTCAAGCTTTTTACTTGGGGTGATCCCTGACAAACAGGAACTGTAACCCTCCATCAACCCTCTCTTCGCCAAAGCCGGTCTGATCAGTCACACGACACACAATCATACCACGCCATGCAATTTCCTTCGTCACCCTCCATCATAGTCCGTCGTAACGCTTGTCGTCTTCATCAAATAACAACCTGCCTGGTTAGCTCAATCGGTAGAGCGTGAGACTCTTACGTTCAGCTAGCTACTGTACCAGAGACAATCTCAAGGCTGCGGGTTCGACCCCCGCATCGGGCTCAATTCCTGATGCGTTCATCCCAGATGAACATTTCTTTTTTGTGCTTTTCAGTCCTTAGACGGACTACCATTCCTTTTGACAACTGATCCTTATCCTTATATTTCTCATTTTTATATATTTATTATCTCATTCCACTTTACTGTCGTCTTTTTTTTTTTGTATACCCTAGGTGTTTGATCATATACTCGCCAGTCTTTGTTCACGCTCGCAGTTGGGAATCGACAAATCTTTCTCGAGCCGGCTGCGGTTGGAACTAGCGTCAGCAGCAGACAACCCTCCATTATCGTTGGCTCTTTAGCCTTACCTGTGCCAGAACGATCTACTAGATCCGTTTAAGTTGCGCCGCTGGCAGGTTGTTGCAAGACTATTCAATCGGATCTAGCAGTTAGTCCCGATCGAAGCGATACATACGTTTCTCAGATGTCGTTGCCCTTTTACTGCTGACAGATTCTTCGGCTCCTGTTGTCGGCGGGTTTAGTTCTTACGACTTCCGGTGCTGGCGGGCGGTGGTTGCGGTCCTGTACAGAGTTGCTGCTAACAGATTCTAGAGCATCGCCAGCCGCACAGGCAAGCAGCCGCACAGGCAAGCGTCCACACAGAGAGAGAAAGATAGAGCGCGCCGCCACCATTTTCTTTGCGATCGACAAAGGAGTCGGGAATCAGAGGTGCAAGTCGAAAATTGTGTGAATACAGAGTATATCGTAGGCCTCGGCGCTCGTAGCTTGCAACTATTACCAGCCAGCTTACTGTAGCAGACTTGTGAGGTCTTTCCAAAAGAAGTACTTTAAACATGCATGCATCTACTTATGCTGGTAGGTTATCCTCTAGCGTACAACGTCCCGCCTAGCTACCCGGTCCCTCGGGACGCGGATGCATTTGTAACAGTCTTGCGCTCCTCCAGAGTGTCTCCCCAATACCTGTAGGGTGGCCATGTCCCATCACGGCCTCGGGGTAGTGTCTTGGTTATATGGCGCACGCTGGTCTAGTAATAGGGAAGAACCATTCGATGGTAATGTATAGCCGAATCAACACGTCCGAACTTGGAGGAACTTGAGAAGCGAATGTCTCTGGGTGAGGTATGTCTCAGCGACACTATATCAGATAGCCTGGTTGTGTCGCAAAGTCTCACCTTTGCACACCTTGATCCAAGGCGACGCTCTCTCTCTAAGGAGGTGCGCCCACATCAGCACGGCAAGCAAAGCCGCCCGCGATTGTCAGCCAGAGGCAGGAGTCTAGACTGCCGAGAACGATTGGCATAAGCCCCCGTCGTGGGCGTGATGAGGTCAGCAGGCTGGGACGCCGCGTCCGCCCAGCTCGTACGAGTCCCCGTATCCCGCCTCTACCCAGCTCGGCTACAGACGTACACAGCTACATTGTCACGTTGGTATTGCGCCTTCGGCGGCCTAGGACCGACGGATGCGGTACAAGATGTGAATGAGGTCGGGTACTGTATGTGCAACAATGGCGCCTCTGGCGGGAAGCACGTGCTATCTTGGATTGAACGATAGTCTGCGACTGTTTGCAAGTTTTGTACCCAACCCGGCGGTCAGGTCATAAACAAGAGGCGTACCCAAGCCCTTGGCACCCTATCGGCGCAGTTGAGCGTGATCAGCGGGCGCGGTGACTGTGACCACACCAGCAGCATGCAGCTACTTAGACGGGAGAGAAGCGTTGCTGCTATTTTGATGGGCTGGCTCCTGGTTGGGGAGCTGGGTTGGGGAGGCGGGGGCGCAAACACCCTGGAGCTTGACCGACCAGCAATCCCACATTGTTTTCTCAGATGGCATCTTCCGGGGCCCCAGCTCTCCCCCCAGCTGTTAACCTTAAGAAACAAGGCGCGTGTGCGCCATGCGGCCGTCTCCAGTTATCATGGATCGTACCCGCTTGAGTCAATTATATCGATCCAAACTCTAACCATGCGCACTGGATTAGGTTCGTTATGCTTCTGCCCACGCTGTGGTGTGCGGGGAGAAATGACTTGCGGCTCCCGGGCGGGCAGAGAGAGAAAGAGAGGGTGGTCTAGGCCCTGCCTGGTGGTTCTCGCTAAGCGGTGTCGCTAGAGCTGCCCAGAGCTAGTCAGGCCTCTTGGCGTGGCGTTCGAGGGTTGGAATGGGATTCTCGGCGTCAATCATCTGAGCAAGGGTTCGTGTTGGTTGCCAAGGGGGATGGAAAGAGGGATGCTGGGAAGCTCTCTTCTCACTCTCGCTACACAATAAGCACATGATTATCTTGCCCTCTCTCAATAAAAGCGACACCCCGGAACGAACACACAAAGGGAGAGGAATGTGCTTTGTCACAAAAGCTGCAGCTCCCGTCAGCATCTGATTGCTATCGCGTAGGCTGTCATTGTCGTCGGCGGCATTGATACACAATCCTCCCCAATTTCGTACCATTGCAGTTGAATTCCCCCGTGAAAAAGAGACACCGGAAGACTGAACAATATGTCTGCGGCGGACGACGGGAACAGAGCCACTCCTCAGGGCGGCGTCCTCGAGGGGTCCAACCCGTCCCATTACAATCCGACCGACCCACTCACCATCTTCATCATCCAGGCCGGTCTGATCCTCATCCTCTGCCACCTGCTGCACTGGCCGCTCAGCAAGATCCGCCAGCCCCGCGTCATCGCCGAGGTCATCGGCGGCATCTTGCTGGGCCCCTCGGTGATGGGCCGTATTCCTGGCTTCAAGAACGCCATTTTCCCCGATGCCTCCATCCCTAACCTGACTCTCGTCGCCAACATTGGTTTGGTCCTATATCTCTTCAGTATCGGCCTCGAGACCGATGTCGCTTTCCTCCTGAGCAACTGGCGCGTCGCCACCTCGGTCGCCGTCGGTGGTCTGGTGCTGCCGTTCGCTGTCGGATGTGGCCTTGCCTGGGGTATCTACCATCAGTTCGCCGATGATGCCGGCGTTCAGCCCATCGCTTTCTCGACGTACATGCTCTTCGTTGGTGTCGCCATTGCCATTACTGTTAGTAGCTCCCTATATCGGCCCTTCTCTTCACAACCATATTTCGAGCTCTTGCTGACACGTCCCCGCAGGCCTTCCCGGTTCTTTGTCGTATCTTGACTGAGCTGAAGCTGCTCGAAACTTCTGTCGGTGTCATTACCCTATCCGCCGGTGTTGCCAATGATGTCGTCGGTATGTTCTGCATGCAGTTTTGTTCCTTATTCTTAACAGCAATTGACCAAATCACTCATTAGGCTGGGTCTTACTTGCCCTCTGTGTCGCTCTGGCCAATGCTGGCACCGGGCTCACCGCCCTCTGGATCTTGCTCTGCTGTCTTGGCTACATGCTCTTCTTGATGTTTGCGGTGAAGCCGGTGCTCACCTGGATCCTGCGCCGTACCGGCAACATCGACAACGGCCCCTCCCAGAGCGCCATTGGCCTCGTGCTCCTCGTCGCCCTGACGTCCGCCTTCTTCACGGCCATCATCGGCGTCCACGCCATCTTTGGCGGGTTCATGGTCGGTCTCATCCTGCCCCGTGAGCGAAACTTCAACGTCAAGGTTATTGAGAAGCTCGAAGATCTCATCGGGGCCATCATGCTGCCGCTCTACTTCACGCTCTCTGGTCTCAAGACCAACATTGGTCTTCTTGACAACGGCATCACCTGGGGCTATGTCTTCGCCGTCACCCTCACTGCCTTCTTCACCAAGATCATGGGTGCCACTCTCGCAAGTCGACTTAACGGTCTTGTCTGGAGGGAGTCGTTCACCATTGGTGCTCTGATGAGTTGCAAGGGTCTGGTGGAGCTCATCGTCTTGGTACGTCGCCCCCTTTAACAGATCAACTTCTCAATTTGCGCTTGGTTTACTAACATAGCTTGCAGAACATCGGTCTTCAGGCCAAGATTCTCAGCACGAGGACATTCACCATCTTCGTCGTCATGGCCCTGCTGACGACGTTCGCGACGACGCCGCTGGTTTCATGGCTATACCCGCCTTGGTACCAGAAGAAGATCGCCGCCTGGAAGCGCGGCGAGATTGATTGGGATACCGGAGCTACCCTGTCACATCTTGCCACTGCCAATCGATCTACCCTGAACATGGGTGCGGGCATGAGCCGGGTTAACAGCATCCTCGTCTACCTCCGACTGGATAACATGCCGGATACACTCAACCTACTCTATCTATTCGGCATGCAAAACGATGCGAAGAACCAGAGTACGGAAGCAGTCGACTCCAAGGAGGCCGAAACCAATGTCACTCCCACCAACAAGAAGACTGTCCGCACCCACGGAATGCGCCTCCTGCAACTCGGTGATCGTGACTCCAACGTCCTCACCGTCTCTCAGGTGGACGAGTACACAAGAAACGACTCGGTCGTCAACATCTTCCGCACCGTGGGCCAGTTCCTCAAGATCGCCGTGTCGGGCGAGGTGGCCGTCATGCCCCAATCCCGCTTCGCCGAAGCCCTGCTGGCGAAAGCCTCCGACACTACCTCGGACCTCCTCCTCGTCCCCTGGACGGGCACGGGCGCCATCTCGGACTCGACGGTCGAGACGGCCGACGACCGGGTCCTGTCGGCCTCGTACCTGCAGTTCGCCTCGGCCCTGCTCGACTCCCGCGACCACAACATCGCCCTCTTCCTGCCGCACAACCCCAAGCGCCTGCTGCCCCACGACGAGCCGGCGTCCAGCAAGCGCCTCGAGCTGACCCGGGCCTACTCGTTCAAGGACCTGCCCCAGGCCGGCGGCGGCATCCCCAGCATCCCCGTCGTGGACAAGTCGTACCACATCTTCTTCCCCTTCTTCGGCGGCGCCGACGACGAGGTCGCGCTCTCGCTCGTGATCCAGCTCTGCGAGGCTAGCGGCACGACGGCCACGGTCGTGCAGTTCACGGAGCCCTCCGCGGCGGGGCTGGACGTCGCCACCGTCATTTCGTCGCGGCACCGGGACACGGGCAAGATCACGGTCGACAAGGTCCACGCCGGCAAGGGCCCTGAGGCGGCGCTGGGCCGCGCCCTGTCCGAGATCCGCTCCGACGCCGACGAGCCGCGGGGCAAGATGAGTTGGTATAACCTTGTGGTCTTGGGACGCAGCCATCACGAGGCCGAGGCGGCTTCTAGTAGTGGTAGCGAGACGGATGTGCGGTGTTGTCTCGGCGACACGGCGGCTGCGTTCATGGCTTCGGCTGAGTTGAACGCGAATTTACTGGTGGTACAGGCGGCGCGGTCCGCTCGATGAGGCGACTCATAAGGACATACCAATATGGTTTATACGGTGCTTGGGATTTTGGCACCATGGTAGGCACCGCACTGATTTTTACTGGCTATACCCCATGCGTGAAGGGGCGTTTTGAATTACACGACGATCTACGGGAGTTTACCACATTACACCATTCTTCCTGGTTTTTACCAGGCTATACGGTACATGATTGTATGATTTTGATTACACCGTACGATACCAGACCCAGATTAGGGTCAATACAAATCCATCTCTTCCGCTTGCGAATAAGCAACCAGTCCACTACATGATGATGCTGACGCCATGTGACAATATCAGCATTCGCTTTGATGTACTACTGGTAATCGCGCTTTGGTTAGTAAAGATATCACAAACGGGAGGTGTCGGGTTGGCGCCCGCCCTTACCTCGGTCAATCAATCTTGCGCTGCAGGGCCGTCCTTGTGTGGGCACGCGAACGAGATTGATAGCATCTTCAAGGTATCACCGCCCTCTAAGCCTCCGGACATTGCCCTGGCTGCTTCTGGGCTCGACCATGCCACCAGCGCGCTGCACAGTTCAATGTCTTCCTTCGTTCAAAGACTACCCCTTGAGACGGCGGATGAGACGACTGAACACCTGGCAATATGCTAGAATTATATTAGTCACTAGAATCAAAGTACGGCCGAAGCGTTGTACTCCGATGTGACCGCTTTATGTCGTGTCTATGGCCACCACTCGCGTATGTCTTTGGGGAAAGAGAACAAGGCTGCTGGCTTGCCCATCAACCTCACCCTGACTCCGGCACGAAGGTGGCAGTAATTAAAGTGTAGAATAATAGGCGCCACCCTTCGGGGCATCAGTCCCGACCCCTCCAACTTTATAGACCCCTAATCATACCACCTCTTGCCGCCGTTGCCGTTTCAATGCTGCCCCACCACATACGGCGTACTATCCTTAAAAATCAGCCCCGGCTTCCGCTCCGCCAGGTCGAGCAGCATCTCGGCGAAGTAGCTGTTGGCCCAGGCGAACCAGGGCCGCGAGTAGTCGGTCGCGTTGTAGATGGAGACGCTCTCGTGGATCAAACCCAAACCCGCCGTGTTCTTGAGAAGGAGGTCGAGGCTCCGGGCGATCTCGGCGTCGTCGTCGGTGCCGTAGATGGCCGAGACTTGGGACATGGGCCAGGGGTAGGTGGCGTTGACGTGGGGGCCGCTGGGGGTTTCTTGGGGTTAGATGCTTATACGAGTAGTAGTTATGGTAACAGATGAAGAGGGCGGGGAGGGGGGTTGATGGAGGGGCTGCAGAGAGAAAAATACTCACCCAATCCCGCGGAACTGCTCGCCCTCGGCGTAGTAAGGATTCAGCCGACTGAACAGGTGCGCCTTGGTCGCGACGTAGGTCGGGTCGTCCCGCCCGAGGAACCCCAGGTAGGGCAGCGACGCGAGGCTGGGCACGTTGGCGTCGTCCATAACGTAGTAGCCGCCGTACCCGTTGGTCTCATACGCGAACACGTTGCCGCCGAGAGTCCGGGTCGTGTTCCAGACGGCGTCCCTGATGGTGGCGGCGTACCCGCGGGCCCGCTTGGACAGGTCCGCCTGCTGGGCGCCGCCGCCGGCGTCGAGCATGTCGGCGATGTGGTCGAGCTCGACGGACATCATGGCGTTGTCGGAGGTGATGAAGTCTGTCCGGGGAGTATTAGCCGATCATGTGACTCGTATGTTGGTGATGATGGGCGGTGTAGTTGAAAGACTTACTGAAGACACAGAGATCGTCAGACGGCCGATGGCTCGACGCCACCAGCCCGTTGGCCATCTTAGGCTCGCCGTTGCCGCCGTTGGGCACTTGAGGTGAGAGAGCGCCGGGCGTGCCGGTCCAGTTGTAGTAGCTGATGAACTGCCAGTCATCGGTCCAGGTGCTCTGCGACTGGTCGTGGATGGTCGTCATGATGGCGTTCATGGCCGAACTCCCTGAGGGGGAAAGCAAGATTGCGTTAGCCTGAGCCCCGTTTGAATGAGAGGCTTATTGGCCAGACTTACAGTTGTCGTTCATGAAGGAGGTGTCGTTCGTGTTGGCGTAGTAGGAACGGGAGATCTTGAGGAAGCCGGCGAGGGAGTCGAGCTCATACTAAGCACCAGGCAGGTTAGTGTCGGGCTTCTCGATGTAGGTTTCAGCCTGAACATCGCCATCGTACCTTGCACTCAAAGACAGTCTGATTATTGACGGGCCTGAACCAATGTCCGATTATCAGCTCAAGTTTACGAACTCCTGGTCAGTGATACGTACGGGTTGATTCGCACGTTATCAGCCCAGTCATTGTGCGAAGGCGCAAGGCCACTCTCCGGCGGAGGCTGAAATGCTCCTATGAAAAGGCGTTAGATATCAATCTACCAAAAAAAACAACCTGATCCCCAGGATCGAAAAGGGGCAAACATACCACAGTAGGGGTACTCAGCAATATAGCGAGACTCGGTGTTGATTACGGCCTTGACAAGAGCCTGGAGATCCTTGTCCTGCGGGAGCAGTCTGTACAGATGGGCAAACTGGTTGCCTGTATCACGCAGCCATTGAGCACTGATGCGTGTTAGCCATGTTCTGAACGTATCCAAGGGCTCGACGAGTATACACCTACGTGATATCCTGTAAGTGCAGGGTCAATAAGACATCTCAGTAGACACGCAACTGGGGGAAGTCTTCAAGCACTCACACCCGTGATGATAAAAGCCAGATTCAGATCCGGGTCAAAGTACTTCACCGTCGTGTCGAGAGTAGACGGGAACGTGTTGGCGAACAGCACAGCCATGTCGGGGTCCTTCAGTCGAGCCTGCATGTCACTGATGACTTTCTGCACGACATCGTTAGTCCTCTACATCCTGGGTGTCGAAGTCTCCCCTGATGGGCACTCACCTCGACCGCCGAGCTGTTGAAAGTCCGGCACTCCGGGCTGGGCCGCATGTTGGGCAGCGCGAGCGCCCCGGACGAGAACGGCTCGTGGCGCGACTTGGAGTAGTCGTTGTAGTCCGGACAGGTGGACGGGGTCCGGTTGCGCGCCTGGTAGTCGGTCCATGCCGCGTTAGCGGGGGCCGGCAGGGATGGTCCCAGCAGCGAGGCGGCCAGAACCGCTTGAGCAGAGAATCCACGCATCTTTTGGCTTTGGGTCTGGTTTGAAACTAGACTCGGGCGGGCGTGGGAAGTGCTGTGAAGAAACAATGGCCTGTTCAAGGTGGGGGTTGAGAGACAAGTGGTGAGTGGGCAGGAAACTAGTGCGTCTTTATGTAAGTGCGCCTACCTAGTCAGTAGGAGCATGGCAACTGACGGGAATTCGCAGACATTGGGTCTTGGCGTGGAAGCTACCACTGCAGCTGTGGAGAGATGCAAGGGTCGGGATGCGGGGAGAGATGCGGGGGAAGGGGCGGTCATGCCTTGGAAACGTTGTACGGCCCCTTGCGATGCTCGGTCTACTTCGGTCTACTTCGGTTTGCCGATAATGACGTAGGGCAGCCAGCCGTATTTGCCGCGATCGTAGAAGGCAACGGGCGGCCGGGGAAAAACACTTTGCAGGTCACGTTGTTACCAAGTCTTAACTCGGCGTGCAGATGGGCCGGGCGGTCAGGCAACTTAGCTCCCGGTGTGCATGCATATATTTCTCCGGACTGCCATTAGCAATTATCTAGTCTATGGGCTGGTGTTCGCCAGAGATACAGTTTAATGAGGCCTTTTGAGTTCGACTATGCTTCATGGTTAAGTGCATGCTTACCCCTGCCCCCGGAAGACAGGCCGGGTGCTATGTTGCATCGTACCGTCTAGTCATTGCACCATCTAGACCCGTTAGGACCATAGTAGGTTTAATTGGATTTGACATGCTGTAAAGGATCATGCCACGGCCTGTTCAATTGGCCAATCATTCAAACCACGGAGAATTCCCTGATGGGTTGCCGAGAGCGCGCGACTCCACAAGTTCGTTTAGGGGTTGGCATGACTCGAGTCTCTACTATCTCCTGCATGCCCCTTAGAATCTTAGACTGATTTAGGAGAAGTGGCGCCGACTCAAATGCGGCAATTGGACAGCCCAACACACAACGGTTGGAGCTATGCGGGTATGATGAATAGTATATACTACGGGTAATATCCATACCATGGCCCATGCCTACCTTAACCGAATCTATCGCAGTATTACCCTAGAAGCTTATTGGCATTGGCAGCTCACACACGTCAATACTGACATCCTACCCAAAGGTCAAGGGTCCATACTTGTCATCTAGACTTTCAAATGTTCTCCACTGACTCGAGGCAATGTCACCTTGAATCGTGGTAAACATGTCACTCGGCTAAGACCCTATAGCGGTGAAGGGGAACTAGGTATCGCATCGAGAGTATAATAAGAAGCCCAGTTGGGCAACATCGTTTCCGAGCAGGTCCTTCCTCCTCAATCATTCTACACCCAAACACATAGCAGCATATTCATCTTACTTGAGCTGCTCTCTCGCAATGACATCCATGCTGGTACCCCTTTTGCTGGCCTCGCTCGGCCTCACCGAAGCCCAACGGATCGGGACCGCCATCCCCGAAGTCCATCCCAAGCTGCTGACGCAGAAATGCACCACGGCAGGAGGATGCGTCACCCAAGGCACCAGCGTCGTCACGGACGCCCTGTCCCACCCCTGGCACCTAGTCGGCGACATGAGCAAGAGCTGCAATCCCAACGGCCATCTGAACTCGGACGAAGCCCTTATCGACCGGACCATCTGCCCGGACGCCGTCACGTGTGGCAACGTCTGCGAGTTCGAGGGCGTAGACTACGAGAGCATTGGCGTGACGACCGAGGGGTCAGCCCTCACGATGCGCCTGTTCATGCCCAACAAGTCCGAGGCCAGTGGCTATACCCGGGTCTCGCCCCGTCTGTATCTGCTCGCTGAGGACGATATAAACTACGAACCCATCCGGCTCCTGAATCAGGAATTTAGTTTCGACGTTGATATGGCCACCTTGGGTTGTGGTCTAAACGGCGCCTTGTACCTCGATGAGATGGACTTCACCGGCTCCCGGAGCGAGACCAACCCGGCGGGGGCCCAGTACGGCACCGGCTACTGCGACGCCCAGTGCTACAACAAGACCATGATCAACGGCGTGGTAAGTAGTCGAAACTATTTGTTTTCCTTCTCAATGACCTCTCATAAGACGACCTACTGACTCCCCACCCCAACCCAAAGCCCAACCTGAACAACAGCGGCGCCTGCTGCAACGAAATGGACATCTGGGAAGCCAACGGCGTTGCCACCGCCCTGACGCCCCACACCTGCGGCAAGCCGGGCCCCTTCCTCTGCACCGGCGACGAGTGCGGCCGGGAGGCGCCGGGCATGTGCGACAAGTCCGGCTGCGGCCTCAACCCGTACAAGACCATCGGCCCGTCCTTCTACGGGCCCGGCCTGACCGTCGACACCAAGCGGCCCTTCACCGTGGTGACGCAGTTCTGGACGACCCAAACCGGCCGCAACAACAGCAACAACCAAAACACCACGACAGACGGCGGCGAAAACGGCGTCCTGACCGAAATCCGCCGCTTCTACCTCCAAGACAACCGCACCATCTCCGCCGCCACCCCCGAGGCCGCCGCGGCGGCGGGCGGGGCCACCAACAACACCATCACGGCCGAGTTCTGCAAAAGCAGCAACAATCCAAAGGACGCCTTCAACCGGCTGGGCGGCCTGGAGACGGCGGGCCAGGCGCTCGACCGCGGCATGGTCCTCATCTTCAGCATCTGGAACGACCTGAACACCAACATGAACTGGCTCGACTCGGGGGCCGCGGGGCCCTGCGGGCCCGACGACGGAAGCCCGGACAAGGTGCTGGCGGCGAACCCCAATGTGGCGGTGAGGTTTTCGAATATTCGGTGGGGGGATATCGGGTCGACGACGGGGGGGGATGTAGGGAGGAAGGGGGTAATAGGGTAGGAATGGATGGGGACTGGAACTGCTGCTGTGTTGCCATGAAAAACATGCTGAGCTATTGGGCGGGAGAAAAGGGGAGAAGGGGTAGGAGTCTATATCACCAGATATTATTCACCATAAATTAAACGTATCATCCCAACCGGCTGTCTAATGAATATCAGGGGGTTTACCGCTCGTCTTCATTTCCTTTCATGAGAGCACTAAGGTGCCGGTTACATAGCTTGGGGGCAGTCCGTTTGCCTGTCAAATGGTGTGCTGGTAATACAAGCATCACGGCCGCTCCAGTTTTGGTTTTCTCGATCCACATCTCGCTCCAAATAATTGGATGGCGCCCAGTCGGAATGCTTGCTCAGTTGCCTAAACAGGCACAAATGGACGGACACCTGTCAGCCAACAGACAGGGTTTTCTTGCGAATTGCTGGGATCGCTTGGCGGGTCGTGATGCCAATTGGCTGACTTCTCCTGCAGCTTACCTTGCTAACTTCCCGGGCACTGTAACGTAAGCCACTGCCACACTTCTCGTCGGCCTTGGAACCATTTTATCCACCTACAACTTTTCTTGGCTCACATCCCATTGCGTGTATAAGCTGTTATCACAATGCCGATCGATTCTGCAACGCTCTTATCCACGACTGATACCCCCGATTACGGTTCGGTTCCGGAAGCCTATAGGGGGGCGACCGCCATCCCGGACGCAGATGTCCCCGATGAGCCTAAGTATCCCGGGCCGCTGAAACTGGTCCCGATCTCGGTCGCCATGGGACTGGCCATCTTCGTCTTGGGCCTCGTGAGTATTACTCCGCTAGAGTCAATGTAGTGTGCTTCCGCATCGCTAAACTTGCAAAACCCACAGGACAACACCATTGTCGGGACGGCCACCCCCACCATCACAAACGAGTTCCATTCCTTGACGGGCATCGGGTGGTACGGCTCGGCATGTAAGTCCTTGTTCTGGGTTCATCGTGTGTTTGATTCTTGTCAATCTTATGGTAACTGACGTGAGTTCTAGATCGTGTCACCACGTGCTCAACCCAGTTCTTCTACGGCAAGCTCTACGAGCAGTTCCGCGTGAAATGGGTCTTCGTCGCCTCCGTCGCCATCCTCGAACTGGGCTCCATCGTGTGTGCCTCGGCTCCCACGTCGACCGCCTTCATCCTCGGGAGGGCGGTCGCCGGCTGCGGTGCCTCTGGGATCGTCACTGGGGTTTTCATGTAGGTCTTTGTGCGAACTTGGCTCCCCCCTTTTCTTGTCAGGACAGATCCATGACCATGTGCCAGAGCAATATCATACACAGTCCCACTTCACTTGCGACCCATTTACAACAGCACTGTCGGAGCTCTGGAATGTGTTGCCATGATAATCGCCCCCGTGATTGGAGGCGCTCTAACCACTTATGCGAGTTGGCGTTGGTGGTAAGTAACCCCCGATTGGTGTATACCGGGGTTGGCCCTACTGACAAAAGTCGTGATGCGACAGCTTTTGGCTGAACCTACCCATAGGTTGTTTCACCATCGCCGTCATCATAACTCTTTTCAAGAACCCAGAGAGCCAGACGATCTCCGGGGGTTCCATCGCGTCTAAGCTTCATCAGCTCAACATCCCAAACCTGCTCATCTTCACAGCCAGCGTCGTGTGCCTGCTGATGGCTCTCGAATGGGGCGGTACCACTTACAATTGGGGCAGCGGCCGGATCATTGCCTTACTCGTCGTCTCCGGCAGCTTTCTGGCGGCCTTTGTGGGGCTGGAAGCTGTACAGACGGAGCGTGCCACCATCCCTACTTCGGTGGTTCTCAGGAAGACTGCGGGGCTATGCGTTCTCTACGCCTTTTGCGCCTCGGCAGCCTTTAATGTTGTAGACTACTTCGTGAGCTCCATCCTACCTAATGGTCGCCAGAGTTTGTATGTGGCATTCAGGACTGATCATAACCCCAGCTCCCCATCTGGTTCCAAGCAATAAAGGGGGCCTCTGCTGCTGAATCCGGGCAGATGCTCCTCCCATCCATCGTCTCCCTCTGCGTGGCCGCCTTCAGTTCCGGCTTCATCGTCGCCGGCATCGGGTACTACACCCCGCACATGCTGCTCGGGTCGACCCTGATGGGCATCGGATTCGGCCTCCTCACCAGTCTGACCCCGGCATCGGGCCCCGCGGCGTGGATAGGCTGGCAGGTCCTGTTGGGATTCGGGATGGGCCTGGCGATCCCACAGCCCTGGTCGGCCATCCAGACGGCGCTCCCGGCCGGGCAGATCCCGCTGGGCATGACGGCCGTCAGCTTCGCCATCAGCCTCGGCGCGGCGCTGTCGACGTCGGTCTCTCAGAATGTGTTCACGAACTTGCTGCGGCGGGGGCTCCGCGACGTGCCGGGGGTGGACGTGGATGGTCTCATCCGGCAAGGGGCAACGGAGCTATTGAAGGCCGTTCCCGACTCCGAAAGGGCGCATGTGCTGGATGTTTACAACTTTGCCCTGACGAGCACGTTTTGGGTCTGTGTGTCTGTGGTGGCTGTGGGTATGATCGCCGCGCTCTGCATGGACTGGAATTCCGTCAAGGGAAACAAGGAAACCACGGACAGCGGATAGGCCAGAAGCGGCTTTCAAAGCCTACACTGCAGAGGTGCTGATGGGCAGTGGTACCCTGACTTCTCCCTCCTGGCGGCCGTGCGGGGCGTGGAGCGTTGTGACCAAGTACGCCCGGGGATCATAAGCCGCCGTTGAGGCAATGCCTATCACATACGACCATAGCTCTCAGACAACTTGGGATCCCGTCCGCTCTCCCCTAAATAAGCTGAGAAGCGCCGGATTAGTACTAGAGTCGGTGACGATCTGGGAATCCCCGGTGTTGTATGTTTTATTCTTTCATTTTTGCTCTACAAGAAGGTGTTTCGTATAACATTCCTGTTCTTGAAGTATAAGTAGCGATGTTGTGACACGGAGTTGGAAGAGAGATAAGTAAAGCGCTTCAAACATGTGTTCTTCAAGATTCGTTGCTCATAGTCTACTTAGATAGACTTATCCATCCCCCCAAGCCCCTCCCCGGATCCACCCAGCAGGAGACGACCCCACCCGTGCGTCAGCAGTCCCAAGCGTTCGGCTAGCCACCCCCTGACCCCAGACCCCGTTTCCAAACCCTCGGGTTGATGCTTGTCCTTTCCCCTCCCCCGCCCCCCTTATCGACTATTACAGGCCCTGCCCGAGGGCAGCGAGCCCGACGGCGCCGAGGACTCCCAGTAGCCCCGGAGCGAGAGCGCCCGCGGCGGACTTGGACGACTTGGCTGCGGAGGCAGAGCTACCACTGCTGCTGCTGCTACCACCGCCGCCCATGGTCATGTTCTTGTTGCTGCCGCTCATGTCCATGCCGGGCATGTTGGGGTCCATGTCGCCGTCGCCGTCGTTCATGCCCCCGTGGGCAGAGACCGCGGCGGTGGCGAAGACGGTGGCGAGGAATGTGTATAGCTGCATGGTGTTGGTGGTGGACGGGTTTGGGCGCTTTTTCTGGTTTTGGGGAAAAGAAGAACCTAATGTAGTTGGTCGCGGCCTTGAGTTGGTAGTGCTGCAAAAAGGGATGCGTCGGGTTGAATGTGTCCGTGAAGAAATGACTGTAAGAATACAAAACTGGCCAGCAGTGAAGAAGGGAAAAGATGGAGGTTGGTGGTTCGTTGGGATGGATGATGGTGTCCTCTTGGCTTCAATTACAGGACGAAGGTGGCCTTCATATATAGCATATCGTGCAATCGAAAGTCATCATCTGCGATGAAGTCCGGCAGTGTGAGCAAGTTGATTCGGGGCGCGAAGACTAGTGTTTCATCCCCCGTGGGAATTGGGTTCAGCTGAGGAATGTTTACGCGGCCCACAGGGACTACAGTTTTACCCCTGTAAGTTTGTTAATTCACGGGCACGTTTCGGACTTGGGATGATTCTCGAACATATAGACAGTACATCGACGTCCGATTCGAGACGTATAAATCGAGGGCACACGAGGAGAGTTGAGAAGTACATCGGTCGCATAAATATGCTTACAGGATCTGTGCAGGGCCCTGATGAATTAACAAACAAACAGGGGTAGAACTGTACTGGCGCATTTCAAGGGGGGCTAGGCCACTTAGGCCTAGTCTGGATTTCTAGATTGGAGGAAGTACGGGAGATATTTCACGGTTTCGCATGCCATAAAGAATGAGAAGGTTTCGTTCGGCCGGGTGTTTGAGAACCGATGGGATGATCCGAGACAACCTTCTCATTTGTGCTCGCGCATAAGCTTTCGGGGCCGTTGGCTGACGGGGGCTTGGCGCCAGGGGGGACTTACACTGTTTCACCATGGAATACAAGGATCCGGGGTCGACTGGATGACAGGAGATTGCGGCTTGGCTGTAGATTTCCGTGTATTGGGGGAAGGTATCCCGATCTTCTTTGATAGAGCTGTTCAGGACACGGCTCTGTGGAGAAGTTCCCGGAATGCGTATCAAATTATATAGGTCACACTAAGGTCATGTTGTCGAATCAGAGAGGGACAAAAGGGCTCCAAGTTGCTGTATGGAAACATAAAATATGCGTAAACATTGTAAACTGAACTATTACCTATGGAAACAAAGTAGGCGGAGCCTACAGGAAGGATGCAACGACTCTGAAGAACTCAAGGGTCAGCCATGGCACTTCCGCGAAACCGAACGCAACAGTATTCACAAACGAGACGGTATGCGACAAATAGACGAAGCAGAGGACTACGACGTGGTGCAACCAAAAGACCCCGTCCTCGGGCAGGGGACTCAAGGAATCGACGAGCATAGCCGTGAGGAGTGGTTCCGTGAGCATTTCGATGAGGCCCCACGTGTGGATCTCCTTGCCCTGATGGAAGGCGGACTGGAAGATGAAAAGCCACTCCTTGGGGTTGTACCGTCCGACGAGGTATTGGCGCCAAGCAGCCGCATGGGACACGATGTCGTTCCGGTGGCGCTTCCAATCCCCCAGGAGCGTGTCTTTGTCGGTGGCCCTGAGCCAGAACAAGCGGTCTTCCCACGCATGCATGGGACCGAGAATCGCCAGCAGGTGCCTGACGTTCTCTGCCAGGTCCTCGCGGGTACGGTTCGCCGCCTCCTGAACGGCCTCTAAGCTCTCTTCGAACCTCTCGGCCTCATGTCGGGAAACGACCGACGGCCTCCGGAGCAGACCCCACAAGTTGGAGGCCGCCCGAGGCTCTGCATAATACTTCGCCTGGTCGGTATCGGCCATCCGCATCATGTCGTAGAGGACCATCAAGCGACCGCCCGTCACATTCCTCAACATCGCCTCGTTATGGCGGCCTACACCTACCAGCGATGCCGCCGCGGCCACGACATGGTTTCGGACGTTCTTCCCCCTCTCGAAGGTCGCGTTGACCGAAGCGACGAACGCCGTGGCCAAGTCGTCGACGCGCTTCTCGTCGATGGTGGAGATCCGCAACCGGTGCAGCAGCCGCGCCCAGTGGCCCGTCGTCCGGTAGAGGCTAAGCGCGAGGTCCCGGTCCGCCTGCTCCACGGCGCCGCGACGGAACCCGCCCAGCTCGCGGCACAGGGCCGTGAGATTCGACGCGGCTTCCCGGGCGGCCTGGCTTCGGAGCACCTCGGCCCGGAGAGCGAGGTCGATATGGGATCGTCGATAGTACTCGTCATTGTCGCCGCTTTCCAGGAAGTTCCACGAGCCTTCATGCTGGATCAGCGGTTCGAGCGGGGCGGCGAGCTTCGACAGGCCCGAGTCGACGTCGCAGGTCTTCTCGTACCAGAATTGCGCTTTCGCGTTGGCGCTCTCCACGGCGTCGAACAGCGTCTGCAGCTGGAAGGAGTGGACGTCTCCCACGCGACACACGGACGACGGTCTTATCTTCTCGGGCAGTCTACACACGGTGCTCACCCCCATGGCCGGGACGATGGGGTAGAGGGCGTACAGAAAGAGCAGACATAGTAGAAACCTGAACACAACCTTGCATGCTTGGATATACTGAGCCCTGACCAAAACCTTGCATGCTTCGATATACTGAGCCCATGGCCTCGGCTGGGGCCTGGCGTCTCTGATCAAGAGCAACCCTTCGAGGTCAGTGTCACGAATCTGATCCATTGCGGCTGTAACGATAACTGGTTGCCCTCGCTTGGTGTATTGAGTTGGGATACGTACCGAGAATAGATTGCAGAGATATTCAGGTTCTGGGGACAGGGACGATTGATAGTATATATAAGACTACAGCACAACGGGGTCCTAGGCAAAACAATGTCCATGAAAATAAGTCAATGAGACTGTCTCCATTGTTCTCGGCGCTGTTTCGTATGACCCTCTTTATGTCTTAGAGGAACTTTGGAATAATACCATTGTTCTAGGCTATGGACTAGGACTAAGAAACCTTGCCTAGCGCATAGAATGTGACAATAATTGTCGACCCGTTGTAGTCGAGGGCATTAGCCAAAGCCAAAACAAGAAAAGCAAGACGCCACATTTCACATTGCAGCCAATCACTGCGACTCAAGGTCCTCGTTTGGGAAGCAACCTTGATACAAGCTCTGCATCCCGCAAACTCCCTACTAAACTCACTCCCGGTAGTTTCATAAAACTATTAAGTACGGCCTGCCTTTCCAGCTATTACTGTAAAACAGGGCGGAACCTCGGATATCTTGTGCTGTAGACAGCGAGATATTGCCCAATCACCAAATATCCATGGGTATTAAACAGCCAAGTTATTAATTTATTGGCCATAATTAAGTAATCTGGCCCTGCGTAGGGGAAAAGCTTCAGACTTTCGACGCAATTCCGATCGCAGCCACGTGATCCGTGACGAGACACGACCACTCCTCGGTACCGTGGTACAAAGTGAACGTGTCGTCGTGAGTCTTACCCGTGCTCAGCACCGTGCCAGCCTGCCAAAACGCGTCACCCGCGATCCCCTCGGTTTGGGCGGCCAGCTCCTGCCACGGTCGCTCGACGGCGCAGTGACCCTGCGAGGAGGGTGCGCCATCTGATAGAAGGGACCGAGATGTCAGCATCATTCAGAAGAAGAAGAAGAAGGGCCACCGCTTACATTCTTCGAAGAAACAGGGCTTGCCCGCTGCCACGCACTTTGACGCGTGCGATGTGATCCAGGAATTGGCGAAGCTGTTCGGGACACCCCCTGAGAAACCGAACCGGCCAAGTCAGTTTCCATCCTCAGTTCACGTTGAGATGAATGAGTACAAAGACCTAATGGGGCACTTTGACTTACAGTTTGTGGGATACATGTGAAACGTCCCAAAATCAATCGTCTCGATCTGCAGGTTCCGCCAGTAGTCCAAGCCGTAGGTAAGCCAGTACGGCAACCACCCGCCCCCCGTCAGCCCCATCCCCTCGTCGCCGAGCGTCACCATGTGGTCCGGGTCCAGAGACTTGACCAGGGCTGACGTCGCGGTGGCCCAGTCGAAGATGTCGTCGGTGCTGCAGAGCATGCACCGCGGCTCGTTGCCGAGCTCCCAGGCGAAGATGGCGGGCGATGCGGCGTAGCGCCCCACCACGGCGCGGATGTAGGCCTGGTACTGCGCCTGCGCCGGAGCGTGCTTGTACCAAGTCGAGCCCCCGGTTCCGAACGCGGTGGTGTACGCGGGGATGCCGCCGTAGTCCTTCCAGTTGTTGACAAAAGGGATAATCAGCTTCAGCCCCCGCTTCTCCGCGCCCGCGACGACGTAGTCCAGCCGCTGCAGCCCGTTGGCGCCCGTGTTGATGACGGACCCCGACGAGGACAGGTGCTGGAACCAGACGGTCGCCGGGTCCTCGGGGACCGCCGTCACGTCGTTGAAGCCCCAGATGCGGACCACCTTGATGCCCGACGCGGCGAGCTGGTCCAGCACCAGGTCGATGTCGGCGTCGTTCATCTGGAAGGCGAGCCAGTAGACGTTGGTGCCCACCAGGTACTGGGTCTGGCCGTCGATGGTGAACTGCGTGCCGTTGGTGCTGGCGAAGCCGGCTGGGACTGCGCGTTGCTGGACCGAGGGAGCAACATGTTTCGACGTGGCTTTGGGCCGGAGTGGAATGGCGCCGACGATGGCCAAAAGCGAGGTGAAGATGGTCCAAGATGCCCTCATTTTGCTTGCAGGTCAGTGAGTCCCAGACAGCGGCGGCAAAGCTGGTCGAACAGTCCTGGGAAAGAAGCGAGGGCGAAGACCGCATGCAGAGTCGGAAGTCGACCCTTTTGTTTCTTTTCAGTCAATCAAAAGACCGACTCGGTACGTCAACGATGTGGGCCCAGAGTGCTACGACAAGCCGGGGGTGACCCCTAATACAGTGGGCATGAGCGGCGCTCATTTCCCGGTGCCATGCGATTTGAGCCCCGCTCTTGTGGAGAGGGTTGCATCCACATCGCTTGACCAATATCACTAATCTATGAAAGCCCCCTCAAGACTCTTGGCCCATGACTTTAATGGCACAAGAGGGAATGTCGTTAAGATCAAGAAGCAGAAGTTGGAACCGCAGAAGATGTGACGGCGCAGCAAGATCTGTGGGGTGGGCTACACTGACCTCCCCGAACCCCTGAACCCCTGCACATGGGACTTCGCGCTCTGGCCATGGGGATGGGGCCACTCTTTGGCACATGACGTCGAGATAGACTACCCAAGACGCGGTCCGAATTTTTCCAAAAATCCTTTTTTTATAGCTCATACCAAGGCTCCCTGACAGAAATAAAAGACTCACAAAGGGCAGGCAACCTTAGAAAACATGAAATCAAAAAGAAGGTGTCATACTGGCAATAGGTAATCAGATCTACAGACCCAGCCGCATAGAACCAACAAACAGATACAAAAGCGACGTGATCTTAGACTCTCGCATTGTCGTTCTCCGTTGGCTGGCTGAGCCTCATCAAGGGTGACCACGCCCCCTATCGTCCCTTATCGATCTGCCCCACGTCGAGTATTGCTCGACACCCCTACATGCGGGAGCCGTCTCGCAGTGATAGTAGAACTTAGGCAGACTCAGGCAACCACGGCAAAACATGCATGATTGCAGTAACTGATAAGATCGGCAGGGTTGCAGCCCGCCCCCTTCCCAAAAACGGCCGGTATTGCGACGGTGCGGACTGGCCAGGCCTGATCCTCTTGGGTCGCACAACCGCATAGCATCTCGACGAGCTTCCAGCCGCTGAGTCAGACCAATGGTTACGAGGTGGGGTAATGACCACGTACGTGGCAATCCGCTTATCGTGACAAGAAGATATGAAACCGAGGTCGCTCTTACCGGCGACCTCATTCATATTCCTGCTTTGTATAGAAGGATATAACGGGTCCACGACAAAAGCCTTGCAGGGCCTAACCACTCCGATCCCGTACATAGTACTGGAGTTTCTCACGATGGGTATATGTTCACTTTGTTCCACAATCCCCTTTGGATCACTCCCAGATCCTCCGTCTTACAAGACATACTTCCGAATGGGCGACCAGAGCGAGTGCCCAGCACTCTGGATCGAACCTACGGAAGACGATACATACGGGTTTTCGTGGCACCAAGACCTAGTCTCCTTAGCGACAGCGTCAAACGCATGCCCCCTGTGCGCCGTTGTACAGGAGGGCTTCCAGAAATGGCTTGAGTACTTCGAAGAATCACGGCGGACAAAGTTCTACACGGAGTTCAAAGATGTATACAATGATACTGTACCACATGGCCAGAGGCTGTTCCTAACGAAACGCTTTGGTGGCGGGGCGGGCTTTCTAGTCTTTGCCAAGCAACCTGCGATGAGGAATCGTCTATGCTTATGCTTATTGACAGGTGTAGTCTTCAGCGTCAGCAAAGGTACGTGGGGCCTGTAAGTCACCCCACTGACAAACAATTTGGACTAATATGCTCCAGAGAACCCGGCGTTTCTTAAGGTTCAATTGCAGCCGCCAGACTTGGACTCGGGGACTCCACACAGCATGGATACTGCTGCGTCCTTCTTGACCGAATGCGAAGAGAAACACGAGAAGTGCTTCAGGCGTCCGGCTCTTCTTCCCTCCCGTGTTCTCGATACCGGCTCGTCAAGCGACATAGTCAAGCTTGTGGAGCCTCGAGGGCAGTCGGGAATCTCACTGTGTGGGTTTTCCCGGCATCCCACTGTGCCACAACACCTTAGATTACTAACATGAATGCATGGTTGCAGTGGGGTGGAGAGATGGCATTGGCTACGACTCAGCAAACTATTCAAAGGAACGAAGCAGGTATTCCATTGGCCGCACTTCCAAGGACGTTCCTGGATGCCATCCAGATCGTCAGAAAACTAGGGATCCGTTACCTATGGATCGACAGCCTCTGCATTCTCCAGGATGACGCCGATGACTGGGCACGAGAGTCTGCTCGTATGCACGATGTGTATTCAAATGCATATCTTACCATTGCCGCCAATCATGCCAAGAACTCCTCCGAGGGTTGCTTCAACATCCGTTCGCCGCGTCCTTCTTGCGACGGCGACCTCCCCGGATACGCGAGCAACGTACGTGTAGAGTTGCTGTTTGTCACTGACGAAATAGACTGGGACCACGGCCAGTTCCTGTCAGAGCCTCTTTCAAGAAGGGGATGGGCCCTTCAGGAGCGTGTTCTATCGCAACGCATTTTGCACTACAACAGCCGGCAGATGTACTACGAATGCAACCACGGAATCGTGGGGGAAGATGGATGCCGTCAACGGCGGCTGTTTTGTTCGCTCGATGTTTTGTTCGGATTAGAAGATGTCGGCACAGACCAAGTTCGTAACAAAGAGCTGGAATCGAACGAGAAAGACAATAAGAATGAGATGTTTTGTTTGTGGGATTCGCTGGTTTGGATGTACGGAGAACGTACCCTTACCAAAGCCTCCGACAGGCTTCCAGCTAGCAGCGGTCTGAGCAAGCTCTTTCAGAAGCACCTCCGCTGTCAATACGTGGCGGGATTCTGGAGTGACTCCTTGATTCAGAACATATCGTGGCGGGCCTTGGGGAAGACAAAACCCCCTCTTCAGCCCCTCCAGGATGTCGGTCCAAGCTGGAGCTGGGTGAGCTACCCTAGTATTGCCGGTAACCACAGCGATACTTCACGTAGGGAAATTGCGCACGTTCTGGATTGGAAAGTTGACCTAAAGAGCCAGCACAACCCCTATGGAGAGGTGAACAGCGCTTGGCTTCGGATATGTGGCCCTTTGGTTCCGCTTCTTGCCGCAAAGGTTGATTTTACGGACAACGACTTGCGGCGGCAAAAGGTGGGCCTCCAACCAAGCCCACAGATGCGCACTTCTTATGGAGACGACGATGAGGAGTGTTTGGTGCAGGTGGAATTCGACTACGAAGAGGTTGCGATATCAGAGAAGTGGAAAGAGCTGCAGTTGTACCTTCTGGTTCTACACTCGTATCTTCCTCCAGGCACTTCGGGGAGCGAAACAGAAACCAATGGTCAAGAATCTGCTGACGAATTCGACGTCATATGCAAGTGTCTAGTGGCGGCCTGTACAGATCAGCAAGATCCCGGGCGGATGAAAAGAGTTGGGCTTTCTTGGGTTCAAGGGCCATTGGTAAAGATGATCCTGGAGGACCAAGCAAATCGTCGCGAAGTGACCCTGGTGTGAGTCATTTGTCAATTAAAAGGATTAGGGGGAAAAGTGTCGATTTGTAGTTGCTCGCAGAAAGTTCTTGGCTACACCTTTGGTGTCAAACAATTGGCCCAGTTCCAGGCAACGCTGCGTACGTTGTTCCACCTACTGAAATGGGATAATAATTGTAAGTAAACATACGGAGTTACCAGGTTGAACCATTGAATTGTCATGTCTCCACTTTCATTAATGTTTCAATTATTACTCACAGCGAACCTACTCACTTTGACATCATACATCGTTCCCATTGCAGGCACCAAAACGACCAACATTCATTATTCGACTGGCCAAGATATTTACACAACATCACCCTTCTACACCTTTTTCCCTATCGACTACTTGCCTGAGGGCACTCGTATCTACAATTTCTTCGCGTCAAATTCAACACAGCCTTCCTACACATCACAACGAACGCACACGGTAACGCACGATGGACAAACTCAGCTTCGAGCTCATCTCTCTCATTCTGGACAAGTTAATAGAGACCGATGAAAATTTGGTGCTTGCGCCTTATGCTACCATCTCGCGCCAATGGCAGGCAGTTGTCGAGAGGCGCACATTCGCTCGCCTCAAAGTAACGGACTTGTCCTCATTCCAGACTAATGTTACTTCATCACTATCCCGCCTTGCAGCGTTGCGGTGCGTGATCCTCTCGATTAAACTGCCCACCAACGGCGAGTCGCGGGCGGACTACCGCCATAACCAATCGGTCGTCCTTGCCGCAATAACCTCACTCTGTGCCCAACTAGCAGCTGGGGAAGCCAAGCTACATGGCGATCGCCATGAGGACACTCCCGGCATGGGTCCCCTCGAACTAGCGATCAACTACAAATACATTCGGGAAGACTATCATGTCGTATCTCGAAAATCGGCTGCAATCAAACGGCATTTCAAGTTCCGGGAAAAAGATTTGGAGGCACTGCCCAATGTCTATTGCGTTTCAAGCCTAGAGATTTTGACCATAAATCCACTCTATCTCATCTGTAATCAAGGGTTTAGGGCCTCCGAAACTAGATCGATTCACCCCCTCGCGTCATGCCAGCTCGCCACCCGCTTCTCCGGCCTCAAAAGTTTCTATCTGCTGTACCGGGACCCGCCCTTGAAAAGAGCAGGACTGCGAAAGGCCACTCGATCCTCTCTGGCTCACGGGATCCAGATTCTCGGCCAGCTACCGCAGTTGGCCAAACTAAGTATCCGACGCGTCGGCTGCAGTAGTGACGATCCAGCCAACCACAGTTTTGAGAACAGCTGCTTGGAAGACGAGGACGAACAAAGTGGTGTCAGGGTGGATCCGCTGTGCGAAGCTGTCCGAAAGTTGGCCCAAAATGGTCGTCTCCAAGAGTTGATACTGAAAAACGAGCTCATCTCGCCTGACCTTTTTCGAGATCGTCGCAACCGACGCACTATTCTGAAACATGGCAACTATGACCGAGGGGAAAAGAAAGAAGCGGAGTGGCCTTCGCTGCGGAGTTTCACGATCTGTAGCGATTTAGTCGCGCCCAGCGGCAAGTGGTACTACACGGGCGACAAAGATCAGGTCGACCCGGAGCCGGCCGAGGATGTGCCCCAGCCTCCCAATGACGACCAAGACGACAATAATAACGAAAGGAACGCCGACGGTGGAGATTCCGACAAGGACGGCGACAACGACTCCGAGGCGGAAAGCGATGCCGACATAGATGATGTATGGGAGGACGCCGAAGCTAACGGTGCCAGTCCACGGCACTTCTGGCGTACCACACCGAGCCCCGAAGAGCTCCACCCCCTGTTTCTCGCTCTGGCTGCAGCGGTGCAGCGCATGCCGCGGCTCCAGGATGGCTACTTCTGCATTGCCCTGGGTGATTCTTTCAATTATAACCCCACGGCCATACGCCTTACATGCCATGAGAGGGGCGAACCCGTATGGAATCTGGGAAAAATGAGATACGAAACTGTGGCTAGTGACGAGACCCAGGAGCCGTGTCGCCTGTGGGAGATCGAATTCGGCGAGAACATGGCGTGGGAGGTGCCGCCCGAGCTGAAAAGGGAGTGCGTTGACTGGGTCGGGCCCGGTGGCAAGGTGTTGATCGGCCACGGTTATGGTGAGGACTCTGACTAGCACTCCAGTACACGATTGTTCATAGGGAGGGCGGGCAGGGTGCGCGAGTGATGCCATACTTCCCCCAACTGAATTACATGGAAGCATCTTCGATGTGTGCCCGAATGAACAATGATGGTACGAGGAATATTCTCATAGAGCAGAATCAACATCCGAATAGAGATGATCAATAAGAAATGGGTCTATCAGTGCGTTGCCGAATTTGTCGTCGACTTCGTGTAATTAATACAAACGGATGCCTGCATATCTCACGACCAAAATTGATTGTTGATTCAAGCCTCAACGTAAAGCGGTCTTCTAGAATTAATCGGGTGGAATTCATTCTCACCGCTCTCTAGCGATGAGAAATTCGTATTTTCAGTTGTGTGTCGTTGTATTGCAAGTCACCCGCACATTCTATCGAGACACTACCCAGGCAGCAGATATGAAGTTGGCGTTTTCTGATGTGCCAGATATTCACTCGCTACCTTGCGCCACATTGTTTGCAAAGCGACTGTTGCTTCCAGGCAAACCATTACTAGCCAACGCCGCCTCATAGCTCAACCCCGAAAATGTAGGCCCTGCTTACTCTCTTGAGCTTCCCATTCTCAACTATTCCTCCGACCCAGTATTCACATAGACATTCAGACTCCCATGGAGGAGAGAGCGCGATGGTTCTAGTTATTTGGCTATCCATTTTTCTTCCTGGCATATATATCTTTTTGGTCGTCTGTCTCGCAGCCATTTTCCCACGATGCTTGGAACATCTGCCATGGCTACTGCCAGAGCGCAGCGACACTTCTTTAACCAATCCCCGACGCATTTTCCCCATGCGCCGGGCCATAGACCAACCCTCCTTTCCCTACCCTGATGGTAAAGACGACCAAATTGGGGATGATGCCAGCACTGTATTTTTTCTGCTCGGTCGGATACACGACATGACCAAATATATGTTACGACGGCGTGAAAGAGGTGGCCTTCAGTCCCGCCTCGTGCGTGAGGCGCTTGACCCTGCCAATGTGCCGCGCGAGCGATGTGATTGTGGAATGTAACGTGAGTCAAGAGCGCGTGTTTCTAGAATGTCCTATTCTGACCACGTCTCCGTGCTTCCCCTTGGCTTTGCCAGTATGGGCCAGCTCATGTTACTAAGCACTTGCGCAACATGACCGCAGTTGTCACTGGCACAATCTGTTCGTGCTGCCTTCCCGCGACGAAGATACGAAGATACTGGATATCACTCAAAGAAAAGGCGAAAACAGCTAAAAGTTTGCGCCTAGTCTTGATACAGTATATCGCGTGTCGGTTTCAAACTTCCTCTTAGCAACTTAAGGTTAAACCCCAAGCTACCGTCACCCCCTAGCAACCGCCACTCATTTCGCACCAAAATCGTCGATTTCCCTCTGTTTTTAAAATAATATATTAAATCGTTAAAAATAGATAAAAATATACCTTTTTAATTATTTATATTCTTTTTCATTTATATTTAATATAATAGGAATAAAATAAATTTTAATTAATTTATTAAGGTTAAAATAACCTTTAAAATATAATAAGAAATATTAATATTTTAAAATAATTATAATAAAATTAAATAAATTATAATATAAATATTTAAAAAGAAAAAGAACTTTTTTAACGTTTAAATAATATATTAAATTTAAAGATATATAATAATTATTTTATTTTATTTTATAAATCTTTTTAATAATTTATATATAAATATAATATTTAAAATTAATATTAAAATTAATAAAATAGTTTATTTAAAACTTTTAATATTAATAGATATTTAAGTATATAATTAAAGTATATAGTTTAAATTTAAATTAATTTTAATTTTATTAAATTAAATAATTTTTAAAATTATAATAAGAATTTTTCCCTATATAAAAAGAATAAAAATTACATTTTTTAAAATAAAAGATTTAATAAATTTATTTTTATATTAATTTTTATATGTATATAAAGATATTATACGTTAAAGTATAAAATATTACAAATTATATTAAATACTATTTTATTTAATTTAAAATAATTAAATATTATTTTTTAAATACTATATATTTAATAAATTATAATAAATCGAAATTAATTTATTTTAACGTTAAAAAAGAAGGTGTTAAGTTTTAAAACGTTATATAACGTAAATTATTTAAATTATCTTTATTTATTATTTTATTTAATTTAATATGGAATTTTAAAATTAAGTATATTTATTTTTAAATCTTTTTTTAAAATACTTTAAATTAAAAATTTAAATAATTATTTTTATTACTTTATAAAGGTTAAACTTATTATTTAAAAACTTATTTTTAAGATAAAAATAATACTTTTTAAAGTATATCTTTATTTATATTTTTATATTTTAATAAAGTATTACTTTATTATTTATAATACTTTTTAAAAAATAAAGCTATAATTAATTAATTAAATTATATTTAAAATATATATTTTAGTAAAAAAACTTATTTAAATATTTAGTTTAAAATATACTTTAAACTTTATTTTTTAATTTTTATTTTAATTTTTAAAGCATATTTTATATATAAAAGTCTTTTATATTAAAGGGTGGCGATAGGTAGGGGGTGACGGTAGCCTGAGTCTTAACCTTATCAAGCAACAGACCCATTCACTAACAAATGGGAAAGAAGATAGATAATAGCTCGAAAATACAGTCTTGTTCATATTCAAGTAGACTGGGGTTGGCCTGATCTACCGTTTTATCCAGTCAATGGGTGCCACACTCTGCGAGCGCGGTTTGCTCGAGCACCACAAAGAGCCTTTCTTTTTCTTTAGCGACTCAAACCCGGCTCCTCGTATGACTCCTCAGCCCGATGCTCTTGCGTGTATGCATATAATCATGGCTCGCCCTCTAAAATTGCATTCTTAGCCATTAAACTCCCTTAGGCTCCTCACCTCTTCCGATCCAAAGAATACGGTATCAGACTCTGAAAAGCATACTACACCAATTCCTAAAGCCTCGAGTCGATACCATGCCCGATCTCTCGATTGCATGTATCATTGGTGTTTCGTTGTGGCTCGCTTTGGTCTACAGCCTCTATGTTCTTACATACGCACTTTACAGGAGCGTCCGATATAATTTACCAGTAGCTCTAGAGATCCCGCCACGGCCGGATTTGACAGCTGCTGTGGCTGTTTGGAAAGAACTCTGGGCCGGGAAGACTCCATCCCAAATGGTCGATGCGGCGCCCTCATACCTTGTGACTCACTCAGGCGGGATGCCAAGGTCAGCTCGATACCACGATGGCATCAGGGAGGTCACGTTAATACCGGCTTCGGATGTAAGGTCTTTGACTACAATGGAAAGGATCCGGCATCGCGTGGAAATGTGGCTGGGCCATAGGGTGGACTGGCATCCGTTTTCCCCGCTGCCGCCAATTTGCGGACCAAATGATGTGGTTGTGTATTGGAGGGTGAGTAAAACCGCTCGTGTCATGTTTGAATCCTCCGAGGGGCTACTAACTTTGTCCGCAGTTGGGATCCAAAGAGGTATCCCTGGTGCTGTCCAGCGACCAGGCCGAGCGATACAGAGCTATGTGTACACCACTCCAGGCTACTAACGCAGATTCAATGCTGCTGGCCTCGGTACCTGAAAGTTCTGCAAACTAAAGCCGCCCAACAGCCTCATCGCCAAGGGGTAAAGGCCTTGTTCCGGTCACTCACGGAAATGGAGATTCTGCCTCATTTCTAGCGGATGGCGGGTTAGATACGATAGCGAGATAGAGTCATTACTGAAGAAAGTGATAATTTGGCTGTCGGTGTGTGCGTGCCTTCGCTGTGGTTTAGGCGGCGTGTCTCTAAGGTGCTAGCCTTACTTGTCTCTACAGCGCATTTATCCCGTCGTCTCTACCCAAAACTATCATTACCGTGGCCCTCGCAGCTGTTCCGGCCATAGTCGAGTGAAATTCATTTCTATTCGTATCCCGTGCCCCTTTAGGCAAATGTGCCAGATTTGAAAGTAGCCATGTGCGCTAACTAGCTGCTTCCTTTCAGACAAGCACCGCTGATATTGTCTCGCATGTCGAGTATCATTTGCCGCATTCTCAGAAGACCTGGCATTATTTCATGACTCTAGTGGCTCATCATCTGCTGCCCCGGAAGCTCCGTAAGCCATCCCTCCGTATCCTCCGTCACCGTATTCTCCACAGCACACTTATTCATATCCGCCACCGGCTGCGTCTTCAGCACCCCCGGCATCCCAGGGCTGCCGCACCCATGAAACATGCAAGAGCTGTTGAGCGCGCGCTGCAACGAGTCGCCCTGCCAGCCAAAGACGTAGTCGGCGTGGGTGCCGTACCCCTTGCCATCCATAAACGACCACACGAACGGCTGCTCGGGCAGCAGCGTCCCGTCGGCGTCGCGGGGCCACAGGTCCTCGAACGCGCTTGTGTTCCACATGGTCTCGTACGCCAGCTGCGGCACCTTGACGGGGTGCGACGCGGGGCACCCGGCCCGGTTGAGGAACCCGCCGTCGCCCGCGGCTTTGTTGTTGAACATGTGCGCCTGGTGGTCCGGGCTGTCGAGGTTCACGCCGTCCCAGCAGGTCGGGAAGTGGTGGATCGCCATGATGCCCGCGGGGCAGGGGCGCGAGGGCAGCTCGTACGTCTCGCGGCCCCGCGTCAGGATGTCTTCGAGGCAGGTGTACCGCAGGCCCGGAAACTGCCGGGCTTCGCTGAGGTTGGTGGTGGCGGGACTGCCGACGGTCATGCGGAAGCCCTAATGCCCGAAAGGAATTGGGCGTTAGTTGGCTGGATATGTATTGTTCGTACCTCATCGCCGTCACTTACCGGCTTGAAAGCGCTGATGTACTCATCCCCATCGGTTTCAAAATCGCTCTCGGTGTAATAAATAGTCATCCCGCCCTTGATGTCGGGCGCGTCGTGGCCCTCGTAGCCCAACTGGGCGTTGGGGTACTGCGGCACGCGCTTGTAGGAGCCGTTGGTCGGGTGCCGGAAGTACAACACCGCGGTCCAGTAGTTGGAGAAGTCCTCGGTGTAGACGCAAGTCGTGCATGTCCCTTGCTCTCCAATGTCCCCCGTCATGGTCGCGTTGAAGGCGTTGCCGCCCACGATCTGGTGCACGTGGGCCGAGGGGATCTTGCCGGGCTCGACGAGCGGGTCCAGGCGCTGCGAGGACACGGTCGCGCAGCCGAAGCGCAAGGCGGCGCGGGAGAGGCCGGCTTGGACGAGGATATGAGACCAATGCATTTTGGAATTGGATTCTTCTAGTGAGCAGATCCAACAGTCAGGAGATTCGTATGAGCTAGCGACTGAGTCTTTTAAGGCTCGAAGAAAATGACGTCCAAAACACACTGTGATATGGCATGGCGTCTTTCAGGCTATTTGTATCTCAAAATGTACATTGAAAGTAGTTGTGAATGTTCCATCCAATGGGGAATCTGGGAGAAATGCCGACGTTGCCTTAATAAAGTAGAATCATCTTGATTGGTTGACCGATACGAGTGTATATTGCAAATTGCCGTAGTAGATTAGCCCCTTTTCTTGGCATCTTAACGCCGATGATAGGAGATCGATGTAGATCCCCTGGCATATCGCCAATTCGCTCATCCTCAAGGCCTGAGGGCGCCTATCAAGTTCATTGCAGGTGAAATTCTCTGCTCAGAAATATCCGACTAGTTGAACCCCTTGTAATTATCGGTGCAGGTCAAGTCCAATGACATCCCGTTCATGTTCAGACAGTAAGCATCCCGCGTCCCATTCGGGCTCATGACGTTGATATCGTGGGCACGAATATTGGCGCATGCCTTGTCGGAGCTGCAAGCCAGTGCACCGATGAGGGGCTGGTACTTCTTGCTAGTTTGGCCCTGGAATTTCTCAAAGACGATATCAGAGATGGTTAGAGGACTTGGGTATTGTAGGCAGAGCGTCAAGTTCTTCTGGCCGTAGCACTGGTCGATTTCGATGGCGTAGTCGACATTGTCGATTGTCATGCCGCTGTAGGTGATGTTGCGGACACGGCCGTCGCCGCCTCCGCCCTGCAGGTCACCCGAGATGGCAGAGGGCGTGTTGGGCCAGACTTTAATGCGAGCGCCGTCGGACGCATTGTGCATCGAGATGTTGCCGACCCAGATGTCCTCGACGATGTCGTAGGTGCCGGCATACTGGCCCAGTGACCCGACACTGATGCCGTGCGAGCCATTGCAGAACAGGTTCTGGACCAGGATGTTGGTCGAGTTGGGCTTGAAGGCGACGCAGTCTGTGGCACAATCAGGTCAGCTATCATCACCCCGTACCGTTTGCGCAATATCCCCAAAGCTTACCGTCGCCGTTGTTGATGACCGAATTCTGTATTGTCACTCCGTCACTACGGTAGGTATCCCATCCGTCCCTGAAAACTATCAACTTTATCCTCCACGCACCATCATAAAGAGATCATAAAAGGGGCTTACTTACGTATTCTTGGCCTCATGTTTGCTGGTGCTGCGGCCGGCAATGTCGATGTTGTTGAAAACCACGTTTGTTGAGTTGGCCACGAAGTGATAGTATTGCGGGCTGTATCTCAACACAAGGTCGGAGATGACGCTATCATGCAGGCCGTCGATGCCAAACAGAACAGGCCGTAGTGTGTAAATGTCTTTGGCATGGGCATCGTACCAGACCTGGCCATTCCCGTCTACCGTGCCGCCTGTCATAGTGCATGTTAGCAAAGCTTCGCCCTTATATGACGCGGCTCTCTTGGCGGTAACATACCACCGTAGATCCAAACGTCGTTTCCTCCCAACTTGAAGAATGAGGTGACATTCTGGAAACCGAATTTGAAAGAATTGGCTTGCCAGTAGGTGGTGTTGGCGGTAAACAAGATCTTGCCTTGGATGTCTGTCGAACTTTAGTATGCTTCGGGGTAAAATGGGAAATCTGCCCGCGATAAGAGGCGCCAGGGGTCGGCGCACCAATGTCAATGTGATTGAGAAAGGTCCAATCCATAGCAGTGCCAATCACATAAGTTTGGTTCTGTCTGAACACGGCTCGGCCCCCTTCGTTGCATTTGTTGAAGGCATCGAGGATGGCTGGCGAGTCATCGGTCACACCGTCGCCGTGGCTATCGACGAAGCACATTTTGCATCTCTGCTGGGGCTGAACGACGGCATGGTAGGGTGCCTTGGGCGAAAAGGAGAGGCTTGGGCGGGGTGAGATCCCATCTGCCGCGGTGGCCAAGCCAAAGGCTAGAGCAAGGCAAGTTCTCCATAAAGGCATCACCTTCATCTTGGCGACGGAGAAAGAGCGCACACCAGAAGACTATGCGCGACCAGAACTACAAGAATTGTAGGATAGGCCGAGGGATTGGAAAATGCAGATACGGTGGTGCTTCCATATTTACCCCTCGTGAAATGTTGATTATTATATGTCCAATTCATGAATGCCATTGCTCAAGTACCGATGATGTGGTACGATGCATTGGATTAGGTGTGGTAGCCACTCCACACTGCCCCTCCGGTTGCCGATGCCCCTTAAATCCACCCCGAAGGCGGGGCAGGCCACTAACTCTGTACGCACACACTGCACTGCGTAATTGGCAGATCCCAAGTAAGTGTCATGCTAGATAGGTGTAGTATCTATGAAACGTTCGATACACTCTCCTGTTGATTAATATTACATAATAATGGAACGTGGCATTGAGTGTATTGAGTTATTTTGGGACTCGACATTGAAATAACATTCATGGCGGTTTGCTTTCCCTTGAGAGTCTCCAAAGCCTCGGATCGCCAAGAGAACCCCTGTCCCCATACCAGTATATTATCTGCGTCCGCAAAAGTCCTGGAACATTCTTTTCCATTGGCATCCACTCCATGGTGATTCATTTAGAACATAGAATCCAGGCCTTATACGTGAAGCTCTTGGGCTACTGTATTTGAAATAACACACTGGATGCTCGAGATCATCCTGCTCATTCCTATTTATGTTGTTAATGGATGCTCACAAGTCCGCATGCGAAGGGGAACAATTCTTTGAGATATAATATCCTATGTTATGTTGGAATAAACAGGCTGTGTCTGGAATATCACTAATACGTGGAAACAGTCTCAGCTCGATTCGCTAAGTATCAGAAATTAGGCGGCATTATTGCATGCAGACCTACAGCGACCATCTTCGAGACCTGGTCCACCATCACATCCATCCCATACCAGATGCCCCTAGTGTTAGTAAATTTGGTAGTCGGTAGTAAAGTCTGGAACAAGCTGCAAAGCCTCCTGTTCCAAAAAATGTGTAGGAATGGCCTCAATCAGTGACCGGGTAATTAGTGGCGTGCGGTACATCACTGAGACGAAGGCTTTGGACTTCGCTGAACCTATGGTCGGCAGTTCCTGTAGCTGAGCTTTGAGGTACACAATGCGGCTGCTCGTTAAGCGCCAAGCCACGCTGATGGATCTGTCGAGGGTATGGAGCAAAATGCTGACAGCGCGTTTCAGTTTGTCACACTCACTTGATACGGCAAAGAGGTCGTGGGTTGACTAGACCGAATCCTCCCATCTTCGTAAAAGGCCTACTTGCTGCAAGAAATGGTCATTGATTGTTGGCAGAGGCTGTGTTAAGCCAACCTATGATTGGATGTATAATGACAAGGCATATCTGGTGAAGCTGGAGGTGAACGAATAATAGTTATTTCCGCCATACGGCCGCCTGTAATATGGGTTGAGGCTGTGAGCTTCGCCGTCATGCTCTTACGTAGGTGGCCTGCCGGCCGCCCTTGCTAGTTGTGTGTAGTGCCCTGATATTATTGTCTTGATCCGGAGACACGATAAACATGAGTCTGCTCGTACCACGGCCATGAAAGCCGGAACCCAACAAGTGACTGGGGTCTCTCTCGAGAGACACGTAGAAGTATATCACTGGTAGATACCATGTTAGGATGTGCGCCATGCTTCGGTGTGAGTGCCACATAGGCTGACTTTTACCCATGTCCTGTGCTTGTTCAAGAGTCTGTTCACCAAGTCGTTCCTTACACAAACCACCGAAACCTCCTGACCAGGGGCTGTTAGGCAGTTTTGACGCCCAACTTGGGCATACTTAATACAGCCTGCTCCCCCATTAAGGAAGCAGTGTCTTATCTCCTTCAGCTCATAGCCATCTGCCTTTCTACTCATTTCTTCTCTGGTATTCTCGAAGTTGCCATCCTGCTTCCTTACGGTCATTCACTCGCCCAAGACATCGCCGTGAGTAGCGACGCACCCAAAACAACTCATACACACTAACCGAGACTCCATTTTCACCCAGTTCATCGCAATAAACTTTCACCACGAGAACGGGCAGTACGTCGTACTTTCCAAACGACCGAGTACATAATTCACGGATCGACCGTCGTTGAACGAAATACTGTCGGTCGCCGGAAATGTACCAGAATATGGGAAACTTCAACAACTCCCCGGTGTATTACAACAACGGCCCGGTGTATCACAACTGCCCTGTGTATTACAACAACTACCTGGTGTATTACGACCCGAGGCTCAACACGCCGCCCGCGCAACGGAAGCATTCGCGGTCGAAGCAAGTTCTAATGACCATGGTGAACGGTTTGACTGGAGGGTTAGCGTCGGGATTAGTTGGTGGAGCCCTTGTCTCTTGAAACATCGTGTAAGAAACACACCGGCGTAGACCTGGCTGTGTGCTGAAATGGACGGCGGAGCAAAGGCATATCTACATATCTTATTCAAGGCAGACTGTAACTTCAATATTTGATTCGCTTTAACTATTGGATAACTGATGGCATATCCCAAGAAGTTGTGATCTTCGAGTGATGAGATAAAAGATATGGCCTTTGGCTGAGCAGGTTACGTTCCCGAGACACATTTGGCCAATTCACTAGACCCCCTCAGATTACGGGGTCGAAGTTGCCATGCTTGCCCTTGACAATCCCGTCGATGTCGCTTGTCACCCAGCCCCCGTAAAAGTCGCCGGGCTGCGGCTCCACCCGTTCCCCGTCCACATAGCAGTCCCACGGCCCCGCATAAAGCGACAAGTAGCCCTTGATGGCCTCGAAGGGCTTAGTCGGACTGTTGTAGGACCATATACGATTGGCAACGGTCCCTGCGTTGCTATTGCCGTCCTGGGATGGTGCGGTGATGGAGTAGTAGGTTGCCCGGCCCTTCCACTCACAGAACGAGGAACGAGAGGTTTGCATGAGCGGGACCAGCATGGAGGAGGGCGGGAGATAGTATGCTGAAGCAAATGGTCAGTATAGGTTGTTACTGTTGTCAGCGATATAACAAAAGGGGGATATGTCGTTTACTTGGCGGATGGTGCGTTTCCAGAACCCAATATGCCTCCTTGGTGTCGGCAATGAGCTGGCCGTTCCACTTGACTTGTAAGTGCCTGGGAGTGCGCTCCAGCAGCGGCGGCCTTGGAAACGACTGCACATTCAACTTGGGTTTCGCGGCCATGGTGGAGAGGTGCTTTGAGATAAACGCTTTCATCAATTACTTGGATCAATGTTTCTTAAGATATTTGTAAGTATTTGGAGCGAAGAACTTCGAATGCTTCTGGTATCAGTCGCCGGCGTCATCGACTTTCATCTGTACTTGAGGATTGCCAAGTTGTGGCTTGCTGCTGAGGCCAGGGACTGTGGCTGGAAGCGAAGTACCCCAGACCAGAAATGGAGAATTGGAGGGCTGCGTCATAGCGCGTGGCTCGAACTTGGTCCAGCGGACGTAGCGAGTCAACCCCGCCAAAACCCTTCCGAACATTTGACAAACCCGCGCCAGCCTGACACGCCTGGAACTGCCCAAATCCCCACCCATTTAGTTTGGATTGGGGGTGCACCTGGTAGGGGAGCAGCGCTGCACTCTCGCTCACTAACCTAAAGTACAGTCAGTACTACCACCTTCGAATCCCGCCACTATCGCCAGCCAATAAACCATCTCTCCTTGAAACACCACTTTCGCAACACCAACGATACCCCTAGATTGATACATCTCGTCGGCCGCCCGAGTATTTCGATACCTACCGACCGACCCTACATCTCGAAAGTCCGATTTCCCCGACCACATCCACCCCAGATCGTCAAGATGAATAACCGGGCAATCGAGCTCGAGTTCCAGGCCTCGGTACGTCCCCATCCACCAGCTGCGTGCGACACAACGCCCGACAACCCAACCCCATGCCTTTGTCCTCGACACGAACCTGTCGCAAGAAGGCAAATAGAAATGATGAAGAATCTCTAGCTAACATTTTGCCCCTCGCGCCCAACAGTTCATCGCACGCCAACTCCGCAACGACGCAAAGAAGGCGCGGCGCCAGGACGGCACGCTGCGCAAGCAGATCCAGGACCTGCTGAAGAAGGGCAAGAAGCAGCAAGCCTACCAAAAGGCCAAGCTGCTGCTGGCCCAGCAGTCCCTCGCCGACAAGCTGGACAACCAGGCCGACCAGGCCGAGCTGCAGGCCTCGCAGATGAAGGCCAACAACGCGATGAACCGGATGACGGCCATGGTGGCCCAGTCGACCAAGGTCATGGGCGCGGCGTCGCGGTCCATGAACTCGGAGCGCACGCTGTCGGTCCTGGAGCAGAACAAGCAGCAGAACGACGAGCTGGCCATCAAGAGCGCCATGCACGACCAGGCCGTCGCCGACACCACGAGCCAGCAGGTCAGCGAGGACGCCGTGCACGAGCTGCTGGGCCAGCTGGCCGACGACGCCGGCGTCCAGCTCAGCGCCGAGTTCCAGACGGCCCAGCCCTCGACCGCCGAGCCCGTCAAGCCCCAGGCCGCCGCCAACGAGCCCACCGCCGAGGAGGAGGATGCGCTGCAGCAGCGGCTGCGGGCCCTGCGCGCATAAGGCGGGGATGACGTGGAAGCGGCAGATTCATAGAAGAAGAAGAAAACATCACTGGATAAAGTACCAAAAATGTACGGGCGGGGAAAGTCGGAGTGGGCATCCTGTGGCCTGGTTCCTCCCCGCAGTGTCGAGATGCTGGAAATCCATATACCAGCATGTGGGTGTTGGCGATATATGTTGAATCAGAGGTCCAGGCTGGGGTCAGTGGCGTAGCTCACGACCCAAGCCCATCCCCTTCAGCTTTGAGGCGGCAAACATCGAATTAAGCGCCGCGGTCACAGACACTATAGCATGGAAATGACGCAGAAAGAGGCAGAGCAGAAGAGCAGAGAAGACGGCATCATTGGGAATAGGCTTGGTCTCCTTTTTTCTCCTTTTAGTTCCTTTTTTTTCAACTGGATTTGGTATGGGAGTCTCCTGGGTTTTGCGTAGTCATTTTGGTCACACATCATATACTCCCATCGTTTCACCAGACCTGGTCCTCCTATCCATCGCAGCAGAATGGTCAATCCGTTCGATGCAATGCAGTGCTTCTCTTTAATTCGTGAATTTTGTATCTAAACCCTCTTTCCGTGGCTTTCCAGGAACTTTTCCATGAACGCTACCACCTCTCATATGCCATCCATAACCGAAACGCCGCGTCTTTCTGTCTTGTCTCGTCTTGTCTTTGTCTGATCCATCATTTCTCGTCATCAAACCTAAGAAAACAAGTCGCCTCATGCAAACCTCATAAACCATAGCGATACCTCCCTCACGCGTCTATCGTCTACATGTACAGACTAGCCACCGCCGTGATATCCCGCTTAATCATCTCCTGCGCCTCCTGCATCTTCTGGTAGAGCTCGGGGTCGCCGATGATGCGCGCCGCGTTCTTGACCTCGCGGCACGTCTCGTCGAGGCGCGTAATGGTGCGCACGATGGTGCCCTCGAGCACGTCGGTCAGGTCCGTGATCTTGCGGAAGCTCATGCCGCGCGCCCACTCGTAGACGACCTCGACCAGGCCGAACCGGGGCCGCGACACGAAGTCGTTGCTGTCCTCGGCCGACTGGATCACTTGATGGAGGGTCTGGATGCCGTTGACCTTCTCCGAGATGTCGACGACCGTCTTGATGCCCCGCTCCAGGTTGCCCGGCAGGTTCGGCACCGTGTCCGTCTTCTCCTGGAACACAAAGGCCGACAGCAGCGCCGCGATCTCGGCCGGCTCGTACTCGGCCAGCACGTTGTCGAGGATGAGCTCGGTGAGGACGAGCTCGTCGGCGCTGTGGATCTCGCAGGCCACCTTGCCCTTGAGCTGGATGCGGGCCTCGGCGTCGATGAAGCTGAGGTCCTTGAGCACCTGGATGCGCTGCTCGTAGTCGGGCAGCAGCTGCAGGTTCTGGTTCGACAGCGACTGCCGCAGCGACGCGATCGTCTCCTTGATCAGCCACTGGTCGTGGCACATGGCGAAGTGCTTCAGGAAGTGCTTGCACCAGAGCGGCGCCTTGTCCGCCGCCTCGGCCTCCTCCTTCTTGCGCCTGCCCATGAGCTCCTGCAGCGGCAGGCTCTTGATCTTGCCCAGGTCCATCTCCTCGTAGACCTCGGGGTCCCACGACTTGCAGAGCGAGAACATCTTGTCCTTGGCCTTGACGTACCCCTCGCCGCCCTGGAAGACCTCCGGCACGATACCCTTGGTGAGTTTCTTGGTGAGGCACTCGACGTCACTAAGCGGCACGTGCACACACCGGAAATGGATGTCCTTTTTCTTCTGGGGTAGATGCGTGAAAGCGTGGAAGAAGGACGGGGTAAAGGGTAGTAAGTCGGTTGAGTCGCGAGTCTCTCGCATAGCCCGGATCTCGAATACGTGAACGGTGGGCTGGCCGCCTAACGTCTTCACGCTGATTCCGTCAGACAGAAGAATGCCAGGAGTCCGCACGCCGTCCTTCTGGAAAACAATAAGGCGTGACTGCGAGAACATCTTTCGCCCGACAGGGATTGTGAGCAACCCCTGGTAAAGCTCTTGGGTCATCTGGCGGAAGTTCATGGCAGCTTGGTGGCACTGGTCCATGACAGGATCGCAGACGTCACAGGAGTCCCGCTTGATCTTGGCCAGATCGGCCTCCGAGACCTTGACGGCCTTCTCATGCTCCGGCAGCAGCTGCTGTGTTGCGTGTTCGGAGAAACTACGCTTAATCATTTCCTCGATCTTCAGGGCTTCAACACGCAGCAGGTTCAAGATCATGTTGTACGTGAGTCTGAACTGGGACCGGAGCTTACTAGGTTCTCCCAGGATCATCTTCTGTAGATCGAGAGCGGGAGGCGCCTCGTCTCCACCGCCCGGGGGTACGATGATGACAGAGCCAACAGTATCCAGACCTCGGCGACCAGCGCGACCGGCCATCTGGGTGTACTCGCCGGGTAGCAAATTCCGGAAGGAGTGGCCGTCGTGTTTGCGGTAGCCCGAGAAGACGACTGTGCGCGTAGGCAAATTGAGACCCATGGCGAAAGTCTCAGTCGCAAAGAGCACCTTGACAAGGGTCTGGGCGAACAGGATCTCCACAACCTCCTTGACAATGGGCAAGAGACCACCATGGTGCACGGCAATACCTCTGGCAAGCAGCTCTCTCATGCGAATAATCTGAGGCAAGTTGCGATCATCGGGCCGCAGTCGCGCTACTGACTTCTCGATGATCATGTGAATGTGGCTCTTTTCCTGTGCAGTAGAGAAATCTTGGTTGCTGAGGGCATCCGCATTCTCCTCGCATCGCTTCTTCGAGAAGACGAAGATGCAAGCAGGGAGCAAGTTGGACTTCTTCAGGAACTGCACCATATGCACCCAAAGGTTCTTATCTTGCGCCATCGAAGTGAAGCCACCAGGGCGGCCAGCTCTACCCATGTGTCCCGGGTTATGACTGGCTCTTGGCGGTCCTCCACGACCTCGCTGCTGGCCTCCACCCCCACGCCCGCCGCGGCCTTGCTGGCCACCACGCTGGTTTCCACGTTGGTTGCCACCGCCCCTTCCTTGCGCAGCAGCTGGAGGTAACATCTTGTCCTTGCCGCGGAGTGCTTGGTCGGCAGCCTTCCATCCTGCCTCGCTGAACTTCTTGTCAGCGCCCACGATCTTGTGAATGTCCTTGTTCGCCCAAAGGTAATGCTCGAGAGGAATCGGACGCTTTGGCGTGGAGATGACATAGATATCCTTTTGTTTCGTGCGGCCAACCCAGGATGCGAATTCGTAAGTGTTGGGCACGGTAGCGGAGAGCAGAATAAGGGATACATGCTCGGGCAGCATGATGATGACCTCCTCCCATACCACACCACGCTCGATATCGTTGACGTAGTGCACCTCATCGAAGATGACGAACTCCACATCTCGGATGATATCTGCTCCCCTGTAAAGCATACTCCTCAAGATCTCGGTGGTCATGATCAAACAGCTAGCCTCAGGATTGATCTGAACATCACCCGTCAAGATACCCACTTCATCGAACTCCTGTCGGAAGTCACGGAACTTCTGGTTGCTGAGCGCCTTGATGGGCGAGGTGTAGATGGCCTTGGTCATGTGCCGCGCCGCCAGCGCAATGGCGTATTCGGCCACAACCGTCTTTCCAGCCGATGTATGCGCCGCGACAAAGACCGAGTCGCCGTTCTCCAAATGGTAAACGGCCTCCTTCTGGAAGTTATCGAGCTCGAAGGGCCACTCTCTGGCCATATTGGGAACCAGCTCTCGGAAATTGGGAATGTCGCGTTTGATGTCCACCATGTGCGCCCACTCGCGCCCAGCTTTTCTAGCGCTGGACAAAGCAAGGTTCCCGTGGGGGTTGAGTGCAGGGAACTCGACGGGCAGAAGCGCATCGATGTCTTCGCCGTCCTCCTCTTCGCCCTCGGCCTCGGCATCTTCAGCAGCGGCGCCATTGGCCTTGGCTCCGTCGACGTCTTCAGATCTCTCAGGGGCGTTCTCGGGCTCTTGGTCCAGCGCATCTTCCACGGCCTTGGCGTCAGACTCGCTGGCCTTGTTCTTCTTCTTCTTGCTGAAGTCAATGCCTCGGTCCAGCCCGGGGGCGATCTCCAACAGGCCGCCCTCGGCACCCAACTTGATGACCCGTTCCAGTTTGTTGCCCGATCCGTTCGCCGCGCCGGGAGTCGGTCGGTGAAGCTGGTCTTCCGAAGCGGCAATGGCGTCCACGCCTTCCAGCCCACCGGGCGCGAAGGGGACGAAGCCAGCCGCACCCCGGACAAAGTCGGCGCGACTAGCGGGCTTCCTCGCCATACTGGTGGAGTTCTTGGCGGTGGCGCTGTTGGCCGGGACGGTGACATTTTCGTAGCCGACGACGCGGCCCTCGAGGCCCTGCCGCTTGAAGCGGGTGACGGTCCTCGTCTGGGTGGGGGCGATGCGGAACAGCTCGGTCAGGTCGGCGGGGGCGTCCCAGCGCTGCTGCAGCCGGTTGAGCCATTCGGTGTTGAAGGTGCTCGAGGGCGTCAGGAAGTCGCGCTCGAGCTGGGCCTTGACCTCGTCCGGGTCGGGCTTCACGCGCTTGCGGGGGCGGCGCTGGTAGAGGAGGTCGTCGATGTTGACGTCGTCGGCCGACTCGGTGGAGAGGCGGAGCTCGCCCAGGATTTCTGCGAGATCCGGCGACGCCATGGTTGTCGGGTTGGGGCGTGCCTGCGTATCTGGCTGTCGGGTCTTTCCAACAGGATACAACAGAGAATCTCGAAAAGTTTGTGCTGGAGTGTTGGTGAGATCTACAGAAATGGGCAAGGTGCTGGTGGGATGTTGGCAAGCTCCATTGAGCGCCTGGAGCTTTGTTCTAGTGGGGGGTAGGTGGGGTCTGGTTGACCTCATCCCAGAAGTGACATCAAATAGATACCGGAACAACCAGGCCAATTGCCTCTGCTTAAAGCACTCAATTGGAATAATCAAGTGGAATAATCAGTTGGGATAATCAGTAGTATAAACGGCCGAGGGATATATAGTATTCAATTGCGCGAGTGGAATAATCGCCTGATTACTCCTATACCATTATTGTATCTATTGCCAGCTGCCGGGAGAAGCCTGGCTATTTGGTTAGTCCGGTGTCGTCCCTACTGCCCATCCCTCCATCCCTTCATCCCTCAATTCTCCCAACTGAGGATGCAACCGTAAAAGGGATGCTTACAAGTATCTACTGACTATTGCTTTGTGCTTTCTTTCTTCGTTGAAAGACAACTCGAAAGCTACTGCGGGCAAACGCAGATAGGCAACCTAACATTGGGGTTTCCGGTTTCCGGGTAAATACAGATCTGACCTGAGATTCACCCATCTACATTAGTCCCATAGCTTGGCATTGCCTTAGGGCCCGGCAGGCAGAGAGTTCGTCATTGATATTTACGCAGAAGAAACCGGCAGCGTCCCGTCACCTGGTCACTGCTTTTTATGTGTTTGTATGATTCGGGACGCTTAGAGTAGAACAGTCTGTGGAATCTTGTTTCGGTCTTGTAATCCAGTGAATTTGCATTGGCAATCCGTCTCACCTAGCTGGGCACAATAACGAGTGGCTACATCACCAGCTCCGGCGACTGGTCGGCAATTTCATTAACTCCTGCTGCTCCATTGCCTCCTCCGTAAAGGGAGGCAGATCCAAACCAGCTTCCCCCTAGAAGCATTTTCCTTCACTCCGAATACACAATACTCAACTATTTACCCGTACCGACCTTGGACAACCCTCACATATAACCAGTAGATCCCCCCTCTCCTTACCTGAGTTGCTTATGTTTAGCATCTCAGCATGTCCAATCAGTGTCCCTATTCTCGTCCTCCTCATCTACACCCCGTCGCCCGATTCGACACGCACTCGGTGGTGCAGGTCGGATTCGGGCTCCGGCAACTCCGTCAACTTAGGCAACTGGGGTAACGTCGGCGACCCCGGCAACGTCGGCGACCCTGGCAACGTCGGCGACCCTGGCGCCGTCGGCGACCCCGGCGACCCCGGCGACCCCGGCGACCCCGGCGACCCCGGCGATCCCGGCGATCCCGGCGACCCCGGCAACGGCGGCAACGGCGGGTCGATAGGATAGGCATTGACAAGCGCCAGACCAGCCATGGCGGCCAGTGTCAGAGTGAGTTTTGCTGCAAGCATGGTGAATATGAAGGAAAAGATTTTCCTGAGTGATTCGAGAGGGGTATTGATACAGAGGATACGTCTCAGGGTATATGGGGTAAGTCTTGATTGATGATGTGATGTTTTCTATATGTCTGCCGATGAAGGGGCGTTACTGGTGAATGGATACCTGCGCTGGTGAGTGTCGCATTGATGGTGAGAGGATGCCCAGAGTGGTCGGGGGCGGCCTCTTATACGCGAGCCTTGAAGTCATCGGGACGAAGAGCGCTTCTCTCGCAGCATGCAGAGGCTGCCAACAGGGTGTTTCGATCTGCAAGAGTTGTGTGTGTAGTATGTTGGTGGCGGCCAAGGGTGGCACACCGCTGCGGCCGAACCAGCACAATTGAAATTTATATGACGTAAAAGAAGAAGTCAGTTACGACGTTTTCTTGTTGATATACCCGTTTGCTCGGCCCTCGGCGTCGAAGCAGCAAGTAACGACCTGTACGGGGTCAGGGAACGGCATTATTGGCATTATTGTCTTTACCTTGAGCCCAGACACTTGGGACTTTGAGCATCTTAAGCTTCCCTTGTCCGCACTGAACCACAGATTGATAGATGGAAAGACCAGCTAAAGTCTTAAGATGACATCCCGGGCAAATATTAAAAGGTTTGACATTATATATAAATATGTATAGGTATGTCTATGAAGACGAGTTCCCCCACAGAGCCGCAAAAGGCCAGCCCAACCAGAAGCCACAACCCAAGCCAAGCCCGGCACTTTTCGACGTGACCGACAGCGACCAGGACGGCACCGATGCGCACCTTCTTACTCGTTCTCGCGGACGTCGATGACCGTCGACTTGAACTTGCGCGCAGGCACCTTGCGGTTGAACAGGATATCCGCCTCGCGGTACGACCGATGCTTGAGCTCCGGCAAGAAGAAATACGCCGAGACAAAGCAGACGACGGCGGTCCCGCCCCAGACATAGCCGCACTTGCCCGCGATATTCCCACCCGTCGGGTTCAACATCCACGACGCCAGATAAATCATCGGGATCTCGGCGACGTAGTACGCCGCGCGCCCCACGCCCGTGCTCAGCGCGCGCAGGCGCACCGACGAGGTCTCGGCGATGATGGTGTACGAAATGGGGCCGAGGGTGCCGGCGAAGACGAAGGAGATGATGACGCCGAGGCAGGCCTGCGCGTAGTTGGTCGCGCTGTTCTGCTGGATCGAGGCGCAGACGCCCAGCAGGACGAGCAGGAGGACGTTGGTGGCCGTGCCCCACAGGTAGATGGTGCGGCGGCCGAACCAGGCCGTCAGGGGTAGGGACAGGCCGTTGGCGACGAACTGCAGGCACGAGTTGATGAGGTTGAGCTGGAAGGCGAACTCGGATGTCATGCCGGCCTCTGCAAGGAATAGGTGGTCAGCGATGCAAGTTGATATGTTGGAAGACAGATGGAGACTCACGTTGGAAGAAGTAGGTGGCCTGGTTGGCAATCAAGTTACCGGCAAAGTTCTGCGAGGCGTACATCAGGCAGGTGATGATGGTCCGCCGCCGGTCGACGCCCTTGAGCAGGTCCAGCAGGGAGGGCTCGCCGCCCAGCTTCTTCTCGATCTCGACGGTGCGCTCCATCATGGCGAGCGTCTGCTGCGTGCCCTCCTTGTGGGTGTTGCTGCCGAGGCGCTCGATGGACCGGAGGGCCTCGGCCTTCCGGCCGCGGCGGAGGAGCCACCAGGGGGACTCGGGCGCGAGGAAGATGAGGACCATGAGAGGCAACTATACGTTGAACGACCGAAATGGTTAGCAACTGTTCTCGCCAAGAATAAAGACCAACGGCAAGGGGGGCTGCTGGGCTACTCACGGGGAAGATCCACTGCAAAGCCAAGGGGACTCTCCATGCCCACTCATCGTCCCGCTTGTTGTATGCATATGTGGCAGCCGCGACGAGGATGGAGCCGATGGACCAACTCATCTGCAGGGTAGCCGTGCAGGCACCTCGAAGGGCCAGAGGCACGATCTCACTGGCATAAGCCGGGGCATTGGCAATGAAGAAACCCCAGGGTACACCCTCAAACGCTTGGCCAATGACCAAGAGCGTCAGCGAATTGGCCTATAGGATTTAAAGTTCAGTCAGTTATGTACCCTCTCGATTTTAATAGATTTAAGACTGCCGCCAATGTGGGCTAAGAAGGGGATGTGCCGCTTACGAAGAAACTAATGAAGATGGTGGCGTTCATCATCACCAAGGCTAGGAGCGTAGTCCAACGGTACCCGAGGCGGTTGGTGACGGGGCCGGCAGCGAAGACGCCGACGAAAGCGCCACACTGACCGGCCTGGAACAAGGAACTCTGCCACTTGGTCTCGATGGACCATTCGCCATTTGCCTCTTGGATGCCATATTGCCGTTTGAACGCGGGAAGGGCGACGAAGTTGCCGTTGAGGAACATGTCGAAGGATTCCATGACCTGCGCAGGGGACGAAATCCGATTAGCTCACTTTCTTTTGGGCGCTATACGGGTTTGGGCAGGTGGGCGTAATGCATGCATGTTGCAGCATGTAAGCCACGCCTAGCCCGACGCGGCCACCACCCGTTCTTCCCGCCCGCCACCCAAGACACGGATACGAAATCTGCATGCTGGGTAAAGGGTAAAGGCGAGAAACAGAGACAGAGAGAGGAAACTAACAATGGTGAAGCACATGATGAAAGCCCAGGCGCAGGCCTTCGGGTGGCTCTTGACGGACTGCCAGAGACCCTGCGAATGCTCGTGGTTCTCACCGTCGAAGGCATCGTTCATGAGATCCGAGCTGGCCAGGACCTCGGCGTGAAGGATGTCGACTTGGTGGTCGCTGTGCAGACCCTCCTTGGTCTCCTTGGTATGGGGGTAGTTGTCGTCGGACGACATCTTCGCGGTTCGTTGAAGTGGCAGGTCTGTTCGTCCGCCCACAAACTCACTCACGCGCGCTATTGTCAACGGCTGGCAAGATAGACCCGGACCACCTGTGTAGGAGAATACAAGGTGAAGATGGGGCTTAAACGGTGTGGTGGACAGGCCAAGAAAGACAAGAGGCCAAGAGCGAGTAGGGAAGCCCGCCAAGTTGGGAGCTTATATAGTCTTGACTTTATACATCCTGTCCCCCTACCCGGCCCGCGTTGGTCCAGACCGACCCCCGTCATGTTTGTCTTGTCGCGTTCGTTGGTTTGTTTTCCCCCTCTCCCCGTATTTCTGGGATCTTGGGGAAAAGAGCGGGCGAGGTGAGATTGCGCATGGGCTTCCCGGGACCGTCACTCGCGTAGTGGATGCGTCTGCGACAGATGAAAAAAAGTGCGCGCATGATACGTGGATCAATTTTCTGCAGTGTAGAGTTTAGCGAACCCAATTCGCTAACGTGAGAGTCCCCCTGTAGGAATCCGGGGACGTGATGGGTGCGCATCTCGCAGGGCCACTTGGGACAGCCGGGGGCCCCCTAACGAACACCCCCTGGAGATTCCTCCCTAGCTGTTGCTGTCCAGTCCAGTCCGGGGCGCAACCCCGAATCAGTTCGTGGAGCCCGCTCTGGCTACCACCACTACCCCGCATAACCCAAAGCTCCCCCCAGTTCCCGGCTTCCCCAGGCTCAATCCTTCCAGCCTTCTCCGCACTTTCTCCAGATGACCGGCCTTTTTAGCTTGTGTTGCATTTATCCACGACCAACAACATCCCCGGTTCTTTTTGGGGAAATGGTCGCCTCTCGAGCCATTCCGACCCTCTGGATGTTGCATGTTATTTGTGAGTGTTGACGCCTGTAATTACCCCGAGGGCGCATCCATCCATCCGTCTATCCCTCTTATCCCGGGCACTAGGCGCTCTACATCGCAGTGGGTATGCATTTGCTGTCTCTGCGTCGTTTACTCGCCCAATCACTGGGATCGCGTTGCTCGTCGGGACAAGTCAGAAGCAAATGCAGCCACCAAGAAAGCCATGCGTATCAAGTATAGGTAGAGACTCGCCCTCTCTTGCGATACTTGGGACCCGAAGCAGAATCCCACCGAGACAGGGCCGGTACCATGTGGTGAAGTGAGACGAATCAGTTTCCAGCTTTCGTCCCGCTCACCGCCCCAGCTGACTTTGTCTCATACCCAGGGAGATGGGAGAAGGAAACATGTATATACCCAAAGGAGCAGGAACATTACAGGGCCAATACGTGCACTAGGTCAGAGTAGTTAGGTGACACGACAGAGAAGAGCTGATTCTGGGCCCATTCCTTCGGGAGAGCGACTTTTTCGATGATGCTCAGTACCCAATCAAACAGCCAATCCACCCCTTACGACACGAGTCGGCCCTGCTGACCGGCCGAGTAGGTAGTCTCCCTTCCCAGAAAATTTCTTGCATTCTGTATCCAAGCAGTGGGGGTATGTAGCATGCCATAATAAGCAAAACATCCATGCTGCAACCATCACGGCGAAAGATTACCACGTGGTATGGTTCATCTCTCCGACTCTTCACCAAGGCCGCGGCTCTCGCTTACTGACACGTGACGTTACTTGAGCTCCGGACACCGGGTATATCCCCTTTCCTATTTCCTGTTGGTTGCAACGACTCCTTGAGTATCGAAATTGCCAGTGCTGGGTACGGCTCATGTGACCCAGTCCAACCCCGGCGGGTCGGGCGCGAACTCTCGCGGTGTCACAGCCGAAGTGTGTAAGAAACGCAATGTCATCATGACCGCGTGGTGACCGCACAAACGGCGCGTCGGATGCTAGGTACAGGGCTCTTACTGTCGCCTAGCCGTATTTACTAGTAGACCCGGGTAGGTAGACGGACCAGTAGGCCCGATATCTGTTGTTATATTTGGTAATGCATCATCAACCACCGAAGACCTGCTGCCATCCGAGCACCACCCCTTGGTCGGGGCCCCCTTACAGCGTTGGCCACACATTTTATAACCATGTGGCTGGAAACTACTGTAGGGATGAGAGGCAGAAGAAAGGGAGCATCTGGAGAGGCCAAGGCGCTTGCTGGGCGACGACAGGCTTACCCTAGCTACATGGTTGCATGGCGCCAGGACACTCTGCCATTGGTGATGCCAGGTCCCAGCATCCACCTTTCCGCTTGAAACCTTCGTTCCCGCCCCCATAGGACATCTATTTCGTATTGGAGAAACAATACAAATTCCCGGTCATCACCGCAGCGATTTGGCGCATAGCATACTCTCTTGACACAAACACACATAACGGTTGAAGTTGAGAAACGGAATTGGAGTTTGTCAACTGGGAGGTAAGCTTAAAAACAAGGTACAGATTAGTGCGACGCTCAGGCCCACGATCTCGTTTTCCCCAGTTATCGTTTCCAGAACATATGTAGGCCAATCCAGAATCTCAGAATTGCATTTGGAATGTCGGATAGAGAAGGCATTCGAAATTTGGTGTTATGTAACATGTCCTCATTCCAACTCGGCTCTATTGCACGCAAGCATTCTGTTAAGCCAACCATGCCGTGCAACACTACTGGGTGTGGGCATTGCGCACTTGAGGATTACATCATTGTGTTTGTGTACTAGCACTTGGGTAATGTGACTGAGTGGTATGCATATCATTCATCATTAAGCAGGGTATAATCTAACACGTGTAACTATGTGTGAGCCGATTCGCATCACCATAGCCCGTCCATCTCCGCCATAGCCTCTTCTTCATCCGCGTCCGCACTCCTCTCCACCGGGGCAGGTGGTTGTGGCTTAGGGGCCGGACGCGACTCCGCCGCTTCTGCTTCGGCCATCAAGGCGTCCAGATCATCTTCGTCATCATCATCGACGAATGGTCCCGACTTCTTGTTGGGTTTTGACGCTGCGGGTGGCTGTGGCGGCTTCGACGTCTGTGCTTCCGCCTCGGCCATCAGCGCATCCAGGTCGTCTTCATCATCTGGCACCGCTGGTCGTGATGGTATGGATTTGGAGGCGGCGGGTTTGCCGTTGCCGAAAAGAGACCCCCCGTTTCCGAACAGCGACGTCGACGGAGCCGCCCGTTGTGCTTCTTCCTCGGCCATCAGGGCGTCTAGGTCCTCTTCTTCATCTGGTTCGCCACCCGGCACGTTGGCCGCGGGGGCCGCGGCCTTCTTCGAGCCCCTAGGCGTAGCGTCATAGATATCCTCGTCTCCAAACAGACCGTCGCCGACCGCAGGCGTCCGCGGCCGCTCGCTGGAGTCCCCATTGTTCTGGAAGATGGGAGCGATCCTGGCAGGGAGCACGGCCGCGTCCCGACCGAGGATGTCGGTAATGATTTCGGGCACCTCGTCTTCGTCGTCGGTGTCCCTCGGGGGCTTAGGCTTTCCTTCGTTGATCCACCCGATCCGCTCCATCTGCATGTGCTTGGTGTGGCCCGTCTTCTCGATCATGGCCAGGGCGTCGAGGAATTTGGCCTTGGGGAACAGGTCGTCAAGCCAGAGTTGGTAGAAGGACAGTAACCGTGCCGTATCCGAGAACTGCTCGCCCTAATTAGAAGTGCTCCTCTGATACAAGAGTAGAAACGTCGGGGAGTCTTACCTCATGACCTTTGCCCTTGAACTTCAGCTCGCGGGCTTTCCTCCGCAGCTTGGGTATGCCCTTGTCTGACAGTAATCGCGGCGCATCCAACTTCACATTGGGCACTCTCTGCTTCTTGGCCACGTTGACCTCTTCTTCAATACCGAGTCCGCTGGCATCTTTGCGCTTCTTTGGATTTGTGTCTGCCTTCCCCTTGGCGTTCTCGTCGCCCGAGTCCGCGAACGGATCGGCGAAGTCGTCGACATCGAAATTGTCTAAATCCTCGTCGACGGTAGGGCGGTTTGCTTTAGTGGAAGCCATATTTGGTGCGTCAGATATGTCTCCTGGAAATGTGGTGGCCGAGAGACGTTGCTATCAAGAGTGCTGGGGTGCATTGAAGATCAATTAGCTGGGAGACGCGTCGGGTCACTGCAATAGCGCGTCGTCGCCAATTGAGCGTTAATTGATGGACCCGGTTTGGCGGGGTGTAAGTTTTGTGGCTGATGGGATTCCAGCCCAGCCACATAGCCCAAAAGTTTCTAAGCCACCTCGATGCAAACTGGCAAAGGTCAGCAAAAGTAGTAGCCGAGATTGAGCCGCTTAGGTAATCCGAGCCGATTGGCAATTCGCGAATTGGAGAGCTCCAGCTTCGACCTCGATCCATTGACTGGAAAGCGCATTGAAAGAGGTTCTGGCAGCTCAAAGTACTGGACTGGACCACTCAATTGAGTCCGCCCGTCATGTCGACTCCTCAGCAACCGACCTACGTCCCCAGCAAGGTCTTGAAGACCGACTATCCTGTGAGTCCGCCGGCCCCGGTATTCAATTGGCGTTGTGATGGAAACTGACTGGCCCTGACGTTATAGCTCATTGACAATGACCCGTGAGTTTGCACCCCTCGAACCGACGACGACGACGATGCACCGATGCTTTGGAAATATCCCGGAGAAGGAAGATGGAATTGAAGGGTTGTTGGTACTGATACGGAAGCAGTCACTTCAAGCGAGTTGTTGGCTATGCTAGACCCTCCGACTACATCCACGGTGTAACGGCCGCCGCCGCCGGACCCGGCATGCTCTACGCTATGGAGAAGTTTGCCCCCTCGCAAGTGGGACGCGGCGGTTTCGCGCAAGCGATGCGCCTGACTGGTGTCATCGGCGCCATCGGCGGCTTCCTCTACTACTACCAGCGATCAACGAGTACGTCACATTCCCACATGGCCCGCGGCCTAAACCCAAGCCCAATCTTCCAGGCGAGAGATTTCGGAGGACTAACACTCGCTATGATTTTTAGTGCGCTTCTACGGCATGGCCGAGAACGCCCGCGAGGTTGACATGGACATGCGCGAGATGGTGGACAAGGTCAAGAAGGGCGAGACGCTGTACGGCGAGAGCCGGCTCACCCCCCACATGCAGGGCGTGGCCGCCCGCCAGAGCCGCTACTCGGCCCTCTTCATGTACGGCATCCCGTGGTTCAACTTTGTCAACCACAGCCAGCACGGCGTCGACACGGCCAAGTACTACCGCCAGGCCGAGCGCGAGCTCGAGAGCGAGCGCACTGGCAAGGCCCAGGGCGAGGTCGCTACTCTGATGTAAAATCCCACCAAGGAAAAGTAACGAGGAAAACGGAAATTGGGAGCAGAGTATTGCGATGGTGGTGCACGGAGCGGCTCAAATAGCGAGGGTCGTTGCCTCTCGAGAAGGCGGAAGTGGTGGAAAGGCAGGCAGGCAAAGACGCGGAGCAATCTGTACATATTGTATATCAGAAGCCGTCGAAACCAAGACGAGGGCTTCTCGGAGAGAACAGGAAGAAATCAAAGTAAAGCTGTCATTTGTCATTTGTGTCTCGCAACAAATCCTGGCTGGCCCGGGATCTACGGGTCATACAAATACTCCGCTAACCCAATCTCATGTCTTTACAAGTACCCCCTTGAAGATCAATCCTACAATATATACATATATACATGGTGTTGACCACTCACCACATCGAAGTATTGAAACTCGACAGGTCCTCCTCGACGAGTCCCAAGATGTGGTTATTGCCCGAGAACCAATCACCCAACTGCACATTCCTCATCACATCATCCGCACCACCACTACCACCCGCACCAGCCCCGCCACCATTAACATCTGCCGCGGCACCGCCCGGGTCGCCACCCCCGCTCTCGTCCATGGGCATGATGCCCAGCTGGCTCAGGTAGAGGTCGAACTCGTTGCCGACGGGCACCATGTCCTGGTCCCAGGCCTGCTGGGCTTTCGCCTCGGCGTACAGCAGCGCCACGTTGTAGAGCACCGTCGAGAGCCGGTGCAGCTTCTCGACGGCGGGCGAGATGCCGCACCCGGCCTCGAGCGAGCCGATGAAGCGCTCCAGGTGCCGCAGGTCCGACTGCGAGGCCTCCGAGGCCGGGTTCTCGATCACTTGGCAGAAGATGACGATGAAGGGGATGAAGGGGGCGTAGAGGATGGTCCTGGGGTGGCGTGTTAGATAGTTGAGAGAGAGGGGGGGAGAAGGGAAGAGGGAAAGAGAAAGAAACTTACCAGTGCAGGTATATCACCTTGAGACTCGTGTCGCTCATCATGTCCATGCATTGCTGGTGGCTCCGCATCGCCGCCCTCGCCGCATCCGTACACTCGTCCGCGAAAGTCCGACTCTTGCTGCCGCCTTTCGCACCGCCAGTAGCAGCAGAGTCCCCGCCACCGCCGCCAGCACCCCCATCATTCGTACTCGGCGGCAAGGCCCGATACGCCAGGGCCGCGCTGCTCCAGTACCCGACCTCGTCGCTCTTGAGGATGAGCGCGAACATCTGCGAGTCGCGATCGCCGCCCTGCGCGCGCGCGGTCGCCTCGTCGAGCAGCTTCTGCGTCTCGCGCAGCAGGAACTGCAGATCCACGATAACGGCCCGCACCTGCGCAGCGCGCGTCGACTCGGCCTGCCGCAGGGCCCCGGGGCTGTAGAGACGCTGGTAGATCCGTCCCTGAACCTCGGCGTGCTTGATCCACAGGCTCAAGATGGCGGTCGAGTGCCCGCTCCCCGCCACGCCGCCATAGTCGTCGTCGAGCGCCGTGCGCTCCAGCACGCTGGGGACGCCGATGTCGTAGTCCTGCAAGACGCTGGCGCGGCCGAGCCGGAGGCTCAGGCCCTTGTCCAGCATGTAGGCGCTCCAGAAGATGAGGGCCTTGGTGCGGCGCAGCTCGGGGGTGTCGCCGCGCAGGGTGTGCTCCTGGTGCAGGCCGAGGGTGCGGCACATGTTGGCGGCGCGCTCGGTCAGCAGCCAGGCGAGCGAGGGCCGCGAGACGTCGACGGCGAAGGAGGCGCCCATGAGCAGGGCCTCGCAGTTCTCCAGGGTGGCGGGCATCAGCAGGGGCAGCTGCGCGATGGCCGTCTCCATGTTGTACTGGCACATGGCCGTGCATTTTTCGAGGGTGGCCTTCTCGGCGGTGCCCGCGGGGGCGCGGATGCTCTTCTCGAAGAAGAGGTAGATGAGGCCCGCGTTGACGTTGAGGAACAGCGCCTCGGGGATGTCGCTGTGGTCCGTGTGGAAGTAGAGCCGGCGGCAGCGCTCGACAAAGACCTCCTGGTCCGTGAAGCACGTCACCACCAGCAGCATCATGGAACCGGGCGCCGACTGCAGCTGGCGCAGCTCTGAGATGACGAGCTCCATGGGCGGCATGGGTAGGTCCTTGAGGCGGACGGGGCCCTTGGCGCTGCGGTGCTTGCCATGGCCGTGGCTGGCGGCGGCGCTGGCGTTGTGGCCGTCGAAGTAGCTCCGCGTCGTGCTGCCGGGCCCCGTCCGCGAGTTCTGCAGCTCCACCATCTGCTTCAGCGACGACAGCGCCGCCTCCATCCGCGGGTTCGACCCGGAGAAGGGCGCCACCGCGATCGAGGCCGAGGCCACGAAGTCGGACGCGAAGGCGGCGTGGGCCGCTAGCGACGTGGAGCCCTCGAACGTCTCGGAGTCGTCTGGCTCGAAGACGGTCGAAGTATCATCGTAAGGCGTTTTGGACGGCGATAGATTCTCGGACGCGCCGCCCGGCGTTGTCGTTGGTGTGTCATTGTTCTGCTGCCGCGTCCTCCTGTCCTGATCTGACGGTGTATTAGAAGACGATGCTAGGGAATTGCTGTTTGCTGCTGATCGCGGACTGGTGGAAAGATCTCGCAATAGTGCCTCTATTGTGGCCAAGCGGTCGCCCATAAAATCTATCTTCTTTTCACTGCAATGTGTCAGATTATAGTGCGTCCCTGCAGGTGATATATGACGTACTATTGGCTTGAGATCAGGACCCTTTGCCGGGGCTCCTTGGGCTTCTGGCCCAGGCCCGTAGAGCTACACGAGCGCTTGGCGCTACGGCAGTTGGAACATGGCGTTTCCTTATCGCAGCGAATCTAGCAAGGGGCGCTTAGTCAAAGGCTCTCTCTCACAGCCATTAAAGTACGGGAGCTGCGACTTACCTTGCGTAAACGACATTGGTCACACTATGCATGCAACACCAATCAATGTCAGTGCCAGTCTTGAGATGGAATGTCATCGGGCTGCAGGCGATGAGACGAGGGCATATCGGGCATCTCGATACACATCGGCGGCCGAGGAAGGCCGTAGCACCCAACTCCCAAGGGGGCAGGATCCGGCAGTTGGGTTGGTTGACTGAATGGACTTACGGCTCTCCGGACGCCTGGGGGACTGGCCCCACCCATGTTTTCGGCTTCGGCGTCCATGATCTCAATCCAATCCCAAGTTGTGCTGTTCACCCCCAAACCCAATGTGATGGCAATTGAATATTTAAAATTCAAGTATAATGTCATACAGTAGTAAGTAATAGGCCTTTGAAAGCAAGAAGGATGCCCTTCCTCGACTAGAACTCGATTGACGGCCTGCTTGCTGGAATTCGTGTTCGTGTTTGGCCGAGCGCGGCCAAAGGGGAAGCCTAAAATGGCGGCATCCGCGCGTCCCGAGGCTTGTTCCGCCCCCAAAACATCTCATAATCAGGACATAACTCCCTGATCACCTCACCAAACGCTTCATCCATCTTGATTATTCCACTTGATAAGGCGAAGATAGCAGTAGGTTATTCCAGTATGTGGATATTATCGATTGGCTTATTGACTGATTGCTGACCATTTGTATAAGCCATTAGTCCAATGGAATGATCGTTTTCGCAAGTTCGTTAGCCTGCTGGGTCAGGGGTTAAGAGTCAGGTCACGTGGTGTGGTATCAACACAACAACTCGGATGAACAGTTGAACGACGTGCATTGCTGCATGCGCTGTTTTTACTGTAGTTCGGATGCCCGAGCAAAGTCATCTATGTCAAGACCGGGCTGCTATGTTCATGCGCGCATCAGTTCGTCGTGGCGTCGCCGTGCAGCTTGTCGGACCTTTAACGAAACTACGTGGCTCCAGGCGCAGCCTGGTTGACTATTCACCTAAAGAACCACTCCGGATATCTCGGTCTGGGGTCAACTACTGCACAGCTCGCCTTGAGAACACTACCAGTGATAGATAAAGCCTGTACTAGAAAGACAAACGTGAAGCCATCCAAGCTTTCGGGCGCGCCTCCTACCCCAGGCCCATGCATGACGGCCCAGCTTTTACGATGTCTAGGGGGGGCACCAGGATTCTCTATCCAATTTCGCCGGCCAACATGAACAACTGGAGAACCACGAGTCCAACGCAGCAACCAATCGTAAAACGGACCATACGCGTGAGGTCTCCTGCCCTGCGTTGTTCGGTAGTGGTTAACGGTCTTCCAAGTATATCTGGCTAAGAGCTACTAGCCATGCAGTACCATGATGTAGAGTTGAAGCTCTGCCGGTCAGTAGCGGTGAATCTCATGCATTGATGACCAGGCTGAAAATAATGCCTTGGCTATGCACATAGGTGGCGGGATTCTAGACTCCCTAATCCCAGAACGGGCTGACATGAATATTTCTTTGGCCTTGGGCCCAAAAATATCGAGCAGAGAGTTAAAGGAAGAATCCTGAGAGTCCTATAACGTCCACCTTCTTTACTAACATGCGGGTCAGTGAGTCTTGTATCTCGCATCCCGGGATGTTAACATATTTCTTGATGGCCAGAGGATAAGATGGCCAGGCGGCTTCTCAATGTTGGCCGGATAGCATCTTATCTCCGGTATGTAGGACAGGCAAGAACAAGCGGACGAGTTGGCCATATCACAGCCTGCGTCAGCGATGCGCCACTCAGACGAGCTCCGCGTAGAACTTCCCTACCTCATAATCGCTGTTCCTATCGACCTCGGCACCGAAATTCGCAACTGTCAGACCCCACTCACATGTGTTCCCTTTCAGCTCTGCCTATGAAGCCAGCGAAGATCCAGATACAAGCCCCTTTTGATGTGCGGCCGCATGATGCATCTCACCTTGGTGCCCAAAAGGATTGACCTGGTCCAATACCGATGTAGAACGAGGTACCTACACTACATGCAGAGTCAATGACATCACTCAAGAGTTCCAGACCTTGACGGCAAACTATTTTGACTGGTTTCTGGAGTGGGCGAGTTGAACGGAGACCCAACATTTGGCTCACATGACTTGCAACGTACGAATGGAGAGGCGAGCTGACCCTACTCATCTCTCATCTATCCGCTTCCATTCTCATGTTTCTCTAGTTGCAAACATTTCTGCCTAGCAAGATAGGCCTGGCAAAACTGGACCACCAACCCCCTTTCCACAAGACCATTGGCTCGGACTTGATGACCGGCGGTGAGTTAGGAAGACCCCCTGATGTGGCATCATCGCGCGTTCGGCGTTCGAAAGACAAATCAGCTCAACGGGGCTGAGTGTCCTCGTTTTCTCAGGTTACGCCGGAAGGAATGCGTTTTGTGTGGTGCACTGCCATTGGTTTGACACCGCTCGCAGCCAGTCGGGCTCATCACACGTATGAAGAGAAAGACATGAGTTGGCGAAGTGCAAGAACTAATCCATTCTGGTAAAGTTTGCGAAGAGGACAACCACCATGAAGTTGGCGATATGAGGTGATTTCAACCCGAGCAGCACGTTCATTATGCACAGAAGCCCAATTCGCGATCTGGTGATAACAACAGGCTGCGATGTTGTGCAACATTATGTACTTGAGAATTGGATTATGGGAGTCGTCGCTCGTGTTGTCGCTATGGAAAAAGGTGACGGTATATAAGACAGATCATGTTAAAAAGCGTAAATGTTTGCTGCTAAATCAATACGGTTAAAGGGCAATCTTTATCGTAACATCTCTAAAACAGCTATCATCAGTTGTAAAACAATAGTCATCTTCAATAGTTCAAGTTCAAAGAACTATCATTTGTCGAAAGACCACGGCCATGGACGAAAAGTTTGATACCCCTTTGGATAGGGGTTTGGCTGAGTCCAACCCCAGCTCGGATGACTTGAGTGACAAGCTGGATTTGGCCATCTCAGATGCCCAAGTGCTCAAGGGATGCAAGATCAGCATATCAGATGTCGTCGAAGAGTCGTCTTGGAATAAGATGCCCCATTATATCACTCAGGGGATTGAAAACCTACCCCAGTGGTTCAGCCTATCCCCGGAAGAGATCATCAATGACGAACACCAACACCTCTTTGAGCTGGACGTTGCACGTCTGATACACGCTTCCAATACCCCCGAAGAGTTGCTATTCCACAGCAATGGTCACCTTGGCCCGGTCCAGGGCCCCGAACTACGCAACCTGTCGTTAGTGGTACGCAAGCTCCTGCATCATCTGTCTATAATCGAGATGGACAATCTTTCCGCTATTCTGGAAGTACCTCGCTCGCGAAAGACTTTACGAGCAGCCATCCATGCCCTGAGACCGTTATATCGGAGAATCAACAGATCACAGGCTTCGAAAGCGCTCCAGTCTGGCCCTGTATCGCTCGACGCGAATGGAAGGGAGGAACTCTACGAAACACTCATCGACTACATCACCAGCTGCGTCGCTCGTCTTGCGACAAGCTACTCCACAGGATCCACGTGGACCAAGGTCAATCTTGCTGTGCTGGGACAGATATCGGTGAAGCTGAAGTTCCTCACGCGAGACACCTTACGACAGACAGAAGCGTCTCTCCATCGCGCCGAAGCTGTCATGCTGCAGCACCAGACGTCCGATGGAGACAGTCTGCCCGAAGGCTGGCAGTTCGGCGAGGAGACCGAGATCGAAGGCTATGAGAAAACTTTAGTGGACGACTACATCAGAAGTGGTCAAGGCCAGCATGCGTTCGTCATGTCAGCGTTCCAGCGGGCACTCAACTCCTTAATCCTGGCCCCCCAAGACTTCTTCCAGAGCAGCCTCCAGATCTACACAATGGGCTCAGACCAGACGGCCTGTGCTGTGATGGATGAGCCTAGGCGTGTCTCGGTCACATCCACACCTCGCCATGTCAATCTCTGTCGTACAGGTCTATCCCTGATGCACAGGAACTTCCACTGCCTGGCGAGTCCTCAGACTCCGCCACCCCCGGCTCCCTCTCATGTCGAGCCTTTCACAGTGAGCATGGACTATCGGACGTCAGAAGCCTCCTTTCATACTTCAAAATTGAAGCTGTACACTATGGATGCATTGCTATCTCTGATGATACCTTTGTCTCTCTGCTCACCTGACCTTGGACAGCTTGCCGAGCAGATGGTTACATGCCTGTCGTTGGGGCCTGAGCCAGACATGCCGCCAACGCGCCTTGCTATGCCAGCCGACAGAGACACTACACTTGTCGGCTGCAATATACAAAGCCGTGGCTACGTGGACCGCACTAAGAGGATATCAGCCATACATCCAGACACGCTTCCCATCAGCCAAACGTCACTAAACCAGGCCCGCCTTGGCTTGCTGCCCGACTACGAGAAACATCGCAAGAAGATCGAAAGCTGGAAGATCAATGAAAACTCCGTCACTGTCAAATGCCCCTGGTACGTGGCCGCCATCTTGTTCCTCTGCGTTGGCGTGGCGTTGGCATTTTCCGTCCCAATGGGCCTCCTTGTTGGGGATCCATTCCAGAACTTCTGTTGCACCACGGCCGTCATCGGCGTAATACTGTTCATGGCCAAAAGCGTGTGGATGTCGGACTGGCCGTGGCACGATTTCCTGCGGGGCCGCGTCGTCTGCCGTTCGGTGGACGAGGTCGCCGCGGTGGCGCGGGTCGACACCCAGGTGGTTTTGCTGAGGTTGCTAGACCATGCACGGCTCTATCGGTTCGTCACACAGGGACGCTTCAATGTCCTCTTCCACCGTCTGGAGCAGCAGAGCGGATCTCAGGATGGTGGTTACGAAGAGAAAATGAGGGAAAAGCACGATATGACTCGAAATCTCTTGACCGGCGCAGCAAGGGTTGTACCCCGAAGCCAAATACTCACTGGACTGTTGAGCGATGCAAACCTCTTCTCTGAAGGATTCTCCATTGACAAACCTATCGAGCTGCGAACCCTCCAGGCAGCCGGGTTCTTGGTTCTCCAAGTCGCAGGTTATGCTGGGAAGCACTTGGTATGCTTGGACGCGCGCAAGGGCGAGACGGTCGACTACGTAGAGAGGAACGGAAAACGCGCGGTTCTCTCGTGTCTCAAACCCCCGGTGCCGAGAAAGGGGGAGTCCCCCACCGTGTTCCTCTCCGAGAACCGGGTGGAGTGGACGCGAATGCTGGGCGTATATACGGGCGATGTCGTTTTCGGGTAGGCGAACAGCGAACGGATATGTTCGGTTGGTTCGTTCGTGTCCTTTCATCGCCGGAATTATGACAAACTGGAATCGTGCGAGCAGGTTGGGTTGGTTTCGTCCCCAGCAGCGACCTCTTTGTTGTTGTACCGCGAACACGCCTATTCTCTGAAATTGACCTTGTCTTTCTTCTTTTGGTTGGTGATACCTCGCAGTAAAAGTTGGTTCGCTAAATTTTGTTTCTTTTTGTTTTTGTCGTTGGTCGCCTCGACACTTTCTGTTGTCCCTGTTATTAGCGAAAAGGGGTAGCACAGGCTTGGTCTATAGTATATATAAAATCTTCATCAGCTCTAGTATCTCCCCAATGAACAATCTACTGTCCATAACATTTACTGTGTCTACTCGGAATGCTTAAAGACAGCCAAAAGCTACGATAGCGCGCTCTATCACTGCATCTACACTGCCTTCAAGCCTGTTGTTACCAGTACGTCCTCCGCGTAGTAGCTCGGATATGAGACTGACGTCATGCTTACTGGAATCGCAGCAATGTGCAAGATTTACGCGGGCTACCAACTATGCGGTAAATGCAAAGACATGACGGTCATTGAAAGTAGCAAGTACGTGGTCCCATGCAGCACCAACTGCGGGGAGGTCGACGAAGACGAAGCCCCCGTGGAAGACCCCAACAAGAACGAGTGCGTCCCCATTTGCGGCAAAAATCACAAGAAGCAGGCGGAATGAGTAGTGGGGCTTGTAGAAGCCCGTTTCTCAGGGGCGTTTCTATTCTTATCATCCTCTGCTAGCCGTTCTGGAAGGCATTTGGGAAGCGAGATTGCCTGATTGTAGTAGTTATGGGATTTGATTCCACTCTCTATTTTTTCCCCTTCTCTTCTTTCCCTTCTTAAATCGTACCAGATCGCCCTGGGGGAGATAAAATAGCATACTCGGGGCGGTTCATAATATCGTAATTGAGAACATGTTGTTGTATTTCCCGGGCGTAAGCCCCTTTTCCGGTTGGACATCGAGCGCCCCTGTCCCGTTCTCAGATATAGTCCAATACAACCCTCTCACTCGTATCGGGCATGTCATCGACGCTCTGGTTACCAAAGAATGGGTCAGTAGTGACAAGAGAGCTACCCGAGATAATGTCGATGCTCCCTCTCTGGTGGACGGGACCATTGCACCCATCAGGTATCTCGTGGCGCCAAGACATGCCGGACATCTCCTCTGGTACTTAGGACGAAGAATCAATGTCCTACGCCTCGAACTCCGTCCCGCCAATTTCGAATTCACCAAGAGTCGGCCCGCCGTGTTCCTGATCCAGATCGGTCTTGTCATCTGAACAACTCTTATGGATTGTTCCACAACATCGAGCCTCCCATATCCTGCAGCTGTCCCCAATGCGGTGCTGTGCTGCAGCACTTCGTTGCCAATCGGAACTCGCGCCTAGTCTGTATAGTTTCATGGCCATGCCTTTCTGTCCCTGGACACTCGCAGGGTGCAAAGGCGCCATGCCACGATATAGGAATGCTGGGCTGTTCACATCGGTGCCTTTGTCGAGAAGTAGCTCGAAAATCTCCAAATGACCACTGTAAATCGACAACGTCAGAGAATTGTCGTTTTGGTGATCCAGATTTTGAAGATGTTGGGAGCTAATAGTGGACAGGTTGCCATATATCTCGCTCTAGATGAAGGACTCGGGGCTTATGGGCGTAAGCGAACGCAGGAATAAAACACCACGACAGCACCTGACTTGATTATTCCGCTTACTCCAGACTGCCACAGTGGAATAAACGAGCCCTGCTATATTAATATTATGTTGAGTTTCTGATTCCAGAAGAGACTTTGCCGGTTTGTTCTCGCAGGGACTAGGGGTTTGGCAACGTTGACATGCACATTGAAACTACGATTTATCTGCAATCAACGACCTACTAACTCGTTATTTAACTAATGAATTAAATCAAAATGCAAGCCACCGACGTCAGCTTTGATCCTGTCAACATGTATCAGTCAAGCAGAATCAGAAACCTGGGTTGTCGCCTTGGTCACCTTGGTCGCTTTCTTGGTGGCCGCCTCCTTAGCCCCTCCCGGCGCTGCACGAGCAATCGTCTTGTAAGTCAATAATATCATCTTTCACGGCCACCCATCAACTGACACGATATCTCTGAGCCCTTGCGACGCGTTCGCGAGCCCAAAGAGCATGGCGACGCCCGACTGCTCCGACGCTCAGCATAGTCTCCATGACTTCTTTTGATCTTTGAACCCTCCAGGCAGTCGGGTTCTTGGTTCTCAGAGTCGTCGGCTATGATAGGGAGTACGGAGTCTGCTTGGATGCGCGCGGAGGACAAACAGTCAGCTGGATGTTCATGCAGAGGAACGGGGAGATGGCAATTCTCCCGTGCCAGACAATCCCCATCCCGAGAAAAGGGGAAGCTCCCACCGTCTGTCTATCGAAGAACCGGCTAGAGTGGATAAAATTACTAGGCGTGTACTCGGGTATAGGGGCCCGGGGGATATCGATGGTCCTTCGGTGGTATAAGAAACACCCAGTTGAAAAGCGTTTTAAGTATATCGTGGACTGGTCGTGCTCTCCCTTTCCCGGAGGCAGGCGAAAGGAAAAGAGTGCCGTGGCGTCCAGCAACCAATTCGAATAATGGACGAAATAATATTTCCAACGTCGTCGGCGCGAGGCACTTCGGTGAACATAGCTTCACGAGGCATATCTCAAAGGGCAGCCGGAAAAACTGCATGCCGAGGACCCGGAGTTTTCGCGGGTCGGGGGCGGAGCGCCATAGAGCGGTTGGACGAGAACGACATCGACGCAGGATTGCCCGGATTGCGCAACGGGCTGACCGGACTTCGAACGGCGTGCCCGGATTGCGCATCGCATGCCCGGGATGGCGCACCGCCTTGCCCAGGATGCGCAGCGCCGTGCACGGGTTGCGCAGCGCGTGGACGGTTCGTGAACGAGTCCGGTAATAAAGGACAATGGTGCGCAGACGCACGATATGCCTGTGACAATGTGCGTGACTGGCGACGGTGGATTGGACGGATTGGACATGATATAAAATATCGCCTCACCTCCCTTCCTCGTATTCCTCCCCTGCCCTGCTCTCGCATCGCATCGCATCGTATCGCATCATATCCCTTTTTCGAAAAAGGATAACCAACTGCCGACGACCGCCGAAGCGCATTCCAAGAACTAAATCCAACACACTCCAATCTCCAGTATATCTCCCTCCCTTTCAACTCCATCAAGCCCCGAACTGACAAAGCCGACTTGCAGTCATGTGTACGGGACACACCGGCTACTGGCAGTGCTTCAAATGCGGCTACCAGAAGCCCATTAAGCTGACCATGTGGGTGGAGGAGTGCAGCACCAAGTGCACGATCATCACCAGCTGGGAGCCCATCTTCGACAAGTGCAAGCCTTTTCCAAAGGGCCACTGCCAACGCCCGGGCGGGTGCCGCAAGCAGCAGTAAGGGTGGAGTGATGGACTAGGCATGTACGAGTAGAGTGGGATAATCGACTGGGATAATCGACTGGGATAGTCGACTGGGACGATCGAGTGGGATAATCGATCGAGTGGAATAATCAAAGATTTTGGAACCACTAGGTTGCTACTATTGCCTCTCCTGTGACAATCGATGCATGTTCCTCCACCCCCAAGACCCAGATGATAACCTGGAATTCTCTCCAGTCAGTAAACCCAACACCCACTCAAGCACTAGCATTGCTGCCCTTATCATCCACACTACTACCCCCATGAACGCTGGTCCCGCCACTCCCCTCATCAGCACTGCCCACCGTACTGCCACCCGCGCTGTCGGTACTACCATTGTCCCTGCTGCCGGCGGCAGCAGCGCGGCGTCTCTCCGCCAGCGACTCCTTGATGAAATCCGCCGCCCTCTCGGCCACGGCGTAGACCGTCGCCTGGATGTTCCCCGACGGCATCAGAGGGAACACGCTCGCGTCGACCACACGCAGATTCGTCGTCCCATGCACGACGAGCCTTGCATCGACCACACCCCCGGCCTCCCGGGGCCGCATCCCGCAAGTCCCCGCCGGGTGATAGCACGAAAACGCCACCTGCCGCACAATCTCCTTGGCCCGGTCCAGCGAGACGTCGGCGCGCGGGAAATCCGGGTAACGCTTGCCCGTAAGCGCGTCGGCCAAGGGCGGGGTGGACACGATGCGCTCGGTGAACTGGACGCTGCGGGCGAGGATCTCCATGTCGAGCGGGTGCGCCAAGTAGCGAGGGTCCAGCGCCGGCGGGTCGACGACGGACGACGAGGAGATGTGGACGTGGCCGCGGCCGAGGGGGTGGCTGAGGATGGCCATGACGGCGACCTGGGGCTTGTCGAAGACGGGGGAGATGCCGTTGGGGTCTTGGACGGGGAGGCTGGCGGGGAGGAGGTGGTATTGCACCTGGTTGGATCCTGGCTTCTCCATGGAGTTGCGGAGGAGCTGGATTTCGCGATCAATATGGTTGTGGTTGCTATTATCGTCGGAACCAGGTTTGTTGGCGTCTTGTACGTTCTTGCCTTTGGACCCCAGGTGTTCGTCTAACAGGGCCTTAATCTCGGCTTCGGGCATGACCCCGTTCTTGTCGACAAAAGGGGTATACGCCGACGTCACGGGCCCCTGGGAGAGGATGCCGGTCCCCTGTTTCGAGAACTCCTCCATAGCCGCCTCAGCGTACCCCGGGTCCTTGAGCAGATCGAGCGAGCGGACGCCCTCTTTGACCTCGAAAATCTGACCCACAATGGGGTGATCTTGGAGGTTCTCTCCGACGTTGGGGTTGTCAATCATAACCGGTATGCCATGTTGCTCGAGCAGAGCCCGTCCGCCAATGCCGGATAGCTCCAGGAGTTGGGGTGACTGTATGGTGCCTGCACATAGGATCACCTCGTCGATGGCATCGATGTATTGCTCTTCGCCATCGGACATTCGCAAATTGACTCCCGTGGCTACGATGGCGCTCGGAGTTTGTTTGGTGGCGATCCGGACGACTAGGGTGTCGGTCATGACGGTCAGGTTGGGGCGGGCCCTCTCTTCCGATCCATAGTAGGCGTTGGCCGCGTAGCTCCGACATCTTGTCTCAGGCGACACCGATTCCATGTTCTGGAAGCCCCCCACCGCCTCGCCATTCCGCGGATCCCCGGTCATGCCGCGACCGAGGAGGCTGTCGAACGTCTTGACCCACGCCCCGTGCAGAGACTCCGGGTAGTCGTTGCCCCAGCCGATCCGAAGCGGTCCAGAGCTTCCGTCGAGGACGGGGTCGTGCCATTTGTCCACTCGCGCCACGTCGCGGGCGTTGGGGCCGGGCGGCGTGATGGTGGACATCCTCCGGTAGTAGGGCGCCAGCTCGTCGAAGGACCAGCCCTCGTTGCCCAGGGCGCCCCAGGCGTCCAGGTTTTCGCGCGTCGGGTGCATGATGACCATGATGTTCATGGCCGACGTGCCGCCGAGCTGCTTGCCGCGCGGCTGGGCGATGATACGGTTATTGAGGTGCGGCTGTAATGTCTCATCATCAGCAAGTGATGCCCACCAGAGCTTGGCACTGGGATGGATGCATGGATTGCTTACCTGACGGGTGGAGCGGAACATCCAGTCGTACTCGGGCTTGCCAATCTGCGTCGAGAACAGACCCGGCGTCAAGACGGCCGGGTCGGAGCTCTTGTCGGCGCCGGCCTCGAGGACCAGGACCGTCACGCTGGGGTCCTCGCTGAGACGCGTGGCGACCACCATGCCGGCGGTGCCACCACCGATGATGATGTAATTGAACGACATGTCGTCGTGACTGCTTTCCGAGTGATGCTGGATTTTGTTGCGCTAAGACGTGTCTTCTTATCTTGTTTTGAAGACGAGAGAAACGAGATACCTTGGTGGCCGCTCGGTACGTAGTGATTTGTCGCTTGGTTGTGCCGCTCCTTGCTACAATTGAGTGGGAAAGAACAATCACGCAAAACATCCGCGCCCGCAGGTAAGGAGCGATGCGGTACCTTCCCTTATATGGCATGACTACTTTGGGTGAGGGTGTGAGGGCGGGCGATATTACATGTCACTATTACCTATCACAAGCAATGCCTCCAAACATCCAACACACGAGCTAACACCACCCACTCAATCGGGACCGTACTTGACCCGAAGACCCGGACCATTGCAGTTACCCAAACGATGATTGATTCGGATATTCGCATTAATCTCTACGAATCAATGGGGGTTAAAGGTGTGCATCGCAATACCCCCCATCTCCCTGCATAATGCTGTACACGACATGACCCATTATCCTGGTCTACACGGTCGAATGGGCCCCAACGATCGATCAGCCCACCCTACTTAGGGGAACGATTCGGTGCCGACGTTCGAGGGTGGCGTATAATCCCCGCCGAGTTGGGATAGCAGTTCGCCCGTTATCAATCGTCCCATGCGGAGTAAAGACAAGCAGGCAGCCGTGGGAATCTGCAGAGGCAACGGTGGTGGAAGAACCGACAGGGGTCTGGACGCCAATCACACGGCGGTCGTTGTTCGCAGGGAAGCTGCAGCCGGCGCCTCGTCCCAATCCGGTGCACCGTTGGCGAGCCCCCAATCCTCCCCATGTGACGCAACAAGGGTTTGCAGGCGCCACAGGGTCGTATTTCGCTGCTCGGCCGTTTCGAGATTACTGGCTTTATTCCTTCTTTGCGATAATCAAAAAATATTGTACTCATGGCATTTGCGATGTGTATGGTATTATCGATTGCTGATTGATGGCACCTTTATCCTTTGACCATCGTATGATTCCACATTTTCCATGCTCCGATAAGTAACATCGGCCGTAAGCCTTATCGGACGGTCGGAGATACAGCTCCAGCGTTCTTGGAAGTCATGACGTTCCGGGGTGCCGGCCGGGGGGATTAAGTCCGTAAACTCCCTGGCACCCCTTACTTGATAAAACTACGGGCGTAATTCCCATGGAGGGTGTCGCCTCCCACCTTCTAATCAACAGAAATCCTCCTATTCGGGTATATTACTTATATGTTGTCTCGAGAATGGATGCTTCGTATACTGTCACGCGTTACTTGCTAGACAAGGAGAACATCCGGGACACCGTCCTCCGCATGGTTCGCCACCCCTTTCTCATGTTGGCATTCACTAACACCGCAAGGGAAATGTCACTGACAGTCTATCGCCAGATGTTCGCTTTCGATGAGCGCGACTCGGAGGCGCTGGTGAAGTCGGTGTACGCGCCGGAAGTCACCATCAATTACGACGCCACTGTCCTGGGGAAAGGCGCCGAGGATATGTCGAGCAGGGAATGGGCCAGGCGGCTCGAGCATCTCCATGATCGCTACGACACCACCCAACATATCGTGCAGTGAGTTATTGCCGAATCACTTGTTCCCCCAGCCAGGACGGGTACTGATAGCATACTGCATGCAGCAACCTTCTGGTCGAGTTACCACAGCCGGACAGCAAGGAAACTGTGCGTCGTCCCGACAGTTGCAGAGTCTTCGCGTACGCCCACGGCATCTTCTACAAGCGCGACGCCGAGGGTCAACCGACCATCATGGCGCGGCGTCAGGGGGTAAGTGTGTCTCGGCCACTAATAACATTGTTCGTTTTCACTGTGACATGAATTGACTCGTTCCATCCTAAAGGGCCGTTACGATCTTGAGCTTGTGAGAATGGACGTAGATGAGGAAGAGGAGGCCAACCCATGGCGGATCAAAATACAGAACGTACGACTAGATTGGCAGGACAAGACTGGATATTGAGACGGTCAGCTATCTAATCTCGTATAGGCAGGGCATTGACTTTGCGGGCCCCGGATGAAATGCGAGTTTGTTGTGTATGGAGGTAGTTGATGCAACATTGGAATGCAACTTGTGTAGCATGAACAAGCAGTAGATTGAAAAGGGGAGAAGAGAACTCTGAGGTGTCGCTCTGAGCCTTTGTCCTGAAGGCAAAAACAAAGTAACCTTAAAGAGGCAGAACAGGTCATGAGACGATCCCGCCTCCTGTCATTGCCATCCCGGAGAAAAAGAACCGGTGCATTGAGTTTGCATCCCACGAGAAGAGCGATGCAATGCAGAACCAATACTCTTCATGTTCCGGTTGTCGAGGCCGAGCATGCCACGAAGCATGAACGAAAAGGGACGGCTCGTGCCAATTGACGCCGCATCATCTTGGGCCCATGCGCTGATGGAAGAATTCCGCGAGAGGGCGGGGGTGGCGTACAGCGAGAGTAGGAGGATGAGGGGCAAGAGAAGGTAAATGATCCTTCGCGACATTTTGTCCGGTTCGCTTGGTGGAAGAAATCAGAGAAGATCCATGATCTGTCACGGTTGGGGCGAAATCAGCCATTGGCCAATTCGAATGGCGCCACATCTCGGTACAGTCCCGAGAAACAACGGGCCCAGAGTGTCTCTCTTCCCATGAGGCAGAAGGATGCAGGTCTGAGGCGCATAAGTCTATGTGCAGTTCGCGGGATGATGTGCGCTTGGAGCTCGGAGGCAGGGTCTCACACGTGTCGTCTGCCGATTGGAGGCACTGCCGAGGGACCCGAGCCGTTGGAGGAACGGTTGAATGTGAAGATCAATACTACTAGATCAATAGCCTCTGCCCCCTCGGGATTTCCACTCCAAGTTAGCGTTGGTGCCGAGACAGCGCTGAAAGTCAGACATTTTGGTACCCGTGCGCCTCCCAATAAACGTGGGCGGGTTGCTTTCCGCAGAGCCCCCGCTACTGGCATCATAGCGAAAGCCGGTCAGACGCATGCGAGATCCGATGAGACATACAGGAACTGGGAATTCTATCGCCCTGCGCTTCGCGTGCTCGGTCGCCAATCCTTTTCTACTCGAGGGATGCGTGCATTCTCATACAGAACAGCTAAAGTTGCGTGGTACACCCATAAAGCCGTGTATGTTCCCCAAAGTTAGTTGCTCAGGAAAGATAGCATTATGTACTTACATCAGGACCCAATGTTACCCCTTCGATTGGGTATTACATGGTGACGTGCAAGCATAGTATCACACCAACTCGGGGACCACAACGTATGTAGTGTTAGCTTTGTCTTCCCGGAAGTCCGTCCGGCTCCTTACTCATCAACAACTTTGGGTGTTACAGTTCGCCGGTGGAAGGCGGGGAAAGGGGACTTTCGTATCGTTATTAGAGAAGGAGTCAGCGACTCATGCGTAATCGTGGGCCTGGTGATAAACACTCGCATTCTCGTGTGTCGGACTGCTCAACCGTAATAAAGATCCCGAACCTAAACTTTTTTTTTTCAATACGAGAAGAATCTCTGCATGGTCCTCTCCTAGGGGGACACGCCATTCTTACCTGCACCGCATAGTACCAACACCACTTGACAAAAAACGAGACGGGGCCGTCCTGGGAGCAAACCAAGTTTTTTCAGCTCATCTTGTTTTCGTGGTGCCTGTCTTCGATATCAACCAAATGGAATCCGCCGCCAAGGTAGTCGCGGCCCCTACCAGAGAGGCGGCTGACCTCTACGCCCTCACAGAGAATGCCCACAAGCTCGCTGTCGAACATGCCTGGGAGACGCGGAGGCCAGATGGCCATTGGAACGGGGAGTTGCTGTCGAATGCCACCATCACGGCCGAGCAAGTATTCTTCTACCAGTCACTGGGCATGACCCCGATCCCCGACGGCGAAGCGTATCGACACTACCTGCTATCGAACCAACAGAAAGATGGGTCCTGGAGCATCGCCCCCGACTACCCCGGCGATGTCTCCACAAGCGCCGAGGCCTACCTCGCCCTCAAGATCCTCGGCGTTCCCCAGAATCATGAGGCCATGCGCCGCGGGCGGGCATTCATACGGCGGTGCGGCGGCGTCGCCACGGTCCGGATCTTCACGCGCATTTTCTTCGCCCAGTTCGGCCTGTTTCCCTGGGACGCCACACCGCAACTTCCCGCCGAGTTCATCCTATGCCCCTCCTTCCTGCCCATCAACGTGTACCGCCTCTCGTCCTGGGCCCGGTCGACGCTAATCCCGCTCCTCATCATCCGCCACCACCAAAAGATCTACTCCCTGCCCGATGGCGAGGGCAAGCCGAACCCGAACAGTAAGTTCCTGGACGAGCTCTGGATCCATCCCGAGAACAAGCACGTGCCCTACGGACCGAGCTTGACGAGACCGTGGGAGAGCGACTTGTGGTCTTTGATGTTTAGCGGGATCGACTCGGCACTCTACTGTCTCGGCGGGTTGAAGCCCTTCTGGCCGGTGCGGCGGTATGCGCGTCGAAAGTGTGTCGAGTGGATAATCGACCGTCAGGAAAAGCAGGGGGACTGGGCCGGTATCATCCCGCCGATGCACGCCGGTGTGCAAGCGCTGCTGCTCGAGGGTTACAAGTTAGACGACGCCCGGATCCAATCGGCCATCGCCGCTATCGAGCGGTTCACGTGGCAGGACGAGGGCGGAAAGCGCCTGCAGTCCTGTGTCTCGCCCGTGTGGGACACAGTGCTGATGACGCGAGCCCTGTGCGATGGGCGCACTGCCACAGCCCCGGAGGAAAAGGAAAAAGGCGGACAGGGTGACAGCGAAGAAGGGCTAATACGCCTCGACGACGAACGCCTCCGCCAAACCGTCCGCTGGATCAAAAGCAACCAGCTCCTCGGCCCCGAAGGCGACTGGCGCATCTACAACCCCTCCCTCGCCCCCGGCGGCTTCAGCTTCGAGTACAGCAACACGTGGTACCCCGACGTCGACGACACCGCGGCCGCGATTCTGGCGCTCATCAGCCAGGACGCGTCCGCCATCGACTCGGCCACAGTGACGAGCGCGACGGCCTGGATCTGCGGCATGCAGAACCGCGACGGCGGCTGGGCGGCCTTCGATCTGGATAACGACCGGCTCTGGCTCAACCGCATCCCCTTCTCCGACATGGACGCGCTCTGCGACCCGTCGAGCGCCGACGTCACGGGGCGCATCCTCGAGGCGTTTGGGTTAATGCAGCGGTTGGCGGCGCAGGGGGAGTTCTTGAATCGGCGCACGCTCGACCTCATTGGGCGCGCTTGTCCAAGGGGCGTGGCTTATTTGTTGCAGCAGCAGGAGCCGTCTGGTAGCTGGTACGGCCGCTGGGGGTCCAACTACGTCTACGGGACTAGCAATGTGTTGTGCGGGCTCGCCTACTTCTCCGAAGGTGATGAGGAGGTCGAGGACGCGATTCGGGCTGCTGCGGGTTGGCTCGAATCCGTGCAGAATGTCGACGATGGCGGGTGGGGTGAGGACTTGCGTTCTTACCGTGACCCGGAGCGCGCCGGGCGTGGGGGGCCTTCGACGCCGTCCCAGACGGCTTGGGCGCTCATGGGGTTGCTGGCCGTCTGTGGCGGCAAGACGAGCCCGGCTATTGAGACGGGGGTCAAGCATCTAGTTGAGACGCAGGTCTACAGTGGTGGTAGTGGCAGTGAGCAGGGGTCTGAGAAGCGGACCGCGACTTGGGAGGAGAGGCAGTACACCGGGACGGGATTCCCGAATTTCTTCTACATCGGATACTCTATGTACCGGCATTACTTCCCCATCATGGCGCTGGGCCGGTACCTGTGTGCGTTCGAGAAGGCCGGCCCGTCGTCTGGTGAGAAGATAACAATCGACAGCAACCACGACAAACTGTTGACGTCCACCTCTTTGGAGGAGGAGATGCTCGAGTCGCCGGTGGACTCTGGCTATTCTGATATTTCGGGTAGCTGTGAGCTCAAGATTGGGTCGGGTCGCGATTAAGAAATGGGAACATCTTTCACCACTGTACATAAGCACTCATGCCGCGGGTAAAATACAATATGCTTCTTTGTCAACAACATCTCTGTCGCGTACATACGGATGTGACCTTGCATGGAAGCCAGGTCGGTTGCACTGGATATAGGCTCCTTGCACTTTCCAAAGGCGACGATGTTGATACTCACTGTGGTGAATCTGATCAAGATCGCCAACCCTGACATGGCCCCAGTTGACTAATGCCCCCCGGCTGCTAGCCGCCGACAACAACCATAATCTCACGGCCCAAGCCCCTGCGAGGAGAAACCGGCCAAGTCTTCTCAAGAATAAACAGGTCTACAGGAGACCGATCGTTCCAGTAGGATTGACTTATTCCACTGTTATTCCCTGGAGTAAGTGAAATTATCAAGACGGTTTATTCGTACCATCACATATATCAAGGGAACTTAGGGCAGTGCCTGCCTTTGTTCTTTTGACAAGCGCCCAAAACTCTCCTGCCCGGGTTCGTATATCATCACAGCTACCGAACTGCGACTAGAGATGCCGGTGTACTAGAGGTTGGAAAGGTGTGCGTCTCGACTTCCAAAACTCCGAGCCTCGCGGCGGTCCTCTGGGATGCGAGAACACCCCAGGAAAGATAGCTGGGCGTAAGATGAACTGCCACCGCCAGGTGCAGCTAACTTCCAACGACCCTTACCAACGGCTCCGACTCTCTTCAATGCAGTGAGATTTGTGATTCTGGTGTCGTTCTTGAGCGCGTAATGGCAAATACAAGCAGGGAATCTGCGACAGAATCAGAATGCGAGTTCTGCGCATTGATAGAACCAAGAGAACAGCAAAACGAATTGAGTGATGCAAAAAGAGAAGTTTGCACTAGCCGCGAATCGAACGCGGGGCCCATCGATGGCAACGATGGATTTTACCACTAAACCACTAGTGCGCGTGGTGGCAGAGTTTTCAGATAAGATTTTTTCCTCTTAAAAGTAGCTATTAAGGCATTTTTTCAATGGTTGGTGTCGAGTTAATCTGATTTTCTGCGTGTCTGGGTATGCCTCGCGGTTCCATCCTGTGCGTTGGTGGGCGACTACCACAACGTAAACAGGTCAACTCTGCAAGTACTGGAGACTGAGAGTTGAAAACCAATACATTGCCATGGAGGAAGATACTAAAGTCGAGAGGGTGGAAGATACAGTACTCACTGTCTGCTAGGTAATCGCACACACGGGATAGGGCCAAAAGCTATGAAAGGGGGTGGCGCCTGGCAAGAAGGAATTGAGGCTGTGGTGGCTGGTGAGGTTGAGAATTAGAGTAGGATTCCACGAGTCAGCATCCCTGCCCCATCCCATCGACGAGGGTTTCAGGAACCGGTTCCACAGCCGGAGTCATGCGGCAATGCGAGGACTCAAGGGAGAGGTGATGTGTCGTTCCTTGGACGACAGCCTGATCGTGTCGCCTTTAGAATCAAGACAACATCATACTAACATACCCTTCTCCTACTGATTTTTCCCTCATTTGGGCCCCATAGCAAAGTGATCCACCTGGACGAAGTAAGAAACGCAGCAGCAGCAGCAACAACACGACCAACAGCACCACATCAAAATGGCCCACCAAGCCCACGCATTGCCCTGGAACACCCTGGCGAAGCACTACAAGTACATGGTCTCCCACGTCCACGAGCCGCACCGCAAGGACATCTTCCCCGCCGAGAAGGACATCGACAACAAGGAGATCGACTACTTCTGCCGCGCCCTCGCCCAGCGCGTGCAGGAATTCGCCGCGACCGAGCGGGCCAAGTACCGGCCCCAGGCCGAGCTGCGCGAGCGGGCCAAGGGCTGGACCCAGTCCGTCCCCACTTCCGGCGGGAGCGGCGGCGGCGGCGACAAGCCCGAGACCCGGATGGTGTACCCCGACGAGATGCAGGTGCGCTACTTTGAGGGAGGCCACGAGGGGAACGATCTCCCGGAGCGCGTGACGGACGTGCACAGTCAGGATCTCCGGCCGCTCAGCCTGTGGACGGAGACCCCCTACGGGAGCCAGAAGGGGCACGCCGCTACCATCAAGCTCATGATGATGGAGGTGGCCGGCACGCGTCCCGCACTGTGCGCAGCGCCGGAGCGCGCCGAGCTAAAGGAACAAATCATGGAGTCGCTGCTCCTCGTGGCGAACAAGCCCGAGATCAATCTCGCCGCGTTCCTGGACCCGTGGCACGACCACCGCCACGGGGTCTGCGTGGTGGCCGAGGAGGCGGTCCGGGTCTACATTTGTCTGAACCTGCTTTTTTTGATACACGAGAAGGGCGGCTCGGATATCAACGACTACGCCCGGGACCCGTCCACCGGCGAGGAGCTCAAGGGGCGGAGGAAGTACATGGACCTCGTTAGCTTTAATCGACTTTTGGAGTTGGTGGCGGGACAGTACGACGGGGATGCGTTCAATTTGGTGCACTGGGACTACTTTTACCCCCGGGGCGAGGAGGACTGGATCCGAGAGCAGGTGAAGGACATTCTGGCTGACGTGGAGGGGTTGAAGGAGCACCTAAAAGGTTTGTGGCGGCTGCTGGTCGTGTACGACGTCGTGGTGCGGGAGCTTGGGGGCGACCCGGGGCTGGAGAAGATTTGCAAAACTATGTTGGGCAACACCTTTGTCTAGTTAGAAGGTTGGGGTCGGCTAAAGGTCGTTACGTCGCCTTAAGCTCACGATTGGAGTTGCCGAATCACATGGTGTCTTCCCACCGCATAGGAACATCTATCATTCCAGGGAATGATGGCACATGTCAAAATGTTCAAATCAGCCGAGAATGACGGGAAATGCCTGTATTACAGGCTGAAGCAACGTGATGGATTCATCTGCGGTGGCGAGCTCAGGTGAGGAAGAGAGAAAGCATGAAGTGATGGCCTCCCAGCATCCCTCTATCTAAGTGAGCAAGCGTCTTCCGCGATGCCATCCAATGCCCAATGCAATTCCCTTTTCCTGACCAAAAGCCTATTCCAAAACCCTAGGCGACTCGATCACCAAAGTCCGGTCGCTTCTGCTCCTCTAGCAACACCATGCGTGCATATGCTACTTTGGAGTGAAGGCCGGTCCCGGAAGCTGATTGGGAGCGGGCTTCGGTATATGTACCCTCTGGAAAGGAGTGGCGTCGATTCCGTCGAAATAATCGACGGTGCAGTGAGCCGTCGGGTCACTGCGGCTTCCATGCCAACCGTTTCTAGAAGTCGTGTCAGTAAATGGGCGGCGGCGAGAGATGCCAAACAACTTACACGACTGTGGCGGCCACGGCATGGACAGGCGCATAAGCGATGACCAATGCGACGATTTTCGCTCTTTCGAACGGCCGGGACTCGTACATGTTGCCCGGCTCGAAGGCAACGTCGTCAGGAAAAAGCATATTGATTGAGGACGAGGAATAACCAGAAGCCCGTGACAGACTGCTTGAACTAGATTAGCCCATATTCATTGAACGGATTTGTTTTGGAATACGCTCACATACCAAATTCTCGGCACTGGCGTGCTCTGGTGCTTGTGGGATTATCAAGGATGATGCGATGGGGTCTTGGTGGTGATGTGAATTCCTTTGGATTTCTGTTGGGGTGACCGATCGAATAGCAAGGTAGCAAAGTTGGTAGAGGTCCTGCCTGGTGGTAGAGGCTCTGCTGGAAGAGGCCTTGGTGGTAAAGGTCTTGATGATGAAGCCGTGGTTATGAGCCTTTTTGGTTCTGCTAGGGTTGGATGGCATCGAATCCAATTTAGAGCTGCAGAAGAATGGCTGAAAAAATTGATTTAGTATTTTATATTCAATATTCTATTTTACTTGCTGATGCCACAATCAGGCCTGGAATATCTGGAGGTAGTTCATATGGAGCTCACACAGCTTAGGACTTTGCAGTCAGTACTTGTTGATGAGTTCGTGACATCGCGCCAGCACCATGCTTTTTAGTGTTTCGCGCAGTGACTGGATGCGGCTTCAACCAACTGAAGCAATGCGAGTTCACTCTGGTCTTTTTATCACTTCCGGATAAGTCTGCAATGGCACAGTAACATAACTAATAACTACTTTGGAGTAAGTAGCGGGCACATCTTCGTTTGCACGCTGAGGTGTGTCTTCATTACGAACGGAGATAGACGCCAAACGCCAAACTGTATCATACCTACCTCGTAAGCAAACAATTAAGCATTAGGTAGGCAGCTTTCACTGGCCCAGTTGTTAATTTCCGCTTGGGATATCATTGAATGTTGGATATGCTCCACCTGGTCATCAGTTTGTGTTGCCTGATTGGCCACATGTTGGTAACTGCTTTGCATTTAGCTAGCAGGTAAGTACTGCCTGCCCAAACCAGGTACAGTATTGAATGCTACAATTCAACAACCAACCTAAGACAGGCTGGCAAGAGCACATAAATATGCTCAACACTCCGCGCCTTCCTCTATTTACATGAGAACCCCAATTCAGTCCATGTCCCAAATCTCAACAGTCACACCACGGCTTTTTCTTTCCCCTCCAGCAAACCATCGCGTCTTCCTTGCCACCATGCACACTTCACCTCCCCCAAGCCCGCTATCAGAGACCTCAAGTGATGACGGACCGAGAGTCGTGTGGACGTTCCCACCTTGCGAACGGATAGAGGAATACCGCCCGGGCGGTCTCCATCCTGTACATCTTGGCGACGTATTCCGCGACGGTCAGTACAAGGTTCTCCGAAAACTTGGCGAGGGTTCGTTCTCGACAGTCTGGCTTGTCCATGACCAAAGCAACAGTCGATATGTCGCCTTGAAGATTGTTGCTGCAGAATCCCAGGCGACTACAGAACTGGAGATATTGCGCCACCTCGCTCAGGTCGAGCCTGCCGAGAAGACACAGTGCATCACGCAGCTTCTGGACCAATTTGAACATGTCGGCCCTAATGGCACCCATGCATGCCTCGTGTTTGAGCCAATGGGGCCAAACCTGAACATCATGATTGAAGAGCTGCTCAACTCCAGGCCGCGGATGTTTGGGATGAATGTCCGCTACCCGCCCCCGATGGCCAAAGCCATTTTGAAGCAGGCCTTGCAGGCTTTGGCAGTTCTCCACGAAAACGGAATCGCACAAGGGGACTTTCAACCGGGCAACATGCTTTTCGCCCCCGACAATATCGACTCCAGCCCCGAGGACACATTACGACAGAAGGAAGACGTAGAAACTGGGTCTATCTCGATTCCAGCGCAGAAGGGTGATGGGAAGCCGTATGATGGGGCCCCGAGATATCTCTGCGTCGCGCAGCCTCTGAAGTCTTTTGCCCACATACCAGAAGGCTTTCAGATCAAGTTGTCTGACATGGGCGGCGCGTTCTTTTTCTCCGACCCGCCCGCGAAAACCATCGTTCCAATCGGTCTCCGAGCCCCCGAGCTGATCTTGACCGGCGAAGTCAACAAGACTATCGACATCTGGAGTTTCGGCTGCCTCGTCTTCGAACTCATGGCCGGGCATCAACTGTTCTGTGTGCTGTGGATGGGGTCGGACGCTGAGACGGATGACGACCACCTACTCTCGATCACTAGCCACCTTGGTCCCCTCCCAGAGGACCTCTACCGACACTGGGACCGGGCTTCGCAGTATTTCACCCCCGAGCGCAAGTTGTACAACTGTGCACTTGGCGGCGTTAAGCAAGGATGTGAGCCGCTGCTGCTGGAGGAACAGTCCATGGAGGAGTTGTTCGATAAGGCCAAGCCGGACCTCGACGAGGAGGAGGCAGGCAAGGTGAAGGCACTTGTTCGAAGAATCTTGCAGTATGATCCTGCGAAGAGACCCTCGGCTGCGGAGCTCTTGCGTGATCCCTGGTTCGGTGGCGAGGAGATGTAACATTACCTACACTTATGTATCTGAATGCGTTCAGTCAGTCGCACATCTCTAGACTAATCAAACCACATTCCCATATCTCTTGTGCTGTTGGTCAGCATGGTAATTACCCCAATGCGTTGGGGTCCGTCGCTTGTGATTGGCCTATTTCCTCACCCCCTTCGATGCAGTGCTACATCAAAACCATGTCGTTATAGGCCAAGCCTCGCCTGGTTGGGCTTACATGCCATGGCTGAAACATGCACCGGTGCCATGAGTTCGAGAGCCTGGTTCATGGGGGTCAATCAGCCCCCAACGCCAGAACCGTTTTATTTTTGAAACCAGTCCACCTTTCCTGTTCCTGTTCCTTTCCCTCCTCCTTGTGCACTTTGTCATCGTTGGTTCCCACTTCCAACGACGACCGGTGATCGCGCTCCTCTCCAACTACTGGGCTTGCTTATTCAATTGATCTGAAACCATTATATTTCGTTCGCGGGACAGGCGACGAGTGTCCATCTAATTTGCCATGTACAGCGAAAACAATGCCCCGGAGGCGTTGTCCACACTCCCCGCGCAGAAGGAGGTGGTGCACCACAAATACGCCCATCTGGAGCCAGTAATCGCCTCCTATCCGCAGGATCGCGTCTCCAACCTGATCACGCCTTCATTGTCGCAGACTAGCTATCCACACGCGGACGGTCTTCTCCCTACATCGTCTTCTTCGTCGGGAATGGAGAAGCCTGTCGCGGAAAAGCCAATATGCGGACTGAAGCAACGAAACTTCATGATTCTCGTCATTGTGGCGCTCGTCGTTTTGGGCGCCGGTATTGGCGGTGGGGTAGGCGGTGGATTAGCAGCTCGGTACGTGGTTATCCCATTGCCCTCTTCCGATTGGAGCAGTGCAACTTTTGGCCACTGACATCTACTTCTTTTCCACCATTCAGGAAGGACCTTGGACCCAGCACCGAGTCGATATCGGTATCCGTGACGCCGTCTGCTTCACCCACCTCGTCGTCTTCTCCGACAGCGTCGTCGTCTTCTGCGCCCAGCCTTTCGCAGGTGCCGGTCAAGCTCGACTGTCCCCGAATCGACGGGACGACGGAGAAGTACGACAAGAAGTGGACGTTCGAGTACAGGTGCGGGAAGGACATCACGGGGTCCGAGTACGACATCGTGTTCCTGGCCTCGTACGCCCTCGAGGATTGCGTGCGGGCCTGCACGAGCTACAATAAGAACCGCAATAGCAACGAGTGCACGGCGGTGGAGTTCAATGCAGGTGAGTACTAAGTCAGCCTTTCGATCAGAGTTGAGATGGGAGAATATGGGAACCAGGAAAGCGGACTAATTGATGACTGACACTTGCGGGGTGTTGATATTAGATAGCAAAGCATGCGCCGTGAAGAATGCGACGAGTGGGACGCCAATCAATCCCGCGAATCCGACACGCCAGGTTTTAGCAGTACTCCAACAGTAGTTGTAGGAAATAACAGGGCACAGAAAACATAGTCTTGTTCGCGCGTAGAACGAAAATGGCACCAAATGTAGCAAAGTTGTTTCTATCATAACTCCGCGACAAATGTAGCTCTGAAGACAACTAAGGTTCGCGGCAGTTAAGAATTATTCTTATACGAATATAATAATTTTTATAAAGTTTATTAAACGTTCGTTAACGTTATATTATTTCTTTTCCTTTTTTTTTTAGTTACTTATTCTTTTATTATTATAATACTCGTAGAGGCGATTCGTACTTCGGTTAATATATTCTCCCATTATGGTCAGCTCTCGTAGACTGCGCAATGCACAAGTGCTATAGATTATTGTATACCTTGCTTATTGAAGCTGTGTTAGTCCTGCCCGAATTGCGTCGTAATCAGATCCGGTCAAAGACTGTTTTCGTGATATTACGAAGCCTTTCGAAGAAGAAGCCCACCTCCAATCGGTCGGGTGCTGGGTCACCTGGCTTTAGCGTCTGAAGGCCGAGTATAGGGAGAAGGTCTTCCAAAAGGCAAAAATACCCCAACCTGCGGTCTATGTAGTGGCAACGGTCTGGGTGCTGGTACAGCCAAGCATCTAACATGGGCACCAACATGTTGTCCACGCACTTGGGAGTACGGTGGCATCCCGGCCTGCGGAAAAGAGCTTTGAAATCCCGATTGACGTACAGGAAATCATCCGACTGGTTGAAACGCACCACCCCCAACTGGACCCTGGTAGCGCCCTGGTAGTAATAGACTTGATGGGCATCGGGGTAGCGGCGTAGTGCCACGATGCGACTTTCCCAGTTGACCAAGAGGAGTGGTGAAACGAAGGAAGCGGAGGGCCTAACGCCCGCGTAGTTAAGATAGACCTCCTTATGCTCCGTTTCCAGATCCAGGGCATAGGCCCAGATCATCATGCGCAATTCGGGTGGCAGACGCTGGAAGAACCGAAACTGATTAGCGGAGGTCGAATTCGTGGCGGCGGATCTGTCCGACACAGGTAACGCCAAATTTGAAGGATGCATCAGCTCACCAGACATCTTATAAATGGGGTTTCCTGGAGAATATGAGGAACCGTGCGTGAGTCGGGCAAGGGTTAATTGCTTAGTGGTGTTGAAGAAATTGGAATGAGAGTAGGAAGAGGTCATGTAGAAAGGAATATTGCGGGTGGAGGATAGCTTTCTATAGTAATTGGAAATAATCTCCATGTAACCGGAGATACCAGTCATAAACCTTTCTCCTTCACTTCGGGCCAGAACTGAATTACCCAAGGACTCGCATCAATCATCTCACAGAGCAGGTTACCAATAGATATACGAACTCAAAAAGATACCATCATGCCGATTGCCGTTCGGGCCCATTTTTGACTCTCGTATACTTCTTTCCCGATGACTACCTGTTCTCGAGGTGTGAGTGTATTAGAAGAACAAATTGAGAGTCTCATAAACAATATCCTCCAGCTGCTTCTGCTACGGGCGCGCTCGTCGCCAGCAACCCTGTGTTGCAGGGGCTCATGTTCTGCGGGAACCACATCCGTTTTGCTACGACGGGGCAAGGCCCTGCGGGAATAAGCCGGTCAAGTCTCTTTTGGAATAAGAATTCATACAGGATATTATTACAACGGCATTCGTTTACTCCACTGTTATAACCTAGAGTAAATGGAATAATCAAGACAGGTGCTATCATTATAGGTTCGGAGTAGGTAGTGTTTATTCCTTCGGCCGCTTGGGGGTGACTGGTGAGGCTGTATGGGCGGCATAACCATAGCACTCCACAGTTGGTTAAGTTGGTAACTGAATGTTTATACGTCAACCACAAGAATCCATTGACTGGATAATGCGGATTGTTCAAGCAGTGCTCTGATACATGTCTTAATTCCATGACACAATCTACAAGCTATGTATTCTAGCTACACAATCCCATTTGTTCTTTCAATCTACGGACCACATGGTGCATGTCCCCTTTGTGGATGAATTCAGCATACTTTGACACAATCAACCGACATTCGGAAATTTGATCTGGAGAAAGGTGGTTTTCCAGAAACTTAACCCAGGTCTCCGTGCCTGCGTTGAAGCCCATCTGCGCCTGCTTAAACTCAAAGCACGCACTTAACAGAGCCGCTGCTGGGACCTTCTCTTCAAGGTAAAATAACTGCTCAAACTGTGCGTCCCATATGTAGAACCACTTGCTGTCCGTGAGACTGGCCCCATTCCTAACGAAATGGTCAATCAAATCGGTCAATTCGGAAAAGTTGTATTTCCGATTCAACACATCGGGGCGATTTGCGATGCTGCATGGCATGAAAAACAGTCTCGAGTCTCCGACCAAGTTTCCAAGGGCGGCGCGTGATTCGGGGGGCCAGACATACTTCCTGATGCCAAGGCTCTGCGGAGAACACTCAGTTTCGGCAACAGAATTGGAAATAGACTGCTAGTAGGAAAGAAATGGGTGATGGGCAGGACTTACCATTGTGTAGCTGGCATATGCGGACTCGACGAGTATCCACCAACTGCGGGAAGCAGGGACGGCTCCGTGACCGAGCAGCATCAGAGCCGTCCGGCTATCACAGAAGGTGCAGTATCTCCCATCTTCGATCCAGTAGAACGGCTCAATTAGTAGTTCCAATACTCTCGTCGCCTCCGATTTCCTCTGCTCGACCCCCAGCAAGCTGAGCTTACTTTCGACATAGCGAGAGAGACCGCAAATCGCGGCATAGTCCAGAAAGTTGTGTACAGGAGGCCATATGTAGGTCCCCTTTCCTACCTTTTCTGACATCTCCTCTGCCTTATCCTTCATGCCAGGGTCCGGGTAGCACCTCAAAGCCCACGGTTTGGCCCTTTCAGCCCGCCTGCCCTGAGGAGTATCAACGTGGACCATACAGGGAGTCTTCGTAAAGGTACGGTCAAAGGGGTCAATCAAAGTGACGTAACGTTCCAGGTCTGAGCCGGCCGAGTCAGCCAGAGCGGCGTATTTCATTGCATGGAGTGGCGAGACCTCCATGGATTCACTCCTTGCCCAGTCCTTCACAATTTCAGGTTGTATCTCCATGTAGCGGATGGCGCCGTTCACGAGAGCCCAGATGTGCATCAAATGACCCTGTACTACCAGACTGCTTCCTCAGGTATCTCTTCACGTAGCCACGCCCCAAGAACTCGCTGGCCGTCAGGTGGACGAAGGTGATATGATCAGTGTATATGAATTCGGACATGGGGGTAGAGAATACCTTGCTTTCCGGTATGTGAGAGTTTTCTATCTCCAAAAGACCACCGCAGCGGCTCGCAAGACGAAGTCTGTTTCGGTCCAGGTCAAGAAGTTCGAGCTCAGTGGCGGTATCATACTGATCCATCGGATTGTCGCCCCTGGCTGCGAGAAAAACATGGGTAATGAGGTTCCCGCCGAAGGCGTCTCGGTAATTCGTCTTTTGCATATGCGAATGCAGCTCAAATATCCTTGACCCCTCTGCGAGATACTCCGGGGGCACCTATCGACTCTCGGTGTCAGCATTTACTCTTCTTGGGTTGAATAGATGTTTCAAGAGGGCATAATGGAATGTTTAGAATAAGCGGTTATTCCATCCCTTATGAGACACTGGACCAACGTGGAATAAACAATAGAACAGGAAGGAATAAAGACCGAAAGTCGCTTACCGACTGGATCATTCGCATGAATAGGCCCTTTCTGCCACCCAGCCGTGGCGGCAAGGCCTCGATGGCATCGACGAGCTCCTTGCGCGATGCACCGTCGATCCGTTTAGTAAGGAGAGAGTCGATGACAAGCCGGGCCCAAAGAAAGACTCCATTAGCGCGCTGAGTAATTCTCGTAGCCAAGGGATGCAAAGCGGTGTCCTCCAAGCGGCTTTTGCAAACCGTATATATGTCTTGGCGTGTGTGGAAGTGCACCTGTATATTTGGGCAGTTGCGAAAGAGGTGCTTGAAAGTGGTGATCTCTCGACTCGCGGCACAGACTTTGACACCTCGCCGTTCTGCCAAGACTTGTAGAAACGCTGCTATCTCGCGATGGCCTCTAGTGATTCTCTCGTGGCTCACGTATGCGAACTCGTTGTCGGTGCGACTCACAACTTCGTCGGAGTCATATTCGTAGTCTTCATCAAGGTCGTCTGTAGGACTGGCCGGCATACGATATTCGTCTAATCCGTCTACCAGCAACACAACCTGGATATGTGCCGTTTCGAAAGCATCCAGGGCCGTCCGGAAAATGTTGCTGAGGTGTTGCACGGTGTAAGGCTCGGTTATTACCCCAGCGGGTAGCGACTTGAGGATTTGATTCGGGTAGGCATCTCCCAATTTATATAGCAAATTGCGTAACAGGCCCTCTTGTGTCGTCTGTAAGGGTGTCCCGAGCTCGTAGAAAGAGTGGAGGACAACTGCCGTCTCCTTCGACGAATATTTCGATAGAAGGGTGTCGAGAATATGTTCCATCAATGTGCTCTTCCCACATCCAGCTCTGCCGCTGATCCAGAAGATGCTCTGATCCTGAGAGTTTAGCCATGACGGAAATGACGCATCGGTATTCCCATCATTGTTGTCGGCCTGATCGTCGAAGACCCATTCACATGTGCCCACATCCGCGTCTCGGTCACTTGGCTTGCTCGTCTCGAACTGAAGGCTGTCGAGAAACAACTGTAGGCGTGCACGGTCTAGGAAAAAGAAATCAATCAGTATGAATGTTGATACTACGTCGAATATAACAGCCGAGGTTGCCGCCGTCATTCCTACATACACCACCGTGCCTGAACAAAAAGAAAAGACAACATGAGGACCAGGGACCAGTCAAATACCTCCATGGGCTCGAGCTTTGTCACGACGCTCGAGGCACTTTTTCAGATAGTGGAGTGTCCGATTGTACGTCGTAGTACGCCCATTGAACTTGACCATCTCCATGTGGTTGCCCTCCGCCGAAGCAGATTGGACCGAAAAACCGTCATACACAGCCGACGCCGTTGGGACAATCTATTGCATCGCAAGAGAAACGGGTCAGCAAGCGTCGTTAAAGCGGGACCATCCGTGGTATACTTACCATCCCAATACTTGTGGCCGTCGTCTCCGTGAAGCAGAGTACGTCCATGTCCTTCGTCTTTGTCGTGAACTCATCCCTCTGTTTCTCGAGGATGTGGGAATCCTGGCGAAGGGCGTTGAGAAGCTGTGTGTTGGGCTGGCGCAGAGAGACCTGGGCAATGTTCGCGAGCATCTGTCCCAGAGCAGCTTTGTCGCTTCCGCGATGAGGGGTGCCGAAGAAGATAACACCTTCTGTGCTGCTGTATACCTCGGCTTGGTCGGGAAATCGGCCGTGCGAACGGTATTTGTCGGCGGCGATCAGTGCCTCCTTGACGACGAGACCTCCGAGACTGTGGGCGACGAAAACAATAGGCCGGGACTAATAGAGGCAATAATATCAGCCATATGGTCAAGTAAAGCTTCGAAAAAATCGCACGATGTACTTACCACTCCGACACGAAGGCTGGCAAGATCGGTCAGGAGGTCCTTTGCAAAGCTGGAGAGACCCTGTTGGCTGACATAGCGTGTCACTTCGGCCACTCTTGAGTCATAGCCCCATGCAATGATTCTGGAGGTCTTGAAATCATGCTCCTTGGCTAGAAGGTCTCGCGGCCAGCAGAAGCCTGACTGGGAAGACCATGTGCCGAGCCGAGATCCTCTGAGACCATGGACAAAGATGATGTCGATTCCCTCGTCAGAAGCTCCTCCCGGAGCGAGCACGTAAGGGCCACGGTCGTTCTCGTCCTGAGGAGCATCTTCACTCGGCTTACCTTCACCAGAAACAGGTGGCTGATTGCCCTTCCATAGACTCAAGATGCCGTGCATGGTTAGCTGAGTGGCTGGTGGTGCGTAAGAGAGCTTATTGAGACACAACAGGTTGTTTAGTGCGACAAACCAAGATAGACGTCGAATGTCTTATGAGTTGACTAGCTGTCAGCCAAGGTGCAGCAACGGTCACTAACCTTCTCTCAAGCAGAAGACGGATGGGTGGCTACCGTACAGAAAAGACATGACAAAGGAAAGGGTTTGAGGTAGAGCTGACGCCAAGCCTGGAATTTGACCGTTTGTTGGCAACAAACGCGATGCATCACTTTCACTTTCTCGCCTAAGGTACATACCAATCCGTGAGAGATCAGTCAGTGTACACTGTTGGTGATTGGCCAAAGGCATCAAAGCGGGGCTTCTAGGCTACCGTCCAATGAATGATCTTGGCTATACCCCTGCATGTAACCAGATCAGATTGGTGCAGATACCCCTCACATGAGCAACGACATAGCAGACTCATGAGACACCGAAAGCAAGCTTCTATCAGAACGCCTAGGACACACACGCCATCCTGAGCGAGGACATTCGACCATGGATCCAATAAGCGCGTTTTCCCTCGCATGCAACATTTTGCAGATCGTGGATACAAGCGCCAAGATCCTGGTCAAGGCAGCAGAATGTTACAACGACGGAGCTACCGCCGAGACGTCGCAGCTCAGCGGTAACGTGCGCTTACTTGAGAGCCTAGGCGCTGAGCTCAAGGCCATCGACGCACGGACCTGCAACCCCTTTTCTACCTCAGAGCTAAGGCTGCTAGAGGCAAACGAGAGATGCTTACAGGTCTCCGACAAGCTCATCCACCTCTTGGATGGCCTCAGGGTCAACGAGAAGTCGGTCTGGCAAGCGTTCAGCAGAAGCATCAGGACAATCCGTCACCGGGAAACCATGGCCGGATTACGTGACGGTGTCTCTGAGTGTCGAGCGAACCTGAACCTTGCATTGTTGCTGGTCATGCAGTATGTACTTAGCTACCCCAGGATATTCAGTGGCCACTGCTGATAAACACCATAGTGAGAGATCAAGCGGAATGACAGCCTTGACTCTGAAGGCAAATTCAGACGCGGAAGCTCGCATCCTCGGCACCTTTGACCAACAATCAACCCTGCTCGGCATGGAGATCCAAAATCTCAGCACTAAGATCGAAGGCATATCGCTTAGCCGATGCGAAGACACCATTAAAGACTTCCGCTCCGTACACGAGACCCAACTTCATCAACTTTCGCAGAGGGTTGTAGAGATTATTGAACAGCAGAGCTCTGCGTTGAGCTCCCAGGAGATACCTACCAGCTCAAATTTATCGAAAGTTTCTCAGCAGAGAATCCTGGAGAGTCTTCACTTTCCGCAGATGCAGGAGAGGAGAGCACAAATCTCAGACGTCTACGAGGGAACATATGGATGGATCTTTCGTGGCGGCGTTGCATTTCCGTATGGGAAAGACAATTTTGTCAGTTGGTTATCCAAGCGCGACAGCCAGAAAAACGTATTTTGGGTCTCTGGGAAGCCAGGTATGTTTCGACATCACTCCAAGTTCCTTTTCTAACATTTCGTTACATGTAGGGTCCGGTAAATCAGCCCTGATGCGGTTTGTGGATGAGGAGCTGGAAAAGCACAACCGACTCCTACCATGGACCAACACCACACATGTGATCAAGGCATCTCACTTTATTTGGAAATCTGGCTCTTCTGCGCAGAAATCGCTGGAGTTCTTTCTACGCTCCTTATTATACCAGCTTCTGGACCAGGCTCCGGACTTGATTGGATTAACGGTGCCACCAGGCAAATGGAAATCAGCTATATCATCAGATCGACGGCTAAGCGAGTGGTCTTTGCCAGAGCTATCACAATCGTTGCGGTCTTTTATCCAGAAAGCCACTTGCTGCGTATTCATCCTGATAGATGGGTTGGATGTAAGTTGTGATAGAGGTCTCTAACGTAGAAAGCGCTAATAGGGGGTCCATAGGAACTGGAAGACACCAGAGGTCGACAGGATCAACTGTTGGACCTCATCCAATCTCTCGGTTCATTTGATGCAGTCAAGATCTGTGTTTCAAGCCGACCTGACAACATCTTTCGTGACGTCTTCGGAAGCTACCCTGAGCTCCTGTTGCAAGACCTTACAACGGACGACATCCGTGTCTTCATTCGTGGCCAATTTGACAGGCAACCGCGATTACGGACTTTGAGTCAAGGAGATAACAGGCTCATCGACAACCTCCTCGAAAGAATTGCGGCAGGTTCTTCAGGCGTCTTCCTCTGGGTATGCCTAGTGGTTACAGAAGTCCTTGAAGAGGCCAGAGACGGTGCCGGTGTTGCGGAGTTGATTGATATAGTAGACAAAGCGCCCAAAGACCTCGACGACTACTTTTCTCGGATCATGGAATCCATTGAGCCGAAACACCGGACCGAATCGTCCATTATGTTCCAAATCGCTCTGCATAAGGAAACAACTTACGTCACCTTGTTTGCCTTACGTTTGCTCGATCTTTCCTTCATTGAAGAGCGACATAGCGATTTTGCGCTTCGCTCGGAGTACGACATCGCCAAATTCGACACCAGCAAAGATGGGCTCACCACGAGACTCGATTCCGCTTTTCGTCGGGTCAACAGCAGGTCTCGAGGACTCCTTGAGGTCCACTACGTCGAAGACGATACCGAGAACTTGTTCAACCTCGATGGTCTATCTATGTCCGATGCAGCACTGGCCACTTCTTCGCGGTCGAGAGAAGACGGAGCCGGACCTGATGGGCTAAGCCAGGATACATCATACATGGCTATGGCATTCAACTACCACGTGAGTTTCCTTCATAGGTCATTCCACGATTACCTTCTCGAGCCTGAGAACATGGCACGTCTCGATCAAGGCTCCAAAAGTCGATACAATACGCGATTGTTCCTTTGCAACGCCAGACTTGTCCAGATGTTGTCCCTTGATTACAAGAGTCGTCCGGACCATGCACTGTTAGCCTTTGGACTAGCCAGTGGTGTGGTCAGTGCAATCTCCGTCGACGATCTCAAGTTTTCAGAGGAGAGTGTTCAGGTAGCCGCCCAGATGCGGCCAGTGGTCGAGTTTCTTGCGCAAAGCGGAGTGCAAGCCAGGACGGAAACCCCTTGGTATCTGGCAAACTCACTGGAATACTACATCGATGAACAGAACAGCTTCCTTGCTGTGGCGATCGACTTTGACCTCGATGCGTACCTGAAAGCGCATCTGAAGAAGGATGCTATTCTGACCAAGACAGGTCGACCCATCTTGGACAATGTTCTCCAGCCAACAAACTGGATAGTAGAGAGCAACACGAGCCACGATCCACATGTCAATCTCAATATTCTTCAACTTACCTTGGATCTGGGGGCAGACCCAAACGAGGTGTGGCAATCTGTCTCTGTGTGGGGGTCTTTCTTGCTGTCGCTGTTGGGTGGTAGCTTCGGCCTGTACGGACCGAGCCAACGGCAGTCATGTGTGGAGGCGGTCAAGATTATGCTTCAATATTTCGCGGATCCCATACTACCGACAGCGTGGTTTACTGAACATTTATCGGAACCGGTCGACCATTCGAAGGCAGCGGGGACGTGCAAGCTAGTCGACATGAACACAGAGACTATCACCGTTGCATACATTTTAAGGCAGCTTCCGGAGATGTTCACCACACATGCACCGCAGATACTAGATGAGTGTATCATCTTAGCTGAGGAGAGAGCTACCCAAAGGTTGCGAGTACCTCAAGTAACTACCTGAGTAGTCACCCACTGTGTGATGGGCTTTTTCGACCTGTCTCATTCTCAATTCACGAATTAAACACGTGATGTTGCTGCACCACCATGGATGCCACTTGGCGGATGCCGTTAAGCTAGCCTCTTTGTCTCCGGTCTGGTGGATACGGGGCGGATTCTGGAGGTCAGATAGCTTATTTGTAACCTGTCTCATAAGCTGTCATTTAGTCTGTGTTTATCTACTCACTTGAGGTCCACTTAATGTAACAGCCACAAGTGGACAGTTTGTGCCATCCGTTCTAGAAAGTTCGCCGAGCTTTTATTTTAATTACTATTATTATATATAATAATAACGCGCCGGAGGGGTTATAAGAAATTGTATTTAGGATGGTATTTATTAAGGTAATTTTTATAATATTAAAATATAATTATTTATATAAAATTATAATTAATTAGATTTAATATTTAAATTATTATTATTATTTTTTCTTTTTTATAATATTTAACGTTAAGTTATATTCTTTATTATTTTCGATTATAATTTTTTCTTATATTTTTTTATTAAATAAATATTATTATTAAAAAGTGAAATTTATATTAAAGGTATTTTAAATTTATATTTAATTAATATTATTTTTATTTATATTCTTTTTTATTTTATATTTAATATCCTTTATTTATTATATTATATTTAAATTTAATTAAATTAATTATTAATAAATTATTAAATATTTTTTTTATAATTATTATAATTAATAATTTAAAGGTAATATATTATTATTAACGAATTAATTTATCGCGATAATTTTAATATATTTTTTACCCGATTTATTTTTTCGATATATATTAATTATTAAATATAAAAATAAATTTTTTTTATTTATATAATTATTATTTTAATAATTAATATATAAATTACGTAATTTATATAATTAAAATATTATATATAAATTAAAATATATTTTATATTTATTATATTTAACGGGTATAATTAATAATTATTTATTTTAAAGGCCGTTTTAATATTAAATTAAATATAAATTAAATGTTATATTAAAAAATAAATTTTATATAATTATTAAAAATTTCGTATAATTATAAAATTAAGTAATTAATTAGGTTAATTTATTTATAAAATTAATATTATTATAAAACAATTAAATATAAAATAGAATTAATTTAAATAAAAAGAAAATTTAAATTTATTAATATAAAATTAATATATATTTATATCCTATAGTTATTTATAATTAATTATTATAAATTTGATTTAAATAATTTCTTTTTTTATTTTTAATTTATAACCTTTTAAATTTTTTATTTATAAAATATTATATTTTAAAGCGTAAATAAATTCGGGTATAAAATTTTATAAAACCGGTTAAGGTAATATTTAAATAAATATAATTATATTAAAAAGAAATTATTATAAAATAATATAAAATTATATTATATTATTAAATATTAATAATATTAATTAATTAATTAATTTATATTTTATTTTTTTAATTATAATTTATAAATAAAAAACGTTAATATAAATATTTTATTTTTTATATTTTATTCGAAATAATTATTTAATAATAATAAAACCTTTAAATAATTATATTTAATTTAATATAAAATTAATTAAATTTTTAAAAATAAATAAATAATATAATATAAAATAATTCGTTATATTATTTTAATTAAATATTTATTCGATTAAATATATTAAATTATATAAATAAAACATTATAAAATATAAAAAATAAAAATTAATATTTATTTATTTAAATTTTTTTTAATATATATTATATATAATTAATATAAATAATAAAGAATAAATAAATAATAATATAAATTAATAATAATTTTATATTAAAATAAATAAATATTTTAAATAATATAATTAAAAAAATTAAACTTTTAATAATAATAAATAATAAATTTTAAATTTTTTTTTTATTATAACTTTTAATTATAATTATTTATTCTTTACGATATAAAATTTAAAATAAATTTAAAGTTTATAATAATATTATATTTAATTATTAAAAAAAATTATTTATTTATATTATATAAATTTAAAATTTATTAAAAATTATTCGTATTAAATAATAAAATTTTTAAAATTAATATATAAATATCGATTTTATATAAATTTTTAAAAAAAGTTTTTAAAAATAAATATAAATTTTTATAATAAACGTTTTTTAAAATTTATAATTTATTTCTTTTTTTTATTATATATATATATATATATATTATTATTTATTATTTAATTTTAATTTTTATATATTATTAAATATATATAATTATTTAAATTTTAATATTTATTTATATATATTATAATAAATATTAATATTAATAATATTATTATATTATAAATATTTATAAAAAATGTTTTTAATAATTTTAAAAAAATTATTTTATTAATTATATATATATTTTATAAAAAACGTTAATTTATTATTTATATTAAAAAAAAATTTATATAAAATTTATTATTTTTTATATAAATTAAATTAAATAAATATAAAATTAAATAATTATATAATAATTAATTAATAATTAATAATAATATATTTATTAAAAAATTATTTATTAATTTTAATTTATTTATTTCTTATTTATTAATAACGAGTTTTTTTTTTTAATTAATTAAATTAATTCGCGATTTTATTATATCGATTTTTATTAAATATATTTAAAAGTTTTATAATTTTTAAAGCTTTATTCCCGTTTTATATATATAAATACGTTTTTTATTATTTAATAATTTTAATAATAATTTTCGCCGCCGTATACTTTATATAATATATAAATTATATATATAAAAAATTATATATTATAATAATTTAAAAAATATATTATTAAACGCGGTTTCGAATATTTTAAAATCGAATTTATTAAAAGCGATATAATAATTATAAAAATAAAATTTTTTAAAAAATTAAAATTTAATTACCGGTATAATAACGTTAATTTTATCGGAATTATTAAAAGCGTTTTTTATAAATATATACGATATAATATCGTTATTATTATTAATAATTATTATAATATATATAATAAATATTAAAATATAAATAATATTATAAATATAATAATATAAAAAAATTAAAATAAAAAATAATAACGTATATATATATATATAATAAGAAAAAAAATAATTTATAAATTTTAAAAAATATATATCGCGAAAATTTATATTTATTTTCGAAAGTTTTTTTTTAAAATTTATATAAAATCGATATTTATATATATTAATTTTAAAAATTTTATTATTTAATATAAATAATTTCTAATAAATTTTAAATTTATATAATACGAATAAATATAATAATTCTTTTTTTAATAATTAAATATAATATTATCGCGAACCTCGAGTTTATTTTAAACCTTATATTATAAAAAATAATAAATAATTATAATTAAAAATTATAATAAAAAAATAACTTAATATTTATTATTTATTATTATTAAAAACTTAATTTTTTTAATTTTATTATTTAAAATATTTATTTATTTTAATACGAAATTATTATTAATTTATATTATTATTTATTTATTTTTTATTATTTATATTAATTATATATATATATTAAAAAAAATTTAAATAAATTATATATTATAATATTTTAAAATTTAAAAATTTTATTAAATTTATTAATTAATTAAAATTAATATATTTTAATATTATTAAAATTATTAATAATATAATATTTTAAAAATCGAAATAAAAAATAACTTTATATTTATATTTTTCTTTATTATTTAATAAAAAATAAAAGCGAAAAAAAAAATCGGGAAAAATAATAATTAATTATTTTATAATTTTAATAATAAATATCGCGTTTTTATAAAATTAAAAAAAAACTATATAAATATAAAATAAAAAACCGCGGTAATTTTTAATTATTATTTAAAAATTTATTAAAACGAAATAACGAAATAAATAACGTTAAAATATTAATAAATAAAAAATAAAGCGAAATTAATAAATAATTTTTTAATAATAAATATTATTATTAATTTATTATTAATTAATTATTATATAATTAATTAATTTATATATTTATTTAATTTAATTTATTATATAAAAATAATAAATTTTATATAAATTTTCTTTTTAATATAATTAATAAATTAACGTTTTTTATAAAATTAAAAATTAATATTATATATTAATAAATAAAAATAATAAAAATATTATATAAAAAATTATATTTTAATTTTAAAATTATTTTTAAAATATATATAAATTAAAAATTTAAAATAAAAATTAAATTTTATTATTATTATTATTATTATTATTATTATTATTATTATTATTATTATTAATTTTATTAATAAATTTAAATTTAATAATTTATATAAAAAATTAATTTTAATATAAAAAAATAGGAATATATATAACGTTTATTTTCGATTTTTTTTTAAGGTTTTATAATCTTTTTAATAAAATTATCGAATCGTTTAAATCGAATTATAAATATTATATTAAATTTAAAAATTTTTATTAATTTTTTAATAAATTCTTTAAAATTAATAAAAGAAAATTTTTTATTTAGTTTTAATTTTTTATTATAATTTAAATTAATATTATTAAAATCGGAATTAAAATAAAGTTTAAAATCGTATATATTAAAAATTAATTATTTTAAATTATTAATAATAACCGGTATAATTTATTAAAATATATCTTATTTATAATATATTTTTAATTTAAAATTATAAATAAAATAATTTTTATAATAATTACGCGTTTAAAATTTAATAAAATAGGATTATATTTAAAGTTTAAAAATAAATAAAATTTATAATAAAAAAGAAAAAAGAAAAAAATAATTAAAATTAATCTAATTAATAAAATTTAAATAAATATAAAAGCGGGGCTAATCTTATTAATATAACATTAATAAAATATAAATTAACGTATTATATTATTACCCCCTCTTTATAAAAAAGCGATACTTTAATAACTTTAATAAAGATTTAAACTTAATATTTTTTAATTAAAATAAAGTTAACTTCAAATATTCATTTAATTATTTAACTATAAGGCCTTAATTCTTATAAAGTTATAATTAAGTTTTTTTATATTTTATTATAAAAAATCCTTTTATTATAACTTTTATTTAATAATAAATATCGCTTTTTTCCTTTAATAATTTAATATATAATCCTTTTTATTATTTACCTCTTTTTTTAATAAAACGCCGCGTCGTTTTTAATTCAAATATCTTATTATTTAAATAATTATTATTAAAATGATCCTTATTAACGGCATATTTCTAATTAATTAGCTTTATTAACGGCTTAACTTCATTAAGGTTTTATTAATAATATTTTTTTAATTTCTTTATCGAGTTTTTAAAATTAAAAGCGGGGTATTATATATCGTTATTTTTTTAATTAACTTAATTAATTTTATATTATAACTTTTTATAATAAATATATAAAATTTTAATTCGAAATATTCGATATTTAAATTAATTTAATTCTTTAAGGTTTATTATTTTATTAATTAATTATTTTAAAGCTTATTTAAGAAAAAAATTATTTAAATTTTTAAATAAACGGTCGATATAATAAATATCGTTCGATTAAAAATCGAAAACTTTAAATTTATAAATATATCCTTTATAAAAAAAAATTTAAACTAATTATTATATATATAAAAAAGTTAATTTATTTCCGGATTAATCGATTCTTAAGTCGGTAATTTATTTAATAAAAACTTTATTACTTATTTTAAAATTAGATTTTTTTTAATAACGATTCGCTTATTTATATATTTATTTTTAAAAATAATAAATATAGTTTTTATAGCTTTAATATAATTTTTAATAATATTAATATTTTATTAAGTTTTTTTCCGGTTTAATTTTTATTAAAAAGTAAACCTTAAAAATTATCGATCCTTTTTTTTAATTAAAATAAGTTTATAATTTAAAACCTTATTTTATTTTAAAAAATATTATTCCTTTTAACGATTTATAAAAAAAAGTTATTTAAACGTAATTTAAAATTAATAATATATTTATTTAATTACTTTAATAATAAATTAAAAAAAGATATAGTTTTTAATTTATATATTTATTTATAATTTCGATTTATTTTATAATATTATAATAAATAATTAAAATAAACGTTTATTTAATACTTAATATTTTATAAATTTCGTTAATAAATAAAAAAATAAATTAAATATTTTTATTATTTATTATTATATAAAAGAGTTTATAAACTTTAAAAAACCTTTAATAATATAATTAAATTATTTTTTTTATATTTATATTTTTATTATAAAAGGTAATTTAATTTCGTTTTATTAATTAATTAATTATAATTATTATTATATTATAATTAATATTTTTATTTAAAAAGGTTATAATTTTAAAATTTATTATAATATTTTATTAAAATTAATTAAAAATTAAGAATAATTAAAATTTATTAAATATTTTTTTATAAAATTTTTAATAATTTATATATATATTAATTATAAAAACGTTATAATTATTTATTAATTTTAATTATTAATAACTTTATAATATTAATTTTTTAATTTTATTTATATTTAAATATATTATTATTTTTATAATATATTTTTAATTATTTTTATTTAAAAGTTATTTATAAACGATATAATTAATTTATTTTTATATAAAAAAAATTTATTAATAATAATAAAATCTTTATAATTTATATACGTCTTTTTATATAATTAAAATAAGCGGTAAAAAATTAAATATAATTAAAAATTAAAGTAAAATAATATTTAAATTAATTATTATAAATTCGATTATTAATATAATTTATATTTATTTTAAAGTAAATAATATAAATAATAAACGTTTTTATATTAAAATAATTTATTATAAAAAATATATTATTTATTTAAACTTTATTATTTATAAATATAATAATGTTTTAATAAATATTATAATTAAACCTTTTAATTAAATTTATAAAAATATAATTATTAAACGATATAATTATATTTATATTTAAATTATTATTAATATAAAAATTAATATTTATATATTTATAATTTATTTAAATTTTATTTTATATATTATATAATTAATATAAATAATAAAAAATAAATAAATAATATAAATTAATAATAACTTTATATTAAAATAAATAAATATTTTAAATAATAAAATTAAAAAAATTAAACTTTTAACGATAATAAATAATAAATTTTAAACCTTTTTTTTTATTATAATTTTTAATTATAATTATTTATTATCCTTTATAATATAAAATTTAAAATAAATTTAAAATTCGTAATAATATTATATTTAATTATTAAAAAAGGAATTATTTATTTATATTATATAAGTTTAAAATTTATTAGAGATTATTTATATTAAATAATAAAGTTTTTAAAATTAATATATAAATATCGATTTTATATAAATTTTTAAAAAAAACTTTCGAAAATAAATATAAATTTTCGTAATATACGTTATTTAAAATTTATAATTTATTTCTCTTTTTTATTATATATATATATATATATTATTATTTTTTACTTAATTTTTAATATAAGTATAATTAACGAGATTAACGATTTAAAAATTTCGATAAGTAACTCACCTTTAATCCTTTATATATTACTAAATATATATATAATTATTTAAGTTTTAATACCTATTTATATATATATAATAAATATTAATATTAATAATAATATTATATTATATACGTTTATAAAAAACGCCTTTAATAACTTTAAAAAAGCTACTTTATTAATTATATATTATAACGCTTTAAAATTAATATATTTTATTAAATTTATTAATCGATTAAAATTAATATATTTCGATATTATTAAAATCATTAATAATATAATATTTCGAAAGCCGAAATAAAAAATAATTTTATATTTATATTTTTTTTTTATTATTTAATAAAAAATAAAGGTAAAAAAAGAAATCGGGAAAAATAACGATTAATTATTTTATAATTTCAATAATAAATATCGCGTTTTTATAAAATTAAAAAAAGGTTATATAAATATAAAATAAGAAGCTGTATTAATCCTTAATCGTTATTTAAAAACTTATCGTAATAAAATAACGAAATAAATAATATTGAAACGTTAATAAATAAAAAATAAAGTTAAAAAAATAAATCGAAATTAATAAATAATCTTTTAATAATAAATATATTATTATCGATTTATTATTAATCGATTATTATATAATTAATTAATTTATATATTATTTAATTTAATTTATTATATAAAAAGTAATAAGTTTTATATAAATTTTTTTTAATATAAATAATAAATTAATATCCTTTATAAAATAGATATATTTATAATTAAACCTTTTAAAAAATATAATATATTAAAAATAATAAATAAAATAATAATAATAATTATATAAATATAATTATATAAAATTATAATAAAATTTAAAAAAATATAATAATTTATTTAAAATATATTAATATAAAAAAGATTATTATTTAAAATATAATTAAAACCCGTTAAGTATAATATTTAAATATAATATAATTATAAATTAAAATAATATAATATAACGATTTAATTTCCTATTAAAAAGTATATTTATATAAAATTATATTATATAAAAGAAATTATATAACGTTATAATTATAATTATATATATATAATTAATTTAAAAAGCTTTAAGTTTCGGTTATTAATTAAATATAATATTTAAGCTATATAATTATCCCGGAAACGATATTCTTTAACCCTTTTACCTCGCTATTAAAGTTTAATTAAATTAGTTAAAATTTATTATTAAGTTTTAATACGAATAACTAATAAAATAACTATTAAATAATTATAATATAACTATAAAATAACTATAAAGTTAATAGGAAACCTATCGATCTAGCTTTTATTATATATTATAAAATAACCATAGGATAATTATATAGTAAATAAAATTCTATTAATCTAGCTTTTAAGAGTAGTTTATCTTTATTAGAAATTTTAATTTATGTCTCGGACTAACGATTCGCCGCGGGGGCATTATAGCGCTCGCTACGGATAAAGAGGAAGATACACATCGATCGGATTAGAAAACACGTTGTTATAGTAATAACGCATCACCACCTAGGTTTCTAGCTTAATTAAATGCAGTTAACTACTTAGTTTATTAATATACTACCCCTATTAGTAATTATAAATAAATAACGGCTGTAATATTATAATCTTTTACCGCGTAAAAGGAATAAGGATATAACATGTCACATTTAAACAACTCTAGCAGCTAGGAAATAATACGTCATTAGTACGTTGCTAGTTGCGCTAAAACAGGGCGTTGTTAATCCTTTAAACAGCAACGCATCTTCACCTAAAAGTATTTTATTATATTAGAAATGAGTCCCTCTTATCTCTGCTCATCAAGTAATGTTGTCTATTTCCCCATATTACCTGATTATAGGTTATCGCCCAGCTTTGGAAGCCTCAAGCCAACATGGACATGGTCGATTTCATCTACCAAAAGGCAACCCAACAAGAATCTCAGCCAGCCGACAGAAATCCAAAGGAACGTCCTCTCGTCGATAGTAACTATGGAGACGTTGCGCAGTACTTCTCCGAGCTGCGCAGAAGATGTGAAGAAAAATGGGACAACAGTGCTCCTATATACAGCATCACACTCGGTGCTCCCTACCCGCCTTGCATCCGACCCGCATCCAACCTCGAACCCACAACGATCACGGAGATAGCTTATGGAACTCTGCATCCCTGGAAGAAAATTCTTCTTCAGATTGTTGATTTCTTCGAACAGCATCATCAAGTTTGCGCGCTTGTGAAGGACGAAGGAAACAATGGGGCTGTATTGGTACTCTGCCACACAGCTAGAGAGGCACTCAAGAAAGGTCAAGCCATTGTTGTGAAAGAGCCCAGAGCAATCCGACGCATTGATACCCGTGTGACGTTTTGTAAATGGGCGTACCTGTTCATCGGAGTTGATCATGTATCTGACGTGGTTTGGATGGACATGACCGGGCCGCATGTCCCGAAGGAATGGCGGGATTCCCGCTTTACTATTCCTAAGGTCCCAGTGCGGGTTCCCCCCTTGGCCTCTGGGTCATCCACTAATCTACCCGGATCCGAACCCGACGATGACGCCTTTCACAGAATGAACGGGGAGGCAGAATCAACCCCGCCGTTGGTTGACTACGCGACATTCTCCACGTCAGTGGAAGTCCGACAGTCCCTACCTGGACGTGGATTCGGGTTGTTTACCAAGCAGGCTGTATCTGCTGGTGACTTACTGTTGTGTGAGAAGGCGCTTGCGTACGAGTGGTCGGGCGAGGAGCCCGATGATCGCCGCTACCCACCAGGCAGATTGCTTTTCTCAGACACCCACACCGGTTTTGTTGGAGGCCAAGCGCGGCTCTTGACACAGCTGGTTCAGAAACTGCGACGGAATCCCGAGACGAACCATCAGTTCCAGCAATTGTACCGTGGAGGGTATGAGGGTGTGCCCGATCTCGTGGTTGACGGCCAGCCCGTTGTCGACACGTAGGTACAACATGGGACTGCTCAAATCGGTCAGATTTTGTACTAACTGATGTGTATCTTAGTTTTCATGTAGCGAAGGTCATCGCACTCAGTGGCATGGGCGCACCCAGAAGCAGCCGACTTGTCTATGAGAGAGGGCACAGTCCTCGACGGTCTGCTTACCACGCCTGCGGCGTCTGGGCTCTTGCATCGCGTATCAACCACTGTTGCCTGGCCAACTGTCGCCGCAGCTTCATCGGCGACATGTTGATTGTCCGTGCTACACATGACCTGACCGCAGGCACCGAGTTGCTCTTCAGTTACTGTGACACGCCGGGAGGAACACCCGAAATCGGCGCTGATGTCCAGCATAAGTTGATGCGAATTTGGGGCTTTACGTGCTATTGCGCGTTATGTTCTACCTACCGGGAGGCGTCCCCGGAACCCTTGTTGGTACAACCTTCTCAAAGACTCCGGGAATTGGGCCGTCTCATCTATGATAACTCTTTCCTCATGGGAGAAGGTGTATTGGCAGCGTTCAAACCAATACTAAGACGGCTGGGGGCAGTGGATGGAGTGAACGATCTGGTCGCTCGCCTTCTTGCGGTTCCTGTGCCTCACTTCGAGTTGGCCGACTTCTACATAGAACTGGCGGCTTACCAGTCCCATGTACTGGAGCCGACAGCAGCTTATGTCAACTTCATCCGCGGGCTTAAACTGCTAGGGTTTGTAATTACAGCGCACCCCGTTGACGCCGGCAGGGCCCCGTCGCTACGGACTCCGCTTGTGGTTACGTCATGGGGCGTGGCGAATGAAACTGCCCTTCGCGCCTTCGCGGGCCTCGTCGGGCTCTATGGGAGGCTCCAACCCGATCTAGTACCAGCAATGAAAAGTTACGGCAGAAGACTGTACAGTATGATAGTAGGCCAACAAGCAACTGCAGGCAACGACTTCTGGGAGCTTCACTTGGCGTACGAACATATAACCCATATTGCGCACCAGAGTTTCGCTAGGCATGCAACATGCAATACAGTCAGACGTCAAGATCGGACAAGTTAGGATTCTAGGAGGTAACATGAGAGTGGTTTCAACAGTGGCAGCTATGGTGAGCGAGTGACTGGGAGTTTTATTTCTGTCTAATATCGTGGGTTGACCTCTCAATCGAACGGTTCGTTAGTACTATATCCGATGTTGAGTTTGGCTTCGACAGATTCGCAGGATGCAAACGAGCGACAAGAAGAAACACTGGCCCTCCACCCTTTCATAACCAATTCATGATTCTCGTTGAACTGTGTCTCAGTGATGTGCCACATCTTTGTTGAATTTCTCTCTCTCTCATAAGGCTGATAGAGTGATTCTGAAGGCTGTGTCTCTGCATGACATCTGGGAATAGCCCCAATGATGAGCCCCATAATACTGCTGGATGGAGTGCTAGTACATACCAGGACCGAGACTTTGCTCTGGGAGATCCCTACTTGGCGCAGATGTTGCTGCCGTTGCATTTTAGACCCTTGCAGCATTTTCCACCGGGCACAGCCACGTTGCAGGTGTTACCCTCGCCGCGGCAGGAGTCCCTGGCGTCAAGGGCCTCGGGGGCGTCGGCCACAGGCGTGGCGACAGCGAAGGCGGCGAAGAGGAGAGAGGCGACGATGGTGAACTTCATGTTGGGCAAAAGTTGGCAGTAGGGGCGTTTTGTGCTGTGAAGATGAGGTTTGATTGTGTGGCTGGTAGGTTTCTGATGGATGTTGATGATGAGAACAGATTCACGTCCTGTCTCTGGGAAAGCTGCCATGTATTTATATTCGTCAGGCGAGAATCAATGCGGCCATGGCTGCGGCTATCTCGGGCGTTGCCTGATTTGCCTTCCCCGATGCTGAGACGCAGACTATTGCTACATCAACAGGAGCGCGCTGACACAGTATGACCACCATCTATCAACACAAAACATCAGCAATGGCCTGTAAATGTCTGATGACACCGGTATTCATGAAACCCTAGAATTATGCCACTGTCTGCGGGCTTTTACTGCCTCGGTTCCGAGACTGCGCCAGCGCTTTTCCCATTTGCGTAACCGAGTTTAGTGGTTATTCCAGCCTATTTTGACGGGACCTCCTGTTTATTCCAGTGTCTTCGAATCAACAGGTTTACGCAACAGGTCTTTCTCTATATTGTTCCAGTTTGTCCCAACTCATGCATGAGTCTGATATTCCAAGGAAACCGAATGTTAACACTGACCCCATAGTATATGCGTATCGTATATGCCTTTCTAATACGAAGTCAATTCGTTTTGAAACATCGCCGACGTGGCTTGAGGGTGTCCCCCTTAAGGGCGGGTCAATATGCCGTATACCTCCGCTACGCTACTTGTCTTATTGGCGTCAACGCCTGCGAGTTGGAGCCACCTATCATACTGATGTTGCAATATCTCCCAGGCAATCGATTGGTCCACAAGAAGAAGCTAATGTATTGCAATATATATAGAGAAAGCCGGTTGGATGTGGCGTCTGAGGTAATCAGGCTTTCCTGGCCGCAGTCAGCGAAATGCGGGGAAAGAAAGGCTTGTTTCCATTTCAGGGGTATCGACAGCGCTTTGGCGTATTGCCGTATAACTGGTCTGCCCACATGAGGTATAATACCCCTGAAGAGAGGATCTAGGTTGACATTGCTCAAAGGTTGTAAAGCGTCCACTGGCTATATGGTGCATATTCCAAAACTCCTGTGATGTTCCAGCGTACACCACTACATCATCAACAAAACATGACAGGTAAGAAATTTCGTCCAGTATAAAAGGAAATGGTGGTGTATACATTTGCAGCTTCAGTGCTAGTTTACGACGTATACCGCTTCTTCTCGGATGTAACGGACAGTGTAGTGCCGTTGACCATATGATCCTAAGTACGACTATGCATGTTGGGGTAACACATACAGCCAGTTTATAAATCTATCAAGTAATTGCAATAATCGGACGCTCTGATTGGCGAGACTCTGCATCTAGTAGGCTTCCTTTTTCAAGCGGTCTGACGTTCTTACACCTTTTTCCATGAAGCTGTAGGGGATAGGACACAAATTTCCATTGTCCTCGATGGGTGTATCGAGGTTCAAATTCAATGGGTAACAATAGTAGTTGGACTCTGCCTATAGAATCGATGCGGAGCCGCGAGCGATCTAGATCACACTAAAGTCTTGGTATGCCTTATTATGGCATGAGGTGAGAGAGGACTAGTTCCCCGCTGGGCAGGCCATGGGGCAATACAAGCCCAGGCACCTGATCTCACCCCGGTGGCATTCCGTCTTACTCAGGCGGGACAACCGGTTAATCTCACATCAGCGGCGAGCACCTTCCTCCTAAGACGTTGTATTGCCAGACAAGAGATTTGGCGAATTGGAACTTAAAGAGTATGGCTCCGCCAAATTTACTGTTGGTCAGCGGGACCGTGGTGTAACCAATATTATTACAGAAAGAGGATAGTCTTATTAACGCCAACAAACGGTCAACAGAAGACTCTTCAGTGGCCACAAGGGTTTGGTCAGAGTCAGGTGAGGGTATGAGCTGCGGGAAGATCACCCCAGGCGCAGCTGGGCCAGGGCGAGTGTTTGAGCAGTCAGATATGGCCCTAGGCTGTATTCAAAGTGCAGTATGTGCAACACTTTCCAGAGTTGCCGTCACCTCCTCGTCATCCCTTACGCAACGCTCAACGATATGTACATCGCCGAGCCAAAGCATCGACCCAACACGGAAGCTTGAGGGTGTGTATGCCGCCCTGCATGGACATCTTCCCACTCACTGCTCGTCCCCAGCAATGATGACCGCCGCCTGCTCCCCCAGCCCATACACCGCCGCCTGCAAATGCGCCCCAATCACCACAGGAAACACGGACGCGTCCGCCACGTACAGCCCCCGCACCCCGCGCACCCGCAGCGACGTATCCACCACCCTGCCCATCGCGCAGGTCCCCTGCGGATGGTAGATCGAGTGCGCGTCCGCCGCGATGCGGGCGTCGAGGTACTCGTCGCCCCGCGTCGTCTCGGGGCCCAAGGGCCGCGCCGCGAACCGGCTCGGCGGCGTCTCCGAGGCCACCACGTCGCGGCCCAGGGCGGTGGCGTCGCCGACCATGACGGTCGCCAGCCGCCGCAGCGACTCGCGCCAGACGCGCCGGTCGGATGCGGTGGACAGGTAGTTGGGGTCGATGACGGGCGGCACCCTGGGGTCCCGCGACGCGAGGGTGACGTGGCCGCGCGAGGTCGGGTGCAGGCTGGCGAGCGAGGTGGCGAGGTGGGTGCCGTCGACGGCGATGGGCGGGTCGACGGACGGGATGGCAGAGTACGAGATGAAGGTCTCCATGTCGGCCAGCTGGCTGTCGCCGTGGGCTGAGGAGGAGCCTGCGGTGGCGGGGTCTTGGGCTTCCTCGCCTTCCTCCGTGGGAACAGCGGTCGTGGTGACCCAGTCGTTGGGGTTGCCGGCGCCGTACGGCGGCTCGCTGAATAAGGGGTTATCAGATCCGTAGGCGTAGCCGAGGCTCGGGTCCTTCAGCCGCCACTGGCAGATCAGCATCATATGGTCCGCCAGGTTCTGGCCGACATCCGGCAGCTCGACGACTTGCTCGATGCCGTGCTGCGCGAGGGTTTCGGCGGGACCGATGCCCGATAGCAGCAGCAGCTGGGGCGACCGGTAGGCGCCGGCTGAGACGACGACGCGCTTGGCCTGGTACTCGGTGCCGTTGGCGAGCCGGACGCCAGTAGCCCGCACCTCGCCGCCGTCTTCGCCTTTGGTCAGCGTGACGGACTCCACCAGCGTTTCTGTCAAGACGGTCACGCCCTCGAGTGAGTAGACGGAGCTGGCGATCAGGCGCTTCCCGTCGCGGCGGCTCTCGTAGAGCTCCCCGATGCCGAGGATCCGCCCCGCGTTGCCGTCAAGGTCGGGAATGGACTGAACCCCGTTCTCGTGCCAGGACTCCAGGACCTTGTCCCGGAGCGGGTAGTGGCGACCGGTGCAGGTGATGGAGTCGACGTGGACAGGGCCACCACGTCCGTGGTGGTCGGGGTTGCTGTCGTCGCAGTAGTCCTCCGTCTTACGGAAGTAAGGGAGCTGGCCTGTGTAGCTCCATCGCTGGTCACCGACCGCTTCGGCCCAAAGGTCGTAGTCGAGGCTTGAGCCTCGGGTCCAGCCACCTTGGATGATTGCTCTGTTAGCATGTTGATCTGTTCTGTCACAGAAGTGTTTGCATACCCTGGTTGATGACGGATCCGCCTCCGAGAGCACGCCCAGCTGGGTTTGGGATCACACGATTGCCCAGGTTGGCTTGAGGGACACTTGGCAATCCTTGTCAGCAGCGTTCCTGTGGTGGAGATGACGAGAGCCACGAGGGTGCGAGGAAACGCCCCGTCACCTCGCGGGCAATCACTCACGTCTGATAGTTGTAGTCGAAGTCGCCCATCACCGTGTTGGTCGAGTTGATGTACACAATGTCGGTCCGATCGCTCACATCGGGACCAGCCTCAATCAAGAGGATCTTCAACGAGGGATCCTGCTCTAAGAGACGGCTGGAGATGACCGACCCGGCGATCCCACCACCCACCACAATGTAATCCCAAACTACTGGCAGCAACATTGTGAATGTTTAACAAATCGTGCAAGTGTACTTTGAAAGAGGGGAAGATAGCGGCATCACTTCCAGACTGGGAATCTGGTGGTAAATAGAAAGCTCATGTCGCTGCCTGCCCGGATCCATAACAGGCGGGACCGGTGCAGACTCTGTCTTGCTACGCCGCAGGGCACTATCCGATATGCATGCTGTGTGATTGTTCATGAGAACTGCATGAGTGCGGCGCAATAAGAAACCCATCCTGGCCATGTCTGATGATCTGTCCTGGGCGCCCTGCATGGCAACAGTGTGGCTTGGCGAATGCACCGGATTGGCAAGATTGGCGAGATCCCCAACACCCCGCCCGCCACAGGAATCCGCAATTGCAACTGACAACTCACAACATCCAGATCACTCCACAGATATAGTCCATTAATAATTAATTAGCTGGATAATATAGCTTCAGTCGCTTCCTGTTCGATTTCAACTCAAAAGACTCTTGATGAGAAGTTCGCTTACGCCAACTCCATCCAACTACCAAATGGCTAAACAGCTTCGGGGGCGCCAAGCCAAGTTTGCTCACATCTCACTAGCGTCGATGCACCGTTCCATATAAGCGCTCTTATACATATTGCTTCCTTGTTTCTAGCAATCAAATTGCATCCGAGTCTTGAAGATGTGCCGAATTATCCCAGCACCTGGTCATTGGTCACAACGCCCAGCAAGCCATCGTAGGAATAAACCGTCCTGATTATTCCACTTACTCTAGGGAATAATAGGGTAAGTGGAATAAGCTGATACGACTGGAATAATAGGTGTTCTGTAGACCTGCTCATTTCTGAGGAGCTAGGCCGGTTTATTCTCACAGGGGCTTGCCAGCTTGCTTGCCTTCTCACTATGCAAGCCACAGGGATGCAGCTGACCCAGACCGGCATCCCCAACTATCTTCTTATATCCGTACAAACATTCCTCAACACCTTCAAGGTTGATCATGTTATTCGTCGATTCATTTCCTGGAAGAGAGGAATAGTGGGATATACAGTTCGCTCGGTTTCTAGCTTAGAGTTGTATAAAGTGGGAAGATATGCTATGTGCAACGTCGGCTTTTGCGAGTGATTTTGCCACTGCATGCTTGAACGATCGCTGGAAATTTAGCTGCTAGATCATCGATCTGAGTAATAGCCATGTTTTTGTCCCGACGACTGGCCATTGTAGGCAATGACACAGGCCCTCCTGTCATCCAAACCGACTTCATACCCCCAAGCCAGCAGGGTGTAAAGCTCCTGGTGATCAACTCCGTTCTCATGGTTCTGACCGCTATATGGACGGCGTTGAGATTCTGGTGCCGCAAGATGAAGGGCGCAGGGTATTTCGCCGAGGATTGGATGCACCTCGGAGCCTTGATCTGCTTCTACGGCAACCTCGTGTGCAATAACCTCGGGGTGCTCATCGGTGGGGCAGGCCACCATCTGTGGGAGCTACAGCCCTGGCATATCGTCCGCCTCTCTGTGGTAAGTCCGCATGTCACTCCAGCCGATCAAGGATGAGATCATCTGATCACCATGATGGGGACCCTAGGTTGCATACTCCGCCCAAGTCTTCTACGCCGTCTCGATGGGTCTGGTCAAGATGAGCATCGTCTGGATGCTCCAGCGCATCTTCATCACCCCCGCGTTCGCCCTCGCCGCCAAGGCCGTCATGGCCTTCTCGGTCGCCTGGACCATCCTGACCATCCTCATGGGCATGCTCATCTGCCAGCCGGTCGAGATGAACTGGAACCCGTTCACGCCGGACGGCCGCTGCGGCAACCAACTGGCCGGGTTTGTGGCCGTCGGCATCATCGATGTCGTCAACGAGTTCTGCATCCTCCTGTTGCCCATGCCGATGGTTTGGCGGCTGCAGATGCCTCTTCGATACAAGACGGCTGTTTTTTGCATGTTTGGTGCTGGTGTCTTGTTAGTGCTTGCTTTTGTCTCCCCCTTTTTCTTTCATGCTGGTTGTTACGCGTTCCTGGGTGCTGAATACTAAACACTTACTTATTCTTAACTCCGTGCAGGACATTGATATTCGCCGCGGTTCGGGTGTACGAAATGGCGCACGTCGACTTCACCGACGTGTCTTATGCCGCCATCGATGCGACCATCTACGCCGACGTAGAGCCCGGGGTTGCCATTATCGTGTCCTGCAGCCCGATTCTTCGGCCCCTTTTCGATAAGGTGTTCGGTCGTGGCGCCTCACCCGACATCAAGAGGGACCAAAGAAGACCCGAGGGAAGTCCTCCGAAGATTAATAGTCTTCGAACCTTTGGGCGTAGCAACCCCGAGCGGCGAATGAGGCGGGATACGATAACGACCGAAGGGTTCACTGAAATAGATGACGACGCCAAGAATGGGGATATTTCACTCGTAAGGTTGGAGGTTCAGAATGGTGGAAAGCACTTGCAAGTCGGATCGACAACAACATCTGGGTCGATCAACAACTCAGGGGGCTCAAACATGTCACGTACCAGTTCCCAGAGAGGAATTCTTCTGGTGAAGGAGACTTCTGTCACATCACAGAAGGTCAAGTAATTAGAACTGGCTAGCTAGCACTTATTGTTATGACATCGATCGGTCAATCGACAAGCGCGTTGGTTCCATATTATGCCGGTCCATTCAGGAGAGCTCATATCATTTGAATAATAAGCGCATTAATTCCATATAGGACTGGTCTATCCAAGAGAGCCCATTCATTTGAACAAGACATCGTGAAGCTGGGAGTCCTAAAACAAACCACGTTGTTGCTAGCTAACCAACTAGGAAAAACTACTCTGGACCTGGATATTATCGCGCCTCTTTGTCATTTTGTCGGAAACATTAACTAATAACCCATGACCCAGCATGTACGAAAGCGAAAAGCCAAGAGCACATCCATCAGCCGACCGCACTCTTACTCCGAAGCGTTACCATCCGCCCCAAGCTCCAGCCGCTCCTCAATAACGCGCACAACCTCGCTCCACTCCATCATGGCGCCGTCCCCGACGTCCCCGCACACCAGCGTCTTCTTCTGCGGGGCCAGGACCTCGAACCAGCCGGTCCCCTCGGCGTTGCCGACGCCGTACTCGTCCTCGAGCACGCGGATCTGCTTGGCGGTGATGGGGTGGCGCCACATGGCCGTGTTCATGGCGGGCGCGACGAGGATGCGCTTCGTCTTTTTGATGGCGCTGCTGCTGCTGCCGCCGTTGGTGGTAGCGGCGCCTTCGGGTTGCTCCTGGTGTTGTTGGTGCTGCTGCCGGAGCTGCGCGAGGTCCGTGTCCAGCTCGCCGCGCGCGTCCCAGGCGCGTACCACGCTCGTCAGGATCCCGTCGGCCATGCCATTGACGATCTTGGCCATGGTATTAGCGCTCAGGGGCGCAATGACGAGGAGATCAGCCCATCTGGTCAAGGTGTATCAGCGTTGAGTTCAATTGGCCGTTTTCCTCAATGCCTCTTTAGTAAAAGGGGCAGCGACAAGAAAGCCGATCAATTATTGAAGCTTACTTACCGTCGGAGCTCGATGTGGAGAATGGCATTGCCGCGCTTCCAGGGCTCCTTCCACTCGTCCTCGTCGACGTAGACGGCGTCGACGTTGGGCTGGTGGCGCAGGCTGGAGACGGTGGGCTGCTCGGCGGACTGGCCGGCGAGGAAGCGCGAGGCCGAGGGGGTCAGCAGGATGCGGATGCTGAGGTTGGGGTGCCGCGCCAGGGCCTGGACGATGAGCGGCAGCTTGATGGTGGCGACGGACCCGGACGCCGCCAGCAGCAGGTGGGTCTTGCCGTCCAGCAGGGCCGCCGTTAGGGCCGCCAGGGATGTGGACTCGCGCCGGATGTGGTGGGCGTCGTGGTGGGAGGAGATGTACTGCAGCATCTTGGTGGATGGATCAATGTCCCTTGCAGCAGTTGGGGGGGCTTTTCATGCAGGTTGTGTAGGTGTAGCGTGAATATAGGTATCAATGATAATGTCAATGATAATGTCAATTGAGATGAGGTATTCGCGGGTTGATCGGATGGATCTTGGAGAAGCAAGTCCCTTCTTTCCCCTCCATCAAAGGGGGAGCCAAGGCGGGGTCTTTTGTCTATTTGTACAGAGTCACTTCAATTTGGAGCTTCAGCTTGTCCCTGGCAAACCTAATCCTCGATTTAGTCAGCCCGCGATGTCGGCTCGCGAGGACTCAGTTCGGCATCATCAGGTTCAATCAAGCTTTCCAGCTTTTGCTACGATCTTCTGATGTCCGTCGGTTGGAGAGCTATGATGCCATGCCACATATCGAACGATGAGGTCCGAACGGAGGCGCGTGAAAGGGAAAGTGTGGTAGCACGAGGACTCTGGAAGTGACAGAGGGACTATGAGTGAGCGCCTTTAATCGCATCAGTCGCCTGTACTTGCCCAGTTGGTGCAGCTTTTTTAGCCCGGCTTTGTTGGAGGGGGACCTTAGGGATGGGAAGTGCGGGGTGGATGACTGTTGGTGAATTGGCCTGGCTGCTCGTTGCTCGTTGCGTAGGCTTTCTGTTTTAGGGGCTCACAGGCTTTGATACACAGGCGGTTTGATTGGTTCTAAGGCGTCTGTCAGGCGATGCAAGGCTGCTGGTGTTCGGCGTCTCGACCCACACAAGCTTTTTTTTCGCGCTGCTGCTTGTCAATCCAGCAGGTCAACGATTTAACGGCGACTGGAATTGACTAAATTGATTACATCATCCCGCTCAATCCCAATCATCGGCAATTCTGCATCTCGCCGCTCGCCGACTGTTCAGAAAAATCATTCGACGAGGAAGATATCCGACAAGTTTCGCAACACTGAACCTACAGTATACTTAGATCGCAACCAGACCCACGATGTTCTCCAAGTCACTGTTCTCCGCCGTGAGTAATTCAGAGTCTGTTTCGACTTGAATGAGTCAAGACAAACACAACCCATCGTAACCGTAGTAACACTGTGACTGACCTGCGACGATTGCGACCGTGTAGGGCATCCGGCAAGCCGCCCGCCCCATGGCGATGCGCTCGTCCGCCGCGATGCGCCCGGCGCCCTTCCTCTCCGCCTTCCAGACCCGCCTGCTCTCCGACACGACGCGCCAGGCCATCGAGAAGGCCGTCGGCTCCGCCCCCGTCGTCCTCTTCATGAAGGGCACCCCCGAGACCCCCCAGTGCGGCTTCTCCCGCGCCAGCATCCAGATCCTCGGCCTGCAGGGCGTCGACCCCAACAAGTTCGCCGCCTTCAACGTGCTCGAGGATGAGGAGCTGCGGTCAGGTAAGCACGCCGAGCTTCCACAATCACCATGCGCGATGGTGGTGACGGGTAGAGGAAGAAACGGCGACCTATAATGTTCTAGACTGATAACTAATGCATTGTTGGGGAATAGGTATCAAGGAGTTCTCCGACTGGCCCACGATCCCCCAGCTGTACCTCGAGAAGGAGTTTGTTGGTGGATGCGACATTCTGGTCTCGATGCACCAGGACGGCTCGTTAGCCAAGATGCTGGAGGAAAAGAAGGTCCTGGCTGCCGAGGGCGCTGAGTCGGACTCGAAATAAAGCCGGACAGAGAGATTGGGTAAACATATGCTTCTTTTTCTGCATGGCCGGCGGGTGACTACGAGACTTTCGGTAGACGACGCGCGAAAACTACCTGTACAATACGAAATGCCGTCATCACAACTTAATGCGAACAACACTCTGAAGACTGAAATTATATCATTGCCACTGCCAATGCGTCAGATGAGAGGGACGATAACTACAGAATATATACAGTGCTCAAATCTAAAAAATCATCAAAGATCGGAAGCCAAACTGTCATCAAATTCGTTCCTTGACACATATCGTCGGTTACTGCTTAGATGGCCATCTAAACATTTCTCGTACATTCAAGAGGGAGTTCTTCCTTTACTGCGGGTACGCAGCACCATCTCCCCGCATATCACTACCCGCAGACCAGATGCCCACATCCTCGACAGCGTCGACGCTCCAGCGGATGATCTGCCCGCGGCCGAACATGCCGCGCTCCTGCCCCGTCAGCACCTCGACATTGTGCCCCATCTCCTTCAGCCCCGCGATGGTCGCCTCGCTCATGCCCTCCTCGACGTAGACGGTCCGGTCCATAACCTGGCCCTCGTCGGGCATGCCGGCCCCGATGCAGACGCGCGGCGCGTCGAGGGCCTGCTGCGGCGACAGCCCGCCCACCACCTGCCCCAGCAGCGTCTGCACGTGGCCCTGCGGCTGCATGAAGCCGCCCATGACGCCGTAGACCGAGTGCAGCGTCCCGTCGTGCAGGTTGGTGACGGCGGCGGGGATGATGGTGTGGTAGGGCCGCTTGCGGGGCGCGAGGACGTTGGGGTGCTTCTCGTCGAGGCTGAAGTTGGCGCCCCGGTTCTGCAGGGTGAAGCCGCACCCCCGCGGGATGATGCACGTGCCGAACCCGCCGTAGTTGCTGTTGATGAAGGAGATGGCGTTGCCCGCAGCGTCGGAGCAGGCGAAGTACACGGTGTCGCTGCTCTGCAGGGCGGGCGAAGGCTGGCCGTGGTGGACGGGCTTGTCGGTCGCGCGGGCCGGGTCGAAGAGCTTGGCGCGCTCGCGCAGGTATTCCGGCGCGATCAGGCCCGCCGAGGGGACTTTCTCGACGTTGGGGTCCGTCACCCACCAGCTCGCGTCGGCGAAGGCGATGCGCAGGGCCTCGACGATGGCGTGCAGGTACGGCGCCGAGTTGAAGTCTTCCGGTTTGAAGGTCGGGATCGTGCCCGCGGCTTCGAGCTCTTGGAGGATGCCCAGCGCCATCAGGGCCACGATGCCCTGGCCGTTGGGCGGGTGCTCCCAGAGCTCCAGTCCCAGGTCCAGGTCCTTGTCGACCTCACCACCACTCTTGGCAATGTTGTCCTTCAACTTCTCGGCCACGCCCTGGCCGCGGAACTTGAGCGAGATGGGGTCCACGGGCTCGCTGCCCATCTCGAGGTGGTGCGCAAGATCGTCGAGCTCGAGGTGGCCGCCCAGGTCCTGCACGACCTTGACGAGCTCCTCGGCGATGCGGCCCGTGTAGAAGCCCTTCTTGCCCTCGGTCGCCAGCGTGCGGAACGTCTGGGCCAGGGTCGGGTTCTTCATGAGCTCGCCCGGCCGCGGCGCCCGCACGCCGTCGGGCGCGCTCGGGTCGTCCTTGAGCATCTCGCGGAAGTTGGGCGAGGCGCCGCGGATGACGGGCTCGGCTTTGTCCCACTGTGTTGTTGCATGTCAGATAACGACCCAGTATCAAGACAGCACGTGATCCCACCATAAGTAGAGGTCTTGCTTGCTCTGGTGGTGAGGGAGTAACATACGTAGTGTGTAACCAGCTCCGAGACGGGGAACCCCTTCTCGCCCAGCTCGATGGCGGGCGCGAGGATCTGCTCCAGCGTGACCTTCCCGCTGCCGAAGCGCTCGACCGTGTCGCACCAGCCCGCGGGGGCGCCGGGCACCGTCACGGCGTGCACGCTCTGCATGTCAATCTTGCCGCCGGCGTCGCCATCCGCGAGCCCCAGGTCCTTCCGGATCGTCTCGAGCGTGCACTTGCCGCCCGCGCGGCCGGACCCATTCAGTGCCGATACCTTCTTGGTCTGGGCGTCGTAGTAGAGGCAGAAGACGTCGCCGCCGATGCCCGTCGAGGCGGGCTCGGTGATGTTCAGGCCCGCCGCTGTATACCTATTAGATTCGATCCGCTTCATACGCTTGCCATTTAAGGCGGGTTCACATACCGACTGCCACCGCGGCGTCAGCGCAGTTGCCGCCCGCGTCTAGGATCTCGATGCCGCATTTCGCGGCCAGGGGCTGCGTGCAGGCGACGATGCCCTTGGTGCTGTGGACGACGCTCCGGCGGCTGGGGAACTTCATCAACGGGTCCGACCCGGGCGGGAACACCGAGGGGATGGTCAATGGCATCGCGTTTGCGGGAGAGAGAGGCTACCGTGGAGCGGGTGTTTCACGCTGAACGTGGGGTAGCGGGGATGGGTGTAGTACGTGTAAGTGTCTGAATAGCGGGAGCCCAGAGAGCCAGAGCCGGAAATGGTCGTCTTTTGCTAGTAAGACTATTGAATGATTAGGAGATTCGATTTCAAGTATGTCTACAGATGCGCCTTTTTCTAATCAAGTGAGAATATACGGCAATTTCAACTACAAACAGAAGAATCGAAGGTGATGAGTCGTCCCTCTTATCACCTATCACAAGGGAACTGAGCATTCCCGACGGCTAATGCTTGTTAGCGTCATCGCAGCACGTTTGGTTTGGAGGGGTTAGTGGGAACACTTGCTGCTCCTCAGCCGGATCGGTCGCCAGTTTTGGGCTAGCCAGGCGACCAACACTCCAACGGGGTTTGGAGTCAATCGACTGATCTCCCACTAAAGACTTTCTGGGGGACTGATTCCAGTGATGCCGCACCTCCGAGCCCCGAATCTCGGAGGGGCCGGTAGTGATTATGTACGAGATGGGCTTTTGGAAGGCTTGGCTCCTCTTTACAGAGTACTCGCCTCGGCAATCCGATCAAACAGCCCCGCTGGATTAGTAGCGCTCTGGAGCGTTTGAGGCTTTGAGCGCACCTGCTGCCTGCAGCACATATCACTTTCGGGCGACCCGTCGTTATCTGATTGACTCTGCCGGACTTTACATATCGGAGGAAGGGATGCGATGGCGTAGATTTTGGGGGCATCGCCTTGGACTACTCTTTTTCCTACTCATTCTTTCGAAGGCATACAAGCGAAAAGTCATATTGCTGCTGCGAAGATGGCGTGTAGGTTCGTCGTCGAAGAATGCTTTGTTCGTCAACATTGGACCGATGCATGGCGTTTTCTTTGCCTGCAGATAGGTATGTAAGTTAATGCAGTAACACAGATATCCCTGGCGTCGGCCCCCACGTTCCTGGCTGTAGAACTGCCACGTCTCAATGTACGTCGCCGCCACTGCAGTCAATTGAGTGATGAGTGCTGCCGTATGTCGGCACGTCTCTCACCTTCCTTGAGGTTATGCACCCTTCAAAGGTGTGCGCCAAGGACTTTCATCTTACCGTGCCACCGTAATCGCCGTCCACAGGTCCGATCTCGGGCACGTCATTGACACTTCAGGCTGGCGCGGCCCGACAGCCTGATCTCTTGCTTGTGAGGCCACATTCCCAGCTTGTCTCTCTCGCGCAGCAAACATTGGTCTTAGCATAGCGACTATGGGTTGTGTTACAAGTGGGCTGAGCAGCCACCCTACCTGCAAATAACCCAAAGGAAGCAAGGTATGGGCCCCTGGCACTCGATTGGCTACCAGCCCTCTGGACCGGTTGAATGTCCATTTCGGCCCGTGCCGGCAGCGTTCAAGTGCAGGTAAGGGAGGCCATATCGCTATTGTCACTGCAGCGCCTGTCGCACCAACTTGGCTTGCTTGGCAGCTCGAACCAACACCATCATCTCGGGTAAACCGTACCTTGGACGGCCAACTAGGTATTGTCCCGCAAGCGACCGCGTTTAGGAACGGGATTCCGTTTAGCCTGTCCTACCATCGCGACCAACAGGCCAATGGAGACCACAATATTTGCATGGCTCAGAATGGCAAATTTCTGTCGTAACCAAAGCCTGGGTACATACTTAATCACAAGTTCAGCCATCATAGCCCAAAGAACAATGCCCACGATCATATGGTATCTTCTCTTATAGATTCTTGCGTCAAAGTATCTTGACTATGAGCGGACAGATCTTGGGACGCACGGTGTGTGAGCCCGGCTGGGTGAGTTACGGTCCGCCCATTTGGTGTGAAGTCGAAGTAGCGACCTCCCAGCTAACCGTGCCTGCCCGTTGAACTCAGATCCAGGGTGGCTGGGCTTTCAACCGCCCGACGTGCGGTCGGCCGCGGCCAGACCTGAAGCTAGAGACGATGTGCTACATCGGCGGAAGAGCTCTAAACGCATCCAGTGAAGAGAAGGAGGAGGACCCCGCCCTCGCCGCGGGATCTCTCGGCATCGACTTTGGCGACCGCGGCGACGAGGCTTTCAAGGGCTGCTGCAACCCGCCGGAGCTTCGTCTACCGGACCTTCCTGAAGCACCCTTTCTCTATCAGAAGGAGAGAAACTGCGGCGGGATGAAATTTTGCTTCACGAGCAATCCAATAGCGGCGCAGAACTGGACCTACTGCGTCCGGCACGCCATGGTCGGGCTCATGGACGAGCTCAGAGTTGACGCCGGACAGGAGTTTAACTACACGGTGGAACAGGCTATGGTGGCCGAGTGCGAGTTCGTATACTACAATTGGCTGAGGAATCCGATGTTGGTCCGACAGCCGAACCCGGAGAAGTGCTCGACGGGGGGCTTACAGGCAAGTTGGGCGTCGAAAAGAGTGTTGCTCGGTGTGCTACTTGCGACTACGGTATTCCTTTCGTAAGCAACTGTTTTTGGATGTTAATAGTCATGGATCTCGATCCGGCTCCTCTCATTATTCCTTCAAGTCGTGTCTGTTGGGTTTTGTCCCCAGGCTCAGTCCCCAGTTATTCGATGAAAACAGAATGGCCAAGAATCCTTCCTGCATGTTTGGGTGTGTATAACCCCAAGAGAGTTGCAACAAATTGAACATGGAGATCACATCGTGTTTGCCGTTGACCATGAGGTCTAAAATCAGAGGGCCCTGTTGGCTGACCGGTCAGTCGGTGCCAATCGTGAATAAACCCCACCAGCACACTTGTTGGAAAGCGGACGCAGAATGTAATATGACTGCTAACGATGAAGGGTATATCTCGAGGATCCCTGCCAATGGCAACGAAAATCAGACCATCAAAACGCTAGAAGGTCACCCTTTATGACGTGAAATAGGCAGGTGGTGATGTGCAGCTGATTGAAAAGGGGTTAGCCGTGGCTGAGAAATCCATGTAAGCTGACCCTTTTAAGCGCCCTTGGCACCAGGCGCAACTGGCTGCAGCTGGGGGGCTGCCAACACAGCGAACCAACCCGTCGGCACCCCGAGTCCAACCCAACACAGTTGATCAGATGATGGGTGGCGGTGAGCTCCTGCTGACGTCCAACCGCCGATCCTCCTCCGGGAGCGTCGGCAATGATTTAAGACCCTCTTGTGTCCATCTCTGTTGTTATCAACAGTATCGTTTGACGAAGGGAGGAGAACCCGCAAAGCGGTAGCTACCATGCCGTTGTTGTCGTCGTCGTCTTCGTCTTCGTCTTCGTCCACGCCTTCGTCCGACCTGGGAGAGCCGTCGAATCAACTCGCAGCGGCTTCCACGTTCCCCGAGTTCTCCGCCCTGCCGCCCGAGATACGCCTGCAAGTATGGCGCTTCTTCGCGCCCATCGACCGCCGACGCGGGCCGCAGGTCCTCGGGTTCGACCTGAAGCCGCCGATGGGCCGGAAACAGACCGTGGTCCGGCCGTGCCCGAGCCTCGTGAACCAGACGGCGGCCGTCCGCGCGGCGCTGGCCGTGAGCCGCGAGACCCGGGCCGAGGCGCTCAAGGCCTACCCGCACGCCCTGTCGCTCTGCAACGGGGCGGTGGTGGTGCGGTTCGACCGGAACCGCGACGTGGTGCTCGTCGACACGCCGGAGCCCGGGCAGGTGCTGGCCAACTGGCACTACGGCGTCTGGGGCTTCACCGAGGAGGTGTGCCAGCTGGCCGTGGGCCCGCGGTACTTCGGCCAGTTCCGCCTCGACAACATGCACCCGGGCTACCTGCTGAAGCTCCTCGACCCCTTCGAGCGCCTCACCGTCGTCTACTACGGCCTGACGGCGTGCGTGCTCGACGGGGCCGCCTGCGGCTGGTGCGTCTCGCCCAAGGTGAACAGCTTCTACCGGCCCCTCACCGTGGACACCCGCCGGCCGTATCGTCCCGACGTCGTGTACTGCTGGCCGGACCTGGCCAGCGAGCGGGGCCGGCAGTATGCCCGGCAGGCGCGGTCGCTGCGGGAGGGCGAGTTTGCCACGTCGCCGTCGCTCGACGACTTCATCTACATGATCCACGAGCAGGTACCGCCGGACGAGGCCAACGCTTTCATCGTCTTCCACAGGGACGCCTACTCGTGCATAACGCACGAGGATTTGCATCGACTGCGGAAAGTGGAGTATTGGCCCATGGTGGCCTTTTCGGGCATCTCTTGTATTCGACGGTACCGGGCTCTAGGTGGGGTGGATATGGGAAGATTTCCCGATGATTCCGATACGGATTAAGGGCAAGTTCCGACATAGAATAGGAGTTGCCGGTTGGTTATGGCTGTAATTGTATCGAGCGTCAGGTCTTCTCAACCGCCTGAGGAACTGTGTAGGATGATAATAGGTTGGGGTAGTAATAGGTTCCATTGTTATCTATTCAGGGCACTCGCCACTTACTTAGTTGGGTTATTTTCGTGGTTGGCTCATGTCTGGGACCCTTCTTGTTTGAGTTGCATCAAGACTCCAATATACAAGTCATTGTTCAGCTCGCCGTCCCTTCCTCCAGTCACGACGTTTCCCTCTATTCATGGGCCTGGCATCAATGATATCCATTTGACTTTTCTCAAGCGATCGCCGGTTACATGAGTAATTGGTTTACGTTGTGTTATAAAATCGCCGCGATTACGAACTTGACATACTCAGGCATCATGTTAAGCATGACGCCGATCATCCTCGGCTATTGCCAACAGCTGGCAATATGCAAGCCAGCCTTAGCCAAAGAGCCTCGTATCACCCAGACCCTCCATGCGGTACCACCACCCATCCCGACCCTCTTTCGTTACATATTACTACCGCTGGGCTGCTGACAGCACTGCAGGTAAAGCTATCCAATAGTATGCATTCCGTCGGGAGACGTGGTCGGCACTAGTTCGGCAATGCTGTGACTGGCGCCGCGTCCGTTCCTTCTAGGTAGGACGATATATCGTTTTCTTGGACTAGAAAATCCACGTGCTTATGCCGCGTGGACAGCTAGCTCGCGAATTAATGCATCTCGTTTGGGTCGTGCCAGTGCCTCCTGAATATCTCCCATAATCGCGGCACTGAGTTGGCCCGTCCAAAACAGCCCACCAACCCCCCATTTAATCCGATTTCACAGTCCGGTGAGGTGGACACAGTATAACTGATGGATAATAAAGACCTTGCTTGAAGACTAGATCATAATACATGAAGCCTTTGGAGGTCGGGTATCCGGATCCTACGAGAGCGGGGTCTACTAATGGTCCGACGTCCAATCTCATGATCTCTTGACTGACCGGCCGCCGCACAGCACGCACTTTACCGGCACCCCCTCAGCCAAGCTCATATATCCTGCATGTCGTTCCCACTTAATAATACGGTTACGTGCCGTTCCTTGACAGGTGGTGCGGGGAACGTGTCCAGGAAGGAAAATTGACCGGGGTGGACTGCCGCAGAATGAGCCTCGTCCTACGTCGTGATGATTGAATGCCAACTTCCGATAATATTGATAGCCTCCTGCAATTGGGGTCCGACCAGCACAGGCATGGGCCATTGAGCGCGAAGTAAACCGTCTTTATCGGTCATGTAGGGTGGGGTGGAGACTATATCTGGGACGACTATTCGCCATGTGTTGCCCAATCCACCCGCGTTGGGATCTTTTGGGCGTTGCAGAAGCATACAAAGGGATTTGAGGCAGGAATCTGCGCCAGTTATCGCGATTGTATTGGCAGCCGAAGGGATCGTCACATTTTGTTGAGGAGGAGCATCCCTGCCCCCACCAGGTCGCAAAGTCGGAGTGCATCTCGATACCCGGAGAGATCATTGGTGGGGGCCGGGCAGAGGTAGCAGTGCAACGGGGCTCGCGCAATGTATTGACCTGGCATCGTTGTATCACCCATGTATACATTAATAAGCAACTCACATGCTTTATCGTCCCACGAACCCCTGCACGTGCAGACCACTTCACGCGGCAGGCTTGGCAGCAGTGGAGCAATAGAGTGCTTACCCCGGATCAAGATGGGCTCAACGGCCTCTATACTTCATCGAGCCTAGACTTGTCTGCCCTATGCACCACAAGGGATGCTGACCACCAAGGACGGCATTAATCAATAATCGCGATATGCCACTGGCGTACTTACGGGATGGTGTTGCATATTCTTGATGGTGCTGCATATCTTCATGCCCATGCGGCGACAAGATGACGCTCCATCCTTGGAGGCAAGCGCAATACAGTTGCTGATAGGCTGCTTGGGTTCTCGCTTACTATTGCCTTCCGATTATGTTACATCTGCGGACGTACTTTGCCCCATCGCTGACCGGCTTGGACTTTGGAGATGTTTGAGCTATCTCGGCTGGGCTGACTTGGCATCGGGTTAGGGATGAAAGAGAATGCGGCTCTGGAGAAGCGAAGAGATAAAAATGCACGCCATGGCCTTCGATCTGTGTTTACACTCAAGGAATGACAGTCTCTCGCCTAGAACCCGTTTGTGCAACCATCCTCTACCATACTTTTGTGGCTATCCATCCCGCAAAGACAAATTACACTACTAACGCCGCCCTCTCTGTGACCATTATTCACCGTCACCATGGCTGGCCTCCGACTGTTGAGTGAGGTGAAGCCTGCTCATCTCGGCCTGGCCCTTATGGTCGGAGCAGCAGTCACTGGACTCTTCTACTTCATCGTACTCAGGCCTGTATACAACCTCCTTTTCCACCCCCTGAGAAAGTACCCCGGCCCCAAGCTCTGGGCCGCGACCCAGCTGCCGTACCTCCGGAACTGGCTCGGCGGCGGCGCCCCCCAAAAGATCCTGGAGCTGCACCACCAGTACGGCGACGTCATCCGCGTGGCCCCGAACGAGCTCTCGTACCTGCGCCCCGACGCCTGGCGCGAGATCATGGGCTACATCCCGCGAGGCGTGCTGGAGAACGAAAAGGACCCGCTCATCTTCCGCGGCCTCAACGTCGAGGACAGCCTGATCGGCGCCCCGCGCGAGCATCACCGCGCCCTGCGCAGCGTGCTCTCGCACGGCTTCTCGGCCTCGCGCCTGCTGGACCAGCAGCCCATCATCATGCGCTACGTCGACCTGCTGGTCGAGCGGCTGCGCGAGAAGACCATGACGGACAAGGAAATCCCCGTCAACATGGTGCTCTGGTACAACTACGCCACCTTCGACATCATCGGCGACCTGGCCTTCGGCGAGTCCTTCGGCTGCCTCGAGAGCAGCGCCCTGCACCCCTGGGTCGCCGTCGTCTTCAAGTGGGTCAAGTTCAACGCCCACGTCGTGCAGTGCCGGCGCGCCGTCCCCTGGGCCTTCGACCTCGCCGACGCCGTGCTCGGCCGCGTCGCCACCAGCCAGGTCCAGGAGCACATCGGCTACATCAACGCCAAGCTCGACAAGCGCCTCGGCACCGTCACCGACCGCCCCGACTTCGTCGACTCGATGCTGCGCACCGACAAGGCCGGGCTGGCCCTCACGCGCAACCAGCTCATGGAGAACGCCAACTTGTTCATCGTCGCGGGGTCTGAGACCACGGCCACCACGCTCTGCTTCACGACGTGGCTCCTGCTCACCCACCCAGAGGTGATGCGCAAGGTCACCGACGAGCTCCTGGCGGCGTTCACGCGGGAAGAGGAGATTACCTTCCACAGCGTGCTGTCGCTCAAGTACTTGATCGCCGTCTTCGACGAGGCCCTTCGCCTGTATCCACCTGTACCGGTCACCATTCCTCGTCAGGTACCACCGGGAGGACGGCAGATCTGCGGTGACCACATTCCCGAAAATGTAAAGTGTTCCCTTTATTCTCTAATTCCTTAGCTAGTCTCTCTCCCATTTTTCATAACCACTACTTCTTTTAGTAATCATGTCAACTGCGAGTGATTACTGACTCTGTCGCTTGAAGACCAAGGTCGGGATCTGGCACTACCCAATGTCCCACCACGCCGGCCACTTCGCTCTCCCCGATGAGTTCCACCCAGAGCGCTGGCTTGGCGAAGATGCGCGCTTCGTCAACGACCGTAAAGAGGCATTCGAGCCCTTCTCACACGGCAGCAGGAACTGCCTTGGAAAGAAGTATGCTTCCCCAATCCCAGAAAGTCTCGAGGGCTTTAAGGGTCACGCTCCTACTGACGAACTTTCTCTCAATACAGCCTTGCTTATGCAGAGATGCGCACCATTATGGCGCGCATGCTGTTCAACTTTGACATGCGGCTGGCGAATGGCTACGAGAAATGGGCCGACCGCTGTCCGATCCACAACCTGTGGGAGAAGCCGCCGTTGCTGATCCATTTCAAGCCGAGGGACGACCAGGACCGTGAGATCCTGCGCCCCCGAACCTGAGTATGAAACGTATTGGTTTCTTCCTAGTTTCGTTTGTTCTCACTGTCGGGCAACGAGGGACGGTATTTCTGACAATGTTAATCATGAGCATACCCTTGACGTACTAGATAATGTACAATGTAATTACAACCCAGCAACCCTGATCAATCTCTGTTTCGCTTCTTCCAAAGCCGCCACATCGACTCCTGAACCATGCCCTCCATCCAATCGCTGCCGCTTACGCGGTCTCTCGTCTGGCATATCTACACTCTCAATTGCATTCTCACTTTCACTCTCACTTCCGCTCTCGCTCTCACTCCCGCTCAAACACTCACACTCGTCCCCATCGCACTCGCACTCGTCCAGCTCCGCGAGCTCCTCCTGCGCCATGGCCGCGAGCAGGAGCCCTACTTGGCCGACGGCCTGCCGGATCATCTCAGACCGAGTCACCGCCTGCTTGTTCCCTGCGGCCATGTGCTTCTTGATCGACTCGTCCAGGCGCTCATTGATCATCTTCGGCCCCTCCTGCGCCTGGTCGCGGACCTGCTCCCGCAGGGCGTAGAACCGGTCGGTCTTGGCCTGGCGGTGCTCCTGCTCGTAGAAGCGCCGGCGTCGCTCCTGGGCTATCTCCCGGGTGGCGAATGGGGATTCGTACTGCGGGACCTGTTTCTTTCGGGTCAGTTGCGGCTCCGATGCCAATACCCCATCCATCCTCGTAGAATGAGGGGCGGACTTGCCATGAGAAGGTAGCCCCCAAATGCAATAAGCTTCTGATCCTCCACCCACGCTTTCATTCGGTCCCAAGCTTCCTCCTCCAAGTCCACTGTGGATTCCTCAATAGCCTTCAGTCTGACATCAAACCATGACTTGGGTGCAGCGGCGGATCTTCTGCCTGTGGTTGTGAACGGGTCGGACGCGGCCCGGGCCTGGACGGAGATGGCGCGACCGTCATTTGCCTTGACGCGCTTCATTCTGGGAATCTCGCGGTCATCGACTAGAACCACGAAGAGGAAGTGCTCGATCAGGGCAGCTAGCTGCTAACAATTATATGGTACAGCAACCCAATTCCCTTGACGTTGTGTGTCGTCAACATGACTCGAGCGACTCGAAAGGGAAACGCGCTCTCGAAACGCGCACGTGCGACCGCCACAACGCTGACTAAGATGGGGACTTGTTTAGAGTTGGGGTCTAGCTCAGGCTAGCTTGAGCCAATTATGACGTCTGGTTTCGCGACGAGTAGGGGTCAAGGCTGATTATGAGCCCCTATGCAATTGCTACCACCTTGGCCTCCTGTTTCCGAGAAACTTGATAGATAAAATGATTATCCACTCGTCGCCTTTCTACAATCATGGACACATGGTCAATCCTGTGGTATCATGTTTTTATTCGGACACAGAGATGAAAGTACTACCCTCAGCTGAATCATTCAATTTCTGTACCCTCTGATGGCGATATCCCTGCTTTCGGCACAAGTTTACATAATATGGCGGGGGCAGTACTTTCGCCGTCGAAGGGGTGACCGGCCCTTGCAATATCGGGCGTTGATAGAGTGAAAGGAGAATGGCATAGCACCTGTGTATGCTTAGAATAGGCACATGTTTATCCTCTGCCTATTTCGCGGTAACATCAGCCTTTGTCTTCGCCTCTTCTGGTACTGCTGATAGATTAGCGTTACGATATAAGGGCCGCCTGCAATGAATTGCCGGGAAAAGATTGGGTCTCTCCAATCTGACATACCATTCCTGTGGTCTTTCCTGGACTCGGTCGGTGTTTCTGCTGGCCCATAGATTAGTTTCGGTTGTCGCTGCTCCTCAATAATCTGAAAAAATGTCGTCAGCAGACCATTTGGGAGGTTCTTTCTCCTGGATCTCGGAGGGACAAATGGTGAAGGAGGTCGCGTGGCTCCAGGAAAGAGTATATCCCATATAAGGAACCAGCGCTCAGAGTCCCCCCCTGGAACCGTATGTGGCGCGACCTGTGCCCGATCGCAAATAGCCTCCCACTGTTCCCACGTCACTCCGGGGATGTGGAATTTCGTAGCGGCACATGTCCGCTGGTTTATATGTCGTTCCATATCCTCCGTGGAGTTAAAGGTCTGGCCACAGGTGGAGCAGTGTTCTCGTTGCCGATGGTGTCTCCATAAATGTTGCCTGACATCTCCTATACGCTTGTATCCACGAAAGCAACGCGGTGCAGCGTCGCCGCCTATAGCGAACGGACAAATGAATCGGGGCCTCGTTTCAGACATGGAATCACTTCTCGCGACTTTATCACCTCTCGTGGGGTCAATGTCCTCCGATATATCTCCGCCAATGCTACCGAGTTCCTCGTCTTCCTCTGCATCCAGCCGTGGAGCAACGAAGAGTGCGAGTTGCTCTTGGTGCATGGCAATGTGTCGTTTTAGCTCGACTCGGCTCACCATGTCATGTTGCGAAGAGCCGGTTCGTGTGTCTGCCTTTGTGTTGTACTTACGTTGACGCTCATGCGTCCAATCACAAAAAGGGCAGTCTGAAGCTTTGAAATGGCTGGGGGCGGACCGCCCCGAGTCTGCCAACATCGAGAGTTGATCTGGTAAATGGAGCCCATGAGAGTTCTTGATGTGTGATGTCGTGGCACTTTTATCATGCATTGGTTTGTTGCACAAGGTGCACATGAACTGGGACCGGTGCTGCGTGATCTCGTGGTCAAACCAGCTTTTCCGATCTCCGAACATGCTGGACGCACAGTCCTTGCCCCCAATCGTACAGACATACGCCTTCAGGTCCTGGTAGGCATGTGCTTTCCAAGCCTTCTCTCGATCAAATCGCCTGATGGTGGAGCATATGGGGCACTGGAACGCTTCACCGTCGGGCGATAGACTGTTCAGAAGCGGCAGCCTCAGCTTTTTGTCAGCGTCAAAAGTGGTGGATGCTGTCACAAGAGACTCCAAGTCGTCGTCGACCCTCCTCAACAGAAAGTGCGTTCAAGTCCATTGCCGGAGGTAGTAGTGGCCTTGCTAGAAACGCGCTCCGTAGCTCCATCGTTGGTAACGGGTGGTCTTGTATCCTCGCTGAGATGCGCAGTGTGATCTCGTGAATACTGTATGAACTGACGCCGCCGAACGTTTGCTGTCGCGAGTCGGCTCGCCAACTTCCTTCCGTCGTCGGTTTCCAGGTATGGGTATTTGGCCATAACGTGGTTATAGTCGAAGGAATCAGGGAAGGGAACCGTGCGTTGCATAGCTCGATTCCACCGATTATCGGATCCAGACTCCTTCACCAGAACCGCAAGGCGAAACAAGAAGGCCAGTGACTGAGAGATCACCTCAAGCAAGACACCACACTCATCGACAGGGAGCCCCGATCAGTCTGGTCGACGTGGGCCGCTTCTAATGAAATTGCCTTACTCGTGTTTACTATAAGCCCGGGGTTAATAGAATTCCGTTTAAAGTTCAGTAAGAAATAGAAGAAGATAGAAAAACAAATCCTGTTTATAGCGGACTTAAATCTGATTCTTAATCGATTATACTTACATTCAGAAGAGGCCTGCTCAATTTCTTGGAGATGGCGCAATATCTCATCTCGGATGTCCGGGGACGGAGCCACGCGCGCGTCCAGTGACAATCTTTGGCTTGGGTGATGAAAAGCTCCCAAACTGCCCGCCATAGCTGGAACCGAGCAATCAAATCTGCTACTCTCTCGCGTGCATCGCTGGGTTGCTCCCCGAAATTAGTCAAGCACTGTCTGATCGCATGGCAACGGTCTGAAATAGATAATGACGCCATCGTAGCTTCTCAGGTCGTTGGGAAGTAACATGGCCCTGTCCAAGCCTTTCGAATTGAGGAGAAGGCTCTATCGCTGGAGTGCGACAGTAAGCGGGCTTAAGTGATGCCGATATTACTTCCGTCGATGATGATTGGGTCAATCCCTTCCAGCTGAGCGTACCCCGCACCAGATGCATTTGGCACTCACTTCTATTCTGCCCAAGATGCGGCTTTACTGAGAAAGACTATTGCGTCTCTTCTCCGGTCTTTAGTGACATGCATTGCCATGTCAGGCTTTGAAGTTGCTGGGCTGGTGCTTGGCGCTATTCCGCTCGCCTTGGAGCTTTTGAAGCACTACGAAGATGCTGCCAACCGACTGAACTACTGGAGAAAGATCCAGGTTGAGTACCTGCACTGTAAGGGAGAACTTGAAATCCAAGCACTGCTATTCAAGAAGAACCTGCGCCAGTTATTGCTGCCACTGGACATGGGCGACAAAGATATCGAGACGCTACTCACAAACCCAAACGATCCGTCATGGACAGATCCTACGGTAGAAACTCTGATTGAAGCTCGACTGCAAGATACTTATCGGCATTATCTCGCGTACATGAGAAGACTCGAGCAGACAATCAATGAACTGAAGGATTTACTGGCGGTGGACTCGGTCAAAGTGCAAGATCATCTGGCGAAACCCCGGGATTCATGGACATTTAAGGGGCTCAAGACGAAAGTTTTGGATTCTGAGTGGTGGGGATACGAGAAGTACAGAGTCCGCTTTGCGAACAGCGCCAAAGACCGACATCGATTGCTTGAGGAGCTGGACAAGTACAATACCAAACTGGAAAAGCTCCTCAGAACCAGCGACGAGGATACCCGCTTGATCATGGACAGGGAACACGCTATAGTCGATGACAAGCTTTGTTCGTTTTGGGTCCAGGCAACACGAATCTACACTGCGTTGTCAAACCACTGGGATTGCAAATGCAACTCCCAAGCAGATCACACCGTCCGCGTATCTTGATTCATCATACCCAAAACCCACCCTGGCTTCAAGCTGGCCTGGACAAAGACACGGCCGCAGCTATGCGACACTTGCTACCTCCAGATATCTAAGGCAGACAGTCTTGTCTATGCCTTTGAGAAGATGTCTGTTCACCAAGTCGACTCTCAAACCAGGACCCAACCCAAGGAAATCCGCTATGAAAGCCAAAGGGCCGGCATCTGGGCAGAGCCTTCGGTAAGTGACCTTATGTGTTTATTCAATCCTGATCCGGTGTTCACTACATTTCGTCCAGTTTTATTCCCCGTTGTTCCAGTGTTCTACTAGAGAGGAGTAACTGTTTACTTAAAACATTTCCATTATTTCCTCTTAAGACATCCTGTATTTGAAGAAGAGTAAATATTAACGCTGAGAGTCAACATTTTTAGGCCCTCGGTACCATCCGTTAAGATATCGACTCCACTTATACCGGTTAAACACGATTTAGAGGTTGAAAAGATCGTCAGCATGCTCCTCCCTCTATACCACAGGTAAAGGCTGCGTTGGGTATGTTATGGACGAAAACAGCATATACTATGTGCCAAGAGCCCAAGCCAGGGAGCTATCCTATTGCCCTGGAAGATCTGGTCCGAAGCCAGCTTGGACCCCCCCTAGCCGTAGACAGCGTTGCCGCATTGCTTTGGACGTGGCATCCTCCTTTATGCAGCTGCTAGAGACACCATGGATGCCACCCAAGGCGCGCAGACCCGAGATTGTTTTTGCACCAGACGAACAGTACTACAGCCCGGAGCTCGTCCTCGAGTACTCATCTCTACTACAGGGGAACACACCAGCCGCGGCTTCTTCAAAGCCAGACAGCGGCTCTCCTCCCACGTCCGAGTTCTTCGGGCCTATGGAGTTCTTGGGGGTCTTACTCTTGGAGTTCTGCTTCTGGTCCCTGTTGGAGGCGCACCCCCTAAGAGCCATTTTCCCTACAGGCGAGACGGAGATGGAGAAGTTGGCCTTCGACCTGGCCGCGGCGCAGAGCTGGAGGTCAGAGGTTTTGGAACACAGTGGACTTGACTACAAGAAAGCGGTGGACTGGTGCTTCCAGGGCCACAAAGACATATCGTCCGCGTCCTGGAGGAAAGACATGTTCCGGAACGTTATCCAGCCTCTGGAGAATTGCCATAAATATCTGTCAGGGCACCCTTTTTGAGCACGCGGGGAATAAGTTATATTTTGCCTGTATATCACTACAGAGCTTTGAATGCTAGAAATAATCATCGAACCACTGTCTGCAATGAGATATTGATCTATACACTGCGGTGTCTTCTGCGTTTTTATGGGTATTGGAGCCTACCCATGCCTGGAATGGTTCTTGTGCGCCCAAAAATGTGTTTCTGATTCGCCTTCACGCGTCCCTCACTTGACAATCACTGTCTAGTACGCCATATATGCCCAGGCAACCCAGCTTGTGCCTATTGGGGTGGAAGCCAATCTTTGAATCAACTCCAGTTTGTTCTTGCTTCAACCAACCCACCGGAAACCGGGCCTTCCCACAGCAGCTCCCAAGCGCGCGTAACCAAGTCGAGGTTTTGTCTGGCCTCGAACAGAGAACACACCATCCACCAAACCGCTCAACATTCAACAAAACTCGCCAGCATTAATATTGGGCGTCACAATATTATCTAGTCTGGTAAGAAGACCCATGTAGTCCAACAATGAGATCACTCGTACACTGTACCTTCCTACCCATTTTACATCCGTTCTTTCTCCTAACATCAATCTCAAGCATCCATCGACCAACGAGGCTCGCAACACGTATTTCTGCATCACTGAAATCAATCCCACAAACATAGAACCCAACCAAAGAGCAGACGATAACTCATCACCCTCTTCTTTCACTGGAATCAGTAAGATTTATTGCATTCCACGTTGTACTGTTTCGTATCACAAACTCGTACCTTGCTAACATAATTATCTGTCTATCCGTCATGGAGAACACCAACGAAGCCACCAAGATGCCCGAGGCCAAGGGCAAGACCAAGGCCAGCGGACCCTGCATCGTCTGCCGTAAGCAGACACCGCGGCTCTGCCAGATCTGCGGCGAGGACTTCGTTTGCAGCGACATGTGCAATGTCCCCGACAACCTGCCAGCCGCCCACATGCCGACCTGCGTAGAGGACGAGACCACCACGGGCTACGATCTCAAGGTCCGCATGGTCAAGGAACTCCCTCCCACCAAGCCCCAGACCATCAGAGACTTTGGCTTCGATCGCTGCGACACCGATTCCGACAAGCACACGCTGCTGGGCATCTACTACACCGTCGTCGTCGCCTTCGGCGTCTCCGGGGCGGAGCTGAACAGATGGAGCGCCGCCCGGGAGCTGTATGAGAACATTGCCGAGCTCTTCGACAACCGCGACCGCGCCGAGGAGCATTACGGCATCAAGGAGGAGTACGTCGACTGGTTCAAGAAGCACGCCCACGTCTTCGACGGCGGCATTCACGGCTCGACTGCCAGCACTCAGCCGAAGGAAACCGGTGATTTCTGGCCCAACTTGCGAGGCCGTCTGGATCGCGCCTTCTCTTAATTTGGTTCGTGGCGATAGCCCGGGAAACAGGACGACCCGGAATGGGCGGGCATGATCATGGGAGAACACCAAGAAAATGGAATATTCTGAGAACTACAGGGAATTGCAAGTAGTTAGGCACGTAGAGCCTGCAGTCTCAATTTGATCAATGGGATGTGACATCGTCATATTTACTTCATGCTGATCTACGTGCAATGAAAGTGAAATGTGCCTGTGTACAGCCTTCTCTAGTAGGACAACGCTTATATCATTTCGTAAACACTGCCACTCCTTTCCTTTGAATAGTAGCGGTATATGCAGTGTGTGGGTGAGAGATGAACATCAGGGGGCATAAAGTTGGCTTGGTGCTTCACGTCGTCAATTTCTTCCAAAGGGTCAACCCATGTGGCTTTGGCAGTGTGGGGTAGAACCAACTGGCCGGGAGATCTTGCTCCAAAGCCGACAGCCAGGGCGTACGCAAGGGCTTTTCACGTACGTTGGAGATTTCAAAACGAATCACATAAAACATGGACGACAGGTACCGTGTGGCAGTTTCGAAATCATCAATTAGTCAGGCCCCAAGGGCACTGCGCATCTTCGTTTTCACTTCCGCTATTTGTGCCGTGACTTGTTGGGTGATGTAGTCTTGTATGGTTTCTGACATGTTCTCCTTCAACCAGTCCGCCATGATATCCTTCGCCGTGTTACCCATATTACACTTCATCCAGTCCTCCACCTCATCACCAATATCTGGTACCTGTTTCCCGAGCCGCTCGCACTCCTCGTCGAGCTCGCCAGTGTGAACCAATATTGACTCAACGGCCTCCTCGGTTTCGACTTGTCGGTTTTCCAGCACACCATGGCTTTCCTCCAGCTCGTTGTGCCGCCCTTCTAGTTCCTTGTTTCGCTTCTGGAGGGCTTTGATATCGTCCTGTAACCGTTCGATTTGTTGACGCTGTCGCTCAAGCTGGAATTGCAACCGACTCTCGAAGGAGCAATCCAGACCTGAAGACTGAGGTCGCGATAACTTCTCGATTGGTTTCGCCGTTCTTGCGTATCTCCTCTTTGCCGCGGGGTACAAATCAATATCTTCGCTCCCGCAATTCAGCACGCGTTTACCAACCATTGGATGCCTGAACCGCGGTTCGTCGTTATCTTCGTACGCCGGCGGCGCACAATCGCCAACAGGACTAGAGGCAGAACTGATGGCAACAGCGGGCCTATCCGCAGAGACGGTTGTAGCATCCGGCTGGTCATTTGACTTGTGCCCTTCACTCGGACATTCCTCATACCGCGGGGGAGAATCTCTGTAGCAGGAGGGAGTGTCGAAAGCGACGGTAGCGGCGTCTGACTCGGTTGCAGCATCCGACGCGGTTGTGGCTGGTGGGTCCGCATGATCTTGGTCCTCGCGAGAGAACACAACACCGCCTTTGCCATGGTAAAGGCTGCGCAAATCCACCATGCGCTCGTATGCGTGGCGTTGGGCCGCGGTCAGAGCTGCAAACTGCGGAACAGCCTCCGCCAGGTTCTGGAACTTCTTGATTGGCAAGACATTGTGAGGCATATAGAGCGAAAACAATGAAGCGGCGGCGAGCGAGGAGACAGACTTGAACATTTGTTGTGATGGGCTGTCGGAAGCGCCCTGAAAGTTGAAGTCGGTAGGCACAACGAGCTGAGCATGGCTATCCATGTGTAGCTGAAACTGGAGACGCGTGACAAAGCGAGCGCCGCCCAGTCGCTCACGGACGCGATCGAGGCAAGGCGGTACTCGCTTACTTGTGTCGGTCGCATCGCAAGTCGTGTTCCGTAGCGAGAGAATGCGATCGGGGGTGATCTGCAGATAAATGGTGGTTTTGGTGGAGGCGCTGTCGGTGATGGGAACGCTGAGACGGAAGAGGACCGATGTGGACGGCTTGTAGACGGCATCAAATTTCATGGGGTGGTCAACGAATTCGGGGCTGTGGCGGCCATCATGATCTTCACGGACGACGAAAACCGCGTGCGCAAAACGCGTCTCCTCGCAGGACGACATGTCGCGTTCGCTCTTCTTGTCAAACCTACTAGATGGGCAGCAGACGGGCTACGATAGGGCAGATACTCACCAGATCACGGTCATGGGTTTGCGCTGCTGCTAGTTCTTCGGCACGAGGTTCAACAGCCGACAAGATGAGTTCCGACGGGGGCCCGACCCTACTCGAGGGGCGTTGGGAACTCGTGCGCGAGCAGTAGAATGACTGGGGCGGCGGGTGACCGGTCCATGCATGAAGCCGCCGCGAGAGCAGGCAACAAGGTGGACGAGTTCCGACCGGATCCGGGTCCTACTCGCGCAGAGAGTCGGCCAAGCCAGCAGGAGCAGTAGAATGGCCGGGGCGCCGGGTGACCGATCTGTGAGATGTTTTACACGCGCGCGCAGAACTAGAGCAGAAGGAGTCGATGGAAGTAGATGGTCGCGTTGGTTGTTGAAGTTGTGCTTGATGACTGGATTGATGGTATGGAGAAGGAATTGATGGAGGAAAGATGGAGTTGAGAATGGATCGGGCGCAAGGCAGCAGATGAGTAATAATGAGGGTGGCTGGTAGGCTCCACCCGGTGCTGAGTGCCCCACCACGGCACTCAAGCAAAAGGGATTCAGTGGGGCATTGTTTCCAGGCACAGCACGCAACAGCTGACATTTTAATTGAGTGGGGAACAGGGCAGCTCTTACAGCGGACAGCCAGCTAGCTACCTACTGTTTTACAGGCCTCTCCAAGCTGCTTGGACTCACCTTGCTGTTGGCAATTCCATATGCCCGCCGAGCTGTTCAACGCGTTCAGCAGGAACGTACTAAGATACATAATTTTATGACCACTATTGTTCCATTATTATAGAGTGGTATTAACCAGTGTAATAAGGGATAAGTTTGCGTCGAGTGGTTATGACCTGCCCATCGTGTGTACAAGGCAATCTTGGGCCGCAGGTCTTCCGCCAGGCCATTACCCCAAAATCGATCTGCTTTTTACGCATGCGCTTCCGCGGTACAGCTCGCCCATGACACGACTGCTAATGGAGATGCTGGTCGTGAACCAGACTCTGGGGATACACAATTCAGCGAGACTGAGAAGATGGGATTGCCATTCAAATGCAAGCACCTTTTTTCAAACTTCGCGATTTGCTGAAACTACAGTGTTTACCAATTCAAGGGCGTGTAAGTTGGCAAGTGAAGGGAACACGAAGCAGCAATCCATGGAAAGCCCTCTACATTTATCTTACGACGACCTGAGTTGCTGAGGATTGGATGCCTCGCCCCGAATTGACAGCGATTTCCGGGTCTACTCTTTTCCAGATCCCAGACCTATCAACAAAGGGATGACCGGGAGTGGCGGCACAGAAAGCACCCGCAACTCCAACCTCAACACTTGAGTACTTCCCGTCGACCATCTCCCCTAACGCAGGAGTAGTACTTCCCCTGCGGCTCCCGTTTGCGCAACTCCTGAAGATAATGATCATCGTCTAAGCAATGATGGCCATCGGAGAAGCAGCTGGGGCAGATGTCGTAGTAAACAGCGATTAGGCAGCGGCCACAGTGGTAGTAGTGGTCCGCCGTGGGCGCCTGGCAGCGGCGACAGCGTATGTTGATCGGCCAAGCCACCATGTCGTCCTCCGCCGGCGTTTCCTCGTCATCGACACTGGGTTCTCTTATCCTCGGTATCTCGGTGACCTCCGCCGGCGCAGGGAACTCCCGGAGGAGTTTCCAGGCTGGGCCGCGTTCCTCCGGCTTCTCCTCCCTGCACAGAGCAATGACTTTGTTCATGAACGGTGGGGCCTTGCTAGGATCTAGGGGCGGCAGGTGGCTGTCGGAACCAATGTGAACTTCGTCCTCCGGTGCGTCGATATCAGCATGTTCGTATACCGTCGAGCGGTAGACCGCCTCTTCATTAGCCGCTATGCACCACAGAATCAGCCCGAGCTGGTAAAGATCCGTCGCCGGATGCACAGGTATCGCCGAAACTGGATCACCGGAATCATCACGCATGTCTTGGCATTCAGGTGGGATCGACAGGTCTTGCAGGTCGTCGGCGTAGGTGAAGGAGTCTCGAAAGCTGTTGAGGAAAACGACATTGTCGTGCTCGTCAATGTAGAGACCATTGCGGAGGAAGCGGCCCAGCGAGCCGTGCCTCAAGCCTTCGCCGTGAAGCTCCGAGATGCCTTGGATGATCTGTCTGCACCATCGTTCGCGGCGGGCCCAGTCGACGAGTGTCCCGTACTGTTTCGCCCGGGAGATGACATCCAGCAGTGGACCCAGCGACGGGTTTCGGCAGAGAAACCCACTTATTCTCCCTTCGTCGTCCTCGACCAGGCCTACCAGGGATCCGAAGCCGTTGCTCCTGCGTAAGCGGTACAGGACCCTCAGGGCATACAACTCCTCGTCCATGTGATCCTCCCTAGAATTGAAACGAACCTCGATTGCCCAGCCGGACTTCAGCTTGGCTTGCAGTCGAACGGCCTCATACTTCCAGGAAACGGGACAGTGAATTAACTCCCTCTCCTTGTACCTCGGATAGCTCATGTGTATGGCTTCGGCTGATACCTGTTGTAGGTACAGCTGCGTTTTGCGTTTCTGGCGTGGATTTTTGTCCACTTGGAAGTTGCCCTGTCGATGCCCCAAGAATAGATCAATCTGCGCATCTTGTGGCAGAGCCTTGCGACCCTGTAGAAACTTATGAAGGGCATCCGTCAGGGTGGCAGGCGGCTCATAAGCCTTCCTATACCCGATGCTCGCTGGCTTCGCCCTCAAGGCCGGCCAGTAGGTCGAGTCCCGGTTGATCTCCATGTGCAGCGTGACGCGTGTGAATTGCCGTCTTCTCAGAAGGAGCAAGGTGTAGGTTACATCCCGATGGTTCAAGGACTGTGAGACCTCTTGGGAGTCGTAGAATATCAGCGGGTCTTTTGCCGTTGTATATGCCTCTGGTATGAAGTTTGGCGAGCGTTCCAGCGAGGTAGCTGTGACGAGTCTCTTTCCTCCTAGGTAAGAGGCTAAACTGCACTGGTTTGAGAGTTTATATTTGTGTGTGAAGTATTGATATTAATATTATCGATCGGCAAGGTTTGAGACTACCTGGTTGGCCTTATGTGACGCCCTCCCTCCATCCCTCCTTCCCTCCCTCCCCCCTCCAGGTGCCACTGCGTGTGGCCCCGGCCTAATCTACTCGTTATCCTTTTCGTCGAGCCCTTCGATTAACGCCCGGAATCAGGGGTCCTTCTGGATATTGTTAAGGAAGGGGTTTGAATTAAGCCTTTAGTTTTATTTATTTCGTTTCGAAACTCGTCGAGTAGCTTAATTTATTTAATAAGGAAGGCTTCGTTATTGCCGGTTACTTTTTTTAAAAAAAGTTTATAGTCGATAATATACGTATTATAAAAGGTTAGTTTAGATATAAGCTTCGTTATAGCTTTACGCTTAATACGTTTTATTTTTTCGGAGCCCTTTCTCTTAATTCTATTCCTAAAGTTTCGTAGTATCGAAATGGGTAATTTCGTATTAATTATCCTTTATTTCCTCGAATAGTTTACAGTATATCTAGCGCCGATTAGTTTCGGAGATCTTCGTCGTTATAGTGGATAAACGTGGTAGTGGATGGTATGTGTAGTTGTGTTAGATGGAAGACTTTTAAACAGTCGATAGAGGAAGCGAGGATAGCCTTTTATACGCAGTCCGCTAAGTTATTATAATCAGAGATAGGACCGGAACCGGAAAAGAAATTTTATAATTATTGATATATTAGCCGTTATTAAGCTTTTATTAATCTATAAAAGTTATAATTATTAAAATATTTTTAAAAATTTTAAAAATATCAGGTATAATACTTTATTTTTAAATTTATTATTTTTAAAGTAATTTATTCTTTATAAGTCTTTTATTTCTATCGGGAAACCTTAATACGAATCGAAAAAAAAAAAAAAGAAGAAGAAGTGACGAGTCTCTTAATAAATTTGCTATAGGTCTCCAACCTCGTGGAAAGTGCCTCTGCATCCTGGTTGCTTTGGGCTCCATCTCCGTCGGGAATCACTACGTCCGATGGCGGATTGGAAAGAGTAGCTTGCCCCAGTCCGACTGACTCAACCAAAGTTCTCATTTCCGTATTTGAATCTGATAGACTGTGAACATCAGATCTGGGAAGCCCAGCCGGAGGCAAGCCTTCTAGTCGGTCAAAACGGAGCTTGGACGACCTGAGATGAATGTGTCTTAGCGGATGCTATCTTGCATCAGGCATAATCGCATCATGATGATAACTTACGCTTGAAGTGCCAAGATTAGTTGTCCTTGTGCTTCGCTAAGGCTATCCTTCATCCGACTGACTTTATTGTGGTGCAAAAGCCAGGCTCTCTTGATGGCTCGGCTCGATTCCTCCTTTCCCCCGGCTAATATCTCAGTCTCCAGAACCTTGTGTAGCTCTTTTGCACTTTTCACGTTTCGATCTAAGGCCAATGATACAAACTGGTTGGCCTGTCCATGGGAGTCCCTATCGATGGCTGCCAGAAGCGATTGTATGGCTTGCAGGTATTCCTATATGAGCGATGATTAGATGACCCCACATGATTAGAGAACGGGTGGGAAAACCCAGTGTCCTTACCGTAAGGTGCTTGATTTCCTCAGGTGCGTCTTTCCATTGTCGAGCAATGCGGCGAGCACCTTCCACAGACTTATCGACGACTTTCACCAAAGCCACGACACTGGCAGCGAGGCCGACCGGCTCCATCGTGAGCCAGAGTTTGATGGTAGTCACTTCATCATCTTTCGATCGATCACATACGAGCGGGGTAGGGGGTCAAAATCTCGGAAGGGACGCACCCAAGAGCCTGGACGCGGGCAGGCAGGCAAGCTAATGGCCGATTTCGACGTGCCGGTGGCAAATCCGCGCCGCCAATCAGACCTCACTGTTTGTTGCCGGCCCATCCAAAACGCCCCGGTGTGCGGAAACGGCGACATCATAGCCACTCACACAGCCCCAGTGCTTAGACGAGAATCATATCAGCTGCTCAACGTTACACAACATGACAACACACCCCTTTCCGATCTCTCTCTCCACGAACAGCAAGCGGTGAATGCGGAATCGTTGAATGTGGGTTTGAACAAGCCTGGATATTGCAACCAAGTGCTCAGGGGAATGGATAGGCTATTTGCCATGCAAAGATGACGACCAGCAGTAACTGTCACATGCGTGTTGATTCTCCATCCAGATGTGGTATATCTTCTGCTCGAGCTGCAAGGACTGCTACCAGCTTGGTGTCCTATTGCCTACATTGTGGGCACGACGGGTTTCGTCGATCACACAGCAATCCATAGTCTCCCCTTTTAGTCAAAACAAAAGATCAAGTACAGACGGCAGCCCACATCTTGACTCGCTGGAACTTTTGATGACCCAGTGTAACAACCCAAGGCAGAACTCGGAAGCAAGGATGCACACAGCCGGAGGGTATCACGGGCAAGATTAATCGCAACTGCTTGATTGAGTTGGAGAGGGGATCGGACTACCTTCTTTACTGCTAGTCATTACGAAGGGATGGTAATCATATTTAGCCAAGTCGATTTCTATCTGGTCTGGTAGCAAGCAGAGGAAGCTTTTCAATGGAATTTAAATCATGTGCATGCTTCGCCGAACCGATATCACGGGAGTATTCCAGCATTGTAATTGTTATAATGGATTGCTCTAGGTAGTGAGGCTGCTGCGGGTTGTGGGCACTGCACAGACACCATGGAGACACTGCATAATGTTACTAAGACCAGATTACTGATCTTCAATGAAATGCCATGGACCATGCATCTTTACATGAATTCGATGGTGCATCTCCGAGAGGTGAAGACAAGGTGATACGGTGCGCGGGGTGTGCAATGTTGTGAGTTGGGTGGCATCCAAACACTCGTCGACTGAAAAGGCATCCCAGGACTCCTGTTTCGTGACCTTGAGCTCTCTGGTTTTGGAAAGGTCGATTCGGATTGAGCTCAGGTGTTTTGGGGATCAGACAGACCAGGAACCAACCTGGTCATATGATTGGCTAATGGGTATGTCGATCGGCTTGTGTTGCCAAAGCTATTTGCGAGAGAAAGGGGCGGGGTTAGGCTACGACAGAAGGCAGAAGGGGGCATGTGATGCCTCTTCCCTTCACCGAAACCGATATTAAGCGCCGAGAAGGTGTCAACGCCAATAACCGGAGAGACTTCATTGACGGTCACCAGAGTCACTAATGCGATCTGTAGCAAACCGCATAATGGTGTGGCAGCACGGTGTGGTTTGGTCGCAGGATACGGTCACATCATCCGAGGTGTCGCGACCTAGAAATCCGCCTTGTTGCCTGCCCGGATGGAGCTGTCAGCCTGACGCCTGCCTGCCTTCCTAGCAGGGCGACCCCGCCCGGCAGTCTTGTGCAGAAAGGTCCTAGGGCATGCATGTCATGGGTATAAAAATTGTGTTTGTTATCGGGGTGCTCTGATTGGTGGCCCAACGAACTTGACAGTAGCTAATCCCGGGCACAGCTGCCATATCTACCATGTTCTTTTCTCTTCCACTCTAGCATGTGGGTTGCAACCATATTCTTGACATAACCAACTACGCATCTGGATAGGTTGTCATATCTTCCAATTTGCTCAGATAGCTCAGGCATGGGCGCGACATTGAGTTACCCCTTGTAAAATAACACACCCACGTGCCCAGCTGGTGTTACCTGGTGGTCCTAGGTGTGTCGTAGTTCCGCTTTTTCCAGGACAAAGGCATTGCCATTTAGTTGGCATGTGTCTCATCTCCGCTGGGTTAGGTGACTTGTGGTTCAAATTGGGTTTCTGCACGGGCTTTGGGATGCATCGCCCCTGAATCCACACGTTCTATATCAATCTAAGAGTTCCCCGTCTGGCCATCCCCCATGATAATACCACTAGAACTTCTTGTTCCATCCACTGAGCTATTGCAGGACGGTTTCTTGAAATGTCCTCTACTCAACATACTGATTTCCACTGCGACTCTATTGTACCAGCCCGACCATATTGAATCGTACTATCGAGCGCCCCAATGCAACATGCCACTTAAGCCACTTCTACGACTGCTATACACTCTGGGGTTGTTCCCAAACCAGTTCGTCGGATACCCCGTGATATGAAGATCACCTGGCAGATGTACTGAACATGCGTCTCTGCAGGGCAGTGACTCAGATGCTGCAGCATACTGCTTTGTGGCTTGGGGCGCTTCAGGATATCCCGTCCTCGTGATTCCAATGCCGAGGCAAGGCTCAACGCCCAGTATGGAGAGGAAGGCCTGCAGCTGCATTAGCTGGCCTCGAAAGTTCAAACTACCGGGCTGGAATTTGCCCTGCAGCCAAAGTCGCAGTCTGCAAACATTAATTGTTGCCAGTGGACTTGACCATTAATTGATACGACTTGCCGTGCGCTGCAATGCGCGTCGGTACCTTTGTTTCTTGTCTTGGCCGGTGAGATTGCATCATCGCGATGCATGTCAGCTCGGTTGAGTGAGTGGGTTCCTCCGGCCTGGGGGTGAGACAATGGGAGAGCCGACCGCAAACCGCCCATCTGCACCCGAGCCCTTCGATCCTTACCGCCTCGTCGTCTTGTCGGCAGTTCGCTATGGATTGCAAGTGGGATTGCCGACATGACTAGGCTGCCCAACTGCAAGAACTCGTCATGCAACGCTTCAGGGTGCCATTCGAAGTCCCATTTTGCTCGCATTCCGACCCATCGCGTGCCTCGACCACCGTTCTTCGCACCCCTGCAGCGCTAGCCCACGGGCGTTTTTTCAGCTGCGGACAATTCCCTTGTTCCCACTAACGTAGGGCTGACTGCGCTCGAGGCCAATCACCCACGATGCCGAGCTCCATCCGCTTTGCGTCTGCGCTGCTTACCGAACATAGCGCACCGTTAGCGACCCAATTGAAGACCAATTGACCATCAATTGGCCCTCAATTGCAACTGCGGACCCTCTCGTATTACGCCCCCAAAAGCGCCGCAACGAGAGACGATAGGCGTGACCCCCTGCCCGGCCGGGGCTTGGATGCAGCAAAAAAGCAAGCACTGCGCCTGCACGGCATCGCAACAATCCGGCAAACGCCTTGAGCGCAACCTGTGGAGGCTGACGTTGGGCTTGGCCTCACACCACCCTCGGCATGCAGTACGGGCGGTTCCTGTTGGAGTCCCCCCGGGACACAATGGCCCCTTTGTCTCTTATATCATGTGCCGCCCCTGATCGCTCCTTCGTGGCAAAATCTCCAAATCATTCTCCATAGTTTCACCACAGATTTGTGAAAACTGGGTGGTCTGTTATAAAATTCAAACTCTTATGTTGCTCCAGAGAAAGCTATCATTGGCAAGAGGGAGCATTTCACCATGAGATCTGCCACCACTTTGGCAGCGCTGGCGGCATGCCTCTCAGCGGCAGACGCCCACCAATGGCCCTATCATAGGGTCCACTCTTCTAAACACTTCCAACCCAACAAATCAGACCCATCCGCAGAGGCCCACGACCACTTCATGCCTTGGCTCCGCGGAATAGTCAACAAGGACCAGAGCGGACGTTTACCGAGTATTTTCAAGAACGGTAGCATTCCGGATGAGAAGCTCACTTTCGACAGCCTGGTAGACTTCGTCCAGCTCCCGGGGTCCGCCCCCGAAGCCCGGACCGGCCCGCTGGGTGACACCAGGGCGCCGAACCTCACATCGAGCGAGGAGGCGGCCCATGTGTTCAGGCACCTCAACTACTCCATCGACTCCAGCTGCACGGACAACAAGTCCTGGTGGTGGTACCGGACCTACGACGGCTCCTGCAACTGGCTGAAGCAGGACCAGTGGAACGAGGGCGCCATCGGGACGAAGCGGGAACGCGACTACAACCAGTACACGTACGCCGACGGCATCTCGAAGCCCCGGGAAGGGCCCAACGCGAGAGCCATCAGCAACGCCTTCTTCAAGCGCAAGAAGGCCATCTACTACGAGCACACGCCCTTTTTGCTGGGCCTGATCGAGTTCATCATACACGATGTCACGTACTCGCTAGACTCGACCTCGGAATACGTCGAGGTCCCCATGCCGGAAGATGAAGACACGTACCCCCTGAACACCACGTTCAAGGTCTGGAGGACCGCCCCCATGCCAAACACCGGCACTTCCAAGGACAACCCCCGTGAAAACGTCAACATGGCTACCACCTGGCTCGACATGTCGGCGCTCTACGGCAGCACGCCGGACGTCGCGCACGCCCTCCGCTCCCACAAAGGCGGCAAGCTGCTGACCCAAGAGGTCCAAGCCCGCGGCACCAGCGGCAAGGCCTCGTACCTCCCGTACAACAAGATGAACGTCTCCACCCGCACCCGCCCCGGCGTTGACCCCACCCAGCTCTTTGCTGGCGGCGACCCGCGCACCAACGAGGACTGGATGATGCTGGGCGTGCACACGCTGTTCCTGCGGGACCACAACCGCATCTGCGACCTGCTGGCCAAGCAGCACCCGGACTACGACGACGAGCAGCTCTACCAGACGGTGCGGATGGTCATGTCGGCCAAGTACATGATGATCGCCAACTCGTACCAGATGGCGTACTGGACCGACGAGATGCCCTGGCCCAACGACGACGGCTTCCCGCTGTACCGGCAGATGTACGACGAGGACCCCCTCGACATCAACCCGGCCACCACCTACCCCTGGCCGCTCGTCACGAAAGGCGGCAAGCCCATGACGGTCTCGGTCGAGATGGCCGTCGTCTACCGCTTCCACGAGTTCATCATCCCCAGCTTCCCCATCAAGGACGGCAACAACGAGACGCTGTGGGAGCAGGACCTCTTCGCCACGGGCTTCAACTCCACCGGCTTCGTCGACGCGGGGCTCGAGAACATCATCCGCGGCATGCTGGCTACCCACATCCCCAACTTCAAGTCGGGCGTCGACGAGGCCTTCCGGAGCGCCGGGCAGTACCGCGGCAAGCCCTTCGACCTCGTGACCTGGAGCATCATCCACGAGCGCGAGCAAGGGCTCCCCACGTTCAACCAGTACTTCCGGGCCTACAACGACCAGGACCCCGCCATCGAGGTGCCGATCCGCGACACCTTCGAGAAGTTCTCGACGGACCCCGAGACCGTGGCGAACCTGAAGAAACTGTACAAGCACCCCGACGAGGTGGACCTCGTGGTGGGCTGCCAGCTCGACGAGGAGAACTTCCCGGGCACGACGGTCCCCAAGTCCTCGCTCATCATCAGCCTGTTCAGCCTCTTCGGCATGGGCAACTCGGACCGCTTCTCCGTCGGCTACGCCATGATGCGCTGCCTCCTCGTCGACAAGCCGTGGGACTGCCACCCGAGCAACGCCCTGGAGGACCTGCTCTGGGAGCGGCGCGACGTCCCCGGCTTCCCCGACTTCCGCTTCTACAGCACCTTCTGGCTCCAGGAGATGGACATCCAGGCCCACGGCGCCAACCTGCTCTGGCGCCTCATCACCGAGAACTCGGAGATCAAGTGCATCCAGCAGAAGCCCCTCTTTCCCATGGACCCCGAGACCAACCCTGTGCTGTGCCACCTGCCCGAGGAGCACTTTGACTTACCCGGCGTCCTCGTCACGGCACTGGCGGGCGCCAAGTTTCTTTGGCGGCGGGATAAGCTCGAGATCCTCGTGTCTGTGCTGGCTGGTCTGCTGATGGGCCGGGTCCTGTACCGCTACCTCCGCCACCGAAAGGAGTCGGATCTGCCCCCGCAACTACATGGGATCCCCGTGGTCGGCATGGGTCTCGCATGGCGACGGGACCCGCTCCACGTCCTCGAGAAGGGCTTCTCCAAGTTCGGCAGCTCCGTCTCGCGCTGCTTCGGCGTGAAGCTGGGCGGCCGGACTCACTTCGTCATCACCAACCCGCGCGACCTGGAGATGATGCGGGACGACGCCGAATACGAGGTCAAGTTCAGCCTGGCCGAGTTCTTCAAGACGATCAACATGCCGCTTATTACCAAACAGGAAAACTTCGACTCGGACCTGCATAATAAGCTGGTGCGGACGCATTTGAGCAAGCCGGAGACCGTGTCCGCGTTTGGGGCCGTCATGGAGGAAGCTAGTCGGGAGTTCCTGCGGCGGCGACCACTGGCGTCCAAGAGCACCTCCCAAAAGCATGACAGCCTCAACGACTGGGCTCTGGATTATGTGGCGTTCGTGGTGTCGCGCTGTATAGTCGGACCTGAGGGCTATGACGACGAAGATCTGCTGAGGATTTTCCTGGACTTCAATGATCACGCAACCCAAGCCATGGTCGTCGCCTCGTTCCTTCCGGGGCCTCTGAAGTCATTGGCCTCCATCAAGATCAACCGCGACTTCAGAAAGGCCTCGAAAGTACTGTTGCCCATCATCGCACAAAGGAGGCAACTCCGAAGAAACGCCAATGCCAACGGGTCAAACGGCAATTCCTCTTCTCCGGTGTTCCTAGACTTCATCATCGAAGCCGTCGAGGACGATAAGAGAGTTTCAGGTGGGTAATACCCTTTACAATGACATGTGTGGCAACGGATACTAACAAGACCCCCCAGACCTCGCCACCCTCATCGTTTGGGTCGGCCTCACCAACCTCCAAACCCCCTTCACCGCAACCCTCCTCGACATAATCAACAACCCCCAAGGACCCCACCAAGACTCTCTCTTCGGCGGTCTCCGCGACGCGACCGCGGCCAACCTCGACACTTTCCAGGAAGGCTTCCCCACGTCCCCCGCCACGTCCCCCCTGTGGACACACCTGCGGGCCGCCGTGCTCGAGTCCATCCGCCTCAGCGGCCCCGTCGACGGCCCCGCCCGTTTGGTTGTCGGAAAGGAAAAGCACTGGCACGACAAGGGCGGCGTGCGGCTTGCCAGCGACCCGTCTGTGCGTCTTCCGAGGGGAGCGGTCGCGGCCTTGAGTCCGTACGCGACGCACCGGAACAAGGCGCAGTGGGGTCAGGATGCGGCTGAGTACAACCCCGAGCGCTGGTTCCGACCCGTTAGCAGCAACGGAGTAAATGGCAGCAACGACACCAACGGCACCAATGGTATTACCAGCAACGGAACCAGAAACGGAAACGGGCACACCAAACACAGCAGCGATGCTAGCTGTTGGCGCCACGTCATTGGCAGCCCGGCCTTCATCGCGTGGGGCCTCGCGGGCCCGCACCTGTGTCCGGGCCGCTGGTTCGCGCAGTCGGCTCTCTGCCTCATGACGAAGGCCGCGCTCGAGGCGTATCGGTTCGAGCTGCCGGAGGGGCCGCTGGAGGAGGCGGAGAAGTATGTGTATACGGCGACGGGGGCGCGGCGGAGGCCCGTGCCGGTCGTGGTTCATGTTCGTCGTTGATATTTCTTTTCATTTTCCTTTTTCACGGTGCGAGGTGTATTGGGTGGGCGGGATGGGTATTATGATATGGGTGTATTACTGGGATAAGGACCGAGTGTATTGCGTATGGGTTTCGTTGGCCTCTTGCTGGTTCATTTGGTTACGTTCATTTGTTTTGGAGTTTCTATGGGGGCGCCGTGGTTCTTGGGCGTCACCCCTTTCCGTTCCAGTCATTACTAAATAGACGACCGTGTGTGACGCGATACTGGAATATTTGTTTTTGAAGCTTTTCTACGCATCCGAATCTTTTTCCTAAGGTCTGTAGCCTGCGGAAGCTGTTGTGTGCGATCCGTCTGGATTTTTGGGCCCATTCAGTGACGACTGTCCCAACCGTCACGGCCCCTAATGCAACCCAAATTAATCAACTCACCCACCAACCAACCAACTTAACGCGGGAACCAGCAGACTCCCCTCACTTCCCCCCTGTCGCAACCTCACATCCGGAATATCTTAGTACAATGAATGCGATGCAAGGGGTCGGCTAGCTACTTCGCACTCTGAGCAGTGCCAACATCGATAAATGGCAGATATTTTGGCTCCCCCGGCCACAGGCTCGTCTGCCCTGCTAGTACCTAGCTGCCCCTCCGCACATTACCCAGAACCCCAACTTGGCTTTCATCAACCGCCCTCTGCTCAGGCTTAATCAAGTCTTAATACTGCCCCCTCGTAAGTGGCCGCCATGTCGTCCACAGACCATCCCACTAGCTTCGACTGCATAGTTGTAGGCGCAGGTTCGTCGCCAATTTCATTTTGAATCAGCCGACAAAAAGTGCTAATGGTTATCTCGCTTGTCCCCAGGTCTGACCGGAATCATCGCAGCGCAACGGCTGTTGCAGGCTCACCCAGAGACACGGCTTGTCATCCTGGAGCGCGACTACTGCGTCGGGGGAGTATGGAGTGAACGTACGCGATCATACCTAAATGCTGCTTTCTTTCTTTTCTTTCTTCTTATCCTCCTCCCATGCTGATCTGAAACCCCAATTGAGGTCGTATCTACCCCAGCTTCTGGTCGCAATGGACGCACGGGATTGCCGAATTCTCCGACATGCCCATGGAGCGGCCGCCGGCCGAGGACTGCATGCACGACCTGTTCCGGGCCAAGTATACGACCAAGTATCTGGAGGACTACGTCGACAAGATGCGCCACGCCGAGAAGACCTTGCGAGATAGGATACAGTTCAATACGCAGGTACAGTCAATCAAGAAGGTCAATGGCCAATGGCAAGTTGATTGCCTCGACGTGAACACCGAGTCTCAGCGGTCCATGCGATCCCCGAGGCTCATGATGGCGAATGGCCAGTCCTCGGTTCCCAATGTGCCCCATCTTGCCGGCCAAGACCATTTTGATGGCAAGATCATCCACTCCATCGACTTCGGCAAGTCGGATGTCATCCGAGACCAGTCCATAAAGCACGTGGCCATCATTGGCGGTGGCAAGTCCGCCGCCGACATGGTATACGAAGTCGCCAAAGCGGGCAAGACTGTCTCCTGGATCATCCGCAAGACTGGCAACGGCTCCCTAGGGACAGCTGCTCTCGCGCCCATTGACCTGCCCACGCCCTACCGTAACGGGGTGGAGGCGTCGCAGGCGCGGATCATGGCGTCGCTGCAGCCGAGTTACCTGATCCCCTACCGGTCTTGGTGGACGTGGTTTCTCCACAGCACCCGCCTGGGCGCGACGCTTGTGGGCAAGATATTTACCGCTCTGGACGGGGCTGTCCGCAGGTCCGCTGGGTATCGAGAGAGGAAGAGTGATAAGGGGTTCGAAAAGCTGGAATACGACAGCGAGTAAGTTTTGACTGACTGGGAACTGCAAATGAAGGTCAACGTCCACAACCCATGGCGGAGAAACTGACATCGTCCCATCTGTAGTATCATCTGGCAGAACGGAACTGCTGGTGGCTGTCACTTCGCCGACTTCTGGCCCCTGGTCGCGGAAAAGGTGTGGGTCCATCGAGCCAACGTCAAGCTTCTGAGTGGAAGAGAACTCTATCTCGACGACGAGGACGGCACGCACTTCCCCTGCGACGCCGTCCTTCTTGGAACCGGATATAAACGCGTCGGACTCGACATGTTCGACGAGAGCACGCGCATGGAACTGGGCCTGCCCTATCCCAAGTCTTCGGAGCCGGCGCAGGAGACGGCCAAGTGGCAGAAGCTCGTCGGCGAGGCGGACGAGGAGGTGCTCCGGCGTTTCATAATGCTACGACACCCGCCAGAACACTATCACATCCACGAGACACGGACCCCCTACCGACTGTACCACACCATGGCCCCCCTGCACGACGACTCCATCCTCTTCCTGAACCACCTCGTCGCCGGGGCCAAGCTGTTCGCGGCCGAGGCCCAGGCCATCTGGGCCGTGGCCTACTGGGACCGGGCGTTCCCGCTCCCCCCGCTCGCCGCGCGGGAGGCGGACGTGGCGCGCATGGTTGCCTGGAACAGGCGGCGCTATCTCTCGAACGGGGAGCTGGGAAACTTTGCGGCGTTCGACAGTGTGCCCTACGTCGATGGGCTGTTTGACGAGATGGGCGCGACGGCGCATCGGGACAAGGGGTGGTTGGGGAATATGTTTGCGCCCATCATGCCGGCTGATCTCGGGAGGGTGTGGCAGGAGTATCTCGCGAAGCGGCAGACTAAGTAAGGATGATCATGACGTTTATTCTCCATTCTTTTTCTTACTCCTTATTATAAATTAGAGGGAAATGGATGAAATAAGCTTGATGTTGGTTCTGCTCAGATTGTAAATTGCTGCATGTACATCGATTGGCTGGTATTATGCATGTGGGGAGCGACAGGGGGGCGAGATATTGCTGCCGGATCCCTTGCTTCGATGAGTTGCGTTGGGGGTCAGGTCGTGCGGAGATTCTGGCCCTGAATGAAACCAGACAGGCCATACGTAATATCTGCCATGGGTCACGGAGGATATCTCACAGATTATGCGTTAAACACCTCTTTTTCTTCTTCCTTTTCTTTCCCACCGCTTACTTAGACAAGAGATAACCGATTGCTACCTGCCATGTCCACGGATGCAGCTGTGGCGGATGGCGATGCCAGCCCGCTCGACGCCATCGAAGAGCACGAGTACCCGGGCGGTCTGCGCCTCACAGCAATTGTCGTCGCTCTTGTTCTCAGCATTTTCCTAGCGTCCCTGGACACGGTGCGTTATGACCTTTGACTACGACGAACCACCCGACATGCTCAATTTACGATCACCTTTTCCACCTAATCACAGTTGATGTCTTTGCATGCTAATCGCGATGCCTCTCAGACCATCATCACAACCGCCATCCCCTCCATCACCAACGATTTCCACAGCCTCGAAGATGTAGGTTGGTACGGCTCGGCCATGTTCTTCCCCATGGCTGCCACGCAGTCTGTTTGGGGGAAGGCGTATAAATACTTTCCTGTCAAGGTCGTGTTTCTCCTTGGCATCCTGATCTTTGAGCTCGGCAGCTTGATCTGCGGTAAGCAGCGTCTCCCCCGACCAGAACTTCCACCGTATCTCATAGAGCTAATGGTTGGAAAACACAGCGCTCGCCCCAAATAGTAATGCCTTCATTGCTGGACGTGCTGTCACGGGCACAGGCTGTGCCAGTGTCTTTGCAGGATGCTTCATCATCATTTCGCTGTCGTCAAGGCCGAAAGTCAGGCCGGCAATGACAAGTTCCCTATCTGCCACGTTTGCCGTCGCCTCGGTGGTGGGGCCGTTGATTGGAGGCGCGTTCACGGAAAATGTGACCTGGCGATGGTGGTAAGAGTCTACCCTCATCGCCTCGCGACCCTTTCCCAACATAAACTCGGAGAGAGAGAGGTAAAGCTAAGTTTCAAACAGTTTCTACATCAACCTGCCTTGTGGAGGTGTCGCGGCCATAGCCACACTGCTTGCATTTCGAGCTCCCAAGGCCGCATCGCCAGCCCTCGCGACGCGCACGGAAAAGCTGTTGCAGATGGACATTCCTGGTGCTGTTCTCATTTGCGCCGCCATTGTCTGCTTCACCCTTGCTCTACGATGGGGTGGTGTAGAGAAAGCATGGAACGACTCAAACGTCGTGGGTACTTTGGTTGCCAGCGCGGTATTTCTGATACTCTTTGGTCTCGACCAGAGATTACAAGGAGAAAGGGCTCTCATCATGCCAAGCTTCTTGCGGAATCGGGTCTTGGTCGTTGGCGCCATCTTCGAGTTCTTGTGAGCCACCCTGACTGCTGCCTGGATCACGACGCCATCGGCTGATTCGTCTCACACTTCTTTAGCATTGCTGGCTGTTTCAACCTCGCTCTCTTCTATCTTCCCATATATTTCCAGGCCGTACGCGGCGTCTCAGCCGTCTCTTCGGGCGTCTGGCTCATCCCGGTAATCCTAGGCTTGACCATCACCCAGATTGTCGTCGGTGGTCTCATCACCGCCACCGGCATCCACAATCCATTTCTGATCATGGGCCCAGCGCTGGCGGCTGTAGGGTCGGGCTTGTTCATGCTCCTGGACCAGCAATCTAGTGCAGGCCGATGGATCGGCTTCCAAATCGTACTCGGGATTGGAGTGGGTCTTTGCCTTACCATCCCGCTCATGCTATCGCAGGTCGCGGTCAAGACAAACGATGTATCCACAGCCACCTCTACCGTCATCTGTATGCCCACCCTGTTGCCTTCCGGGCTTTTCCACATCCAACTAATGCTTTATTCAGTCTCGCAATCCATGGGAAGCGCATTCCTTCTTCCTACCGCCCAGTCAGTCTTCCAGAACCAGCTCCTGAAGGCTCTTCGCCGCTTTGCTCCTGACATCGACCCATCCATCGTTTTGTCGGCAGGTGCGAGTAGCGAAGCAATATCAGGTCTCCCTCCAGCCAGCCTGGGAGGCATCATTCAGAGCTATACGAGCGCACTGCGGTTCGCATTTGCAATCGGGATCCCCTTTGCAGGTGTAGCATTCCTTGTTAGTTTCTTTATGCCGTGGTTCAGATACCAGGATGCATCGAAGGCATCGAAGACAGGTACCAGGGCTTCGATCAACTCGGAGAAAGGGAGTCGAGTGCAGGCCGAGCATGGGAAGGACTAAACAGACCATAATGACGGAAGAGAGAATTGAAGTTAAAGAAAAACATTCAACTTTACCGCACCATTTATTAATAACTAAATAAGCGCTTTAATTACATCAACAACGTTATTTGTGAAGTATATGGACTATAGAGTACGAGAAAGCCACTTGATTAATCTGAGACGGTCTTTTATCTAATGCCTTAGCCCTCCCAATACGCCATATACTACCTAGAGCATCTATACAATAACTACTTACAGACTTTCAGCCATGGTTTTAAGAGGTAAAGCGCTCCAGGGCTGCAAACAACGTATCTTCCCTTCCCACAGGACGAGGGCGGACGGGTCTGGTTACGTCGACATCACTGGCCTGTGCCTGTTCCGCCTGCAGCAAGACCCGCGGCTCCAGATCCATGTGGTCCCCATTCGAATTGCCGAGCTTCGTCAAGCCCGGGGCCGTGATGGCTGGCAACTGCGGCGCCGCCGTCCCTATTCCCATGAAGAAGACCGGACGACCCTCGTGACCGGGAAAATCCCAATGAACGCTGGCGCCCTGTTTGTTGATCTCCAAGTCGAGCTTGACGGCCTGCTCGAGGATGTGGATCGCGTGGCCCTGGTACTGGTCCCGGTCATCCCGCCCGCACGCGGCGAACAGGCGGCGCGGGAAGGCGGCTACGAACAGGTGGGCGATCTCGTGCTTAATTTGGTCCGCGGCGTCGTCGTCGCCCGTCATCTCGTTCTGGGAGGGGGCCGGGCCCAGGAGCAGGGACGCGGTCGTGGCCTTCCAGATCTTCGTCTTGCGAATGGCCTGTGCGTCGCAAATCCGACGGGTTTCTGCGGCACGTAAGGCAGGGTGTCAGTCGGGGTCGCATCTAACGTGAGCCAACTGGTTGGCAGGCAGGCAGGCGGTTCACACTTACCCTCAAATCGGTCCAGTATATGTTGCAGGGCCCTGGCGTCTCGCCCGGCCCACAGGAACTTGCCAAACACCCTCTGCACGATGAGGTGCCAGATGTAGGCCTGCATAGAAACCGGCGTGACCCGCATCCTTTCTCCAAGGAGCGGGTGGCGGCCGTGCAGAGCGACTTGACTCATCTCGTGGGGCGACCAGCGCAAGATCGGGACCTGATTCGCCCAATAGTCGACCTGATCCCCCCCATCGACAGACGGGGTCGAGAACAGCTGCGCGAAGGCCTTGATGCTCTGGCGGAGGATGAGGACCTTCTGCGTCAGGCGCTCGTCGGTCAGGTCCTGGAAGATGCCCTGCGATTGTGATTGGGCCGCTGCGAGCTGCTTTCCCGCCTCTCTGTACTTCTGCATCAGCCCCCCGAGCTGGGCGTCGTGCTCGGCCTTGGTCTGTTGCAGCCTGCGTTCGTACTCTTGCGTCAGGCCTGTGAACTTGTTGTGGATGAATGAGTGAGCCTTGAGCAAGTCCTGCTTCAGCTTCGCGACCTCATTCGCGTGTGTTGCGGACTGGGCGCTAAGGAGCTCGCGGAGCGTGTCTATCTGCGCGCTTTGCTCCTCTGGCAGGGGTACGCAGGGGCCATTGTCTTCTGTTTGACCTGTCGTTAGTAAGTGCGATTAGGAGGTAGACGGGCGAGGGGGGCGTACCATTGGAGTCGATGGATTCGCCGTCGAAGCTGGTTACGTCGTAGAGACTCCCGGTGCCGGACTCGCATAGGTCTGCCGAGTCCTCGAAGCGCAAGTCGCTACCACTCATCGTGGTGTCCATTCCCGTGTCTGCTTCCTGGTTCGACATGGTATCGTCTTTCCGTGATCCGGGGGAGTGAATGGTTATTTAGGAAGAATGATGAATGGAAACGAAAAATAATGAAAGACACTACACGATTACGCGAAATATTAAATTGGCAGATAATCGACTGGAACGAGCAGGATAAGAGCATGTACCGGTTCGAGTGAAACCCATGAGCAAATATTATGGGGGCTTAGGTGATTTAACTTTCAAAACTTTTAGTTCTGCACGAAAGCCATTCACTCTTCGCACGTTCGGAGTGGAACACACATGGCAAGTCCCTGTGAGAATAAACCGGTCGAGTCTCCTCATGAGCAGGGGGTCTTGCAGGATTTTATTATCACAGTAGTATTCGTTGACTCTATTGCTTTTACCTTGGGTAAATGGGATGAGCAAGAAGATTTATTCCTGTGACCGCTTGATGAATGTCTTCTACGATCATGTACTTCATTACATCCGCTACCATGGAACAGCGTACCTTAAATCGATAAGGGCTTGCGAAGCAACGGTGCTTATATCCAAACCATCTCCACATGTCGTCATAGTTGCTCTTATTACCACGGCGGCTGATCCCGCTTTGAAAAATTGCTGCAGTAATATGTTTCCTGGGCCGTGTATATAAATTCTTGTCTCATCTCCACATGTTCTAGAATCCTTCCAATACCATTGGCATTCCACCTTCCTAGAACTGAAATCATACAACAGTCGTGCCAAGATGGGTCTATCACACGTCCTCGGCCGCTTCGCCTCAAAACTGAAGGGCGGGCTCGCCGGCGCAGACGTAAACGATGATGAGCTACTGGTCATCGGTATCGACTTCGGCACCACTTCATCCGGGGTTGGCTGGGCCACCGCTGCCGACATCACCAATGACCAGATTAACATCATCACCAGCTGGCCAGGCAGTGGCCGCGAGGAAGGCAAGGCCCCATCCGAACTTTTCTATGAGCGTGGAAAGAAACCTGGGGCTTCGAGGTCGGTAACGACTGCGACCCCGTCCGCTGGTTCAAGCTCCTCCTCTTGAAGGAGGAGGATCTGGACCCCAACATGCGATCGTCCGAATTCGTGCTCCGCGCCCGGCAGCACATGCGCGACGAGGGCAAGACGGCCGTCGAGCTGGTGGCCGACTACCTGCGGGCCCTCTGGGCTCACACCCTGGACTCCATCGCCAAGGCCCGGGGAGAGGCCGTCGTCGACGTGTCGCGCTTCCACGTCGTCATCACGGTCCCGGCCATCTGGAAGCCGTACGCGCGCCAGGCCATGCGGGACGCGGCGCAAAAGGCCGGGATCCTTAAGAAAAGGATGCTGGCCGGTCCCACGAGCCTCAGCTTTGTTGCCGAGCCCGAGGCGGCGGCACTCTCTGCTCTTTCCGAGTCCGGACGGAATCCCAAGAAGGACGACGTCTATCTCATCTGCGATGGCGGAGGCGGCACAGTGGTAAGTGCAGCTTTTTCCGGTATTTGAAAAGGCCACAGACCGGGGCGTGGAATCTAATATGTGCCTTAGGACTTGATCACCTACAAAATTCTGGAAACAGGCCCACTCGCACTCGAAGAGGCTGTGGAAGGCTCTGGTACAGTTTCATCCTCCTCGTCGTCTACTGAGTACCGCCACTAACTCGTCAGGGGGCCTTTGCGGTGCCATCTTCATCGATCAGGCGTTCCAGAGGAAGGTCAAGAAGAGCCTGGGTCGCAAATGGGACCGACTGTCCAAAGTGGACATCAACGAACTGATGAACAACAGCTGGGAGTATGGGCCCAAGCACCAGTTCTCGCTCAGTCACGACATGAGTTATAGTATCAGCATCCCGTCGGCCGCCTTTGCCAAGGAGTCGGACAGGAACGACGATCAGTGCAATCCACCTATCAAAGATGGTCGGATGGTTTTCAAGAAGTCGGTGTCGCCCTTTCGGATTTTCCCCTCCCCCGCTTTTGCTATCATGCCAATCTGACCCCTTTTTCTCTGATTTAGGAAACACGTGAAGGCCATTTTCGACGAAGTCATCAAAGACCTAGACGTGTTGGTCGATGGACAGATCGCAGACGCCAAGCGCAAGGGGTTACACGTCACTGGCATCATCCTCGTTGGCGGATTCGGATCCAGTCCCTACTTGTACGAACACCTCAGAGACCGACACAGAAAAGGCAACATCAGCGTGCTGCAATCCGGTGGCGAGAGGCCGTAAGTGAAAGTCCAACCTAAACCTGACACAGCTGACCCCACTCGGCCTTGTGTTTATACCGGTGATTTGCAGTCGCTCACATTATCCACCATCATAGACGGGTCGCCATCTGCCGGGGTGCGGTGCTACGCGGCTTCCTCCAAGAACAGACAAACAAGACATTGCCATCCGGGGAGGACGTCGTCCCCGTCAAGGTGGTTTCCACCATCGCGAGAGCAAGCTATGGTATAACTTTTCAAACGCAGTGGGATCCTGTCAAGCACAAATATCAGCCAAGGTTATGGGACGAGATGGAACTGCGTTACGTTTGCCAGGAACAGATGAGGTGGTATCTCCGAAAGGCAAGTCAGCAGCCGCTTCGCGTCTAACACGTAAAACACCCGACTGACCAATTAACTGCTGTTGTCGTTTAGGGGTCAAACGTGACCGCGGAAAAGCCAGTGTCCCATGGCTTCTACAAACTATTCAGCCCGACATGGGACGGATCTTTTGAGGTTGAACTGTTCCAGTGCGAGTTGGCTTCTCCACCTACTCGGCTGGACAGCAGTGTCAAGCGTGTCTGCGTCATCAGATGCAAGCTGGCCACTCCGGTTTCCGACTTGCCGGACTATTTCAACAGCAATGGAAAGGAGTACAAGAAGCTGCGCTATGACGTCGATATGGTGCCTTCGGGTGCTAGTGTCGAGTTCACTGTCTGGTTCGGGGGAAAGAGGTTGGGCTCGTCGGAGGCGCAGATCCGGTTCGAATAGAACTCATGTAGAGCAAATAACATGTTTCCTGAATATTATACAAAGCATTGCTCCCACCCATCGATCTCGTACCGCACGCAGGTCATATGATCTTCAGAGACATTGACAGATCGTTCGCTCCGCAGCGCCTATAGTCGTGGTCAATATCATTGCGAAAAAGGGGGATCCACTTCATTCGGCATATCCACTGCCAATTGAATCAACAAACAACGCGGTACATGTATTTAGTAGCCCATCGTTCACGCCGTAAAGTTTTGCTTTTGATACCCCGTGGTTCAGGTGCCTCAAGCCAGGTGGGACAGGCGTACCCGTCGTCGTCCTATCGGAGCCCCCCGGTCCCCGCTGATGCTTCCTTATTTGCAGGGATGGCCAATAACTGGGTACCGACGCACCGGTCAGCAACGCCTGATCGATGTTCTGGAATTGGAGCAACAGCCCACTTGCACCTGCATACCTGCTTGCTTATGCGAATGCACTCGTCAGCGCCATCCCCAAACCAGGAGGCAGCGATGCGGGCTGAACCTGCCAAGATGTCAGCTTTGGCGCCACGCGTCAGCCGTTGGGAGCCGGAGTGATGTTACCTTGGTCGCGTCATCCCCCGCACACTTGTGCACGATGATATTCGAGAAACATTCCCTCCTCGGTGTCCTTATTCGAATAATCTCACCCGCACTATCTTGTCTCTTGGGGGACTTGAGATGAACCAATACAAGTGACATTGGCTGAGCACTTTCAACAAGGATGGGCGAGAAGCGCGAAACACACCTCATTGCGACTTGCGCAAGTCTGGTCAGATGGGCCGAGTCCGGATCGAGGGAGGTCGACGGGCTGCTAGCGGAGGGAGGATACGCAGACTTCTCGCAGCTACGACCTCTTGCGAGTAGTCTGCATCAATTACGGGATGAGGCGCATCGTCTCAAAGCTGGCCTAGAGGGGCCACCGGCCATGTCGTCGAGGCTACGCGCCATCTTGTCTGCGCACCTGGTCGAGTGCGACGAGGCAGGGGCAGTCATGTCCAAACAGCTGATGCGGCTTGCGCCAAATGCGCCGACGGAATCCATCAACATGGCTACCGTCCTCCAGTACGAGTCGTTTCTCAATGCGACCGCCAGGTTGCTCGCTCTATTATCGCGGAATCTCCAACAGTAAGCACATCCCGTTGGGACCTACTCATGCCTTGACAGATGAGGTCCATATTGACAGAGTTGGCATTTAGTGATTCAATCATCAAACAAGACGACGAGCTTGATGATGAGGACGCGAAACTGCTGATGATACGGGTTGCGACTTCGTGCCGTGCGATTGGGAGATCAGGGAGGTCGGGAAGCATTCTGCTGGAGAGCCCGCAGGGCCGCGCATCTTCCTCCTCCTTCTCCAAAGAAACCTACGACACACTGCCCCCAGCATATGAGGCACCCCCGCCCTTTCAGCCAACACCCAGTTACAGCCATGGTCGCAGTGGCTTGATGACACCACCCAGGTCAAGCAGCAGCAGCGGCAGCAAGGATCGGACGTCCGCCGGCTTCAAGGGATTCTTCTCCAAACCCTTTCGCGCCGCGTCGGACGCCCTGCGGCCAAAGCCGGAGCCCTTGGTAACACCCCTCTGCCAGGCCGCCTCAATCGGCAGCGTGGCCCAATTGAAGTTCCTGCTGGGGCAGGGCGCCAACATCAACGGCCAGGACGAAGAAGGCCACACGGCCCTCATCCGCGCCATCGCCGCGAACCAGCTGGGCGTCGTCGAGCACCTCCTCAAGGCCGGCGCCGACCACCGCGTCTGCGACAACAGCTTCGCGGGCGGCAAGAAGCCGCCCCTGTTCCACGCCGTCGACGCCGAGAACGGCGGCGCCATCGACCTGCTGCTCGAGCACGGCGCCTCGCCCAACCAGCGCTACGACTGGGGCGGCGAGCCCTACTTCGCCGGCCTGGTCCGGGGCGCGACGCCGCCCGAGTGGATCGAGCTGCTGCTGTCAAGGGGCGCCGACGCCAACATGCTCGACAACTGGCTGCAGCCGCTCGTGGTGGTGGCGCTGAGGAAGCGCGAGGACGAGGACGAGCGGGAGGAGGTGGTGCGGCTGCTGCTCCGGTACGGCGCGAAGGCCGACACGCGCGACTCGAGCGGGACGCCGCTGGTTCACCTCTGCGTGGCGCAGAGGCGCGAGGGGTTGGTCCGGCACCTGCTCAAGCTCGGCGCGGACCCTAACTCGACAGATATCAACGGCACGCCGTTACTAGTAGCCGTGGCCAAGATGCACGATCGGGTTCTGGTGCAGACCTTGCTCGAGCATGGTGCCGACGCCAACGCGGTCGACATCTACCTCGCGCACATCCTGCTGGTGGTCTTGGAGGACCGCAAGCTGGCGCAAGCAGACAAAACGGTTCTGATGGGGCTTTTACTAAAACACGGCGCGAAGCCCGGGAAGGCGAATGACTCGTGGGACACGACGTTGCTGGAAAAGGCACTGGACCCTTACTTTGCGGCGATCAGCAGCAACGGTGGGAGTGACGGAACGGCGGCGGCCCTGCTCGAGATCCCGGAGCTTCTGCTCAGGCACGGGGCGGATCCCAACCAGCGACTGAGGGGCAGGAAGAGTAAGGACGGGATACAGCCGCCGACGATCCTGACGTTCGCGGTGGAGCAGGCGCGGAGCCTGGACCTAGCGGGACTGGTGCTGAGGTACTGCGCCGACGCGAACTTGGCGGACGACGTCGAGGGAGCCCACACGCCGTTGGCGCTGGCGGTGCGGAGCGGGGACAAGCGGTTGGTGGAGATGTTGATGGAGAAGGGGGCTAGAGATCGGTAATCCATAAGGGCCCTGGTTCGGCAATTCAAGATGGAGATGATTGATGCACTGTACGGCGTACGGACAGATTCTCGAGGGAAGACGATGTTGATTTCATGACAATGTACAGCAGCGGATACTGCAGTGTCTTATTCATACCGGTGTACGATAACGTACATACTCAGTAGACACACGGGGCATGTTGGTCGTTCTCCGTGGAGTGCTACCCCTTGGAATCATGATTTCTTCTTTGAGCAGAAGTTTGGTAGGATTCCATGAGGGTTGATCCAAAATTATTGTGTCTAAGTGGGTTGCCACATGAAGCAGCCAGTGAGAAGGGTTATTAGAGAGTGGTATAATAGGTACGAAGATTACTTACCTGGTTGCTGGCGGCGTACGGTACTTGGGGAAAATGAGTGCATTGAACCAGCACGAGAGTTTATCACAGTCTTTTCTCCCATCTTTTATAACATTCAAACGATTGAAACATACTGTTTGCGCAGAGTCCTCGACTGCAATGGACTTATTAACGTATATGTGCAAGTTTCTGGGGAAGAAGCTTCATGAAAAAGAGGGATACAGTAACAGAACAGATGCACATCAAACTCTTCTAGTTTTTAAAGACGCCTCCCTCTAGTCAGTTGCTGTAACTGTTGCTGCTTCAAAAGATCCAACGACGAGCGTTTACAGTTTGACGCCACTGTATAGCGGTGAAACCTCCGGGGTCGGGAGGTTGAACTCCTGGCCTAGTTTGGGTTTGAATCTTGTCGTTCAGGACGGGGAACGGGGCGGAGGGTCCCCAGGGTCATTGAATCCTCTCGTGCCCGCACCATGCATCAAACCGCCTGGTCGGGGTGGTGGTCCATGTGCACGGGGTGGCAGTCCTCCCATACCTGGAGCACCTTGTGGAGCTGGCGGGCGATGTGGAAATCCTCCATGTCCATGTGGGACATGTACATATAGTTTGCCTGAGTCTCTACCGTCAACACCTGGTTGACCTGGCCAGCCTCGTGCGCCTCGATGACCTCGTCGACGTCCAGGAGCAATGGAGGGTTCGGAGCTTTCTAGATCATCGTCTGAGACTGATATGAGTATGAAATCGAACCACTGGGCAGCCAGCGAAACCATATGGAAACCTTTTAGACCCAGACAAAAGTAGGGGTCGACCAATGTATATCAAAGAAATCCGCGGTTGAGGATCACATACCGATAGCCTCAGACCCCCTGAAAACATAGCGGCCTAATCCTGGCCTCCAAATCCAACAGCAGCAGCATAGTGCGCCTATAAAGACCACTAGGCATAGCAGAACGATAGCGATAACGTGATTGGGCCTAGTCATTGTGGGCACCCGTTTTCATTGGGAGTTTTCGAAGCTAGATGGTTCAATAATTTTGTAGTGGGCCGTTTGTGTTTGTCGAACAGAAACCGACCTGTCTACCAGCTCATATGTGGTGAGGTATCCGTGGGCATTTCACTAGTCGGCCAAATGAGCTCTCATGAGTCCTTCAAACTACAATATGCACATTGATGAACGAATTCATGTGTTTGGTGTTGACGGGGTAACAGTGTGTTGGAGCACTTGCATGAAATACTACACACCATGAGAGACCCCTGTCACCAGCCTGCAGCCTTCTCGGATATCTCGGATAACGCATGGGACAGCTATGATCATAACATCAACATCTTCCTCCTTTTCCTCCTCAGAGCTTCCAGGCGGTCAAAACACCAGTGATGTAGTTCTAACCGGCTATACCCCTCACAAGCCGTGTTGTATAGACTCTCGGCCTTGGCGTAGTCGTTTCGTTTATACTCTATGAAGCCGAGCCAGGCCATTGCTCCCAGAGCGTCGGGCGGGGCGCTTTCGTTACTCCTGTAAGCCTTCTGCAGTCCCTGCACGGCTGCTCGAGCGTGGAGTGCCGCCTCATCGTAATTACCCGCGACGACGAGTGTGCGCGCTAATGTCAAACGTCCCAACAGCGTGTCGCGGCTCTCGTATCCGAGCGTGCGTATGCAGCCTTCCACCGCACTCCGACACATCTTCTCTGCCACTTCGGCCTCGCCATGATCCAGGTACATCGATGCCAAGTTGACCCGACATTTGTAGGTGCTGGAATGTTCGCTCAGGCCAACGCGTTCGTAAGCTGCCAGGATCTCATGATAGAGGTCCTGGGCGGCCTCGCGCTCCCCAAGGCGCGTGTGGAAGACGGCAAGGTTCGTCTTGAGTACTAATACGTACGGATGGTCCTTTCGTGGATGCAACTGCCTGTCTAGGACTGTGAGGGCGTCGCGGCACCTTCTCTTGGCTTCTTTCCAATTTGGCGGATCACCGGACACCAAGACTTCCACCATGTCGGCTTCGGTGATGATGGTGTCCGGATGATCTCTGCCTAGGATCTGAGACCGTTCCCTCTTTATCTCTTCGAATATTTCCCTGGCCTCCTCTACGCTGCCTTGCTTCAGACGGCACCTAGCCAATAAGGCCAGACTGGACAACGTGTTGGGGTGGTGCGCCCCTAGAACATTCCTGTGCCGCTCCCAGCTACGTTCACACGTCTTCTGTGCCTCTTGTAAGCTTGTGCCCTGGTATTCGAGGTTCAACGCCAGCGAGTCGATGCTCTGGAGAAGATCGGGGTGGTCGGGTGAAACCTTTGCATGTCTCTTCTCCTGGATCGCCAACACCTCCCTGCTGATCTGTACTGCTTCATCCAGCCTGCCCAGCTCTCTCAACGTGGACGCTAACTCGTCCATGCTCTCCAGAGTCTCACGAGAGTCATGACCAAGAACTTGTCGATAGACTTCAAGTACGTCCACGTAAAGGTCTTCCGCCCGACGAAAGTTGCCCAATCCCCTCAGGGCCGTCGCCAAACTGGATTTTGTCTTAAGAGTCTCAGGGTCGTGTGCTCCACGTATTGATAACCTTTTCTCTAACGCCAACTGGCTGCACTCCTTGGCCTTCTCGTATCGAGCACGTTTGGACAGAGCATTGGCGAGGTCGGTCGCCGTCTCCGGGATAAGGGGGTCGTTCTCCTTCAGGTGGGTCTTTCTCCAGGCCAAGGCCCTTTCAAGTAGATGTTCTGCTTGATCATAGTACCCAGCCTCGAAAAAGATGGCGGAGAAGTCGTGGGCCACCTCGGCACCAAACGAGGATGATACCAGAGATTCCGGGCTGGCCGACTTCAAGAACGAGGCTACATGGGTGTAAAGCCTTCTGCGGTTTCTGTAATGCTCACCCGTGCGAATTGTGCGTTGGGTCGAGCATGCCAGGATTCTGGCCGCGGCAAAGTCGACCCATATTCGGTCGTGCTCTGTCTCTGTTCGCTGAACACGGAACGCGTTCCAAGAGTGGAGCAGCCGATTGAATCTGAATTTTGTCCTCGCCCTTTCATCGTAGAAACTAATCACCGAGTACGATGACAGTAAATGCAGAGCACGATCAATTCTTTCCTTCGGCCAAAGCGAAACTCTGGGATCTTCAAACCGATCTGAAAATAACAGACAGCTGCGGACTTTGTTGTAGATGGTATGAATCAAATCAACGTGTTCGTGGTCGCGGTCGGGTATTGTGTGGAATAATGTCTTATCAATCTCGTCGTAGTGAAGCCTGGAGCATATGTCGAGGATCGTTTGGGAATCTCGTGCAGCTTCCGCAACCTTGGTATCCTTGAGTAAAAGGCCTGACTTGTCGATGATGTTTCTCTGGAGACTCCAGGCCCGGTAGATTGACCTCTCTCGGTTAGAATGTTTATCTTCCAGACCCATACTCGGTGTTAGGGTCTCACCCCTGCAGGTGTATATATCTTCCATGATAGTGTCAGTATGCTTCTTATACTCGTCCAGATACTCGTCCAGTGGCACTCTGTAGCCTATAGCAGACCCAGTGAGCATAGTTGCGCCAGCCTGTACGATTGCCAACGGGATATTTCCCAGTGTCTCGACAATTGCTCGCGCTTTGGCGGTTGAAACCGCTGTTGGTTTCTCGTGAGAAACTTTGAGTAGAAGAGAAATGCCTTCGTCCACATTCATCTCTTCCAACTTGCGGCACATATCTGGCCCTGTCGAATGTCGTACCAGGCTGGAAAGACAGGTCGTTATGAGAATGCAGCCGCTCGACCCGGGAGGGAAGTATTCCTCGGCATTTTCATTGTCGGCATTGTCTATCACCAGTAGCCAATTCTGGTTGATATACAAAAGGTCCCTGCCAAAGCTTGCAGCCTCTTTCTCTGGGACGGTTGTCGCGGGTTGAAACTTCCTGTAGATTGCAGCAAAGTCTCTGTTGGCAGTGCCCTCGTCGCTCGCGTCCACCCGTAACACCGCCCAAAATCTGTGAATAAGAGGTGGTTAGTCCGACATAATTAGTTACATCATCAAGTCGGCAAGGGGCTTACTTATGCTTATACTCATCAATGAACTTAAGACAAATCTCGGATTTACCAAGTCCTGAGAGCCCGTGCAAAACAAATACCCTGCGTTGAGTCTCTACTGATTTATCCTCACGAGAACACAGCTTGTCGGATAACAACTGTAGTATGTCACCACGACCGGTGAAATTCGTGCTAGGAGGCACTCTGACAAAGGAATCACCCCCTTCTCAGTATCCTATTAGTCAAGTCTTTTCTGTTTCTGTACAGACAGGCAATGCCATAACCATTTGGTTGGAGTACACACGTTTTAGCCCGCCCTCGGTACTCTGGAAGAAGTTTGTATATATGTTCCTAATGATGTTGGCGGATAGTTAGTGCACACTTTCTTCATTGACTACTTTTGATAGTACGCACGAGTCTTTGATGATTCCACTGGCACCAGCTTGGAATGTATGAGCTGTGACGTTGACGTTGGGCGTCGCCGAAGGCACCTCGGATCCTGCCATGGTGATAGTGCGACGGGCTGTAGCATAATTTTCGGGCTCGTGGTAGCGACATGGGGGTTGAGAAATAGTCTCCAAGATACAAGGGCTGATCAGTTAGCCTTGGACAACGAGGGGTAGAGAACTGATCACCACCTGATTGACAGCCTGATATATGCTCATGCAGTAAGACTAAGGCTGAGCGATAACGAATATGCAACCCCCAACAATATCACGCAATGACTGGACAGAATACGAAGAGTAGCAACCACTCTTTCATCCTACTGGTGCCCGCCTTACGACTTACATCATGCCGCATTCGCTATCTGTTTCCAGTCGGCAGATGTATGCAGCAACACCGATGTCACTGCTGCGTATCAGGTACAAAAGACGCAATACGGCACCCAGAATGGCGCCCCTGTTCGTGAACTCAACAGTCACCCCCCACCCCCCTTTTGATATAGTTTCCAACTTTCCTCTGCACCTCTGGAAGCAACAATAGACAGTTGAGCTGATCACCATGTCTGGTGTAGGTGAGGCGATTGGAGCAGCAGCTGGTGTCTCCTCTCTCTTTAGCGCGGCTTTGACCTGCTTCGATTACGTGTACATCGCCAAAAATGCCATCGAACAAACAGACTCGTTGATGCTGAAGCTCGACAACGCCCAGCTGAGACTTTCGCGCTGGGGAAAGTCCGTTGGCCTCTCTAGCGGCACATGCAGACTGACCGAAGAGCAGACAGAGCACGCCAAGAAAGTCCTGTCCCTGATCACTACGCAGTTCGACAAATGCGCCTTGATTTGCCACAAGGATCGGGACGAGAGAGGTGTCAATGCCGAGGAATATGAACTGGAACCGTATGGGCCGCAATGGGCGAACGAGGCAACCAAGTACTTGCACAACAAGATGCTGAACCTGGCCGACCTTCGCAAGCCGAAAAGGTCGCGCCGCGAGCGCGAGACAGGCATGTCGGTTGGCCAGCGGGTCAAGTTCGCCATCTATAAGAAGAGCCGGCTCGAGGAGCTCATCAAGGACATCAACGAACAGATCAACAATCTCCTCGAGGTTTGCCCAATGGAGAAGGAGGAGCAGGAGGACCATGGCAAGGAAGAGTTACACATGTTCATGGAAATCTTCCGAGAGTTGCGCAACGCGTCAGACCATGACACACTGCTCAAGTCAGCCGTGAACAACATCATGAATCAACAGGCAAGTGCTCACAAAACCCATAATATACAACAAGTGAGGGAAAGTCGAAGAGCGATTGGTTACTAACGTTCTACTTGCGATCAAATACAGGCCCAAGCTTTGAGTGTCGCAGCGGAGAATGTGACGACCGGGGTGATCGGACAAATGAGTGGCGGGTCAACGACTGTTACATCCAACATTGGCGAAAGGCGTAGGCAGCAATGATTGACCTGGACCAGGTTATGACTTTTATGAATAATTCATAGTATATTCACTTGTTTCGGAGCAATAGTCCATTAAAACCCGGGTTTCCGCATGCCATATGTCCGAAGCACCTCTGCGGTAAGCGTAGCCTTTCAGCGCATCAACGGTCTTCGACTCCATCACCCAAGGTTGGGGGTTCTGCTATTAATAGTTTTTCAGCGGGGTGGCCCCAAATTGTTAGCGTTGCCGCTAACTCAGGTACGGGGTTTGAGGTAAACTGGCCCGCAGCTCTAGGTCCTGTTGCTAAAACCGAGGTGCAGTAAGCCTGGTGCCTGGCCACCTGGTTGGAAAACCCAAGGCGACCGCCACCTACTTGAATACCAGAATGCACCCTTCGTCAAGCAAGAGATTACGAGGGCAGAATAGGCAATTTGAATCAATACTTAGGATTCATGGTTGGTAAGAAGGCTGAGCTCCAAATCCGCACAGCTCAGTTCCCGGTTCTTACTCAGCTGCCACTTGGATTGGTTCTTGCGATCGCACACTACCTAAATTACTGCATGTCCATTACCAATCAAGCCCCTAAAGGTAGGACTTCCACCACTCTACAACTTCGAAATCTTTCCATATGGCTCAAATCAATGGTTACCTCCTCAACGACATTTTCTGCAAAAATCGTCTACCGGTGGGGGCCTTCCTTGGTGGGAGGGACAGAGGTGGACACTCTTCAATGGGATCTCAGTAAGCAGCCCTGAGACATGGGTCCAATCCGTAAAATGAGATGGGGAGATCGCATCGTATGTAGCAGCTAGATCAGCCGTTCGGTCAGTCGGTTGCATAACGAGCTGAGCTCACCCCTACCCTGTAGGGAAGTGACGTGACGTAGCATCGGTAGCGCATTACTATAATTACCCAACGCGGTGCCCATAAAGTGCACTTTTTTGCAGCTAGCGACCAGAATGGGGAATTGATCGACTTTGACGAGAGATGGACCAATTGCTGGCCACGTCAGTTAGCCTCGATCGACGCCCGTATATTTCAACTTACTAAGGGCACTTGTGCATTTGCGGCTGACTTGCCGTTGCCCCAATAGGTAGCCCATGGGGAGAGGGTCTCCTTTCCAGACCAAAAGGCAGGGCTCCTGTGCGACTAAACTGTTGCCTACATATACTACTTGATACCGACGCCAGGTAGACAAGATGTTCCAACTCTCCCACCACACTCCTTCATCGCTCTTGCTTGTTCCTTGAGTTGCATTGCCATTCTTTGTAGACTGTTGTTGAAGACCAAAATGCTGGGCTCCCTCCCCCTCGCCTTCCTGGCCGCCACGGCCAGCGCCGCCAGCATCTCGGCCCGCGCCGACCCGCTGCGGCCGCGGTGGCAGCCGGGCAGCACGCCGATCCGCGGCGTCAACCTGGGCTCGCAGTTCATCGTGGAGCCGTGGATGGCGGCGGACGCGTGGCGCGACATGGGCTGCGGCGACGCGCCCGACGAGTGGTCCTGCGTCCAAAACCTCGGCCAGGACAAGGCCGACGCCGCCTTCAAGAAGCACTGGGCGTCTTGGGTCACCAAGGACGACATCTCCAAGATCGCCAGCCTCAAGTTGAACACCATTCGTATTCCCGTCGGGTTTTGGATCAAGGAGGATCTGGTTGATCGCGGTAGCGAGCACTACCCCAAGGGTGGTTTGGCCTACCTCGACAAGATTGTCGGTTGGGCTAGCGACGCTGGGCTTCAGGTCATCATTGACTTGCACGGAGGGCCGGGCTCGCAGAGCAAGGATCAGTCTTTCACCGGACACGTGAGTTGAATCTTATATGCATCGGGACCTATGCCTGCCGCCATGCACCCGCTGACATGAATGATTTCGGGCACACAGAGCACATCAAACCCCGGCTTCTACACCCCCGCCAACTTCGAGCGCGCAAACAAGTTTCTCGAGTGGATGGCCGAGCGCATCCACAAGAACACGGCCTACCGCAACGTCTACGCCCTGCAAGTCATGAACGAGCCCGTCCACGCCGACGACGAGTTCAGCAGCCAGGCCGCCGCCATGATCAAGGACTTCTACCCGGCCGCCTGGACGCGCATCCGCAACCGGGAGAAGAGCCTGGGCGTCGCGGCCAAGGACCAGCTCAACATCATGTTCATGGGCCAGTCGTGGGGCTCGGGCGACCCGGCCAGCCACCTGCCCTCGGACCACTCGCTCATGTCGACCGACGACCACAAGTACTACAAATGGGACCCCAAGTTCGGCGACCAGTCGACGCGCCAGGACTACCTCTCGGCCGCGTGCGGCGACAACGACCACGGCAGCAGCGTGGTGGGCGAGTGGTCGCTGCAGGTGGCGACGGACGACGGCGACGACAAGAACTGGTCGCCCAAGAACAACGAGAACAACCAGGACCTCAAGAAGTTCTACAAGGAGTTCTGGGCGGCCCAGGCCCAGTCCTACGAGAAGGCCGGCGGCTGGGTGTTTTGGTCTTGGAAGTGCAACTGGATCGGCGGGTTCAGCGAGTACCGCTGGTGCTACGAGGCCGCCGTCGACGCGGGGGTCATCCCCAAGGATGCTACGAGCGCCAAGTCGGTGTCGCCCTGCAAGTAAGCGTGGAGATCGACCTAGGTCTCTAGTGCCTCTGGAAACGGTGGCTGAGAAGCTATCCGCTATGTCGAACTACTGTCAATGAATACTTTTTACTTGTTCACCCGTGCTATGTGTTGCTTCTTCCACTAGGTCCGATTTGGTTGATTTGATCTTACCCAAGTATGCGTACCGCTGACTCACAGTCTCATATCCTTGGCCTATCGATAATATACACCATAACTCATGATATTCACTTTACATGTATCCCCTCAATGGTGAAAGCGCTGCTTCCACCGAGTTATGCTGTACTGTACATATATGGGGCCAGATGATGACGTTGGCATAATCTTTATTCCAATGGACAAGACCATTCCTTTGATCAAGTAAATCTGCTTGTCAGAACAATTCATATCGAATAAAATGGCCTGCCGTTCATTCATAGGAAGAATTGCGCCAAGAGCAACGATGTCGCCATCAAGGAGATATGAACATCATCGACAAAGATGACTCGACGTCGCCATCAACTATATTGCGGCATGGACCTCACTAGATGGCTCGTCGGCTATCAACGCTAGTCGCCGCAACCACCCACTCATAGTCTATAGCCACGAAGAAATCTCCAATATCACATTTCCCACTTGTTCCTCATCAAACCCTCCCTTGATCGTTCAACCTTCTGACCGTCATGAAACTCTGAAGATCGCTGTACTACGATCATCTGCCCCGCCCCTACCTGTGCTGTCTTCTGCGGAGTTGCTCGTACTCATCCCGGGCAATTTTCGCATGTCTGATGACCTCATTGTGCGCGCCGCTTCCGCCCTCGCCATCACGCTCTATGGTCGTTTGGCCACTGGAATTTATGACACTGATGTTAAACCAACCTGTCTGTTGGACTGTATCACCCTTGGTCTGGCCTGGCGGCGCACAGTTGGTCGAGCCGTTCTCCCTACCACTGGGGGCGCCACCGTGCTGCCGGGTGACGCTGGCGCCGCTGTCTGGACGTCGGCGAGCAAGCGCGAGGGCACCTAATGGATCATTGGGGCCTGTACCATATGAACGGTAACCTTGGGCGCTATGGCTCGTGGTGGATCTGGCAAATGTAATGATATCTGCGCTGGGCCCTGCAGAGCGGTAGTGGCCATTCCCGCACTGGTGAGACCCACCACAGCTGCTGGGAAACGGGCTTGCTTGCCGAACTGGTCTGTACAATGGTCCAAAGTCGAAATTGGGCGTATGATTCCCGTGGCTGTTGGAAACGCCGGGTGCTAGGGTGTGTGGGTGACCGTTACTGGTTCTGTCCATCGAGAAGGCGTCGGAACTACCGCCGCCTGATATGGCAGAGAAGCCGGATCCAGTGGTACTAGAGACGGTTGAGCTTCTGCGAGAGCCCGAGTTTGAAGTTGGTCTTCCGGTCATATTGAATACTGGTAAACCTTGGTTGCCTCTTTAAATGGGTTTCTCTGCGTTTGCTGTTTGGTTTCAGATGCTTGGTTATGTCGTGGTTGTTCGTTATGATGTTGTGTAGACATGGAGGAAGCAACTCGATGGGAATACCTCTTCTTTAAGTAGTTAAGTATGTGGATATTAATGAGCTAGGTGTCTACACCTTTTGAATGACAGGTGGTTTCAAGAAGGGAATGGATTCTGCTAGTAGGAAACAGAGTCATACCCATTTGGGCATGTCTCTGGTGTCTTTGCGTGAGTAGTTGTTCCCAAGAAAGTGTTTCTCGAGGACTTTCGCTACATGTCTAGTGGTTGCTACGAGCGCCGAGTCGGCATCGTCGTGTATCTGAGAATGAGAGGGTATCGGGTCTGCTGGCACATGGGAGGCACGGTAATACTGCCTCTCGCCTACATCGTTACTGCCACCCCGCAATACGGGTCTTTGTGCATTTACCCTTTCTCGGACATGCCCAGACATTGATCTAATAAGCTTACAGCCAGCTATATTGTTTTTAAATACAGTATGTCTCAAGATGGAATAATGAAAGTTTCTCCAATAATCGATTACTCCATCCCTTATATTTAAGACATTAAAATAAATATTCAAAACAAAAGGGAATATAAAAACCAAATGTCGCTTAGTATAGTATGTCTAAATTTTGGCATAATTGTCACGAAATTGGTACTTCTGGACTCCTAACTATAGCTTGCCCAATGCAAGTCACAACGAGTCGTCACATTCAACGCAAAATGCAATGCTACCTGAAGTTACCAAAGCCTCTCCTCCTTAATTACATTTAATCGTCCCGTTCGGATGGTTGTTGACCACGAACTGGCTGTAAAGCGGCCATGATGCCTGGCCGGGTATCGGCGGTCACTCCGGATCCCGAAGGGGCCTGTGAGCCGTCACCGAGGCGGGGTCTGTTATTGCTAACATTGTTGAAGATATCGACGGCAAGGGCCCGTGGACTGTAGCCCGAGGCGCTGGACGGGTCGCTACCGACGCTGCTGCCGCCGTAGCTATTCCAGTCGATGGGTGCAAACAGCGTATCGGCCGCATCAAGGTCGAACGGATTGCGCGCGGGTTCGGTGAATGGTCCAAACCCAGCGTTGGTGCTGCTGCGTCTGCTGCTAGCGAAACTGTCGCTGGCGTTGGATACAGTGATAGTGCTGACTCTTGCGCTAGATATATCGCTGTTGACAGAGCCGCCATCCTGGGAGATGGTCGATGAAGATTCCATGGTGCTAGGGGCCTTGGAGTTGTTGGGAGATCCCAGCTCGGACCACATATTTCTGTAAAGTTTTGAGTGGTTCATAGTCTGACCGGCTCTTCGGGTAGGTTATTGCTGCCTCCTTTTATTGTAGTGTTTCTGGGTATTCCGACGCTTTTAATTGAGGTAGGATGTATAGGCAAATAACCCACCCGAGAAGAACGGACCTGGGTTAAGTAGTGGCTTGTTTGCTCTTTGGGGAAGTTGCTGTCGAATGGTTATTACTAGCTTGTGATCTAGACAGACCAATCGAAGTCACTACAGGGCCACCAGAGACATCATCCTTTCAGTATATCTCTGGAACGTTGCGCTCAGCGATTCGGGCCATCTTTGTTCCCAGAGATAAGACATCGTCTCATCGAGGGACTTGCTCGACAGGTCTAGCAGTAGTGTGGGAACTGTCGGTCTTTCTCACTAGAGTCAATATACACATGACCAGCCGGTAAAATTAGAGGGTACGACTAAGAAATCACCCATGATACGACAACCTTGTCGCGTAATCAGGATTTCATACCCGAGTCCTCTGAAGCCGAGTCTATGGGGTATCTTTGACAGTAATGGTTCTGGATGGTCATTCTCAAAATTAAAGTTCATCTCGCTCCTGGTATTCATCTTGGTTAAGGTGGCCCGATAGGCAGCCAAATACTCACAGGATAAATGTTAATATTAACTGGGAAAGCACCTTTCTCCGAAAGCTGGCCCGTCCAAGGGACCCGACATATTAAAGCATCTAATTGACCTTGTAGAAGTTCCTACATCCTGTCAAACACACCAACACTTTGAACACTTCCAGCTCTGAGTACCAATCCACGCTAGTCACGCGAAACCATCGACTATTAGTATTGCACGCCGTGTATACATCAAGCAGTGGTGTTTCATCTGACAACTTTCATTCATCACCAACAACATTAACATTCGCACAATCCTCCCAATGGCTTCATCCAAACCCATCTCGAGCGTCGCTGCTACACTGAGCTCATGCGATGATGACTGTGTGATAATGTCGACTCGCCCAGTGACGAAGCGAGTACCAAAGACACAGAGAATCACCGACTCCTGGAAAACCGCAAGCTCGGCTTCGGGCTCCATGAAGGCCCAAACGAAGGTCACCACACATCCCACACATGCCACCAACGCAGAAAAGCAGACCGACACTCCGGTATCCAGCTCATGCAGTCTCTGCGAGGAATCAGGCACCAAGTGCTTCCTCTGCGACGGTCTGCCCAACATATGCAGTGTCTGTAACACATCCTGCACAGCAGTCGACCTACGTGCCATCCCAGAGCTGCCCCAGGACATTCAATCAAACACCGATCAAATGCCAGAGTTCTGCGAGGCCTGTTTCAAGAAGATGAACCCGGCAGAGTTGTACTCGCGACCCCTGCCCGCCCTGCCCGCCCTGCCCGCCCTGGACGACAATGACCGCCAGACGGGTGAGAGCACAGTCGCGGTGGACTTCCCGGGCATGGGATACGTCCTCGACAGCGGCTATCTGCAAGTCATCTACCCCCATGAGACGCTGAGAGTAGCGGAGCACCCAGAAGTGTTGAGCCGGGTGATCGTGGGCAAGGATGATGGCCCCGAGGAGAGGAGGAAAAAGGAGAAAATCGGTTTGAGGAAGAGGATCACCTTGATGGGGGACCTCGCTGATAAACTGGCATCAACGAAGCGAAGCATGAGGCAGAAGAGGCGGCAAAAGAAGTCTACACACAGATTGAGGGCTTTACAACAACCAAACCACTAGGATATTTGACACGACCTCCTGTTTTAAAGGCGTGGGTTGATACTGTAGTCGTGGTTGGATAAGTATTTGGAGATCTACGATACCTGCCATGAATTGATCCAATAATTGAGCATCATTTCCAACCAAAACAATGGCCGTTGAGCTGGAGAATGTGAGACATTGACGGGGAAATTAGTTGGCAGATTCTGATTGGGGCGATCAACCCCACTGGAGCAGCTACCCCAGATTTCGTTACAGGGCTGAGCACGCTGAAAACTGGGTGGGCAGGTAAGGCGGACCGCTGAGTTTTAGGGGACAATGCTAGCCTGCAGATCGGTGAAGCTCAGACCCGAGCAAGCAACCCGCTTTAGCCCGAACCCATCAAAAATTTACGCTTGGCAAAATCCATCAAGCTCAATTGGCATATGACGCGAGGCTGTCCCTCTGTAAACCTATCGCAGCCAGCACCGAGGTTTCCAAGAAAATATGTTCCCAGCACCATGGGTATGCCGGCGCTGCGCAACAGCTCTGGCAAAGCCTCTACGGCGCCAATTCCTCCGTTATGCTAGCACAGGTACGTTTGCAGCTCCCAATTGCCCCATCAATGACCCCTTCAAACCAGGCCCTGCAAGCTCTGAGCTGTAGACGTTGCGATCCTGAATGACCCCTGACCCTTCCCTGCGACAACAGACGCACCATCCGCAAACCTGCCCCCAGTCCTGCTCCAGCGCGCCCGCAATCTCGCCGCCGAACATGCCACCCTGGCCACGACCCTCGAGCAGGGCTTCGACGCCAAAGCCGCGAAGCGCCTCGGCGAGCTCTCGCGGGTCGCCACGGCCCTGCAGTCCTACGACGCCGCGCGCTCCTCCCTGACGGAGCTGAACCAGATGTCCGAGTCGAGCGACGCCGAGCTGCGGCAATTGGCGCAAGACGAACTCGCCAGCACGCACGAACAGATCACGACGCTGGCCACAGCGCTGTCGGCCTCCCTCACGCCCCGCGACCCCTACGCCCAGCTGCCCTGCCTGGTCGAGATTCGCCCGGGGCCCGGCGGGCAGGAGGGCCGGTACTTCGCCGACGCCGTCTACAAGATGTACCGGGCGTACTGCCTGCGGGTGGGCCTGCGCGCCAACACGGTCAAGTACGAAGTCGTCGACGGCGCCGAGACGGCGGGCGGCGGCGCGGCCAACGAGTCGCCCCTCGCCGAGGCCGTGCTCGAGGTCCTGGACGAGGGCGCCTACGACCACTTCCGCTCCGAGGCCGGCATGCACCGGGTGCAGCGCGTGCCCGCGACGGAGAAGCAGGGGCGCACGCACACGAGCGCCGTGGCCGTCTGGGTGCTGCCCTCGTTCCCCGCGGGCGACTCGGCCGGGTCGGCGGCCATGGAGGCCGACTTTGACAACCCGGAGTCGGACTTCTACATCGACCCCAAGGACGTGCGATCCGAGAAGATGCGCGCGGGCGGCGCGGGCGGGCAGCACGTCAATAAGACCGAGTCGGCGATCCGGCTGACGCATATCCCGACGGGGACGGTGGTCTCGATGCAGGACTCGCGGTCGCAGCACCGGAACCGGGAGGACGCGTGGCGGCTGCTGCGGTCGCGGGTGGCGGCCCAGCGGCGCGAGGAGCAGGAGAAGGTGGCCAACTCCCTGCGGAACAGCGTGCTGGCCAAGAACCAGATCACGCGCGGCGACAAGATCCGGACCTACAACTACCAGCAGGACCGCTGCACCGACCACCGTTCGGGGATGGACGTGCACAACCTGCCCAACGTGCTGCTGGGCGGGGAGCACCTGGGGCAGCTCATGGAGTCGGCGCGGTCGTGGCTCGTGGGGCGGGACATCCAGGCGCTCATCGCGGAGGAGGAGATTAAGGCGGCGGAGGCGGAGAAGGGGAGTGGGAGTGGGAAGAATAAGAAGAAGTGATGCGTCCAAGATGTGTAATTCATGCCTGGAGGTGGAGTCACCAGTATCCTAGATTTTGAGGGTCTCAGTTCATGGGAACTGTTAGAACATAGACAATTGGTGTTGTCGTATAGACACACCAACTCGAAGCTGTAAAATATGAAGAAAAGGACAAATTTGAGTATTGTCTCATGTATACCAACCAATCTACTTCAAAACCCAAGTAACTAAAAATAGCGTTGTGGGCTCTTGCTGTTCAAGTTCTGGGACATTTCTGTCGCCTAGAACATATGAGTATCCATTTGGTATCGACTAGTCTTGTGGTCTGCTGTCATTGAATACTTGTAATTATATACTTCAGTACTAATGTACACGCCCTAGGTCTCCAGTCAGGCCCAATTGGCTAGAACCACTTTCCAATCAGTATCTGTCACAGCACAATCAAGACGATCGCGCTCCAACCTCCGACCATGACCCACCACCCAACGGTCAGTGCCGCATTCTTCGCGGCCACCGCGCTAGAAGAGGACGAAGAGAAATGAGAGGAAGGAATAGGCGGCGGGGGACTCTCGGCGGCCTTGCCCTGCAGTCCGCTCATGTCCTCCATCCCGGGCCCCGTTCCGTGGCCGAGCGACGCGGCGTCGACCTGGGGGTAGTCGGGCTCCGTGGTGAAGGCCTGGACGGAGCTCAGCGACGGGACGCGCCCGAGCAGGACTTCGAGGTGGCGAAACGCCGCGCTGGGGGCGTACTGCGGCACCATGTGGCCCGCCAGGTCGATGGTGACGAAGGTCAGCCCCCGCTCCGTGTGCGTCGTGCCCATGACCCCCGCCGCGGCCAGGGTGGCGAGGCGGGTCGGGTCCATGGTGGGGTCCCTCAGGACGTCGGGGGCCTTGATGTCGGCGTCGGCGACGGATAGGGTGTGGTAGGGCACGTAGAAGGGATCCCGGGGCGGGGATTGGAAGCCTAGTTGCCCGCCCCAGGTCATGTTTTGGATGGTTAGCAGGGTGCCGTTGGCGATGAGGATCATGTCGAGCAGGCCGTGGCCGATGATGACGTTCTGTGTTGCGTCGATGACCTGCGGCACCTTCTCAAAACTGCTGGGCTCCGACCGGTCGGCGTCGTTGAAGCCGCTGGGCTCCATCTTGCCGCCGTCGTCGACGAAGACGGATCGGTCGGTGCAGGCGGTCCAGTCCGTGTCCAGGGGCGCGTGGATGGCCTTCTTGACGTCGGTGCGGTTGAAGTACGGCATCGTGCCCGCGGGCTGGTACCTGAAGGACCCCGGGAAGCCGAGGGGGTCGTACAGCAGCGGGCAGGTGGTCGCGACCTGGTAGATGTCGAAGCAGGGGTTGACGGACAGCTGTGCCTCGAAGACCTGGTTGAACAGGTCGTTGCACTCGTCGCTGGCGTGGAAGACGGGCTGGGGGCCTGGGGGCGGGTACTGCATGTACTTGGCCGTGTACTCGGCGAAGCCGCACGACTTGTGCTTCTCGTGGATGTGGGCCGAGAAGGAGTCGTTGAACGGCATCAGGCTGCTGTAGTGGTCCGCGAAAGGGACGGTGACCATGCTCGTCTGCACCTGGTCGACGCCGATGCAGGGGTCGTAGATGAGCATCCCCGACATGTCGTAGTAGGTCGCGTCCTGGGCGTCCAGCATGGCGCCGGCGATGTACGGGCAGTACATGCCGGCGTAGGACTCGCCCGTGATGTAGACCTGGTAGCCCTGCATGGCGAACAGGTCCATGAAGTTCTTCCAGAAGCCCAGGAACTGCGCCGCCATCTCCTCCTCATTGGTGATGGTGACGGTGCCCGTCGAGAACCCGGTGCCGACGGGCTGCTCGATGTAGACAATGTTGGTGAGGCGGTTCCAGCTCCAGGGGTTGGGCACCGGCTTGTGGGTGCCGTATTGCCAGAGGAAGGGGCCACTCTCTTGCATGAGGCCTTCGAGCGAAGAGCAGCCGGGCTATTGTCCATGTGATGAATTAGCCGTGGAGTCATCACTCGGTGGGGACACAACATACGCCACCGTTGAGGAAAATGACAATCTCTTTCTCGGCCGCCTTGTTGGTGGAAGGGAGAAACCAGAAGAACAGCTTCTCCGCAGCGTTCATGTCATCGGTAATCGACATCAATCCGGCGTAGGACTCGCCGATGTCGAATTCCACATCAGGTAGTCCAGTACCATTGACGGCGTAGGCTAGATGATTCCAAGTCAGACGGATTGAAGCTCCGAGGTAGCCAATTGCCAGGACTCACCAGTGGTGTTGGAATTGGCGAATATGCTGGGCATAGAACTGTTCTTAGAGGCGACATGATGGACCATCGCGGTTTCGGGGCTTCGGGGCAGGACTGGCGACCTCTTCCCTACATGCTGCCAGCTTCGCCGGGCCTCTGTCAAGCTTGTCGCCGAAAGCAGTCCCGACGAAGCTAACGTGCACCACTTCATATTGCGTGGTAGATTTTGCGCCGCAGCTATAACAGTTTCTTCCTAAAAGCCCTCGTTCTAGCGAGTGATAAAAACGTATATCCGAATTGAAACGCTCACAGTTTGAGGAAGAGGATTTGGGGGATTGTATACCCTTTACAAGCTGGTAAATGGCGGATAGTAATGACTCTCGAGGCGATGGCCTCAGGGTGCCTCCGGCAATCCTCATAACTTCGATCTCGACCGAGTGGCCAGAAACCATACATGATTCGGTTCTATATAGCCTTGGTGGAAGAGATTGCTCATTCATGCAGCGGCATGACTGCTGCCACTCGCTGAAAGGGCCAGGCCTGTGCATGTTATTGACATGGTTGCCCACGATGCCATCAATTGACGGGTTATTAGCACTACATTTTACTCCCGTGGCTGGATGGCCGAGTCGTACTGTCTTTGGTCTGGAGAAGGCAAAGCCATGACACGTCAATAGAGCATTGAATTCGCTCTATCCGTTGTAGCGAAAGATGAATTTTGAGGGATGAAATCGCTTGTTCGGAGAGAACCTTGGTTACCTCTTTAGGGGCCAGTGGAAGCTTGCCCTGACTGGTGGTCCCTAGCGGGGCGCGGGGAAATGTTTGTTTGGTGGGCCAACTTCCCAAGCAGTTCATCCAAACTCATCAAGTCTGGCAGATTCCGTGCGTTCCTCTCCCCCCTCGGATGCGAGAACATCTGTCGGCAAATCAACTGTGGGAAAACATTACATACGGCAAAGAATACGGATATGGTTCTTGGTATGCGAGAGGATCAACCAGGAACATCGATTTGTGGAGTGGTTGGAAATGGCAAAATTGCTGGCTAGGGCATCCTTGGCCTGCAGAAGGTCGCTGTAACTGGCCCCCGCCTGCTCGTTTTAGTGGCAGATCGTAGCGCTATCGCGAGCTGCTCAATGCCGAACGATGCTGTACATTTATTATTCAGTCCTGTCCCATGGCAATCAAGTAAAATCGACATCAAAGTCATATAAGCAGGCACACAGATGTCAGTGTGAAGAGAATGAGCTTCATCGAAGCCAGCTTTCAGAAATATTCGCTATGAGACGTTGCAGGCAGATCGGAGCTCGAGATTCTGCTGCTGTCCACTTGAAGTGGGCGGGGCTAGGCGTACCCCATAAGGGTTGAAACACAGAACGACATCCGCCGAATCTAGTACGTAAACGCCTGCGAAACCAGCTGTTCACCCGTCTTCCAAAGTCGCTCCGCATCAACTGGATCTCGGCCCCAGGGCAGCATCTCTTCCCACTTTACAGGATTGCAGTCCAGCAGATATGATCCATTCAGTTCTGCAAGCATGAAACTGTTAGTAACGGGACCCGTGGTTTCTTTGGGTGTGTAATTGCTTTCGAGTGGCTTACCAGGCGCATCCAAGCTCGGGTGGAAGGCGGCAACAACATGCGTCGCGACGCCGCTCTCCATCGTCTTCATCTTGAGCCCTTGTGTCAGGTTGTTCCTATGCCCTTGGACTCGATCGAGCTCGCCTACACCAGAATAGTTAGCGAGAGCTCAAACCATCACACCCAGCGTGCCCGGATGCCAATTTTCAACAATTCGGACTTACTTATCTCGACAAACTCATCCTGCTTCACATCTCTTCCCAGGTTGGTCCAGATGACTCCCGGGTGTAGGCTGACGGAGACCAGGTTCTTCTTATCCAGCTTCTTGGCCAGTGAGAGGGAGAAGAGCATATTGGCCGTCTTAGACTGCCCGTAGGCAATCCATCGGTCGTAGACTTTGCCGTCCTGATTTCCCACGACATTAGCTATCAAGATTTGAGTAGGGTACGGGATTTCTGTCATATTACATCAAAGTCCAGGTCCTCAAACCGCACATGCGAAAAGCGATAGCCATCGCTACTGACGTTGACCACGCGCACCGGCACGCCCCGGGCCAGCATCTTGGGGAGCAGCAGGTTGGTGAACAGGAAATGCCCGGCATAGTTGGTGCCGAACTGCCGCTCGATGCCGTCGACGGTCTTGGCGTAGGGGCAGGCCATGACGCCCGCGTTGTTGACGAGCACGTCGACGGACTCCTCGAAAGCGTTGACCTCGGCGGCGGCCTCGCGGATCTGGGACTGGGAGCCCAGGTCCAAGGCAACGCACCGGACCTTGACCGTGGCCTCGACAATGCGGATTTGGCCGGCCGTCTCCTCGGCGGCGGCGAGGCTCCGCGTCGCTAGGATGATGCAGGTCGGGCGGTACTTCGCGATGGTCAAGGCGAAGGCGGCGCCCAGGCCGCCCGGGGTCGCGCCCGTCACGAGGACGGTCTTGCCGGCGATCTGGGCTTGGCAGTCGGCTGCGACCTCGTCGCCGGTGGTATCAGCGGTATAGGGGCCCATGTCCGGTGGAGTGAAGTTGGTCGAGAGAGGTGAAATGGGATTGGGACGAGAGAAAGACTTCTTGCGTGGCTTTTGCGGTGCGTTATCCGACTGAAATTGGAGAAGAGGGTGTCATGGGAACTGATCTCGGATGGGAACGCACGAATATATATAGCCGAGCATCCATCGCACATACACAGGCAGGATCAGCTTCGAGACTCTGTCTCGGCCGGGCATTGTAGGCTAACCTGTTATGGCCGGATTTTGTTATTGCCTATTGCGGGATAACGGCGGCTCGCTGATCCACTCGGTCGGCATCCAACGTGGCCTGTTACTCACGAATGTGTTCTGGCTGCCTGGTGGAAGCGGATACCGGTTGGAATAGCTCAGGTGCTAGCTAACCTACCCCCTTCCATGTACCCCTTAAGCTGACCTAGGTCTTCCGTGGCGTGCAGAAATCTGCACCTTTCCCAATTTGGACGAATTTATGATTCCTAGTTACGGCTTAGTAGCCCCGCCACCAACGCATGTCACTGGAGACCGGCCGGAGTTAGCCTTACACCTCCGGTCTTATTGCCGATTAATAAGCTTCAGAGTAGGAGATGCACTAGATCTGAAATGGCCGAGTTATTTCAACGTCAACTCCCGATCAAGACCAGGCCGGCTTTTCATCTGGTGACACAACATCAATAAGCGACAGTGTTACGTCGACATGCATCCCGGCCAATCCGGTCCAGTCGAGGCTGTCTTCTCCATTGGCGCAGGCGTCTTTCCGGATGGATCACCAGGATCCGGGACCACCCTGTTCCACTATGCAGATGGACCCGTGAAAGTACCTGGGCCATGGAAACGAGGGCGTCCAAAAGGCGGTAGGTCCTCCAATTCGCCGGAAGCCGGTATTGATCTATGTAGGTCATAGTGAGGCTGTGGGGTGGGCTGACGAGGTACAGGCGCGAGGAAAACACCCCGGAAAGCCCCCACGGGCTTCCAATTCGTCAACCTGGCCCCAGGAAACGGCTCGGCTGTAGTTCGCAAAGAACTGAATCGGCCGTCGGCGAATACGAAGAAGAAGGCTCAGATTCCCCCAGGCCCTTCGGGGATTCAAGCGCCCCAAAGGGGCACGCCGGACTCTCAACAGCTAGTTGGCCGGCTTAACCTTCACCAAATCCAAGGGGTGGACCCCTTTGGCCAGGCGCCTATAATACTAGAGCCATATATGCTCGATCTCCTGAGATACTGTGAGTGCCACCTGGTTGGTCACTCCTATATATCCTATCCACTGAGCTAACACGTACCTACCTAATCAGACGTGGATACGGTGTGGAGGAACTTCTACACCTTGGAGGATCTCGCCGGGTCCAACCCGGTCTCCGACTTTTGGATTCCCAGGGCGTTCCAAGACTCGGCGCTAATCCACACTTTTGTCGGCTGCTCTGTTGCCTATGCATACGGCTACCACGCCATAGCGTTCCAAAACCGGGGTCTTCGACATCTACAGGACGCCATCTGCGTCGTAACAAGGCGGCTTAGCATCCCCGAAGCCACGTTTTCCAGTACCACTCTTGCCGTCATTGCGGGAATCGCGATGCTAGAGGTATGTCCCTAGCCTAACTGGCTGTCTTTCTGTGGGTGGGCTCTTAACTGACACACCGACAGAAAGGTGCTGGAAACCATGAGAATTGGGCAATTCATATGCAGGGCTTGAAAGACCTCGTAGACCACCGCGGCGGAAGACAGGCTCTTGCCTCCGAGCCTCTTGTCCTTCACAAGATTTATCGGTATTTACCCCTGAATCGTTTCTCCCATGCACGTGGTACTGATTCCGGGTTCTGGATCCCATAGTGCTGATCTATTTGGCTGTCTTGATACTGGTCAGAAGGCCTGGTTCAGCGGGCCTTTTGCGCTACATCTCAGCATGCAACCGACCGCGCCAGTCCGCATTGCAGGCTTCCAGACACTCTTCGAGTCAATTAATATTTGCCCGCCCTTAAGGAACTGTGTACGACAGTTGGAATCCTCCGTAGACTTCTGGTCTGCTCTTCCAGAAAGCAGCAGTGCTATATCCAGGCCAGCCACGAAGCCAACACCGGCTCAAGCCAAGCACGTGCGGGACCTGCTGACCGAGGTACAATACGCCCTGGTCTCTGACGACGTTTTGCAATACTGTGAGCAGGACACATATGCCGGCCGCATCAACAATTTCTTCCGGATCGTGCTAATCGTCTACTCCCTCACCATACTGCACGAACCTGAACCATCTTACACGCTAGGTCGGCAGATCGGGGTCGTCTTTAGTCGGGCCTATAGCGACGTCATGGAGCAATCGACTGATTTAAGTCCGGCACCTCCCTCACGTCATCAGCAGATTCCTGTAGTCTTGCGCCTTTGGGCACTTTTCCTCGCGGCTACTGTCATGGAGGGCACCGAGTGCGATACGAGCCATCGCTTCCGGGTCATGTTCTCACAGCTCGCGATTGATGAGTATGGGCAGAGTGTTTTTGACGGTGGAAATGTCGACCTGAAAGCCCGGCTTGAACAATATCTCTGGGTTCCTTGTATTCACAATGCTGCTTTCGGGAGGGTGTGGGAGGAGTCATTTCGTGTAGCCGACCTCGGCGGTATATAGACGATAACTTACATATACTATTAAAATAGGAGAGCCCTAGCAACCGAAAACAAAACACTTACAGCATGTTTTCACCTTATTTCATATCACTCAGATGCGTTGCCCCTTTGAGCAGCCGACCGGGTCCACCCTGGGCAAACCGTGATCCGTCAACCCGCTCCCTCCAGTGAGTAGCTTTACCCAGAGCTCTGGAGTTTCCATTCGTCGTCAGGAGAACCTTGAACACCTTGTCATCGCCACCCGCTTTCTTCAGCAGTTCTACCAACTTGACCAGATGAGGAATTTCCGTTGCCTTGTTGATCAACTCCAGTCCGTCGAGAATGAACGTCACCGTCGGTGGAGTATGTGAAAGCAATTGCTCAATTACATCAAGCGCAGCCGATACCGCCGATAACGATGTGCTTCCTTCCGGGGCACTTATATTAAGTGTCTCCAGGCTGAGCTTGGAGGCTGACTCAAAAGTCGGGGGTAAGATGTTGATAATTTGATCTAGAACCGTGTATAGTAGCGCCACGAGGGTCGCTTCAGACGTCGTGGTGGTCGCCGACATAAACCCGTACTTGCGCCTGCAGAAGAAGGACACGCATGGTAGCTCCGCTTGCATGGTGAGATCGTAGATTCTCAGGGCCGTAAGTGACAAGCCTGACCCGGCGTCGGTCACGTAGGGACCCTCGACCCACATAAGCTGCGAGCTCTTGTTTTGGATCCATGACTGGATGGGAGTCGACACCTCTTGGGTAGCATGGGCGACGTGGTACCTCTCAGGATGTTCTTAAGTTCCTCACGTCCGTCGTCGGTAAATTTGGCCAGTACAAGTTCAGCTTGCCGACGAAGATCAGTACGTGAGACCCAGTTATTGTTGTTGTTGTCGGTCTCAGGCTCGTCATCTACTGTTTTGGTTAGCTATTATGATGATCCGAGTATGCCAAGTGGAAACCCACCCCTAGGTTCAAGTTCATTCTGCAGCTCTGCCTCCCCCAACCTCAGCAAGCCGACATTGATCTGCCCTTTCTGCTGTTGTTCTATACGGACTCAGTACGTCACATTGTGTTGGGGCGGTTTGCGAGTTTGATACACACCATAAAGGAACTGCTCTCCAGTTGCACAAAGAGTCTCCGTCGAGTCTCTCCCGATCTTCTTGAACCCATCGAGTAGCTGCTGGGTCCTTGCCTCAGTTACGAGTGGGTCTTCATTCCGAATCCCATCGGCTGCAATTCTGAGATCTCGGCCACGGTCGATCCTGTCGACGATGTAATTCACTCTTTGCTGGTTGGTTAACTCAGCCCCGTGGCGGATACTAGCAATGGCTTTGCGGATATTGGTTGTCCTAGTCTGGAACTCTCGGGTGTAATAGTTCTCGTTAAAGTAAGACCTGATCCGCTTCTTCCTGGACTGATACCAGCACATAGCCTCATGTAGGAACTCGAAGATGCGGATATACAGTTTGACAACACGTGGCTTCATCTGAGTAGGGTTTCCGACGTCGCATATCTTTGGTATATCAACGAGTTCTTCTTGAATCTCTCCGAGCTCCGTAGCAAATGCCTCGGCGACGGTTTGGCGATTAGTAGAAACCTTCCTCAATTGTGAGCTCCAGTCAAATCAAAGCTCCTTCTGGCCTGTAATCCATATAGTGAGCAAAACGCACCTTGGCGATAGAGGTGAGCACACCAGTCACGAGACTGAGGTATTTGTCATTGTCCGGGATGATCGAAAATAGGTAGGAGTGGTCGCTCAGGGTCCCAACAAAGCTCTGAAACCCATCTACAAACTTGCCACGAGCTCCACTCCTCTTTTGGTCGAACTCGTTTGCGGCTGTAGCAACGGCACCGAAAAGTGCCTCGACTGAAGGCAGGGAGTTTCCCCTCGAGGTGCCGGGGAACCGATGACCGAAATCAGTCCACAGCTCGACCACCTTGCGGCATTGATCCTGCAAACCTTCTGTATCGCTTTCGCTTGATTTCAAGTAAGCAATTGTGGCAATTTTATCTCCTGGGCTTATAGCCCGGGCGATCGATCGATGCGTTACCTTGACGGATGCTTGAATTTGAGCCATTCGCTGAAAGTACGAGCTTCAGAGATCTTTCGAGCCTCATTTGCTACAGCTTCATTTGCAGTCGTGTGTAGAGCCTGTTCGATGGCCAGAGATTCGCCGTCACCGGAAAGCCCAAGGCTGAATTGCCGGACCAATCTCGTCACCTGGGGTTCGAATGTATGGTCAGGCATTATACTGTGATGACAACGGATTACAATAAGCCCTTGCCATTTCAACAATGGTTTGCTTGAATTGGAGTTTGGCGACTCTGCGTGGTATGATGCCAGAGCATGTTCCCTGGAGGTATTTGTTCGAGAACTACAGCATGGCTGCCTGGCCAAGACCAAGAAGCTACCCCTCCAGCACATGGTAAGCGACCGAATCAATTAGGTGCATGTGCAAGTGTGATAAGCAAACGTGTGCATAAGCGCTAGCTACTGGAGTGTTGCCCCAGCCTGATGTCTACTACAAGTACCTCCAATCAATTTGGGGGCTGTAAGACATGCAGAGTCAGCCAAGCTCAGAATTGCAATGCAGAATGCATCAAGAAATGATAAGCGCCCAGCCATAAGGCAGCCAGGCACCCACCGTGGCCCTCCTAGGTTGAACAACGGCCGGTATTACAGAGGGAGTGAGATTTTCTTCCTATCTCCTTGAGACCACTTACCCCTCACCATTTTTCAACTCAAGTCACCATCCACCGCGCATTCAGGTGATATAGTACACGGCACCTTGGAGTTTGTTATATACAGCAGCCTCTCACTCCTGAACATGCCGCCGGAAGCAAGCTCGCGCTTACGTGTTCAAATGGGGGATATGAACGCGCAGGTAACTGAGGCAATAAAGGAAAACACCTGTTCCAAAAAAGTGAACAACATCTACCTGGATGAAGTTGAGCCCATGGCAACCAATCTCGACGTTGACGCTAATGCATCTGTTGCATCTACTGGGACCACACCTCAGATTGACTCAAGACCGAAGGAGAGCGCCAACTTTTCCCTGCAATGTCCAATCACCAAAAAGTCACATGCGCACTTGGCGGGCTTCAACATGACGACTTGTCCGGCCTGTGGTCAAGAGATCCCAGCGAGCCTTGATTCTGAGAGCAAGTCTAGTCACGATAGCGACTCGAGCTCTGATAGCGATTCGACCGACAGTAGTATCGACGAAGACCTTACCAAGGACGAAGATACAGGCGGATCTGGACAGCCTTCGATGAGAACAACAGTCATATTCCAGAATGTGATGGGTTTCACCATCAGAGCCGTGCGATGGCCGGATACTTTCAACTTCGATGAAACAAGAACAAACCATGCAGCAGCAGCTAGTGACGATGTGGCTTTTGAGGTCGTAACTAGATTGCAAACTTCCATCCGCGGTCGACGGGTGCCGCGTCGTATACGCAAGCTTTATCCTCGACGCCCTGAATCGGCTGGTGCAGGAACCTACCAACGGGGATTGGGTCTTGGCATGTTGAAAGACCCGTTCTTGGAGATCAAAGTCGCGTCGACATTCATCAAAATCAACTCCAAGGTACTGGTGGATATACTCAAGTTCGTCGTCTCGTATTACCCCGCTGTCAATCTAGACGACAGCCGTCTTGTTCTCTACGAGCCGTTTGCCGTCGTCATGCATCATCTACCTCAACTGGAAGGCTTCCTGAAAACAGTTGATAGCCTGGACATGATCTACGACTCGAGGTCTTGGACTCCGGAATCCAAGGCACTTGTCTTCCAGCAGCTCGAGGCCTTCGTTCAATTCTTCAAACAGACAAAGTATACGACTCCGATAGCAGAGGAGGTTGCACGTAATGCAAGAGGATTTTGTACCTTCCGCATGCTGTGGCACTTGCTGCGGCCAGGGTGTACGGTCTATGTCTTGAGAGATGGCATCCTCAGTGCCCACATCATTGCCGAAGTCTCTAATGACAGCAACGTGTCCCAGTCTGGTCAAGGTTTTGTCCATGCATACCGAATCAGACTTTGGCATCTAGACTTCGATGGACGCCATGTAGGGAGGTGCGAAGGGTTCGCTAGCATACCTGCTTTTGAAGGTGAAAGAGCCATCACCTCGTTGAGGGTTTTCCCCGTTGAATATCGCGATGATACGGATGGCGGCGAAACCAGAAGAGAGCTTGAGAAGATGGGCAAAGAATGGTTTGGGTATCTTCTAGGCGCCTCGGCACATTATAAGGGAGAGTTTATGGGCCCAATAGGTCGTCAGGTAAGGAAATTGCCGCTGATGTCGCCCTCAAGTATGCTGATAGGCGCAGTTTGATGGCCGAGTGTTTATAGATAACGTGGCTTACATCGAAGAACACTCGGCAAAGATACCGCAGCAGAAGCCGCCGCCGCCGCCGGAGCCAGCAAGAATGCCGCCGCCGGTTCACCCATCGCGTTTCAATCCGAGCTCCCATGCCGTACCCATACCTCCCCCGTCATCCTACAAAGATCTACCTACTGTGGGGGAAATCGCCGATCTGGGGGAGGGTCTTGCGGTCTGTTCGTGCGATGAATGCCGTGGGAAACGTGTGCACCCTCCACCCGGATTTCAATGGACGGACTATGATCTCATTGACCCCAAAACCACGAAATCTTTAGAACTGCCCGACGGGCCCAATGGCAAGGACCACCGATATCTATTGTGTTCACGTCGACTCTTCGGCTTCGTTTTCAAGTCTAGAAAGTGGGGTGAGTTACTTCCGCAATACTACATAACATCTGCCCCATTGTGAGCTATAGGTAACGAAGTTGGTAGAGGTCCTCGACGTCAAATATTGCTCCGATCCACGTATACAACCCAAGGCTATCGAGTCTCTTGTCATGCGAGACGATAGGAAAATGACTATCCAGGCGCTAGTTCAACAATATAACACTTCAAGCTCGAAAGAGGGTGACCCACAGCGAAAGCAGTGGGGGGCCGATTACATCGAGAGCAAGGGCGAGGGCCAGATATTTCTTCTCCATGGGGGCCCGGGAGTCGGAAAGTCATTGTAAGTGGTAGTCTGGTGAACGTGTCAGCACCTAACACGCTTGAGGTTCAATATGCTTACAACCATAAATAGCACCGCAGGCAAGCCACTACAAACAGTTTCTGACATAAAATTACGAAGCAGTCATGACTAACATCCAGGGTCAGAGTGTATTGCGGAATTTACTGGCAGGCCTCTCTTGTCGCTCAATGTTGGCGACATTGGGACCTCAGAGGAGAATGTGGAAGACAACCTATCTTATTGGTTCAACCTCGCAGAGAAATGGGGCGCCGTCATGCTGATCGACGAGGCCGACGTCTACCTCGAAAGACGAACTGTGTCGGATCTGCGACGGAACGGCATAGTGTCTGGTGAGGCAGCCTTCAGTCCCAAATGACTGCCATGATCACTTGCTTACAATTTTAGTTTTTCTGCGCTGCATGGAGTACTACCGAGGAATCTTATTCCTCACCACTAACCGAATAGGCCACTTCGATGACGCCTTTGTGTCCCGTATCCACCTCGTGATACATTACGAGCCCCTCGGTGAAACCGAGCGGCGCAGGATCTGGACGCAGTTCTTCCAGAAGCTCGAGGACGAAAGGAAGGACATCGCCGTCACCAGCCGCGCGAGGAACTATGTCCTGTACGACCCCGAGATCAATGACGTCAAATGGAATGGCAGGGAGATTCGGAACGGTAAGCTGGACCAAACAGTACCCCATCTTTGTGCATCTAGTATAGGTGTTGTTTGAAACTGATTTTGAACTTGGGAATGCAGCTTTCCAAACGGCTGTCGCTCTTGCCGACTTTGAGTTTTCAGCCAAAGAGAACAAGCGAGAATACGAAACTGCGCAGCTCGACCAGAAGCACTTCCAGCAGATCTGTGGCATGGCGTTGCAGTTCAAGGGCTACCTGACGAACCTCCATGGGATGGATGAGCATGGAAGGGCGTTTGTGTCCAAGGCAAGGGATGATGGGACCGAGGAGCAAAGGTAGCTGGAGCATCACAATCATTACTCAGGTAAAGACGGCCGCCTGGGAGGATTGGCCACATGTCCCTCATTTATTAATAGCAACTGCCATTGCCATTTCCTACCTCGACGCTGCTTTTCTCTCGTTTGCAGCACTGTAAACATTGACTGCTAAGAAGTCAATGCAACTTCATCGAATGTAACACAGTCAGCTGCCTTATCGCTCAAGTTCCACTGAATTGGCACTACCTAGTAATATCTCCGCGCACCCCGGTCGTCAAGCGGGATGGGAACCGCTAGCATCTAGGTAGTATGCTATTGCAAAAGACGAACTTCTTGTTAAAGCACTTAGTGGTTGCCTAGGTAGCAAGTACGGATAGTTGATGTGGTAATGATTTTGTGTCGCCGCAAGCATAGTCCTTGCGGGCGTAGCGCTCCCCGCTCGTCAACTACCGCACGCGTGGGCGACCCTATGAATGCACCGTGCAGACGGACGCGCGGTTCCACGTTCCCCTGTGGCAACTAGTAGAAAGCAACGTTGTCGTTTGAAACAATCCTATTACAGGTGGTAGATAAAGTACGTCCCATACTGTCGTGAGAGCTGGTTATTTGACTCAGCAAATAGGGGCGGGTATCCATCTCAATGGCACGGGGGCATGTCGCCAACCGGCGCAGCGAGCTGGGTGTGTTTGGATGCAATGTCGCGTTAAGGCATTGATTGTTGTTGAGATGGCGCCAGCCGCGGCGCCCGGGTCTAGCAGCGCACTTGGGCCGTGCTGACTCATCTGCGACTGGGGGTGGGGTTTCTGCCACTTTTGGCCGCCCCTACAGATCGGGAAGCCGTTTCATGCCTTGAAGGGCGAAGGTGGCCAACCAGTGGATGGACCAGCGATGGATGGATCTCGTTGCCGGCCACTCCACTAGGGCCGTTTTTTCCAGGCGTCGCTCATTTCGCATGTCGATTTCTGGCCAGAATCCGACCCCCTGAGAGGCGTATGATCAGGGGTCGGGATAACAGAATGGAGTCGCGGTGGCCAAATGCCAATCAAGTACACCCAACGCCACCAGGATGCCACCCCACAAGCGGTCCTCAATTAGCAGACAACAATGCACTTTGCAACGAAAAGCATCGAGCCATGAACCACCAAAAGGCCACCAGGGCCGCGCCAAAAGACAGGATGAACATCCTTCAGCATTCAGATACACGGAGCCAAGCCAATGGATAGTAGAGGGAACCCCAGCACCAAGCATGCGCGGCTTGGGAGCAAGGCCAGCGAAACCAGCAGATCCAGCAATGCCACAATCACAACCCACGACTCGAGCGCTACGGTCACCCAGCGCGACCAGGACCAATACTTGCGCGAGCTCACCGCTGCCTGCGCGCGGGGAAATGAGGAACGAGTGCGCCGCGTCCTGACGGAGAACCAACCATGGACCAGCGAAAAAGCCAAGGCCGCGTTGCGCAAAGCGCTGCAGAAGGCGTCGGCGCGACACCACATCAACATCATCCGCCTGCTGCTCCATTACGGCGCCGAGGTCAACGCCGGTGCCGACGATGAGTTCCCACCGCTTTACCGAGCCGCCCAGGCGGGCCAGTGCGCCGTCGTTGAGGAGCTGCTCAAGCACCGCCCGAACCTGGAGGCGCGCGAGACGCGCACTTTGCAGACGCCGCTGTTCGCCGCCAGCGTGAGAGGCTTTCACTCCATCGTCACGCTGCTCCTCAACGCAGGCGCGCACGTCGATGCCCAGGATAAAGACGAGCGCACCCCCTTGTTAGCCATGGCCACCAACTCCAACTTCAAGTCCATGGAGACGGCGTCGCTCCTCGCGGACCACCGCGCCAACCTCGAGGCCAAAGACCAGATCGGCCGAACGCCCCTCCTCTGGGCCGCCACCAACTGGAACTACGACTTCGCCAAGACACTCCTGCAAAAGGGCGCCAGCGTGGCGGCCATCAACAACCGTGGCCGTACGGCTTTGCACCTGACTGTCGACAGCAGCAACAGTGGCAAAGGCGGAGACATGTCGCCCGAGGCCCAGAGGCCGCGCGAGGAGATGCTGAAGCTCCTGTTGCAGCACGGCGCCAATGCCAACGCAGCCAGTGATGGAGGCTGGAGACCCCTGCACAACGCTGCTCAGAAGGGTCTGACGTCCATTGTGGAGATTCTGCTCCAGGCCGGTGCTGATGTCAACGCCACCGTGTCCAACGGCATGACCGCACTGCACTGGGCTGCCTTTAATGGTTTCGAGCAAGTGGCCCAGGTATTATGGGCCTGCCCCGAGACCGATCTGGGCAAGAAAGATACCTTCGGCCGTGCCGCATGGCTGTATGCCGCAGAGCGTGGCCACGACGAAATTGTCGAGCTCTTGTCTCCCGGCCACAATAGCCACCGCCTGCCAAAGGAAATGCTGGACGCCACCCAGGCCTTCAACGCTACCGTCGTCGAGTTCAAAGACTACGGTGAGAAGCAGCGCATTTCCAAACCTTCTGTATTCGACCTGCTGTACAAGTGGGACGAGAAGAACGGTCGACCCTCAATTCCGCTTTGGACGGATGGACCCCCCGGACACGCCAAGAGCGAGTTCAAGTGGATACATCTGCCTGCCAACAATGTAAGTTCAAGTCTCATGTCCACTCAGTTCTTTGAACAGCCCTCTGACTTCTCATCTAGCTTGCCTGGGTTGAAACGCTCATGATCAACTGGTTCATCGAATCAGGATGTCGCGACCTCGAGGGCTTCAAGGCCCTCATCAAAACCTTGGAACAGGAGCACTGTGGCCCATTGCCCCACGCCAATTATATGAGACCCTTCTGCCAGCGCATTTCCTCCCAACACCCTGGCGATGAAGATGCAGGGCCTCCTCCCGGAGAAGACACACTCAGCCCCTGGAAGGGCATCCGCCGCAGCACCAGCAACTTGTCGCAGATGACCCTCAGCCAGGGCATACCCGGCGGAGACGGCAAAATCGCCATGTTCATGCCGTACCTTCACTACGAGACGGACGAGAGCCGACAGAAGATGATGGACGCCATCAAGATCGTGTCCTCGGCCAGCAATGCGAGCTCCCAAGACAAGACGCCCGATACGATGCTTTTGGAGGCCTACCTGAACAAGAAGCCGTCTCTACACCCTAGGAGGACGCTCGACCAGTTCTTCTACCGCGGTATCGACACGTCGGCCCGCGATCGCGACCAGGTCGTGTACCGCTACTGTGAAGACCATGGCCACGAGCGCAAAGTGTTCATGGTGGACCAGCTCTGGGTTTTCGTTTTGAACAAGGACCTTATCATTACCTGCTTTCCCGAGCGCTGGGACATTGGGAAAAAGAAGGATCCTCTGGGAGTGCTGGACGGTATTGTGGCCGAAATGAACGCCAAAACTCGACCGCCCGTTCGAAGTGTCTACCATATGGCCATCCTGGTTTCTGGCCGCTGCTCCGGCATGTTCTCGCGACACCGGGCGGATGACCAAGACTACCAGTTCCTCGACATGTTTGAGAGCTCCGTCGGTCGAGTAACCGAAGACCTGACGCACTTGTTCCACCGGTTCGAGCAGGCATCGTCGCAGAGTCGGCAGTGGGCTCGTCCGTCCCGCCGGTCCAAGCTGCGCAGCAGCAAGAAGAAGACGAAGAAGGCGCCCACAGAGGAGTCCACCTCGTTCGACCGTTTGCTCGATATCGGAGCAGAGACTTCGCTGCTGACTGAGGTGCGGGATATCCGCGACGAGCTCAACATCCTGACCATGATCCTCAACTCCCAGCTGTGGACCCTGGGCGACCTGAAGAACTGCCTGGTAGAGGAGCTGAGTCTCAGCGCCGCGTCGAGCCGGTTGATGCGCAACAATGTCAACAACTGGCACGCCGCCGACATCCGCAAGCGCACCCTCGAGCAGGAGCGCCACCTCAAGGTCCACAAGCGCGATATCCAGTCCATGGACGAGCAGGCCGAGCGACTTTATCAGTCGCTGACCGACTTGCTGGACTTGAAGCAGAAGCACAGCAACGCGCTCGAGGCCCGGTTCGCCAGTGAGCAGGCCCTGGCCGCGGCGAGGTCGGGCCAGACCGTCATGGTCTTCACCATTGTCACCATTATCTTCTTGCCCATGTCTTTCATTTCCTCCTACTTCGGCGTCAACATCGACTCCTTCGACAGCCTCTCGGGCGAGTACGTGGCGGCGTGGACGTTTGGCGTCGGGTCGGCCATCTCGGTCGTCTTCGTCATGATGGCCTACACCGTCGTTGACATCACAAAGGCCCTCACCCGGTTCGGCGCACTATTGAAGCGCATCACCGCGCGGCGCGACGACGACGACAAGAACGCCGACGACGAGCACCACGACAGCGACTACGAGCCCGTGGCCGTCATCTCCAACCCGCCGACGCCGATGCCGTTCCAGCAGCCGACTTTCGGCAACGCCTCGCAGCAGCACCAGCACCAGTCCGGGCCGTTGTCCAAGATCGGGACCAACAACACGAACCGGTCCGACGCCATGGAGATGGGCTTGTTGAAATCGACGCAGCTCGACCTGGTCAAGACCAAGACGGCCATCAGCATCCTGTCCAAGACGCGGTCCGCCAGCATCCGGAGCCGGCGGGGGTTCGGGGACGACGACTTGGAGTGGGGGCGGGCGGATCGGGAGATGAGCGCGGCGACTAATTAATTCCAAAACTAAACTAAAACTTATTTACTAATAGTACGTGGGCATGATATGATAGAGATTTTTGTTAGAGCTACAGTTAGATACCACTCCAGTCTTTACTTTAGATAATATTTTAAAAACTTCAATGTTTCTACTCTCAGCGACCCGTTCGATGATACGTATTCGGATGCATATGCTCCTCGGTCAGCTTTTCTTGCGATTGCGGTCTGGAATTTACTGTGGCTAGTACGCCCCCGCTCTTGTCTTCTCCCGGCTTGTCCATAATACTAGAGGGCGGGACGGCGTGCTCGTTCCGCGTCATCTTGGCGAGAATCTATCTGGTCGCGTTGTTGACAATCTAGTAGGACATCAGTTGGTTGTTGGTTCGTAGGTTTGTAGCCAATGTTACCCCAAGTGGTATTCACGGTATCCCTTACATCTTGTAGCAACCCTCGTGCATGTCCCGGGGAACCGGATCGACTCTTGCCCCCCTGTAGCGTTAGCGCGCCTACGCCCCCAACAAGATGACCCGAACTCTTTATCTGGAGCTGTGCCGCTTGTTCCTCAGTTCTCCGGGAATGAGCAGAATGTTGATTTGGTACATTTCCAACTCCCTACATAAATCTTTTAACCCCTGACGTCAACGTCAACATTGACCACCAATTCAGCTCCCTATTTCTGACTATCTACCTGCCGCTTGCTCCGGTAAGGCTCATCATCCCTTGCATCAATGGCCGGGCTCCTCTTGGTGTTGGCCGTCGGCTTGCTGCTGGCAATTGCCTCAGTGGTCAACACGGGCCTTCGGCTGCTGCACAACTACCGGCTGGCGAAGACCATTGGTGCGCCTATACGCATCATTCCCATCAGCCCACTCAACCCCTTCTGGGTCCTGCTGGACCGGAAGGTCCTCGCGTTCGTCCGCCGTCTGCCGTTCGGCGACAACAGCTTCACCCGATACAACTGGCGAGGATGGGAGGTCGAGGACCGATGGCGATCCCATTATGAGATGGGGGATATTTGGGTCTTGGTCACGCCTCTTAAGAACTGGGTTTATCTTAATGATCCCGATGCTGTGATGTCGGTGTATCGGAGAGGCAATGAGTTCACGCGGCCCGTGTTTGTCTCAGGTTGGTCTTCAGACAATACTCGCCCACAGGAAGTATAGACTGACACAACGCCCAACATCTAGCGATACTGGATGTCTTTGGGCCGAACATATCCACTGTGAGTCCAGTATTTTCCGAGACGTTACCGCCAGAGTGTCATCAGAAACAGGCTAACGCTGCATCATTCAGGCTGAAGGACAGCGTTGGAAAACGCAGCGACGCATAGCGACGCATTGCTTCAATGAGGCGAACAACAAGATTGTATGGTCCGAGGCCACCACTCTCGCCAGCGATATGCTCCGATACTGGACTTCCAAGTCTTCGATCAGGTCCTCCGACCAAGACTTGAGGACTCTGTCACTGCATGTACTTTCGCGGGCCGCTTTCGGAAAGTCCTTCAAGTTCGAAGGCGCCGACGAGAGGGACCCCTCCAGTAGCCCGTCCGGCAACTACAAACAGTCGTTGAATACCATATTGGAGAACTGCATGCTGATCCTCGGCCTCGGCACCAAAGTGCTGTCATTCCCCTGGCTTCCCCGCAAGCTCCGGGAAGTCTACCAGGCCTGGCTCTCCTTCCACGCCTACATGACCAGCGTGTACGAAGAGGGCAAGCAAGCCGCCGCCGAGGGCAAGCAAGCCGGCGACAACAACCTCATGACGCTCATGGTCCGCGCCTCGCAGGACGATCCCGAGTCCCTGACCGAGAGCGAGATCTACGGCAACATGTTCGCTGTCAGCTTCGCGGGCCACGACACCACCGCCAACACCTTCACATTTGCCCTCTACTTCCTGGCGGCGCACCCCGACGTCCAGGACTGGCTCGCGGAAGAGATCCGGGGCGTATTGGGAGACCGCGAGCCCCAAGACTGGGACTACCGCGCCGATTTCCCGCGCTTGAAGCGCTGCCTGTCCGTCATGTACGAGACCATGCGGCTTTACACCCCGGTGCCTGGGCTGAGGTGGAACGCCGACCATGCCCAGCCGGTGACTGTCCAGGGCAAGACGTACGTCCTCCCGCCCCAAAGCATGGTAGCTCCCAGCTACGGCGCTCTTCATACGGACCCCCGGTTCTGGGGTAAGGACTCGCTGGCGTGGCGGCCGTCGCGCTGGATCAAGAAGTCCTCTGCCGCCGGGCCGGTGGGTGGCGAGGCCGAAGAGTACAACATGCCCCCGCGCGGCGCCTTCATCGGCTGGTCCGAGGGCATCCGCGACTGCGTGGGCCGCAAGTTCTCGCAGGTCGAGTTCGTGGCGACCATGGCGGTGCTGTTCCGCCATTGGCGGGTCGATCCGGTCGTCTTCCCCGGGGAGACGCCGGGGGCGGCGCGGGAGCGGGTGGTGCGTCTCATCGAGACGGACTCGTACGCGGTGTTGCTTTTGCAGATGCTGCACCCCGAGAGGGCGCCGTTGGTCTGGAGGAAAGCGTAGGCTGACATGGTAATAGGTAGGGTAACCAAATGTCGCCGGATTGTCGAAAGGGGGAGAGGTGTCCGTGTGTGTGGGCATTGTAATGTACCTTTACGCATGGAGTGGGGCGAGATTTTACTACTTGATCATATGTCACAGTCATAAGGAGCTTATTTGGAGTGATCTGCTGGAATATTGACGGGCGCGAAGTTAGCTGCAAGTCTGAGACCCGGAGCACATCTGCAATGCGACACTACGTATATCACACATCGATCGATTGGATAGGCACGCATGAACTGAACTTCTGTATGAACCCCGCACTGGCCATTGGCGGAACAAGCGCTTCAATTCCAACACCATCAATAGTTCCAACGGTTGAACTGACAGGATTACCTTTCCACATTTCATGAACTTGACCGCGATGTGGCTCCTCAACTCTACGACCAGCCAATTGAGAAACTTCATCTCGGATGACGGCATTCCCCAGGAACTTGAACAGTCTGCAACGTATGTGCGGTTACGAGAAGATTGCCATGTGCCAGAAAACGGCACTAAAGGACGGGATAGAATGGGTCTGGGTAGACACGTAAGGCACAACCGCTCTGATCTAGTTCACAATTGTATCTCGAAATTAACACGTCTCTCTTATTTTCGCCAGATGCTGTATCGACAAGCAGAGCAGTGCCGAGCTCACTGAGGCTATCAACTCCATGTATCGGTGGTACAAGCAATCGCGTATCTGTTATGTCTACCTCCGGGACGTCGAAGTCTTGGACGCAATCAAGGATTCCAGATGGTTCCATCGTGGTTGGACGCTGCAGGAGCTAGTAGCACCTGCAGTCGTCGTGTTCTTCAACAAATGCTGGCAAAGGCTTGGTGACAAGCAGGGTCTCGGCCGGCTGCTCGAGTCAGTTACAGGCATAAATATTGCATTCTTGCACGGTGCTCCCCTTTCACAGGCCAGCATTGCCACGAGAATGTACTGGGCGTCTCGAAGGAAGACTGCAAGAACAGAGGATGCAGCTTACTCTCTTCTCGGTATCTTCGATATCAATATGCCACTGATCTATGGCGAGGGCGAAAAGTCCTTCAAACGTCTCCAAGAAGAGATCTTGAGGCGAAACCCAGAGGATCATACGTTGTTGGCTTGGGGGGTTCCAACGGACGTGCGTCTTGCGGACCTTAACGACTCAGTGGAGAATGTCCAGGCACTGAACTTGCCAGAGTGTGACTGCGCTTCGGCAACGGAACTGCACGGCCTTCTAGCAGCCAAGCCCGGGGATTTCATACATTCCGGACATATTGTTAACTCGCTAGACCCAGCTATGTGTCGACGTTTCCGGGGAAAAGAGGCTGATAGTGCATCGGCCCCCAGCATACTTGGTCAGGCTATTCGCATTGGTTTGATCAGTATAAAGACCATGGCGTATCCTTATCGACCGGGTCATTTACCAATTGTGCAACAGCGACCAGCGACTTTGGTTTGGACCTTTTGCAACGTCCCTTTGGACGGGGACGAATGGCAGGTATACTGTCTATTACTACTCCCATGGGGGCACCCGCAGCGATACGCTCCTTATCCAATGGCAAGAACACATCATTTACTACGGGTCGAAGTACCGACGACCGCGATCTCAGAGTACGGACCAATAAGCCGAAGAAATCTCCATACATTCCACATCTTACCTGCTACCCAGTGCCTCTACCCGAACTCGGTAATAATCACCTCATATTCAGATCAAGGCCAATCGGAGAGCAAGAGGAACCTCAACATCAATGCGTTCCAAGCCCTGGAGATGGACTATCGCATCTTTAGGTTCCAACCCTCACTCGACGCTACGATCCGTCTCAACGACGCGGAGACTAGATGGGGATCCATTCTATTGCAGATAAACCACGGAATTATCACCGTGGCAGGCTTTCCCTGGCAAAGCGACACACAGGAAGCGGATCAATTTGGGCAGGTAACCAAGCGGCTGACCGTGTACTACAAATCTCAATGGGGGCTCGAAAATAACTTCTGTACCAAGATGACTATCGTGGCTAGGGGGTTCAACGTTGGGCCGGGCTACGTGTGGGCCGTAGAGGTTTTGCTACTCGATATCTGAGCCACTCTGGTGTTTGGTTATGCATGGCGATGCTGACACTGTGTCAGCCTTCAGATCGATCCACTGAGACCTTCCGCTCCTGGTATCTCCTTAGATGGAAATTGTTTAGGCAGTATCAGCATACTTCTAGTAACTTGTGACATTCTTCTGAAATTCTCAGGAACCAGATCTCTAGAGGACATGAGCCGGCAAAACTCTTCGAGCACACAGCCAGCAAGCCCGAAAGCCTGTTCCGATTAACTTTGCATTACTAGGTCACTTCTTTCCAGAGCAGGACAATACGGCATGGACAATTCTAACCTGCCGCGAAGACCTCTCGTTCCTATTAGATGCCTCACGTGACTGTGTGACCTGAAGCTCATGTCTGACCGATCGGGATAATCGGAAACCAGGGGTCCAATTCGGACATGCATTGGGAATAAACCAATCGCAAGACCAGAAGATGCACCACCCTGAGGCTTGTACGTGCCATTTACCGCCCTAAAACGATCCAGCAGTCTACTAAAGCGCAGCGCTGCGCGAAGCCATCTGCGCCCGACGGCGCCCCTTGCGCTTGCAGGGCGGCACCGTCCCGTTCTTCATGGCCTCGATGCTGGCATCGTACGCAGGGTGCTTCGTGAAATCCTCGAACCACAACAACGCGGCACCCTCGCCGGGGAACGTGTACGGCACCCAGCTGAAGGGGTCATAAAAGTCCCAGATGGTGATGCCGATGCAGGCCTCTGCTTGGACACAAGCGCCGACGGCCTATGATGTGAGTTGAAGCCCAGAGTTAGTTCAATTGCTCATTTGGGAATCTTCAGTGGCGTCATGGGACCTGGGCGTTACTCACGTCTCTGTAGGCATTGGCTTGCCACTCCAAGCTCGTCTCGTTGACGGGTGTGGTCTGCCGGACATCGAGCTCCGTGTAAGCAACCTCGACTCCAAGCGCACCATACGCATTGATGGTCGCAATCTGCTGGTCCAGAGTGGGAGGCCGCGATGCCACAAAGTGACCCTGCAGCCCGACGCCGTCAATCTTGATGCCGTCCTCCTGGAGCATGCGGACGATGCGCAGGACCCCGTCGCTCTTGGGCGACGGCTTCTCAATGTTGTAGTCGTTGTAGTAAAGTTTGACGTCGGGCTCGACCGCGGCCGCGGTCCGGAACGCGAGCTTGATGAAGTCCTCGCCACCCAGCACGCGGGAGAAGACGGAGTCGCGCCAGGTGCCGTCCTCGTCGAGCGCCTCGTTGACCACGTCCCACGCGTAGCAGCGGCCGCGGTAGTGCTCCATGACGCGGGTCACGTGCTCGACCACGACGGCGCTCAGGGTCTCGGGGGTCCATTCGGCGGTCGCGTTGTCGACCCAGGGGGCCAGCTGGCTGTGCCAGACGAGGGCGTGGCAGCGCTGGATCAGGCCTTGCTCTTGCGCGATCGAGGTGACGATGTCGCCCTCGGTGAAGTTAAAGACGCCTTGCTCGGGCTCGGTGAAGAGCCACTGGGGGGGTGTCAGTACTTTGTCATAGATTGAGTTACTTCGGGGCCGCTTGGTTTGACCAACCTTCTGTCCGTTCGTCGGGGTGGTCGATCCGAACTCGTTGCCGTCTCTCAGGATGGCATCATACTTCGCATAAGATGCATCCAAGCCCGCTCTCTCGCGTTGCCCGGGAGAGTCGGTTGCCGCACCAAAGTACTTGAGTCCGGCCTTTTTGGCGTAGGTGTGGAGCTGCGCCGAGGTCAAGGGCAGCAGGGCTGTCAGTGCAGTCAAAGGGCCGTACATTGTCGCGATACCTTCGTAGAATTCGCCAGCAATCCCCTTTGGTGACAAAAGGGAGTAACAATAATGCATTCGACGTACTTATACGCCAGCTTCCCCCCGACTGCTTCCCCGCAACTCGGGTCTGGGGAACGCGGAACCTCGGGTTCGCCATAGTTGTACGCCAGCGCGATTCCAGTAATTGCCCTTGGTGCCTGGGGTAATTGACCAATCAAACACCGGCACGTCCTCGCAATGGATTTGCCTAGACTTTCACCACCTACATATGGTCACGAGAAGGACATCTAGATAGAGCTAGGGATATCGGCTGGAGTCCCGATGCCATGGTACGGGTAAATCCACGAGCCCCTGTTCCGGCTAAACTGCCGTGGCCGCAGCCAAGCGTCGCCAATTGATCCAAGATTATGCCCAGGCTTATGACACTAGCCGGGCAAGGGGATGGCGGTGTGACTAAAGTGTAGCTTTCTCCATTACATGCATCACGACTGGTGAATCTCAACCTGGTGGTATAGCGGTGGTGTTATTCGTTGATGGTTCATTCCGGCTACGTTGGCACCACCCAACTTATCAAGCAGAGTCAACACCTAGTTCCGGGTACCAGCTCCAGTCTAGGAATAATTAAAGTTCTTGGTGTCAGTAATGTTCCCAATCGCATTTCACATTGGAGTCTGGGAACGTTGCCGGCTCACCTTCTGGAGATTCCTTCATGGCCTCCCGAAATTTGCCATTCAGCGCTCTAGTCTCGAGTTAGTCTTTGTGGTTACTTAAAAAGGGTAACAGAAGAAGAGTGGGGCGTGAGTACCTAGCTGCGTCCAAGCACTCTAAAAGGACAGTGGCCGCCTCCACCTGACCCATTACGGGCGTAGAGCGTATGTCATCCGCACGAGCATCCACAACCCCCAGGTCGATACCGGGCGCCGTAGCCGCCAAGAAGCCCTCCAGACCGACGACCTCGAGTCTTTCCGGCCCCAGGAGATTGGCCGGCGGCGGGTCCTTCACCGAGATGGGCTGGTTGTGTGCACGCATAAAGGCGTAATGATAGATATCTTGTTGACCGGATGATTCTGTGGGCGGGTTGCCACCGCGAGATACGAGGACTGTCCACCCGCGCGGATCCAGATCGCGAGCCCGCGGGGAGCAAATTGCCCGTGGCCACCCCCCCGGGAAATACCAAGGCAGAGAGAGGTTTTCACACATGATGGGACTCACCGGAGCCGAGGAGACTGAATCGGCGGTCAGTGACGCCGGGGCGCAAGAGAAGCTGAAGGACGAATGAGTGTCCTCTGAAAGTAAGTAATTCTCTCTTCTATCCTCCAGCATAAGCAACCACGGGAGAAAGCCGGCCGCGAAGCGCTCGGGCCTCAGGAGCCCGTCACCCAGATAGAGGGTGTCGTAACTTTTGGTGGTGGTCGTGCTCGTGCGGAGGCCCTTTGTGACCCGAATAAAGATTTGCTGTACGGGGAAGGTATCGAGAAGGGCAGTATGATCGGAGCTTGTCGGTAGCCAAAACCGTCTGCGCAAAGCAGCCGAGTAGGCGCCGGCGAATATCACGTTGATACGCGACAGAATTGGCGGCCGTGCGGCCAGCTCTACGAGGATTTGAGCACTAAGTGCCTCGCTGTCGCGGGAGGGACTCTGTAGCAGACAGACTTCTCGCAGAGATTCGGGAGCCAGCGATAGGGAGTTGGCAAACTGGGCGGGTGTGCCTCGAACGCAGTCAATGCACAGACTGAGCGACGTGACGGGCCCGTCTGCCAACGCTGTGAAAATGCCTTTGGCGGGGACATTCTTCAGTCCTTCTAGGCCAAGATGGCCGTTCTTGGCAAAAGCGAGTCGAAGAAGCCGGCCTGCTGCGCGGTTGTTGCCAAGCCTATCGGAGCTTTGTAACAGAGCTTGCCGGAGAGAGTCGGTGAAACCAGGAAGGCCACGTACTTCATTCAGAATGGCGACATCAAGATCATCCATATCTTGGGTTGCCTCAACTAGTCCTCTGATGGCCTGGTATTTCAGATCTTTTTGGCCCTCGGCAGTGAAAGTTGTGCCCGGTACCGGCGGATGGGTATCATCATTTCCCTTTGGCCATACCACATCGAAGGCGGCGTCCTCAACCAGCGGGAGCGAGGCCAAAAGCTCCATATTTCTATTGTGAGTCGGCGCAATCTCCTCGGGGGTAGGACCCCCCCAGTCGAACTTGGTCATGTAGTCCACAGCAGACATAGCCCGCCGCGGTCGCACCTCCTCGAGGACTCTCAAGGGAAACCCGCAGGGAAGATTGAAATTCATGAAACCCCCGGTGTTGAGGTTGGTGTACGGCGTAGCCACGAACTGGGCCATGCCGACCTTGAATCCGACGATGCCGTATCGCATCACCCCGCCCAAGGAGAGTTCTGTGATGTCGAAGACGACCATGCCCCATTCAATGTCAGTGTCGCGATACACGGTCGCCAATGGTTCCGGGCGTGGCGGCGCGTCAAAACTGCGCAGCGGGTCGAAGCCGATGCCCAGGAGGAGCGCGGCAGTGATGAAAGGGAACGGCGGGACGCTTTCCCGGTCCCACGGCCGATGGCGCAAGGACTGTTCGGGACTGCGACGGTTGAGCTCTGGAAGCTCGACCGGCTCGGGCTCATCGCGGCCGGAGGCAAAGTAACTTGCCGCGAGGTCCATCTCGCTACGGATAGCCGTGCGATTAGCCGGGTCGGAAAGGACAGTGACGATGCGCCGACAGCAAGCAACCAGGCGTTCCGCATGCATCGACTCATCATCATTACAGGTACCCGTGGTTGAGACGGCAGCTAGGGGCCGGTGGCGTCCATCAGTCTTGGCCAGTATATAAAAGATCCATGAGTTCGGCCCATCTCCCTCCTGGAGCGGCCTCCAATAGGGTTTGAAGTCTGTATCTCCCATGGCTGGCTCTGTATAGCAGCCTGGCCACCCACTTGTCAACGATAGATGCTTTCTCGTCAAAGACTTCTTGTTGGTAAAAGAAAGAGAGGGTGGGATAAATCAAAGAGATATCGGCGGGTACAAATGGTTGGCAAATGGGTGAGGGGGGAGAAGGGATCAGGCAACATTACCGTACTTACGTAATTGCACATATTACGCTCCTAACCGCTTCTCCGATCGATAAGGAAGGTGGGGTAACTTGTTTGTTGGAGTTGGGTGGCAGCTGGTTTATCAACGTATGACCAAATTACGAGTACATGAAGCCAGTCGTCCATCGTAACGTAACGTCCAGGCACCTAATCTTCAACATCTCAACATATTCTAGTCTAATCTGCCATCTCAGCGATCATCCCATATTGACTGTCTCCAGATAGGCCACAGCCTCCTTTCCCGTCATCCCCTGCGCCTCCTGGCCATTAGCCTCGCGGCAGCAATATCCGGGGAACTGGTTGTTGGTGTTGGAGAGGAAGCCCCAAGGCGGGTCACATCCGTTACCGCCCGCGTTTACGGCGTCCTGGTTGACCTGGTAGATTTTACCTAGATAAAAGAAGTTGGTTACTATCGGCCTTCAAAGACGTAGGCAATACTCAGTCCAGTCAAGGGACTGTAAGTTACTCACCATCTCGGCACTGGCAGACCGTAGGTACACAGCAGCGAGGGGCCGAACTGGAAGGCCGAAAGGTTAGCTGGGAGAAGCGAGCTACTCAAAACAAGGGGGTTTGTGGGTTGTGTCGTACAAGTACGTGCAGCCGCTGGCTTGACGACTTTCAAGCTCGGCGACGCCAGACACTGGGCTGGCGATGACCGTCACGGCCAGGCCCAGGAGCACAGACAAAGGGTACGGGAAAATCATGATTCGTAGACTGAGGTTGAGCGATGGGATGAATGCGATGAGTGATGATACCTCTTGGACAGGGACGGGTGATCAAGTGGACTTAATATAGTGCGAACTGGCTGGCTAGCACCTAAGGAAACCTTACCATCACCTCGATACCGAAGCTCATTGACGCATTCTAGTTTCTCTATCACCTTGGTTTAGTCTGCATGCATCCTAGCCCGGATTGGCTGATGCCTGTTGCAATATTGCCTTACATGTTGGGCACATGGTGTACAGCCCATGATGGGTAGGTCGTACTGACGAGTGGAACAGGCAAGTGCAGCGAGCAAACCAACATCTTCCCTACGCCTCGGCCAACAGCAAATCCTCCGTGGACCTTTGCTGGTGTTTCTGACTTTTCTGTCAGCCTAGATGAAGGTGACGATTCCGGAGCACTTCCCCTTTGCATCTCATCCTCCCCCTCCCTATGCTTGAGTAGAATGTTCTCTTTCGAAACCTCGTCGTGTGTTCACGGGAAACTCGGCAAAGACGAATTGTCTTCCCCGAACCAGAATTGACTGTTGGTGCGTAGGTAGTCGTGTTGCCTTAGGAAGCGCTGGTTTGTGTAGATGGAAATAGTATCCGCAGCATGTGAGGAGGGCCGATGTGGTATGTTGCATCGGTGTACTACTCCACGGGCCACACTATTGCTTGTATGCAATCAGTATCACCTTGCATGTCCCGTCAAGGGTGTGACTTGAGGTCGGTTCGCGGCATTCTACTGGTCAGTGTTGAGGGGAAAGCGTTGGACTCCTGCTTGTCGTTCGTTACCGTTCGTTACCGTGCACCCTGTGCCTCACATCCCCTCCTCCTGTGCCGCACCTGTTCGAACCCTTTTGGTAATACGTGCGTTACCCGCCCCACCTCTCAAAAGGGAAGGTGGGAGAGCACTGATACCGATTGATTGTGGCTCGGGAGTCGGGCCAACATCTTGCTGCAGCGCATTTCTAATCTCCGCTTGCGAATGCGCCCGATAGGCTGCCAAGGTTGGATGAAGAATCCCATGGCCGCAGCCCTATGGGTCCCGATACCCTGGTCGAGGCCCGCAAGGCCACAAGGCGGACTTCGCGCTCCCGAGCCCGCTAAAACTGTCAACTTGGGCTGGAGCGCGAAGGTGGTCCACACAAGGAATCAGCCGATTGCTAGGTCTCCCTTCACGCTCGCCGAGCCAGCATGCTAATGGTCTGATATTTTTCGTGTATCTGATGCCTTGCCTCGTTGCTACGACCTTACGTGGTAATACCATGGCACTCGGAGCAACCTCGCCCAGGCACCAGGGGCGTGACGGTTGCCTGCGACCCTCTTGCCTCCTTGGAGGCCACATTGGGCCTGGCTACCCAAGCTGCCCCACATGGCAACAGCTCACGCCATGCATATCTCCGGTCAGCGATGTCTGCATTGAGAGATAAAGGTTTGATTGAGGTCAGGACAGGTAAGGTCGGAGGTTGCCAGATTAGGATAGCAGTACGAATGGTACTATGGTACTCAATGGCCGAGCGCATCGGTACTACATCCGGTGTTATAAAGTGGGAATTAAGCTTATTTATTGCTCGGTCACGACAGGTCAGAACAGAGCCGTGCAGCCAAAGTTGGGTCTTAATCACTACGGGATGTACTCCTCCGCTATAGCATTGCAACATAATCAAGATTACGCCTTAGGCAACCAACCCCCATCCCCGACCGTCATCCCGTCTCCATCCGACAGTTGACCTTGGCCCCACGACCAATGAACCCTACAGGGCTGAGTGTAGAGTAGTTCATGCACCGGAGCTGACAATCTTGACCAGGATTCCCTCAGGAGTGTAGTTGTTGGCACGGTACGACTTCGTGCTGTACTGCGGGTTGGAGACGTTGTAGGCGACGCCGAAGGAGCCGCCGGCCGACGCGCAGTCGACGAGGGCCTTGATCTTGGTGGGCCCGCCGTCGATGGTGTTGGCGATGTCGGTGAAGAGGACGCTGGAGTTGACGTCGGGGAGGATGTGCTTGGCGGTGGCGAGCACGCTGCCGCGCTGGTAGAGGCTCCACTCCCCGCAGTCGGGCGTGTCGGCCTCCAGCATCACGAACTGGCGCCCGTTGCGCGTCTGCTGCCCGTAGGAGCGCAGGTACGACGCTACGTACTTGACGTCCTTGATGTCGACGTCTTGCGGCACGCTGTCGCCATCCGTGTAGCAGAACAGCTCGGGGGCCTCTTCTTCGTTACAGACGGCGCCGGCGAGGGCGGCGAAGTAGGCAGCTGCCCCGACAGTAACGATGCGTGAGAAGAACATGATGATGAAGAGAACTGGATGTTCCTAGTGAAGGTATTTGGATAAGGATTGAGTGAAGAGTGCTTGTAGAGCAACGCGAAAGATGTCCAAGAGGTGACTGGGGTGGAAAGAAGACTTCTGATCCGTCTTTGCATCTTCCAGGGGCCCAGCTATATACCGTTGCGGGAAAATTGAGTTGAGAACAGTACTTGAACTACAACTTACCATCATCGTGTATGTTTACCCCTGCACCGTTAGTTAATCGACCGATATAGTACCAGCATTGGCACCCGAGCAAGATGCGGAGTAGATGGGTTCGGCGAAATGCTGTGCCCCTGCAAGCACCTCGGTGCAATTTAAAGATGATGCGGTCCTTATTCCTATCTTCAACCAACTTGCACTGCACTATTTTTAGGAAGTATCCTGCAAGAATCAATATCACTCAATATCACACCGCTGCCAAGGATTTTCTTCAGACAATTACAAAGTGACAAAGTCTTTCAGATGACAGCCTAGAACGAACCGGCCCCTCTTTCCAGCAGGAGCAGTATATTGCGGTGTTGCATGCTACCACCGTTGACAAAAGACTTCTTCGACCGCGCCGCCGGCTCTGTTCAGTATAGGTATAGCGTCCCCGCTATCTAGTAGCTCAACACGCCAAAAGTACAGCCCAATAGAGCAGGTTCAAGTCAGGTTACTCTACCGTGAGAGTAACTCACGATAGTTCGTTTACTTCCGGGTATTGTGGAGACAAAGAGAACGATGTGCTTTACCATGGTCTTCCAGTTACTCCGAACGGCTGTCTATCACGAGGAAGCAGCTCAAGGGCGCCTCTAGACGTCCGGTGGGTGTGATACAAATATGTGCAAATTCCCTCTGGCTTGTATTCTTCACACACACTTGGATAGGCTCGATCTTCCTCCCCGTTTTGATCATGGGGACTACTCGCTTGCTAGTCTTGCTCGTCTTGCAACTGCAGGCTCTCTGTGTCTCGGCCGCCTGGCAGTATTCCAACCCCGAGAAGCATCCTCGGCTACCAAGCTATGGACCACAGGTATAACCCACCAAGCACTACACCGTCCACAAAAGGGAGATTGTCTGCTAACGCCCAGTAGCCCGGTCCAGCATACATGGTAGACAACACGTTGAACTACTATAACGTAGCTCCGGACAAAGGTGCGTCATGAGCCTTTTGGGGGACACATTGATTACCCAACTACAAGATACACTGCTAACATATCTATCAGGCAGCCAGAATGGACCTGTTTGGAAATACTCCGGCAGTAGGACGAAGTTTGTTTCCAACTTGAACGGTGGTAGGATGATGCGAGGTGGCTACCGCAACCAAACCGCACCAGCTCTCACCAGTGTCAACGCCACTACGCCAATCAATAAACGTCAAAGCGGTGGCTCATATTGGCTAGAAGAACTGTCATCACTCGGCGTTGTGAGTAAACAAGACCGCCCATTGGTTTACTTTGAACATTGGACACGTTGGGTCCTAACCGCTAATCGTTTCACTCCTAGCAACCGCGTGCCGGTGGTTCAGACTACAAGTTCTTCAGAAACGTGGTGAAAGACTTCGGCGCAGACAATACTGGTGCTTCCGATACCGTGGAGGCCATCAACGCTGCCGTGGAGGATGGCAATCGGTGTGGCGAGGAATGCGGCAATACCTTCAGTCAGGGCGCCATTGTCTATTTCCCCGCCGGCACATACAAGATTTGCTCCCCCATCATCCAACTTTACTACACCCAGTTTATCGGGGACGTTAACGACCCGCCCACCATTTTGGGCTGTGACGAGTTCAAAGGCATTGCGCTCATCGACACAGACCCCTATATCCCGGAGGGGAACGGAGCGAACTGGTACATCAACCAGAACCAATTCTTCCGCCAGATCCGCAACTTCATCTTCGACTTGAGGGAGATGCCCAATGAGACGAATGACAACGACCAGCCCTTGGTCCCGACCGGACTGCACTGGCAGGTGTCCCAGGCCACTTCCCTCCAAAACCTGGTGTTCGAGATGCCCGAGGCTTCCGACGACGACCAGACCACAGCCGTGGGCATCTTTACCGAGAACGGCAGCGGTGGTTTCGTCTCGGACCTGACCTTCAATGGTGGCAACATCGGATGGCGGGCCGGGTCCCAGCAGTACACGGCCCACAACCTCAAGTTCAACAACTGTCTGACTGCCGTACAGATGGTGTGGGACTGGGGTTGGGTCTGGCAGCGCATCCAGATCAGCGGCGGTTCCATCGGCTTCAACATCAGCGGTGTCGGTGGTGCCTCTGGCCAGGGTATCGGCTCCATCTCGGTTGTCGATAGCAGCATCAGCGATGTTGAAGTCGGCATCTTGACCAACAACAAGCCGACCTCACCAAACATCGTGCTTGACAATGTTGACGTGGACGGCGTGGACCGGGTCGTGCAGGTTGATGGTGGAGATACACTGCTGACTACCTCGGGCACCATCCAGATGTGGACCACGGGAAAGGTTTACAAGGGCAAGGAAGGCTCGGACGTAACCGGCACCATCGAGACCCCAGCCAGGGGGGAGGGCCTTTTGAAGGACGGCAAGCTGTTTGTCCGGGCTCGCCCTCAATACGAAACTGCCCCCGCGTCCAGATTCTCCAGGGCGACGACGGATGGTGGCTGCAAGAACGACGGCACGGGGGACCAGGCCAACTGCCTCAACCTGTTCCTCCAGAGCGCCAAGTCGGAGGGCAAGATTGCGTACTTCCCCGCTGGTATCTACCAAGTCGGTGGCACCGTCTTGATACCAACTGGATCGGTGGTGGTGGGAGCCAGCTGGTCCCAGATTCAAGGCGCCGGCCATTACTTCTCCGACATGACCAACCCCAAGGTCGTTGTTCAGGTGGGCAACCGCGGCGAGGTCGGGACCATGGAGATCTCCGACATGCTCTTCACCGTGGCGGGCAACACGGCCGGCGCCATTGTGCTCGAATGGAACGTGGCGGCCGTGAGCCAGGGCGCCGCCGCCATGTGGGACTCGCACATCCGCGTTGGTGGCGCCAAGGGCACCAGCCTCGACATCGAGCAGTGTCCCAAGCGCCAGTTCAACGAGCTGTGCATCGCCGCCACGCTGATGATGCACGTCACGAAGCAGTCGTCGGGTTACTTTGAGAACGTCTGGGTGTGGGCCGCCGACCACGACAACGACATGAGCATCTACGACACGCCCGACAAGCTGTCCAGCCAGATCAGCGTATACTGCGCCCGAGGCCTGCTGATCGAGTCCCAGGGCCCTTCCTGGTTCTACGGCGGCGGTTCCGAGCACTCGGTGCTGTACAACTACCTGATCCACGGCGCCAAGGACGTCTACCTCGGCCACATCCAGACCGAGACGCCCTACTACCAGCCCGAACCCATCGCTCCGAAGCCGTTTAATGTGGCAAAGGCCTTCCCGGGCGATCCTGACTTCAGCGAGTGCAAGGGTGACGGCGCCTGCGCCGCTTCTTGGGGAGTGATCGTGTCGGATTCGAAATCGGTCACGGTCCATGGGGCGGGGCTCTACAGTTTCTTCCAGGACTACTACCAAGACTGCCTCGAAACGAACGATTGCCAGAAGCGCGCGCTCAGAGTCGTCGGGTCGGAAGACGTGGTGTTTTTGAACCTGTTCACCGTCGCCATATCCAACGTGGCCGAGGGTGTCGACAAGACGGTCATCTCCAGGGAGGACAACCAGCGCGGTTTCGCGACCGAAATCAGCGTCTGGCTCCCGCTTGACGGCGCGGACAACATCAACACCGTATTCGTCGGCACCGAAGTCTGGACCGCGACCACTGTGACCTGCTCGGATGCGTCTTGCCTGCTGGTGTTTCCTACAAGCCACTTATCCGCTACTGCTACGATATCCCCGAGCCCATTCACCACGTCGTTTGAGTACGGGGGCATGAGTACGGTGACGCAAGATGGGCTGACTACAGTCAAGTTTGTCACCACCACGACCACCACGGTAATCATCCTCACCCCTATTACCACGGACGGGATAGCCTATTCCAACTACAACATCTCGTCCGGCCAATCGACCATTGATCTAACGCCAAGCGTTGACATACCTCCATACACTGTGACGCTACCCGACGGCCAGGGCAGTACCACATCACGCGTGGTACCCCTTCCGCCATGGCCGCTGATCAACAATGGCCCGACCGGACCGAGCACCATGCCCATTGCCTCTGGCGATTTACCCAGTGGAAGTGGCACCTATTACACCGGCGTTACTTCCACCGTCACAGCTAGAGGTGCAACGGTCGCTACCATCACCTTCCCAGCCGCGGTAACACCGACCACGGTGACATGCCCGCCCGAGGAACTGCTTATCTTTGCCACGCCGGCTACCACCATCTACACCGAGTGCAGTACATTGGCCACCATCGCCATCGGTTTCAACTGCCCCACCACCAAGGTTGTGAGCTTCCTGGGCCCCACTACGGCTGCCGTGTCTGTCGATTGCAGCGTCGTGACGGGTTTCCCTTCGACGTCGGATGACCCCATTCCTGCCCCTGTTCCACCGACCACAACCAGGCCGTTGCCTGTGTGGACAACATGGCCCCCTGGCATCGTGTCGGCCATCGAGACCAAGGTCGAGAAACCAGAGCCCACCAACGGCGGCTCGAAACAGCCTTGCAATCTGTGGTTCTTCTTTGTCTGCATTGACAGGCCCGAGCTGCACATTGGGGGCTGGTTCTGGTCTTTCCCGCCCGGCATCTACCCGCCCGGCCCACCACCCCCGGGCCTCCAATGGCCGTCGGGATTCTCCCTCTCGGGCAGTTTGCCGCCCTGGCCCCGCATCACCGTTGGTCCGAATGGCGGGCTGACATACGACTCGGAGCCCACCTCGTGCACCACCACCATGACGGCATCCATTTGCACCGCCAGCACCGTCTTCACCGTCACTTCGGACAGAACCACCACCAAGACGGTCGGCACGTCGACAGGAAGGCCGGAGTGCGAGACCATTTCCGGCTGCTCGGTGAGCCAATCGACCACGGACGTCGCTTCCACTACCATCGAGGGTTGCATCGTGCGGGCGACCGATGCGGCAAGATTAGCGGCCCGTCCAGGCACCTCGACGCTCGACCAGGCTCGTAATCGAACCATCATCGGTCGGAGGGTGGCCGCGCTCGAAAACGCCCGCCCCCACCTCTTGCAGAAGAGGTGCGAGAAGCTCCCTGCTGTCGTCTATCCCGAGGACAGCAAAAGCCTTGCGGAAATTACCCAAATACTCGCCATGCTCTCGGGTCTAGCGTTCCGCGAGATCCGGTCCGATTCCCTGGCGGGCGGGTACACGGCCTTCATCTGGGTGCAAAGTCTCCCCGAAGACCTCAAATCGGAAATTGAAAATCTGCCTTCCAAGCCGCGCGTGTATTATTATTTAAAGCACAACGCAGAGTTCTTACCAGCGCGCTCACCGGCCATGGGGTTCATGGACAGAAACCGCCACCACTCAGGGATTGTTCCCCGTGGCCTGGATCTCAATCCCGATAGTGGGCTAGGCCAATCGTCGGCTTCAGGCGACGACGCCCTGCCAAGCAATGTGACCAAGGCACACACGCTTTGGAAAAGAGCCGCCACGTCTGCGACCGCTGTGAGTCTATATCGATGGAACGCTGCTTTGGTGTCGTTTCCGCGGGACGCGCCGAGCAAGGATTTGAAAAGGGCGGGGCAAAAAATGTTATGGAGACAGGAAGGGCCCAGATCTGGCTACGATAAATCCAAGCAAACGTTTTACTACTACTATGATGACTCGGCTGGCGCCGGAATAACCATCTACGTAGTGGGCGAACCGGGGGGTGTTCGTAGCGCGCATCCCGAATGGAGCGGCAGGGCGAAGCCTCGCGCCATGCCGGGATTCAGGTATGGCGAGAGCGAGGACGAGCCCGACCAGACGCACGGCACCCAGGTGGCGGCCATGATCAGCGGCAAGGACTTTGGCATCTGCAAAGATTGCGCCGTCGTCCACACCGGCTATGTCCCCGGCCCGGGCTTGCCTGTTCCTAACGACCCCACCCGGTCCTACGACAGCAACCCGCGGGACTGGATTTTAGAAGATCTTCTAACCGCCTGGGACGACATGAACCGGGACGGGCGATCGCCGGCCAAGTCCGTCATCAACATGTCCTGGGGCTCTGAGGAAAAGGACTGGGGAAAGTCTTTCATCAAGAAGCTGCACGAGATACTGAAACTCATGGACGAAGCGGGCGTGACCATGGTCGCTTCTGCGGGGAATTTTGGCTGGGAACACGGGCAAGTGCGCAAGGCGGTCGATACCTACCCGCAGCTGTTCGCCGACCCCGGCAAGACGGAAACATACCTGCCGAACCTGATTGTCGTGGGCGCGAGCGTTGAGCAGGGAGCAATAGCCCGTTACTCCCAGACGGCCAGCTTTGTGACAACGTACGCGGGCGCAGACAAATGCGAAGGGCCAGGGCCAGGGGGAGAAGGGTATTCCTTAATCCAGGGCACGTCGTTTGCGGCGCCCCAGGTCGCGGCACTGGCGGGGTACTTCAAGGGTTTGCCCTCGAGGTGGCAAGCCGAACGTAAGTCAATCACTCTGAGGAGTCGTCAGACGGGAAAGAGACCCTTCCGACGCGAGTCCTCACTCTTTTGATAGTGCCCAAGCATAGCAGCTTACTGACTTTTCTTCCTGGCTTTAGTGAATCAACCGAGTTCGGATGGGCCCAAAGCCGTCAGAGCGATGATTACGGCCCTACAGCGCAGTATAATCGCCCTAGTAACTCCAAGAGGTGAAAGGGTTAAGCTCGTCTGGAATGGCATGTACGAGACAATTAATTGTCTCCTGGATTACCCACAAGGCGGCGACCCGGAAGGCGTATGCCCCAACCTACCCGACCAGATCAGCGACTACACGCCGCCCGCCCCCTGCGGACGCGTCGCGACGCTTTCCGGGGCCCGGGCGGGTAGTGGCCTTCTTCCTGAGATGATGGCCATGGGAGGCGAGGGCAACAGCACCAACGGCACAGACATTGCGAAGCGCCAGTCGGGCGGCTCCTGCACACTGCCCGACGAAGGCTCCGGGGGCCCGCAGATCACGCTGACCACGGGGCCTTCGGCGGGCCCGACCTGCGCCGCGGGACCAGACGGGTGCGGCGGGCACCTCTGCGAGGGGTACTGGTGCGCCCCGACGCCCACGGGCCTGCCGCCGGGGTACCAAGACCCCAAGGACCCGAGCTCGAGCGAGTTCTCGGCGGCGCCGACGACCATCAAGAACAACCCCGGCCCGACGCCGACGACCTCCACCGCGCCGCCGCCGCCCGACCCGACGCCCATCACGCCGCTGGAGCGGGGCCCCATCCGCTGCTTCGACGAGGCCGACTTCCCCGGCCACGCCGACATCCAGTCGGGCAACCAGTACCGGTTCGCGAGCGAGTTCAGCCGCCTGCAGGACCGCGACTCGATGGGGCCCGACTCGCCGCCCATCACGCTGCGCAAGACGGACAGCCACGGCGTCAACTACGACTACTCCTGCAGCTGGGTGCCCGGCTGCAGGACCACGGTCGAGCGGCAGAGCTTCGCGTGGCCGTTTGGCAAGGACCAGTTAAGCTACGTCACCGCGTACGTCCTGGTTCGGGAGGATTATACGGAATGTAAGGAAGCGGCCTTCCCCCCACTTTCTCTTCTTTGATCGGAAGGGACTAACTCTGTTTACCAGGCAACAACGGCGGTGTCGGTGGCACATCCCAGGTCGGATGCCTCTTGTACAAGTTCGAGGGCGCGAGAGGGGATGTAGAGACGGATCCTTGTGACGTTCTCGACTGTAGGTCATGCGGGGCACCAGGAGAGCCGAACGAATGCCAAAAGTGTTGTCGCAGGCTCACGAGAACCAAGTTTGTTCCGACATGGAGTCCTGCGATTCCCAACAACAGCTCAAGTCATCACCGACTAGGTAAGTCATCAACAGATATACGACTCAACCAGGCACACTCAAACCCGTTGTCGGGCATATGAAAGTTTTCTGCACGGCCCGAGTCTGTTGTCGTCACCTTAACACTCGGTAATGCCGATGCAGAGAGCCCCAGCCAGTGAAGTCCACTGTGTTTTTATATTACTATAGTATAATCAGATCAGATACCAAAACATCTCACTGGTCGCGTCGCAAAATGCCCATCGCCCATATATAGCCCTCGCCAAACTCCAAGCCTCTGGTCAAGATTCGTGCCTCAGCCAGAGTTTCATTCCCCAGCGTCCATTTGGCCTGGGACTCGGTGGTAAGCCGCTGGATTTGTTGCCCGGCTGCATTCGTTTCCGTTGTCCCTCATTGCCAGGGGATGCCTTCCAAATGGAGTATATCATGGCTCATATGAAGGGTTATTCCCCCCTTGGGGCAGACTCGAATTCATGAATGGTCACGTTTCGCTTACAGTGGTCCGAGAATTTTCGGTAATCCATTTCACGTGCCCGGTGTGGATCAAATATTAGCCCCGGTTTGTAACCCGACACGCCATAGTACGAAAATGTGGTTATTACCACAAAATTCGGGTGCAGAGATTGAATGGCCGGCGCATTGTCGAGTGTCTTGAAGGACGCTTTGCGGCTAGTTCATACATAACGATGTAATTCACCATCTCTACTTGGCCCAAATCAGTATTTAGATAGTATATTTGCCCGAGTTTGACTTCTGGGTTGTGCTTATTCCAAACGGTCAAAGAGGAGCTTCAGGTGACACAATGTCACGTGCAGCATGGCTTTGAACGTTTGACTGCCGTGGTATCTGTTTGATACCCCGCACGTTGACCCTCCGTATCTTAAGTACAAAGGAAAAGAAAATGTGACCATTCTCCAGCAAGCTTGTTAGCGTAACGCGATGACCATGGGCGGCCTAAACCTCCTCGAGCTCCCCGGCGAGCTTCAGAATAGCATACTCCTACATCATTGCGACGGCATTGACCGCCTCTTCCTCCGTCGTACATGCCGCCGCCTACGCGAGATCATTCCTCCGCCACTAGCAATCGATATCGCCATCGCCGAACGAGGCGACCTGTCAGTACACGTGCCGAGGACAATGTATATATGTTTCTTATGTGCCAAGCTTCAGCATCGGTCGAGATTCGCAGACGACATGGTGGAAGGGGCGAAGGCCATATGCGGTCAGGATGCGGCAACACGGTTCTGCTTGGGATGCGGCCTCTCCCAGAAGTACACCCGTTTTGATAGGTACAGGGGCCGGATGGAGACAGTGACCAGGTACAAGCTAGGGCAAATCGTCGCCATTGGGGGCTCTCGTTACATTGTCTGCCTCACATGCGGAGATCCTGCCGGGGCCGACGGTGCCAGCCCATGCCATCCGATGCACAGGTTCCTTTCGGCGACGAAGTCACACAGAAAACCGGAGCATGAGCGATTATGTCTCCAGCCAGTGCCGGCCGTGGGTTTATGACCAATGAGCTGGGTTATCCCTTAATTCTACAACCAATAAATACATCACCGCAACCATTTCCCACCACTACCGAACCCACCCCTCCCTCTTCATCACCTCCCCCGTCCACTCCTCCAACCTCTCCGCCAGCTTCGCATCCTTAGCCGCCCCGCTCTGCCAGCACGGCTCCCCGAACCGCCCGTGGATCTCGAAATACCCGGCGCTCTGCCCCGCCGTCATCTCCCGGCCCGCGACGCAGAACAAACTCGTCCACGCCCCCTTGTCGGCGGGGTACGTCATCCCGAGCAGGCGGAACAGGGGCAGCGTGGTCGCGAGGCCCGTCCCGGACTGCACCGCCGTCGCGAGGTTCGTCTCCACGATGCCCGGGTGCACGGACGCCGTCCAGATCTCGCCCTCCTGTGCGCCATCGGGGGACCCGGGGCCGTACTTCTTGTGCAGCGTCTTGGTGTGCAGGATGTTGGCCAGCTTGCTCTGGCCGTACCGCGCCCACGGGCTGCCGTCCGGGAGCGAGGGGTCGTCGAAGCGGATGCCGCCCTTGGGCGCCATCAGGTGGCCCGACGAGGTGATGTTGACGATGCGCACGCTGCCGGGGGTGTCGGGGCTGGTCTTGGCGGTCGCGCGCAGCAGGGGCAGCAGACGCTCCGTCAGGACCCAGTGGGCGAGGTAGTTGGTCTGCCACTGGGCCTCGTGGCCGTCCTGGGTCTTCTCAAAGGGCGTCGCCATGATGCCCGCGTTGTTGACCAGGCCGTGCAGCGCCGTCTCGAGGGCGAGGAGGCGCTGGGCGGCCGCGACGACGCTGGCGAGGTCCGTGAGGTCCATTTGCAGCAGATCGATGTGGGCGGCGGGGTGCGTTTTCTTGATGTTGGCGATGGCGGCTGCGGCTTTTTCTGGAGAGCGGGCGCCCATGTAGACGTGGGCGCCGTGCTGGGCGAGGTGGGATACGGTGTGATAACCGCTGTGGATCGGTGACGTTAATAAGCCGAGCCTTGTGCTGCGAGAGGGAACAGAGTCTTGACTTACATGCCGGAGTTGCCACCGGTGACTATGAAGACTTTGCCCTGAAGATCGGGAAGCGTGTCGGGATGGAACGTCATCTTGTGGTTTAGTCAAAGGGTGATGGAAAATTCGAAGGAGAAGATTGGCTTTGAGTGGTGGTTGGTGAATGTATTGGTGTGATGAGCAGAAATGAACATATATCAAAGGTGAGCGGTTGTCACAGCTTTATACTACCCAAAGTGACGAAGGTCCGATAGACTTGCGGCTTAGAGGTTATCCCGAGCATCAGATATCGTGAGCAGGTCGCATTGTCGTCGGACCAATCACGTCGGGTCCAGGTTGGAGTTAGCCGGAGATAGCGAGGCTGCGGGCCAATAGGAGAACTCGGACTTTGCGTGTGAGCCAGCTGCATTAGCGTCTGATCTAAGGGAAGCTGAAGATTCTAACCCCGTGGGTACTGGATGTGAGCAGGCTGCATGACGCTAGACCTACTCGAGTTACTACGTCAGCCAGTAGCGTTTTGCCGCGCCCCTTAGCCCCTGTCTGTCTGCGCCTCATAGGCATTCCATTCCCCCGACTCCGAGTGTCAGCTTCGTCCGCTTCAGTGAGCAGGTTGCATGAACCACCGTCTTGAACCCAGGAAAGCTGCGTCGTTATCATCCGTTTCTCGAGTCACCGCAGTTTACATAGAGCCGCCAGCATCATGATTGGTATTCAACGGCCTGCAGATGCCACAGCTCCGCGTATTGAGCTGGCGCCCATGCCGCAATTGGCCGAAGTGCGTACCACGCCATCCCCTTTATCGACCAAGTTGCACTGACTTACTTACCCGACGATAGGCAAAAAGCAGGAATGATGACTGGACGGGGACCAAGGATGCCGCGTTGCGTAGACGGGCACAGACTCGCTTGAACACAAGGGCATACCGTAAGTCACGCCTGTATCGCTCATTCTGAAGCAGGGAAGCCAAGCTAGGCCAAGCCCGTCAAGGAACCCCAGACCATTATACTAACGGTCTAGCAGGAAAGCGCAAAGCTCTCGAAAGGAAGTCGCAGAGTACCACGACCGAAACCCCCATCAAATCAGAAGAGTTGGTGGAATGCTGGGACGTAGAGCAACAGTGCATTTCCCTGATCCCGGCCTCCCGTACCAAAGAGCTCTACAACGCGAGAGACCCGTTGCTGCTGCTAGACAGGAAAAACGAGCCACGCACCTTGAAAGTCCTCTTCCCCCTCTGCCCGGACCACCTCATCACCCTGCTCCAGTTCAACGTCCTCCGGGCCCTGTCCGTCAACCGCACCCTCATCTCGGGCATCCTCGCCACGCCGCTCGACTGCAGCGAGGAGACCATCCACGTCATCTCCTGCCCCGCCACCGCGGACCCGCTGCTGCCCCCGTCCCTCCTGCCCACGGCGCTGCAGCAGACGGTGCCGCACGGCGAGTGGATCGACATCTTCCCCTGCCCCGCGGCGCGGGACCGCATGATCCTGGCCGCGGCCGCGGGCGCCTTGGACGAGGACGAGCTGTGGGCCGACACCGTCGGCGGGCTGTACGAGGGCTTCCCCGACGACGAGGTCGAGCGGCGGGGCGTCGTCGCCTGGTCGCCCCCCTGGGACATCGCCGGGTGGGAGATGTCGGAGGGGTTCCTGCGAAAGTGGGGATGGCTGTGCGCCGGGACCGTCTCGGAGGCGCTGGAGGCGACGAATCGGTGGCGGGGGAAAGGGGGGAGGAGCCGTTGGGACGGGAGATTATTGGGGCGGCGCCGGTGGCGGTGGGATCTACTGTGCTTTCGAAAGAGTGCACATTCTTGCTAGAGGGAACTCGTATTACATGTCCTTTTCATCTCACACCTTATGTCCGGACCCGCCAGTATACAACGCCCCTTCGCATCTTTACTTTAAACTACTCGACTCGATGTTCCGCCCAGTAATCTGCATGCAAGCATACAACACAGTAGCCTCCGTCCAAACATCGTCCACCGACGTCTCCGAAACGGTGCGATGCCGGTTCAAGTCGCGCAGCGCCCGAAGCACAAAAGCGCGCTCGACGGCGTCGCCCGCCTCGTACGACAGGATGATGTGTGCCAAGGTCTGGGTGCTGCCCAGGGGCCAGTGACGCATGGCGTGCTCGTGACTCAGCCAGATGCGGCGGCTCATGAACCGCGCCTCTTCGTCGTTGACCTGGCAGGGGCTCGAGGCCGGGTCCTGGCCAATAAGGAGGTAGACGTCGTGCAGCATGCGGTTCATGGCGATGAGGCACCAGGCGTGGAGGCGGAAGAAGGTGGAGAGGTCCCAATCTCGGAACTCGTAATGTTCCCGGAAAGGCGAGGAATCCACCTCGTCATTTTCAGTGGGTGGCGATGGGACGAGACTGATTTTGCCGTCCCTCATCGCAGGCAGGATCATTTCCGCGTCCAAGAGGCGGAGCTCGGTCATGGCCGCTTCAAGGCGGTTTAGTATCTCACTAGCAATCTCGGTCCTCTTCTGGGTGATGTGATCCCCGATCGTCTGTCGCAGGCGGCCTTTGAGGCTTACTACGCAAGGCCATTGGGCAGCCTGACACAGGAGCCGGATCAAGAAGCCTCCCATCGGGGCGTCGCCCATGAATCTGGCGCACTGCTTCAGCGCTTCTGTCCATTTTTTGATCTCGGCAAGGCCATTCCCCTTTCCAGCGAGGCCCATCGCCTTTGGGGCGTGTCAGTCCAAGTCCCATTCCTAACCGACTTCAGCAGGAGGGAAGAATACGCACCAGGGCCAGGAAGTTTTGCATTCCGAGCATGAGATCAACCGAATCGTGGCTCTTTGGTGGGCCGCGCATAGTCATGATCGTAGCGAGTCCCGCGGCATGTTTGGCCGAGTTTGTGACCGAGTGGAGGTCATAATCGAACTAGACACGATCATGTTATGTCAGCTCCTGATACTCCTGCTCCTCAAGATTGGCTGTGGAAAGAATTGGAGTGGAACCAACCTCAACCCTCGTAAGTATGCCTACAGCAGCGTAGGTCTCCAGGCTTATCTTGCCGTCGATTGATTCTTTGCTTATTGCCTCATTGATGCTACTTATTGACTTCAGGTAGCTAGGAGCGTCTAAAACATGTTCGTGCCGTAGTCCTCGGCGTAAGTTTGTCCTACCGTCGCTTAGAGTCAGTCAAATGTCTCGGAAAAATGGTCATCCCAGTGAAGTGTTACCAGCTTGCCACCATGGCTCCAACTGCATCTTGTAGCACAACACTGTGACTCATACATCGTGTCATCATGTGCAGATAGTCCATGCCCCAGCCAAGACACACATCAAAGCCGGTGTTGGGACACGCCTGGACGACCGATACTAGTTGCGCAGCGGAGCGGTCGCCCTCGCCAAATCGGACTAGCCTAGGAGACGGAAGGGGGGCTGGTCTCAGGCGCAAGCGACGGAACGACCGGCCATCCTCGGCTTTGGTCAACTTGGTCTCCACGAGGCTACCGAGCGACTGGACATTGGTATTCGCATTCGCGACTCCCTTGGTGCCCACTTGCTTCGTCCTATTCCGGGTTGCATCCCCCTCGCCGTTGTCGTAAGTCGCAATCGTGTGACGCCCGTTGTGGACAAACTTCAGTTTGCTGCTGGGCGGGCCGGGGCAAACCTTCTTGGACCGCTTACAGGCGCCACATGTAGGCCATGCCTCGTCACACTTTGGGATTTGAGTTAGTGCGCCAGGACTCCGAGAAATCCGCAGGTGGCCTTTACCTTGACTTTTCGTTTGGCGCACGTCAAGCACCTGTCACTTCTGGGAACGCCAACCATGGAAGATATCGGGAAGTTAGATTTGGGTTGAACTTGTAATAGACACGAGAAAGATTAACGGCTGGGACGGGTTTCATTTCCAGCCACGATTGTCTCCTGGATGGAATGCCAAGGAGGTCGGTTCGGCTCCCCAACGTTTGCATTTATGTATCGAAGAAGTCAACCTTACGGAGTCAGTTCACTGAATGTAATAAGCACTAGCCTGTATCACCTCAGCGTCAATTGGCAGAACCCCGACAAATGTGTTAAGGGGCAACTTACAAGGCGTTCTTGATTACCTAAGGCGTCGTTGCATCAAACGCCCGAGCTTATCCCGCTTACGTGGCTGAGCCCCGTTAATGTGGCGGTGAACTAGAGTCCACATCATACGAATATGATTGGCACAAGAGTGTCATCATAACCCCGAGGTTCAGCGTGTTATCCAAAGTTCAGCCATGACCCGTGCAAGGCATTGAATTGGCCAATGCGCATTTTCCAACCGGGGAAGTCCAGTCCAATATGGAGTTACTCAAACTCCCAGGCGAGCTCATCCACGAGATTCTGTGCTGGGCAGCACTTTGTCGCGATGTGAGGCACAGCGTCAAGAGAACGCTGCGACTGCGACTGGTGTGCAAAGCGTTTGCCGAAGCTGTCTACCCTGCTTTGTTCCAGTCGCATCGATTGGACGACGCGATATTCGACTGTTGCTTCGGCGACGTCCAGTACTTGGAGAGCATGCACGGCACCCGGGACCTGTGGCACCGGTACTTGGTCTACCGCGTCACGGGCGAGACGGATCCGAACGCGGGCCGCTTCGTCGAGACAAGGGAACTAGCGCAGACACTCTGCGAAAAAGACACGTCCCTGGAATACCCAAACGTCGTCGAAACCCTCTGCTGGCTCGCCCTGGACAACATACAGCGGGGGCCGTGCACCTTTCGGGAGTGGGGGGCGCCGACGTGTAACAAGCTCCGGCCCAACACGAATATCCTGAGGCAGCTCCAGGACGACACGGTGCACGACGAGGGCCTGAACCTGCTAGCGGCCGCCGTGCGCCTCGGCCTGCCCTCGCTGGTCAAGCAGTTGGTGGCCGAGGGCCACAACCCCACCAAGCCCAACTTCCTGTTCCCGCCGGCCGCACAGGTGGCGGCCGAATGCGGGAGCGAGAGCATGATGCGCCTCCTCCTCGAGCGGAATCCCAAGCCGCGGCGACCCGAGCCCTACTCCGTCTTCGGCGCCGCGGTGGGGGGCCACTTGGACATAATGCGGCTCGTCATGCCGCCCCGTCCACCTCGTGGACCTCCCGCGACGAGAGGCCTCCAGTCTAGGTTCATGCCCCAGCTGGTCGGCCGCGCGCTGGTCGCCACCACGAGCCCCGCAGTGTACGAGTACCTGACGGCGGCCTGGAGGGGCAAGCCCCCGCCCCGCTACGAACACCTCATGTCGCACGCGGAGCGCGGCAACCTCGCCATGGTGCGGCACCTGCTCGACCAAGGCGTCGAAGTCAACGGGGACGACGACTACTACCGGGGCTCCGCCCTCAGCCGCGCCTGCCGCCGCGGGCACGCGGAGGTGGTCGACCTGCTGCTGGCGCGGGGCGCCAACCCCAACTTCGCCGAGGACGCGCAGAAGATCGGGCTGGCGACCCACGCGGCGGCCGCGGGCGGATCTTTGGATATTGTCCGGAAGCTTTTGGCCCACGGCGCCCGGGTCAACGGGCCGCACCGGGGACACGAGAAGGCGCTCGTGGCCGCGTTTGAGACGGAGCACACGTGGCTGGTGCGGTTGCTGGTCGGGCGGGGGGCGCCGCTGGACAGGGTGGCGCCGCGGTTGGTGTCGTCGATGCTGCATCTTGGGTATGAGTCGATGCTCGATCTTCTCCGGGGGTACGGGTTTGAGCCGGAAACGGGTGCGAATGGGGAGGTGGTGAGGCATCGGTGGGGGACGACGCGTACGAACAAGGTTGCCTGAGTAGATACTTTGGCGAGGACATGGCCTTGTGGCCCGGGGAGTGAAGGAAACCCGATGCCTGATTTACCGCACTACCGATTTGGCGCAATAGCGACCTCAGTGCCTAGGCCAATCCAATGCAATCTCAGGCTCCGTTCTCGTTGCCGTAGTGTTGACTCCAGGATTTAACTCAGGACAAATGATGTTGCCTTCGGATATCTCTCCCACCAAACCCCAGACGATGGATATTTAGAACACGAAGGGTTTACACTTTTCAGCTACTCAATGGTCAACAGAGGGACTCACCCCAAGTTGAAACTCGGAATTGAGCTCACGTCAACATGGCCCCTACAGAGATCCATTGTTTCGGCAATCTACCACCGGAGCTTCGTCAACAGATAGTGAGTGTCTTCATTTCTTCTGTCAGCTCGCCCAACACGCTCTCGTTAAGCCGCGAGCCACGATACTAATAGCACACTCCTCTAGTGGTTGGATGCACTTGGCAACTCAGCATGCCTCCATATATTCTATTTTGGAAAATCTGGTCCCAAACTCCAGCAGCACACGTACTGCCAACCGGCAATGAATCACATCTCACCGGCACGCCGTCTGATCCCAGAGATCAACTTGCGCCTAGTCAATAACGAAGCCTTGGAAGTCGTTGGCCGCCCCTCTAGAGGGCTGGAGAAGTTCAGGCGTGTCCGTTCACGCTTCAAGTTTGACAATTGCCCAGTCATGCTGAATACCAAGGAAGACGTGGTATTTCTGATAGATGGGTCGATGAACGCACGTCTCCTTATTCGCCCGATTCAGCTGCCCCATATAGGGATCGGATCGCAGTGCGCATATTTTGATGCTCTCCGCCATCTTGCATTGCGTCTGTTCGACTTTGCCAAATGGCCAGATCTCTCGCAATACCCGCTGGGCCGCTTCCCGCCTGAGATTTGGTTTTGGTGCAAGCCCGGGGTCATAGAAATACTACGATGCAGCCATAAGCTCGAATCATTCCGAATTGTTATCGACCGCCTATTCAGTAGCCCCATTGCCTCAGAACACCTCGCCGCGACCGGACAGATCCCGTCCCTGGCACGGTCCCCCTCCCAGCTCAAAGATCTAGTGGCGTCCATGCCCCGAGACAAGTACGGGTTCACCGACTACGACAACTTCGCCACCGCAACCAAATGGTACATCACATTTCCTTCCTGGTGTCGGCCGCCCTCCTCGTCCCCCGCAAGCAAACGTAAAGAAGTGCCGTTTGAGGAGTACGATCCGTTCTTCCACCAGGTGCTGGAGACAGTACGCAAATACGCGGCTGGTGAACGGATGTTCAAGAACAGCACAGACCTTGACCTCCGTCTGGTGGTCGACCTGGACTCTAACCTGAATGGGCTCAGCACGGGACAGGTTCCGCGCAGGAAGGACAAGAAGGCCCCATGGGATGGATGGAATGTCGATGGGAAAAACCAAGAGCAGGGAGAAGAGATGGTGGATGGCTACAACCGCTACTTTGCACGACCCGCGACTCCAGATTGGTATGCCGACGTTTCAGGATATGAACTGACAGAAGAGGAGTTCGATATCAAGGGCGGCAGCTCAGAGGGGACTACTTCCGACCATTGACCAGATCAACTGACAGCTCAGATGCATCTATGATTGATAATTTGGGTCTTAGATGCGGACATGACGATGATGCAGTGGGAGGGTTTGGTCAATGGACTGCGGAATCTAGCTGATGGACTTGACGGTCATGGTTCCTAAGTCGGCGAAAGTGTTCTTTGCAAGTCTGGCATTGTCAGACGGCTTTCAGGGCAAACCAACTACGTATACTGAGTCTAGCACCTATTGGAATGGAACCTAGGTGAACTGTGTCGAGAAGAATCTAGCATGAATTGGCATGAGCAACGCAATCGAGACATATTAGTAGATAGCGAGAAAACTCAAGGTTCATAAGACAGGCACCACTCACACAACACCAACTTCGTCCCCTCGCAGATACTGAACAAGACAAGATGTACAATTATAATGATGTAGCTATAGGCTCCTGTTTCCTGCACCATCCATAGATAATAATTCATAGATAAAAGAAACTAGATTAGGATACCTTATTCTTATTATGCGGATAAAGGTATGTTAGAAAGGCATATGAGTAAATCCCACAATGAGCGTATTCGATGCTAAGGCAGTAAGAAAAGGAATCAGAAATAGAAAGGCGTGGTTGCTTCGAAAAACGTGGGCTGCTAACCCTCAGTATGGGTTGGTGGATCTGGACCATACTGCAGTGCTGAGGTGCTTGTTGCCTTAGATAGTTAATGTCTCAGGGCTGTGTCCAAGTTGACATCTATTTCTTTCCTTTTCTTTCGTACCTTTGACTTCGATTCGATGCCAATCAGCCCCACCTGATTTCTCTTTTTTGTTCATACATGTAGATACTGATCTCAGGCTCCAGCATACCTAGGGCATGTGTGAATATACAACGGGTCTTTCCTTGGCAACCCACTGGACCCAATACCTATATAGACAACAGATAATCTCCAATTCAACACTTCTCTTCCATCACCTGCTGATCCGGAGACATCATCACCAATAAGACATTCAGGAGATCATCACGCAACCACCAACATACCGCCGTCATCAATATGGCATCAAGCGAATTTCGCTATTTTGTCGAGCTACCACCGGAGATACGCCACCAAATTGTGAGTCCCCTTCTTCATGTTGTTCTCGAGCCCGGCCGAGAGCGTTATCTCTACATTCCAATACTTGCTTCTAGTAAGTTATTGGTTTTATCCGATAAAGCAATACTAATTATGCTACTGGCAGTGGCTCGAAGCGCTTGGTGATTCCGCATGTCTCCATTTGTTCTACGTGCCTAGTAATCGTTCGATCTATAACAATTTCAGGGAGCACGCCTACTGCCAGCCGGGACTAGACAATTACATATCGACTAGCCACAGGATGATGCCAGAGCACAGCTTGCGACTCGTGAATAGAGAAGCTTCAGGGATTGTGCGGGATACCTACAAAGGTATGCGAGCTGTGACCCACTACAACGTAGCATTGGGACGCTATCAGAAGAAGCCAATCCCGGTGAACTACAGCAAGGACATGGTGTTCCTGATAGATGGCAGCCCCGAGACGTGGAACCGATCTTTTCGGATCACACCACAATTGGATCCAGCCGACAACCTTACTCGCAATCTCCTGCATCTCGCCTTGCGTCTGTTCGACTTTGCCAACTGGCCGAGCCCGCACAGAGCCCATCAATACAACCCCCCGGCCGCACATTACCGGGATGTCACGTTCTGGTTCAGAACGGGCTTCATGTGGTTGCTACGAAATGTACGCAAGCTGGAAACCTTCCACATAGTCGTCGATCGCCTGTTTAGCAGCGTAACGCTCGACCCTGATGACGAAGCCACTCCCATAGACGAGCGATCCCCGAAACTCGTCTGCTCCCCTTCCGAAATGTTTAATGTGGTGAGGTCTCTTCCCCGAGACAAATACGGCTTCAGCGATTACAATGTCTTCGCTAGCAAGACCCAGCTGGACATGGTCTTCCCCAAATCCTGCAGCCCTCCCCCTCATTATAAAGCTGTCATCCTGTCATACAAAGAGTATGATCCGTTCTTGCAGGAGGTGCGCAATCAGGTGCACGCATACTCGAACCCGCCGATCCTGAAAAGAGGTAACGTCGAGGTTCGACTTGTTGTCGACCTGGACTCCAACATGAACGGGAATAATGTGGGACTAGTTCCGCCCAAACGGGAGGAGTTGAGCCTTGCCAGGGATAACAGCGGCATTACCGAAGGATTGGTCAAAGGCTATGACCGCTATTTTGCACGACCAACAGCTCGGGATTGGTGGGCAGATGTTTCGGGATACGAGCCCCCGAAGAAGAAGGAGGAGGAGAGTGAGCCCGACTACTTACCCGACGGCGACACTGAGGATGACTCGGACGAGGATTTGTAGTGGGGATTGGGGGATGATCCGCTTTCAGGCCAAGAAGACCTGAGTAGCTTACCTTGGTATGGCAGTATTCTTGCTAGGACGTCATTCTAGATAAGGCGCAAACAACACTTTGAGAGATCCATGAATAAAGACTTGATGATCCATATCCTTGCACTTGCACCGTTTATGCACGGTATAGATTCGGCTGGGATCCCTTAACCTATGACTGAATTTCACGCCTTGGCAAACATTAATAGATGATGATGTCGATAGCAAGGCCAATGTATCATAGGTGGCAAGAGAATGTTCCAGTCTTCAACGCCGGCAACTCTCCGACCGGGCGTCAATCAATACCGGGACTACAGCCGAAGTGAGTGACGTAGCTGCAGATGCTATTTTTAGTCGAGCCGTCGGCGATTCATGCAATCCCATCTCGTTTGCGGAGGTGGAGCATATACTTATGCCAACCAGGGGAAGCGAAAGTTTAAAAAGTTGACCACGCCTCAACCACGCAGGGTCCAATGGCGGAGATCACTGTAAACGAAACGAAAACAAACGCCAAGACCCGCGCATTGGAAGTCTAACGTATATATTCCAGCCAAGACTATGGGCCAAGCTCTTGACCGCCGAAAACGTCCTCGATTTGCGCAATGTTTCGTCGATGATGGGGTGTTCATCTGACCGCAGAGTTGCTCTACGCCTTACGATGGAATGATCTTCACGAAGCGGTCAGGAGACTACGGGGTGCCCCGAAGGTGCTGGCATTGGCATTCTACCATGTATTGTCAATGGAGTGGAGGGTGCGCTTGAATACTACCACTCCATGTTTATAAATACTGAGCTCTCTTGCCTTCCTCAACACCCATATCCCATCATCATCAACATCCCACTCGATCTTACTCCTTCACTGAAAACCCATTCCGTTTGCTTCCACTCAATCATTGCACCTGAAACCCGCTCTTTCATTAGACACACATACCAACAACCATCAACAGTGAGTGACCAACCTCGGCAAGCGCCACCAGTCTGCCAACGACCAGCTAACCAAGACCAGTGTATACCTCCACCGCCCTCCTCGCCACCCTCGCCCTCTTCGCCGGCACCGCCGTCGCCACCCCCAGCCCCGCCACGCCCGCCAGCCTCCTCAAGCGGCAGGGCATGCAGTGGAACAAGGACGGGACCGACTGCGCGGCGACGACGTCGCGGGCCTGCATCGCGCGGGGCGGGGACCCGACGCTGCAGGAGGGGGTCAAGGCCTTCAGCGACGGGCAGCAGTGCGAGGGGGAGACGGCCAAGTACACGGCCAAGATCGCCAAGGGCATCAACGACGCCGGCGAGACGGGCTACTGCACCATCACCATGAAGACGGACTCGCGCTGCTGCGTCAACAACCTCTGCTCCGCCCAGGAGATCGGCCGCAGCCGCCAGGTCGTCAAGACCACCGACGCCTACTCCGAAGAGACCATCGGGGACGTCTCCTTCTCCAAGGCCTGCCCCAAGGGGACGTACATCCAGAGCGAGCAGCGGCTCATTTAGGGCTTGGCGTCGGTGATGAGTGGACTTGGAACGGGGATTTCACGACGGGCATGAATTGGACGATGGTTTGGATGTCGGCTGCGTGTGTCTTGATTTCTTCCTGTTTCTTTCCTCTTCTCTTCTCTTCATATCTTTCAATGTGTTCTCGTTTCCTTGACTGTCGTGTTTAGTTTCAGCCATCGTTTCTTTCTGTTTTCTTTTCATTTTTTGGTGCTTGTTCCTGTTTCCCTTGATTGTATACTAAGCAACTAGCCTTCCTCGTATTTGTATATGACGTCCATGCCATTTGAGCAAACTCCCCCCATCTCACTCCAGCTTGGGCTGGTTCCGTTACCCGCAACAAATGCGCCGCGAAAATCCATTTGGAAGCCCCTACTCGCCATGCGTACAACTTTGGACGAAATAAACATCCGATGACGAAAGCCTAATGGGTTGCTAATCTGAGCCGGTGGCCCGGTCTTGTGGGCACACTTAGCAGCCGGGCGCTCGTGGTGCACCCCGCTAGGTTTGGCCTCTGAGTCTAAAAGGTCCGCTGTACTTTATTTCGACGACGGCTGCCCGGGTCAAACACGCCTGCATGAGGATACCAGTGCGGTTTGATGGAAATTTCGATTACCCACTGGCATCGCTTGCCTTGGATATGGTTTGCATTCTCGCCCAACGGTCGCTTGCCCTTCTGAGCTTTTCGTGTGTGCTGGGCTGATCTGGTGCAGCGAGGAACATGGCGATTCTGAATGAGCCAAGAGCGGTTCCAGAACGTCCCCGCAACTCATGTGATCTCAGTAGGTGACACTTCAGTAGTGTAAAGTGAAACATGCTAGTTAAATATGAACATTTACATAGTCTGTATACGCCATCATCCTATAGAAGATTTCGGAACACGGCACGTTTTTGTGCAGTTATTGCTTTTGTGTTGTCCGTTGTTGACGTTATTGATTCTGCCCGGAGTGGGTGGTGGCCCAAGCGCCAAGACCCCCCCCAGCGCATGCATGTGATCCGAAAATAAGCGGTTGCCTCAAGATTGTATCACCTAAGACCGATCGATTCCCCCCTCCAACTGCCCAAACTGGTTGCCTGAAATCAATCAGTCTTCACCACCGAAGAACGCAAACAGGAGCCAAACAAGATGAATGAGGCTCCAGCTGACGAAAATGCCGTCGAGACCCACCAGGAGCGTGATGATGGCGACGAGCCGGTGAGTCAGGAGGAAGAAGCCGATAACCCACCAGCCGCGCCCACTCCCACGTGGGCGCGACGGAGGAGAAGAGCCCAAAACCAGTGGCGCGGCAACTGCCTTTTCCGCCTCCTCATCGTCTTACTCTTCATCTTACTCCTCGTCATCATCCTCGCCGACATGATGCATTCCCAAGACCCTAACGCTGGCGACGGCCGCCGCGCCAAAATCGCCCACATCGCGTCGCTCGGGTCGTCGTTCGCGGCGGGTCCGGGAATTCCGCCCCAGCGCAACGAGGCCGCCGGGCGCTCCGGCAACAACTACGCCGCCCTTTTGCAGCGCCGGCTCAGCGCCCTCGCCTCCAACAACAATAACAACAAGGTCGCGCTGACGGATCTGTCGGTCTCGGGCGCGACGCTGCTCAATCTGATCTCGGAACCGCAGGACACCGGCCTCGAGGTCTTCGCGCCCCAGGTCCACGACGTCCCCGCCTCCGCCGACCTCGTCCTCGTCCTGGGCGGCGGCAACGACATCGACTACATCGGCGGCCTGATGCGGGACGCCATGGAGCTGCCCGCCGACCTCTTCGAGGGCATGTCCGTGCTGTCGGGCCAGCTCGACTCGGCCGCCGCCCTGGCCCGGCGCTACGGGCGCGTCCTGGACGCGGTGCACGCCGCCGCCCCGCGCGCCGCGGTCCTCGTCGTCGAGTACCTGACGCTGCTGGGGACCGACTTCGTGCCCGGCACGCACGCGCCCTTCGGCGAGGCGCGCGCGCGCTACCACCGCCAGCGCGCCGAGATGCTGAACAACGGCACGCGGGCCGCGCGGGAGGGGAGGGAGGCCTGGTGTCACATTGTGCAGGTCTATGACCAGACCGCGGGGCACGGCATCGGGGCCGCGGAGCCGTGGGTCACGGATTACTTGGGCGTCTCGGACGGGACGCACGTGCCGTACCACCCCAACGCGGCGGGCATGAAGGGGGTCGAGGCCATCATTTACAAGAAGCTGGTGGAGTTAGATTTGGTGGATGACGATGACGGCGAGCTGTGATGGTTACGTAGACAGTACTGCATTCATTTGGATACCAAGCGAGGATTTAATCAATTTACGACCTCCTTTTGCACCCTAGCTCCGAGACTTCGGGATCTGGCGGGTTCCCTGCTGCTAGATGATTCCAGTTGCACGTGATTTGGCAGTGAAATTACCCACTCCTCCATGATCTGCCTACTTGGCTATCGAAACCAGAAGGACCTCGGTGATTTCTTCCCTGATGAGGTCGTCGTCCAGGATGAATGCGAGAAGGTCTTTGTGGGCAGCAAGCGACTTGTCGTCCGTCTTCGACACTCTGTTCAAGTTGTCTTCGACCGCAGCCACCAAGAAGACGGGGAAGTCAACCTAGAAGTGTTAAGATGATATCGTTAGATTAAAGTGTAATGTGGATCGATGAAAAAGCGATTGGTGACTGACCTTCTTGGAGATGCATCCCTCGAAGTACTTCAACTCGTCATTGGTAGCCGACAGCCCCCTATGCTGGAAATAAGCTTTGAGATCGTGGCCCCAGGGGATATCGAGCTCCAGGGTATGGTCCGGGTATTTGCTCAGTTTCGGCCCCGCGGCGATGCCCTTCTCCTCGTCGAGCTGGTAGTGGTACGCCAGCAGCGCCGCCGTCAGGAACTGCCCAATGTCCTGGTGCGCCGCCTTCCACCCGTCGCGGCCGACGGTGCTGCCCTCGGGCACCTCGTGGTAGTCGCGCAGCTTCTTGGGCATCTGCTTCTGGTACTGCCGCTGCAGGTTCACCTCGGCCTGGTAGCGGTCCAGGATAGGCCGGGCCTTGTCGTTGTCCGACCGGGCGCGCTGGCGGCGCGCCTCGCGCATCCTCGCCTCGAGGGCCGCGCGCTGCGCCCGCGCCGCCGCCACGCGCCGCTGCCACTCCTCCTCGCTCATGACGTCGATCTTGCGCGCGGGGCGCCGGATCTCGGCCTCGCGCGCGTCGGTCCGCGACTGGGCGATCTCGCTCGCCGTCTGGCCGCTGAAGGCGCCGTCCCAGGTTCCGTAGCGGTAGGCGCTTGACATGGTGGCTGGCTGGCTGTTTGTTACGTGGTTGTTGATATGGGGGCGATGGAGGGGGATAGGGCTTCGATGGGCAACATACTTTGATCGGAAGCCGCTGGGGTATGCCGACTCAATTGACCAATATATACACACGGCAGGCTAGATACTTCGTCAACGGGTTGTGCGGCTGTTTGCTCACTCTATCCACGTCATCCTGATCAAAGTATTCTTGGATCAGGACCCTTCTGCATGACCATCAGCCACGATCAAAGTCGTCCTCTGCGTTTATGATTAGGGTCTAGAATTTGGATCATAGTTTTCGCAAGACTCCATCGGCATTATGTCCGTTAAGTTCAGGTGGTCGTCAAAAGGGGCGGAGGGCGGTGCCGCTACCCTGTTTCCATTGTTGCAGCAGCTAAGAATACCTGGCGTAACTATTGGGAATCTAGGCCAGAGAGTGGAAAGAGGTTAGCGGGGAGAGGGGGCTTTCCTGCGGTGCCTGCGTCACCGTCCTGTACGTCGGGGTCGGTGTTACTGCCGGGTGGACGTTATGTTCACGATCAAAGCACAGCATTTCGGCGTTATGCGGCTGTTTACTTCTAGTGGGCGAATTGACTGGGATGAATGTACCCCAAATACAGTTCAAGGCTGACTTTTGACATGCAGAAACTATATGAGGTCATGGTATCTACCGCCCGTATCCTTATTCACTTAGGGTCCGTGTAGCAAGGATATGTCAGGAGTTTGCGCCAACGGACGTCAAGGCTAACTTGGCTATCAAGGCTTTGCAATAAGCTCGCGACAGAACATGCTCATTGAAGCGAAAGAGTTGCCCACGGCAAGTCGGTGAGACATAAACACATCATGCGCGGCACGAGCCGTCCACGACATTCCCGTGAGACATCCCAGTGATATTAGGCGCAACACACGCATACTAAAGTTTCTGCCGCAACTTATTACACCCCACGCATGGTATCATACGTATGAGCCTCAAACGCGCATTCCCATTGGCCCAAAGAGCCTGCGTCATCGGCCGACCGAGGTCGGAAGGGAAATGTACAGATTCAGCTGCGAAATTGGCAATTGCAATAGGATAGTTTCGCCAGTTGGGCCAGGCAAATTGCTTCGTCATAGGTGACTCGATCTAATACCGTCGCTTTATATGGTGATTCTGTGAATAGTATGTTTTGTGAAGTTTACAACGGCCAATGCCACCCGTCTGATGTTGGCTGCATATAAAGGCCTCTCTGGGCGCCTCCCTATGGTGGGATTGGGACAAGAGGTTATCACGACAACCAGGCTTGGGAATTTACTTATATACACTAACACCTAATACCAACTTCCCTGCACAATCATGAAGACAATCACCAACTACGACAGATGGCTCAAGGATGCGGCGCCCTGGGCGCAGGAGGACGACTGGGACATGGACGAGTACTTCAAGTGGGTGAAGCGGCTCAGCGAAGCCAAGTCCCAGCTCGACGACACGTATCTCGCCGTCGACAAGGAGCTCCTCGCGACCGCGGCAAAGATGGCGGGCGTGCACGAGGAGAAGCTCAAGCAGGCCGGCGAGCACCCCTGGTTCCACGAGGAGACGGTAGCCAAGCTGGTGGTCCGCTACATCATCGCCTACCACTTTTTCACGCGCGCCACCTTTGAGGAGATCCCGGACAAGGCTCTGGTGGGCCGCGTCCAGCAGCACTTCGCCCTGCTCGAGATCGGCATGCTGGACGTGGACGTGGCCCACATGCTGCAGTGCGCGGCCGACCAGGTGCCCCTGGAGACAGCCGTCAGGGCCAGGCTGGCCGAGTTCTCGGACGCGTTCCAGGCGGGCGCCCCGACGGTGGACGCGTGCTTCAAGTGGTACCTCAACGAGCCCGCCATGCTGCTGCTGTTCAAGCGGCTCCGCGTCCTGGCCCAGAGCCAGCAGCCGCCGCCGTACACGGCCGCCTACACGAAGCTCTGGACCGAGTGCCGCGCCGAGTACGCCGAGGCCTGGCCCGAGGCGTGGAACCAGTTCGGCGAGCCGGCCAAGGCCTGGGACCTCAAGGCCATGACCCAGACCCTCGACACCAAGGCCAAGCTCGACCTGTTCATTGCCCGGCGGGCCGAGCCCCAGCTCCGCGGTGAGCCCCAGGACAACGACAACATGCGCGCCGTCGGGCTCCTCATGGCCGAGGGCGGCGACCTCGACAGGCTCCTCGCCGCCGCCACGAAGGCCGAGCGCGAGCGGTGCTCCTGGGACGCCACCATCGGGCCCGCCGTCAAGGCCCTGCGCCGCCTCGGCCGCACCTCGAGCGGCAAGGACTACAAGAAGCTGGCGCAGTACGCCCAGGCGCACGCCAAGCCCATGTCCCTCTGAGGTGGTCATCGAGATCAGGTGCAGCAGATCAGGTCTGGCTGAAAGTGGGGCGTTGGACCGTCGGATTGAGCTCCGTGTATGGCAAGAGGTCTTTTACTACCATGATATGAGTCCTGCTGATAGTCTCCACTCCGCTAGCCACGCTCATCTACTTTATTAGACAACGATGCTGCCCGCTGACCAGAATGTATCACCGTTACCGCTTTGAGCTCTTAGTCGGGGGATGGTGTGATCAAGGCATTTACATTTACGCATAGCTGGGGCACAACTTGACTGTCTCTCCCCAGACGGCTTGACGTTTTGCAAAGGCGAGTACGAGTGCTACCAGCGATTCTCTCGACGCTGTGATAGACCCTGGAAGTGCGTAGCGCTTACCAAAGCGCTACTATTCGGTCGGGGCGGCAGGTGGGACCCGTCGGGCGCCGCTCGGATTGGGGGCGTGGATACTTGCTCAAACCGCCTCAACCGCAACGGCGGCGTGTGGGCTCCCGCCCCACTAACCCTTGCTCGCTTAGTTGGGCGAACCGTCGCATCGGTTTGTAAGTAGAAATGGCTGTGTAAGCAGGTTGCCATGGTGCAGCGGAAAACCGTTGCACTGGACCACAAGACTGGCGCCAGAGCAAGGGAAAGAAAGAGCACATTTGTATTGGACAGCCTGGGCCGCCTTGCATGCGATAGCACGCGGTGTGTACCCTATTACTCTACTGATGATGATCCCCCAACGAGTCAGAGCAGTGCATGCCTTACGATATGCGACCTGCACACTGAGAGGATACAGCATCTGGTAAGTACTCTTAAAAAACATTTCTTCTTCTTTGGGACAGTTCTCAGGGCCGATCAGAATGCCAGCTCATCCCTCCCTTCCTCCCTTGATCCACGTGCCCTCACCCTCATTCCTGCACGCGATGCCTCTCTGATTCCCCTGACAGACGAGTCCCGTGGTGCAGTTACCCCGCCAGTAGCCCTTGAGCCAGGACGGCTCGTACCACAAGCCGTCGGCGACGGTCTCCTCGTCGTCACCGTCGCCCTCGCCCGCGCCGGGGCATTTGTCGTCGATGCTTTCCCACGCCGTCTCCATCTCGTCGCCGCGGCAGGGGTTCCAGAGCCCCCAGTTGCAGATGGCGATGCGCACGTCGGCGTAGTCGATGAAGTAGTTGTCGAAGGGCCGGGCCTCGCCCTCGTCGCTGTCGCACCACTGCTTGAAGTACGCGAAGGCCTCGTCGAACGCCTGCTTGTTGAGCTGCTGCTTCTCCCTGCCGCAGGTGACTTCGTAGGCGGGGACCGGGTGAACGGGCTGGGTCTCGTTCTTGTCCCTGGGCAGGATGCCATGGGGACTACGAAGAGGCTTCGCTTCGGGGCTTCTGTCGACGCTCTCGGCGCCGTTGTCAGCGTGACGCAATTCTGGCAGGGCGGACTGGGGCCGGGGGAAGCCGAGAACGAAGGGGGTAAGCGACCAAACAACGGCCAGGAGGGCTGTAGTCTTCATCGTGACGTAATCTCTGAGAATGTATTGAATGCAAAATTTATATCGAGAGTGCTCCCGCGGCTCCAGTAGTCAGACTCTAAGGCAGCACGTGGCTATCGGTCTTCCTCGACGTTCCCTGGAAGAAATTTGCAAGTTCCCTTGAAAATTCTAGCATTTATATATTCAATACCTCCCTACCGATTTGTAGCGCGTCATCTTGATATAATAAGGCTCATTCTCTCCTAGTTTCACGCATTGTATGGATCTGCAGTATTGAAAATATTTGTGTTGGATAGGCAGTGAGCTGCTGTCATGATGTATTTTCCTTGATGGCTCATTGAACGCAACATGCTAAAGAGTCGTATGGCGCTCGAAACGACTTACATCAAGTCAGTCTACATCAAGAATACAATATATATGCGCCAAAGAATTCAAGCTTATTCTGCAAGACGACCCGTGCAGGTGGGTCACGGAGGAGGGTCATGGGCCTACCACCGCGGCCTGGTCCCATGGAGCAATAGTGGATCATGCCAGATGCGGCAAGGTCCAGACGTGCGTTATTATGCTCATACTCACTCACACCACCTGTTTCATAGACGATCATGGCGTGGTATACGATAGCTGCTGGTACGATCCAACTAATGCACACTAATGCAGCCCCAGCCGCTGAGCAGATTTCCTATCCTGTTTCGAGATGTTGTCGTACTGTCCATGGCGACCTGATTCAGGTGGGGATGGTGGCCATACCACGGTGCTGGCTATGATAAACAAGAGTGACTGGAACATGCCAGTTCGACTTCGTTTCCCATTGCATTCTGACTTGTTTTGCCTTTGAGCATCTTCAACTTGGCCGCATTAATTGCTCATACTTGGCGCGGTACTCTGGGTTGTTATTGTTGCTACTGAGAATAGCGGCTTACTATCAACTCTAACAACCATGGCTCGCATTACTCCAATTCGAGCGTCACTGATGGGACTCGAGCTCTTGTTTTCCATTGTCACATTTATCCTATTCTGCATTGCCTACCCCGACAATTACAGGACTCGGCTGTGGTCTATCGGCGGAGAAAGGGGCTGGAATTCGAACCCACAACTCCGCATCTACTATTACGCCAACTACGAAGACCCTCCCAAGATCCCGTTGATTTGGAGCCAGAGGTAAGCGTCTAACCCCACCCAAGTCTGTTTCCCCCATCTCGCTTACACGCATCTGCCGCAGACTCACCGACTCAGCCTTGGCCATCGCAACCTTGTCCCTGGTATTATGCGTATCTCGGATGGTCCTGAGCTTTTACAGCTTCATGATGCCAGCCTTTGGCGTCCTATACGATGCAGTGCTGGCTATATGCTGGTACTACAGTGCGAATGCGCAGTCCTCGGCCGATCTCAGTGACTCTGAGCATATCAGTACTCGACCATGGTATCTGGAAAAGGCATGTAGCGCTGTTGCCGCATCGGATAAAGACGCCTGCTTCATGGGGAAAATGTGCTTCTACGTTGCTCTTGTTTCACTGTAAGTTGTGCCTCTCTCACATTCGTCCTGGTGTCATCGCGCTGGTCGAAATCGAACGGGGCTCTGACATATCGTGCGTATAGTGTTTTGCATCTAGCTCGGCTGTTTCTTTCTGTGCTAAATATCGCATATTGGTGCGGAGAGAACAAGGCACTAGATGGGTTTACGGAAAAGGTATCATTAGGGATGTTACGCCGACCCGACACTCAGTTGTATCAACCACTGGCGGTGGACGTGGATGTATGGGATGACGTTGAGTCCACAGTGATGTATATGGGCATGGACTAGCTGGGATTCTATGTAATTACTTTATTACTTGACTCCGATGTCAGCATACTGTTGACTGGATCACACTTGAGGGATACCATTGCGCGGTTAGAATCGTTACTATGACTCTCGTCTCTTGATCAGACATGGCCACGAATGAGGCACCACGGTGAAATAAGCCTTCCATTCCCACACTTGATCTTCTCGGGCTTGGCATATGTCGTAGTCTCTGACGATCGTGGCAGCGACTTTGGACGTCTCGATTCTGGTAACATGCTGTCCAGGACAGGAATTATACCCTGCCCCGAACTGAGTGGGTGAGGAGTTAGTCGAAACAACGGCATATTTCGCAATAAGAAGCATAACATACAGGTATCCAGTATCGCTCCATCTCGGCGACGTTCCCAGCGAACCAGCGATCTGGGTTGAACTGAGATGCGTCTGGGCCCCACAGCTCTTGCGAGTGGTGGATAACCCAGGGGTTTACCGAAAGAATGGTACCCGACGGAAATGTTTCGCGGCCAATCGTAACGCCTTCTGTGGGCGCAAGGCGCGGCAGGCCCATGGGTACGGGCGAGAAGACGCGTATCGCTTCTTTGATGCATGCCTGCAGCAGCGGGAGCTCGTTGGCGTCTTTGAAAGAAATTACGCGGTCCTGGCATCGACCTGCTCGTGCTGCGGCATCGATCTCTCCGCGCACTCGGGTCCAGGCTGTGGGATGACGGATCATGTGATATACAAACGACTGGAGGGCGCTTGAGACCGTGTCGCTACCGGCACCTACGAGGCCAGTGGCCTGACGCATTCCTGTTGGATTCAGTCTGGTCACCTGCGCGGGCCACGGGTGCATACCTGGGTGTGAATGGTCTTCATATCCATCTGATCAGGATGCTGACGCATCTGCTGGAACCAAGGAGCCAGGATGTCCCACCGGGCATCTGCGCTATGTCTTCGTTCATCAACAGCCCTTTTGGTCGTGTTGAACAGATGCCCCATAGGCAGTATAGATAACCAGGTTACCACGGGGTTGGCCAGCAGCGCGACATGCAGCCACCTGACGTAGGCAGCTACGGCAATGTATGCATTCAGAGCCAAGGAGTTGCTGATGGAGTTGCCCACGTCGATCCCTTGCTCCAGAAATCCGAACTTCCGGGAAAATGTCACTTCGCCCACAACCTGGTCGAGAGGTCAACACAGCGCGACATGTAGCGCAGGGGACGCAAGTAAGACATAATCAGGGGCGGCTTACATCAAAGGTCAGGTAAGAGAAGAACTTGTCCAGGTCCATCGGGTCTTGGGAAGACGCATAGGCGTCAAGCCAATCCAGGAACATCGATACCGTTTCATCGATGGCAGGCTCTGATTTGATAACGTTGGACAACGCGTAGCCGGGGGCCAGACGTCTAGACCGCTCCATCTTTTGCTTGGGGTCCGTGGTGGACATGGCGCTCTGGAACCGGTAGTCCGGTAACGCCAAGGCTTTGTACCATGGGGCCTAGGAGATTGGGATGTGATAAGACCTCCAAATTGTGATGAATGTCTGAGTCTGAAAAGAGGGGTAAACAGACCTTTTCCAACGGTGCTAGTAATATTTTCTTGATGGCGTCGGGATGGCTGACACTGACCTCGTCGTATGAGATTCTAACGAAATGGCCTATTGATTCAAGTCAGAAGAGTTTGGGTTACATGGTTTATTGATCAAGAATCGCTACCGTGTTTCTCATGTAGACGGATGAGCTCTGTGTTTTGGTCGCCCTTCAATATGCGGCGCATGTGCCAGAGCCGAGTGAACGATGCGGTAAAGGGACCAGGGATGTGGCTAATTGGGGACCAGTAACGACGCCATGTCACAAGAACCAACAAAAGGGTGCCCACGCCGATCAGCAAGTGATGGGCAGATATAGCGGGAGTGAACTCCATGATCCAAGGCGCTTTAGATGTAATTTATTCCACAAGGTTGTTGAGGTTTTCTTTTCGCCTGATGCTCGACTTCCCTCATCAATCACGAAAATGAGAGAGGAGTCCGAGAGAACAGAGTGGTGCGGAGTTGAGATGAAATTGATGTTCTCGTTACCGACTGCACGGATCGTACCAAACCTATTACAGTAAGGTTTTCGGCGCTGTGGCTCCAGGGAGTGCTGTCGGGTTGCTCCACTGCAAGTCTGCATATGCAGACCCGAACTCACATGGGGAAAAGTCAAGCCAGCAGCACTGCTAAAGAAGATTGAATGGTTGCAGTTGCTGTTATTCCGTAGGCATCCTATAATCACCACGCCAAAGGCTATGGGCCTTGATACTGCAATGAACCTTCCTAGCAAAAGCAACATTCCCCAGTGTCTGCTAGCGGTGGCGCTTGATGACAGACGACATCAAGAGCCCAAACCTCGGCCGGCCCGTAATCACCCGTCCGCCCCATTTCCGGGACCCGCTGGACGGCAACCGATATCTCGAAACGCGGCTCCTTGTGCGTGAACTTGAACCCCTTCTCGAAGCTTCCCTTGGCCATGCGGCAATCGTACGAATCGGGCGGAATCCCCGGCAGCGCCTCCGCCGCGTGCCGCGTCCAGCCCGGGTCGAAGATGGGATGGTCCCATCTCCGGGTCGAGCCGAGCGGGATCCGCAGCAGATCCGCCGACTGCGTCCGCATCCGGCTGGCGCTGGCGCTGTCGTAGCCGAGCGTCACGGGTAGAATCAGGCAGCAGGCGGGCGCGCAGGCTGGGCTGAATCCGACTTTGATCCAGGCCGCGCCTAGAGGACGCGTCTCGGGGCGGGAGAGCTGGAGGATGCCGACGGTGCCGGTGCGGTCGTCCGGCAGCCGCATCCGGTCGGGCTCCGGTGTAGCAGCCCGCTCCAGCTTGGTGACTTGGTAGATGGTGCGGTCGCACTTGAGCTCCCGCAGCCAGAAGCCGGAATAGAGGCGGACGGGCCGGGTCGGAATCACGAGGGGGATCTTGGCGTCGATCGTCTCTCTTGGTTGCCTCTCGGTCGTGACGGAGCTTTCACCTTGGGGGCCACCGACCCGAGCGTACTCGGTTTCTCCGCATTTGAGAAGGAAAAGGGCGAGTTGACCGATATCTTTCGAGTGGCGCACTCTTAGAGTGACTCGGTACACGCCCAGACCTAGAGGTGGAGGCGCCGGTTCCGCCGGCATCGATATGTTCAATCCGAATTGATTGATGTGGAACCCAGCCGAACCCCGGAGACCGACCAATTCGCCACACCGCGCAAAGCATGCCGGGGACGGGGCAAGCATGCCACTATACACATCCTCAACGCCCCTGCTGTCGCTCCCCAGAAGCGTCAGGTCCCACGCAAATATCGACTCATCGGTGGACTTTGCGATGATGTGTTGCTGCAACCGCATAAAGGCCTGCTCCCGTTCGCCGTAGATCATGGGCATGTTGACGTCGAACAAGCCCATCAAGCTGTAGGCCCGGTCTTCTAAGCGACCAGTCGTCCGTCCGGCCGCCCAAGACATGCGTTGCGCGACCGAGCAGGCCCGCGGATCCTTTTTGTTTTCCAAGACCTCCCCGGGGATCCCGGTGCTGCGAACGAGCACCTCGTTGAGGCTGGACTTGTCGCCCAAGAGGTTCCAGTCGGCGTCGTAGAACTGAACACTCTTGGGCGCGATCAACTCCTGCAGCGTCCATCCCCTCGAAAACCATTCGCTCTTCTCGATATTTGTTGCCGAATTGACGTCCTCGAGGAAGGCGATGCACAGATCGGATTCGGCGTACCACCTGTACATGGAGTTGATGGCCTCGCCCAGCTCGACCGAGTCGGTCTTGTTGATGCAGCACGTGTCGTCCCAGATCAGTTCGTAGCCTAGCGTCCTCGCCAATGCGCATGCGCCGGCGAACTTGAAATAGCCGCCTTTGGTCTTTACGTTGGCATCCAGGGCGAGGATATCGTGGTACGTGATTTCATCGGCTCCCCACGTCCAGCGATGCGACAGGATGGCGTATCCATTTTTCAGATCCCGGACCTCCGAGTCGGATAGTTCGTGAAACTTCAAAGTAGTTGTGTTGATGAAACGCATGTCGTGAGATGTAATTATAATATGGTGGGGGGTGTCAGGAGACCCCGGAAAGATCTCCGAGAAGCTGAATTGAGAGGGCGCCAGAAAACGGGCTGACCAGTGCCAAGCAAAACCTCATCCTGCCGTCGGAGCTCGACAGGGTTTTTCCAAGAGTGTGCTTGCCACCCTGCCATCGATGGCCTTGGTATTCTGGCTTACCTAGCGCCACGGTCATCTCCTATTGGACATCGACCCCCGTTCGTCTTCGGCCCCCACCAGTCAGCAAAGTAATCACGTCATATGCATGGTCGCAAAAGATAGCACATCTAGATCGATTGCTATAAATACCCAACAAGTCGTAGATTTACGATCGGTTCTTCCACCAATGACCAAAAGGGATCCACCCAAACACGGCTCATTTTACGGCCCCTAAAACGGCATAACAACTTGCTCTCCCAGGAAAGCTTCTTCTTTTGGAAAATTCTTCAGTTGGTTTTCCAGCGAACATCAATCAGAGACAGCGCCGATCCCTTGGGCTGAATGATTTCCTGAAGTACGAATCTTGGATCCGCAGCTTGAAACAGAGATTTCCAATCTTCGGCTGTTCTTTCCAGACCGTTGAATGTGGCGGTCATGTTCAAGTCCATCGCGCTTTGAGGAAGAACCCGAAATTAGCAACTAATCTTATGAAAAGGTCGTTGTGTTAAATAAGAAACGTACCGTGCGTCTTTTTCTTTCCAGAGTGCCACCTCGCCGGGCTTGGGCATGTAGAAGTCCTGAATCAGAATCCGGGAGCCTTTCTTCAAGGCCGGGATCAAAGACTCGATGATCACCTTGCAGTGCTTATCGGACCAGTTGTGCAGGATCCACCGCATATAGTAGACGTCTGCCACGACAGTCTGAGGCTGGAACATGTTGTGGGCCATGAAGCTCACCCTGCCCTGCAAGTCTGCCGGCAGCTTGCCGGCGGCATGGGCAACAACCTGTTCCATGTCTTGCACCACCATGGTGAGGTTGGGGAACCGTTTCGCCAACGCGACGGACACGTGGCCCTCGGAGCCGCCAATGTCGACCACTCGGGCAGGCCCCAACGAAGCCCAGTCGTAGTGGTCCAGGACGTAGGTCAAGTCGTATTCTTCAGACGCGCTCAGAGCGCCCACTGTAATATTCCATGTCAGTGGCTGTGCACACATGTAAGATGTTCTTATGGACAGGTGCTTACTTGATCCTGAGAATCGCGTGGCCAGCTCCGGTGTCTCCCCAATGAGTTGGTATATCGATTTGGTTGTGTTCTTTGCGAGGGCGAAGCCCTGTAGTGAAAAGTAAATGTCCGGATTAGATCGGAATGAAAATGATGAATTCACTTCATCTTCGCAATGCCATTGGGAGAAGAGGTCATTCGGCAAAGCTGGGGAGGATGCACATACCGTTTCGTTGGACTCTTCAGTATCCCCCATTTCTCAATGGCGTCAACCATCTATTAATATTTTAGTTCGATATAACCATATGGAAGATAAATGGTCGCATTCGATGAACGCACCTTTGTTGCTGCCGGCCACATATCCTCCGTCCCGCTGGCCAGCCAGTGGGCCATGTCCGGCTTGACGAGGGCCTTGGATGCTTGGGTGTGAGCCACGAAGCCTTCCTGTGGTTCGCGGAAAACACGCATGGTGATGGCTTGTCGAAGGAGGCGCTGCATCATCCGTTCCGGCACGCCAGTCTGCTTGGCGAGGTGCGCGAACGAGATTTGGCCACCATCCGTCGGGACCTTCTCGGCAATCTTGAAGCGACTGATGGCATGCAGGCTGACCATGTTGTTGTACTTTGAGTCTGTGTCAGCAACTCTCCCTCATGATTTACTGGTATAGCCTTCTGAAGAAACCAACCGAGCCTTGCTTGATGATCAGGGTAAGAGGGTCGAGCAGAAGGTCGTAGAGCTCTGCCGACGCATCGAGGACCACATCGCGGGCGTCGAATGCTTCCAGGGGCATTTTGTGCGGAGCATTCTCTTCGAACGAGGGGAAAGGGAGATCCTTTTCGGTGAAGACAGTTTCCATCTGGGTAACGCCGTCGATGATACTCTGTGCCAGCTCCACAATCCTGGGCTTGCTGCCACCCTTGGGCGGCGCCGTGTTGCTCGCGTTCGAGGCCATCGTGAGAAGTGAGATCAACTAGTGCGGACTGATAAACAAAATAATGTGATATCTGAGCTTCACAGTATTTAATTTCGACAGCGACGGGGAGGGGTTTTATTTTACTGTCACCCCCATGGGTTTGGCGGATGTGACATCATGGGACCAACTGACTTGAACCAACTGCAGGTATTGTGGGTCCCCGTCGTATGTTCAACCGTAGGGATGAGCCAACTGCTGGTATCCAGGGTGGTAGCACTGCACTTATGCAAGGGGTACTAAGGCGAACGGGAGACTGGCTCAGGAGGATTGCCGGGGTGGGTGCGTAACTGCGCCGTGCCTCTACTGCAAGTCCAAGAGCCCAACTTCAACGTGGCACGCATATCGTGACAACCCACTATACAAGGACTGCACCACTTCCACCACGACTGATATCCTGGGATTCAGCTTTCCGCCTGTGCGGCTCCACCTTTTCTTCTTCTTTTAGAGTTGAATGTCAGTCAACCCCATCGGTAGATCGCGAAGGAGTCACGTAGACGCCACCTAAGGAAGAGGAGTTCCCAGCGTAGCTGTTTCGTTGCTGCCGATTCAGCTGTTCCTCGCTTTCATTGTAAGACGAACTTGGGAGCGGGTTGATGCTTCTCGGCCCGTGGCTCCATTTCCGCTTTCCGTTTTCCAGCTCCACCTCGCCGAGCCCGGGCCCGGTAGCGGCGGATTTATCGACCGACTTGCGCACCGAGTGAATGACCGGCGCCAGCCAGATGCGGAACATGGGGAAAAGGATGGGGACGTTGGTCGTTATGACGGCGACAAAGGTCTCGCGAATGGCCCAGGACCCCGCCTGCTGGGCTCCGGTCACGGGGTTCTAACGACGCATACCAGTTAGTAATAAGTTGACAACACGGAGCTAAAACACTTGCGCCATCTAGTGATGACCAGAAACTGACCACAACAATCAGAACCGCACGTAACGTCCCTGCGATGGTCACGAAAGTGCCACCAGAGAATACGACTATCAGGGCGGCCTTCTTGAGACGTTTTATGCTCGACTTCCATAGTACTGGGATCGGGATGGTCAACAGGTAGATGTCGGTCGCGACGTTGAGCACAAACACGACAAAGACGTTGGTCCTCGAGATCGCCGGCTGGCAGGAAACTGGAAAGGAGCAAGGGTCAGTGAATGCTTCAGTGAATGGAAAGAGGGGGCGAGGGACGTACTGCCTGGATCCGGGTAGATCTGCCAGTTCTTCCTGAGGGGCCGGCAACCGAGGAGAATGGAGAGGTGGGCGGCGACCCAGGTTGACAGGATGAGGGCGAAGCCGGCGGATATTCGTTTTCTGTAGTTGAGCCCGTCCTTGTCATTGATTAGCGTAGAAGCAGCGAGGCGGATCGTACTATCTTACCATCAGACGAATGTAGTACGTACACATGGCAGACTTCAAGGTCCACAGCAGAAATGTGTACGTATTCCATCCAGCTACCTGAGTCTTGGAGCCATTGACACTGCGTCTATGCATTAGCCAGCATACTCTGTTCAACTTGGGACTCAAGACTCACCGCAACCTATATTCCTCGCTCGAGGGTTCGAGCAGGCGCCTTTCCTCGTCGGTCATGCCGTTGTTGGCTAGCCAGTGCCACTTCTCGCCCACCGAGTACGCTAGGTACGTCTCGCAGGAGTATACGCACTGCAGGTCCATCGTGAGCCTAAGTCCAGGAGGCAGTGAAGGGGTGATCTGGAAAACATACCGCTGCCACCATCATAAGGTAGTCGTCGACTTGGAAGCCCTTGATGCCCACAGCACGAAGCCTCCAGCATGTCCGGGAGAAGATGACGGCCAAGGCAATACCCAAAAGCGTGAACTGTTCAGTTATATAAGAGTCCATGGCGCGGGGTTTCATTGGAGTGCATCGCCCAAGCATAAGCCTCTGCAATGCTGGTCCAAGGCTGGGTGCCTGTGATGGTGTCGAACGCGGAACTGAGGTACGAGTGGAGAACCATATCCAGCAAAATGTGTGGATTGGCTGTTTTGTAGCGTTATCTCTCGCGGCAGTCGGTTGAGAGAGAGGCTGAGACCAGAAACGGCAACTTTAAACGGAGCTAATATATAATTGCAGGTAGGAGGAGGGGAAGAACCCCAATTCCGTCCGGCTAAGGTCCGAAAGAGGAGGAAAACCTCTTCGAGAGAAACAATGCTTAAAGTTTAAAATGACGTACATATGAAGATAGAATACTCTCATAACAACGTAAGCAGCAAATAAGGCGTCGCCGACCGCCTTTCGACATTCACGAGCACCAGCTTACTGTACTTACGTGCTTGCAGTTCAGAGTCCAATCCATCATCGTAAAGATGTTTGTAAATCATCATGGCAATCGCCGGATCTGTTGTTGTTTTCCATCAGCTTGCCGGCATGTCCCATTCTCAAGGCCGATGAAATACTGTACAAGGCAACCGGAAACGAGCGAGAAGGACCAGTGGGACTTAACCGACGGGGGGTAGCTCAACCGACCGCATTTATTGAAGACCGACTGTTGGCATCGCACGCCAGCTCAGGGGTACCGGCAATGCCCTAAAGGGGCGTCACATGCAACTGGCGCACGAACCGCCACCTCATCGTATGAAAGGAGCTGGTGACCCTCGCCGCAGTAGATATTAAGGGCATCACCAAGATAACATACACAACCCCAATACCCAGGTGCGATCGTACTAAGTCCTTTCCACTGTCCACATCGCCCACATCGACCACCTGTCCAACGTTAAGTCCTTCCGGACCGATGCCTTTATGAGCACCACCGGCTGGAAGCACGCGCCGACCATGCAATTTCTTCCAGGGGGCAATGACTAAGAACTTGGTATCTCTAATCGTTCTGTAACCACGCCGATTTCCAAGATAAGCTCATACCCAGCTCCTACCCCCGCCCCGCTCGTCGCTCGGGTCGCCATAGCAAGAGGTGGGGGCTAATAAGAGCATGGAGACGGTGCGCTACGAGACGGGCTTGCACCCGCACTTTGGTAAGTGGCGCCACCCGGCTGGACACGGGGCGCGGTTCCCGGACTTTGTGTTTTGATGGGGCCCCCTACCTGTGTTTGCTCCTGCGCGATCTTTCACTGCCAAAACTGAGAATTGTTGAGCAACTATTTGCACTACCTGAATATTTAGATCTGGCTGTTGTATCAATTGCTACATGCAAGATGCGGCTAACGTGTGGCGGTAGGATTGGTCTGGAAGAGAGAGAAATCGAGGTTGGTATTGGTGTCAATCATGAATTTCATGACAAGACAAGATATCCACCTGCCGTCTGTTGAAGGCGTGCAGCGTGCTTGCCCATATCTTTACTTACTGGATCACGATGAGGAAACTGATGTGCTAAATGTCAGTGCTGGACTTCAACTGTAAACTAGTTTGCTAAGCCTTCCAACATATAGGAAGCTGAAACAAAAGATGTGTATAATATTGAATATATTTAGAAATATATTAGTATTTGCTGGAATTTGGCATTATAACAACACGATACCGCCTATTTTAATTTGAACATACGCACGTCTTGAGATTCCATTCCTTCGGTAATGACGGCACTGCAAACCTTCATCAGCCCGACACGATAGTAAGATCGCCCCTTTTTCTTGACGACCAGCAAGAATCCCAGCTCGCCGACCGTCCCCAACCGCAGAGCTTTGTGGTGACCGTTACGAACCAGATGCACTAGGTGCGATTCCTCCGGTTCCGGTTCTCCCCGAGGCCAGAAGCGCCCTTCCTCCGAACCCGGCCGCCCAGGGCGTGGAATGGCGTTGCCAAGCACGGCCGACGTCTGGAGGAGCAGGGACTTCGGGTACTGGTCCATCGATGGACGCCTGTCAGCACCAGGCTGCGTACTGCGGCGGAGGTTGGGGATAGAACGCGTCGTGTCGTCCTCAAAGGAGAGCTGGATGCTGGCGAGGCCAGTGTCGGGGTCCCGCGCCCGCACCTCGTACGTCTTCTCCACTTGTGGCCACGTCACAGCGCCCTCCCAGCCCGCCCAGGACCACGAGGGGAACTTCTTGCGGCGACGGGGTCGCAATACTGCAGGTGGTAGCTGCTTTGTGTTCGGCCGAGGCGATGCTGTCTTCACGTGCTGCCAGCATAGTCCCGCGAGGAAGAACCCCGCGTAATCCACAATCTCTTCAGGAGACTTGTCGAAGCTCAACTTCCGTTGCGAGAACTTGGCGGCGCAGAATGTGTACGCATTGAAGGTAATGGCCTTCTCGGGCGCGGGCTCTGCAACTAGCCGCGGACCAACTGTTAGACGACGTGATGGTGCGGGCGGTGCAGGTTCGCCGGCGTCCAAAGGGGCTATCCCGAATATCCTAGGTAGCCGGATGGTTTCATGGCCACTTGGCTGCTCTGACTCTTGGTTCGGTGTAGGGGGCGGGATGAACAAGCTCTCGCAGCACGCCATAGAGCGACATTCGAAGTAGACCTGGTGGTCAGTGAAGATCAGGCGGCGCCTCGATAGGATGCCCTCTTGGTATGTCCAGCCTCTTTTCGACCAGGGTGAGTCGCGGATCTCGACATACGGTGAGGGGGGCAGCCAGGCTACCGAGAAGCTTTCGTGTCGATATGGGTCTTCCTTCGTTTCACGATCGGTCGATACTCCTGGAAGCCCCATTCTTCCGTTCTGTCCTGTGGCGGCTATGATTGTTAGGGCCGCGTTCTCATAGATTGAGTCCATGTTCATGATCTGCTCGTGTCTCATGTAAGAGTCATCTTGCTCCACGCAGTACCTATCCACCCACATGTACCGGAACCCTAAGCTTTTGGTCACAGAGATGGCGTCTGTTACCACTTGAGGGATTGCGTTTTGGGCTTTGGTACTCTTTCCCGTTGCGGTGCTGGCTCCGGCCCAAACGTAGCTCAGCGCAACATACTCTGGCGCGGTGTCTAGAGTGGAGATCGAGACCACACGTCCATCGTGGCAGTCGATCAGTTTCGTGACCCACAGGAGTTGTCCCCGAGAAACACAGGCTGTATGGTTCTTTTGGCATTCGCTCAGCCAACTCTGCGCAATATAGGATTTGAACCGCGCGGGGACCACGTCTGGCTCCGCCAAAGAGGCCGATCTGCTTGTCTTGGCTTGCCACCAAAAGAGAGGGATCTTCAAGTCCAACGAGCCGAGTGAAGTGACAAGATCTTGTCCCTTGACAAGTCCCCTAGGTACACAGGCCAGCACGTACCGGTCAGACAGGGGATGATCTAGGCCGGCCCTGGGCGGATCTTCTATCGCCGGTTGGCTTAGTCGCATGAAGACGGGTAGTAACGGGATAGCTACCAGCTGGGTGGCGGCAGCCACCCCACTAAAGAGTTTACAAAGTCGGCATCGCGGATTCATGAAGTCGGGCGATTGCTCGGCAATGAGAAAACCATTAAACTGGGCATATTGGGGTTCCGAATCATTCCGTGTCACCGTGTTGTAGGCCTTCTGTGGATCTAGCTGTTGGCATTGTTGACAGAGCCCGTCGGCGCTTAACTGGTGCCGTGACCTAGCAGAGATAGAGCGACGAAGAGAGCTGCGAAGAGACGAGAAGGAGTGAAGAGAATTAGAGTCCGAGGCTCTTGCATCTGACAGGTCTTTCTCATCATGTGAAGATGGCCTTAAACTGCCGACGAAGAGGCTCAGTCTCTCCATCTCGGATGACCATTGGTGAGGTGGAATATCTTGACAATGTAGTCTTTTCGACTAAGAGAATAGCGATAAACAAGACAGAGTTTCAAATTATAAACAAAAAACATATCAGCTGCTTAGCATGGAGGCCTCACCTGGGCATTGGATTACTCTGCTTATGTCGCACAAATCATATCTGTACTTATCGATAGATAACTACATGTTACACAATCTACATCCTGGAATTGAGCGCTACGGCCGTACTGATAATATTATGTCCTTGGCAGATTCCCTCTATCAGGCCAATCATTGACGAACAATCTTCTCCACCTGGTCGAGCCCCGTCAACTTCTTCACCGTCCCGTCGAACAGGCCATGCGGCATAACAGAAGAAAGACGCGACAGCCAGGCCGACTCGCCCTTCCATATGACGGCGGAGGGTTTGTTCTTGGACAGCTCCTGCACGATTTCGCGCGCCCACTGCTCGGCCGGCATCCCCTGGCCCTCGAAGCCGTCCTGCCGCATCGCCTTCTCCACAATGTCCTTGGCGGGCTCGTAGATGGAGCCCTTGGGCAGCGCGACGGGCTCGGCCTCGGACGATTTGATGTTGGCAATCAGGTTGGTGCGGACGACGCCCGTGCGTAGGTCGACGACCTTGATGCCGAAGGGCTGTAGCTCGAGGCGGAGCGAGTCTGACAGCATGGCCATGGCGGCCTTGGAGGCGTTGTAGATGGCCTGAAATGGCAGGGTCACTACGGCGCCGACCGAGGTCTGGTTGGCGATGACGGGGTTGGGGGATTTGAGCAAAAGGGGCAGGAAGGCTTTGGTCACGGCGATGTGCGACCAGACGTTCAGATCGAAGAGCCTCTTGGCCTCTTCGATGTCCGTGTCCACCACGGGCATCAGGAACTGGTGGCCGGCGTTGTTGACAAGGATATCGAGCTGGGGGATCTCTCCGGCGCAGGCTGCAATCGAGTCCGCTGATTGGATGTCCAGTTGCATCAGTTGGATGCCGAGTGATGCCAAATGTTGCATCTTGGACGGGTTCCTCGCCGTGGCATAGACGTGGAATCCGGCCTTGTGGAACTCGACGGTGAGCGCCGCGCCCATACCGCCATCGGAACAGCCGGTGATGAGCACCGAGCGTTTGACCTTGGCCATGGTGGGAGATGGGGGTTATTAAAGTGCTTAGATATGAATATCTTTTTAGGGTTTGCTAAATCTGCAATACGGCTATGAACTGTAGAAGTGAATACTGGATGTGACAGACGATGAGTGTTGGATATTTATTGTAGCAAGTGAATTATCATGCGCAATTCGAGTTATCCGTCCCCGTCCCATGTGAAAAGTGATAAACGGCGCCGACATGATAATTAGGCCGGCTTTTAGAACCACTCCTTGACGAAGGATTAGAGTTGTTTGGTTGCTTCCCCTAGCTGCCTTTGTCGTTGCCTTTTCTCTATATCTGACCCCCAATCGGCTAAATGTTGACCCGGAGGTGAGAATGATAGGCGGCGTAACTTAGCGTCCGGCGGCAATGAGAAGCCCGACCGCTGGGTGGGGGGTTAACACACTTCCAATCCTTGAAGAACTGGCCCCACTTTGCTGACTCCCCCTTTTCATTGACCTGATATCCCTAGCTACGAAAGGTCGAGTAGCGCAGACGAGGCAATATCTGACAGCAATGAATCCCACGAAGGGAAATGTATGTGCATCAGTGGGATTGCCAGTGTATGAACAGTCATGTAGATAACCTTGAATTCCCAATTCCTGGCGCACATTGGCCCTGCCTGCAACGGCGAGGCTCACTGCAGGGGTGACCTAAGCTTTCCCACAGAGTCACAGGTCAGGTCGTCGGACGCAACCCAGATATTGAAACCACGATCCACCATGTTGCTGAGCCACAGTTATTGATGGACCGACGACGTATTTACTGAAAGACTTGGTTGATCTAATCCGCAAGATGGTGTCACTCAATGTCGGGAGAATGAACGCAAGGGATCCCATGAACCGGGTTGATGACCACGTAGGTGAACACAAGCTGCTTATAATAGCGAATTGAGCACGTATAGACTTCCACTCATCAATTTCATCGTCTAGATGATTACATCGCCAACGAGTGCCCTCAGCCCCGTTACCTATTGTGGAGCCTGTCATATCTCACAAAGGTCCGCTGGGCAATCACCACGAAATCTCCGTGCCTTTGATGGCATGTATGAACTTTCCGGAAACTGCATCACGTGTAGCTTCATCAATCTAATCAGGATCAGCAAATGGGGGAAGAATACGTAGAAATCGACTAGTACAAGGAGAGGAGGAGAGGTACGCGGCCATAGTCTATACTCACCAACTTGATGATCTTGTCTGCGCTGTCTGCCATTTTCACTGGAGCCTTTTCCAATCCCAAATGTTCTCTAGCAGTCTTATTGCCCATATCCGAATCGACCAAGCTTTTATCCACCTCTTGGTTAGTGAGTGGGTGGTAAAAGGGGATCCCTTCCACCGTACAATAGATGAACTTACCCAGGATTTACGGCAACCGAGATAAGCCTTTCATTCCCATGATGTGCCGATCTGTTCGTAATGTCACTATCATCAGCCATATTCACCGCAATTGCAGGCGATGGCTTACACAGTGATCCAATTCAGGGCAGACTTGGAGATGCAGTAGGCCGGCGCAATCCATGAACGGTCGCTCCCCATGTCCCGGATGGAGCCGGCCTTGCTACCGATTGCCACGAACTTGGGGTTCGCGGATCGCATAAGCAGTGGGTGACAGGCCTGATAAAGCGCCAGTGGGCCTAATGCATTGATGCGGAAGGCGCTCTCGATCGCGGCGAGGCTCTCCGTCTCCAAAGAGACAATCGGTGGGCTCACGCCGGCATTGGCGATCAAGATATCGATGCGGTCGATGCCCGCAACTCTCATCTCTTCCACCGCCTCCTTAGCATCTGTGTCGGACGCGCTTTCAATCTTGACGAGGAGGAGGTTGGAGTTGTGGCCTGCCGCCGCGGACTTCAGCGCCGCAACGCCCGGGGCAGTTTCATCGCGCACGCTTCCTACCACGGTACAATTGGGACGAGCGAGGTAGGAATGGGCCAGGGCGTTTCCGAGACCTTGGGATGCATTAGCATTGTCGAAGACATCATTGGGTCATCGTCCCGGGGTTGGTGCTACTCATCTTGCGTACCTCTACCAACCCCGCTAATCACAACGACAAGCTGCTCAGACATGTTCAATTAGGTTCGATGGCCGCGACAATCCAATGAGACTCGAATCAGGCGAAATAGATAACGAAAACCTCATACTTTTGAATACGAGAAGTTACCGTCAGACTAGTGAAGCGACTTGTCGCTATGGCTGGGTGATCACTTCACTTCAAAGAAGCTTGCGCAGTTGCTCAGCAAATCAATTGAGGGGCAAAGACCCCCTTACCTCGGCGAGTTTTCATGCGGCACCAATTATCGTAGCACTTTACCTTTACTGGGTCCAAATACGCCGATGAACTGACCAACGAATGCACCATTGCAAGTCAATCAACGGTTGTATTGTCCAGGCCAGGAGCCCAGTCTCGGTTTCAAGTGCGACTAGCTGCATATGCAGATTTCGCACTGAAGGCAAATGCAACACCCAGACTCGTTATCGTTTGCGATTCTCAGAGTCTTTCGTGCGCTAGCCTTGGCCAAGCGGTACCCAATCGCCAGCCCCCCTCCTACGCCCAGCAGTGCGTGTCTAACCCAACAACGCGATCGAAATCTAGATTATTTCTATGCCTGTGACAAGACGCGTTCCTTATTTCCCCGCAGTATCCGGAGCCGGCAGTCGCGACACGAAATCTTCACACAATGCAATTACAAGGGCGACACGGCGCTCGAGTAACTACTTCAACGACATGACGCGGGACATTGAACACGTTATCGATCTATTTAAGGCGGCTAGCGGCGATCTGGACTGGATTTCCTACAATCTGTCTCGTTTTATTTTAGTTCTCTTTGCCGAAAACAACGACGCCTTTTTCGTGTTCAGCAAATTGAGTAACATCCGACGCCCGCCTGCAAGTAACCATATCTTGGACATGATTATCAAAGCACGCGGGATCCTGGCATTTTTTAAAACTTGATGGTCTCAAGTCCTTGAAGCCTTCAAGAGCCACGGATTTGGATAGATTCTCCAAACATGACACCACAGCAGCCAGATAGTTGTGACCCCGCGGAACCGTCGTACAGTTCCGGCAAGGTGATTCACTCTTGATCACTTCGCCAAGGCCGCTGCAGAATATCACTCCATCGACAACACCATCTCTCAGAAGCTTAGTCCAGTTTCCATGAGGACCCTCGACTTTGAATTCCAGAACATGATACTTCCTTTCTGCCAGAGCAAGGCTCAAGAAGTCCAGTCCGTAGATTTTGGCAGATCGTATACCTGGCATACGCATACGCTGAAACCTAGCATTGTCCTCTGCCCAGTCCAGGAGTGAGCCGAAGTAGAGTAGTAATTCCCTGAGGCGTGTGGTCTTGATATCCCCATCAAGAAACTTAAGAAGCTCTTCGTGAGTAAGGTATTGTTTGAGATAATTTCGGGAATCTTCTACCACCACATCTGAAGGTAGCGATGAATCACCAAGGCCGTCAGTTTTACCAAGGCCGTCAGTTTCACCAGGGCATTCAGTTTCCCGGATATTGACGAACGCCAAACACTCCAACACATGTAGGCGTGGAACTAGCCACCCGCGCTTTTCCTCGGCTGCATACAAAAGAATGGGGCTTCTTGTAGCCAGATTGAGCATCCGGTGGAATGCAGGTGTGCCTGGGTACCTCAGAGTCCCCTTTTGTGCCTCAAAGCTTGCACTAATCGGAAACGTCACAGGAGGCTTTCCTAACGTGGCACCGACGCTCAAGCCCTTGTATATGAGCATCTTGCCTGTCTGGGTAAGTTCCTTGGTAACTCCCGTGAACCTGACATGTGATGGATCCAGCTTGCTGAGCTGAATTTCGTGCGAATCTCCCCAGCCAATGAATGTACGGGTAGCATTACTAACAGCCTCGAACTGAGAGCCGGCATCCCGTCCATCCAACACTTGGTACTTTGTATCCGCTAGGTACTTCGAAGGCGCGACTTTGCCACTGGGGTTATCGAAGTGCCACTGGATAGCGCCTTTGGCATACCTTGCCGTTGCAACGAGTAGAGTACCAAAGCCTTTGAGTACCACTCCCTTATCGTGTTCAATGGGGTAATTGACGGCGGCCAGCTTCGTCATGACATCGAATGGGACATCGAGACCCATTGGGACTGGAGTGCTGATGTTCGGGTCTTTGTGACGGGTTCGGTCGTAGATTGGGGCATTCGAAACGATCAAGACACTTTTGAACAACGTATGCCAACAACTCCCACCAGGTGTGACTGGGGCGAGGGGCGACAGCTTCAAGGCTCCCCCGACACGGTTGTCAGACGACTTCTGGAGGGTGAAAGTAAACGTCGATAAGGTGATTCCCTCCTGTTGAAATGGTCGGATAGCGCAACAAAACCATGCAAATGCACAGACCAGATCAATGACAGTGCTGACAGGGCCAGACGCTGAAATGGTTGCCTTTTGAAAGCCACGACCGGATAAGTTAACAGTTATACCGCTTTCTTCCCAAAAGCCACGGCTGACCCAGGCATTCTGGATGGCTCGCAACAATGGTAGACCGTCTTTGATGTTTTCTTGGAGATAGTCGTGGCATGTTGCTGCTTGAGCGTCCACCTCGCCTCCGGTGATGGTCAGAATTGAAGAGAATTGTGTCCCGTCCTTGTACTTTTCCATCGCTTGGTGGACTTCCCAAGCAATGTCGAGTTCCACAGTACAGTTGGGAGAGGGTCTATCATTGCCGCCAGCAGGAGTAAGTGATTCCAACTGCTGACGAAAATCTTCAAACCCCCGTCCTTCCGCAGGCTGGTGGCTACCGGATCCTTGGGCAGGAGAACTGGCTGTGCCAGAGTCATTCCGGCGGTGGTTGGGCTTTGAAAACATTGAACTATGTCTGTGGGAGACTTGGATTTGTCAGGTGGAGATTCGTATTGTGTAAGTCAGGTTGAAAGGGATGAAAAGAAATAAGAGCTGAGGAAACAAGTTAAATGATCCTCGAATGCGGAGGAAGTAGAAGTGGGCTGCTTCATCTTGTGAGACCTCTGAAGTGAGGAAAGGATGAAAGTGGTGTTGATGTTGATGTTAGTGATCGTGATTTACAGACAAGAGAGGGAGCGTGTCTAGCCTTTTTATGCAGGAAGGATTCCAATTATTCAAGTTGTACATAAAGACTACTTGGAAACATATCGTCCCCGAAACATCGACCCCATCTTCACATGTAAAGGGATTTATCAAGCTAGAGTCTATTCTGATTCCTCGAGCAAATCGGATAAAGAGATGGCAAAGTGAGGGAGACGCTACATCCTAACTGACAATGCGCGATTCATGCCCTGTATCCTAGGTCAGGCTTGACGTTCGGGGGAGAAGCTGTTTGTTGTACATGGATGGAATTGCATCAACCCTAATTGCATGATAGTGCATACGAGTGCACCTTGCCCGGGTACAGTATACCATGGTTTTTTGATCGTCAGCGCCAAAAGTAATGCATTACATGCAGCCAATCGGGAAATAGTTCGAGTTAATCAACAAGCCATCCATGGCCAGAACTCTTGGACCATGTACTTTATAGTCAGCTGCAACGACAACGACATGTAACAGCGACCGGTCTAGCCCTTGAATTAGACGTCGACGAGCCGCACGTAGCTTGGGAGGGCACCAGCTGCTGAACGTTAAACTTCCAAAATAATTCCGTCACCCTCCAACGATGATGTCTATCCGCTGTATCCGAAAGCTTCATTTGATGTTGTGTAACGCGACTAACCTCAAGCTCGTCGTCCAGCCGCGACCAATTGGCTTGGTCATGTAGACTGCTGGAGGGGACGGCTACGTGACATATAATTGATGAATGGCTGATAGAATGAACGAAAATGGGCATACGTAGATGGCTTGCAGAAGATACGTGATCTGTAGACCGAACAACTAATCATACACTCGTATCTTGAACATGGAGCTGACTCTGGTATATCCTCGATGACGCTCCCATTATTCAGATTTATTTAATGTCCAATCTAATCTATTTTAGAGTTACTGAGCCTATCGCATCTCCTTTCGGACCAAGGCTCAGCGAGCTATATGGCATCAGAATTACCGCCAACTTCGTGGAATACTTGTCATTCAATCTAATGATCCTTTTAACATTAGATGATGTACTTGCCGCTGAAGTCTTCTATGACTCTACCTGAGGGTATTCTCCATTACTGGTCACCCAAGCGATAGCGTGTTGAAGCATATGCCCTAAAGCGGTCGAGACCCAGTCCCGGGAAGAGCTCCTGGTCTCCACTGGACCAGTGCGACGACGAGTTACGCGACGTTGACGAATAGTTTCATAGTTTCTGCGTACATCGAGCGGTGGGAGCTTGGATAGAGGACGTGTGTTATTCAAGCTCGGTCCGTGTCATAGCAATCCCGGAAAGGGGGCCTTGAACCCCTGCGCATCCAACCGCCCTCGCTAGTTTGCAGCAGCCTCAACGCTAATCGATTTGACACCCGCTCCTCACACGAGAGCTTCCTTCACCTCTGGCTCGCGCGAAGGCATCTCCGAGTGAAGGCAAGCGCGGTTAGTATGTCGCAGCATCCCTCCTGATTACATAAGCGGGGGACCCCCCATTTTCAGCAGAATGTTAGCATACTGCTGTATACGGCCACATCGGCTCGCAGTCGTCGAGAGCTCCCAGTATCTGGTCGAAGAGCAGCTACTGCCCAAGTTCAAGAGCTGTCGCGTAGACTCTCACAGCATCAGCTCTAACCTCTTCGATGACATTGGTGACAAGGCCTTATCGGGCCCCACCCGCGAACATGTGAAGCCGAAGCTGCTTGTCCTTTCGGCAAATGACGAGGAGGCTCTCAGGGGCTCAATCAAGGTCCTCTCATCTCACCTGCTACACCCTGGCGTAGACGTTTCTCTTGACGACTTGGCATACACGCTGTCTGAGAGACGCAGCCGGCTACATCACCGGGCTTACAGCTTACAGACCGATACGCACATCCGCAACGACTCTCTCACGACCGGGAAGAGCATCGGCCAAGAGGTCAGGGTAGGGTTTGTGTTCACTGGGCAAGGCGCAGAGTGGCCCATGATGGGTAAGGACCTGCTTGCTGCATTCTATGGAATCGACTCCCTGGCTGCCGTCGAGGTGCGGAACCTTCTCAGGGTGGAGTTGGGCGTGGATTTGACGGCGTTGGAGATTGTGAACACGCCGTCCTTGGTCTCTATGTCGGAGCGGGTCATTGAACAGCTGGCAAAAGCGATTTGAAAGTATGCAGAACAAGGAGTGAAAGAGAGCGTCATGACATCTTCCAGGAGCTTGAAACCGACGAGTTGGTCACAGCTTAGTTGCGTTGGATTTGCCAAACATTTCCGTTTCGAAATTCTTATTACTGGACTATGTTAGGAAGTTGGGGTTCGTAGCGGCTCGTTAGCCCAGCTTGAGGGATACATTCCCTCCATGGGAAAACGGATAATATGGATCTGAATAGAGACATAAGCTTCTTTAGCCTTAGAAATAATCTAGATCCCCTTGATAACATCCGGCAACAGCACATTATTATACTCCCACAACACCGTCGAGAAAGCCGACGTGAACGCCGCGCCCGTGTACCACGTCGACCGCCTCCCCTGTAACCCAAGCTGCCGCTGGATGAACCCGCCCCGCAGCTCCTCGGCCGAGACGCGCGAGTGCATCATGCCGTGGTCCGCGAAGGCCGGGAACTCCACCTCGGCCTTGGACTGGGAGGCATCTGCTACGCCCGTCAACACCATGCCCTCGATGGTCTGGCCGATCAGGGCCCGCATGCTGGCGGGCGTGTCCGTGTCCTTGCCCACGGCGGTGAAGGAGAACATGTCGGACGTCATGTCCAGGTAGTCGAAGCGGCCGACCTGCGCGGGGAGCGGGTAGACGGTGTAGTTGGCCGGGGCGGCGGCGGGGACGGTGTTGCCGTACGAGGTGCCCACCTTGAGCGAGGGGTGGCGCACGATGCCGGCGTAGACGGTGGTGTAGCCCAGCTTGTCGAACACCTCGCGCTCGGCGTCCTCGAGGTCGAAGGGCGCCACGTTGGCGGCGGTGGGCTCGATGGCGATGAGCAGGCGCTTCGCGTTGATGGTGCAGTTGGTGTTGTCGACGCTGCTCTGGATGGTGACGCTGACGCCGTCGTCTTCGGTGCGGGTCGAGGCCACGGCTTGGCTCGAGTACTGCACGTCGTCGCCGAGAAACTCCTCGATGCGCTCAAACAGCTCGTGCAGGTTGCCCGAGGGCGGCACGGCGGCGGCGCCCTTGCCGAGCAGGGCCCGGACCATGGGCGCGGGCGAGGCCTGCATGATGTACATGGTGGGCACGTCCATGAAGTTGCCGACGCCCTGGACGGTGGACTGCCAGAGCTGCGGCACGGCGGCGGCGATGCCGTACTTTTCAACAAATTCTCCAAAGGGCATGAGCAGGTCCTCGGGGATCTGGGCCGGGTCCGGGAAGTTGAAGAAGCCGGGCAACAGCATGTCCTCGTACTTCTCGCAGGCGTCGAGGTAGACCTGCAGCGCGGCGAACTTGGCGTCGTCGGCGGGGGCGGCGTAGCCGTCGACCAGCCGGCCCGTCTGGAAGTCGACGAACTTGCTGGTCAGGGAGGCGAAGTGCATCGAGCCGTTGGTCGAGACGCCCATGCGCGTCACGAAGTCGAAGGTGTCCTTGTACTCCATCCACGCCTGCACGCCCACGTTGATGGGCGTGCCGGTGGCGGGATCATGGTAGACTGAGGTGTGGCCGCCCTGGAGGAAGTCATTGTCAGCGGTGTTCGGGGTAGGGTCGATGTCGGCATTCCTGGTACATGTACGGAGTTCCGGGTACAGTACTTCGGAGTTCCTGGTGCGCCACTCGGAGTTGTTGGTACAGCTCACGGAGTTCCTGGTACAGTACACGGAACTCCGAGCATAGGATCTGGGGCCCCGAATGAAGGTCGTCCAACAAATGATCGGTTTTCTCGTAGAGTGGAGAGGGGAAGAAAGATAAAAGGGAGCCTTACCAGAGTATCCTCCTTTTCCACCAAGGCGACCGACTTGCCATGGTCACGCAGCCAAACAGCCGCGTGCGCACCGGCGGCACCACCACCAATCACAACAACGTCGCGCTCAACATTGTCGCCCTTGGAGCATAACCCGGCTGCAGCCTCTGCGACGAAGGATGTAGCGAGGAGACCGACGATCGATTGGATCTTGAAGCTCTGCATGACGACTGATATGAAAGAGAGACCTGAGACGAAACGAGTGACAATTACACCAAGGCCGTATTGATCTACAGTTGGGAGTTCACACGTGATCGACGCAGAATGTGAGCAACCTGCAGCAAGAATTCATGCGGCTGGCGATGAGAGGGGGAGATCGTCGTACAGCCAATGGCGGTTGGGTTTTATTTAGCCAAATTTGCATGGAAAGGGGGGAAGGAGAACCCGGGACTGCTGCGTCCCGTCCCTTGGTTTGTTTCCGAGGAATCTTCTACCGAGGCAAACGGAGGTTCTCTAGTCTCTCAAAACCGAGTGACTGGCGATGCAGACGGAACCCATCGAGAGATCCATGTTTACATGCTTCAGGATTGCAACTCGCCGATCGGAAATTTGCATGATGCAGGATTGAGGCAGGGTACGTTGATATGCTGCGGCACAGTCACAATCCCAACACCAATCAGCACTGCCCTGGACGCCCGCCAGGTTCGAGCTTGCCGACCATCCTCCGGAATTTGTGCGGGCCTGGAACTGTCTGTCTGCACCTGGATGCGGTTTAGGAAGTCGAAGCCGCAAAGAATCAAACAGTTCGACCTGAACTGCCGGGTAACGGGCAATATCATTCATTGTGTGGAGATTCTCGTTCCACCCTTCTTGTGCACCCGAGTTATTGTTCCGAGCCCCACGGGGGGCCATGGCCATGGCCAAGGCGCGTAAGGCGCAAGCAACGGCGCGCCCTGTGAGCCAAGCGAAATACCCGTCGTCCCTTGAGCCTTGGGGAGACCCGCTATCAAGTCCGCTCCCCGATCGTAACGATCAACGGGCCATTCCCTAGAGGGATAATGTGAAATTGCAAGCAGTGAACGAGCAGACTGCCGTTTGTGGTCATCGGCCGCCGAGGGGAACGAGTTGGTGTGAGTTGCAATGCCAAGTAGCCAGGGCGCCCGGCACGCCGGAACTGGCCCCTGCTCATGGTCCTGCTTGTGGTCCTGCCAATCAGCGGCCCGTCTCTTCTGGGGAAATTACCGAGAGGAGGATAGCCTTACGGGGCGGATACGACCTCAAAGGGCCCGATGCAACGCTCCGATCAGGGCAGAGCCCGAAATCCATTCCTTTTCCAAACTTTGACAGCGACTCTGAGAGAGAGAAGTTCGTTCTGCGGTCCTCGGGCCAAGGTGCTTTTTGTTTTTACCCGTGACCGTCCCATCAGATCATGACGGGGAACCGGGCACGACAAGAGGTGGACTTTGCTTTGGTGAGGCGATTGGCAGGTTCTATCTTGATTGTCACATTTGCTGAAGGGGAAAATGCATGGATCGATTCACGTGCAGGAGCCGATACAAGCCCCTCTTGACTCTCCAAATTCCTCCATGGAGTCAACTAAAGCAGTTGCGCCACGCAAGTTATCGAGATAGCCGGGGGTGACCTGCAATCTACTATGGGATCGTTCATGGTACCAGAGATATCTAGATCTTGGCGCGGCACTGGCGGCAGTATTCGTCCTTGCTACAAGATCAAGAGAGGCCTCAATCATGGATTCTGGAACGTGAACCAGAACCGCAGCTGTTGCAAATTCTTGCAAGTGTTTTCCCTCCTTCCTCATTCGATCAAGCAAATGTCACCACACCACGCGCCGCGCCGCAAACAGTGTTTCATCCAGCCTGAACCAAGATGCTGGAGCGTAGCACTGCATGACCGGATTGCGTGTTTGTTGCGTGAGGTGCAGGCCAGGGTTTGAACGACGGGCCGCCGTCATCATATGGATGCCAGAACACATAATTTGACCCCCTGGAGCGAACCGGTTCTTGGGAGAACTATGGCAGCTTTTCGGGCAATCGTCGCCGGCAGACTATTGGACTGGCCCAAGGCAGGTGTGTAGTACCACTTGGGGGGCCATGGCCCTGAGCCTTGGAAGGGATGGGAAAGAGAGACGAAATCATTTCGTTAACGAGCGCGCAGCAACTAAAATGCAACCAGGTACGGATAATTCATGCATATTTGTGACCATTATATCTTCGCTTGAATCTTTCCCTGCGTTAGTATGTGATCGGAAATAAGTATATCGAGATTCGGATTAAACATCTCACGTTCTGTTGGTCGTTGCAGGTTTTCCATTTGGTGACATCTGTTTTAAACACCCCAGTCTTCCCACACCATCGTGGGCTCAGGATTGCCATGTGCGACTTCCCCTTTTATTCATATAGAAATTCCCACATCGACCTAGTTCATACCCGCAAGCCACGAACGAGGAGGAGCATAACAGGTGACCCAAAAAAGAACATAGTATGTTGCTTGCCTGAGATCGAACCAAACCCTCCCTTTACCAGTGCACAAACGCGGCCCCATGGACCCCTCTTTGCCCCCTCCTCCACAGATCGATCCCGAGTCCGATTACGCCAAGGCCAGCAATGCCGGTCGGATCGTCGGTGTCGTGGCCGTCTTCCACTTCATCGCTTTGACGTTCGTGGCGTTGCGTACCTATGTCCGGGCGTTCATGGTCAAGTCGTTCGGTCTTGACGACGGCTTCATCATTCTCTCCGTTGTGCGTTCCAAAGTTCCTTCTCCTTGTTAGCCAGCGAACCCGCGCACTAACACAACATATGATTAGTTCATCGCTCTAGGCTCATGGATATGTCTATGCCTCCAGGTCCCATACGGTCTCGGGCGCCATGGACTCGTAATACCACCTGAGAAGCGCGTGCATTTCGAGCATATCAGTTTCTGGAAAACTGTCATGACGGATGGCTTTGCCATGGGCTTCTTGAGGATCTCCATGGCACTCAGTCTGATGCGACTTAACCGAGAGCTTAAATGGTACAAGTATTCATTATACGCCGTCATCGTGTTTGTCGTGCTCTACACCATACAGGCGACGGTAGTCCTATTTACCTACTGCAAGCCGTACTCGGGCTGGTGGGAGTTTCAGTGGATGAACCCGTTTGACCCGAGATGCTTCGACTTCAACCTGTTCCTCAACTTGACATACTGGAACATATGTAAGCTTCCAACCACCGTCAACTTGCTAGCCTAATCTTGGTGTTGACTTCATATACTCGATAGCATGTAATATCTTCACCGATATATGCCTGGGTGTCCTTCCCATCCCCATTGTATGGAACCTCAAGATGAAGCTGCGGTTGCGGCTTTACGTGATAGCTATCTTGAACTTGGGATACTTGTGAGTTCACGACATCCGATATTTGAGTAGGTGCTTTGGCTGACTTCATCCTCCCAAGCTCAATCGCCGCCGGAGTCTGCAAGGCAATATTCATGTTGACCACAGGTGGCAGCCCGGACAACACGTTGTACGTCTCATCCCTCCCTTCCTTGTTAGGGATTAGATACCCACTAACATTTCGTCACAGTGACTACTGGGTCCACTTCTGGCAAAAGTAAGCCGTAGCACCTCTACCATCGGTCTGGCCCAGCCCTCACTAACCGATTGATCACAGCCTCCAACTAAACATCGGCATCATCGCCGCCTGCGCCCAATTCCTCCGCCCCCTCCTGGGCCGCGTCCTCAAGCTCAACTCGACGGCCGCCCAGTCGTACCCGCATTACAACAACCAAGAAGGCGGGCGCGGCGGCAAGTACGGTCTCCAGACCATCGGCAGCAGCGCCACGAAGCGGCGGACGCGCCTGGGGAGCCTCAACGTCGACGAGTTCGAGCTGCAGACCAAGAACCTGGAGGAGGAGGATCGCGACTCCGGGGTCGGCGTCGGAGAGAGCAACAACGGCAGTGCGACGAGCTCGCCCGCCACTCGGGCCCGACGCGACCGTGAGGTAGTACCTGTACCTGCAACTGCGCGGCGGCAGCAGCATCGAAGGATATCGGGCAACGGCAATACACACTCGGCGGCAGCATTCTACTCCGAGAGCACGAAGTCGACGCCCGACTCCAACAGCGAAGAGTTCATCCTCCGCAAGTCGGACAAGGAGATGGAGGGCATCGTCTGCAGGAAGGATTACACTGTACAATACAGCGAGAGATAGACCGCCTGCCCCGGTAACTTTACTCCAGTGGCATGCAATGCGATAATTACAGTTTTAACTTAAGGCAAAGATGACTGGCGACTTCAGTTCAGTTTACATGCCAAGCTGGGCTATAGCATGGACGTAGAGTGAGTGTGTAGCAATGGTAATGTGATTATTAAGGGGTAATTAAATGTAGAATAGAAGTAGTGCGAACATCGCATGCGCAAGCGCGAGGTATTGGCTGGATGGACCTGTCAACGATATCCCGAAGCTGACAAATCCCGGAGGTAACATTGCAGGGTCCATCGGTGCCGTAGGGCCAGGACCTGCGGCAACGTTGCCCGCCACTGGCGGTACTGTTGCAGTGTCTTCCATGTTGGTGCTGTGGTTGTTCATGCCTTTCCTCTCCGGAGCCGGCGTCGTCATGGATGTCATTGTCGGTGGCAGCGAGGGAGTCATTGTCGGTGTTAACGTAGGTGTCAATGTCGGTGTCGACTTAGGCGTCGACGTGGGCGTCAGCGTGGGCGTCATCGATGTTTTCATCGCCGGTCTCGACGGTGTCGTCGTAGTCGTCGTGGTAACCGTCGATTGTGTCGGCAGCGGCCAGCCCATAAGGTTAAACACGCTCGTCTCGAACGTGGGGTCGACGGTGGCGCGGCACGGGCCCGGCGTGAAGGTAGGCTGCGCCGTCACGGCGCAGACGCCCGTCGTGGCCGCCTCGAGCACCCTGTGCCAGCGAGGGTCGCCGCCGGGGTACTTCTGCGTCGCTGCGGCGGCGCGGCTCCAGGGCGCCGTGGACACGTAGCTTACCACCCCCATGAGGTTCGGGCAGTTGCCATCGTCGCTGTTGTTGGTGGTCTCGTTCCCCTTTGCCTTTCCTCCTCCTAGTGCAGCGCCTCCTCTGTGACTGCTGACCTTATTCCCGGATATGAGAGAGCGGGGCGGAGGCATGGCGACCTCGTCATCGTCGACGATGGTGAACGGAAGAGTCCCCCGCCAAGCTGCGTGACCATATTCGTACGTGGTTTTGTTGCCGCTGAAGTCGCAGTAGGGCACGAGGCCCAAGCCCCACGTGAAGGTGTAGTTTCCCGGCTTCAACGGCCCCGTGGTCTTGGCGGTAGTGGCCCAGGGGGGAAGAGGCTTCGTCACGTTGACGTCCGTCGCCTGGTCGAAGGGCGACAGCGGCGGGTACGCGCCGCCGCAGACCTGGACCGACACCTCGCCGCGGCGATCCGGCGCCTCCTTCAGCTGCCACCGCAGCTGGAATCCGAAGCGGGCGGCGGCGTCGGCGTTCTGAATCCCGATGACGATCGGGACGCCATGCGGCGAGTTGGCATAGCGGCCTCCCGCGTGCGGGAAGATGAGGTCCGCCTCAATCGTGTTTCCGAGCGAAGACGACGGCGGAGGAGCCGCGGTGGCGCCGACGAGGTGCGAGACCAGCAGCAGATGCGAAAGAACCCAAGCCCAAAGGGCAAAAACCGGCGTCATGATTGAATACGCGGAGGAGATCTGCGAATGGTTACCATGTTGAACAAATCCTGCAGATGTTTTTGTTTGGTCTGGAGTGGGAGCATTGACGGAGGCTCATGACAATCTCAATTGGGGGCGTAGTCGACTCGCTTAGATGGCCACAAGGGGCAAGGGTTTCTGGGAGTGATCCGCAATCAGCCGATTTTCACATGGTTGTTTGAAACTTGGCTCCTTGCAAATCTTCTGCTGGTGGGCGTGGTGGGTAAGGGGAATCCACACCCGTGAGGCAGTCAGCACTTCGATGGGGTTTTAGCGAGGGTTGCTGGACGATGGGCTACAGAGACCTCGTCAATCGCCAATCCAGACCACCAACGACTGGATTGGTCCCGGAGACACAAGGGCTGGAACGCTACAGGACATCACTCATCAATGCCCGCTCAATCAACCGGAAGCTGACCACAGCGGTATTCTACCAGGAGTCCCCGGTGCGGCGAGACAATCACGGTCGTGGGTGGGGCAGGAGGCCGCCATTGCGCAGCGAAATGGACGGCTGCGACAAGCACCGACAATTCCATGAAGATGTTGTCTTCAGGCATATGCCAGCATCCACCCATCCACTAGGTCGTCTACCTACATAGATGTTTTTGGCTGTTGCACTGCAGAGGACGAAGCGGCATCTCGGCCAACCTCGAGTCAGCCCCGGCTCCTCGCGTTCGTCAACCGCCCCTCCAATGAAAATGATTTGCTGATACCAGGCACCGGGATTTGAAATATGCAAATTCCCCCTCTTGCGCCAATCGTATTGAGATGTGGAATTGGGGCATGGCCCCGGGGGTATCTTCGTAGCGTAAGCGATGCGCCCAACGGCCGTCTGTATTCAATCTGATCTAATATGGTCACCCCATGTGCCGCTTCATTTGGCTCATCGTAGTTGCGACACCATGCCGATCTACGGTTTAGATGTGCCATCGGCATCCGCGGCTCCATTGGGACTGGTCAGCAGCGGGATTGGACCCCCAGGAGAGCTAGCAGTTCGCGCCGTCAAAACTTCAACTCCGGTTTCAGTGACGAGCAAGGTATGTTCTGGACGCATGTCAGCTGATAAGGTCATAAGATAAGGAGTTTCTTCGTGCACGCACCGAATTGCGCATTCAGCTTGCCGTCCACGGTCGCATTGGTCCACTTGTCCGGCCAGTAGACCTCGCGCGGTTTGCCGACCGTGAGGATTGGCTCAATGGTGAAGGCCATGCCCGGCTTGCAGATGCCTACAGCCTTGTTCTTGGCATAGTGCGGGATCCAGGGCGGCGGGTGGAACTCGGTGTGTATGCCATGACCGCCCCATGTAGCGATGACGCTGCAGCCCCGGGACTTTGCGTGCTCTTCAATGACACGGCCAAACTCTCGGATGGGCGTGCCAGGCTTGACGATCGCTATCGCCTTGTCCAGCGCTTCACGTGTTGTCTCAATCACCCTGACCGCATCCGGGTTCGCCTTGGCCTTATCGCCGACGTAGTATGTTTCGTTCAGGTCGGCATGGTAGCCCTCGTGGTACAGGGAAATGTCGAGGTTGACGATGTCGCCATCGCGGAGGAGTCGCTGGTCTGGGATGCCGTGGCAAATGACTTCGTTGACCGATATGCAGAGCGATTTCGGGAAGTTGTTGTAGTTCAAGGGAGAAGGGTAGGACTACATTTGAAGTTAGCGGCGCACGGAGTTGAAGGGTTGGTCGCGCTCACATTCCGCTCGACGCACGCATTATGGCAGATCTCGTCAAGGTAGTCGGAAGACACCCCAGGCTTGATAGCGGCAGCTGTGATGTCCAGAACTTCGCGCGATAGCTTGCAGACTTTGCGCATCGCATCTTGGGCTTTCGCGTCGAGGAGGTCGATCTTGGTTCTGCTCAAGCGGTTCTCGGCTCTCGGGATGCCAGTCTCGGACCAGTCGGGGTGGGGGATCGACTTGGGTACGATGCGCCTCGGCGACAGAGGGTATATCGGGCGGACGGTGCCAGGAGGAAAGGTGAAAGTCGGAAAGGGATTGAAGTGGCCTGTAATGGGGTCCGGGTCAGAGACAAGCCCCGGGGTTATGATTCTGTGGATGAAAGCGTCTTGAGGCTTGCCTTGGGCGGACTTGTGGAGAGCCTTATGTTGACTCTTGAGGCATGCGACCCGTCAGTTCCTATACTTCGCAGCGCGGCGTTTGGCAAATCATACCCAGCTCTTCTTGAAGCAGTCTTGGGAGCAGAAGAAGCTGTCTTTGACGCCGAGCTTCAGGCATGTCGGGCACTGCAGATCACCAGCATCCTTGTCGCAGTCGGCGCCGAGGCATTGCTTCTTCGCGCGCGGTGTTTCAGGTGCGTCGTCCGTCATTGCTGGAATGTATTTCGTCGTGCTGGTATATGGGTATTGTCGCGCAAGAAATGTATTTTGTTTTCTACCTGACCAAAGTCGCAAAATCGATCGGCAGCGACCATAGGGCAGGCGGGCACTAAATAAAATAGAAATCCAGGGCGCAAGTTGGCGGGGTCCAACAGGCCGGATTGGCCCCACACGCCCTTCAGAAGACAACAGGAGCCCCGCCTTTCTATCAGAGGTGGTGCGATGGTGTTGGTTGTATGCGCCTGACATGTACATGTGCATATCTCAGAGACAGACCAACTTGATTGAAACAAAGGTACTACCAAACGGTTTGCAGAGTATACAGAATGTCCCTCTTATGAGTTTTCTTCTTGGATACATAGATTGTGTTGCTTGCTAGGTATGCTTTAGTGGATTACAGCAACGCCCCGAAGCTCAATAATGCTTCCTCCATGGACCTGGCTAATTGGTGGAACGTGGCAGAGACCAACAAGCGCAAAGTGTTGAACGTCGATAAACCACCTGGCCAGGTCATCTATAAACGGGAACCACGTATCGAAAGGAATCTCGCCCCGGAGCTTATCCCACCAGATGCTGGCCATATGCTGCGAGATCTTTGCGTCTTCCTCACTGTCGTCGGAACTCAGTGGGCGCCCGACGATGCTGCAGCTTCGTTCCACTTTGGACTTGTCGACCCCAACCCCGATGCTCCTCCAATGGACTGCTTTATACGGACACTTCCTCACTTCAATCGTATCGAAGATGACATCGCCCACCATCGCGCTGGCAGGTACCAGGTAGACAGACTTGTCAGCAAGCCGAGCCAGACGGTACCGCCGCCCTAATCGAGGATCAGCATCCCTACTACGCACCATATACTGCTCGGTCAAGTCCGCAAGCTCCAACTGTGCAGCACCAAGCGCTAACTCCGGTGATGCTGCCTCATCCATCAGGGGACGAATCCACCCATTCCAAAGATAATACCCATCGGAGGTCATATAAGGGTTGTCAGCATTCCCTCGCTTTCGGGTTTTTACAATCGGATATTCGGATGCCAAGGGTAGAATCGAGCTGATCTGCTCAATGAAACCCCAACTCGATGTCGTTTCTTTGGCCCACCACCCGTCAACTTTGGGTAGTGTGAGTCTGCTGTTGAAGACCATGTCGTGTGAGATTGCTGGCGAGGAAGCCTCGGCGTACCCCGTTTCCGGAATCCATGGTGTCTTGAGGGACCCGTCCGGAACCCATCCTGGCAGAGAAGCACGTAGAGGTGAATAAAGCGTAGAAGAGAACAGGCATTTGAAGTGGGCACTCAGGAACTCGTGTACGCCGATGGTATTCAAGACATAGGCAGCCGCTGCAACATACACATGCCGGACCGACTGGCGGTAGTCGACCTGCAGATATGCGCCAATGTTGGCTTGGTCGGACACCAACCCCATGAGCGAAAAGAAGTAGTCGCGCGGATCTGTGGCATGGCTACCAGCACGGGCACGGATGAGGTTCGCCATGGTGCGGCTTTCGCGGTAGGGTGAACGCCGCGTGTCATTCATCGCCAACGGAAGTCTGCTGCATGCCGCCAACTGGCTATCCTGGGAGCTCAGAGAGATGTCGGTGATGACGTCTAAGAGATCCGTCCAGCGCGCCTGCATCCGACCGCATTGCACGCAGGGATCGTTGGACAGCACCAATTCCTGGAGCACCCAAGAGCGTGTAAACCACGGGTGTGAGCAAAATGCCTTGATGCCCTGAACGAGATTTCGTCGCGTGTTCTCCTTTACGGTAGGATGTAACTGCTTTTTGTGCTCTTTCATCCTCGTTTCCAGTTTCTTTTGCCTCCTGTTCATTTCCTTGTATTCGCGTTTCAGATCGCCTGTGGTGTCCTGCAATTTAAGGTGCTCATACTTGTGGTTGCGAGCGGCGTCGAACAGTACATCAAGGCCCGGTTTTGGTAAACCCAAGTATATAAAAGTAGATCCGGCCCCCGCGTAAATGTCTCCCATGAGACGGACTTGGCGGGCGCGCTCTGTCAGGTCTAACTGGTTGATGCACACAGCATCAGCCCAGAGACTCAAAGTGACAGATGTGTGCCGGATGCTACGAAGTGCCGTTGCCAGATTAGCACTAAGCAGCAGCTTTCCACCACTTCCACTCAGGGCCACGGTATCGGTCGGCTGTGGATTCCCCCAAACGTAAGAGATCGCCATGTATCGGTTGACCAGGTCATCGCAGCAATCACGCAGAGTTGTAGTGACCAGCGAGCCCTCCAGAGGCACGCATTCATGTGATGCGGGGTGCAGCCTCAACAGTCTTATGGCATCTGGCTCAAAAAGAGTGGTGTGAATCAACGGGGGCGCCATCATCTCTCGATGCAAAAGTATGGCTTAACGTTCTTATTTGCCCATTATCTATTACACATCCAAGAAATACTACCATAGTGGTAGTCTTATGAACCAAAGCCTGGAATGGGCGCGAAGGCAACCACCTTTGATACCTAGTGTGTGACAGTAGTACATGCATGTCTTTCCTCAGCAGCATGCGTACACTGCCCTAACAAAGGCATCAGGTAGTCTTAGTATTAAATAACTACATGTCGACCTTTAAATGCTTACTGAGTGGCGATGCCAGGGGAAGTCCTATTCCGTTTGATGCAAAGAAATCGGTACTACGGTAGCTGGCGCAGCCGCTCATAGCCAGGCTTTCACTTTTCGAATTGGGCATATCCGTATTACAAGGCTGATTCGATGATTCCGAGTCTTCCGCTGAGAATTGAAGGGTGCTAAAGATTCCAGCCTCAATTCTGAGGCCTCCCTCTCAACATTGGATTCGCGACTCGCCATTGCTGTTTGGCACCGATCCCACATTACCCCTTTCCACATACATACACTATCCAAAGCTGCCATATCCAAACGTAATCTCATTTCCCCATATGATGAAGTCCCACTTCACCAACTTCAGTCGTAGAACTTTTGACTCACACCTGCAATGATCTCACCCTCTCTTGTCTTGACCTCGCCCACTCTGAACTTATGGTCTTTCGCAATCCTCGCGCGCGCCCATTCTGTACATCAGCCATCATTAGCATAGCTCCACACTGCTGAAAGGCCAAGATAATGAAGCCTGCCTAGGTACGTAGCTTACCTTCAGCCGTAACATCATGCGTAAACGTCTCCGTCTGAGCCTGCAACCCGAGCCGCCGGAGCAAGGGGCTCGACACCGGCTTCAGCACAACCTTGGCCTCGGGCCGCGCAAAGTAGATGAGGCTCAGGCGTGGCTTGTCGGCCTGGTCCGGGGGCGGCCGCACGACGCGGTGAATGGTGCTCTTGAGGTAGCCCCCGCTGAAGAACTCGAGCGCGTCGGCAATGTTGACGACGACGGCGTCGGGCCGCGACCGGACGTAGCGCCACTGGCCCTCGGGCGTCTGGACCTGCAGCGATGCGACGGGCTGGTGGAACAGGAAGGTGAGGGTGTTGTAGTCCGAGTGGCCGGGGGTCCAGATGTTGCCCGTTTCGGCGTCCGCCTCCGCGGAGCGCGGGTGGTATTTCATGTAGCGCAGGTACTCCAGCCCCTCGGCCTCGTAGCGATGGCGCCGCACGAAGAAGTCCTCGTCGTCCAGCTCGAGGACGTAGGCGAAGAGGCGGAGCAGGGGCAATAGAAGGTTGTCGTGGATCCGGCGCGAGAAGCCCCGAATCTCGTCGAGGTGGTCAAGGACGAGCTGGGGGTGGGGCCGCTCGTGCTCCGGGGTGAACTTGGGGATGTTGTACATCTCCACAATGTCCTTGTCGTTGGCGCGCTCCTTGTAGCCCCTGAAGTCGCCCTTGGCCGTGTCGCAGGCGAATCGCCGCCGTTCTTCCAAGGGTAAGTCGAATACGTCCCGACAGAGGGCGTACTGTCTGCGGATCTCTTCATCGGAGAACCCGTGACCGGTTACCAGAAAGAAGCCTTTGGGCAGGGTGTGGATTTAGTTAGGTCGAGAACATGCTGACTCTGGTTTTCCACGAACCATTCGTGTTGATAAAGGACAGGACCTGCTTCGCTAGAGCTGCCTTCCCTTCTGGCTTCTCCATCTTGGAGATGTCAAGGGCCTCGAGATTCGCATATTGTACTTTCGTTTCTCGTTAGCCAGGCCAACAAGTCCAGGAACAATCACGCATACGTTTTTCCTGAGTCTCTCTGGGGTACTCGTAAGGGGCGAGAGCCTCTGTTGTTCTAGAGGGAGACATGATGGCAATTGTGCAACATTCAGGTGCACGACGTCAATGTGTTCAAAGCTATTTTTGGGTATCACCTCGGATTCTTTCAAATCTCGAGCTGTGCGGGGTGCCTATTATGACATATCCGCCAGCGCAATGCCGTCTGTTTGTAAGAAGGCCTCGATGCGGGCCCAGTATTGATGGCGTGCTTTGGGGTACTGAAGGCGCACGCCGTTATCATGCACGTGCGATTGGCCGATGGACAAGGGTTCTCGCCGCACCTCGACCTTCCCGGCCGATGGTGTCATTAATCCCGGTGTTTTGGTGGTGAGATTATGATGTTCGTTTCTTGGCTGACGCCCGAGTATCGGTCGCGGCTATCCGACGGTATGTTGACCCCGAAGCGACGAAGAATTCCGATCTCCTTCCGAACTTCAAAGTATCTATTGTTCTGTTTGAGAACTAACCTACGTTCCTTCAATCATTCGACCATCTAAAATACTCAAAATGGAAACGTCTCTTAAGGAGTCATCGGTTTCCGCAACCAACCATGTAACTGTCGACGTGCCTCAGGATACCCAAGAGAAGAAATCAGTGCGCAGACGGTTTCGAGAACTGGTTTGGGACTCATTGGACAGAAGCCCCGAAGAGCGCCGTTTCATCTCGAAGATTGATTTTTACATTTTGACCTGGGCCGGACTGGCTTATTTCAGCAAGAACTTGAACCAAAACAACGTCGGTACGTCCATTACCTCTTTATCTTAGATTTCTACATGGGTACCGAGCTGAATCCCTCTACTAGCCAATGCCTACGTCTCCGGCATGAAGGAGGAGCTCAATGTCATCGGCAATGAGTATCAGACCTTCACCACCATGTGGACCATGTGAGCACAATACTTAGGCAGATGCCACTGGGCTGCTACTGACCATCATGACTGGAAATCAGAGGCTATGTCATTTCCCAGATTCCATCACAGATAATCTGTACCAGGGGTATGTCAGACTCTCTCTCGTCATTGGCCGAGGCTAACAGTTTCCCATTCATCAGTCCGTATCTCTGTCTGGTGCCCGACTTGGGAGCTGCTATGGGTACTCGTGACGTTTGCCACTGCTGCTGTGCACACCTCGCACCACTTATATGCATGCCGCTTCTTCGTGAGTCTGAGAGGGACCTGGGACATGTGACACCGGCGCTGACATCATGGTTCACAGGTTGGGCTGGCTGAGGGGACGTTCTACCCTGCAGTGCACACAGTTCTCGGGGGGTGGTACACAAGATACGGTGCATAACGCCATGTCCGATCATGCCGCACCTGGGATCTGCTAACTTGGAAACTCTCGTAGAACTTGGGAAGAGAGCATGCATTTTCTTCGCCTCAGCCTTTATTGGATCCATGTTCAGTGGTTATCTGGTACGTCGCCACCTTATCGCCTGGGAGTTGAAGCCCACTGACACTTGATCAGCAAGCAGCGCTATATACAGGTATGAACGGGGTCGGAGGTCTATCTGGATGGCGGTGGTTGTTTATATTCGACGGAATCATTACCCTACCAATGGCTCTTTGGGGCAAGTATTTGACCTCTTCTGGCCGGGCTTATGCTAACCGTGTGGGCAGCCTACTACGCCCTGCCTGATCTGCCAAGCAATACGCGAGTTCGATGGCTTACGCCCGAGGAGAAGCAACTGGCACTGGATCGCATGAAGAGGGCCGGAAAGCAGTTGGATGAGCCCTTTACATTAATTGGACTGAAACGCATCCTGGGGAAGTGGCACTTCTGGGTCTACACTGCCTACTACACGTATGTTGCAGACTACCTCTGGCATGTAACTTCGAAGCTTCTAACCATACTTAGGTTCTTCATCTGCAGCGAAAACATCGGGACTTACATGAACCTTTGGCTGAAGAGCCTCAATCGGTGCGTGTTGTCCATATCATTTCGTGGCTACAGCTCAAGTCCTAACTTGAACAGCTACACGGTACCTCAAATCAACAATTTCCCCACAGTAACCAACGCCATCACCATCGTGACTACGCTCGCCTACGGTTGGGTCAGCGACGGCCTCCAGATCCGAGCTCCCATTGTCTACTTCTCCCTCACGGTGTGCTTCTTCGCGGCCATGAACCTGGCGATATGGGATGGTGTCCCCTTCGGTCTGAAATGGGCTTCGTTCTACATGACTGGGTAATTTATACGCCCTCACTCCGTGAGCGTTGGTTGATATACTGACATTAGCCTTTTAGTTTTGCTCAGGGGTCAGGGCCCATCTTCCTTGTAAGTCAGAAACACACTACATTGGCCATATCCAGGCAGCTTTCGACTAATCACACACCCAAACCTACCCAGACCATGGTGAACGAACATTGCGCCGGAGACAGCCTCGAGCGCAAGTTCATCCTCGGAACAACCAACTCTATCGCGTAAGAAGCAATCACCGCCGCACTAATCGCGGGGGGAAACCACATCCATCATCATTGCTGACCCTGAATTGATATTAGCTACGCGTTCAACGCCTGGATCGCCCTGGTCACATACAACACCACCTACGCCCCGCGCTTTCTGGTGGGAAACTCCGTCACGGCCGGCTTGATCATATGCGCCGCCATGACCCTGACGGCCGCCGTCTTGCTCCAGAGGCGCGATCGTCGTGCGTATACCCATCTACATACTGACAAGATATCTGATCCCGACTGCTGACGCGAACACACAGGTCACGGAAAGGGGGAGTTTCCCGTTGCGGGTGACGTGATGGGCGATGATACCAGAGAAAGAGATACGGCTTAAGTCTATTGTCACCGTAAAGGCCGCACCGAGAGACCCGATGTCTGTTTTCCGTAGCTTAGTTGAGATACGATGGTGCGGATGAATAGTAATTAATTATTATGATTTCCAAGTCATTCGTACTCTGCTCCCAACAACGCCCGCCCGCCTCGTGACCCTCATAACGACCTCCCGATCGGGCGTCGCCATCCCCACCACCGTATCCTTCCGCTCCCTCGGCAAGACGAACGTCTCGCCCGGCCGCGGGGCCACATCCAGAGCGGAGAAGAGCCGTATGGCCACCGTGATGGCCATATTGGTCGCCAAGAACCGCCCCGGGCAGACGGTGCCAAACAAGCCGAAAACGCGCAGTTTCCTCTGTGCCTCCGGGTCTAACTTGCCCTCCTTCAGGAACCGCCCGGGTCGGAACTGGTCGGCGTCGTCGCCCCATATCTCCGGGTCGAAATGGTGCGGTGTGAGGGGCGCCAGGGCGTAGGATCCTTTGGGTAAAAAGTAGGTGTCGGCCAGGGTCGTGTCTTCCCGCACGTACCGGCCCGCGAGGAAGGTGCCGTGGAACCGCAAGACTTCGAGCCACGTCGCTTGCAGCAGGGGACACGTTTCGGAAATCTCCGACAGGTCCATGACCCCTTCCTTGTCGTCGCTCCCGGCCAGTGCAGTATCGATTTCCTGGCGAACCGAATCCAGCAGGTCTTGGTCGTTGAGGATGTGGTAAACGTACCACGTCGTCGCGCTCATGATGTTGGGTCCCAGGCCGGCAATGAGCAGGAGCTGGTAGTCGGTCCAGCCCTCGGCCGGCGCCCCGTGGCTCTGGCACAGCCGGCGGATCCGGTCCAAGAAGCCGTCCGCGATCTTCTCATCCTGTGTTTCCTGACATGACAGCTGCGTTAGTCGCTCGCGGACGATCCTCCTGGATTCCAGCAGGCTCTTGTCGATGAACCACGTTGCCGGATTATTGAGCGCACGAACGTTGAGTAAGAAGTGGCTGGGTGTGTGTTAGTAACGACGTAATAAGCTGATGTGGGGGATGGGAACTGCATATACATACCGTAGATGCGATAAGAAGTCGGCGTCATGAAATGGGCCATCGTTGGCTCCCCAGATGACCTTGCCGACTGCACCGACTAGACATTTGAAGATACAGTCTTCGATATTGATATCTTGGGTAGAAATCTTCTTTCTGTCGAGTTTGGTCAGCATTGGGCTCTGGATGCAAAGAGGGTTCAAGAGACGTACAAGTCAGCTTGGATGTAGCCATCCACCGTTTCGGCGTAGTATCGAAGCCTGACGCCAGGTATGAACTCCTCGCGAAACATACGTGAGGCATGCTTGCCAACCTGCCGGCTCGCCTCTTCCTCCTCCTGCAGCAGAGTCGAAGAAAACTTGCCGAACCCCAGGCTCTTTTGGAACATGTCCAAAGCCAGGGGGTTCAAGCCGACATTCTTCAACTTGGGCAGGTACTTGGCGAGCTTCGGTTGGATCAAAGTGACTTTGGCCGTCCCAATCCAGACAGTGAAAATGGGCAACTTTGTTGACTGGCTGTTTGTGTGCTCATCAGCTGTGCTTGTTCTATTTAGTGATGAAATTTGGAGTCTCGACTTACCAAAGCTGGGTGAAGTAGCTAGAACCCTCTTTGGCATAGTGTAGAAGGGGCCCTAGAACTGGAACATGGTGTGAGACTGACACGGGGGTGATGAGAGAGCCATGCCCGATGACAGAACCCTTCTGGGGGTTAGCAGCTTTAGCACGGATCAAACATAATACCGCGAGCAGTATTAACGTGAACGGCAAATAGCCAGGCAAGGCAAGCAGTATGACAGACATCGCTGAAAAACTTTGGAAGGTCCAGAAGAACCCCTAGCAGGTCTGGTGGCTTGGGTATACTACTGCTATAAGCCAGTTTATCTTTTCAAAAGAAGGGGCGGACTGCCGCCGAGTCTAGAACACCAATCCGGTAGACCAGCAGCTAGATCGGGGCCTGGATGGTGGCAGCTGAAGGCTGGACTCGGCTAGGCCAGGAACTATCTCACCCAGCTGAATGGGCGGACAAAAACGTGGCGCTGGGCTTCGGAGCTGATGTGCCTGACTAGAGAGATGGGGTTGCTGCGAAGCTAATCTGGGGTTGGCAAAGTCTAGAGACCTGATTGGCTTGTCGGACCCAAAACGGGGTTAACAGTGCCGGCCAGCCAATTCTACCCGCCAATAGCGTGTACGTGATTGCGCTAAGACAAAGCGCTATGGTAAATTGCAGACTAACTAAGGGTCTTGAGCAGTCGACATGCAGACATGCAGACTAGAGAATTACTTACATGATGAATGGCGAATTCACGCAACGGGCGAATTCGCTATTAGTACTTCGAGGATTCCCGCGGGAATTTCGGGAGAAACTTCGTCGAATCTTCGCAATCAACCACCCGGAACAAAATCCCAAGCCAACCGGACCGTCAAAGCCATGCATTTCTCCTGGCGCCGCGCGATACCCGCCGCCATCCTCTTCCTGGGTGCGGCGGCGGCGACGAAGTACGAGCACTCGCCGTTCGAGAGCGGCTCAGCCATGACAACAATGGTCATCGCAGACAGGTAGGTTCGTTCAGGTCATCTATCTCCCACAGCAAGCAACAATGCTGTGATCCAAAAGCCATGCTAATTCTGTTGCACCAATATTAGATGCTCAGCCGGCATATTGGCCCCCACAAGAGCCCCCGGCCGCGCCGCCCGCCTCGCCGACTGCGCGGCGCTGAACCAGTGGACCGTCACGCCCCCGTCCAGCGTAGTCACCGAGACGATCCGGTCCCAATTCGTCGACTACACCGCCACCACCAGCACGGAAACCCTCATCATTATCGCTACTCCCACGACCCCGGCCCCGCGTGCAAAGCGGACCGACGGCCGCGTCACCGCGACGGGTCTGGACGGGACGGTGACGGTGCGGCCCACCGCCATGCCGGCCTACGCCTCGCGGCACTGCGGCTCGTACGAGGAGTACTTCAGCGCGTGCAGCGCGGGCGGCGTGGCGGCGGCGACGGTGACGGCGCCCGCGGCCACGACGACGGCGACGGAGACGGTGGTGATTACCCGTCTTGGCAGCTACATCTTCACCAAGTACCTGGGCGTGCCCTTCCCGTCCGTGCTGATCCCGTTCGAGATACCGATCGCCTCCACCATTGCGACAGTCAGTTGAGGGCGGCCTCCAAGGCGCTTACATGCGTGCGTGCGTTGGGGATGGTGTTCCGTGAGCTTGGTACGGACAATTACTACTACTAATAACTTACTTCGAATGTACATAATTCACACCTAACGAATTAATGAACTCACGATCTACAAAAACTGCATGGCACGATATATTAAGTCTTGGTACGTGTTGGGAACCAGGTGTATGGCATTATGACGCAACGGGTAACCTGCTGTTTGTGAGTCGAGACACTTGTTATGAATCAGAGCAACTGTTGATACAAAATGACAGAAAGTCGGTAACAGTCATCCTCACTAGAAACCAAATGCATCTCACCATTCCAAGTGGCAACACCAACCTGGCCCTCATGAGGAATTGGCAGTGCCTGTCCCGGATACGGTGGCGGGCAAAACGCTGGGCAAGGTGACGAGAATTAGGTGGCTGGCCACTTGTCACAATCGGTGCTGTACTTGGATTGGGGAACTAACAATGCAAGGAAAGCTCCAGCGCAAAGCGATTGTGCTCAGTTCCAAAGCTGTCAGGATCGTGTCAACCTCAAGCGTGCCCAGAAGCGGCTCATCTGGGTCGACGCCCTTCTCTTGCACTGGCTGCAGATGGTCCAGTGGGAAGGAAGCCTGGAGTAGTGCCTCCAGCTTCTGTAGCTTCCCCCATTTGGCAATGTACTCGGGGGACAGGCTGGGAAGATGGATAAGCCAGCATGATAAGCATTTGAGATACAACCCCTCACACTTATAGCACCTTAGCAGGAGGAGCTGTTGCACGGCCGAGGGGACCACGGGGAGTGGAATACAGTACAACCTCGTGGTTCACTGGCCAGCTGGTAAAGGGCACCTATGCCTCAAATGCAAAATAGGACTCGGGCAGGGCCCGTCCGTTTTTTTGTTTTGGAGGTCCCGGCTTCGATCTCGATTGTTTACACATCACAATCCAATTTTATCACACCATTCTTGTTACGTTTTTCAGTCAATTAAGTGATTGTATTCTTGCCCTTAGGGCGCATTACTCTTAATTAAATGATCTCCTACGATACAATCTCCATCCCATGCAGTTCATACCAAACAGAACGTGACTGACCCGTGAGTTTGCAGTGAGCAGGCAGTCTTCTCTCTCTAGATTTTCGCCACCCGCACAATCACTCTGCGCCAAGTTGCCAGGGCCGGTGTACCGTCATCCACCACCCGAAGCATGATGTGAATATCCCTCCCCTCGGCACCTTCGGGAACCACGAAGCGTACATCCTGCGCCGTGGCGTCGTCCAAGGTAATGGCGTCGACCCACCCGACGCCCACGACGCCCGTGTCCTGCGACCACGCGTAGCTCAGCGCGTCCCCATCCGGGTCCGCGGTGCCCTCCCCACTAATTGTCACCTCAGCCCCCGGAGCCGCCTCCACTACAGCGACCTGGTGGGAGCTGTCGCCGTTGACCACCACCGTGGGGTTCCGATTCCCACTGCCGGTCGTAGCCCACTCGATGCGGGAAACGAAGTCGTTCATCTGGTCCTGCACGGTTCTCGAGATGGCTTCCCTGCACCGCGCGGCCGCATCGTCGTCGCGCGCGTCCATGTAGGCCCGGGTCGTGTTGTCAAAAGACAGCGCGTCGACGAACCGGCCCCCGAAGCCCCACTGCGACGGGTCTTCCGGGTCGTTCACGCCCGGCCAGGCGTACACCCAGCTGGACGTGTCGCCCTCGACCGTGTACTTGTAGTTAGGGTAGATGGAGCCCAGCGCCCCCTTGCCTTGAACCCCGGTCTGATACTGGGACCACCTGTCTCTGGTTTGCCGACCGAGGTAGCGCCAAGCCGTCTCGCTCCAGATGTAAAACAGCTTGGAGCCGAACGTCTTTCGCATCCAGGTCTGCGCCGTCTTCGGGACGTCGGTGTAGTCGTCATTCGGGTAGAAGGCGCGGTCCTGGTCCGTGATGGTATTGATGCGGACCCGAGACAGGAACGCGTCGACCTCGTCGGTGGGGCGCGTCTTCTGGACGTCCCAAAGCGATTGGGCCAGGGTGTTGCCGCTACCCCAGAACGAGACCCACACCGGCCTCGCGTACGGGTCCTCCCGGTCGATAACCGAGGTAACGAGCCGGCTGCCATTCGTCGCCTTGTCGTCGCCCACGCCCCCCATGCCGCGCGTGGTCTGGCCCTCGGCCACGACGCCGCGCAGGTAGGCCGGGCTGGGCCAGTACCCCACGAATTGGTCCGTCTCGTCGTCCAGGAACGCGGTCTGGCCGCTGCGCTTCATCAGGTTGGGCAGGTCCTTTTCGTAGGCGTCGATGACGTCGAAGATGCGGTACATCTCGGTGCTGTTGTCGAGGTTCCAGCCCGTCACGGCGACGATGCCGTCGATCTGGAACATGTCGGCCACCGCCAGCAGGTGGACCAGAGACTGCATGTCGTCGGGCTCGACGTCGGACCCGACGACGTCCGTCATGGCGATCATTCGAGGCTTCGGTGTTGTCGCTGAATCAGCGCGAGCTCCGGGGCCGTTGTTGCGGCCTGTGAGAGCTGGCATTGAGACGGGGGTAGCTGTTGTCGTCAAAGCCATCAGGCTGAGGCAAAATAGGCCCAACGTTTTCCAAACTGACCTCGCCATCTTGACCAAGGTGTAATGAACGGTGTGGTTTTGGGGGATCGGAAAAGATGACAGCACTAAGTAACCATCGCCTTGGGAGCTGATTCGCAACCCATTTTATAGCTCGGCCAAGTCGCGAAACCTCGGCCCCCTTCGCCAATCTACAGCAGATCCACACTCTCCATCACGAGCCGGTGGGGGAGGGGGCTCTCCACGCGGGGTACCGATCAATAGTCGCGTCTTTTGCGGGGTGGGTGGGAATACTCCAGATCGTGGGGAAGGGCCATCTCCACAACTCACTTCTCGCAAAGGATATGCGGCAAGCGGTAGGTGATCATCAACCTCACGGCGACTCGTTGTTGGGGTAGTGTTGCGTCAGTAGCAAGGATACTCCACAGCTGCCCTGGCAGAAGGGCCTTGGCGCTTGGGATTCATGACCGAGGTGACATGGATCTTGACCGGCGGTGAGAAAAGGCAGTGGAGCAAGAATATTCAGGCTAAATAGGATGGCTATTTAAGAAGAATAAAACAATACCCAGCTTAGCTATGTAACGTTAAAAACGTAGCTTTCAACATTAAGTCACGAAAGACTTGATGAACTTATAATGACCAGTCGGATCCCGCAGGAAGAGAAGGTTGGGTTCATGGCGACGGGGTCTAACTGTGCAAGACGATGCGCATCTCCGAGATCAAATGCAACGTAGATTAACTGTCAGCGTCGTAGTGCAGATAGTATGAACTCCATTATAGGCTTCCAATTCGTCGGTTTCGGCTTGGCTGGGGCTGGGCGGGTGGTCTAGACCAGAGCGTCGAGTGGACGCAACGTGCCGCTTAAATTGGCTGTTTGCGCGGCTGAGCCCAGTGATTGGTTTTGTTTACCATGATGTGTAACGATTCCGGCATGGTCCCGGCCATTGCAGCGGCACACTGCTGCTGACATGCATATTTACGCCGTATCCCGTCACGAGAAGTGAAAAGTCCAACAGCCCCTCAGGCACCAAAACACGCATGTCGGGTTCTCTTGCCGCCATGATTTGATTCGAAAAGGAAGTCCCAACGACAGCCGATGGCTCGTGGGCAGGTTGCTATATAAGGTGCATCATCCTAGAGAATCTCTATCCATCACCATTTTACTCCTCATCATCACCCTATTCTGAATAATTGCTATTGTCTTAATCAGTAGGTCAACTATGATGGCATACTCTTGGCTCCGCATCTTCGGCATCGTCGCTCTACTTAGCAACAGTGCCTCCTCCGCAAGCACGGCTTCAAGCAATGTCCTCAAAACGGATGTCGTTATCGTAGGCGGCGGCGCCGGCGGAGCTCACGCGGCTTTGAGACTTAAGGATATGGGGAAAAGCATTGTTTTGATTGAGCAGGAAGACATCCTAGTGAGTACTAACGCCACTTTGCCATCGACTACACGCACGCCAACCAATCTAAACCATGTGGTCTAGGGCGGTAACGTAGACAGCTACTCGCCTCCAGGCACCAGCAACTCCATGGACTTCGGCGTCTTCTCCTTCGTAGACTATGCCGGAGCGACCGCGCTGTTCGAGCGTCTGAACATTTCCACCGCGCCGCCCTCGCGGGTCCGCGCCCCGACCAAGTACGCCGACTTCGCCACGGGGGAGCCCATCCCAGGGTACACGGCGCCCGACAGTGCCGCCGCGAGGACGGCGATGGAGAAGTACTTGGTCATCTGCGAAAAGTACGAGGACATGCTGGTACCCGGGCTATGGAACTTCCCGCCCGGCGACGCCGTCCCCGAGGACCTTCTGATGCGCTTCGGGGACTTTGTAGAAACATACGGAATTGTGGATGCGGTACCCCAGATCTACTCGGTCACCGGCTTCGGCCTCGGTCGAATGGAGGACGAGCTGACCATGACGGTGATGCAAGGGTTCGGGGCCCAGATGGCGCGCTCCATGTTGGGTCGGCAGGACAACTTCGTCACGGCCTCGCACCGGAATCAGGACGTGTACGACGCCATGGCCCGGTTGATCGGCGACGAATCCATCTTGTACGAGACGAAAGTCGTGCATTCAGTACGAACACCGGACGACGGGGTCATCCTAACGGCCCAGAACCAGAGGACCGGCGAGGAGACGACCATCCACGCCGCCAAGCTGCTCATGGCCATCCGCCCCGTCGGCGAGGAAGCCATGCGACCATTCGACCTCGACTCGCAAGAAACGGACGTCTTCTCCAAGTTCGACTACGTGCACGTATACGCGACCCTCGTGCGCCACCCGTCACTGACGGCCGGCAACACCAGCGTCACCAACCTGCCCGCGGCCGTCGCGCCCGCCAACTACCTCGAGACGCCGCGGCTGCCCTTCCTCGGCAAGTTCGAGCTGCAGGACAACACGGCCGCGGGGCTCGAGAGCGGGGTGTTCCGGTCCCTCGTGATCGGCACCAAGGACTTTGGCTACGCCGACGCCCGGGAGCTGCTGCAGTCCTCGCTGGACCGGCTGATTGAGCAGGGTGTCTTGCCCCGTTCGTCATCCGAAGAAGAACAGCAGCCTGTCGAGATAGTGGCGATCTCGGACCACGGCCCGATGGCCCTGCGCGTTTCGGCCGAGGAGCATAGGAGAGGCTTTCACCAGAGGCTGTATGCGCTCCAGGGCCATCGGTCGACTTGGTGGACGGGCGCGGCGTTTTCGAGCCACTTTCAGACCATCATCTGGGAGTTCAACGAAGGTCTCTTGTCGCGGATGCTGGGAGGCAAGTAACACGAAACAATTAAGCGTGGGATATCATCACTAGATGTCAAAATGGAGGCTATTGTCTTCTGATCTCGGTAGCCATAATTACAGGTTGAAAGGAGAAAGCGCTGTTCTGGGGCCCGAATTTGGCAAGCGCGGGATCCCATTTTACGGGATGTAGGAATCTGGCAGCTGCCGACGTTACACGAGAAGGTGCAGGGTATGCAACAACACCACGTGATTTGAAGTGCTTTTTGTTTCCATGTGATTCATCCACTGCGCGTGTCTCATCATTGTAACTCCAACAAACTCATGATTGTACCCGCACTCTCACCGTCCTCTTCTAGCTCTCTCCATGGAGTCCAACCCCACTACCGACCTGCCTGTCCTGATCATCGGAGCCGGAGTCGCCGGCCTCACTCTGGCGCAAGGCCTCCGACTCCGGTCCGTCCCATTCCGCCTTTTTGAGCGTCATGCACAATCGCACAAGGCGCAGGGCCACCGCTTTCGCATCTCGGGACAAGGCCGAGCGGCCCTCAACAGTGTTTTGTCGCCCCAGCTCCAGAGTCTGCTGCAACGCTCAGCCCCCGAGATCGGCTCCGCGCCGCGCTATGTCGACGCAAGGAAACTCGAGTTTCCCGACCCCCAGCCCGCGGATCCCGAGGCAATGCCTCTGGATCGAAGTTGGATCCGCGCATTGACCCTGCTGGGCATCTCCGACGCCGTGGAGTACGAGAAGGCGTTCGAAGCGTACGAGATTGTCGACGGGCAGGTCCAGGCCAAGTTTGCCGACGGCTCCGTGGCGCGTGGGCAATTCCTGGTCGGCGCCGACGGCATTCAGAGCAGGGTGCGCAAGCAGCTCCAACCAGACCGGAAGCTGCTCGACCTGGAGCGCTGCGTCATGTGGGGCCGCACCCCGCTGACAGAAGCCGTGCGGGCAAGACTACGATCCGAACTACTGAGCTGGTGCATGTATCACGACTACGACGCCAATGTCCAGGCCGTGGTGGACCCGATGGTATGGCCCGAGAGCGGGCTGCAGGAGCTGGGGGACAGACTGCCCGAGTTCTCCAACTACGTGTATTGGGTCGTGTGCACGGCGCCCGGTCAATACTCGGCGGCGCTGCCCAAGACGACGCAGGAGAAGGAATATTTCCTGGGGCAGGTGACCCAGGCGTGGCATCCCGACCTGAAGCTTTTGTTCGATCTCGCTGCGCATGAGTTGTCCGCCTGTGCACCAGTCCTGTCGAGCAAACCCGACATCGAGCTTCGACTGGCGGGCCAAACTGGGCGGGTGACGCTCGTTGGCGATGCGGCGCACCCCATGAGTCCGATGGGTGGTTCCGGAGCCGACACGGCCATTAGGAACGCAGCGGACTTGGCATTGACCATTGCCGAAAAGGGCGTCACCAAGAAGGACATGATGGAGTACGAAGCAAGGATGGAAGAGAGAGCAAAAGCGAAGGTGGAGCATTCGTTCCGGGGCGGTCAGAAATTCTGGCACGGAAAGGAATGGACCGAATATGGCGCAGCTGGTATATAAGTTTGATTAATCTCAAGGACTATACCCTAGGCGATAATTACTGCACTGCATTATCATCTTTCTCCGGAATTGTGACCGACACCCTCCTTAATCTCCATTAACACAGGTCAGGATACACAGGGTCTTGTTCCCAATGTGGACAGTTTCACATCCACCCAGGCATCGTCGATGGACCGACGCAGTTTGCCGGCTTCGTTATGAGTGGCCTTGTAGAACAGGTCGAGAACGAGTGGATGCCATCTTTGGAAGTGACACTCTAATGGTGAGTGATCAGCTGGAGCTTTGTGGCTTGGAATATGCGCTCCCGGCCCAGTCTGACACGCCGACAGGGTGGTAAACAAGTAACAGGAAAGGGATTTCTCGAACTTGCTAAGAACGATATCTCTGTTGGCTCAGCGGCAGACTCGGGCAGCTTCACAATCACTAGTGTCTACCCAGTGTTCTCATTCCTGAACGATGCGATTATTCCAAGTCTACTCCCGCTTTTTCAGTGGACCTAAACTCTTCTCTTGAACACCCATCCTGTCTTGGACTTGACCAACCTCGAGAATGAGTTCTTCATTCACCCCCTCTAGATTGCCGTAGCTATCGTTCATCGAATCAAAACTGCTAAATGGAACTCCTCTGCACTGCCCTCTCATTCACGAACCCCGGCTCCGGGCTGTCCCAGCTGTAGTCCTGCCACTCGCCCAACGCGGGCCACAAGACCTCGCGCACCAGCCTATCCGTGCGGCGGATCCTGTCCCCGCTCCCCGACGGCGTGGCCGCGCCGTCGTGCGAATCCAGCGCCTCCAGCACTCCCTCCCACTCGCGCACCGTCTCCTCCAGCTCATCAACCGACGTGACCCCCATGACGCTGCCCCCGACCGTCGTGGTAGTGGCAGCGCCTTGCGGGCTGCAGGGCAGCTGGATGCCGACGCCAGCGAGCGCCCCCACGCGCGCCCACTCGTAGAGCGACCAGCGAATGGCCACGGCCTCGAGCCGCTCGCCCGCCGCGGCCGCCTTGTCCGCGAGCGTCTTGCAGGCCACGCGGAGGGCCGGCGGGGACGGATGCCACTTGGCCAGCGGCGAGCCCCCCGACGCGGTCTCCGGGTCCGGCGGGATGCCCGTCGACGTCAGCAGGCCCATGTTCAGCATGCTCGCGTTCAGCACCACGTCCACCCCGGCGGACTTGAGGCGTCGGACGGGGCTGCCGTCGTCCACGACGCCCATGACCTCGGCCCGGGCCAGCGAGCAGTTCTGCACCGTGAAGTGGCCGTAGCTGAGGACGGCGTCCAGCGGGGTCCCCGTCTCGCGCAGCACCGTCTCGGCGAGGTCGCACAAGACCAAAACGGGGAACCCGCTGATGCCGACGGCGCGGACCTGGGGGATGCGGCGCAGCTCCGCGACGGCCTCGAGGACCTCGCGGGGCGAGACGAACTCGACGTCGTGCAGGTACACGAGGTCCAGGTAAGGGGTGTGCAGCCGCTCCAGGCTGCGCCGGACGCTGGACCGGATGTGGGCGGGGGAGTAGTCGAAGACGCGAGGCGCGATGCGGCCGGCCTTGGTGATGATGCAGTACGACTCTCGCGAGACGCCGGATTCCTGCGCGGCCGCCAGGGCGTCGCCCAGAAGCAGCTCCGAGGGGCCGTAGTAGGGCGAGGTGTCGAAGGCGGTGACGCCTAGCTCGAGCGCGCGGGACACGATGCGCCGGTAGGGCATTTGTAGGGGGTCGGCGACGTATTGGGTGTTGAAGGTGGCCGTACCCAGTATGAGAGGAGGCAGGCGCTCACAGAGCGGGCGGGTCTGATGGTTTGTGGCGGCTTTTTCCATTGTGGTGATTTACTTCCAGCGGTTTACTCTCTATTGGACCAAGTGTATGCGTATAGATATGCAGAAGGTGTTGTTCGGGATGGCTTAGAAAGTGTCTTTTGTGGTCTGGGCCTAGGTGCTTATCAGCAGGATGCCGTTTGCGTGCGAGACATGACTGTTTGTTACGAGACGGGACAACAGAACTATGTACATGCATCTGATTGATGATATGATTACTGGTTGATATGTTTTAGCCAGGGAGTTTGATCTTCCATGGCGCATGTCCTATAGCATAGCTGTCATTGTTTGACAGGCAAACGTTTCTTCTGACAAGGTCTTGTTTCTTCTTGGCAGAAGCGGTAAATGGCTGAAGCGTCGCTGACTCGCTCTCGTTTCTTCTAGATGGAGACACAGAAATAGATGCAACCCGGCGGGTCTACCCTTGTCCGTGGGTAGTGGCAAGTGCATGCAGCAGCACATGCGGGTCGATCTGGAGATCTCCGGACCCCTACCCCTGATCAAACACTGATGCGCCAAGACCTGGCCGACATGGATCCCACACAGTGTGTTTCTCCCTTTCGCATTCTACATACGTTACTCACTCCCTCGCTACAAAGACGGGTAAATGTCATCCCATCTGTCTAAGCACCATTGAGGACGGGGCATCCCAAACATCTATTCTGAGCATCGGAAAACCCGCGTCCCGCATGACACGATGCGACACCGCCTAGCTCATCGAAACTTACCAAGAGAGGCTTTCTCAGTCGCCAGGCTCTTTCAATGCGAGTGGCTTTTCCCATACCCAGTTCCCCTCACCACTGGTTGAAATTGATGGATGCTTCGCACATATTCGCATGCAAACAAACAAACAAACAAAAACCCAACCAGACTTCGTCCCCTTGGTCGCATACGGCAATTTCCATAATACCACACAAACAAGTTCGCTGAGCGATATTGTTAAAAAAATGGCCCCCTCGTCTTCGTTGCCCACTGCGATGGACCCCCAAATCCAGACCATCATCGACGACGTCGTCGGCCAAAGCGGCGTGCCCTTCCGGGCCCGGCGCGCCCACACGCACGCGACGTGGGCCAAGACCTTCTCGTCGCGGCCGGAGCTGTACCTCGAGCCCGAGACGCAGGAGGAGGTGGAGCAGGTCGTGCGGCTGGCCCGGCTGTGCCGGCGGCGGCTCGTCCCCGTCGGGCACGCCCACTCGCCCTCGACGCTGACGTGCACCAGTAACTGGATGCTGAGCCTCGACAAGATGAACCGGATCCTGTCCTTCGACGACGCGACGGGCGTCGCCACCATGCAGGCGGGCATCCGGCTGTTCCAGCTCAGCGACGAGCTGGCGCGGCGGGGGTTCGCCATGCCCATCATGGGCAGCGTCAACGAGCAGAGCATCGCGGGCGTCATCAGCACGGGGACGCGGGGCAGCTCGCTCAAGCACGGCCTGCTGTCGGAGAGCATCACCTCGCTCAAGATCACGCTGGGCAGCGGGCAGACGGTCGCGTGCTCCGCGACCGAGGACCCAGACCTATTCCGGGCGGCGCTGCTGTCGCTGGGCGCGCTGGGCATCATCACCGAGGTGACGTTCCGGGCGGTCCGCTCCTTCGCGCTGCGGTGGGACCAGCGCATCGACACCGACGCCCGCGTCCTGGCGACCTGGGACACGACGCTCTGGACCCAGGCCGACTTCGTGCGGGTCTGGTGGCTGCCGTACACGCGCCGCGCCGTCCTCTGGAAGGCCGACGCCGTGCCCCAGGCCGACCTCGACAGCGGCCGCGAGGCGCTGCGCGACCCGCCCGTCGGCTACTACGACGGCGCCCTCGGCTACCACATCTATCACAACCTGCTGGCGCTGGCGCGGTGGGTGCCGCGCATCGTGCCCTGGATCGAGTGGTTCGTCTTCGGGCTGCAGTACGGCTTCCGGAACGGCGAGTCCACGCGGACGAGCGCCGTCCAGCCCAGCGCGAAAGCCTTCTGGATGAACTGCCTCTACAGCCAGTACGTGACCGAGTGGGCCATCCCCCTCGCCCGCGGCCCGGAAGCCCTAGCCCGTCTGGGCGCCTGGCTCAACCGGCTGCAGCCGGGCGACCCGGGCTACGTGAAGCACGGGATCCCCTTCAGCGCCGAGGGCGTCTACGTGCACTCGCCCGTCGAGGTGCGCGTCTGCGACGGCCGCGCCCGCACCACCGGCGCCGCCCGGCCCTGGCTCGACTCCACCGTCAAGGACGGGCCCACGCTCAACATCAACGCCACCATGTACCGCCCCTACCTGCGGGATCCGCCGGGGCTGGAGCGCTGGTTCGCCGGCTTCGAGTGGCTGATGCGCGACCTGGGCGGGCGCCCCCACTGGGCCAAGAACTTCGGCGTCTCGGCCGAGGAGCTGGCCGACTGGTACGGTGACGACCTGACGCAGTGGCGGCGCGTGCGCGACGCGGCGGACCCGGACGGGCTGTTCGTGGGGCCCTGGCACCGCCAGCACGTCCTCGATCCGGCGGCGCCGCGGTACCCGGCTGAAGAGCGGGAGACGGGCAGGGTGAGCGCGGGGGCGCAGACGGGGGTGACGGTGTTGGGGGACGTGCAGACGGTCAAGGCCGGGGAGGCGGCGGTCCACAGTCGACAGGACTCGGGCGTGTCAGCCGTGCAGTAGTTGATTAGAAGTCAGATCGCGAGATACATATTGCGCTGTGGAGTAATCATGTCAATGTTCATTTTCTTCGAGCAAAAAAATAACGATGTTCCAACGATGCCCGTGAATTCAATGTAATCGACTTTTCTTGTGCTAGATTTGCATTGGGCCTTGCTTTGGCAGTTGTGCCATTGCCGCCGGCGATGCTAACGATGGTTCATGAGTAAGGCATCTGATCTCATGCCTCGACAATTACTCGCACATATTGCCTATTCGCGCTCATATTAGTTACTAATGCCAAGAATACTTTATTGCTTCGCCAAGAGGCCGTAAGTTAATTACACGTGGAATAAATTTATGTCGACGTCATATCAGCCGAAATAGCTTATTCAAAATATGAGTCTCACGTAGCTAAGCTTTCGAAATGCAACATGTTCATCGAATGAAGTCTGGGACGGGGGCAGCTCTCGGCGTCGCACAGGGATGGTGCTGCTTACCGCGTTAAAGTCCGAGGCCGAGGCCGAGGGTCTAGACCCCTCATCGTACGTTGCTTGCGCTGCTGAGTCGGATATCTCCATTCAGGCTTGCAGCTCGCTCTGGTACATGACTCGCCCCATCCACTCGTACATGCCCAACTTTGAGAGATTGGCCAATAGACGGGGCCCGTTTCATACTTCAGACCGAGATCGAACAAACCTCAGTGGGAGCTACTCCTAAACATACAATGGCCGTTTCCATTAGACAAGTTCCCATAACAAGAAACATTGAACAACATTCTAATGGTATTCCATTGAAATAACTACATCAGTTACGTTAGGACTACTTGCATGCCATTACCATTTTACTGATGTAAATGTAACCAGCACGCACGCCGTTGATCTGAAGTGGGAAACGACTGAAAATAGTCCGTGTGGATAAAAGAAAACTCCAAAGCTAGAAATGCAGATACGTACATGCATGTACCACCAGAAGCTCTCCACCCCCAAAGTAACCCAATCTCATCGGCAACTACCGAGCCTGCGAAAACTGGACCACCGCCCACTTTCCGCTCCACGCCCACCTGCGAGGCCCACTGAGAGGCGACTCATTCGCGGCAGAATCAAATCCCGGGTCGGTAGCCGCCCGCAGCTCCTCGTCCCTGCCCGGCGGGAGCCCAACCACGACATCGGCCTTGCACGTGCGCAGCGCCAGCACGTTGACGTCCGCCAGAGACGGGGTGGACGCGTCTGCGTCTTCACCCCCTCCTACTGTCTGCCTCCAGCCGGGCGCCGGCGCCGTAATGGCCTGGAGGAAGGGGGTGGTGGGCGACCAGGCCCGGTCGCCCGTCAGCTTGCGGTAGTTCAGGTCTCCCTTGAAGATGACCAGGCCGCTGGTGCGGAGCTCCGCCAAGAGCGGCGGGTCCTCGCGCGACAGGGCGGCGAAGCCGCACGGGAGCGTCCAGAAGGGGCTGGTGCGCAGGGAGAGCCGGCCCTCTTTGCGGAACGACTCGAGCTGGGCCGAGAGGAAGGCGAGGTCCTCGACGAGGCTACTGCTGTTGTCGCTGTCTGACCCGAAGAAGAAATCCGCAGGGTTCGAGAGGACGCCCAGGAGGGCCTCGAAGTCGGCGGGCGTCACGTCGGACACGAACCAGGGGATGTTTTTGGGGTGAAACACGACCTCGCGCGCCAGGCCGGAGGAGAGGAGGTAGCCGGCGAGGAGCAGGTCCACATAGAGCTCAAACCCGGAATTGTCCAGGACGATGTCCACCCGCGATGAAGAGGACGACGAGGACCCCCGGCTTGCGGCTGGCGGCGGCGGCGCTCCGGAGCTTCTCGTAGACCCGCGGCAGGTCGTTGACCAGGATGTTGCTCTCTGCCGCCTTGCGCGCCGCGGACCCCTGCAGCTTCTGGATGTCCTCATACGAGAGGTTCGTGAGCAGGGACAGGTCCGTGGCGTTGCCCCAGAGGCAGATCTCGAACATCTCGCCGAAGAGGACCTGCTCCTCGGCACTGCCCGGCGTGGCGGCCGCGCCCGCGTGGTGGGAGGCAACAATGCCCCGGTACCGCGCGGCGAGCTCGGCCACGGCCGGCTGGGAGGACCGGAAGGTGCTCATCTTCTGGTTCATGAAGGCGTCGTAGTCCTTCCAGTGCGCCGAGAGGCGGAAGTGGGTGCTGATGCGCTTGAACAGGTAGCACTCGCAAAACAGCCAGGGCGAGCTGTGCCACGTCTGCCGGCCCCCCGAAGCCTCGAGCTCTTCATTGTAGGAGGCTATCTCCGGACTGCCGTCATCCACCAAGGGACTGAATAGTCATAGCCGAGACTTAGTCAACAGGTCCTCTAGTGTGGGTCTCTTTTTCTGGAGCTGTTTCTTACCAAAGCTTAGCACCTTCCAGGATGTCGTTCTTTAGGCTTTGGAGCGTTGCTATGAGTGCACAGCCCTCATCCACCTTTGCCTGCACATGCACGTGCTGGAAGACGGCTTTGGTGAGGTCGTCAACAACTCCAGTCTACCAAATATGTTAGCCAAGATTGCAACTAAAACTGCATCTGCACTATACGGGGACAAATGCAATGGAATTGCACTCACAACTATGATGGGCCATCTGGTTCTCGCCGTCTCGTACCCGAAAGAGGATGGGTCGGCAGTGGAATAGGGAGTAGGGCAGCTGGTGGCTGAGTGCGACATGGTTGGATGGGACTAAGTGGTGTGACTGAAAAAATGTATATTGATTGCGAGACTTGAAAAACATAAAAACGGCAAAGAGATGAGTAACCAACGATATCAATGGATTTTGGTAAGTCCCAGTCTGCTGTGTAAGTACTTGGAGCTGATTGACGGAGAAGAGAACCAAGTCACGGCTCAGATCCAGAGCCGATAGGCTGGGACAGGGTCGTTGTAACCCGCGGGCTGGAAGGGTGTCAGACTGCCCGCCCGCGAGAGCCAAGAGCCAAGAGGCAGTGCTATACTTAGCCCTTCTGACGTGAACCCCGCAGGGACCCCGGCGACCCGTCAATGCATGTACTTTTCCATCGATGGTGGGGACGGGGGACAATGCGTACGTAGGCCTCGATGATGCTGTAGTGGCAGTCAGAGGCAATCAGAGGCAATCTGAAGCGCCATGGGCAACAATAGGCTGGAACATTCTAGACCCGCCGTGGGGTGGGAAGGGCATGGGATGTGCCCCTGTCGGGCATCTCTGATTGATTGATGGATAAGATGCGGCATCTTGCAGCACGGCAGCATGGATTTGGCTTCGCCCCCGGCACCCGGCTCAGACGAAACGTCGAAACATTGGCATGATATCGACAGGGCTCCGGGGTGGAGCTCCCCCCCCTGGCCGCACACCTCGGATCCGGATTTTCCCGACAGCCAATCGCCCAATGCAGGAAACAGCAGCAGATAAGAGGCCAAAGTTAGATAGACAGCGAGCGATATAGAGTTTGTTGCATTGGATCCCGATAGAATGGCCTGGCTATGCTATTGGCACATGGGCAATATCCGGCCGTCCCTGGCGAACTCCCCCATATCTTGGCCAGACGAACGCGCCCCCTGTCGACCCCTGGAGGATGACCCTGTCATCTGCCCACGGCATAGAGATGAAACATAGCTGCGTATGTCGTCATCCCATTTAGATCGCTGCCAATGGAAGAGCCGCATGAGTCTCGTCAGGGGTACATGTCCGGGACCTTCACGACCTCGACCTCGGCAATATCGGCATCTGCGCTAGGCTGCAAACAAGATGGTGAGCACGGGAGATCGATCATACCATATCTTCATGTGCATCTAGAATCATATCTATAAGATGAGAATGATTCCCAATGGAAATCATGAATAGAAACACAAGCCAATCAGACTTCCATCTCTCTATCTCTTTCTCATTCTTATCATTCTTCTTCTTCTTACCAGCCGGTCTGATCAACAATATCAAACCGTCATTTTAATCGGTCCCACAACTGAATTGCGTATTCAGCACCTCATTCTTCTTCTTCTTCTCGCCTTTATATTCTTTCTCGCCCGTCTTCGTCAAGCACGAAGATCTTCTTGTCATCTCACTCAACTCATCAAAATGGTTTCCTCGCCCATGAACCGCAAGTCCGAGTTCACCATGTTGAAGCCCCTCGACATCTCCCGTCTCTCCTCGCCGGACTGCACGCGGATCTCGTCCCCCAAGTCCCCGAACTCGATGGCCTCCTTCATGAAGCCCACCACCCTGCCGGAGCCGGAGCCCAGCACGGCCAACCGAGTCGCCGGCGCCTTCCACGTGCTCGCCACCGAGGCCAAGTCGCTCCTGGCGCTGAGCCACCTCTACGCCGTCCACCCCGAGGCGCAGACCGGCTTCACCCAGGCCATCGAGGCCATCACGCAAAGGCACGGCGAGCAGCGGGGCAAGCTCGTCCTCTGCGGCGTCGGCAAGTCGGGCCACATCGCCAAGAAGCTGGTCGCCACCTTCAACAGCCTGGGCATCCAGACCGTCTACCTGCACCCGACCGAGGCGCTGCACGGCGACCTGGGCGTGGTGGGCCGCCACGACACCCTGCTCTTCGTCACCTACTCGGGCAAGACGCCCGAGCTGCTGCTGCTGCTGCCCCATATCGAGGATTCCGTGCGCGTCGTCGTCCTGACCTCGGCCACGCGGCCCGGCGACTGCGAAATCATCCGCCACCGCCCCGACTCAATCCTGCTGCCCGCGCCCTGCTACGAGGCCGAGAAGACGTCGTTCGGCGTCAACGCGCCCACCACGTCCGTCACCATGGCCGTCTCGGTCGGGCACGCCCTCGCCATCGTGGCGTCCCGGGAGATGTACCGGTCGGTGCCGGCCGTCTTTGCCAAGAACCACCCGGGCGGCGCCATCGGCGCCGGCTTCAAGACGAGCTCGTGAAGTTGCTGGTAGTCTCGCACTTGATTATACTTGCTTAGACAGGCATGTCACATTTTTGTTTTCGAGGAGAGCGTCTGCGATGATGATTTTCGGGAATTGGCAATGGGTGGATTAGACTGGAGCGCCGAGGGCCGCTACGCATAGACTGCATTTCTTTTCTGCTTTTTGTTTCTTGCAAGACAAGACTGCCATGCATATAGATTGTGTCTTCTTTCTTTATTTTGCGATGCAAGACTGCGAGTATATATGGTTCGATATTGTACATAGACGGATATGAGGAGAGCGCTGCAATTTACTTCACTTGTTCAAGAGCACCATGACCAGGATGCCCAAATGTGACACGTCTCCTGGCTTACTTGTGTGCACTTTTGAATACATGTGGCGTGTATTGACAAACTATTTAGATTTGGTTTCTAAAACATATTCCCGTTGCCAATCTTTCACTCGTTCGTGGTGCCGAAAGCATGGCATCGACTATTTCTGGACGTTCGTGCCAAGTGAATGCCAAGGTCGATCATGATCATCCCTGATGCGAGCATGTACAATGTAGTAGCCCCGAGAGATGGGAGAGGCGTGGGTGACACCCTGCACCCGATCACTTTCCCAGTCCGTTGGGTCCAGCCAGGGGGCAGAAGAAACAAGCGAGCTGGGTTAGAGTTTCCACGCAACAGTACCACTGCCACAGCTTTACGAGTGCATATTGTACGACCTATAGTACAGCTCTGTATAGGCAGGGTTCAGCCGGCCGCGGAGTCCGATCGATTGGCTGGCAGGGGTGAGTGTTGGGTGGGTTCCCGCCTGAAACAAGGTCACCTGCCATCCCACGTACGTGATCCTTGGCACAGTGTTTGGGGCTTGGCAGGCATGGGTTGTACCCAAGATCCCGGGATAGAACACGGCAGACCTCCCCAGCGAGTAATGTACCCATGTAGCGAGTCAGCCGCCTACTACCATGTGGGCCGAAATAGTCCCGACAATCCTGCGTGCATCATATTGGAGCCGCATGGTTGGTAGGTATACACCTATGTATTCGCCCGATTCGGAAAACCCGGGGCAATGGTCCCAGTATAGCCGTCTCGGGCAGGCTGTCAGGGCCTGGCCTTTGGTCGGTATTTTGGTCCATATGGGGCCTATATTCGACACAGAGGCTGGTCGGGTCTGTTTGACGATAGGCAACCATGTCGTCGAGCACTGGGATGTCGTTATCGGGGAGTGCCCATTGTTCGTTTCTGTTCGTGCCAGTGTTTGGTGTCAAAAAGTTTCATGCTCCCTCGCCAGGGTGGGAGCCATGTGGATGGGGGGTTCAACGGATATGGACACTTTGGGCGTATGCGTGTGTGTGCACGCGTCTGTGAGGTTCCTCCCATTGCAACATTGGTGACCCAGGCGTAGTTTGCAAGACGTTCGGTCCGACACCACCATACCGAGGGCCTCCTTCCATTTCCCGTCTTCCTCGTAACACGGCGTTTTGATTGTTGTTTGTTTTTCGGGTGTACTATATGAGTATTGGTCCAACTACTACTACACATCGAGGCTATTTCCATGGCACAGCTCAAGTCGCCCACATTGTCCTACGCACCCGAAAGGGGTAGAGACTTTGCTCCGCCGGGTGTACTGGAGACGAACAAGCGAGCCACCAAGCGATCTTCGGCATTCCGGGAGAGCTGGCTGTTCCGGCAATCGACACATCGAGCATGGCGGTCATCCTTCCGGATACCCAACGGCGGCGGCGGCGGAGGTCGTGCCGCCCTCGGCGATCTCAACAAGAGAACGTCCATGTTCAACACCATGGCCCAGCAGCTCGACCAGATCTTCTACCAGCAGTCGGCCCTGCCCGAGGAGTGGTTCTTCGAGATCCCCGACTACAACTTTGCCGACCTCAGCGAGATCAAGGAGAAGAGGAGGCGGAGCAGTTATGTCTTTTACAGAGAAAGTTGGGATGAGAATGAGAAGGGGATACAAGAAGAAGAGGACAACGACGACGATGATGACGTCCCGGATCCCAAGAAGGACCTGCAGGGCTTCAAGGTCAACTTCGCCCCCGGCCACGACCCGGCCAACCCCAAGTGCTGGTCCACGGCCTACAAGATGGCCATCGTGGCCGGCTTCGCCTACACGGCGCTGTCGACGGGCATCTACTCGACGGCCTACTCGAGCGGCATCGCCGAGATGTCCAAGGAGCTGCACATCGCCGACCCGACGCTGCCCTCGCTCGGCATCTCGCTCTACCTCGTGGGCTTGGCCTTTGGGGCGCTGATCATGGCGCCGCTGAGCGAGACGTTTGGCCGGAGGCCCATGTACATTGCCGGCATGTCGACTTTTGTCGCGCTGATCCCCGTCGCGGCGCTGGCTAACAGCTTCACGGCTGTCCTTCTCGCGAGGTTCTTTGGCGCCGTGGCCGGAAGCGTAATGCTGTCCAACGTGGCGGGCTCCATCATCGACATCATCGAGCCGGGCTACCTGCCGCTCGCCCTGTCCGTCTACAACTTTGGCCCATTGAACGGACCCGTGCTCGGCCCCCTCGTTGTAAGTGACATATATTTGTTTCCGTGTTCTCAATCGTCTAGGTCTAACGGTGTTTCCATACAGGGCGGCTTCCTCGTCCAAGGCTTCGGGTTCCGGTCCCTGAGCTGGCTCTCGTTCATCACGTGCGCCCTCGGGGCCATCTTCATCATGACGATCCCCGAGACGTACCGGCCGGTGCTCCTGCGCAAGCTGGCGGCGCAGCGGCGGGCCGAGCAGAAGGACGACCGGTTCTGGAGCGAGCACGACGCCGACGGCCAGCTGCCCCTGGCGCGGCGGGTCCGGACGGCCGTGTCGCGGCCCTTTGTGCTGTCCTTCACGCAGCCCGTCCTCATGTTCTGGAACGTCTACGTCTCCGTCATCTACGCCATCGCCCAGCTGGCCTTCATCGCCTTTCCCATCGTCTTCACCCAGATCCGCGGCTGGTCGACGGCGCTGTCGGGGCTGGCGTTTATCGGCATCTTTGTGGGCATCGCCCTCGTCCTCCTGCTCTCGCCCCTGCTGCGCCGCCTCGTCAATCACCCGCGCCTGCATCCCAAGAACCCCGACACCGGCCGCCCCGAGCCCGAGGCCTCCGTGTCCGTCGTCTGCATCGGCGCCGTGCTGGCGCCCGTGGGCCAGCTCTGGTTCGCCCTCACCTCCCTGCCCGTCGAGGTGCCCTTCTACTGGAGCGTGCTGGCGGGCCTGCCCTTCGGCTTCGGCTTCGCGCTCGTCTTCATCTACGGCACCGGCTACGTCTCGGCCGTCTTCGGCATCTACGCCACCTCGGCCTCGGCCGGCAACCTCGTCTTCCGCTCGCTGCTGGGCGCCGCCCTCGTCTTCGGCGGCAAGCCCCTCTACGCCGCCCTGACCCCGCGCACGGCCGGCATCGTCATCGGGCTGGTCGAGCTCGCGCTCGCGCCCATCCCGTTCATCTTTTACAAGTACGGCAAGAGAATACGGCAGCGCAGCGCGCTGATACGCGAGCTCGAGGCCAAGGCGAGGCAGTCGACCTAGATCTGGAGATGGATATTATTGGATTTAGCGGTGCGCATCTGTTGTTTGTTTCGATACCACATCTGGTTAGACTAATGTACGATTATGTAAATATCGCTGTATATAAACGTTGCCCTTGCATGGGATTTCTAATAGTACAACTAGATCACAATTCGATCATATGACCCCACGCTTGAGTATTCAAAACGGTGTCATGTTACACCGATATTCTTCACCGAGAGGTCCAAGTTGCGCGTCCTGATTGGCTTACATATCTTCTCAGCAATGGCTGTAACGTTTGACGCGATGAGCTGTGTTGTTTGGCTGTGAGATACAATACACTGCTTTTGTGATACTTTGTGTCACTCGTGGCCCACACAGCGTTTTCGCGGCCAGGTGGTCATTGACTTGGTACCCGTCGTTTCTTCCCTGTCGGTGGCTGCTTTCTGTAGCACCATGTTCAGTGGCAAACGCCCCATCTGTCGCTTGTGTGGGACATAATTACACGGAAGATTCACACTGAGAAGTTGCCGCGTTGCCTAGGCATTTTGTGCATGTGCTGCCTGACCACCAAGATTTTATTTGTGCTACAGGTGTGTTCTGCCTAGAAATACAGCAGGGGTCTAAAGCCGATTGTCAATTACCCCTCCTACTCCTACTCCTCCCCTGTCACTGCCCTCCGTCGAGAATTCTCTTCACATGATATCCCATTTCGACAGCGCGACAACAGACGAGATGCCACCTAAGCCAGCCGAAGCAAGCAGCTCTGTGCCTCCCGACCCCATGTCTACCGAGTCGACAGATGTCTCGTCCAGACAAGTCCGTGAGATTGCCGCTAGCGGCGTCGAATGTGATGTCCAGATGCTATATCCGGGGCCGCCCAAATGCGAGTGTTGCACCAACTGGGTCGAGGAGTATCCCGAGAACTTGAGAAGCACCGTCGAGCAGGAAGAGGAGTCGAAGCGCAAAGCCCTTGTGGTACGGATGGGCATTCACCACGGCGAAGGCAAGACACTGTCGCTGGACTCCATCGTGGTTCAAAACCAGCACATCAAGGACCTGCTCGGCGATGTCTTCCAGGGGTACGGCGGGATCACCACCGACCTCAAGAAGCTGGTCTTCAGGACCCCGTTCCATGCCTTCTACTACCGGTGGGCCCGGTTCCAGGACCTGCTGGCCCAACAGAAACAGGCAGATCCCGCTGCTTCCGCCTACTCGCAATTGCTGTACAACATCGTGGAGCATGAGCTGAAAGAGCCCATGGAAGAAGCGCGCGACCTATGCAGCAAGGGAGTCATGACATACGGGCTGCTTTGGACCATCTTCCAGCCTGGTGCTCGTATCTACTCATCCATCAGCGGGCTTAATCGATTCATGATGGTGCAAAGTAGCCACTACTCGCCGGCGTCATTTGATATCATAGCCACCCACACGGACTGGGACGGCACCACTTTTGGTTGGCTTTCTACCTGCCTGGTCATCTCCCGATTTTCAGGGACAAAGAAGGTCACCGACTTGAGTGTTCACCCTACATCATACCGTGCTGATGAAGACACGATGGAAGAGGCTTTGCGGATCCGAGGCGAAAAGTTGTATCACCTTCGGGGTGTTCACTACAGAGCCTATCGGGCCTCCTGTCTGCTGTTAGACCGTAATGACGGCGGCTATAAGAGTCAGGTGAGTGAGATCGACCCGGTAGCGGTGTTGTGAGTCCAGATTCTCATGGGTCGCAGCAAGTCAACGGACGAATAGTCATCGACCTCGCATTGGCCCCACCTAGACTTCGGGTGGGCGGCATGGTTCCCCTGGATCATCCTTCCGTGGCTCCCACGATTGATGTGAGCGACAAGGCCGTCCACCCTCATCACGCAGCACTGCGTCCAGGAATGCCTCCAAATTCTGTTCCTCGGGACTTGTCCCCTCAGGAAATCTTTTGCATGGGAGGACCGGGAGGGGAAAGATCGAGACCAGTGCAACCACCGCCGCCACCGCATCCGACTAGCAAGCGGAAAGGAACCGAAGGCAGTTCGGTGGGGAGAAACCACAAATCGAACCTTCGAGTGAACATTTCATGCTGACCGGCGGTCACGTTAGAGCGTATTCAATGGCTGACAAATGTTGGGGGTTGTTCGACGTCGACTCCGTGGAGGACATCCACTGGAACAAGGACGCGTTTCCGAACCTGAGACTCCCCGAGGGGCACAAAGACCTCATCCTCGCATTCGTCGATGGCCAGCTGTCCAAGTCGCAACCCCTTGATGACTTCATTCAGGGCAAGGGCCTCGGTCTCACCATGCTTCTCGTCGGAAGCCCGGGCACTGGCAAGACCTTGACGGCCGAGGCTATTGCTGACAGACTGCAGAAGCCGCTATACATGTTGAGTGCTGGAGAGTTGGGTCAAGATGCAGATTCCCTTGAAGCCAGGCTCAGCAGTACTCTTAAGATGACGGAGAAGTGGGGGGCAATCCTACTCTTGGACGAATGCGATGTCTTTCTAGAGAAGCGGTCGTACAGCAATTTGGGACACAATGAGGTTGTTGCGGTTTTCTTGAGGTCAGCGAACCCTCTTCCCATATGCTTGACAAATCTCAAGTTCCACTAACTCACTCAACCTAGAACTCTCGAGTACTATCCGGGAATGCTGTTTCTGACGACCAACCGTGGCGATGCCATCGACAAGGCTTTCGAGAGCAGAATCCACCTGACGCTGCGCTATCCCGAGCTCAGCGCCGATGCCAAATACCACATCTGGGAACAGTTCCTGTCGCGCGCCGCATCCAGCGCCGTGGGTCCTCTGGAGATGTCCAAGCTGGCAAATCTGTCCCTGAACGGCCGACAGATCAAGAACATTGTCAAGACGGCCTCGCTACTGGCCAGAAGCCAGGCATCGCCTTCCATTGAAGTCGGGCACATCGAAACCGTGCTCAAGGTGACGAACCAGGAGGGTCTCGATCATGGTGACGCTGAACTGAGTCACATCGTCTGACAAGCCCATGTAGCTTGGGCGCAATGCTGCATAACCTGATGCGATGGATTACCTCAGGAGACATGTGATTAGAGTTGATGGTACAGCAAACTTGTGATGTGTTAAAAGTGCGATGAAAAACTTGGGTGACGCAAGTATGCAGTTGCCTAATGGGCATGTAGTAATGGAGTACATAGCAGCACTGGAACCAGCTTCTGCGTGTGACTAGATTGATAACCAATCAAATCGTGCCTGAGCCGAGGTGGTACGCAAAGTGGTACGTAAGGATGGTGACAGCCTAATGGGATTTCTGTGTGACCCAATAAAGGCGGGTGAGTATTAAGTAGCAGATGCCCTGCAGTCCAAGTCGACCAAACAGTACCAAGACCAGGCTTGCTTATTTTGTTTATAATAGTCGTTTCTCAGACCTTTGACACAACGCAAAATGCCCGCCACAATCAAAGTCGCCAACCACGAAGCCAGCACAATTTACAACCCTCAGGGAGTCGACAGTCGTGGGGCTCTCCTCGATGCGCTGCACGGAGCCGGCAACCATGGAGACATTCTCCAGTCATCGCTCAACGGAGGCAACCTCCCGCCCGTTCTACTCGCTCACAAGAATGGCTTCGTCGATGCGGTAACGGCAGCCTACAGCAGGCATCACCATCTCACCCTCCGACCCGAGGACATCTGGCTAGCCATCATATCGCAGTTCAGCCTCTACGTCAACAGGAATGCCGAGAAGCTCCGCGGCAAGTTCGTGGCGCACCAGGGCCAGAAGGAGCTCGAAATCGTCTACGAGGAGGCCACACGGTACACGGTCGACTTCGCCGGCTTCGCGCAGAAGATCAGCCGCCTGATCTCGGAAAATGTCGTGGACGACGAGATCTGCCGCTGGATCACACCCGAGTTCAGCACGACGACAGGCGACGACGTCGTCGTGGCTAACATCCTGATGATGGGCACCCTGCAGGCCTACTTCCGCTACACCTGCATAACGATGTGCGGCATACCCTCGGTCACGCTGCTGGGCACCAAGCAGGACTACGAGGAGATCCTTCGTCGGCTCGACAAGCTGGCGCACTACGGCAAGGAGCCCGAAGCGTTCGCCGACTTGCTGTGGTCGGTTCTCCAGTGCTTCGTCCGCAGCTTCGACGAGCCCGAGCACCCGGAAGTGCGCAGCTTCTGGGGCAAGATCTGCGACGAGCATAGCGGGAGCGGCTTCAACTGCTACTCGGGCTGGATCACCGCCTTTTGCTTCTGGAACGGCCAGGGGGAGCGCCAGGTATTCTCCAACGACCCTGAGGCCCGCCACATCGAGAGCATGACCCGCCGTCGCGTGGAGAAGGACTACGGCGTCGTCGAAATGAGCGACGTGCCCGCCGGCTTCACCAGGGTCCCCGTCCATCTTATCGACAATGGCGTGGAGCTCGAGGCGGAGATGATCGCCGGGTCCCTCGGCGTCAACTGCACGAGCAGCGGGAAGCCTTCGGCCGACGGGACTACGGGGCTGGACACGATGCAGAATCACCTGGGTTGGTTCATGTATGAGAAACCTTGAGAGCTCTATTCAACGTTCTAGATAGATATGAAACTGGATAGCTGGATTCGCGCTAAAACAGCCAAATCAGTCCACGGGTTCTACCATAGCTTCAATTGTATCCACGGCGACTCCAGATACGACATTATGTGACTGTAATTCTCGAAGAACCCGCACCACCCATCCCTGGCAGTTCTCAGTAACAGCCCGTCGATTCTCTGCCTGTGGCGGAGGAGTCCCGTTGACGACCTGCCTGACCCGATCCTGGCCGGCTTGGTCGAGTTCTCTGACGACTTGGTAAGACGTGTGGGTTTCCTCTTCAATCCAGATGTTCCTGTCGTTCTCGTGGTTATAGTGCATGAAAGTAGCGTCGCCGGTGACCTGGTAGACGAGGCCGGGCTTGTTGGGGACGCCGACGACGAGGGACCAGTGCCGGGGCTCGCCGGGGGCTTGGTTCTGGAGGACGACGGAGAGCGCGACGGGGTCGGTCAGGTCTGTGCACGGTGCAGGCTCGGGGACGCAAGGTTCCCAATCGGTGCAGGTCCCGTCTTTTGGGTGGATCCTGCGGGTCCAGTCACATCCCTGGGCATCTTTGTAGTACTGCCTGTTGCGTACTGTGTGGTTTGGTTCGACGGTTGATCCAGGGGCGGGCATCGTATGAGAAGGTAAAACCTGATGGTCGACTGAGACGAAGTATGATGGCGTTCAAGTCACTGGTTAAATTAACATTGAAATCATTAGTGCATGGGTTTTAAGTAACGAAATAGTATTTGAGCCATGACTCAACTGGTAAACAGTCATCCCTGGATCAGACCGCCCCATCCCAGTCCAGAAAAGTCCCTCCTCTATGTGGATATGCTGCCTACAGCCACGTTGCTCGTCTGTTATTGGGCTATTTCCGAGCTCTCTTACCGAGATAGTACTCCCTATCCCTCAAATGCATCAGATTTGCTGCCAGTCTGTTCAAGTCGATTGGCTTGGAAGAAAACTCATCACCGGTGACTTAGTCCGAGACCCGCTCGAATCTCAGCCTAGTCCCTTTTGCCTCTCCAACCTTGCCGCCGCCGATGAGCCGGGCTTTGACCTCCTTCCCCCATTCATCTAGAGTTTCCTTGTCCATCTTCTCTCTCCCCTTACCCGCCTTCACGAATGCATCGAACTCACCCTCCTCCCACCCTCCGGACACGGGGAACGCAAGTCCGCTTGTCTTCCACAGTGGCATGCCCCCTGTGGCAATGATGCTTGCTACCAGTAGCAAGGCCGCTAGGGTGATCTCTACAAGGGGCAGGATCATCCACGGCCAGCGGACGCGTATGTACGTCTCATCGTAGACGGCCTTGCCCTTGACCGTCGTCGCGTTGTAGTTGTCCCCGGGGTCGGCGCTGCGGATCTGGTTTGTGAGCGCGGTAGAAAGATCCGACGAAAACTTTTCCAAGGGCGAGTTCATCAAGGCATAGCCAAGATCAAACTTGATGTTCCGGTCGAAATCGGGTCGGTAGATGTTGTTTTCCACCGTGGAGCTAAGGAGGATGGACAGGACGTTGGGGAGCATCGTTGCCATCCGGGAAATATTGTAGACTCGGCCGGTGGAGTTGGCAACGTAGCTCTTGTAGTAGGTCCCCATCTCATTGCCGGGTTCGTTGGGGGACGTGAGCGAGCCCGCGTTGGCGAGACGCTCCGAGGTCACGTTGAGCTCCGCGTAGGAGATGCCAGCAGGGGTGGCAGTCACGTTGCGGTACAATTGCTCGCACCAGCCGAATTCCGCATAGAACATCTGGACCGGAGGGGGCTTTAGCCCGCCGCCTTTGACCCGCGTCGGGCGGCCCTTGTCGAGTGCATTGATGGCGGTGAGGGAGCCAAACAATGCCCCATCGCCGTCTACGCTATTGTGGAACAGCGAACCAAAGAGCGTTGTGCTCACTCCTGCGCCTCCGGTACTCTCTTGATTCCACTTCATAACCAGACCGGCCTCTGGATATTCTCGATCCACTGCACAGTCAGTATGTCAGTAGCCGGTCACACAAAGTTACAGTGGTGGCAAAGGGTAAAGCTTCCCCTGGTCCACTTACTCATGCCGGGGAACGTATAAGTGCAATTGATGCTGCCTGCCCGATCTTCATCGGTGCAATTAGACACTGCAATGCTGGTCACATTTTGAAAGTCGGAGCAGATGCCCAGAGTGGTGAAGTTATCCCAGTAGCAACGGGTAGCCGGCGCAGGGCAGGAGACATGTGGCTGGAAAATGGAACCCACGGCGCTGTTGACGACCGAAGACTGCAGTTGGAGAAGGTCTGCATTGGAAACGAAGATGTAGCCTTCAAATTTGAAGGTTAGTATCGATTGCAATGCTGCATGTTGTTGGGTGAAATGCAATATTGTGGAAAGGGAAGACTGCATCTTACTTCGGTTCGGGTCCTCCCGCATCCCTTTGGAGAAATATTGGTTCGCAACACCCATTGCGACGGTGATGTTGTCCAGTGGCGTCAGCTGAGTGGGAAATTCAAGTACCTGTTGTGCACATGGGTCGATTCCAAGCGACACGATTGTCACCAATGCAAGCCCCGAAGTAAACAAGATAGGGCCGCGGAAGGCCAGGAGCGGTAGAAGGGTTGCCGACCCCCAGGGCCCTCTACTTGCTTCGTCAAAGGTTTCGAGGTCTACCAGCTTTCTGGGTTGTTGGAAAAAGTGCCCCCATTTCAGCTGGCTGATACAACTTGCCACCGACAGCATCATAGAAGACTTGGCCACCGTCGTCAGTACTGCGATCAGCGAGTTGGGCTGGATTGGCAGCCACCAATGAGGGAGAGGGATGTTGTCGATCTTGGTGAGGATGATAGTCAGCGCGCCCATGCAAGCTATCGACAGGATGGTGGCCAAAATCTCCCACCACCACCACCATGACGTAGCTTTCCTCCCCTTGGAAGTGCATGGCTTGGGCTGGCTTGATCCGCTGCCATGGCCTCCAAGTGCTACTGGCCGAGCTTGATGGCCTGTTGGCTGGCGCGAGCCGTCCACGTAAGCCACGGACTGGGCAGTTGCTGCTTGTTGTGTGTTGTTGCTAGGGGACAAGTGATTTGAATTCGGAATGATCTGAGTCGGAGGCTGGTTTCGATGGGACAAGTAGCTGTTTTCAGATCCATCCAAAGGAGAGACTGGCAATGGTTGATGTGCGGAAGTCAATGGGGTTTCGCTATGTACGGCAACTGAGGAATTGCTAGATGCGGGGCCGGAACAACTCTCCTGTCCTCCATCCATTTGCTGCTGATAGGATGGTGCACGCATGATCGATTGATTCACGGGAGTAAAAAACAGTCATGGGAGTTTCGACCGTACGTTGGGAGGGGCAATTGGCCCTAAATACTATTGGTAAACAGTCAGATGATTGGCTGATTTGCATGTAAACACAAGGCTTAAACGTTTATTATTAGTATGAACACTGCCACCCCTGGCTCCTGCATGCTGGTGACACGGCAGTTGATCGCCAGCGTACAGTGCCTGCCGATTGGTCCTAGCCTCTTGGGGGCTGCGTTTCAAGTTCGCAATTTTGGGGGCTGAAGTTGGCAGCCGCTCCAGCCTGTTTAACCCGTAGTATTTCTATCCTCGCTTGAAGGAGAATAGCAAGAGGTTTTGTGGAAGTAGATCCCAAGGTCAAACGAAAACCCTTTGTCCAAGGCAGATTACAGTCCTTCCATGGTGAGCAGTAGAACTGCCTGCATGCAAGGCAGAAACCGATGTAGGTTGTATTATTGGGCCATTCACTCATGCCAATACCTACTTGATTTAAACACTTACCATTGGTTGGTTCTTCTGTGCGCCCCATCTGAACAGGAAGCGTCTGGTTGATCGGTTGCATCGAGCCTTTATTGATAGTTGCTTTTTCGAAGCTATCTCAGCCCACTCCTTAGGCATAACTCAGCCTGATCTGCTCGAACTTCCGAAAGGGGGCTTAGTAGCTAGCCCATGCTCCAATATCGCGTGAGCTGTGTAGCTGAGACCTCCTCATTGTCCGATTTCAACGAAAATCCATCTTATCGTTGACGACTAACGTCTATATCTCCTGTCGCTTGATGGAGGTGACATGCGAGATTTTCCACCATTATTAATTCTAAAGAAAACCTTTGACATTATGATTGAGTTAAAATTCAGCTACCAAGACCTCTTTATGTGAGCCAATTAGGTCTCTGTTTCTCGGGCCATCTCGTTATCCCTCCCCAAAATTGCAGTTACAGCCCTCCAAAGCCCCACTGCGCTCTTTGCAATCTCGTGGCGCCCGTCATACAGCGGGTACACGACGACAGCGGAAAAGGCGAAGAACTGCCATACGATGGCAACCGACACCCAACCGGAGAAAAAGGACTTGGTAAAGATGTAATCCCGGTACAGTGGCATGGGCCAAAGGATAAACGTCACCAGTACGATGGCGGCCCACATCACCCAGGCGATGCGATGCCAATGGTGCAACGACGCCAGGGTCGTATCGTCAAATGGATGCTGAACGTCATCTATGCTGATCTTGCTGGGCTGCTTCTTGGAGTTCTTGGGGTAGCGTGTGATTGGCGATATGTTCCCGTGTTCCTCGGAGCTGCCGCCTAAGTCCAAAGACGCAGTCTCGCCCGTCCTCTTCTCGATGATCGCATCGTTCTTGTCTTGAGGAATTCCCGGGTCCAAAGGCTGAGCCGAGCCTCGCTCTTCATTGGAACCTTTACTGATGGTGGACGACGGAGAAGGATGGATCTGGGCCTCTTCGGCGAGCTCAATCCGCAGGAACTCGCGCCAGTCGAACTTATACGGGCGGTACAGCGATATGACGACCGAGTAGAGACCGGGCGAGAAGAAGGACGCGATGGCGCCGAAAAGCGCGGGCAAACTTGCGCCCGTGGTCTGCATGTCGACCCGCCCGTACAGCGCCTGGGCGGTCGCGAGCCAGACGGACAGGCCCGTCGCGAACCCCAGAACGGGCGCGACGATGGCGGCCGTCCGCGTCTGCCCGGACCACAGCAGCGTCAGGGCGAGCGGGATGATGCCCGGGCACGAGAGCACGGGGCGGAAGTAGCCGATCCAGGTCATGTTGGCGCCGCCGTAGTTGAGGCCGAGGGAGACGGCGGTGATGACGAAGCCGTGGATGACGACGGTCAGGTGGCTGACGCGCACGAGCTTCTTGTCGGTCGCGCGGGGGTTCAAGTACGTCTTGTACAGGTCGAAGGACAGGATGCTGCTGACGGCGATCATGGACGACGAGATGGTGCTCGTCAGCGCCATGAAGAGCAGCACGAAGAAGGCCACGATGCCGCCCTCGCCGATGAGCGCCTTGATCACGTACGGCATGATGAGGCCCTCGTTGATCTCCAGGTCCGTCACGGCGCCCGGGTAGGTCGGGAAGAGGGGCGTGTTGTGCAGGGCGCGACCGGTGAGACCGATGACCGTCCCCAGGCCCCACGGGATGCCGAACACGGCCAGGGCGGCAAGATTGTACCCCGGCACGGTGGCATTCACCTCGGTTGCGAAAGACTTCTGCCAGAATGCCGTGTCCTTGAGGCGCACATAAATTAGTTGGAGTTCTCATGTGCACGATGGATAGGCAGTGTTGACTTACCATGACGACCAAAGCCAGGTTTCCAAACTTAAGGATAAGCCCCCAAATGATAGCATCATATGACTTCATGGTAAGAAGCGAGCCCTGATAGTTCCCAGGGATGTAGTTCTCGCTGGCTGTGGCAACGACCTTGTCATATAACCCGCCCAGGCCACCGACGGCCGAGTGGGTGAGCACAGTCAGAGTGAAGTAGATGATGAGTACAAGGGCGACGGCGGTATGCAGGAAGTCTGTCAGGAAGGTAGCTTTGAGGCCTCCCACAGCCGTGTAAAGGACAACTAATTGCCGTGTGTTAGTCGGTCCGGGTAGCGCTTTCCGACCAGAATTCCTCGTCAAGTTGCAAGGACATGCATGTACTAACCTCCTATGGGAATCAAGACCGTAGCGGCAACGAAATGCATGCCCGAGACGCCGTGTATGAGCTGGGAGCCGGTCAAGATCATGGACGCGCATCCAAACACGTTGTTCCCCAAATTCATGACAATGAAGACCACGTGCGCAATGTTCCCGTAACGCATGCGTATAATCTCAAGCGACGTGTGGGCGTATGGCACGCGGATCTTGGCCATGACGCCGAGTGCTGCCATCAAGGCGATCTGGAAACACAGCCCAGATCCCCACCACTACATCAACGAGATGATACAGGTCAGTATGTTGATTTTGGTAAAACACTGCTCTTATCCACATACCAGTGGGACGGCAAGGCCGTAGCGATAGCACATGGCCGCAGCCAGAACCGTCTCATTGATCCACATCCAGGACGAGAAGACGGCTGATGCGGTGAGGCCGGTCCCGACGGAGCGGTTAGCTACCATGAACATCTCGGAGGTGCCCGAGTCCTCGGCCAGATACGCCTTTTGAAGCTTGACGGCCAGGAGAATGACGGCGCAAAAGAGGACGCCGAGCCCGATCAGCAACCCGTAGGCCGTACCCTGGGGGATCAATGCCCCCACTTGAGAGGCGGACGCCATGGGAAATATGTTGCTCAACGAAGCGCTACAAACGGAATTGATGAATCAAAGACCCGGACTTCTATGATAGATTTGCAGGCCACAGGTAACTGTGACAATATGGTCTTTATACTACTCGGTGTGCGGTAAAATACATCAGTGGCGACACTTCTGAAAACCTCGCGTTCCACAGGTCCCAAAAGACCGGGGACATAGACGGCACAACGGCAGACTCAGATAGCCGAGCGAACTCGGCATCGGGCAGAGTGAGGACTGGGTCCATTACACCATGTTGCATTGCAGGCAGAGTCAACCAGGAACACATTTCGAAGTCACTGCCGTATGAGTGAAGATCATGCCCCGAGCCCGTTGACGCCATAGTGGGACAGTATGGTGGATGAGCTTATCTCAGTATCTATCTCGCCTATGCGCATCTGATTGGGGAGGCTGGCGTTGTGCCTATCAAGGTTCGGGTGTTGGTCAGGGAGCGCGACGGAGATTGTGGATTGCGTGCCGGGCGCGAAGTATGGCGAATCTCCGAGAAGGGGAAGAAAGATGCGGGGCTTGCAGTTGGCATCCCCCCGTGGTGGAGTCAAGACGTGATGCGCCGGTTGAATCATACCAATAGTCAGAACCCAGTCCAGTACAAGATTTACTTGGTGATAAAGAACCCGATCGGGCGAGAAGCAGGGTCGTAATTACTGCAAATCATAATTAATATCTCCAAATCCCACGTACCCCCGGCAATCCACTGTTGCCCATATCAAGTACTGCCGCCAGTTGCCTCTCGGGTTTCGTGAATATTCATGTGTAGTTGTCAAGAATCCAATTCGAAGTCATTCTAATTGCTATCTTAGCCCGGCTGGTTGATCAGAATAACTCCCACAAGTCCACCTGCCTCTGGAACCAACACACATCACCATGGCAAGCAACAGCGAAGGCGGCAAGAAGCCAATGATCCTCAATGCCTTCGTCATGAACACCCCCGGCCACTTGTCGCCCGGCCAATGGCGACACCCGCGGAACAAGACGGACCAGTACAAGAAGCTGTCCTTCTGGGTCGACTTGGCCAAGCTGCTGGACGAGGCCGGCTTCCACGCCATGTTCATCGCCGACACCCTGGGCCCCTACGACGTCTACAAGGGCCCCAGCAACGTGGTGCCGGCCCTGGCCTCGGGCGCCCAGTTTCCCGTCAACGACCCCTTGTACCTGGTCCCCAGCATGGCCGCCGCCACCAAGCGCCTGGTCTTTGGCGTCACGGCGAGCGTCACCTACGAGAAGCCCTACTCCCTCGCCCGCCGCCTGTCCACCCTCGACCACCTCGCCGACGGCCGCCTGGCCTGGAACATCGTGACGTCGTACCTCGACAGCGCGGCGCGCAACTTTGGGCTGAGCGAGCAGATCCCGCACGACGAGCGCTACGCCATCGCCCACGAGTACATGGACGTCCTCTACAAGCTGTGGGAGGGCAGCTTCCGGGACGACGCCGTCGTCGCCGACCGGGAGAGCGGCGTCTACATCCAGCCGGACGCCGTGCGGCCGATCCGCCACGAGGGCAAGTACTTCAGCGTCCCGGGCCCGCACTTCTGCGAGCCGTCGCCGCAGCGCACGCCGCTGCTGTTCCAGGCCGGCGTGTCCGAGGCCGGCAACGGCTTCGGCGGCAAGCACGGCGAGGCCATCTTCGTGGGCGGGCAGACGCCCGAGACGACGCGCGCCGTCGTCGACAACCTGCGCGCCGTGGCCGCGGCCGAGGGGCGGCGGCCCGAGCACGTCAAGATCCTCGTGGGCATGACGGTCGTCGTGGCCGCCACCGACGAGGCCGCCGAGCGGGCGCGCGAGGAGCACCTGCGCTACGTCGACGAGGAGGGCGCGCTCGCCCTGTTCGGCGGCTGGACGGGGCTCGACCTCGCGGGCTACCCGGACGACGCCGACTTCAGCCTGCTGAGCGAGGCGCCGCGCGTGCAGTCCGTGGTGCGGCGCTGGGCCGCGACCGTCCCGGGCACCGAGGACCTGCCCTGGACCAAGCGGCGCATCGTCGAGTACCTGAGCCTCGGCGGGCTGATGGCCAAGGCCGTGGGCGGGCCCCAGACGGTCGCCGACGAGCTGGAGCGCTGGGTCGAGGTCGCCGGGGTAGACGGGTTCAACCTGGCCCACATCACGAACCCGGGCAGCTTCGAGGACATCATCGAGTTCCTGCTGCCGGAACTGCGGGCGAGAGGGCTGTTTGGGGTGGATGTAAAGGCCGAGGGCGCCACAGCTAGGGAGGTCTTTGTTGGATCGAAACGATTGCCAGATGACCACCCTGGGAGCCAATACAAATGGCGGGCTGGAGAATAGCGCGAGATGAACAATATTCACCTGCGCATGTTTTGCTCTGTTTCTTTCCCCGGGCAGGCACTGGCGCGCACACTCTACCTGATGCCGCTAAGGTCAAGTAGAGAGGGGATTGGGGCGCGACTTGGGCAACGAACCTGTTTCTACTTTCAGCTCCTTTCTATTCTTGACCTGTTCCGTTTCAAACGCTAAGCAAATGTCACCTCGGGTAGCTTATTGGGTTGGAGCCAAGATGAGCTTGAACTCGCGGCATGTGCCGCTGGACGAGGAAGAAGCACGAACTACCCCAGCTAATGCACAATATGCATATGCAGGACGTGGGGTAGCAGTTGTACATCCCTGTTTTTTGTCGTGGCTGGGGAACCATTTGGGGACACGGCATTAATGCGTAGTGGCGGTGCATACAAACCTTACTCGCGCACCCGAAACATGAAACATTCCATTACCGGGAGCCGGCACATTTGTACTCTGCACGCCACATTCACTAGCCACATGTGTCTATATATAGGGGCCAGCCCCAACGAGCGGGTGGACCAGCTCTATACATAGTTTGAGCCCCGTATCTGATTGGCTGCCCACCCCATTCTCAGCACCACGTACTGAGTCGTTGACGATGCCTTCGGTTACACGACCCATCATGCATCCGGCTCAAGCCTTTACTATAGGTATTGACTGGGGTTTCGTTGACGGACAGCACCGCCATGTTTCGAGCACCACGCCGGCTATGTCTTGTCGCTACTCAATGCTATCTATCCCCTTGAGCGCAGTACAACTCAAAGAGTGGAGAACTAATTAACTCTCGTGTATTTACCTCCAATCCTGGCTGCACGATGCGCCAGGGGGTCGATGTCCCCAATCAGATATTACAGAGCCCGGCTCCAGTTTTTGAGCTGGATTCAGCGCTCAAGGGGATAGCTGGAGATAGAAACGACAAGACCATAGTTGAGGCGTGAAATGCGTATATAATCTTGGACATCGTCTCTCATCTCTTCCAACTTCCTTTTCTCTCCATCTCATTCTGCATCAGCTTGTGATTCCTGCTTCAAAACAACTTCAACTTCACTTTTCTTCGTCTCTTTGGCTTGCCAAACCATTTAACCATTCTCTTCTTCATCTTCCTCGTCGACTCTTCTTTCCAGAGACCCCTCGGCGCTTTCTCTTTTCTGTCGGAACTAGCTTTCGATCACCTTTACTAAAACTTTCAACTACCACAATCACATTACTTTCACCTTTCCATTCATCATGAAGTGCACTTTCGCCATGACCGCAGCCCTCGCTGCCGCGGTCCTCGCCGCCCCTCTTCTGCCCGCCGGCATCGCCAGCGAGGCCCGCAGCCTCGACCACTACAACCACAACATCCTCGCCCGCGACGTCGTGGTTCAGCCCGCCGCCGCCAAGCGGGACGTTGACGCGTTTGGCGTCGAGGGTGACGATGAAAGCGATGCGGCGGCGACGGAGGCGGAGCTCGAAGCTCGCAGCAAGGTCGGCGACATTGCCAAGAAGCTCGGGAACCTGGCCAAGGACCAGGGCAAGAAGTTGCTCGGCCGCGACGGCATGACTGCCGAGCAGTACGCCCAGGAATACGACGAGGAGCATCCCGAGCAAACTGCACAGGAAGCCGAGGAATCAGACGCAGCTTCGTTGGAGGCCCGTGGGAAAGTCGGGGACATTGCCAAGAAGCTGGGACAGATCGCCAAGGACAAGGGCAAGAAGCTACTGGGCCGCGACGGCATGACGGCTGAGCAGTATGCCCAGGAGTACGACGAGGAGCACCCCGAGCAGACCGCTCAGGAGGCCGACCTGGAGGCTCGCAGCAAGGTCACGGACCTGGCCAAGAAGCTGGGCAAGGCCGCCCTGGACAAGGGCAAGAAGCTGGTCGGCGCCCGGGATGGGATGACGGCCGAGCAGTATGCCCAGGAGTACGACGAGTCGCACCCGGAGGAGACTGCGCAGGAGTCCGAGGCCGCTTCGCTGGAGGCCCGGGGCAAGCTCGCCGACTTGGCCAAGAAGCTCGCGGACGCGGCCAAGAAGAAGTTGCTCGGCGCCCGCGACGGGATGACCGCCGAGCAGTATGCGCAGGAGTATGATGAGGAGCACCCCGAGCAGACTGCTCAGGAAGCTGCCGTGATTGGATGAGAAGGCCGCTTGAGTGCTATAGATGTATATACTGCGTTTCACAGGACGGCTCGTTTCGTTTGATGTGCTGTCATCCTTAGATAGACAGGTTAAATGGATATGCTTTCGGATTTTAAAACAAATTCGGGACCGGTTCTAATGGACATACGAAACTTGTCAGATAAGGGTTTTCCTGCAGCAGCCTGCATTGTTACCGTGATTTCGCAGCATTTATACTCGCCGCCGGTTGGCATGTCGAAGTCGTCGGGGAATAAGAGCGCGACCCAGTACTTGAATGCGAAATAGAGATGACGTGGCGAAGCAGGCTCTACGGCGGTGTTGGTGACCGTGCTAGAGCACTCACCCTTTATAACTAAAGGGGTGTAATCTATTGCAATGAGATGTAGATGTGAGAGAAGATTATTGATGAAAAGGTGAAGTATGTGAGCCCTTAGGGGGCGGTGAGAAGTTAGCTTATATGCATGCGCAGGATTTGGCACGTGACTGTTATCTTAACATAATCGGGTAATATTAAAACGTATTTAACCTTTAGTTATTTGAATTAGTATTAATCTTTATTTATTTATATCTTTCGTGAAAAATTAATACTTAAAAAGGAAAGTGTGACTCATTACTCGATCAAGCACTGCCCGTTCAACCGCCGCTTTAAGGGGGCCTCTTAGCCAATCGCTTAACCACTACACCTACTCGCCGCCCTACGTCGTCCACCCAGCCAATCTTCCTTCTGTCGCCTCGAGTTCTAGCTAATCCCGTCACATCTACCCGATTTAGAAATGCAGTGCCAAGCGATGTTCTTCCCCCTTAGGCAATTACCAAAAGCGGTAACTACTGGTGAGCTTCTTGAGACTCGTAATATATATAGGTAGCGAGAGGAGACTGGCGCACAATCTGACTCCGTCGGACCTCAATGCAAGTTCTGTACGCTAGAACAATGATGTCTTTTAGTTTCTACCACCCACGCGAAAGGGTCTTTCAAAAAAGACCACCTGGACGTCAACAGCCAAGGGGACAGGCAGCTGGAACGACTCATCTCATGCCGATTTACAATACCACGACCCAGAACGTTTCTCCCCAAGAGTCTCCTGTTGACCCACATGGGAGCACGTCCACTCTGGCCACTTCTCCTGAGCCCCCAGATGCGGGTGTGAAGGCGCGCAGAGAGCCTACGGTAACCCACGATGAACCCACCGCGAACTGCACTCTGGGGACGCAACGAACTCCCTTGCCTTCCTTCCGCGGAAGCCCCTTGGCCAACAAGACTATGGGTCCCGAATTCCCCAGACCCCAGTCCGATACCACCCTTGGTAGGAAGACAGTGACCGAGCCTTCTCCCCTCGCTGGTCACGTTGGGCACCAGTCAGACCAAGAGTCCAGGGTGGTCAGCATCTCCCGATGTGATGGGAAGACGGATGGGCGAGAGCTGTCGGCCCACCCCTGTTCTCGAAGTGACCAACAGGACGAGGAAGATGCAGCCAGCCTCTCTGATCACCCTCGTGTTGGTGGGCAACTGCATCAAGGCCGAGCGCCTTCTTCGCCCCCTCATCGTCCGCATCTTGGCGACCAGTCGGATAAAGCACGAGTGGGGATAAGCATTGCCACCCTTTGTGATGAAGGTCAACTCGAACCGAGGCCAGAACTTGCTCGACCACCCCCTATCCCCCAGACAGGCAGCCACTCGAGTCCAGATCCCGACGTTTCATCGTCTAATGACGCACCTTATGATGGTGGTGGCCAGGTCGAGGATAGTGGTGGTCCCGATGGCTCACCGGTCTTCGAAGCCCAATCGGAGAGGCCGCCCAACGGGATCAGCTCATCGAACGACCCTCGTGAGGGTGGGCAACCTGAGCAGCCGCTGGAGCCTGCTTTGCCCCCTATCCATCACAATCAAAGCCTGTCAAGCGCTATATGCGAGGTGACCAACGTCTCGGATAAGACCCAGGCCAACCAATGGCTAGACTCTGCCAGACTTCCTCACTTGTCACTCCTTGGCGACCAGTCGGATATGCCACCCAAAGGGATCAGCTCATCGGATGACCCCCGTGATGGTGGTCAACCTGAGCAGGGGCCAGAGCCTGATGTGACTCCTATCTCATATCGAGACAACCATTTAGCCGCTGCGGCAGGAAAAACCACAGCCCCTCACTTGTCACTCCTTGGCGACCAGTCGGATCAAGATCCCATGGACCGCAGCGTTTCGAGCAGCTCCTGCGATGATGGTTGCCTCCCGCAGGGAGTACCAACGCCCTGCCCTCAGGCAACCGACCAAGCCAGCCAAGGGTCTGATTCGCATGACCTGTTGAGATTGGAGCCTAGACCCGACAACCAACCGGATGAAAACACTAGCAGAGCTGCGTCGCGCATGCACGGTGGCGAGGCACGGTGGGACCCCAACCGGGAACCCTCCAACGAGAGTACCCAGGTCCCCCGCAGTGAAGAAGAGCTTACCAGTGAAGGGACTACTCTTAGTTGTCCAACCTCACCATCGTCGTCGGCTGTTGGAACTTCCCAGAAACGACGGCACGATGGCCCCTCTGCAACTCCACCCAGAAAGAAGAGAGCGCGGGAGCTTCGACCCCCCTCAGACCATGACTGTTGGGACGGCGACTACAACGGCCTTTTGGCTTGGCTAGATGGACGTCCGAATGAAGAACGCCTAGGCTTGTTGCTGCACATGGTCAGAGAGTTCGCTGGCTGCGATACAGGCCAATCAATTGTCCCAACCCATTCACTTCCGCGATGCGCCCGGGCCGATATATTCATCCACCTATTACTTGGCCTCGGTGACAAGGACGAACTTTCCGACGACGAACCGACACCATCGTGGTTCATGTCATCTCTTCGTAGAGGACGCACAGTGTCGGAGGCAATAGAGAGCCGGTTGTGAATCCGGCCGAGGGATGCAGCTGAGTGACGACGATACTTTGCTCGGCGTACAGGAACTTCTTTTCTCGTCTTGGCTGGGCTAGGGTAGGGTCAATGGCTATGGTTCAGGAATAACTGCAGTTCTCTCCATCAGATCATCTGGTCACTGGTGACCAGTATGGAAATGGAGAGCTTAAGTATGGATCACCAAAAAGCTGCGTTTGTCATGCATTACCTGTCAAGCTATCGTGATAACAATACAATGAGATTCTCCCGGAACTGCCTCTAGCCTTGCCTGCTTTCATGTGCCATTTGCCTGCGAGGAACGTGCCGGCCGCCTTTGTATCAAGTCTCTAGCTTGCCAGCACCCGCGACTTTCCCATCAACCCTTGGCCGCAGCCTCTTCAGCCAATCGGCACGGCAAGCCAATGCTTCGGCACCCAAAGTGCGCTTGGGCTGCCGGCGAGGCCTGGGATCAGTAGCGACTGTGGAGGCCGCCGTCCGAGTCCGGGCTCCCAAATAGTCCGGTATGTACCACGTGGAAATGTCGCATATGTCCCGGGTGGATGGTGGGGACCCGGGATGTGGAGACTCGGGACGTGGGCACTCGAAACGCAGTACGGAATATGGCGTCGCCGTGTCTGGCAAGGAATGCGGCGTCAGAACCTGCATGCTCGCTAGTCTAGCACGTGCTTCCATGTCGTCCAAAGAGGGGAAGAAGTCGTGGAGTGTGTTGCCAGCCGCTCCACCACCGGCAACGTTTGCAAGCCATGTTTCCACGCCTGGCGTTTGGGGGGTATAAACGAAACGCGAAGCCGGCGGACCCGGTGGCGGAGAGAAATCGTGCCGGCCGAAATCCCCGGCATCTTCAAGATTCTGATTGTCGTTGGCATACTGGGGACGGATAGTTGGAGGACCTCCCGTAGGCCACGCGTTGGTGACGTCGTCTTCGAATACAGCACCAGAAGGTTGCAGGTCTGGCACATCGGCGACAGGAGAAGTGATGAAAGAGTGCTCGAGGCATTTGCTTGCCGAAGGACGAACCACCGGGTCTTCCTCGAGAGTGTGACAGATGAAGTCGGCTATTGGAGACTGGGGCCGGCTCAGGCGTTGGTACACGTCTGCGAGCCACTGGCGGGACCGGGACGGTTGTTGCTCGTCGCGAGGCCGAGGGATCCCAAAGGCGAGAGCGAGCAGGCTCATACCAAACGACCAGATATCGCGCTTTTTGGAGCGAGAATTGCCCGACCAGACCTCCGGGGCCGTGTATACGGGTGTGCCGTAGCTCAGCCGAGGTTCATCAATGTCCACCGCCTCGCCAAAGTCGAGCAAAACCACATGGATCGGCGCACGGCAAGACAGCATGATGTTGCCAGGTTTGATATCACAGTGGATGACGCCTTGTTCGTGCATGTAGCACACCGCTTCCAGTAGCTGCTGGCTGATATCTTTCAACTCGTTGGGATTGAACCGTCCAGCGTCATTGTGCTCGTCCTGGAGGGTACGCCCGCCAACAAATTCCGTGATAAGAATTGGCATGTCGCTTTCGTAGATGAATGCCATGAACTTGACTATATGTTTCTGGATCTTGTGTCAGAGGGTCGAGAAAGGTGTAAAGGGGACGAAGTGCCTACATGAGTGAGGCGGCCAAGGAGCTCGACCTCTTGAAACCTGAAGTGCTTATGGTAGATGACTTTGCCCGCGTAGCTCGCCGCTGTCTCGTTGTGTATCATCTTGTACACCCTGGCGGCACCCCCCTTCCCGATATATTCCCCCTGTCTGAAGGCATTTACAATAGTTGTTCCCCCATAGCTGGTCCCCGCTTGGATATTCAATTGCGCTAAGAGCGGCACTTGTTCTAGCATATGCTCACTGCAATAGCGCGCCCATTCCCGCCCAAAGCCTTCTTGGTCATCATGATCGTGTCGTTGGATTCGGAATGTGTACTCCTGAAGAACGATTTCGAACTCAAATGGCGCGAATCTCGTCTGGACAACACATACAGGAGGAGTGCCGGAGTCGCCACGCCCTTCACGAATCCAAGTACCATACATGCTGAGATTCTGAATGCATAGTTGCCTGTCAGGCGTGAACCGCAAGGCGAAATGCTTTCGGCTGACGCCTTGGGTACCGGCCAGTACAAAGTCATTCGAGTCGCTTCTACCGAAGACATAGCCAAGGCTTTGGTTCTTGGGTGGCTGGGCCGTGGTGATGCAAAGAATAGGAGGAGACACGGGCGCTGGGGTGTCCATGTCTTGGCCGAGGCCACTGGCGGCATCCTGGTCGAAGAGATGGCCATGGCTCTCCTCCCGGATGGAGTAGATGGCATTGTGGGGATCTAGGAGGAACGGAAGATGAGTCGACTGGATGTCCACAATAGCTGCCATGTTGTTTGGGGGGGCGAGAGGAAGAGAGGCATGGCTTTACTTGCTTTTTGGACACCCGCCATGAGTGCGAACTGCACACTCTTTATGTACACCATTGATGCTTGCCGCTTGCTTCGATGCCAGCCAATAGCAGGTGCATTCTTCCAACGGCCAATCGCAGGACACCTCAACATGGTACCCAACCAGACCACCCCTGCATCGGGTTTACTTACCCCACTCTGCGGATCTTGAGCCTGCCTGTCCTCAGGGGGCCATTCCTGGCAAACTTCCCTCCATCATCTCATCATCCCATCATCCAAACTCCTCATCGCCTAACACTTCACAGCCATGGTCACTGTCGAGGAACTCGAATGCCTTGAGCAGCAGCAGTTCACATCTCATTCCCTGTCGCCCTCGTCATCGTCCACCGGAGAGGAACTGCCACATGCTGACAGGCTACGACGTGTGAAAGATTCCGTCTATGCACTCATGGCCAGCTTGCGCTATATGGGGTCTGATGGGCGTCAAGTTCTCAAACAGGACGAATTGGTCATTTCTGGGCGAAACGAAGTTCGTCTGCGGGACAAAGACGCCCCTCAGGACTTGACTAGCCTTGCGTACTGGCAGTCAAAGGAGCAGTTCTTCCGCGAGCACTACAACCGCCTCTATCGCGCCAAGTACCCGAGACCGCCCGAGATGGTGAGAACAAATAGCCCGCAACAGGCCGAGCAGGACATGTTCGACCAGTGCGTACGCGACCTGGAGAAACGCCAGAAGACGGTCGCTGCCTGGGTACAAGAGTCGGCGCCGCTGCCACCGCCACCGCCAGCTCCCTCTCCACCCTCTCGCAAATCCCGGAACACGGCGAACCCGAAGAGGAAAAGGAATGATGAGGAAGGTGGCATGAACAAGCAGCCTGCGAAGCGCTTGCGACCGACATCCCCAACAGCACCTGCGAGTGAGAAGGACAAGGACCACAAGCAGGGGCATCACAGCGGCAGCCAAGTGGAAAGCAGGAAACTGAGGAGTGTGCGTATAGCTCAAATGCGTGGAAGGAATCGCGGGACAGCCCGCAGCGGCCCCTAGTCTAGTTAATGCGATGCCAGCCTATCCTGACCCGTCCCTGTCGTTCAGTGCATCCAGCCCTCACTGCCCGTGGTAGCTGGAACCCAACCAGGGGTATCTGCCAGTCCAATGCCTACCACGTCTGCTACATGCCCGGGTCGCTTCCTATTGGCAAGCCGGGGAGTGACTCAATAATCAGACCAGCCCCCATCAGCATCGCCCAGGGCGTAGTGGAGGGTCGGCTGTAGAGGGTCGGCTCGGTGCACCCAGCCGCTCATTGCCACCCAGTACGTGTTGTATATGGACATCTGCCTACCCTCATGCTCGCCCATCACTCCAACGACCCTTGGCCAACAGCATGCAGCCCACCCTCGTTTTCTCAGACCATGGATGAGAGACGACATCACCCCTTTTTGGTATCATGTGCCACTTGACAACCCTGTAGCTGTGCATAGTAAAATCCTGACAGCAACCTTGACTAGACCTCTGAGGCCTTCATGACGACCAGACTGGAGCCAATGGCCTCTCGCATCATGCTGAATGCCTCTCTGACGACGTGGGCTCAAAGAAGGACAGTACAAGGAGAAGGGATGTGAGGCATTCTATGGTAAAACCAACAGATACTTACCCAAGTTCCCCGGGTATTTGAATCCCGCTATCTTCCCACTCGCCATTCCCACTCGCCATTCCCACTCGCCATTCCCACTCGCCATTCCCACTCGCCATTCCCACCAGTATGCTCTTCAGTCCATACGATGCGTTAGGGCTGGATGCTCAACCAGTTACATACTCGACTGTCAAGAAGCACTTCAAGGTTGCCATTTTAGAACAGCACCCGGATAAGAACGGTGATACCGGTCGATGGCCCAGTGTCGACGACATCAAGGCAGCCAAAGAGTATCTGGACGAATATGGCGAAACAGAAGCATTCGAGAAATACCAGGACTTTCCACGCACCTTCTTTCCTAGGACTCATCGTGTCTTTCGCCAACCAGACTTGACTGATGGGTTCTGGCAATGCAGATTCTGCCACCTTGTCGCTCGTTCCGAGTCAGCTTCGGAACATCTCGCAGTCCACCAGCGCGACGTCTGTGAGCTGTGCAAAGCTGAGATGCCAATGGAGAGGCTCCACGAACATACTCAGTTTGAGCACTCATGTGTCTACTGCGAAGCCCGCCTGCAGAAAGACCAGCTTTATTCCCACGTCATTTCCAGTCATTCAGGAGACTTGTGCCGAGACTGTTCCGAACTGAGCGGGGCGAGTCTTTTCCAGCATCTTCGCCATGCTCACGAGGCGAGCCAGTGTCTGATTTGCTACGACAAGCACGTACAGATGCCTCAGCATCTCCGGGAGTCACACCACTGGCGGCCGTGTGACAGCTGCCCTGGTGGTGGCTACCTCCGCTACCATGTCCAGTCGGAGCATCCCGCCGTCCCATGCCCGGCGTGCAATTGGCCGGTGATCCGAACCGAGCTCGACTTTCATCTCCATACGATACACCACTTCCAACCCTGCGCCGAGTGCACATTCGATGGCCTGCAGCACATCATCGAAGGCCACCAGTGGAAGAGCTGCGAGGACTGCGGGGAAGCCATTTCAACGCCAAACTATACATCGCATCTGGTCCAACGACATGCCTTCTTCAGCTGTCCATTCTGCGACGCGGCAGAACCAGATAGGCCAGCGATCGAAGAGCATATGGCTCTGGATCACTATTTTGAGCCTTGCCAATTGTGTGGCAGGCCGCAGCCTGAGGAGGGTATGGCCAGGCATCTTGTTCAAGACCATGCATGGAGCGAGTGTCCCTTCTGCGACGTCGTCATGCCAAAGGAAGAGCTCAGACTACACATACTGCAGAGACACAACGAAACCGAGACTTGCCCAGCTTGCGGAGATGTGCAAACGATAACCGGGCTCAACATCCACCTTCTTGAAGAGCATTCGTGGAGGAAATGTCCGTTTTGCGATGCGACGGAGCCCGAAAAGGACATACGAGAACACATCCTTCAGAACCACGATACCAAGAACTGCTCGCTATGTGGGGATTCTGAGCCGGTCTTGACGTCCATGTGGACGTCCCATCTGGAACATGTCCATGCGTCTATCGAATGCCCTCTATGTCAGGCGATTGTACTGCAAAGCGAGATACGTGACCACCTCGAGGCAGAGCTACCTCCACGGTCTCTCCCTCCACCCGCAAGCCCAACACCACCGCCACAACCTCCAGCGCCGCTGCGTCACCCAGCCACGTCAGGGAAAGGACAGTGCCCCTATTGCCCCCGGATATTCAAGATTTCGTTTATGGATGAGCATATTCGCCGGAGGCATGGGGGGAAGAGAAAGCATCAAGGATTCAGAGGGAAAGCGATTCTATTGTAGCGGTTGCGGCAAAGATTTCGCTGAATCACATAGGTCACGCCACAAGAACTGTTCGAGTGGCTAGTCCACTTCGCACTATACCGAGGAGTCAACTGGAGTCTGTACAACAATGCAATGCATTAATGAGAAAGAAAATTAATTGATAAATATAGTTGAATGCCGGCATGACTTGATGGTAATACAGTTCAGACCGATATATTGAATCGTGTTGAGTAATCATGGGAGGCAGGTCATCGCCATGGTCTCTGCTGCGGCTGGCTTCGGTTGAGCGTGTGCGCCAAGGATTTCCATACGGGCATGGTTCTTTGTCGGGGAAGGGGCACGCAATAGCACTGTTATTACCACTAACACATCCCTGTCTTAGGAACCCGAGCCCACTGCCGTCCGCCTTGCGCGCCTTGCGCCCACATGTTGTATTGCAGGATTTAGTACATGGGCCTGATGCCAGTTTCCTATCCCATATTGAACTTCAAAAAGATAATCCATCCGATTATTAAAGCTGGCCAGCAGCCTAACAGGAAAGCTAGCTTTGAGTCTCGAACCTACTTCTTATTCTTCTTGACTTCCTTCCGATGCGCCCGAATCTCAGATGCAACATCTAGTCTCCTGCTACCAATCCAATCTTTCATCCCCGTCTTGAAGTGATTTTCCAACACAGTTCGGCTGTAGAATTTCTCGGTAGCCTCTTCATATTCTGGCAGTGGAAGGTTCTTCAGGCGTAAAAGGACCAGTACGTCTCCGGTATTGCGCTGTTCCTTCATGGAACCAAAGAAATTAAAGACAATGCTGTTGTCTAAATCGACATGCTTACTGAAACTGAGCGCTTTCAGGTCTTCCTGTTCCCCCTTCATAACATACGGTCCGTTCTTTGCGGCCCACCTTCTGAACGATTTTCTTGCATCTAGATATGAACCGAGTGGCAGTATGGCGCCTCTACTTTCCCTTTCCCCGCTGGAACTAGGAAACTCCACAACAAGCTGGTGCCTTTGGCTCAAACCATGGGTGTAGGCGTCGGTTTTCTCATAGGTCTCGGGATGAGTGATCTGGATCCAGCGTTTGGGGTGACGATCAAATGGGCCATAAGGAGTCCACCCCGTTTCTGGTCGATTCGGATTTGGGGAGTCCGAGCTCCAATCGAGGGTTTGAGGATGTAGTGCGAAGTGGTTAATATAGGAAAATAACAGTTTTCCCACAGGTGGGTACTGCTTCGTGTTCATTTCCGTATCAGTGGGTGAAGTAGTAGTGGATGGTACCGGATTAGTGGCTGTTGCTGTGTCAGCGGGTGGTGCTGTTTCAGCGGGTGGTGCTGTGTCAGCGGGTGGTGCTGTGTCAGTGGGTGGAGGGCCAGGACGACTAGCTCCAACTACCGCATTGATAGTCTTCATTAAAGTCCTATTGTCTTCCTCCTTTTCCAAAAGTGTCAATTTCAACTCTTGATATTTCGTTTGGAGCAGATTCAATGAATCTTCTAATTCGTCCCGCTCCTCTTCCAGTATGTCATAGTCCCTGTAGATCGATTCCTGAGCGACAAGCTCCTCCCGGAGGTTGTGAATTTCCTGAAGGAGCTCCTCCTGTCCTGGTGTCTCAACCGCAGCCTTGTTCTGTTCTTCTCTGCGCTGTAGCTCGGATTCTCTGCGCTGTAGCTCGGATTCTCTGCGCTGTAGCTCGGGCTCTCTGTGCTGTAGCTCGGATTCTCTGCGCTGTAGCTCGGGCTCTCTGCGCTGTAGCTCGGATTCTCTGCGCTGTAGCTCGGGCTCTCTGCGCTGTAGCTCGTATTCTCTGCGCTGTAGCTCGGGCTCTCTGCGCTGTAGCTCGTGTGCGTCCGCAATGTGCTTGGTCAGTGTATTCTTCTGGCTTTCCAATGCGTCAATTTCTCCTTGACGTCGAGATTTTTCGCTGTTATGTTGCTGTTTCATTCTCTCGTTATCTTCATTAAGCTTCCCAAGTTCGTCCGCGAGCTTTTTTCTAGCCTCTGCTTCCTTTTCGCATCGCTTCACAATATCGGCAACATCCTCGCTGGTTTTCTTTAACAATTCGTCGAGCCCAGCGAGTTGCTGCTGCTTCTTTTGGAACAACTCGTCGACAAGCCTTCGACCCTGCTCGTCCAAAGCCTGAAGCTCCTGATACAACTTCTTGGCTTTGTTAAAGTGTTGCTCGGCCTTTTTGGCGTGTTCTTTCGACTGAGGACTATCATTGGGTAGTTTCGCAGTTTGCCAGTGTGCTTCTACCAGAGTCAAAAGGTCGCGTCCGTCGTCCACGAGATTCTCAAAAGTCCATTGGTCGTCGGTTTCTTCTTGCCCTATTTGGTTATTCAAGCTTTCCAGGTTGGATTTGGCTTTTTCGATAAGAGATTCCATCTGCTCCACTGTTTCGCCTGCTTTCTTCTCGCTGGCCAATGCTTGCTCGTCAGCTACATCAGTAGCCGGCGCCGCGCCCATGTCCACATCGCCAGGTTCCGTTCTTCCAATGCTTTGAAACTCTTCTGTTCTTTGGCCTTTGGTGCCGTGTCTTCCGTCATCATCCGAGGGAGTCCTTGAGGGTTGTCTCTTATCTCCTGTTGCAGGAGACTCCCCGCGGCTGCGCCCGGACCAAGGTGCTTTTATCGCCCCAGCCAACCGGGAAATCGCTGATGGCTGATTTGAAGCTTCCTCCGGATGTGCAGTTGGCGATGATGACGGGACCCGGATCACTGTCGATGCGGAACCGCTGCTTCCTCTGCCACGTCGCACTTCAGTATCGGGTGCCTCAGACACAGATGACGCATCTTCCTCAGGTACAGCCGCTATTGCTGCACCTTGTTTCTTCCCAGGCTCAGGTGTCGCACTGAAAGGCGGTGTATATGGCGTATCTCGTAGTCGTGGGTCTACCGACTCCGAGAAGACTCTTGGTATCACCGTCGACGTGGAAGACTCGCGACTCTGTAGAGAATCACTTCGTCCCTCCGCGGGCCGTCCCTCCGCGGGCCGTCCCTCCGCGGGCCGTCCCTCCGCGGGCCGTTCCTCCGCGGGTTGATTCGCCGGTCCGTCATATGGGACTTCCACAGAGGGTATAGCCTGTTCTGGCACAGTCTGGGGCAGTGGCGACGTAACTGCACTATCCGGTTGCAAGATATGAGGATCATCGTCCTTGCCTAGCCACAAGTAAGATATTCCATGTTTTTTGTCCATTTCTCTGAGACGATTGGACAAGGCCATGGTTGTCCATTTTTCGAATGACCCAGGTAGGTTTCGGTTCTTGAATTCTACCTCTAGAAGTCGGGGGCTCCAACTCTCGTACTCCCGCCCTTTCCTATCCTCGTCCATCAGTTCTTGGACGTATTTAGGCTTTTTTTTCTTGGGTGCGGCGGTAATAGTTCTTAAAGTCGCATAATGCTTCAAGTGCTGCCACGGAATTGAATTGTAGAATTCCTTGCCTGGAAGCTCTTCCTCCTCAGGAGGAGGCCCCGCCCCCGACGAAGACTCAGCTCGTTCGGATTGAGACATCTGGAACCTAACAAGCCACAGACAGGATGGGTGAAAGAGTGAGCGTATGAAGTTGTTGTAGAGCGAAAGGGGAGATTGGGAGGAAAGAAGCGTGTATTTATGATATAACACGGAAAGCTTCAGCCAATGGAGGGTGATTTGTATTTCTTAAAGCAGCTTTCTGTAATTGAAATGCACAATCTGGTACTAAAGAAACCGAAACCTGAAATTCATAAGCCTGGTCGCCAGCGACCATCACCAACTAGCGCCGCGTCACCCGAACAATTCCGCACGGCCACTGCGGTCAAACAAGGCTTCGCGACCCATTTTTGGGCCTCGGCGGAGGTGGAACCTGAACGTGCAGGGCTGGCCTCTGCCTTGCCAGCTTATTCGGCCCCTGTGCGTTGCTGGGAGCCTTGGGTAAAGATGTCGTCTTCATGGACTCGTAGAGCGGAGCCGCTGGTCTGTACGTGATCTCCGACGCCCTCCGGCCAGCGTCTCCCTCGGGACGCAGAGACGCGGTCACCTCGGGTAGAAAGTCGATCTCGACGAAACTGATGGACCGCTGCTCCAGATGGTGAGACAGAATGTGATCCCGAAGCCGCCGGGAGAACCCGGGAGAGCCTGCGACTGTGCCATAGTCAGTGCAATGTAGCGCGGGCCAGTATTGATCGTACTTACCGACGAACACACTACCGCCCGCAGAGAGAGATTCACGATCGACCAAGTGGGCAATGCTCTCGTTGACTCCCCAGGGGGGGCAAGGTAGGGCATTCCAGAGCTTCGAGGTAGGCAGTACTAGCTCGCCCGACTGCTTTGGGTGAAACATCTTGGCATCGACCATGGCCTTGCTCCTGTCGTCAGTGGAAAGCGCAGAAATCTGGAGGGGAGAGCTTACCTTGCCCGTATGCGAGTCCAGGGTCTGGAGAGTATCCAGTTCCTCTTGGTACCATTTCATTTGGGCGCTGCTGTCCATGCTCCACACCAGGTTGACCTTCCTTGTTCTAAGGCCATACAAGGGCTCTTGAGGCGTCAAAACGCTGCTGTTGTCTCTTGGGGGACTTGTATCGTCCCTTTTGGGTTTACTGCCGATGCTCTCGTTATGTTTCCGGCGGCGCACAATGTCCAGGGCGTACGGCAGGATGCCGGCCAGGGCGACGCCCTCGGCAGCCAAGGTAACCGTCTCGAAACGCTCCAGGCGGAGATTGCATCCATGCGGACCCTGCAGGACCAGCCGTTTGATGTGTTCCACTTTCGGTAGGTAACGGGACTCGCGAAGTATAAAGTAAAGCTCCTTGGTTCCTTCACCATGAGACGGCGTCCAGAAGTACGCATTGACTTGCCATGCGCACAGTGTGTAGCGCAAGGGCGCGTCGGGGAAGTAGATGCTGAAAAGGAGACCGGGACGTGCCGGTATGCTATGTTGCAGCCTGACTTTCAAGCGAATCATACCATTGATCCTCGTGGCCTCGATGTCCCTGCTGTAGCGGAAGAGTCGCAGCCGCCACACCAAGGAACAGGCCCAAACGGCCGCTGCTACGAATACGGCGACCTGTTTCGCCGCTTCCTGGAATACCAGGTGCCAAAATAGCACAACCAAGACGCCAAGAGCCAGAAGTAGATGGAGGTACGCTTTGTAGTTCGGGACATTGCGGAGTGCCAGCGGGGAGAGGAGCAAGATGCCGAAGAGAGCCACAACCTGATATCACTGTCAGCATATACTTCAGTCCTTCGTTTTGTCAGCGTGGAGCTTACAATCCAGCCTGAAGAGCCTTGATCAGGGGCAGCCTTGGGCTGGAAATAGAGAATGATGATGCCGTGAAGGAGGCCTTGCGCGGTGACGGTGAAGCCGATGCAGTAGTGCCAGAACCAATAGGTATGCGATGACACGTCGGCGGCATTCACAAACGGACTTACACGCCCGCCTAGAAACAACGGTATGAGGTTCACCGTCGATAGCAGGGCGGCTCGCTGCTCCAGGTCTCTATAGCTCTGGAGGAACAGCGCCAAGGCGAAGGTGTTGAGGGCCATGTAGAGAAAGAGCTGCAGGAAATGGAGCCGAGTCAGCTTCCAGGCCAGTATAGGGTAGACAAGATGCCGCTTGAGCCATCGATCCACCCAGGGCCACGCCTTCCGTATGTGAGGCACTACGAGCACAACGGCACTGATGACACCCAGAATGATGGCGTACCAGCCTACAAGCGATACGAGGACTGCCATGCTACAGGTGTCGAGTGCGTTAATTGGGCAGCCGCTCGAGCTGGCTGGAGATTCCAGGTAGAAGAAGCTCGCGGGGTAGCTAATTGAATGCCGAATTCAGCTACACGGTTCCAGCAAACGGAAATAACGCCCAAGCACTGCCGCGCGCATGTTGGTTTCACTCCGGGGACGCGCGTACTTTTGGCGCCCGGGATTGGCGCGCGCGTGGGGTAAGGTACCTCCCTCCCTGTCTGGGACAGGACACTAATGCAAAGCAAGTCGGTAGATATAAATATCCATTCGTCCCCTAGCAAGGACAAAACTTTGCTTCACCAACAAGTCCCTGCATACACTTCTTCATCTGAACACCACACCTGCTAGTACATTCCCAACATGGCTGCCACCGCTCGAAACTTTATGAACCGCCGCAATGGCGTTATGAAGAAGGCGAATACGCTTTATCGTATTCACGGAGCTCGCACCGCAGTCTTGATTGAAATGAACAGCACTCTATATTGCTATCGCTCTCACCAAGACTGGCCCCCCCTGAACATGGACGTGGATCCTGCCAACTGCTTTACATCTGACAATTTCGAGACGGTGGCCGACAGGACCGTTCCCGAAGCGGAATTCACGCTAGACTCCCTCCTCCGGCCCTGCGGGCTCTCCATTTCCGATGACAGCTCCTTGACCGCGCTGGGTTCTTCGACGTCCTCCTCCACGATCCCTTCGGCCGCGTCGTCCGTCCGTAGCTCTTTCAATGCTAGTTTGGCCAACCTGCCTTCGGGTCTGTTCGGGCCCACGTTGCTCTCGGAAAGTCCCGCGCCCATCGACCCGGCCTTGGGGCATTGTGCCCAGGCCTTGGGCGACGGAGAAGCCCCGTCGACTCTGGCCTCGGAAGAGCACGCTCCGCCGGAAAAGCGGAGGCGCATTGGCGCAAGGCCCACGCCTGTTATCACTCGTGCCCAGAAGCGCAAGCGCTATTTCGACCAGTGAGGAAAGCCCATAGCAGGCGGGGGGTACAAGGCGTTCATCATGAAAATTCGGAGCAGGTCTCCAATGGGTTGCTTCTATTAGCTGTAGCTATCCAAAAGAATCAGAATATACGTCTTCTCATAACTATGGCATATGGCATCTGATGTACCCGCCCTGGCTTTCACATAGTGCTTAGCTGTTCGGATAGTGTCACGAGACACAAGATGGCCTATAAAAGTATGCATTCCAGCAGGCCACGAAGTCCCCATCCCAGGGCCTAAAGATATCATCAGGTCTTATCGTAATACTTTATCCCCTAGATAATATTATTTTAAGGTAACATATTCGATTAAATAAGGCGTTTAATCGAAATAGAATTGTAATTTTCCTATTTATCTAATGATGCGATTAATAGTTACTAACAGCTCTTGCAGCTTATTAATCTCGGTGACGACCCTTGACCCTGATACACCCTGTTCTTGATCCTTGGCTTCATCAAGGCTCTCCAACGTAGTCGCCGAGGTAAGACTTGGCACATCCATTGACGTATCACACTCTTTCCCCACCTCGTCTTCTGTCCCGTACTCGGATTCGTCAACAGGCGAAGGCGGCTGTGATGCTTCCACCATCACGTCACTTGCCTTACATGGCGAATTAGCGATGTTTTCGATATCATCTGACTGTGTGATGTTCCCCAGCGCCACGCGAAGCTCGGAGCCAGGCTGAACTGTGTCAACGGCAAAGCGTCGGCTGAACTGCTGCCCTGTGTTACGCATGGACATGGCATCCTCGTTGCAAAAGGACAATTGCCTGGTCAAGTGTCCATTGACGTAGCAGTACAGCTGGGCGTCTCGCTCGCGCAAGGTCCGTAGCAGACTGGCCAGGTGGGGACCACACTCCAACCGGCAGTGGATGCAGATCATGTACCCCACACAGTTTGACGTGACACTAGTGTAGAACAGCGCTGCCACGAGCTTTGCGACTATCGTCAGCACATCGCTCTTTTCTCCATCTCCATAGATCTCAAGATCTGGCCAGAAATCTTTGCAGAGATCGGCAATAGCCGTGCCCGTAGGGCGTCCCCTGAACAGGGCGTTAGCCGGACAAAGTGAGAACGTAAGACGGCCAGTACCCACCGCAGCTTCTCGCTCTTCGAACTCCAGCTTGTGGAGATCTTGTCCTTGTCTATGATAGCGACTTGAAGACTTCCCGGGTATCGCGCACCGACATCCAAGCTCCGGTGTCGCGATAAAGACCTCGATACCATACCTAGTTTGGACGCATGCTTCGCGATGACCCGTTTTGGTTCCATGTCCCTACAAAACATGTCCTCGACAGCAAAGCGTGCTGGTACGTGTTAGCTCATGACAGAGTTGCGCACGAAGTGATCGTACCCTCGTCGATCCCGACAAAAAGATCCACATATTCATGTATAGGCCCGAACAGCCGGCTTCTGATATCACGGAGAAGAGACAGGCCTCGAGTCACGGTATCGGCTTTGATCAGAAGGACTCGAGCCCGTGCGGCAGGCGGCTGCAGTACTTGCTTCCGTGTGTTTAGCTCTTGGCAGAACGGACAGGTTGCCAGTTCAGCGTCTGTACCCTCGACCTTGCCGATAGACGCCACACACGCGCCACACAACACGTGCTCGCAAGAAAGGACGTGGATGGGCGGTCGGATCAGACAGGAGAAGCAGACCTTGACACCGGTCGGTAGCGAATGATGTCGCAGCTGGCCGAGATGTGTGGAAAGGGGCGGGTCGCCTAAGATCTGGCTTCGCCTCACAGATCGACGATACTCGGAGCGCACTCGCCACATGATATCCTTTTTCTTGGAGCCAAGAGCTTTTTCGAGAACATCGACACATACTTTGTTAAACGTCTCATCAAGACTGTAACCTGAAGGAAGATATGATCAGTATGGCGATGAAACCCTGGAACACATAAGGATATAGCTTACTCTTCACATAGCAAGCTGTCGCATAGCCCAGACAGGAGGCCAACAGAGGCGCCGGATCTGATCGAGTCTTCTTGGCTACGTCTAGGAACTGGCGGATGTAACGTGGGCTGCTCTCCGGAAGCTGGGGCCGAGACGAAGGCCCCACGTGCTCGGACTCTTGGGTGCTGCTCTTGAAGTCAAGCAACATCAGGTCGAAGGTGATATTCGAGATTGGTCGTTGTACCTCGCCTGCGTCAGGTGCCATTGCTTGACCTAGGCCATCTGTGGGCAGTATCTCTATGCTTTGGAACCATGCGTCTCTGATGGATGAGACCTCGGCAAAGGAATATGGCCGTTCCGGGCTCGCTCGTCGTAGCCGGGACAGGATCTCGATGTTGATATAGCGACGCAGGTCACGGCCGCTGTGCACGGGGGACTTTTGCGCCAAGACCAATCGGGGTGAGTCGGTGGTCCGGTCATCCATCGACAACTCGACCCATTCGGCAATCATCTCAGCTGTGTGGCTCACACCCCCAGATCATCCGCGAAAAGGATGACAGTCGACGCGAGATGCCGCACAAAGCGAGCCACGAACTTGGCCAGGCCACCGTGGCTCAGGTGGTGGAGTTTGGTGTCTTGGCGTAGTGGGCCCCCTTGCAGGCGCTTCGGCTTCTTATGGCGACCAATATGGTAGTCAACAATGGTGCGCGCACCCCATGGATACAAGGAAAATGTACTATGCTCTGGCGTTGCCGCGCCACATAAGCTTGAGAGATACTGGGACTTAGATGTGCTGCCAATACACAGCAGCAGCTGAGAAGACTGGCCGAGACTTTTGGCGGCATTCTCCACCAAGTACAGCCCGGGAAAGCCCGGAGCAGGGGAACAAAACTCGAGCCAAAGTTGCGGTTCCATAGCGAAGTGGCCAGCTTCAATGAGCGGGCGCCCTGCATGGTTCCATTTAAGGTCGTTCTATCAGGGCAATATCTTGTTTTCTGGAAGCTCAATCTTATATCACGTTTACGAAAACCGGCTGAGCAAACAGAGCAGATGCGTTGCGTGGCTGCTTCATAATCCTGGCCATAATTAGCAGCCAAGCGCGCGGTGACCCCAAGACTGGTAGCATTGCTCAAGACCCCTTGCAGAGGATCTAATTATAGCCCAAGTAGGTAGGCAAACAAACCAAGTGCCAAGATTACTGAAATAGGCTATGGTGGAGCCTGCCACGAACTAGCGTCATCGGCTAATTATGGAACTGCCAAATACGGAAGCTAAAGTACCTAGGTACATATCCGCGGGGAGAATACATACACTCAAACCCAAAAGAGGAAAGTCGCACTGGTAACCCAACGTCATCCCTTGCCCCTTACAGCGTCGGCAGCCAGGCCATGCTGAATAAGCAACTCAAACGGCAGTCCGTGCTTACACGCCATCGCATCGAAGCAGGTCTTTCATCATCTCCTCAAATTCGCTCTTCTCCGGTACTTCTGGTGTAGTCTCCACGAAGCTGGTCATGCGACGCTTGGGCGGCGGCGGCGGCGTCTCGAATTCAAGGACTCGCTTCTGAACTACAGTCAATGGAGGATATACCAAGTGCTGCAACCCTGAGCGCGACCTACCATGTTCCGAATCAGATGGCCGGACTCTTCAAGGTCTTCATATTTTCGCTGCAGAGCCAGCTGCTGGTATGCGTCTTCGTAATTCCGGATGATATCTTGCTTTCTAGTATCATGGTCACTCTCCAGCTCCTCCTCGCGTCTGGTTATGGTCTCGATTCTTAGCTCGACCGCTGAGACATTCGCCCGGAGTTCCTCGAGCTGTTCCTCGAGCTGGCATTTCTCCTGTCTAGGTGAGTCCAGAAGAGCGGCAAATTCGCAGTCGACTTGGTGTAGCTCTGCAGCGACAGCAGCACATTTCGAGTCGTCGGCATAGTCCCGCGACTCTGATCTATGGTCCTGCTCCTCGAGGAATTGCGAGAGGAGTTCCCTGATGACGTTGCACATTGTCTCAACTGGCTCGTGCTTAGGGAATTGCCTGCATGGTGTGCTGGTGCACTAATGGCAGAGGTTGGGTCCCTTTTAAGCCGCAGGCGCTATTCCCAAAAACGAAATTTCGAAAGCGATTACCGTATCAGGAAAGATACTTTCCAGAACTCGAAAAGCCACATTGCCTATTCAGGCCGTCTGCATATATAACCCCTTTAGCAGTTCCCTTCAAATGACTTACTACTGATTTCTTTCCCACAATCCTCCAGTGTAGTATCACGACATAGCTTGTGAAGTACAGTTTTACATACAGTCGATCTTGTCACCATGGCACCGTCATCAGCAAATGTACCGCTGTACGCAAAGTATCTTGTCGGCTTTATCCAGGTACCAGTTGCCATGCTCCGATTCGAGCCCCGAGGGAATATGCCACGTGAGCTCGACGAGCGTATCACCCAAGGCCTTGAAAAGCTCTTTACGCAGGTCTACGAACCTGAAGTGCCACACAACCACATAGCAGGTCTCGTCAACGAGGCGCAATTGGCACACATACTAGGTGAAGTCTCCGTCTCTAGGTCTACGCTGAAAGAATCAGTCTATAGTGGGAATTACCCGTTGGTGCGAGGGACAGAGATCTGGTGCCCAGCCGACCGGCATCGCGTCCAAGCAGCAGCTCGCGTGTTTGGCCACGATACCAAGTGGGTCATCCAGCTGCACTGCCCCCCTGACGACTTGCCCGAACCCATCCTGTTCGAACTCATCCGATTCCTGTCCGAGCGGTACTATGCTACATATGGCCATTCCGACGGAGAAATCTACCGAAACATCCGCCGATACGAGAACACAGAGTTCTCCAAGGCCTGGCTGGCGCGACTAAGCGCGAGCAAGCGGGTAAGCCTAGATATGCTTCTTGGTAGTAAGGGGAAACGAGGTATCAGAAAGCAGGTGAGCGCTGTGGATCCGATAAGGGTCATGTTCGACCGCATGCTTGTTTTCCCGGGTTTGTGGGAAGGTCTCGAGCTGGGGAACCTGCACAAACACATTGCTTTACACTGCGAGAAGGAGATCTGCCACAACCTCACCCGGATCTATACGGAATGGGATGGCTTCACTCTTCACGATATGGAAATACAGAAGTCCACAGACATAAATACTGTACGAAATCTTCAGTTGCTCGCACCAGCGGCGAGCACTTACGACTCTGAGCTCATACGCTCACTCATGGATACCCATCAAATATTTACAGGGGTTGTAGATGCACAAAAGCGCCAAAGGATAAAGGCTAAGCTCTTGAGCACCGAAGCTGTTATTCCGAGTATCAAATCGTTCCATGAAAACATGAAGTTGTTTTCAATCGCAGCCAAAATTGTGCGCTGCTACCTTCTGCCCGAAGGGTCGCGTGGCTCCTTGGTCGATTCGCTCCGTGATATCTGGACCCCGCCGAGGTACCTATACGTAGAATACGGCGAGGGTCAGTTCCAAACGTTTGATGCACCGCCGTCCTTCGAGCTCGCCTATCAACAGGTATTCCTGGCTGCTTTGCGGAACTTCCCCGAACTGTCCGACGAGGCCCCCAAGATTGACTCTGGCGACAAGATCCGATCCCGGATCCAGCCTTCTACCATTACTACTTTCTATCGCAGGGCCACCCTTCTAGGTTTCACTGTCATGAAGAAAGGAAGGGCCCATAGACCTCGGAATGTCCGTGGCCCTAGGCATGTTCTCGATGCTGGTGATCTAGAGGTAGAAGTGGCGGGCAAAGACCGTCGCTGGGGCCGACCCTTTTCCAAGATTTTACGCCAGATGCGGCGGGTGTGCTTTTTGCCATCCTTTCGAGCCAGCTGGACCAAAGGCACGTATCCCACTGTACTATACCTGCAGAGAGACTTTTTCGAAGCGTTCTTTGGTCCAGTCACCTACGAAATGCGTCGACCTTCAAGGCTGACCTCGATCTGCCCGAGGGAAGAAAGCCTAGACCTGATAGAAGAGGAGCCCGACGACTGCATTTCTGGTGGTTCTCAGCAAGACATCGTCATGGGCGGGACAGAGGAAGACCAGAGCCTGCAGGACCAGCCCTGGTCTTTTCGCCACATGGCGACCCAAACTGAAAGCAACATTTCGGAAGAAGATGTAGAGATGGCGGATTCCCCGGTTGAAACACCCGACGCACTCGAGATAACCGAGATCGAAGAAAGCTTGGCGAGTGCCTGGGCTGATGAACATGACACAACAGATAGCCAAGGTGACAGCCCACCAATCGGAACAGCGCCGATAGGGGAGCTCCCCATGGCATTCAGCTTCGAGGGTGTGTCTTCGGTGTTTCCAGCTGACTACACCGCCCCTAGTATGTCGGAGAGGTCACAAGTTTCGCCACGGTATTGGGGAGTTCGGTCATCGATCGGCTCGGTAACTGATCAGAACCCGCAGCTCTCGGCGGATGCGTCTTTTACCGAAACACCCTTCTTCTGGTTGGACGATGGGCCTCGGCACGGGCTAGGGACTCGGTATTCTGCCAACGCGTCAGAGAGATCACAGGTGTCGCCACGCGGGATGAGGGGCGAGCCGTACGGCACCGGCCTAAATGGACCCGCTCGTCTATCCGAAAACTATTCAACTAGCATGTCAACAGGCATGTCTCCTACATCAGCGCGAATGGGCGGGCCTGTGTACCCTTGGCGTATGCCCCGGCATTCACAGGTGTCAGATACCAGTGCACTCTTCGACCACCAGGTCGATGGTCAACTTGTATCCAGGGGTCGCGAGGAACTTAACTGGGGTATTTTTGCGCCGACCCCTAGCACGGTTTCGCTCAACAGCTACCCCGCCCAGTTTCAGATGCTTCACATGGCGCAACATGACGATGACCCCGAAGAAGCAGGACCGCAGGACGATGCGCAGGACGATCCCATGTCGATAGACGACCCCCCATGGTCCCAGAACGGCTATGGATCCTTCGTATTGTCAGCACAGCATTCACCCCGAGCTTTCCCATGGGCTCAACGGCCGACAGGCTCCAGGTGTAGCCCAGATACTGCAGGGAGTATGGTATCCGTTAGTCTTCTCCCCGTCTTAGACGATACCCAGGCCTCATCTGTTCTTGATCGGTCCATTGCGCCAAGTCCACAGCAGGGGTTACAGACAGGGCTGTATAGTCCCAGCGATTATTGGAATTTTTAAATATTAATTGTAAAATAAGTAGCACTTTTACTAGTAAACCCTTTTTATTTTTAGATTTTCTATTTACTCTTTATTAGTAAAAAGAAAATATTATTTTTTTAAAAATTCACGTTATTTTACTAGTAAAGAATTATAGCATTTTAATATTTAAACTTATTATTTACTAGTAAATTTTTATTATTAAAAATAGAAAAATTAATAATAAGGAATAAATTACTAGTAAAGTTATTTTATTATAATCCTATGAATTTTTATTTTACTAGTAAATATAAAAGGTATTTTTTAATAATCTAGATATTTATTTTTACTAGTAAAATAAAAGTATTTAAATATTAAGCTAAATTAATTATTTTATATTCTAGTTAAATAACAACGTAGATCTAGCTTTACTAGTAAATTATTATTTCATTATTTAATAATGCTAAATAATAAAGAATAACACTAATGAAATAATACAGTGCCGCATTTATACCCTGAAGAAACAAGCTTGCCAGTACAACATTGACAGGGATGATGCAGATCCTCCATTTGATTGAGTAGGAGAAGCGCCCTCTCCAGCAAGGCCATTCCCACGCCAGGATAAGAATGGCGCTTCCCAAGTTCAGCGACTGAACTATCGGTACCGGGTCGACGAGGAAGTAGGAGCCCTTCCAAAGCACCTGAGGCCATATGAAGCCGTGTATGGCGGCTGCAAGTTGGTCTAATAATGTGAGCAGGGTTTCTTGCTTCGGTGTGCGATACAGGGGATGATCAACGTACAGGATGCTGCGGCCAGAGTGATCAAACGAGCCAGCTGGGCCTTTGCTAATCGGCCCATCTGGAATATCTAGTGTTTGCTGTGGTACCAAACCCGGCATGGGGGAAGCGAAGTTCCAACGGACAAGCGGCTTAAGTAATGCCTAGGCATAACGGTGTCAGATTTCCACTTTCCAAATCCAGAAACCGCTTTCCAGAAACCGGAAACCGGAAACCGGAAACCGAATCCAGAAACTGGAAACATGCACGCACCGCCTACGCCACATTTCATAGTGCTGCTCGCACACGTTTTTCTTCCATCTTCCACATCTTCAACCATGGCGGGGAACTGCCCATTAGACCAGTCCTTTTATGTTTGCAACATCAATGCGTTCCGAGGCTGTTGCCCTTTTGATCCGTGTGCTCTGAGCACGGGATGCCAGCAGCCTCCAGTGACAGCTATTGATAACGATAAGGTATCAAGTACACGCGAGCGTTCCACAGAACACCTCATCACAGCCAGTATCACCAGCAGCACTACCTCTATAGTTACCACTATTCCTACAGCTACCATCGCCCCCACCACTACGCTGCCATCAGCTACCGTTGCCCCCACCACTACGCCTACGCTGCCATCGGATGACGCAATGCTCCCGGCCGCCCACGACGCCAATGGCTCCAAAGTGGTGCCACTTGCCGCCGGTATTGGTGGGGGTGTTGGTTTGATCTTGGTCATAGTCGCAGGTGGCTGCCTCATACGGCGGCGGCGGCGGCGAACCCGCGCATGCGCCCGGGGTCTCGACGACCAGGGACAAGGTAAGCAGCACCGTACGGTCACTTCTCACAGCATTGTGTAACACTTGGTTCCAGGCAAGGAGGCGCAAACTGGCTGCGCTAGGGATACGGATACGGAGTCCCCTGCCGCTGCCGCTGACACAATGCAGCCGATCGAGCTGCCTGCGGATGCGCCCTCGTGCAGCGTTGCGGTTGCTGTGGTGCCCCTAGAACGCGCGGCAGCCAACCACCAGAGCCCGAGCCGGGCTAACCGATGGGATGGTCACCCTGATGGGAAGGTAACTAGCTGGGCTCAGTTCTGATAGTCTATCAAGGAAATGTTTGCACCCTCCATCGTTTATATATTCTCTCCTTCATTCCTTTCGTGCGTCCAAGATGTAATGCGTATGCGTGGGAGGGGGGGTCATCTCAGGCCACTAGACCCGATCTGATCAGGGCGTCCCCTCCTTTTCGACTGTTTGCTCGGACTGTTGGCTGCAAAGAAGGAGCCCCGCTATCATATGCGCGCGGAGAGATAAGCTCCTTACCTTTGCCCCCGCTTTTGCCAAGCATGCGCAAGCACATGCAGCCACGATACGTACAATGCATGGCGTCTAGTAAGCGAATCATGTTACTGCCCGAGGTCTACTGTAGTCTACTCTACCCGATGTAACCCATCAGTACTGGACTCCAGCCGTTCGCCCCACCTACCGAACTCGGGTGTGACGTGCTTTCCCGATTGGTATTTGGGGGGTGTCACTCGGTGCCGGGTTTGGTCACCATCGAATTTAGAAGAGTCCTTGCTCCTTGTGTCACTGCCAAGCGTACGCAGACCGGCTCCGATGCCTCCAACACGCCGATGCTGGGGTGCCTCGTGAACCCCTTGATTGTCGACGCCCAGTCGCCACCCACGAGTGTCACATCTCTCATGGTCAGAGAAGAAAGCCGACGCTGGCTCAGAATACTCGATAGTAGACGACCATTGGCCTGCACCTGCACCTGCACCCCCTCTAGGCTGAGGTGCACGAGATGTGGAAGTTGGATCGTTTCCAGAGGTTTCGTGCCGGAATCGGTGATTGACCGTCGCAACTCTAGTGTGCGCAGGTTGGGAAACATCTGGAGGAAAAACCAGGCGTCCTTCGTTGGATCGTCCCGGCCGCCAGCTCGATGGAGGACAATCGCCGCTAGGCGCAATGTGACTACTCTAGGGAATCGGTACCTACACAGCGTCGAACTCAGGACCCTTCCCCGTATGGCAATTGAGTTGAGACTCGGGTGGTCCACAACAGATTTGAGAAGCCATCCCATCACACCATCCAACGCTCCGCCAAATGACGGCGAGATCCAGATTGCTTTGCGGAGGTTGGAGACTTTGGCGCTGCTCAGCGGCGTCTGGCCCCAGGGCTGCAGGTTCCGAACAACGATGGCCTTGAGGTTGGGAAGAAGGCGGAGAATGTTGGTCATGATGATGACGTCAGTGGACTGGTTCCTCCGATCCTCGGCAGCGAGGAAGCTGCGGTACTTGCTGTAAGCCTCCATGGTACGTGCGTTATCAAAGGGCCTGGAACCATCCTGTCGGGTCATGCAGGGGTATTGTTCATGACATAGCAAAGGATGGATCAGCCACTCCTTTTTCGAACAGATCGGCCATGTCCCATGGTAGATAGTCAAAGTTTCTACAAATATGTGTGGATTCGCTTCTAAATATTTGAGAAACTCGGGGAGGCATGTGCTGGTATCAAGAAGTGAAAGATGCCTGGAAAGGATAGGGAATGCAGCCTGTGCAAAATAACGACAAGTCAGCCGAAGAGAAGATACGTCCTTGATTGAGAGCAGGATGCAGATCTCTGCTACTGTTTCCGGAGGGAGGAGGTCCATGTTTGCCATGTGGGAATGAAAAATAAGACCGCAGAGAAAGTGCATCGTGGCCTACCATATACTCCTATTGTGTGTAAATCTTCCCAATCTTTGTATGTGCAAACCTGATTGTGGAATTGAGGTTTTGCAAAACCAATTCCTGCCCCGTGGCAGTATAAGAAGGGGATACTATCTATATCCTAACACATGACAATCTTCACTTCCATCATCCAACTTCACAATGACCCCATCTGCAAGACAAGAGGCAGCCAGAATTCGACAGGACCGGTCGTCACGTGCTCGCAGGAGACGCATCACCCTTATGAGAAAGGCGGATCAGTTCAGCAAAGACTTTGATGCCGAAGTATATGTACTCGTCTACAGGGACCGCAAGTTCTACACGTACTCTTCTACAGAGGACGAGCAGTGGCCGCCTTCCATGAGACAAATCGTGAGTGCCTGCCTCACACATACATATCCGATGCCGCCGATTAACAGAAACAGTACCGAACCCTTCCCCAAAGATACACCCCAGATCAGTTTCCATCGCGTCGCCCCGACTCTGGTAGATTACAGCATGGGCCAACGGCGGGTGCTTGATGCAGTGCCTGCGTGGTCTCTGCTCTCATGGGGACTGGTGTAGCAGGGCTGAACTGATAGTATGGCTGGTGCACTAGAGGCTGTTTCGTGGGTAAGCGGGGGGTGGGGGTGGTGTTAGGACAAGCATGGCACTCACGGGACACTGGGATGTGAGCAATTTCTCGTCTAGCTGGTTCGCTCTGATCTCGAGATACTGAAAGGACTGTGCCATCTTTGCCGTGAGAGCTTCCAGCCGTGATTCCAGGGCCAGGACTGTCTGTGAAAGCTCTTCGTGTGACTTCATGTATGCCTGTTGCCAGAATAGAGAATTGGTCCGGTAGTGCTCGGCTTTCTCGTAGAGATCCCGGTCCTTTGTGTAATACAGGAGCGTGGAGGGGAACTGCTGCTGGTAACGAGGGTCAAAGAGCGATCTCTTGGGGGACTGTGTGGGCGTAGGCGGAGCAATATCCTGCTCCGCTGGCCGTGGGGTTGCAGGGGATACTTTGGGCAGCAAGGTCGTGGCAAAGAAGTCGGCGCCACGCTGGCGCTGAGGTGAAGGATGGACGAGCTGGGAGGGATGGATGGTGACGGGGGAGGACAACGAAGTGGGCGCTTGTTGAGACGGCATCTTATCTCAGGCATGCACGAAGTACTCAAGTTCTTTGGGGACGGATTGGAGAATGAGTGTGTCTTGATCTGAAGATAGAGCTAAACTGAAACGCAGCCCGGCCAGCGGGCTTAACTTATATATTCCCAACAAGCGACGCGCGTCAGGCGCCTGTCTGCTGGCCACAGATGGAGGCCACGCTGGTTACTATGATTGTCAACGTCGTTGCCGCAAGCGCAGTGCTCGCCGAGCCACAGACTGTCGTTGCCCCGTTAGCAAAGCTGGTACGCCCAAAAGCATCATTCAACGGCTCTGCCCTCACAGTGTCTGTTGCCGACGCTGTCGTAGGGGCCGCGTCATTAGTCCCGCTTCCGCCGCTGGAACCTAGGCCTCCTCCAGCTGCCTGATCAGGGTTAGCCGTGTTGGTTGCTGTAAGGGTCAGGGGGTTCGCCGGAGAGGTAGAGGTTAAGAGGCTTGCCGAGGAGGTAGGGGCCAAGAAGCTTGCCGAGGAGGAAGAGGTCAGGGGGCTCGCCCATGAAGCCATAGACTCAAAGCGTGGCGCCGGGACGGCACTGGACTCCCGCCAACTAGCCCCAGTTCCCGCAACGGCGGAAGACGCTGCAAAGGTCGGCATCGTGCTTGACGCAGCTGTCCGCGTAAGCTCTGTTTGCTCCTGGGCCCCTGGCCCCATGAACCCCGGCCCAGACGAGCTGCTGGCTTGCGGGGGGGAAGAAGACGTTACCGCTCGTGGAACGAATGTAGACTCGACGGTACGGACGGCGGTAACGGTCTCGACCATCTCGCCACCCGCGCTTGTACGGGTGAGCACCGTAGTGGTGGTCTGCCGCGCGTCCACGATGCACTCGCTCGTCCCTACTCCTTGCGTCATTTCGGAAAGGCCAGCGCCATCCGCGATGTCGACGCGAACACACGACGGGGCCTGCCCAAGACAATGCCTGACCTGTTTAGCTTGCTAAGCGCTGGATCGTGCTCGGGACTCACCAAAGAAGGTAGGCGTTCCCAAATGGCACGCCCTGGGGGACCGTGAACTTGGAAAGCTGAATACCCGGACACTCGACAGCGTCGAAAGCAAACCTGACAGGGAGGTCGATGGAGTTGTCGAAGTCAAGGATTGCCTCACATCGTTTGCCTGCAGGGTTCAAGATCCTGCCAAGGCCCATGTTAGCTGGGATCGGCATAAATGGTGGCAAGCAAACCGGGTGCTTACCTCGTAGATACGACCTCGCCTACCCTGATTGGGATGGGAGGATCCCAGAGGCAGACTTCTGGCAAAGTCTGGAGCGCCAGGGCTGCAGTCGTCAGCATGGCTACGAGCGGGAGAAGTAGGCGCGACATCTTCTCGGGTGGGATGCCAAAGAGAAGCCATGGGTCCTCTGGACAACGGGGGCGCGCTTAAGTATTGCCTCAGTAAACGCCAGGAATCCGTTTAAGCAATTTGCGAACGTGCAAACTGCATTCGGCTTTCCGCAACCCAGTAACAAGCACATATAAGAAGAGCCTCGCATGGCCGAACCAGCCTTCTCTCTCTTCCGTCAAACCCCTGAGTCTGAGTCTGAGTCCAACATGTTTGAAAGCACACCTCGGTCACCGTCCAATACCGCCGAACCACCCCAACCCCAGGATTTGCCATTTGTCATGGAGTCTGGTCACTCGCACGACGGCTTTGTCTATCCCTCTGCCAACCGGCCAATCAATTCCAATTGCCGCCAGACATCACAGTACTGCTCGATGCACTGTCCTCCACTTTATCACCATTACGACATCTTTGCAGGGCTGGGAGTTCCCTGCACTGTCCCCGTAACTTGCAGCATGCACGGCGCCGGACCAGAGCCGAGCTTTGCAGGCTGCCAAGGCGAACCGGAATGGCAAGTGATACCATTGGAAAGCAAGGGATGCGGATGCGGATGCGCGGGGCTAACCTGGTGTTTGCCGACAGGATGTCTCACATCATATCCAGATTGGAGCACTTTGAGCTCGCCTTGGGCCAGATCAGTGCGAATGTGGAAGGGCTCCAAGCCCAGCTCTTCGAGGTGGAGCTGAACCTGGGCGTGATGCAGGTGAAAATGGCGCAGAACGAAGAGAAGCTGGACGGGATCAAGTCCGGGTTGGCCGATTTTTCCAGCGACGTGCATGTATGGCTGAACCCTGGGCAGGAGCAGGAGGAGGATGCGACCATGGCGGGTGCGGGCGCTATGGTTAATCGAGACACGACGAGTGAGACTGAGAGCCACATAGCCGAAGAGGGGGACGAGGTGGACGTGCTACGGTACCTTGACCAGGGTGCCATCAGCCTGGATTTTGAGTAGTGGAGACACCCAGTACCTACAGTACATGTAACCTAATGCACATGCCAATGCCAATACTGTACATATGTAATGTAGTGAACATGCGAACCCCACGTAAGTGTTCGGGTCTGTGCTCTGCATATCCGCGGTTTTATTCCCGAAGAAGGACCACCGGGCCAATCACGTTGGGACCCGCGAGGCCGGTTCCTTACCCCAACCTGTACTACTAAGCGCGGTAAGCGAGGAACGCAAAAGCCGTGCACCGAGTCGGGCCTCTTGGCCAGTTCAACTTTCATGAAGCAGGTTTTCGTATTCAGTTTCCTTGATGAGGGGTACAGTTCTCGATTTAAGCCAATAGTTCCGTGATCTTCATTCGAAACACACACGCCAGCTGCTTCATCAATTCTACGGGTATTTTCGCTATGATCAACGGTACTGACCCGCCGCTGCCCTCCAAATTCGTGCTTGGAGCACGTGAAAAAGAGCTACCCACTCTTCCTCCTCCGGCTCCCTCTAATAGCTCTTTCACATCGAGCGTTTCCTCGCCGTTGGCCACACACGGCTTCGAGCTCAAGACACGGCAACTCGAGAGCGAGAACCAACTGCGCAACACAGTGGACAAGCTCGAGAGTGAGAACAACACACTGCGCGACACGGTGAACAAGGTCGAGAGTGAGAACAGAAAACTACGTAAAGAGGTGGCCAGCTTAGCACGTAATTCCTCGCGCCTCAGAAAACAGAAGAGCGAGGTTGTTGATCAACAACAAGAGATGATCAGCAGGGTTATCAACACGGTCTACACTGTTTTCTCGGATTTTAAGGAAGAGGTCAAGACGTTGGGAAACCCTCTTAGCGATGAGGCCCCTGTCAATGATTACAGAGATCAAGATGGCGAAAATCGGTTGTAGGTTTCCTGAATCATGTTCCAGCTTCTCGGCCCATACCCATCAGTATATATACCCCGTCGTCAACACCTCAGCGCAACACTCCTTACATCACCATCAACACCAACACCTGTGGTCATTGGCATCATCAAGATCACCGTCCCAGATACCTCCACTGCCTCCCTTTCACTTTCACCTTCACACTTCCACCGAGACAATGGGAACGGGTCTCAGGGCTACCGTGCTTGCTGCCGGGGCTTATTTTGTCACTAAATACATGTAAGAGTCTACCCGCCCCTGGGCGGATAGGACCTGACAGATTCCAGATTGAAGAAGAAAGAGGAGCCAGAACCAGAGCCGGTCGAGCGCGTGTACTACACCCACCGATCAAGAAGCCCTGCAAGCCCCAGGCGGAGCCGAAGATACAGTCGCCGGTATTCTTAGGATTGAGCATGGGCCTTGCTTCCGGCGCGGCTGGTCCGTAGGTCGTTAGCGCGCTACACACGATTGGTCGGTGTAAGCGCTCACAGGGAATTCGAATTAGTCTAGATTGAAAGCCCCAAGAATACGCACAAGCTCTCCCCCATGCTCGCACTTGCTTCTCTTCTTCTTCTCGTGACTTTGGTCTTTCTTTTGCCACTCTGGCCCTCTTCTGCCGTCTATGCCACTTCCCCCTTCCACCTACCCCTTCCACTTTCCTCTTCCACTTCCTCTTCCACTTCCTCTTCCACTTCCTCTTCCACTTCCCCTTCTACTTCCCCTTCTACTTCCCCTTCTACTTCCCCTTCTACTTCCCCTTCTACTTCCCCTTCTACTTCCCCTTCTACTTCCCCTTCCTCCATTACCCCATTACTCCTCATCCTTTGGCACCCCTTCCCTTCTTCTATTTCTTACTTTTCTATAACCTCTCTACCCCCCTTTCTTGTGTCCCCTCTTCCTCATCTGTCATCAGCCTCACACACCATGAAGAAGGCCAATCTCAGCACGAAAGCTTCGTCTACCAACGCCCCTGCACGTGCCCCCCTCTTGCAACTTCGAAGTGTCATGGGTGAAAACGGGGCAGCTCCGGCTCCAGCACACCGCCCGCCCCCATCTCCTTGTCACTCGACTCTGCACCAAGCTTTGGCCCCAGCCCCAGCTCTGCCTCCCGCTTGGGCTTGGCTTCCCACTATTCCCATGCAGACTCTCTTGCCCGTTCCATCGCCACTCATTGCGCACCAATCATGCTGGCAAGGGTTCATGATGCAGACCATGTCGTCACAACACGTCCCGGCTTGCGGGGAAGACCACCTCTGGCACGAAGAGCCACCAGCCTATCAAGATGGTTATGATGACGACGACGACGACGGCTTCTCGAGCTGTCTCACAGATTGCGTGCTGGAGACGCTGGGTCAGTTCAGCCAGGAGACGATCCCCAAAACAGAAGTACAGCAGCTGGCTGAGAAGATTGAACGGTACATGTTCACGATCTGCCGTCATTATGCAGAGCACGGGACGATCCCCGAGCTCATCCATGACAACGTCGCTGTCAATAGCGACGGGCAAGGCGATCGCCAGACCACTCGCTCACTTGGTCAAGGTGGCGAGCCGCCAGAGACTGAGAGGATCGCTGGATGTCATGATGGATGCCTCAACAGCGTGACAGAAGAGGAAGTCGCAGACGCGGTCTTTTCACCCCCATTCTCGACTTACACCCCTGCGGGGCTCAACAACGTCGCCCACGAGAGCGGCAAGCAGTAGTGCCATGGTTGTGCTGGCGTTGGCAGACTCTCGTTGGTTCCTTGGGTATGCGTCTGGCTGGCCCGACGCGGTTCATGTATGCAAGGCAGACATCACATCACATCATCGGTAGTTCATTACTCAATATAGCAATATGCTTCCCAGCCCAGCTGCAGCCCAAGGACCAGGAGGTAGATAAATAGGGGGCGCCCCGCCATCCCCCAGGTCCTCTCTTTTCTTCCCTCTTCATCCACTTTCACTCACCACCATGGCTCATTCTTCCACCTCCATCTCGACTGCCAGGGCTAAGGCTTCAGCCTCTGCCGATGAAGTCGTGTATCTTTACACAAATCGCCGAGTGATTGACCTCACGCAAGATGAAGAGGAAGTCGAGCATCTTCACACGAATCGCCGGGTGATCGACCTCACGCGAGACGAGCCGTACGATTGCATCAATTGCCAGGAGCCCCTCAGCAAAGGCTGGTTGCTGAGAGCATGCGGTTGCGTATTTTCCGACCCAGCTGACCTCGTGACGCCACAAGACGCTGACAAATAAACCAAGGTTGTCTGCCGGGGTTGCCTCGAGCATTCCAGGGATCTGTCCACGCTCTGCTTCCCATGGCAGGAGCCATGCTTGGACAAGGGCCCAGCACTATGCCTCACGTTCCACAAGGACAAGGGCCTCCAGGACGTGCTCGCACTCCACGTCGAAGACTGTGCCATTTGTTACTCCGGAGGCAACGAACGACAAGTATTGCCGTGTGGTGAGACGCCCGCCCCGCCAACCCTCCAGACTCGCTTCTAACAGCTGGCCAGGCCATACCTTCTGCGTTCCTTGTTTCAGAAAACATGTCACAAGTCGTTGTTGCAACCAAGATGGCCTTGCCTGCCCGATGTGCCGCCAGGCGGTGTGCAAGGACGGCAGAAACTGGAGAGGACGCGTTCATCTCTGGCAGCCCCGAGACTTGGGCAAAGACACGTGGGTGGAGGTCGTAGAATAGGAAAAGGGGTGGGAATGGCGAGGTGGGAATGGCGAGTGGGAATGGCGAGTGGGAATGGCGAGTGGACATGGCGAGATATGGATAGGGTTCCGGGATGGAGGCAGCTCTTGTCTTAGATACACTCAGTGGCATTATCCTCTTTACTGATCAACTTCTTCTACGTCAGTAACCTTACAGCCTACTCGTAATAATCTTCACGATATTATTCTTCTTGCAGCATATATATGGCCTGAAGCTGATGCCTAGGGGTGACTATCCCCAGCTTCATACATTACAGCTTCAACTTGATCGGTTGGCCAGGACAAAGCCGATCATGCTGATCCAATCAAAGCTCACTGATGCATCTAGGGTACAATCGACATCGATCGTACTGTGTTTTGGGGGGGAGCGCCGTCCCACTATTCAATTTGGATTTGGAGGTAGCGACAGGCTAAGTACCTAAGTACATAAAGATAACAAAAGCGATAAGAAGAGATACCACCGCTGCCTATACTCTGTGTGTTGAACACAGAAATAGTTGGCGTGATCTCATCAGCATTCTTCCTAGAAATAAACCATCACTTCGAAAGTCCTGAATCAATATCGACGTATGCTTGGCCGTATCATGAGGAACCGTGAGTCTTGAGCTGATGCGAGACAGATGACTGGTCCCATCCAGCTATCGTGACAGTTCCATTTTCATGCTCAAGAGCGACACAATTACTTGCCGCCGCCGCCGGTGTTGCCGCCGTTGTTGCCGCCGCCGCTGGTGCCGCCGCCGCTGTTGCCGCCGGTGTTGCCGCCACTCTGCTTCTCCTTGTTGGGGTCCTTCTTAGCGTCGTCCTTCTTGTTCATCCGCTCGGTGATCATGTTCACGTCGTTGATAGGGTTATGGTAGGCTACATTGTTTAAGTCATCATGAGCCGTCAAGTAGTGGGACGCCACTTACGGTCCATCTTGTGTCTCGTCTACGTAACGACGACGAAGGTAGGTGAGGGGTGAGTTGGCTAGTGTGTTGTGGGATTTGGGTTCTTCGTTGACAATGTGATGGGTGCAGTATAGTGTGGGATCTGGATTCTTCTGAGGGAAGGTGACTGTGGTGGATGAACGAAAAACATCATGGTATCTAGCAGATTGGTCTGGCCTTATATAGACATCTGCCCCAGCCTTCGCCCAGGTGCGCGTGCCGATGCCTTAGGCCCATGATGGCGTCTGGACCACAGGGTCTCTTCCCGTTGGGCTGCGGTGTCTGACATCTCCGTGGCTACATCACCAACTGCCACACATAACGAATACCAGAAGGAAAAGGGGGGGTCGGCAAAACGCTATATGCAATACTGCAAACTCATGTCACACTATTGTCACCAATCCAGTCATCCTCGGCGCTTGGGATGGTTACAACCATCGCAACCCAGTCCTTCTTGATCACTATCACCAACTTCAAGATAGACAATATAACAACACTCTCGTATTCTGGTTGGCGCGTCGGCGGGCGCAATACTTGTTCAGGAAGGTGATATCAAGCTACGTGGGCTGATGCCCGAAGTTCCTATGCTTCACCCGGTGTGTGACTCAGAATATATCAAGGACATGAGCAAGCCGATCCATTTCCTTCGTCGGAAGCAAGTCGAGTTTGGATGTGGAAATACTACCTCGGGAAGATGAAATGTGACCAACGACAGGATCGCTCACACCGGTTTCCACGGAAGAGTGTAATACATACACGAACGTTGGCCACCCCCTATTCAAGACCTCGAGCCCCTGGTATGTAACAGATCGGACGGCCCCCATTGGATGTACGTACCCCGCAACCGCTAGGCTTGTATGATCTGATCAGCGAACGACCCGGTCCCTACCCGACGCCTCGAGCCAGTCGCCGACAATGTCAGGCCAGATGGTTCCGAGGGACGTCATGTAGTATTGGCGACCGGTGGAGGCAAACAAGAGCCTGGCCTTGGCCTCCAGGAAGGAAGCCTCGGCAGGGTCTCCCCGGCGCGTCTCCAACTCATACGAGGAATACGCAATCACCATGTCTGTGTAGCCTGGGGATGCATGGTGGTGCTTGGAGTCTCCAAGAGCGCGCTGCCAGGCAGCAGAGGCCGATTCTAGATGACCGGCTATGTGCTCCAAGACGGCAAGGGCCATCGAGATGTTTACCCGATCGAGCAGAAGCGTCCTGGTCTCCGTCTGGCTACCCCCTATCTCTGCCAAGGCCGTGAAGAGGCCTTTGGTGGCCGAGACCATATGCATGTACGGTTTCTTGTCACGTAGCGCGGTCAAGAGCCGGGCGAGGTGAGCGTTGGCGAGGGCCAATCGAGGGCGCCGCTTCGAAGCAGCGGTGCTGATAAAAGCATCCAGCCTGTCGATGGCACTGGAACTCTGGCCAAGCTCACATTCCACCGCAGCCAGATGGACCACACACCTGCTTTCCAGCCAATGATGGCGCATGCAGCTGGTCAGAAGGGGTAAGGCAGCGGCGAACTGGCCTTCTAGACGGCATATTATACCCTCCAGCAGCGCTACCTCCTGCCTCTGGGCCGCCTCGAACGCCGAGAGCCTTCCAAACCGGCCAGGGTTGTACCTCGACAGCATGCTACGTGCAGAGGCCAGCAGCCCGGACTCGAGACATGCTTGCACCCGCAAGGTCACTTCGCTAGCGAAATACCCGTTGGTTCGTTCATCGGTGGCTGCAACGGTGAAGTCGGGCTCGCCCGCACCCCCATACAGGCGCTTCAGGGTTGTCTGCCGTAGCTGGATGCGCACCTGCAGGAGTGGTCTGATCTCGTCTCTGCCCGCGGCGGAGACCAGCCCGTCGGCGATGCGAAGCACCTTCTCCTTCCACGCACGATCCGCGAAATAGGAGGCCGACAGGTAGCTTTCCACCACCACGAGCATATGCGTAGACTGAACCGAGACTTGATCAAAATACGAAATTGCATGTCTAAGAGGTGGCAGCAGTAGCCGCCCTACCACCACATAGCTAGGCAGATAGCAATAAGATTAGCTACGCTCGGGACGGCGCGCACTGGTGTGTGTACTCGACTCACTCGGGCTCGATGATGGCCGACTTGGGGAAGGCGTGGCAGACGAGCCTGACAGCTTCGGCTTTCCACTTCGCATCCTGTCCCCAGTCGCCCAGGAGCTCTTTGAACCGGCTGTTGACCTCGATGGATTCAGCCGTGACCGTGACGAGCCGTACCGATTCCAGAGCACGGAGCGCCTCCCCGAACCTCTCTTCGTTGCGAACCATCAGGGTGACGCTGGTGGCGACGGGCGATACCTCGCCGTTGCTGCCCCATGTAGACGTGGGCTCGCGGGCTCGGGCAAACAGGCACTGGGGGATGACTGAGACCCCCAGGGCAATCACCAGGCAGGCCAGATCCCTGGCGTCCAATGGCAGTTTGGCCATGATTCTCCGAAGCCAACCCTCCATCATCGTGTTACACGGAAAGCGGTTGGCCCTCCCCAACAGCTCCTGCACAGTACCCTGCGGTGCCCCAAGTAGAAACTCAAACGTCGCACGGTTGCGTGGGTTGCGGTGGGAGTCATTTGTAGCGTGATAGACGCCTGCCAAAACGATTGGTCCGCCCAGATGAAAGGCCAGGCGGACGAGGTCTGCCCGTTTGCTCTTCTGTACCCGCGACTCCAGTGCACGGGTGAGGATGTACGTCTTCACCCAGCGGTCCTGGTCGGCATTGAAGGCAAGCAGAGCGGCGCGGATGGCCTGCTCGGCGCGGAAGTAGTCCAGGGTATCCAATAGAACTTCCTGGTTACATTGGAACAGTGCATCGGATAGGACTCCCCGTGTCTCAAGAGGGTGTCTGAGAAGCGCATCGCGTAGCGTAAGTACTTGCCCGTCTTCCTGGATATAGCTGAGCGACATCTTCACTACGTACTACTATGCGGGCGTAGTACTTTCAGGCGCAGGGTCACAGGGAATAGGCGCGACATGGGTATGAGCAATGAAGCTAGGCGGGGCTGCGTAACATTGTTGTTCCGCTCGCCCACCCCCTTTACTTGGGTTACATTAGGCCCCCGCAGCGGGAACTAGCTAACAGCTCCTCGGTTCGGGTTTCCAGTTTCCAGATTGGCGGTTTCTGGAAGACAACCGTAACGCATCTGCATAAAAAAGCCTGATGCAATGGCCCTGCACTCTTCGTCGCGCCACTCACTCCCCGAGCTGAACCAGCCAGCAACGCAGCCGTCACGCCAATGGCTCTTCTCACTTGCCAAGTGTGCGACTCCCAGGAGAAGCCAATCGTCGGGCTTCACGTGGTATTGGAGTGTTTTAACAAGATTATACTTACCTACGAGGGCTTCTCCCTGCCGAACGGAACGATCAATGCCTGGATACCCGTATGGGACCTGAGTGACTCCGAAAAGGAACCCCTGCCGCCTGTTGCAGTAGATTGCAACGACTTCCTTTCCTGCCGGCTGACCTACTACCTCTCTCCGCACCTGGACTCCATCTGCGGTTGGCCCTCGGTTGAGGTCAATGTGCGCATCCTCAAGGATCATGATCATGCGGTCCGTGCCGCCTTTGGTGACATGGGCTATCAAGTGACGACCGCCACCCATCGCTGCGAGCAACCATCGGCGATGAGACTGCCTCAAGCAGGAGAGACCCCCCCAGTATCCCACCTGGACCATGATCCAAGCGAGCAAACAGAATACGGCCCGCTCCCGCAGATGCCGGTCGCCAACAGCAGCTGCAACGTCGATGGCGGTGGCTTGACCAATGAGCCTAGAAGGCGCGGACGGCCCAGGAAGTCGATGTTCAAACTCGTATCTAAGAACCCTAGGCCGAGAGGCAGACCACGAAAGTCCAATATCTCACAGTGACCCAATTGGCTCTGCTCGGTATGCGTGGTGTTATCACGATGCGGTTCAGGGGAAGTCTGCACCGAGGCGCTCGCGGGGCACATCCGGCAGGTTTTGTTCGGACCTCAACACAGATGGGGATGTTGAGCCAGCCTTGCGCAAGGCCTTTAGTATACTTTATGTATTGGATAAAGATTTATACCGACCACAGCAGTTGTCCGGTGGCTTTAGTAGTGTGCAATGCCGCAACGCATTTTTTTTTCTCTTGTCACTTGCTTACTATTAAACACTACTCTGAGGCTTCTATCTGTGATAAAAGTCAAAGTAGAGCTGTATTATGCCTTTGAGGGAGGCGGTCAGGCTACGATCCATGTGGTGTCTATAAGCCACTATATTAACATGGAGGGCTACGAGCACCTGATCAGGGGCCTCTTCACCCCTGGTACGGTTCCATCGAGGCTGCAAGTATGGTCTAGAGTGGCGAACCGGCCCGGACCTTGTTGAGGAACGTTACAACGCATTCATGGACTGTTTTTCCACTTTGAGCGAGCTCACGCCAAAGATAGAAGAACCCCCTGAATGGTCAGCGATCGAGCGGGACAGACTTGCAGGTCGTGTTGAAGCCTTGTAAGATATATGTCTTGCTAACCGAGTGCTGCCTGTCCTGGCCAAGTGGGAGAATCTTTGAGAAGATCCGGAATGGAATCGGCAAATACATGGATCCCTCTGCAACTATGGAGGGTCGCGAGGTGTTGCCTACCGATGGCAGGGCCAGTGGCCACCCACCCTGTCAAGTGATTGCACGGGTTGACCGATCACGAAGTCGTTCATGGTGGGTGGCAAGCGGTAACAGCTTCCGAAAATATTCAATAGGGTGCCTACCTACATGGAGAGGTACATCACACTGTCTAGGTAGTCCTGCATCATGTTAGTTATTGGAACGTCGTATCTGAACGGTATGCATATATCACACACCAATCAATGCGATATGTATTACCGTGCTGGGACCTCCGCGGGAGAAGGACATCGAATCATATCCATTGCTTGTAACGGATGTGGGCTATGTGCTAGGAGTTAGGTCGCGCCACAATATAATCATTTGCTATATCCAGACACGGCAGTTGCTATTCGGTTTTGATCAGGCTCCAGGCAGTATACGCGCGCAGTTGGATGTAGCACATCTCACGTTGCATGACGTGACGAGGGTCAGGCCCTTGCATTGCCATCTTCTTCATGGTCGATTTGACGCCTCGTCATCCGTCAACCGAACAGAACTGAAAGACTTCATAGTCACAAGTAGGCGGCATCCGGACGCGAGACAGACGATACCGACATGTAGGATCAGGATGCAAGAACGACGACGATAGAGAGAAAATGTGCTTTCGCAATGGGTTCCCATTCTATCTATAAGTACCAATGTTGAGCCCTCATGAGAAAAGCCATAAGCTAGGTTGAGCCAAAGAAACCTCACATTCTACTCCTTCATCTTGAACTCTCACGCTGCGAGACTCATCAAGTGTACAAACTGCCATCTCTATACTTCGAATACCTCGACCACCACTACCACCACCACCACCATTACCCATCACTATCACTATCACCGCCTCCGCTACCACCACCGCCCCGATGTGTAAGAACCGAAAGATACGCTACGGCTGCGGCTGTCTGATGCTGCTGAACCCACCTGTCCTAACGTGCAAGTCTTTCCGGGACAAAGACGGCAAATGCTTTGGCCCTCGTGGCGACGTCGATGACGAAATCGTGGGCACTGAAGCTGGTAATTGTTACAACTGCAAGGCAAGCGAGACCGCAACGATCGCTGGACACCGACGCCGTCCAGATGAGTGAATGATGACAGGGACGCATTCACTTGGAAGTGTTAAGCGAACGATGGCAGTTTGTGTATTTGTGCATCAGCGAGAATATACCTTGCTACATGGCTGCAGTCACTTACAACACTGCACTGCAGATGTCGGTCTGGGTATGGGCTCGCATGGATGTGTAAGCGAGGGCAGCAAAGACTTATCATAGTGGACAGGCAACAAGGCAGCGGATCACCAATCAACACGAAATTGTTCGGACTCTACGCACACATATGCTGGTTACTATCGCTTGACGTGAAACAGCCTGCCTCCTGTATATTATCAGGCACTCATAACAGTCCCTGTACTAAAACGTTGAGCGTTGGACAAGTCGTGCGACTATGCGGGTGCATAATGCACCTATAATCTCTGCGAATAGGGGACATACCCCTATATTAACATGGGACTTCGACCATCCATATTTGGACACGGCAGCTATCACTTCGTCCCACTGCATTGGTCACGTATAGTTAGGAGTGGACAGTCCTACGCCGCGTATGACGCCATAGCTCGGTTCCTGACCTGCATCCTCTTTCCTCTGTTACTCGGTATCTTTCTGCCTTGCCAAGATGCTTGGTGGCCAATGTTGTGTCTCGCATCCGAACGACACCCCCTTTTTAATATCGACCTCACATCCGAATACTACCTACTTATCGGGACCTCCCTTCTCGCATCCCTTTCACCACCCTTTATTCCGCACGCAAGCGGGTTTCATTGGAAGTTGGATACGATAAGGAGGTCGTATCCGGGTGCGAGAAGGGCGATGTCAACCGCCATGGATCAGCAAGAAGAACCAATAGGTCGACCCCTTTCTCCCGTCTCGGCTCGGCATTGAGTTGGCTAGTCGAGGAGTACTTCGAGCTCGCCCCTTTCCAGAGACACCCCTCAGTCGACGATCTCCGTGGGGAGCCTTTGAGCCTAGTCTTTAGTGCGTGAGCGTATTACTTAGACTGCTGCTTACACACTCTCCTTTGACAATACCGATTACCAGCCTGTTGCTACACATGAGTTTGCTGGTCCATTATTGCAAACTCACTTGCGCGTGCGGCCCAGATACAGAAGTAGCAGCTGACTATTTTACGCTTCGGGGGACACATGTTGGTCGATCCTATGGAGGCCTTCAGGCAACAAGGAGCAAGGGTTGGAGGGCCTACAAATAGAGCTGCCGCCCCCCCGACTGATTCGGTGGACCTTCCTCTCCTCAAAACGTCTGAGATAGACCTTTTGAACTCATCTCCTGCCCACCGCTTGCTACAATGGGAAATGAACTGAGTCCTGTCCTTGATGGAGCGACTCGTCTCCTCGCGCTGCTCCTCTCAGACATCGAGAGCGCGGACCTCCCTCCAGTATGTCGAGATTTTGTCGTTCCCGAGACAAGCTAACAGTAGCAAAGCACCCAGATGCAATACGCGACCTTTGCACCACAGCTCCAGAGGGGGCGCGCTGGCTCTCCACCCAGATCGAGCGTGAGTTGGCGCGGACCGACACAACGCCCACGGATCGAGCCTCGGATCATGGGTTGCCAAAGACACTAAAACGACCAAGAGACTCGGATCGACCGTACCAGCCGTCTAAGCGGGTGCATATGACAGAAGAGCCTCTCCAGACACCTGCTGATGGGCCTCGTGGCCATGACGACCCGTCGTTCGAACAAGGCTCCAAAGTTGGACAGCGCCAGATCATCAAGCGATTGCGTAGTGAGAACATCACGCTACTCGGTCATCGCCATGAAGCTCTCGAGCAAGTGAAGGAGCTACAGCATTGCGCGAGAGTAGAGCCGACTAACACGAGCGCCCTCAGTTACGAGAACTACGTCCTCAAGACACAGCTGCTTGATATCGCTACTGCTCGCGAGGGTTCTGGCAAGATCGAAAAGGGCAGTCTCGGCCCTGGCGAGAGGGACGTCAGCTTCGAGCTCGTACTGGTCGAGGATTTGATTGTTGAAGCGTGCGGCTCGATTCTCTGGTCTAGCTTGTGGTCTGGTCGGGAGCTGGCTCAGCCAAAGGAAAGTACGAATCCAATGCTTTCCCAGTTGGCCAGAACCCTCTGTGGCTTGAATTACGAATCCTTGGTGGCACACTGCAAGGAATATCGCATCAGCGGGGACCAAGTCCTCAGGTCGCTGGTAACCACAGCACTCTGGGCCCTTGTATGGAGACACCCCCCTGAAGACACAGTGGCTGAAGAGTCACCGATTCTACGTCATTACAAAAAGCAGGTATCGGCATTATGTAGGTCCTGACCCGAACTCCGATGCGATGAAGACTGGACTGACAATTCAGACGGACCTGATGCTCTCCACAAGGTGGAGCTCCTTGCCTACGATTCCTTGGTATCAGAGCCTCACTTCGATACTGACTTCGTTGCCGGCCATGCCAAGAGCCTAACGGATTACATGTGCGACATACTTGAGCCGCTACTACTGGACTCCGAGCCGGACATTGAACCAGGAACAGACTTCTTCGAGAACGTCTTGGCAAGCGCCATCAAACTGGCAGTGAAGCTCCACCTGACCGAGAGGCGCTACATTTGGAAATTTATCCAGCCTGGGAGCAACTTCGACCCGGAGACGATGAAGATTGAGCCGGATCGGGCAAGCCAAGTCTCCGGCGGAGACGTTGGGAAGGTCCAGCTGTGTATTTCCCCTGCCGTTTATAGGAGCAAGACCCTGGGAACAGCCATAAGCGCTTCAGACGACTTGAGCGACTACAAACTCTTTGCCAAGGCTCAAGTAATAGTCCGTGGGCTACAAGATGAAAAGGAGGAAGATCGAGGTCGATAGTCAACCCTAGCAACCAATCAAGTTCGATCCCAAAAACGCAAAGACAATAGCGGTTGACGCAAGGGCTTGTAGCCGTGCCTATTTGTAGTGCATTCGGTTGGCGCGCGGCTCTAAAGACGCGTGTACGCCGCGCGGCACCCAGACGTCGGCGCTTAATATCAGTACCGAATCTTGGGGTAAGTAACATGCAGAGTGAACAAACCCCCAGTGCCGGGATGCACAGCCTATTTAAGCCCACAATTTGCTCTAACCTGCCAGCACTGCTGATGCAAGCATCAATCAACATGGCCCCTCTTGCATGCAAAGCTTTGGACGACAACGAAGTGCCGCTTGTTGGGCTTCGAGTTATCCTCGAGTGCTTCAATGGCGAGGCTTTGACGTACGAAGCATACACTACCTTCGACGGGACTGTTGACGCTTGGTCGCCTGTCCCAGATCCCTCCAACCCGGACAGTTCGGGACCCTCCATCCGCCTGGACTCCCGGGAGTTCATCTCGTACCGCTTGACCTTCTACACAGCCGAGCATGCCCTGGACACAATCTGCCCCTGGCCATCGGTTCAGATCGATATGCACCTAAGAGGCGAGGAACACTACTTCGTCACCATGGTTCACAGGCCCACCGGCTACCAAGTCCAAGTCGATGCTGAGTTGGGAGACGGCTCGACCCCCGGTACCCAGTCTGCAGCCAATCGAGTCCAAACCAACCCAGCACCGAAGGCATTGCCACCCGGTCGTCCTCCGTTGCAGTCGCTGCAATGCGAAGACCTGGCAGATGTGCAAATGCTGTTCGAAACGTGCGGGCCTCCGGTATCGCCCACGACGACACAGCAACCCAGGAAGAGGGGTAGGCCCAGGAAGACAGCTGGGGCCCCGAAGGTGGCGAGGAAAAGGGGCAGACCACGCAAATACCCAATTCAAGCTACGTCGGAAGATTTGTGAGAGGCCCATGTCGATTGTTGGTGCAGGCTCGGGTGACAAGAATGTCGGGAAAGAATTGACCGGTTGGCGTCGTGTACTTAGTGTCTTTGAGCTGGTCCTGGCGACCGTTTCGTAATCAACTATTATTCAACGTGTTCTTCGTTACACCATGGTCTGCTATCTGGGGGCTTCCATGTCTCACGCCATCCGGTAAGAAGACTCAGTGTCTTGATCAATGACTACCTTTTTCCAGCCACTGGGAGGCTTGGGTTGGTTGACCAGGGCGACCAGCGTGTGCAGCGCAAACAGGCAAGAGATCCGCGGAATTGCACGCAGCCGACATTGCTGTACCAGCCCTCTGCCGTGCCCTCTGTCTCGCTGCCTTGCAACTTGAGGCGGGCGCGGGGTTGGGAGAAAGGGGCGCCGGGCCCAAGAGGCGAAGATTGCCTTGGTCCTTCTGCACCCTCTCTTCAGCGACCAATCGGGTCTCCGTATCGGCAGGGCGTCCCTGGACAGGCCTCGTCTCTTGGCTGCTGCTGCCTGACAGGGCAGACGAGCCAGAAAGGGGCCTCGGAACGGGGGTTGATGATACCGAGATAGAGAGGAAAGGAACTATAAAAGGGTGTCGTTGGCCTCCCCTCCCTGTGTGTCTCCATCTCTCATTCTTCCCATCTTCTTCCCATCTTCTTCCCATCTTCTTCCCACTTGCCTTCCCTCCAGAACCTTGAGATTTCCCCATCACTCAACCACCATGCAAGCACCATCGAGCAAGGCACCCCGCAACAACAACAACAACAACAACAAGCACAAGCACAACCCATCCACCAATATGCCCAGCTCCAGTCTCCATCAGCTCATCGTTGCTGGTAGGTCCTCCAGCGTCCGCGAGGAGGACGGCGAGTCCACCACCAGTGAGGGCACAGCTACATCCAGGACCATGAGCCTCGGACCTCTCGAGTCACCTCAAGCCCATGAGACCAAGAAGCGGTCGAGCAGTCACCTCGACGACGACGACAACGACGACAGCGGTCTGGAGACGCTTGCCAACGCCGCATCCGCTATCAGTGGTGCGCCAGCAGACCAATCCAAGCCTCGGAAGAGTCCCAAGTTGAGCCACGGTGGCGCCTGCGAGGAAAGCGCCACGGACTCTGCGGCGGCCAATCGCCAATTGAGCGTGCTGAAGAGGAAGTTGGGTCAGCTGGAAGACAATGCGTACTTGGAGATGCAGAAAGAGGTGGAAGAGCTCAAGGGGAGATTGCAGAAGATCACTGAGATCGACAGCTCAGCCTATCTTCAGATGAGTGTGTTGATATCGATGGCTCGGGAGTTTGTCGAGGCCTCGGGGGAATTGGGCGAGGAGAACAGGGCTGTGTTGGACCAGTGTGACGATCAGTTTGGCGAGTCGCTGCCCCGCGTTGCTTCGGTGAAGAAGCTACAGCGCGCCATCTTTGGACTACTTGGTTCACATTGATGTCTCTTGGCGTGTACTTGAGAAGTACAGACTGGCACTGGCGCTATGTAAGGACAATGAGGATACGTTTGCGAGTAATACAGTCAGAGTTTCATACACAGATACGCCCGTACTCCACTACCACAGAACACCAGTCCAGCTGGTGGCATATGTCGATACGCCGGTACCTCACCAATAAAACAATAAATACCCTTCATTGTCCATCGAACTGCCTGACCCTTTCCCTCCAACCGTAGACCTGCATGCCGTCGGGGAGAACCGATCTAGGAAAATGGCCTATCCCATGCAACCCTTGTGCATGACACACAAAATCCTCGACGTGGAGAAGTGATGTCAAGCATCCTGTATACGGGCATGTGAAACAAGTCGTTCCTTTCTCACGAGGGAGTTGATGATCGGGCTTGATGCATCCCTTGTCAGTAAAGTGCTGCTGAAAGATGTGCCTTCCCAGACTATCGATGCGAGTAAAAGTGTGAGCCCTCCTGCGAAGCCCATATGTTGTCTCTTGGCGACAAAAAGGGCACCCCATGTCCTTGGGTGGTTGAAAGCGGAATGTGCTCTGATATTGCCTCATGGGGTCGTCCGACGCAGTACAAGTCTTGGCCTTCTTGGGTGGCAGAGGCTGCGGGCCCGTATCGTGACGACGTCGCTTGCCAAATTTCTCGGGGGTTTCCCTCATTTGGGCAAGTGCCGCCAGCCTATCTACCAGTCGTATTCGTAGCCCGTCGAGGTCCGCGACGCTGTTCGGGTCGGCACACTGATGCAGAATGTCGGAGACCTGCCGCCGCTCCTCGAGTTCGTATGATAGGCCAGGAAGCTCGGTTGGCGCCCTCGGCTGCTCCACTGTCCGGTTTTGCTGACGGACCTCGACGTCGTCTGCGGAGGTGTGGAACTCCTTGATGGAACGCCCGAGGCACTCATTCCGCAGATAAGTACGAAGGCTGTGGACTCTGCCTTCAGCAACGGAATGCTTCCTCAACAGCGCAGCCGCCTCCGCAGTCCCATCTTGCCTGGCCCGCCTAATGGTGCCAAACGACTTGCGAAGCTTTTCGGTGACCTGGTCACGGGCAGTGATTGCGGAAAGGAGCTCAGGATGGTCCTTGATGGAATCCTTCTGATCATTCGTGAGTTTCGTCGGTGCTGAGCCATTGCGAGGTATGCGCCCAATGGCACGGATGAGGTCATCTTGAGGAGTACTACCGAAATATATGGACTGCACATCTCTGTCGACGAACTCGGGCATGTAGTACTGGCGGTACACCGTAGATGTACCCCCGCTGTGTCCCATAATCTGGTTCCTTTCCTCGGGAAGAACCGTCTTGGTAAGAAGTCTGCCGCTAGCACGCCGGAGGTCGTAGAACATCAACTGGTCTTCATACCCACAAGATCTACCCAGTCGCACGAGAGCGGAGCGAGCTTGAGCGTATTCGTATGGTCTGTTCTCGTCGGAGCGTAGCCCCATGTCGCGAAAGATGGGTCGATCCAGCTCGGAGCTTCGGAGCGTCAGACGAATGCGGTCCTTGTTGGCGGGCACACGCAGCTGGTAGACCTGTTCCAGGTCTTTGACGCCAATAAACGCATCGTCCGCCAGGGCCAAGGCCAAGACTCCAACCACAGGGCAGTGGATCAGATTGATCTCCTCGTGAAACCCAAACGCGGTAGGCGTCCGTTTCCCCCCTCGCCGCTTCGTCTCTTTGAGGCGCACCGTCATCGTAAGGCGGGGTCGAACACCGTCACTAGAGGGGAACAGGGCAAATTCGATATCTCCGTATCTTAACTCCAGCAGTGCTCCAGGACGGGTAGAAGTGGCACCGGCAATGATCAGAATCATGGCGAGCTGCAGTCGCATCCGTTCGTGCGGAAATACCTCGGTGTCCAGGATCCAATGATGGGTCAGGAGCAAGTCGAGGTCCTCGACGTACAAGGCAGACTTCTGCGCCCTTGGCTCAAGTGACAAGTGGAACTGATCCTTGAGATCCTGGGTGATGAACTGATTTCCATGAGTACCTGTCTTAGGACACAAGAGATATAGCTGATGACATACATTATTGATCTCGCTCAGTACAGGCTGCTCCATCCATACTAGGGCGTTGGCAGCATATATCAGGCTCAACGTCTTCCAGTAGGTCTGGATGGTCGAGAGCTTCTTGATTCGCCCATGCTTGACGCGCCAAGCCAGGTACGCTTTGAAGAGAACCACATCGGCAGCCCGGAGTGCATCGTCCGGGTCGCGATTGGATATGCGACAGAATCTAGCGCCGATCAGCTCAAATGCCGTCCAAGGATCATGGGATAGGAATATGCTTACTTCACCCAGAACTTCTTTTGTGATGAGAGAATGCCCACGGTCCTTTTCGCATATGTTTTCCGGGTTGGCCCTGATTCGGTATACAGACGAACAAGCTCAGCAATTTCGTCAGACTCTCTTGTGCCACTAAGATCTTCGGATGATTGATCTTCATTAAGAGCGTCAGAATCGTTGCTGCTGTCATCTGTGAGCGAGTCGTTGGGCGAAAGAAGGACCGAGTCCGGGGCATCGCGGAACGCGCCGCGGGGATAATGGCGATTGCCACGCATGTTTACTGTGAGGAACAGTGGGAAGTAGGGAAGACAGGGAGAAGTGAATGTTCGCATACTGGATAAGTAGGCGTTTTGGATGGTGTGGCCGGGGAAGCGGCCGGCGCTAAGCGGCACATGAACAAGCGAAGACAATAGTAGCGTTAAAGCGGCGTGTGAATAATACGTTAGAAGTAACGTATATTATATACCTACTTTAATCGAAATATCGTTAAAAGTTTTATTTTTAAAGTAAAAAAATTTAAAAAATTTATTCTTTTTTAATTATATTATTATTTAAATTTAAAATTTAAAAAATATATTTAATATACTTTTTAATTATTTAAATATTTACTTTTAATAAGCTATTTAATAAATTATAAAAAAATTAATAAAAAAATAAAAATTATCAATAAATAATATTATTAATTAATTAATTATTAAATTTAATAAAAATTTAAAAAACTTGAATTCCCTTTTTATATATTTATTTAAATAAATATAAATATAATTTTAAATTTTTATTATTTAATAAATTATATTAAAATTAATTTAAAATATTATTTTATAACATTAAAATTGAATCTTTTTTTATTTTAATATAATATAATATTTTATTAAAATAATATAATAAAATGATTTTTATTAATAAATTAATATATTTATAATAATTAATTAATAATTAATTAATAATAATAATTATATAAAATTTTTTTTATTAATTTTAACTTATTTTTTTAAATTTATTTCTTATTTATTTATAAAAACTTTTTCCCTTTAATTAATTAAATTAATTCGCGATTTTATAATATTCACTTTTATTAAATTTATTAAATTTTATAATTTTTGAAATTTTATTTTTATTATATATATATAAATATATTATCTTATTTAATAATTTTAATAACGATTTTTATTATTATATTTTTATATAATATAAATTATATATAAAAGATTATATATTATAATAATTTAAAAGGGATATTATTAAATATAATTTTAAATATTTTAAAATTAAATTTATTAAAAATAATAAAATAATTATACAAATAAAGTTTTTTAAAAAATTAAAATTTAATTATTAATATAACGGCGTCGATTTTATTAAAATTATTGAAAATACTTTTTATAAATATATAATATAATAATATTATTATTAAATTATTATAATATATAAATAATATTATAAATATATAATAATATAAAAAAGATTAAAATTAAATAAAAATAATAATAAAAATTATATATTTATATAATAAAAATTATAAATTTTAAAAAATATTTATTATAAAAATTTATATTTATTTTTAAAAGTATTTTTTAAAAATATATATAAAATCGATATTTATAATATTAATTTTAAAAACTTTATTATTTAATATAAATAATTTTTAATAAATTTTAAATTTATATAATATAATATTATAATTTTTTTTTAATTTATAATATTTTAATTTTTAATATAAAAAAAAAATTATACTTAAAAATTATAATAAAAAAAAGATTTAATATTTATTATTTATTATTATTAAAAGTTTAATATTTTTAATTTTATTATTTAAAGTATTTATTTATTTTAATATAAAATTATTATAAATTTATTTTATTATTTATTTATTTTATAATATATATTATTTAAGGTTAAAGAATATAAAATAATATATATATTAAAAAAAACCTTTTTTAATAAAGTAAATAAATAAATTTATTTTAAAAAAATTTATTATTAATATTTATTAATAAAAATATTAATAAGAAATTAAATAAATTTATTATTATATTTTTTAATAAAGTTTATTAAATTATTAATATATAAAAAATTTTTATTAATTTTAATAAAAGGTTATTTAAAAGTTTAAAATATAAATTTTTATATTTTTTAATTTTTTTAATTTAATATTTATTAATTTATTAATATTATAATTAATATTATTATAATTTAAAAAAATATATAAAACGCGTTAAATAATTTAATAATAAATAAAATAAATTAAATCGATAAATTTAATTAATTAAATTAATTAAATAAAAGAAAATAAAAATTATAATAATTATATAATAAGATTTAATATTTAATAAATATAAAAAGAAATTAAAGTTATTAATAAATAAATTTTAATATAAATATATAAATTTTAAATTTAATTTAATTTTAATATTAATTAAGGTTTAATTAAAAATTAAAAAATTAAAATTAATTTTTATTAAAATATTATATTAATTAATTAATTAAATTTTTAATTTATAAATTTAATAAATAAGTAATTAAATATAAAATATATATTAAATTAAAAGTTTAAATTCTTTTAAAGGCGTTATTATTTAACTTTTATTATAATAAAAAGTAGGGTTTTTATTATATTATATTAAATTAATAAAAATTAATAAACTAATTTAATTTAATTATAATTAATATATATCGATTAAATATATTAATATTTATATAAAAGATTTATTAAAAATTAATTATATTATATAATACCGGATTTAAATCCGGGATTTAATATATAATATTTAAATTTAAATTTAATAATTAAACTGATTAATTAAAAATTTATTATATTTATTAAAATTTTATTTAATATTATTATTTATATATTATAATAAATTTAATATAATTTTTTCGATATAGTTTTTTAATTAATAAAATACCTATTTTTTTAAATTTATATTTATTTTATAAAATTTATTTATTAAATTAATTTAATTTAATTAATTAAATTATATAATAGTTTTATTATAAAATAAAGTTTATTTATATTTAAATTAAATTAATAAATAAAAAAATTAATTAATTAAAAAGTTTAAATATAATATATTATTTAATTAATATAATTATTATAAAATTAATAAATTAATAAATTATTATATAAAATAATTTAATTAAATAATAATTATAAATATAATTATTTAATTAAATTAGTTTTAATTTAATTAATTTTATATTAATTATAATAATTAAATTAATTTATAAATTAAATTTTTAATTTAATTAATATATAATTTATAAATAATTAAATAATTTTATAATTAATAAATTTTAAATTATATTAATTATATTTAAACTTTAAATTTAATTTTAAATTAATTATTAATATAAATTATTTAAAAGTTTAATTATTAATTTATTTTAAATTAACGTTAAAAAATTTTAAATTTATATATATATATTATTATATAAAATTAATATAAAAAATTTCGAATTTTTTTAATATATTTATTTTTATAATAAATATTTAATTATAATAAATATTAAAAATAATATCGATTTATATTATATATATTTTATTTTAATAATAATTAAATAAATAATAAATAATATAAATTATTATTAATTTAAATATTAATAAATTAATAATTAATAATAATAATAATATTATTTATTATATAAATTATAAATTTATTATAATTTTAATATATTTATTATATTTTTAATAAATTTTATAAAAAAAATTAAATATATTAATTTAAAGTTTTTTAATAATATATTTAAAGCGTTTAAAACGTTTTTAAAAAGTTATTATTTAATAAAATATTATTATTAAATAATATAAATTAAATTATATTTTTTTAATTTATTAATATATTATTAATTTTTTATATATTTAAAATATTAAATTAAATAAACGATTTAATAATAATTAATATAAAAAATAATTAAAATAATTAATATTTTTTAATAATAATAATTAATAAATTAATAAATTTATTAATTAATAATAAAATAATAATAAAAAAATAATTAATCGATTATAAATTAAGTTTTATAATAAAATTTTAATAATAAATATAAATTAAAATTTATAATTAATAAAAATAATTTATTTAATTTTTTTTTATATATATATATAATAATATAATAATAAAAATAAATTAATAAAATATAAATTAATAATTTTATATTAAAATAAATAAATATTTTAAATAATAAAATTAAAAAAATTAAACTTTTAATAATAATAAATAATAAATTTTAAATCCTTTTTTTATTATAACTTTTAATTATAATTATTTATTATTTTTTATAATATAAATTTAAAATAAATCTAAAATTTATAATAATTATATTTAATTATTAAAAAAAATTATTTATTTATATTATATAAATTTAAAATTTATTAAAATTATTTATATTAAATAATAAATTTTTTAAAATTAATATATAAATATCGATTTTATATAAATTTTTAAAAAAACTTTTAAAAATAAATATAAATTTTATAATAAACACTTTTTAAAATTTATAATTAATTTCTTTTTTTTATTATATATATATATATATATATATTATTTATTATTTTAATTTTATATTATTAAATATATATATAATTATTTAAATTTTAATATTTATTTATATATATTATAATAAATATTAATAATAATAATAATATATTATATATATTTATAAAAAACGTTTTAATAATTTTAAAAAAATTATTTTATTAATTATATATTATAACGCTTTAAAATTAATATATTTTATTAAATTTATTAATTAATTAAAATTAATATATTTTAATATTATTAAAATTATTAATAATATATATTTTAAAAATCGAAATAAAAAATAATTTTATATTTATATTCTTTTTTATTATTTAATAAAAAATAAAATAAAAAATAAAATTAAAAAAAAATAATAACCGATTATTTCGTAATTTTAATAATAAATATTACGTTTTATAAAATTAAATAAAAGTTATATAAATATAAAATAAAAATCGTATTAATTTTTAATTATTATTTAAAATTTATTAAAATAAAATAATAAAATAAATAACGCCGAAACGTTAATAAACAAGAAATAAAAAAATTAAAATTAATAAATATTTTTTTAATAAATATATTATTATTAATTTATTATTAATTAATTATTATATAATTAATTAATTTATATATTTATTTAATTTAATTTATTATATAAAAAATAATAAATTTTATATAATTTATTTTTAATATAAATAATAAATTAAGGTTTTTTATAAAACGAATAAAAAAGTAATTAATAAAATAAATTTTATAAAAAGGATTTTAATTAAAATTAAATATTTTTAAAAATATATTAATTTTAATAAAAATTAAAACTATTTTAAAAATATTTAAAATTAAATAAATTTAATTTAAAGCTTAATAAATTAAAATTTAATAATTTAAATATAAATTTAATAAATAAATATAAATTAAATTTAATATATATTTTTAATTAAATAAATAATTTTTAATTAAAATTTAATATAAAAAATAATAAATAATAATAAAGTTTATAAAATTAATATAAAATATATAAAAATATATATTTTAAATAAAAAATATTATTAATTATATATTTATTTAAAATTAAAGAATATAAAATATAATATATTAAAAAAAGCTTTTTTAATAAAATAAATAAATAAATTTATTTTAAAAAAATTAATTATTATTAATATTTTTTTTTTTTTTTTTTTATAGCGGTTTTACCCGGATATAAATTAACCCGATTTTTACGGTATAGGCCGCTATATAATTCGATTAATTAAGTTAAATCGATTTTTAATAAATAAATCTTATAAAATAAGTACAGGTTTAAAAAATAGGTACTTTATTAACCGGCTAAAAATTATATCGGAAAAATCGTATTAAACCTATTATAAAATATATAAATAATAATTTTAAATAAAATTTTAATATAAATTATAACGAGCCTTTAATCGACTAATTAAACAGCTAGATTTAAATCTAAACGTTATATATTAAGTCTCGAGTTCGAACTTAATATTATATAATATAATTAACTTTTTATAAATCTCCTATATAAATATAAATACGTTTAATTAATACATACTAACTATAACTACGGATTAAATCGGTCCGCCGGCTTTTATCGAACCGATATAATACAATAAAAAACCCCACTTCCTATCGTAATAAAGGCTAAAAAAAACGGCGCTTTTAAAAGGATTTAAACCCTTAACTTAATATATACCCTTATATCCAATTATTTACCTATTAAACTATATAAATTAAAAGCTATTAATATTTATTAATAAAATATTAATAAAGAATTAAATAAATTTATTATATATTTTTTAATAAAGTTTATTATTTTATATTATTATATTAATTATTAATAATATATATTTAAAAAATATTTAAAAATAAATATAAATTATTATATTAAATTAAAAAAAATTATAATTTTAATTATAACGTTTTATAAAATTTAATTAAAAATTAAAAATTTATAATTAATATAATTATTAATATTTTACAAAATAATTTATTAAAATTAATATATTTTTAAATAAACTTTATTTTATTTATAAAAAAATTAATAATTTTTAATATTATATAAATTATATAAGAAATATATTTATATATATATATAATATTAATAAAAATTTTAAATATATATTTTATTAAAATTAATATTTAATAAAAATTATAATATATTTAAATATATTTTAAAAATAAAATATTTATTGTTTTTAAAAGTTTATAATTTTAATTAAAAATTATATATAAATATAATTAAATAAATTATTTTTTAAATTAATTAATTAATAAAAAAAAATATTTATTTAAATAAAAAATTATAAATATATTTTTATAAAATTAAAGAATTATTTAATAAAACTTTTATTTTAATTTATTTTTAATATTATTTAAAAATTAAAATTTAAATAAATATTTAAATTAAATAATTATAAAAATTTAATATAATAAAATAATAATAAAAATAAAAGTTAATAATACTTTTTTAAAATAATATATAATATAAAATTATATTATATTATTATATAAAAATTTTAATTATTATAAAAGTATTATAAAATTAAAAATTAAAATTAATAAATTTATAATATATTAATTTTTTTTAATAATTAATTATTAAATATTAAAATATTTTAATATTAAATAAATTTTAATTTTTATTAAATTAAATAATAAAACTTATATTTTAATATTGTTTTTATATTATATATTATTTTAATAAATAATATCGTTAAAAATTTATTAATTTAAAAGTTTATTTATTAAAAAATTAAAAAAAGAATATTTATTTAATAATAAATATTATTTTAATTAATAAAAGTTATAAATATTTTAAAAATAATAAAATAATAAATATAAAGACTTTTTATTATTTATTTATTAAAAAAAATTATTTTTAATAAATTTAAAATCTTTTTATTAATTTATTTTTAAAAATTAAATAGAATTTATAACAAATTTAAAATTTATTAAATTATATTTAAAATGAAATTAAATTTTTAAAATATAAAATAATATATTATTTTATTAATTAAAAAAAGTAAATTTTAAAGTTTTTATTTTAATTAATTTATAAAAAATATTTATAAATAATATAATATATTTAAATTAAAATAATTTATATTTTAATAATTATAATTTTAATAATATATAAATTATAATATTAATTATATATTATAAATTATATAATTTAACGATTTTAAAAAAAAATTTAAAATTATATTTTAAATTATAAAAATTTATTTTATTTTATTATAAATATAATATAACCTTTTTTATTTTAAAAAACGTTAATTTATTATTATATTAAAAAAAATTTATATAAAATTTATTATTTTTATATAATAAATTAAATTAAATAAATGTATAAATTAATTAATTATATAATAATCGATTAATAATAAATCGATAATAATATTTTTAAAAAATTATTTACTAATTTCGATTTATTTTTTTAATTTTATTCCCGTTTATCGACGTTTTAATATTATTTATTTCGTTATTTCGTTACGACGAATTTTTAAATAACGATTAAAAATTAACGTAATCTTTTTTTTATATTTATACGACCTTTTTTTAATTTTATAAAAATAAGGTATTTATTATTAAAATTACGAAAAAATTAATTATTATTTTTCCCGATTTTTTTTTTACTTTATTTTTTATTAAATAATAAAAAAAGAATATAAATATAAAACTATTTTTTATTTCGATTTTTAAAGTATTATATTATTAATAATATTAATAATATTAAAATATTTTAATTTTAATAAATTAATAAATTTAACGAAATATTTTAATTTTAAAATATTATAACGTATAATTAATAAAATAATCTCTTTAAAATTATTAAAAGCGCTTTTTATAAACGCGTATAATATAATATCGTTATTAATATTAATATTTATTATAATATATAAATAAATATTAAAATTTAAATAATTATATATATTAATAATATATAAAAAATTAAAAATAATAATAATATATATATATATATAATAAAAAAAAGAAATAAATTATAAATTTTAAAGAATATTTATCGCGAAAATTTATATTTATTTTCGAAAACTTTTTTTAAAAACTTATATAGAATCAATATTTATATACGTTAATTTTAAAAATTTTATTATTTAATATAAATAATTTTTAATAAATTTTAAATTTATAATACGAATAAATATAATAATTCCTTTTATAATAATTAAATATAATATTATTACGAACCCCGGATTTATTTTAAACTTTATTATAAAGAATAATAAATAATTATAATTAAAGGTTATAATAAAAAATAATTTAATATTTATTATTTATTATTATTAAAAATTTAATTTTTTTAATTTTTTAATTAAAATATTTATTTATTTTAATATAGAATTATTAATTTATATTATTTATTTATTTTTATTATTTATAATTATATATATATATTAAAAAAAATTTAAATAAATATAACTTTTTTAAATTTTAAATTAATATTTAAAATAAATAAAATTAAAATAATATTTTTATTATATATAATTTAATAAAATAATATAAATAATTATTAATATAATTTATATTATAAAAGAATTATAATATATATATATAAAAAACTTTTTAAATATAAAAATTATTTTATAATATTATTTTTAATTATAAATTATAATTTATAATTAATTTAATTAATATAATATTTAAAATTTTAAAAATTAAATAAAGTTTAATTAATATTAATCTTTTTTAAATAATAAATTAAATAAAGATTAAAAATAAATATATTAATTAATAATTATATTTTTATATAAATTATTTTTAAAATAATTAAATTATCGTTTTTTATAATATATATATTTAAATAAATTTATTTATAAATTATAAAAATAATTAATTATTTATAATATTTTATTTAAATTTTTAATATCGTTTATTAAAAATTAATAAAATTAAATATAAAATATAATTAATTTATTTTTAAAAAGAATTTATAAAAATAAATATATAATAAAATATTAAATAATAAATATATTATAATTATATTAAAATTATATAATATATTAAAAAAAATATTTTATTAAATTAAAAAATATTAATAAAAATTCGATATTTATATTTTATTAAACTTTATTATTAATATTTTTTTAAAAAATAAATAAGTTTATTTTAATATAAAATTATATATTTAATTATATTAATAATCGATTCTTTTTATAAATTAAATAAATTTAATTTATAAAAAATTATATATTTTATATTAATTAATTTTATAAATTTTAAAATAATTTTTTATTAAAATAAATAAGTTATAATTTTATAAAAAAATTATAAAAAATCCGTTTTATAAAGAATATTAATTTATTATTATATTAAAAAGAAAATTTATATATAATATTTAATCGTTAAAGTTTAAAAAATAAATAAACGAAATATAATTTAATAAAGTTTAAATAAGCTTCGTTTATTTATTTATTTAAATTAATTTATATAAAATTATTTTTATTAAATTTATTAATAAATATATATTATACCTCCGTTTTTTATAAAAAAGAAATTTATTTATTTTTTATATAACGTTAAAAATTTTCGTCGTAATATATATTATATAAAATTAATAATAATAAAAACTTTATTAATATAATTTTTTATATCGATTATATCGATATTAAAAAAAAAGTTATTTTATTTTATATTTATTTATTTTTAAATTTAATTCGTTTTTCGTTATTTAATTTTTATAAAAATATTTAATAAATTAATTATTTAATTATATTTTAATAATATATTTAATATTCCGGCCGAATCGAATAATAAAATTTTTAATATTAATTTTAATATTATTATAAATATTATTAATAATATAAAAATTAATTTAATTTAACTTTCTAAATTTTTAAATTTATTATTAAAATTATCGTATTTTTAATTTAAAATTTCGTATTTTATTTTTAAATTATAAAAACGGATTTCGTAATTATTAAATTTATTTTTTAATTTTTTTAATCGCGGTTCGTTAATATCGTCGGTCGATTTTAATATTTAAATTTTAATTTATTAACCTTTAATATTTTATTTAATTATAAAATTTACGTATTTATTTTCATTATATCGTTTAATTTTTTTATACTTTTTATATTACTTATTATTCTTATTAAAATAACTGTTTTAATTAAAGTAATAATTATTACTTAATTAATATTATTTAATTCGTTTTTTATTTATTTATCGAATATTTTATTTTTATCGATTATTTCCTTTATGTATAAATAAAAGTAATTTATAAAACTATTTTAATCGATTTATTTATAAATTTTTAATTAATTTTATAATATTATTTTCGTTAAAAATAATTAATATTTTTTATCGATATTATTATTATAATTTATTTAAATTATATATTTTTAATAATTTTATAATTCGTTAAATAATATTTTAAAATTTTTAAATATATTTTTATTAATTCGTATCGCTTCGATAAATTCTTTATTCGACGAATATATCGAATAAACCTTATTAAAGTTTACCTATTTAATAATTTTAATTTTTTTAATAACTTTAAATATAATATTAAAATTTTAATATAATATTATTTAAAAATTAACCTATAAAAATTATTTCGATTATTAAATAATAAATAATATTTTATTTATCGATACCTTTTATATTTCGAAATTATTTAAAATATTTTATTAATATTCTTTTTTTAATTTTATTTTATTAATAAATTTATAATTATTATCGTTAAAAATCCGTTAATTATTTATTGTTATAATTAATTAAATTTATTATTTAAAATAATATTTAATTATTTTATAACCTTTTATTAATAAATCCTTTATAATATTATTTTAATTATTAACGATAAAATAACGATTCGATTTATTTTTATTTGTATTTAATTTTTATTTAAAATCTTAAATTTATTTAAACTTATTTCGTATAACGTTTTCGTTTTAACTTTAAAAAATCGTTATAATTATTAATTAAAATAAAATTATAAATAAAAATTAATTTTTATAAATACCGATTTATTTATAAAAAGCGTGTTATTTTTTAATATTTTTAAATATTTTTATTAAATAAAAGTTACGTTTATAAATAAATAATTCATTTTAATCTTTATTTAATTAATCGTTTATTATTTATTTATTAAATTTTATAAATTCTATCGAAAAAAGTTGTTATATAATTTATTCTAATCCTTAATCGATTAATCGTTAAACGCGTTATTTAATAAATTATATAAATTTTCTAAAATAGGGTTTTAAAATATATAATCTTAAATAATTTCCTTTTTAACTTTAATTAAACTTATTACGTTCAAAAAACCGTCGTCGTTTAATTTTTAATTATAATATATTTAATTATTTTATTTAATTTTAAAATTACAATTATTTTATTTTTATTATTAATTCAATTAAAAAAATTATTGTTTAATAATTTAATTATTTCGTTTTAATTTTATTATATATATACGAAATATATAAATAATTAAAAACTTAATAAATAAAAATCCTTTTATAATAATTATTATAAAATAAAATTCGTATAATTATTTTTAATTAAATATTTCGAAAGTTTTCGTTTTTCGATACTTTATTTAATCTTTTCTTCGTTATAATTTTTAATTTAATTTTAATCGTAAATTATAAAGTTTTTATTATAATTAAATTTTAAAAACTTATTTAAATCCTCGTATTTTTAAAGCTTAATTAATATATAATTTTTTTTAATCGAATATACCCTTTAATTATATTATCTTAAAATAATTCGTTTAAATTTTTATATTAATTAAGTTATAATAATTAATATTAAATTTCTTTTAATTTTATAATATATCTTTAAATGTTAATTAATTTAATTTTTTATTATTAAATAATTTAATTATTTATTAATATTTTAACGTATTTTAAAATATATAATTTATTTAAATAACGAAACGTAATTATAATATTTTAATAATTTTTTTAATTTTTGTTTTTAATTTAATATTAAGTTTATTCGAAATATTAAATTTCTTATTAATTTCGATACCCTTTATCGATTTTTATAATATTATTTATTTTTAAAAATTTTTTAATAATAATTTATTATTATTATATTATTATAATAAAATTTAATACGTTTTTTATTAATTTTATTTAAATATTATTAATTGAAAATTACGTTATATTTTTTTAATAAATCAAATATTTTAATTTAAATTAACCGGTAATTTTTATTATTCGACGTTTTATAAATTGTTCGATTTTATATAATTAATATATTATCGTCGCCGTTTATTACGATTCGAATCGATTATAAACGAATTCTTTGAAAAAATCTTTTTTTTAATATAAAAAATAAATTACCAAAAATTATTTTATATATTTTTTATATCGATAAAAAATTAAGTTTATAAATTAAATCTTTTATAAGTTTTATAATTATAAAAGATCCATTTTTATTAAATTATTTCGAAAGTTATATTTAATAATTATAATTTTTATTAAATCGAAAATAAACCTTATTATTTATATTAAATTTATAATAATAATAAAATTTTGTATTTTATTTTAATTATATTCGTTATAAAATTTATTACCGTTTTCGCTTCTTTTAATATAACCTTTATATAAAATCGAAATCGATCTATTTATATAATATTTTAAAATAAAAAATAACCTTTTAAATTTAAATTATATATTATTTTACGCCGATTTAATATTAACGATAAAACGTTATTAAAATTAAATTATAAAATTAAAAATATCTTTATTTATAATATTTTAAAATTTTAATATAAAATTTAATCGTAATATTTATATTAAAATTTATTCTTTTACTTACCTATTTATTTAACTATATTACGTTATATTAAAATAAATTTTATCCCAAACCTCGTCTATAAAATTTATTAAAATATCGAAACGAATTTAAAATTTTTATTCGAAATTACTTTATAAAATATTTTAATTATAAAATAAAAAATAATAACGATTAAATTTATTATTACTTATTCTATATTATATATTTTAATTATAAATTGTTTTTTAATAATTTATAAATTATTATTAAAATATTATTTATTTTATCGTAATTAATTATTTTATTATAAAGTTTTTTTATTAATATTTTAAAAAATTAATAATAAAATTCTAAATAATATACTCGAACGGTATTTAATTATTTAATAAATTAAAAAAATTCGATTCGTTTTTATATTTTTTTAATTAATAATATTCGAATAATATTAAATATAAAATTTTATTTAACGACGAAACTTTTTTATAACGAATCTTTATAATTTATATATTATTTATTTTTTTAAAAAAATAATATTTAATATCGTATACTTTCGCTAATAATTACGTTATATAATTTCACGAAATATATAATTTTTATTACTTAAATACCTTTTTTAAATATAATAAATTAATAAGTCGTATTAATAACCTAATTTATTCGAACTTTTTTTAATTTATATCCGATTTAATAATTTTTATACTATTATATTAATTTATTAATTAATCGTTTTATTCCGATTTATTTTATAATTTACTATAAATTATTTTTTATTCGTATTTATTATAATTTTTAATATAACGTAAAAAAATCGTTAATGATATCGTTTAAAATCGATATTTAATATTTTAAAAAATTTTATTATCCTCTTTTAATAGTTTTATCGATAATTTTAATAACGCGTTAAAAACTATATTAATTAAACTCGATATATCGTATATTTAATTATATTTTAAAAATATAAAAACGCGATTATTAATTTTAAATTAGTTTTAATTAAATTATTAATTTTAAAAAAAAATTATTCTATAATTTTTTCGTTAATTTATAATTTATTAATATAATAATCGAATTTATATAAAATTAAATATTAATACGTTTTTTTAATAAACTTATATTAATATAATACTTTAAATTTAATAATTAATATTTCGCTTTAACTTTCGTAAAAATCTTATTTATATAAATAAAAATAGATTTATTATATAATAATTTTATTATTTTATTTTTAAAATAAATAAAAAAATTATAACGTTATAACTGCGTTTTTTAATATATTTAATTTTATAAATATTAACTCGTTAAAATTTTAATATATTAAATAATAAATTTTTTATTAATTAATTTTATAAAATATTAAATATTTTATACTTTTTTTAATTAATTAAAAATAACCGTTATAATTTATTTCTTTAATTTATTATATTTTAAAAATTTATTTTCTTTTATTTTATTATTAAAAAGTTTATTTTTTTTTATAAAAATTCGATTTTTTATAAATATTATAAAATAAATTTTTATAAAAATCCCGTTATATCGATATAATTTTAATTAAATAAATTTATCGGAATAAAAGATTTCGTTATAACTTTAATATAAATTAAATATCGTTATATTTTATTATTAATTATAAATTTTAAAAATTATTATAAAATAATAATAAAAAACTTTTTAATAATAACGAAATATCGATTTCTTAAAACTTTTAAAAAAGTTATTACAAAAATAATTTAAATATTCCTTTATTATATTATTAAATATAATTATATTATTAAATATATTTAACGAAAAATAAATTCGTTAATTTTTAATCGAAAAATATTATATAATATTAAAACGTATTTAAATTTATTAAAATTATTTAATATATTAAATTTTTAAACGATATAATTAATATATAATTTTTATATCGTTTTACGATTAAAAATTAATAAAAAAATTTCGATTTATTTAACGTTATAAAACGTTTATTTCGATTAATTTAATTATTTCGTTAATAATTAAAAAAAAATAAAAGTTCGAAATTATTATATAATTAATAAGCCTTAAATCGATAATTATTTTACTTTTTCTTTAACCGTATAATACGTTATATTATAAAAAATCGAATATTTAAAAAAATAATCGTTTTATTATTTTAAACAACCCGATTATATATATTAAATTAAAAGTATTATTAAATAATTTCTTATTTTCAATTTTAAAAAATATTTAAATTATTATTTTTTAAAATCATTAACTATTAATTAATTTAATAATTATTTTTTCGTTTTCCGATAATTTAATAATTTTTTGATTTAATTAAAATTTATTATATTTTTATATAAAAATATCGTTTCGCGAATAAATTTATAATTTGTTATAATTATATAAAACTTCGTATTTTATTTTTTTTTAAAACGTTATTAAATTTACCGGTTTTTAATTAAAATATTTTTTTATTTAGTTTTATTTTATTATTTTTAAAAATTATTTAAATTTATTTACGGTTAAGTCCTTTTTATTTAAAAATGAATATACTTTTTTAATACGTTAAATTTTTTTATAATTAATAAAAATTATTATGTTTTCGTATTTATTTAATTAAAAGTTTAATATAATTACCGCTTTTATAATATTCGCTTATTCTTAAATAATATAAATATCTTTTATTTATTACGTTCTTAATATATTTAATTTAATATGTTTATAAAATAACTTCGTTATTTATATCGTTAATAATAATATTTTAATAAATCGGTTATAAATGCGTTTATTATATTAATATTATAATATAAAAAATAAAATCCTTAAAAATTTCGATATTTTTAAATAAATTAATATAATATAAAATTAATATTAAAAATCGGGTAAAATAATCGTTTTCGTTTTTAATATATGTTTAATTAAAAGTATATATTTCCGTTTAAATTTAATTAAAATAATAAAATTATTAACTGTTTAAAGTATAAAACGTTTCCATAAAAATTAATAATAACCCTTATTTTTTTAATTAAAGCGTTTTTAAAAAATTTTAAAGTAATTTATCGATTATTTAGATATTATCGTCGAATACGATTATTTTTAAGCGATTTATTTTATTAAAACTTTTATTTTTAATATTAACCGTATTTTTTAGTTAAATTTTTCATATTATCGATTCCGGTATATAAAAACGGCTCGATTTTTATAATTTTATAATTTTTAACAACGGTATTTAAAAGTTTTTTATTAATTATTAAAATAAATATTTTTAAATTTACGTATATTTTAAAACTTTTTTTAATATAAAAATTTTAATTTTTATATATATCGGTTTATTTCCTTTATTTTTTTCGTCTTATAATTTAAATAAACGATTTTTTATTATATCGTTATAATTTTAATTTAATTATTATCGCTTTATTAATTATCGATACCGTTTTATATATTTATATCGTTTTTTTATTTTTAAACGATATATATATTAATCGTTAACCGATATAAAACTTATTCAATTTATTATCGATAAATTAAATTAAATCGATAAATTTTCGTTCGTATTATAGGTTTAATTTCGAAGTTTAATAATTATATAAGTATTAACGTATATATTTAAATAATTTCGATTTATATTAAAACTTTTTCGTATTTTTATAATTTTACTTTATTATTAACGGTTTTATATATTATTCTTTTTAAATAATAAATAATAACTTCGGTTTTATTATTTATATTAATATAAATATCTTTTTTATTTTTATTTATAATTTCGTTAATTAAAATATATTTATTTTTTACGAGCTTTTTATATTATTAATATTTAAATTATTATAATTAATAAAAACTTTTTTATTATTTCTATTAAATATTATTAATTTATTTAGTTTTCGAATTTATTATTAATAAATATAACGATAAAGTTATTTTTAACGTCGATATTAATAATCGCGGTTATAATTATAAAACCTCGTTCTCGTTTTATAAAAATAAGTTAATCGATTTACTAAATTATAATAATTTTTTAAAAGTAAACGATTATTTAAATAATTATTACCGTTTTAATTTTAAAATTATAACTTTGTTTTTAAAACGAATTTAATTATTAAACTTATTTAATTATTTTTATTATAATTATTTTATTTATTATTATTCCGTTTTTAATAATTTATTTCTAATTCTTTATTATAATTAATAAAGTATTATAAAAGCTAATAAAGCTTTTTATTAAATTGATATTTAAATAATAAATTTTATAATATCGTTTTATAATAATTATAACTTTAAAATTATAGTTCTAGAAATAATATATCGTTCGTTTATTATATAGTAAATATTCTTATATATAATTATTTTTATTTAAATAATTTAAAATTAATTTAAATTTATATTTAATTTTAATCGAATTATTAATTATTATAAATTCGGATATAATTTATTTTAAATTTAATTAATATATTATATTAATTTATTTATTTATACGGCTTTATAATTTCGAATTATTTTTAATACCTACGAATGAAAAAAAATTTTATTCGAAATTATCGATATTATAAGGTTAGTTTTTTAAAAATTTCATAATATTTTTAATTCCGAAATTTTAAATTTTATTTTAAATTTCGATAAATAAAATTAAAAATCCCTTTTTATTTAAAATTTTATTATATTATTTAAAAAATTATATTAAATTTATACGTCTTTTTTAATAATTATTTAAAATTTATAAAAATATATTCTCTTTTTAAACGTTATTATCGATATTATTATATTATTATAGTAAATAAGAATATATTTCACTAATAAATATTTACTTTAATTGTTATATAATTATTTTTTTATAATAAACTACGATATTAAATATAAAATAATTAATAAAATTAATTTTTAATTATAATTTAATTATTTAAATTCGAAATTATTAAATAAAATAAACGATATTATTATTAAACGAAAAAAGTTTTTAAAATATTATTTAAGTATTAATTATTATAATTATAATTATAATTATTTATTAATCTAACCTTATATATCGTCGTTAAAAAAGGGTTTTTACGGCGAACGGTTATTTTCGTTATAATTACTGCCGCTTCCTAAATATTCGCGTTCGGTATATATTTTTTAGCTTTAAATCTTTTATTAATTCCGAACTTAACTCGATTAAAATACCTTTTCGAAATCTTTTTATTAATTTTCGTCTTTTAATTTATTAATTAAACTTTTAACGAATAAAAATAAACCTTCGAAATAAACTTTAAACGTTTTAATTAATATTTAAAAAAATTTCGATAAATACTCCTAAATAATTATAAAACGTTAATTTATAAAAGCTTTAAATAATTTAAAAAAGGTAAATATTAATAAATTATTTAATAGTAAAATTTTATCGTTATTATTAAATTAATACTTATTATTTAATATTTCGTTATTATATATACCGTTTATATTAAAAATAATTTATTCTTTTCGATAAAATTATAATTAAGAAATATCCCGGATTAAAATATAATATAACGATAAAAAAAGTAATATCTATTTAATAATTAAAGGTAAATATAAATATTTTATAATATATTTTATAACTTTTAAAAGTATTCGAATAAATATTATTAATAAACTATTTATTAAGTAATAATATAATCCGTTTTAATTATTTTATTCGAATTATTTAATTTATTTATTAATAATTAATAAAACGTATATTCGAAATATAATGGTAAGCGATAAATATTTTTAACGAAACGAATAAATAAATAATTCGTTAAAAAATATTTTAATAGGAAATTAATATTTAAATTATTATTAAAAAATTGGTTATTTAATAAATTTAAATTAAATTATATTTATAAAAAATAATACTTAGCGATATTAAATATTTATCGAATTTTTAATAATAACTTTAATATTTAGGAAAATTTAAATTAAATTATATATAAAGTTTAGAATTAATAATCCGTATAAGTTTATTATATACTTTAAATTTTAAATTATTACTCTAATTTATTTATTAATTATTAATTTTTTAATATAACGAAATTTGCCTATATATATTAATTTTATTATTAAAATTAAAAATAATTAAAAAAAGGCCTTTTTTTTTAACGAAATTGAAGTTTTTTTCGTTAAATATAAGAAAATAAATAGATAAGTTAGTAGGTTAAGGGTAGGTTAAGAAGTTTAAAGAATAAGTATATTAATAATAAAATTTTATATATAATTAGCGGTTCGTTATTATTATTCTATAATGAATAATATAATATTATTTAAGGTTTTTAAATCGATTAAAAATAGTATTAAATAAATTTAATCGTAAGATTTAAAAATATAAATAAATAAAATATAATTTAACGAAATTTAAATAAAGCTTTATTCGTTTATTTATTTAAATTAATTATATAAGGTTATTTTCGTTAAACCTATTAACGAATATATTTATATATATAAAATTCATTATTTTTTATATAATAAATTAAATTAAATAAATATATAAATTTATTAATTATAATAATTAATAATAAATAATAATATATTTATTAAAAAATTATTTATTAATTTTATTTTATTTTATTATTTCGTTATAATAAATTTTAAATAACGATTAAACATTAACGCGGCTTCCTCTTTATATTTATAATTTTGTTTATTTTATAAAAATATAATATTCGTTATTAAAATCGTAAGAAAATCGATCGTTATTTTTTTAAGTTTTTTCGCCTTTATTTTTAATTTTATAATAAAAAAAATATAAATATAAAATTATTTTTTATTTCGACTTTTAAAATATTATATTATTAATAATTTTAAATTAAAATATTTTAATTTTAACGAATTAATAAATTTAATGAAATATTTCGATTTTAAAGCGTTATAACGTATAATTAATAAAATAATTTTTTAAAAATTATAAAGGTATTTTCTATAAATATATATAATATAATATTATTATTATATTAATATTTATTATAATATATATAAATAATATTAAAATTTAAATAATTATATATATATTAATAATATATAAAAATTTAAAATTAAATAATAAATAATAATATATATATATATATATATATATATAATAAAAAAAAGAATTAATTATAAATTTTAAAAAGCGTTTATTATAAAATTTATATTTATTTTAAAATTTTTTTCCGAAATTATATAAAATTAGTATTTATATATATATTTTAAAAATTTTATTATTTAATATAAATAATTTTTAATAAATTTTAAATTATATAATAAGAACGAATAATTCTTTTTTTAATAATTAAATATAATATTATTATAAATTTTAAGTTTATTTTAAATTTTATATTATAAAAAATAATAGTTATAATTAAAATTATAATAAAAAAAAATTTAATATTTATTATTTATTATTATTAAAATTTAATTTTTTTAATATAAAATTATTTAATTTATATTATTATTTATTTATTTTTTATTATTTATATTAATTATATATTATATATTAAAAAGAAATTTAAATAAATTATAAAAAAATAAATTAAATAAAAAAACTAAAAAACTTATTATATAATTTTTATTAAATTTTATCATATAATTTAAATATTAAATATAATTAAAAAATTAAAACTTAAACTTTAATATTAATATATTTATAATTTTAAAAATGTTATTATTAAATTAATAATATTATAAAGAAAATTTTAATAATATAAATTTTTAAAATAATTAAAGTTTAATTTAAAGTTATAAAAAATAAAATAATTTAATTTTAATTATAAATATATAATAAAAATATTTTATTAAATAAATTTTTAAAAATAATAAGAAAAAAGAAATAATAATTTAATATCTAATTAATTTAAATACTTTTTAATATAAAATAATATATTATTTTTTAATAAATAATTATATATAAATTAAATTTTTATAAATTAATTTATTTTATTTAAATAAAAGTTAAATATATAATTTATATTTAAAAAAATATTTATATTAATTTTTAATAAATTATAATTTTAATATTATTTAAAATAATATTTAATAATTATTATTTTTTTATTAAATAATAAAAATTTATAAATATAACTTCTTATAAAAAGAAAAAATATAATTTAATTTAAATTATTTAAATAAATTAATTTAATATAAAAAAAAAAGTAAAACAATTCTTAAAAAGTTTATATATTAATTATATTTTAAATATAATTAATAAAATATAAAATAATTTTATTTCTTTTTTAATAATTAAATTAAATTATTTTATATAATTATATTTATTATATTTAATAATTTATTATTATATATTATTATATATATTTTAATTAATATTTTTTTAAATTATAAAACTTTTTTATATATATTAAATAATAAATTTATAATTAAAAATTTAAAATTTATAACGTTTAATAATTTTAATATTATATCTATATAAATATAAAAGCTTTTAAAAATATTATTATATTAATTATTTTAAATTATAAAATAAAAAAATAATATTTTTTTATTTTTATTTTACGGAAGACGTTAATTTATTATTTATATTAAAAGAAATTTATATAAAACTTATTATTTTTTATATAATAAATTAAATTAAATATATAATAATTAATTATTATATAATTAATTAATAATAAATTAATACTAATATATTTATTAAAAAATTATTTATTAATTTCGATTCGTTTATTTCCCGTTTATTAATAACGGCTTTTTTTTTAATTAATTAAGTTAATTCGCGATTTTATTATATCGATTTTCGTTGAGCTTATTTAAGTTTCGCGGTTTCCGAAGCTTTATTTCCGTTTTATATAAAATACGCTTTTTATTATTTAATAATTCGATAGCGATTTTCGTTATATTATATATATAACGTATAGGTCGTATATATAAAAAATTACGTATTATAATAATTTAAAAAGTATATTATTAAATGCGGTTTCGAATATTTTAAAGTCGAGTTTATTAAGAGCGATATAGTAATCGCGAAATAAAATTTTTTAAAAAGTTAAAATTTAATTACCGGCGTAACGATGCCGACTTTATCGAAATTATTAAAGTGTTTTTTATAAGCGCGTATAATATAATTATTATTATTATTAATAATTATTATAATATAAATAAATATTAAAATATAAATAATATTATAAATATAATAATATAAAAGGATTAAAATAAAAATAATAATATATATATATATATATACGATAAAAAGAAATAAATTATAAGTTTTAAAAAGCGTATATCGCGAAAATTTATACTTATTTTCGAAAATTTTCTTCGAAAACTTACGTAAAACGATATTTATATACGTTAATTTAAAAACTTTATTACTCGGTATAAAATTTTTAATAAATTTTAAACTTATAATACGAATAAATATTCTTTTTTAATAATTAAATATAATATTATCGTAACTCCGGGTTATTTTAAACTTTATATTATAAAAATAATAAATAGCTATAATTAAAAATTATAATAAAAAGGGGTTTAATATTTATTATTTATTATCGTTAAAAGCTTAATTCTTTTTAATTTTATTATTTAAAATACCTATTTATTTTAATATAAAATTATTATTAATTTATTATTATCCATTTATTCCTTACTATTTATATTAATTATATATAATATATACTAAAAAAAATTAAATAAATATTTTTATTTATATAAATTAATTTATATATTATTATTTATTTTAATAATAAAAGTAATTTATAAAATTAATAAATTATTAACTTTTAATTTTTATTATATTAAATAAAAATGCTTTAATTATTATTAATATTTTAATATAATTAATTATTTAAATTTTTTAATAATATTTTAAAAATAATTAATAAATATTAAGTTTTAATTATTTTTTATTATTTTAATTTAAATATATTTATAATTAATATATATTTAAAATCGATTTTTTTAAGTTTATTATTTAATTATTAATAAAGTTTAAATTTTTATTTTACATTTTTTATTAATTAAAATAATTATAATTCTTTAATTTTTAATATTATTATATTAATTTTTTATAATTCTAAAATTATTTCATTTATTTATTTTTATTAAATATTAAAAAGGTATTTAATAATTATATTATAAATATTATTAAATATATTTAAATTTATTTAATAATTCCTTTTATTTTTTATTTTATTTTTATAAAAGTATTAATTCTATTATATATTTGTATTAATTATAATTAATTATTTATTAAAATATATTAATATTAATTATATTATTATAATAGTTTATAAATTTATTTATTTATTTCCTTTCTTTAAAATTAAAGAATTTTAAATTATTAATAAAATATATTCTATTTTATAAAAATATTAATTTATTATTTAAATTAAAAGATTATATAAATCTATTACTTTTATATAATAAATTAAATTAAATAATATAAATTATTTAAATATAATAATTGATTAATAATAAATCGATTAAGATATATATATAAGAATTATTTATAATTTAATTATTTTTTAACTTTATTTCTATTTATTAATATTTTAATATTATTTATTTTATTTTATTTTAACGAATTTTTAAATAACTATTAAAGATTATATAACCTTTTATTTTATATTATATAACTTTTCTTTAATTTTATAAAAAGTAATTTTATTATTAAAATCGTAAAACAATCGGTTATTATTTTTTTAATTTCTTTTTTTAATTTTTATTTTTAATTAAAAAGAATATAAATATAAGGTTATTTTTTATTTTAACTTTTAAAGTATTATATTATATCTTTAACAATATTAAAATATATTAATTTTAATCGATTAATAAATTTAATAAAATATTTTAATTTTAAAACGTTATAATATATAATTAATAAGGTAATTTTTTTAAAATTATAAAAACGCTTTTTATAAATATATAATATAATATTATTATAATATTAATATTTATTATAAAAATTTTAATAAATATTTTTATTAATATTAATATTTATTATAAATTTTTAATAAATATTTTAACCTTTAGTTTATATAGCTTAATGGGTAGGCAGCCGAATATAAAGGCATATATCGAGTTGAGGGTTTAAATCCCTTTAAAGGCGCCGTTTTTTTTAGCCTTTACTACGATAGGAAATAGGGTCTTTATCGTACCATACCGGTCCGATAAGAGCCGGCGGATCGATTCGGTCCGCAACTACGGTTAGTACGTACCGATTAAATGTATTTATACTTATAAGAGATTTATAAAAAATCAATTATATTATATAATACTAGGCTCGAATCCGGGATTTAGTACGTAGCGTTTAAATTTAAATCCGATTACTTAACCGGTTAATTAAAAGCTTATTATAATTTATATTAAAATTCTATTTAAAATTATTATTTATATACCCTATAATAAGCTTAATACGGTTTTCTTAATATAGTTTTTAATCAATTAATAAAGCACCTACCCTCTAAACCCGTACTTATCCTACGGGATTTATTTATTAAAAACCGACCTAATTTAATTAATCGAATATATAGCAGCCTACGTCGTAAAAATCGGGTCAATTTATCCGGGTAAAACCGTTATAGATAAAAAAAAAAAAAAAAAAAAAAAATATTTTATTAATATTAATATTTATTAAATTTTTAATAAATATTTTATTAATATTAATATTTATTATAAAATTTTTAATAAATATTTTTATTAATATTAATATTATTATAAAAGTTTTAATAAATATTTTTATTTAATTATAATTTTATATAATTAATATTATAATTATAATTTTAATTCTTTATAATTTTATTATAATTTTAATTATTTTATATTATTATTTAATTATAACTTAAATTATTATAGTAATTTTATAATATTTTATTATAAGTTTCTTTTTATTTATAAAACTTTAACTCCTATAATTAAAATTTAAGTTTAAAATAAATAAACTTATATATTTTATAAATATTTTAATTAAAAACTTTTTTAAATTATAAAGTTATTTTATATAAATTAAATAATAAATTATATATTAAAAAGGCGGTACAATTTTAAATTTATAATTAATTATTTAAATTTATAACGTTTAATAATTTATATATTATTTATTAAAATATTAAAGTTTTTATTAATAATATTATTATATAAAATAACCTTTAAATTAAATAAATATAAAAATTAATATTATTTATTTATAATAACTTTTTTATACCTTATTATTTATTATTTTATTAATTTTATTAATTTAATATATAATTATATCATAATTTAATATTAATAATTTATATAATTTAATATTTTTAAAAATAATTATAATAACTTTTAAAAATAAATATAATTAAAAAGAGTATTTATTATTATTTTTATATATATTAATTTAAAAGTTTTATTATTTCCTATAAATATTAATTTAATATTATTTATTATATTTATTTATTTATTAATAAGTATTATATTTATTTTATATTTTTTATTATTTAATAATTTTAATTTATTTATATTTTATTATTAATTAATTTAGAATTAATATTAAAGCTTTAATTAAACTTTATTTATTTATTAAAATTTTAATTATAATTAATTACTTAGTTTTATAATAAAAAAAATTTAATTAAATAATAAATTATTAATTTATTATTTATAATATATCAATAAAAAAAGTATTTATTTTATATTATATAATAAAAATATTAAAAGAATTAAAATTAGATTTAATTAAAATTATTTAATTTTTATTTTATATATTTTTTTATTTATTATTTATATTATAATTTAATAATTATTATATTTCTTTTAATAAATATTTAAAAGTTATTTAATAAATTTTAAATTTTAATAAACTTTTTAAATTAATTTTAATTTAAATATATTATAATTAAATATATATTATAAATTAGTTTTTTTAAAGTTTATTTTTATTATTAAATAAGTTTTTAAATTTTCGTTTATATTCTTTTTAAAGCGTAATAATAACGTTTTAATTTTTAATATTATTATATTAATCGCTTAATTTAAGTTTAAAAGTTATATTTTTTTATTTATTATATTAATAAAAATAATTAATAATTATATTATAAATATTATTAAATATATTTAATTTTAATTTAATAATTTCTTTTTACTTTTTTATTTTATATTAAATTTATTAACTTTTATTATAATTATTTTATTATTTTAATTAATAATTAATTATTAAAATAGGCGTAAAATTAACGGTTTTTTAAATAAAACTTTTAAAGTATTAATCGTATTATATTATTTAAATATTTATATTTAATTATTAATATCTTTTCTTTTAAATTTAAATAATTTCGAATTATTAATAAACGTATTATTTTAAAATAATATTAATATTTATTATATTAACTCGTTTTTTTAAAATGTTTTTAATTATATTTATTAATTATATATATTTAATCTTTTTTATATTTAATTTAATTAAATTTCGTTTTAATTTATTTTTATAATAAGAATAATTTTATTTCTCGCTTTTATTATATTTAATTATATATAAAGTTATTAATTTAAAAATTCTATATTACCTTATTATTATATAAAGAGTTTTAATTAACCTTTTTTAAAGTTAATACATTAATAATTAACGTTATATTATTATAACGTTTTATTTAATATTTAAAAAAGGGTTTAAATTAAATATTAAAATTGTTTCTTTTAATAATAATTTATTTTTTAATATTTTATAAACTATTATATTTTAATATAATATTATTACGTCTTTTATTAATAATTTTTATAGGTATTATTTATTATATTTTTATAAAACTTTTTTTATTAAATAAGATATTTAATTATTAATTTACTTTTTACTTTAATATATTAAGTAATTAATTTTTTAATTTTAAACGATTATTATTTATTATTATTATTTTATAATAATATACTTTATTTAAAGCTTTATTTAATCGAAAGGTTCTTTTTTTAAACGTTAATATAATTAAATAATCGATATTATTTAATAAACTCGTAATAGTTTTAAAACATTTATTTATATATTAATAAATTTATTATTTTAATAAAACAAGTCTTAATATATTATTATAACTATTTATAAATTAATTTTTAATAATTTATACTTTTTATATAATTTAAAATAAACTTCGTTTTTTATATTAAATTATAATATTATTTTATTTAATTATTTTAAAATTTTATTATATTCGTTATAAAATTTAATATATTTTTTATTTTTTATTAATATTTTTATATAATTTTTAAATTTACTTAATCTTTTAAATAATTAAAATTAATAAGAAATTTTAACATTAAAAATTTAATATTATTTTATTTAATAATTTTTATAAATCGTCGATATATATTATTTAAATTATATTATATTATTAATAAAAATTAAGTTAAAAATTATTATTTTTATTATAATAAATAAAATATAATTCTATTTTTTATTTTATTTATTTATTTATTTATTTATTTAAATATAATAATTTATTAAAAAATTAATTTAATTTTTTATTTAATTTAATATATATTAAAATTAAGCGATAAATTAAAGTTATAATTTAAAATAATATTTAAAAAATACTTTATTAATTTATAATATATTAATATTATTTATTCGTTTATATTTAATATATATTATATAACTCGATATTAATAATTTTTTTAATAAAACAATTTATTATTATTATAAAATTATTATATCTATTTTATTTTAAAATATATTATATTTATTTAAATTCTTTTTAATATATATTATATAAAATATAAATAATAAAATATAATAATAATAATATAAATTAATAATAATTTTATATTAAAATAAATAAATATTTAAATAAAAAAGTAAAAAAATTTAAGTTTTTAATATTAATAAATAATAAATTTTAATTTTTTTTTATTATAACCCTTAATAATTTTTTTTATAATATAAAATTTAAAAAAATTTAAAGTTTATAATATATTATATTTAATTATTAAAAAAATATTATTTCTTTATATTATATAAATTTAAAATTTATTAAAAATTATATTAAATAATAAAATTTTAAAATTAATATATATAAATATTAATTTTATATAAATTTTCAAAAAAAAGCTTTTAAAAAAAGGTATAAATTTTATAATATATTTTTCAAATTTATAATTTTTTTTTATATTATTATATATATATTATATTTTTTTTTTATTTTTTTTATATATTAATATTTATATATATTATAATAATTATTAATAATAATTAATATTATATATACGTTTATAGAAAATATTTTTTATAATTTTAATAAAGTCGGCATTATATCGATAATTAAACTTTATTTTAAAAAGCTTATTTTACGATTATTATATCGCTTTTAATAAATTTAATTTTAAAATATTAAAATCGTACTTAATAATATATTTTTTAAACTATATATATATAACTTTTTATATATATAATTTATATTATATATAAAATATAATAATAAAAACTATTATTAAACTATTAAATAATAAAAAGTGTATTTATATATATAAAATAAAAATAAGGTTTAAAACCGTAGAGCTTTTAAATAAACTTAATAAAAGCCGATATAATAAAATCGCGAATTAATTTAATTAATTAAAAGAAAAAATTATATTAATAAATAGGATATAAATCGAAATTAATAAATAATTTTTTAATAATATATTATTATCGATTTATTATTATTATTATATAATTAATTAATTTATATATTTTCTTAATTTAATTTATTATATAAAAAATAATAGATTTATATAAAACTCTTTTTAATATAATATAAATTAACGTCTTCTATAGAATAGTTTTAATTATATTAATTAAATTATTAATATATTATTAAAGTTTTTAAAATCGGAATTTTTAAAATTATTAAAATAATAAGCGACGTAATAAACGTTAAAATAATAAAATTTTAATTAATAGTTTTTAAAAAGGGCCGATACTTTTAAAATTGTATATCAATATTTAAAGTTTTAATACGGTATTTTTAAATCGAAAAATATTTAATATATATTATATTTATTTTTAAACGAAGTTATTAATTAAATATATCGATTAATAAATAAAAATATAAATAATTAATTATAATAATTATTTCGTTATATAAAATAATAATTTATATTATTTTTATAGCTTTTTTTAATTCGAATCGGTTTTTAAAAATAACGATATAATTATAAATATTAAACGCCGATTTATTTAATATAATAGATTATATATAGATTAATTAATAAAAAAAGGTTATTAAATTTATTTATTTTATAATTATTAATTTTAATTAATTTAATTAATAGATTGATTTATTCTTCGAGTTATTTTAATTTTATAAAATTTATATAATTAAATAATATAATAAAATTTATAAATTAAATAGTATTTTATTATTAAATATAATTATATTATTATTTAATATATTATTAATATTATATAGCTTTTATTCGAGTTTTTATAATATAAGAAAATATTTCGTTTATTTTTTTATAACGTATTTAAATATATTAATTATTGAAATTAATATAATAATTAAAACTTTAAATCAATTATTAAAAACGAAAGTATTAAAGGATTATCGAATTTTTAAAAATAAATTATTTTAATTAATCGTTAAAATTATTATTAACTAATAATTATCGCTACCTTTATTATAATTTTTTTTATTTTATTAATAATTTCCGTAGTTTTATATAAACGTTATCTTTATTACCGTTAATTTTAAAAAACTATAATTTACTATATTAATTTTTAAAAAATATATTATCGTTATTAACGACGTTAACAAATATTATTATTAATTGTATTATTTTAAAATTTATTTAATAGTTTATTTTAAAGTATACCTTAAATATATTTTAAAACCGAACTTTTTATAAATAAAGCTTTTATATAAATTTTATTTAAAATAATGTTAAAATTATATTTATTAAAACTTTTTTAAATATTTAAAATAAAATAAATAACTAAAAAATTAAAATTAGAATTAGAATTATTATAATTATTAAATAAATTTTATAAAAAACTTAATAAATAGGAAAAATTATTATTATTAATTTTAATATTAACGGCGTTTATTAATATTAATAAAACCTTTTTTAAACCTTCGAGGTTTACGGCGATCGAAAAACGGAAAATTAAAATCTTTATTTATAAAATTCGTATTCGAATTAATATAAAATAAATAACGAATTTTTCATTACGGCTTTTTTTATAATTATTATAATATATTTCGAAAAATAATAAAAACAAATTTATAGTTTTTTAATAATATTTATTAAATAAAAAAAATATATCGCCTACGTTATATTTTATAAATTAAATATAATAATTAATAGTATTAAATTAAAATTTATAAAATAAAAAATAAGAATATATATATTAAATTATATAAAAAACGATATTAATCGGGTTAAATTTAATATTTTTATAATATTATAAATAATATATTTGCGTTATAAATTTTATAACAACGTTTTTTTTAAAAACTTTTTTATTTTAAATTATAATATTATTATATATAAAAGTTTAAAATTAATCGCGTAAAATATAATAATTATAATTTAATAATAATCGTTTTTATATTTTAATTATTTTTAATAAAATTTAAACGATTTAATTAATTATAATTTTTTTTATTAATTATATTATATATTTAATTATATTAATTATTATTTATAATATTATTAATTTTATTAATTTTATTTTATTTAACGATTTAATTTTTATTATTTATGTTTTTATATATATATATTATAATATATTTTTAAAAAATTAATCGATTATTTATATTTTTAAAAAATTTATTATTATTTATCGTAATTATAAAATATATTTTAAAACAAATTATTTTATAATATATTTTAAAAAAATAAATTATTATAAGAAATTTTAATATAGATTTTTAAAATAATAATTAAATATTTAAATAATAAAGATATAAAGCGGGTTAGTTTTTTATATTTTAAAAAAATTTTAAAAATTAAAATTTTAAAAATTATATTATTAAAAAAATTTTATATTTAAAAAAAATATATTTTTTTGTTTCTTTTATCGATTTATTTATTTATAACGCGGCGATTATTAATCGATTTATAAAATATAAAACTATAAATAATTAAATTATTATTAAAATTATTAATTTATCTATATATTTTATAATTATAAATAATATAAACGATTTTTAAATTTTTTTAAAATTTATAATAAAATATATTAATAAATAAATTTTAATTCCGTTTTTTTTTTAAAATATTTATAATTTTTAATCGATTTATTAACGAATAAATATTTATTATAATATATTTAATTATAAAAGTTTTTTAAATTATAATAAAAAATATAATATTTATTATAAACTTTATTATTATTAATTAAATTTTTTAATAAATTAAAATATTAAATATTAAAAATCGAATTAATTTCGAAAAAAATAATAACGGAATAAAATATCGATTAATTTAAAATTATATTAAAAAGCTTATAATAAAAAAACTATTACAATAAAAAATTATTTATTAAATTTTAATAAAAAAAATAACGAAAATTTATATTAAAAAATTAAAAATTTTTAAAGCTTAATTAAAAATAAAAAAAAAATTAAAATATAATTAATTAAAACGTTATATTTATTATTAAAAAAGTTATATTTAAAAAAAAATTGAAGCGTTTAATAATATTATTTTCCTAAAACTTTTAAATATATTAAATATTATAGATTTAAATTTTAAATTAAAATTTAATCCTTTTATTAATTACCCGTTATTTATTAAAAACAAAATAATTTAAATTATTTTTCGTTTTAAATTATATAAAATTTTAAAGCTTTTAAAATCTTTAATTATATTTTTTAAATTTTAATAAATATTTAATATTAATATATATTTATTATTTAATTATTATTTTTTAAAAAACTTTTATTTTTTTTAAAAAAGTTTTATTATAATTTTAAAGAAATTAAAAAAAAATAATTATAATAAAATTAAATCTTTTAAGTTATTATTTTTTAAAACGTTTAATAAAGCTTTTAAATTCGTTATTATAAAATAAATAAATTATTATATTAAAACTTTTTATTTTTTATTATAAAATTATATAAAGATTTATAAAACGAGATTTATTAAATATTATTTATATTTTATTAAAATATATTTATAAAATTTATAATTTTATTAATAAAAAAAGTATTTAATAATTATATTATTAATATTAAACGTTTTTAAAGTGTTTAATAATTTAATTATATTAAACTTATTAATTATTTTATTTATTATAACTTTTTAATATTTATTATATTTTAAATTTAAAATTAATTAAGAAATATTATATAAATTTAAATTATTAAAAAAATCCGATTAAATTATTTAAAATTACGAAATCTTTTAAAATTTATTATTAATATTATTATTATAGTTTTTTTTATAACGTAAACTTTTTTAATAATATTTTAAAAAAAAATTTTATAATAAATATAATTAATATAATAATTATAAAAACTTTAAAAATAACTTTTATTATTAATATTAATATTAATAATAGCGTTTTATAAAATATATTATAAAATACGTTATTAAATAATTTATAAAATAATATTTAAATATTAATTACGGCTTAAATCGATAATATAAATATTTTAATTATTAATTAAAACGTTATAAATAACTATAAAATATTAAAAACGATATATAAAATAATAATTTAAATAATAAAATATAGGTACGTTTTTTTATTAAATAAATATAAATTTATATATTTTTAAATAAAATAAAATAACGTTAAAAATATATTTAATAAAAATAATATTAATTATTAAAATTAATATATTAATTATTATAAATTTTAATAATATTATATTGAAAAAATATATTTAAATATTTAAATTTTAATCGATTAAATTAATAAAAAAGCTACGATATTTTAATATATAATTTAATTTAAGCTTTTTAATATTATTATATTATAATTATTATTAAAAAATTATTAAAATAAAATATATACCCGATAACGTTTATTTTTTATTAACGAAAATAATAAGGATTTTTTTATATATTTAATAGTAATTTTTAATAATATAATTTAAATATAATAAAATTATTTTTTTTTTTTATAAATAAAAATAATTAAAATAAGTTATTACGATTATATTAATTATAAATTTTTTAATTTAAGCGTATATAATAATTATTTATTAAAGTAAGGTAAAATATTTTTAAAGCGTCGTTTATTATTTTTTTAATAATAATTTTATTTATAATAATTTTTAAAAGTTTAACGTTATTTAATAATAATAATATTTTAATAAATATTTATACGATATATAAAATAGTTTTTAAAAAATAATTATTATTTAAAAATATTATTAATTTATTAATAATTATTTAATCGTTATTTAAAAATATAATAAATATATTAAATATAAATTTAAATTTAAAATTATCGGGCCGATTAAAATTATTTAAATCGCTTTAAAATAATATGCGAATATATTTAAATATTTATTATTCTTTTTATTAAATTTAATACGAAATATTAATTTTAAATTTATAAAATTTAAAATTAATATTATAAATTATTTTATTATATTTATAATTTAAATAATATAAATAAATTTATATTTTTTTTAAAAATATTTTTATAAAAAATATAAATTTATAATTATTTTAATTTTTATAAAATTAATTAAGAAATATATATTTTTATAATAAATATTAATAAATAATAACGAATTAATATAAATTATTAATATTATATTTAATATTAATAAATATTACTTTTTTTATTATTAATATATTAAAATTAATATAAAAAGTTATGTTTATTATTAACGTTTAAAATAATTTTAAAAAATTAAATTTTTTTTAAATTAATTATTAAATTATAAATTAAGCTTTTTTAAATTTTTTATAAATTTGTTTTTAATTTAAATAATTATTTATTAAAAACTTTTTTTTTATTATTTTTATATATTTTATATTAAATAATATATAAATAATATTTAATATTATTTTTATATAATTTTATAATACTTAAATTTTTTTTATTAATAATAATATTATAAATATTTTATAAAATACGATTATAAAATAATAACGATAAATTAATAAATAAATAATTTTTTATAATTAATTAATTTTTTATAATTAATCGCTTTAATTAATCTTTATAATTAATTATATTAAATATTAAAATATTATTATTAAATATAATTTTAAAAATTTATAAAAAATTATTTTATTATTAAAGCTATTTTATTTAAAATTAAGAATTAATAATTAAAACTATTATTTTTTAATTTTAAAAAATAATTCTTATATAAAAATTAAAATATAATAAATAATAACGCCGTTTTTAATTAAATTATTTATATTATTTTTTATTTAAATATGTTATTAAAAATTTATTTAAACTTTATTTAAATTTTTATTAAATAATATAAAATCGAGTTAAAATTTAAAATAAAAAAATTAAATATTTTTATTTAAACTATAAATTTAATTTTTTTTTAATCGTAAATTAAAAATAATTTTTATTAATTTTATTATAAAAACTTATTAATTTCTTATTTATTAAAAAGTATTTAAAAACTTTATTATATTATTAAAATATTAATTAAAATTTTTAATAAATTATAATTTATTATTATTAATATATTAAATAAATAAAGTTTATAAAATAAAAAAAAATAATTTAATATTTATAAAATAATTGTTTTAATATTTTAAAAAATATATATTTTTTATATAATTTTAACGATTATTAAAAAAAATTTTTATAATTTTATAATTCGTTTAATTTTTAAATATAATTTTTTTTTTTAATTTTCTAATAATATATATAAAAATTAATATAAATTATAAAATAAAATAATTTTATTATTAAAATTTATTAATTAATCGTTTTAAAATTATAATTAATAATATATTAAAATTTAAATCGAAACGATAAATTAATTAAAATAAATATAAATAAATATTATAAAAAATTAATTATATTATATCGTTTAAAGGTTTTAAATATAATAAAAAGATTAATTTTATAAAAATATATAAAAGTTTTAATTTAATTAATAAATATTATAATATAATTAATATATATTAATAATTTTTAAAATATATAATTAATAAAATATTTTTATAAACGTTATTTATATAAATTTAATTAATTTTTATAATTTTTTAAATAATTTTATTTATTAAAATTTAATATAATATCGATGCCTTTAGCTTATATAGCTTAATGGGTAGGTAACCGGATATAAAGATATATATCGGGTCGAGGGTTTAAATCCCTTTAAAGGCGCCGTTTTTTAGCCTTTATTACGATAAGAAATAAGGTTTCTTTTCGTATTATACCGGACCGGTAAGAGCCGGCGGATCGATTCGGTTCGCAGTTACGGTTAATACGTACCGATTAAACGTGTTAATATTTATATAAGAGCTTTATAAAAAAGTTAATTATATTATACGATATCGGGCTTAAACCCGGGATCGGTACGTAACGTTTAAATTTAAATCCGATTACTTAACCGGTCGGTTAAAAGCCCGCTATATTTATTAAAATTTTATTTATTATTATTATTTATATATATTATAATAGACCTAGTACGGTTTTTTCGAAATAGTTTTTAACCGATTAATAAGGTACCTACCCTTTTAGCCCCGTACTTATCTTACGGGACCTACTTATTAAAAACCGGCCTAATCGAATTAATCGAATTATGTAGCGGCCTCACCGTAAAACAGGGTTTACTTATGTCCAGGTCGAACCGATAAATAAAAAAAAAAAAAAAAAAAAAAATATAATATCGATTAATTTAATATATTAATATTTTATTTTAATATTTTTTTATATTATTTTTTTTATAATAAATTTTAATATATTTTATTTCTACGTTTTTATTATTATTATTTTTTATTTATAATATAATTTTATTAATATTTTAAATTTTTAATATTTAAATATAAAATATATAAAGTTTTTAAATCGGAATTAAAATTAAAGTTAAATTTAAGTTTTTAATTTAAATTAAACAATTTAAAAATTTTAATTAATTTAATAATAAAATTATATTAAATTAAATAAGATTTATAACGTTAATAAAAAAAATTAATAAAGTTTTTTTAAAATTTAAAAATATTAAATTAAAATAAACTTTAAAATAAAAACTTTTAAAAATATTTTATCGAATAATAAAACGATAACGGCGGCCGAAATATTAAAAAGTTTAAAAAAATACCCGGTAATTATAATTTATTTAATTAAAATAATAATAAAACGAATTATTTAATAAAAATATTAAACTATTTAAATTTTATTAAAATAATATAATATAATTAATAAAAAAATATATATATATAAATTATTTTTTAATTATAATATATAATATAAATTATATATAATAATAATAAATTAAATAAATACATTTTTTTTATTTTTTTTTTTTTTTTTTAATAAATTATAATTTTTATAAAAAAGTTTTAAAATAAAATTAAAAAGTTTATTTTAAAATAATTATTTTTTATATAATAATTTAATTTATTTATTAATTTTTAAATAAAAAACGATATTAAAAATTAAATTAAATTAACGTTTTATTTAAAAAATTTATTCGTTATATTTTAATATATTTTTTATTTAATATATAAAAAAGTTATATTAAAAAAAATTAATAATAAAATTAATAATAATTATATATTTAATATAAATTATATTTTATTTATATTTATTATATATTTTATATTTAATTAATTTTAAATAAATTTTATATAATATATCAAAAAATTTTAAATTAAAATAATAAATACGAAAAAATCGGCTTATAACGATTAATAATTTTAAAAAATATATCGATATAATTTTTAAAACTTTTAAAAAAAAATTTAAATTTAATAAATATTATATATTTTAAATTTTATTTCTATTTTTATTTATTTTTATTAACGTACGATTATTATTAATTTTTAAACTTTATTTTAACGATATTCGTTTTATTTTAACCCGTAATTTAAAAAAAAATTAAATAAAATTTTTAATCGAATTTATATTAATATATATAAACACTTATTTAAATTTTAAAAATAAATATATTTTATTAAAATTATTATTATTTAACGGTTATTTTAATTATAAAAATATATTAATAATAATTAATAAAAAGTTTTTTTTTATATTAAAAATTATTTAAAAATCGATTTTTATTTTTAACCTTTATATATTTTTTTTAATTTTTTTATTCGTTATTATATATTTTTATAAAATTTTTAAACGACGAAATCGAAAATATCGCCTTTTTTTAAATCGCCCCCGGCGAAAACGAATTTATATTACCTTTAAAAAAAATTTATAATATTTATATTTTTTATAACGTAAAACGTAATAATATATTAAGTAATTATTAAATATTAATTTTTAATAAATATATTACTTTAAATAAAATTTTTAAATTAATTAAACGCGTTAGGAAATTAATTAATTTTTAATACATTTTAATTAATTATATTTTTTATTATATAATAAATAATAATATAAATTAAAATAATAAGATTTTATTTTAAATTATTAATTTTCTTATTTAATTAATTTATATAAAATTTTAATAAATAATAACGACTCGTTTCGTAATTTTATAATAGAATACGCACTTAACTTTAATATTTTTTAACGCTATTATTTAAATCGTTATATTTACGCCGATTTTTAAGCCGTTTATTATTATTTAAAGCCTTAATAATAATTTATTAAATAGGTTACGAACTATAGATATTTTTAAAGCGCGCGTCGACTTATTTCTTTAATGTAAAAATAATTAGCTACTTTAAAAAGTAATTTAAAAATTATAAAATAACGGTATAATTAAAAACTTTATTATTTAAAAGCAAAAAATATAAAAATTACGATATAAAATTAATTTATATTATATAAAGTTATATAACGAGGAGTTATAATAAATTCGCGTAGAGTAGATTAATTAATAAATATATAATATTAAATAATAAATTTAAAATAATAATATTAACGATTTAATTTTTTTAAAAAATTATTCGTTAATATACCCTATTTAAAGTAAAATTTTTAATACTTTTTAAAAAACAATAGTTATTAATATTATAAAATAAATAAAACGTTATATAATTATTATTAAAACTATTATTAAATATTATTTTATATAAAACTATAATAACTTCGTTAATTAAATCGAAATACCTATTAAATTACTTTTAAAATTTTAGTTATTTATAAATAAAAAGCGTATTAAAAAGTTATAGAATTTTATTATTATTAAAAAAAAAGGCGAGAAGTTAATAAAATATTTATTTATATTAATAAGGTTATAATTACACCTTTAAATAATTTATAATATTCCGACTTTTATTATTATTATATTAGCTCGTTTATTATTAGGCGATACTTTAATAAAAGGTATTTAAAGATAATTATAAACTTTAATATTAAAATTAAGTATCTTATATACTTTAATTTTTAATTAAAAAATAAAAAGTATTTTTAAAATTATATATTAAATATATAAAATAAAATTAAAGTATAACCTTAAGGATAAAATTTTATTTTAAATATAAAAAAAATAACGGATTTTGGTTAATTAATTACTATAAGAAATAATTACGTAACTTAGGCGAGGGTTTATTTAATATTATTATTATATATTTAGTATAAATATTTAAAACTTTTTTATTTTAAAAAACGGTTTTAAATTAGTACTTTAATAAAATTATTATACTTTTAAATTCGTGTATATATATTTTATATACTTAAATAATCGTTATTACGATAATAATAATAAGGAATAATATATAATTATAAGATAATTTTATACTTTAAAACTTAATATTATTATTATAATTTATAACTTATATATTAAGTATATTAATATTTAATATATTATTTAAATATTAAATTAAATCGTTTTATTATTATAATTTTAAAATAAATTTATATTTTAAAAAGATTCGTATCTTAAAATAGATTTATATTTAAAAGTAAACTTATTTAATTAGTAATATAAAATATATTATAACCTTTTAAATATTTATCGCTTTATTTATTTCGAATTTATATTATTTAATTAATTAATAAATTTATTATTATCTTTAAATATTAATATTAATAAACTTCTTAATAAATATATAATTAATATAAAAGATGGCGGGGTAGGCTACGTTATTAAATTAATTATTAATTAAGGCTATAACCCTTTATCGTTATAAATAGTACTGGTTTTAATATTATTACTAGTTTAAATACCTTATTCCCTTTTATTAATTTATAATTTTATTAAAGTATCCCGTATTTTAATTAATTATTTTTTAATATTATCTTAATTATTTTAAATTATCCGTTAATTTTCTAAGAAATTTTTATATAATTTAATAAAATTAATAAAAGCGAGGGGTTATTAATAATATTATATAGTTTTATATTTTAAAGGAAATATAATAAGTAAAGAAATTTAAATATATATTATTAGTAATAAATATAATAATTTTAATATAGTTAAAAGGATTTAATATATTAAAACCGAATAACTTAAAGGCTTTATTTTATTTAAAGAAGAGCGCCGTATTATTATAAACGTTTTATAGCTTTATATATTTATATCTTTTTCCGGCTTTTTATATTCGCCGGCGGTATAAAGTAATATTAATATATTAATATTATTTTTAAATAAAAAGAAATTATAAATTATTTTATAATTAAAGTTATATATATAATTTATAACTTTAAATTTTATTAATAAATTATTTAATAGATATTAATAGTTATTTATTTTATAAAGTTAAACTAGGGTAATAATAAGTTATTATTAAAACCTTAATTTTTAAGTAAACTTATAAAGGCTTTATTATATACTTATTAAGATTTAATATTAATAAATTTTATTTAAAAGCTTTCTTTAAACTAAAGTCGTTTACTACTTTATAATTATACTTTAAGTTTATAATCGCGTTTAAGTATATTTTAAATAATGGTATTATATTAAACATAGTTATTATTTTATTAATAATGTATTAAATTTAAAAATTAAAGTCTTTAAAATCGTTTTTTATAAAAGTTAATAAAATTAAGCATTATTTAATAAGCTATTTTTATAAATAAGCTAAATTAATAAAAGGCTTTAATATTTTATTAATAAATATATTATTTTTTAAATAATTTACTTTAAACTTAATATTAATTAAAGATATTATTTTTATAATTATCGTTATAAACGACTCGCTCCCTTTCTTTTTTATTTTAAATTGAAATAAATTCTTTTTAATAAAAAAACGCGGCTAATTAATATTATTATCGACCGGAATTAACGGCTCTAACTTCTTTAAAAAGTATATTTAATAATTTTATAAAGTTTATATCGATTTTAATAATTTTTTATTATTACTATTTTCCTTATTTCGTTTAAAATAATATAGCTAACTATATTTTAAAATTTATATCGGCTTTAATAATCCTTTCTTATTATAATATTCTTTAAATTTTATATAAAAAAAATACGCTTATATAAATATTAGGTTTTTAATATTATTACTATTATTAATAAATCGTCTTTAATTTTTATAAACTATAAGTCGTTATTTATATTATTTATTAAAAATCCTAAGAATTTTAAAACTTTAAGCTTTTTAATTGCTATTAATTTAAAATAGGTTTAAATAAAGGTAAATATATACCTTAATAATAAGCTATTCTCTTTATTATTTTTATTTAAATAGGCCCTTTTAAATACCTACTTTTAATTATTAGCGCTAATATTATTATTAATTCTATTACTTTTATTAATTTTATTAATTAAGCGCTTTCGTGTTAATAATATAAGGTTTTTAAAAAACTATAAAAATACCGATATAATAATAACGCTTATAATAATAAAATAAATTAAGTAAGTTTTAAAAGCGAAAAAGTATAAATATTAAAATAAATAAGGTTATAAAAAGCAACTATTTAAACGGTAATATAAATAAATAATTAATAAATAAGTTATAATAAATATTAAATAGCTTATATTTAAATTTAAGGTATAACTACTTTATTATATAAACTTATTAAATAGCTTAAAATTTTAACCTAATTAAGTTTAATTACCCTAATAAATTTTAAACCTACCTTCGCGTTTTTATAATTACTTATATAACTAATATAACTAGTATTTAAAATCCTATAACTTTTATATATTTTTTAATTTTTAATTCATTATATATTAATATCTTTTACTTAATATTTTACTATTCGTTATATTTTATTTTATATTATCCTTAATCTTACGATATAAATAAACAGTTATATCTTCTTTATTAATATATTTAAAGTCGAATTTTAAGTAATAAGCGTTAAATAAATTTATAAAACTTTAATTTACAGTTATTTATTTATCCTTATTAAATTATAACGCTATTACTTCTTTTTATATTTCTTTTATATCGTTTATTATAGTTTTTATTTTTAAAAAAAGCTTTAACGATAGAGTTTTAATCGAAAATAAAGAGACTATTATTTAAAATAAAGAAACTAGCTAATTACTATTATTTTAAACCTCGGTTTTAACTTAATAATTTAATATTAACGTTAATAATAAACGTAATCGTATTTATAATAATGAAATTAACCGAATAATTAAAGCGATTTATACTTAGCTTAAAATTAAATATATAAACTTTATAAAAGGAATTAATTTAATATTTTATTTTAAAAGTTAATAAACTTATCGTTAGTTATTTAATACCTTTTATATAAAAAAATTAATAACGCGTTTTAAATTAATAAAACGTTTTAAAAATAAAGTATAAAATAATTAAAGTATTATTATAAATAATTTTATATTATAAATTATATTTAATATTATTTAATACTAAATTATTAGCTTATTTATATCGGCTATTAAATAAGAATTCGATTAAATTACTAACGCTAACCCGTTTTTATAGTCATTTTATAAAAAACTTTTTCGAAATTTTTACGCCGTAATAAAAAACGATCCGATTAACCCGAAATTTTTAAAAAATTTTAATAATTAGTTATATTATAAAAATAAATAATATACTTTTTTAATATTTATTATTAAGGTCGCTTATAACCTTTTTAATATATTATTCGTAAATAATATAATAAGTATTTTAAATATAAAGGCTTTATAAAATATATTAGCTTTAAGCTTATTATTAACATTTAATATATATTTAAATATACGCTATTTAATTAATTTTTATTATCTTAATAATATAATTTTAATAATTATTAACTTAAGTAAAGTTAATAGTTTAAAGTTTTAAGATTTATTAATTAAAGAGCCGCTGTTTTTAAATTTATTATTTAGCTATTCGTTATTTAAATTTTTAATATCTAATTATTTAATAATTAAAAATTTATTAATTAAAATAAATAATAAGTTTAATCTTAATATAAATTATATCTTTAATTAGGTTTAATTTCGAAATAATTATAATAACGCTATATTAAATATTATTTAAATTTTTTTAAGTAATTTATACCGCTTTTTTTATAATATACCCTTTTAATAAAATTTTATATAAAAATTATTTATATTAATTTTTTATAACTTTTTAAAATATTATAAGTCGTTAAGTATAAATAATAGGTATTAAAAACTATTAAAAGCCTTTTATCGATATAAATTATATATATAAAAAGGTTAAATATAAATAATAAAATATAAAGCTTTTATAAAATTAAATATAAGCGCCCGGCCGCCGCGAGTAATAGGGATAATAATAAACCGCCTTTTTAATGAATTAAATCGTTATAATTATTAATTAATAAAAAGAAGTATAATTTATTAATAATATATATATAATAAATATTATATAATAAACGTATTATTTTATTTCCTTATTTATATCTTTTTAAAGCGATATAATAAAAACTTATTTTATAATATATAAAAAAGCTTTAATTAATAAATAACTTTTTTTAGCTAATATATAAATAATTATTATTTAAGATAAAGTTTATTTTCCGTTTCTTTTATTTTATAAGCTTCGTTTTATTTTTACCCTTTTAATCCTACTTAACGCGGCAATTAGTTAAAAATAATATATATAAAGTTTATAATATTATAATACGATATATAAATTAATTAAGAATATATATTTAAATATTTAAACCTTTAAATATATAAGTAAAAAAATTTAATTTCTTAAATATATATAGAATAGTAGGGGCCTAAACGTAATTAGCCACCCCTTAAGCTAAGTATTTTAGCGTGGGGGCCGGAGGACCTACCTATTTAGGAAATCGAAATTTAATAAAAAGATAGACCGTTATAAAACAAATTATTTCTTAATAATAAAGGTAATTATAAAATAACGTTTATATATTTATAAAATAATTTTTCAATTATTTATATATATAAAAATATAATAATTATAATTATTAAATTTAAAAGGTTTATTATTTATTATAAATTAAATAAAAAAAATATCGTTAAAAGGCTTTATCGAAGGCTCTTTAAGCGGTTCTTTTAAAAGCTCTTTAAACGGCTCTTTCGACAGCTTTTTCGAAGGTTTTTAAGGCGGCGGCTTATTTTTTATCGCTTTTTTAATAAAGCATTTTAAAAAATTCATTTAAAATATAAATATAGCGGCGATTTTAATTTATTAATATTTTTAAATCGTTCGAATATTTATAAACGATTATAATATTATTTAATTAAAATTAAACGAAATTTAAACTTTTTTTTAAAATATTTTATATTTTAAATAAATTAATAATATATATATCGTTTAACGGTTATTATAATTATATAATAATAAATTAATTATTTATATTTATTATAAATAATTCTAAAAGCCGATTTTATTTATTTAAAATTAAAAAATAATAATCATTATAATATATTTTAAATTTTAATATTATAAAAATATAACTTTTTTAAACCATAAAAGGCGATAATATAATATGTTTTTATAAAATATATTCTTTTATTTATTAATTTATTATTAATTCGTAATTTATTTTATTAATATACGTTATATAATTATTATTATAAATAAATATTAATAATAATAAATTATAATAAATTCTATAATAAATACTTCTTTAATAATTTAAAAAACTTAAGCTTAAATAATATTTATAAAAGCGGTCTAACTTTATTAATAATAACTTTCGTAACGGTTAATATTGTTTAAACCTTTTTTTATATAATTAATTTTAAAATAATACCCGCGGCTTATTTTTAAATAGGTTTAAAAATAATTAATACCATAGGTAACGTCGTCGGTTTAATATCCGGCTTTAAAGTACGTTATTAAATAAACTTTAAAAAAATCTCTAAAGTAAGTAATACCGTTAATAATACCGGTTTAATAGCCGGCTTTAAAAAAATTACCGGGTAAATTCTAAAGTAATTTTTAAAATAAATAGTATTATTAACGGCGCCGGCGGTTTAATAACCAGCTTTAAAATAAATTATTAAGTAAGCTTTAAAATAATTACCGCTATTAATAAATATATTATAATATAAATAATAATAATAATAATAATTATTTTAATAATTAATAATAAACTTTAAAGCTTAAATATTACTTATATATATATACGCACTTTTAAATAATAATAATAATTATAATTAATATTTTTATAGTTTTTTTAATTAATTAATCGGCTTTTATATTATTAGAAACGTTTATATAATTAAAATTTAATAAATATTAATTTATATATTCTTTTTATCATTTTTTTATAATTATTAAAATTATTTTAAAATTTATATTAAAACTTATTAATTAAATTAATATTAAAATTATATAAAAAAACGATAATAATTTAATTATCGATAAAAATATTAATATATTTAAATTATTTAATATAAAATTAAAGGTAATTATTAAAAATATATAAATCTTTTTTAATTTAATTAAATATATTAAAATTATATAAGTATATATATATCGTTTTTAATTATATTAATCGAATTATTTAAAATATTAATAAATAAATTATTACTTTTATATTATTATTATATTTATTATTATATAAAAAATTAATAATTTAATTTTAAATTCCTTTATAATATAATAAAAATTTTTTAATTTTTTCTCTTTTTTTATTATCGTAATAACGTAATTTTATTATAATTTAATAATAAATAAATAAATAATTTCGATCGATAATTATATTTTATAATAAAATTCGTAATATTTAATAAAGCGAGTAAAAGAGGATCGTTAATAAGTTTTATGAATTATATTAAAAAAGAAAATATTATATTTTATTAAAAGGTTTAAATATAATTAAAAATAGGTTATATAATTCGTTAAAAGAAATTATTATTTAATTAATATATATATTTTTACGGTTATTATTAATTTTATAATAATTTTTAAATTATTAATAATTATTTATAATATTTTTTATTATGATTATTATAAATTAATATAAACTTTTTTAATAATAATTATTATATAATAATATTATAAAAGGCCCGGATCGAATTATACGTTAAAATATTATAACTTTTTTATTAATTTAATTGATTAAAATTTAACTATTTAAATATATTTTTTTAATAAAATATCGTTAAAGTTTATAATAATCGATATATTAGTTTTAACAGCCGATATTATATTTTTATTAAATATATTTTTTATATTATTTTATTTTATTTAAAAATATAAATTTATATTTATTTAATATAAAAATATATTTATAATTATTTAAATTATTACTTTATTAGAATATTATTTTTAATATTTTATAATTATTTATAACGTTTTAATTAATAATTAAAATATTTATATTATCGATTTAAATTGTTATTAATATATAAAAGTTATTTTATAAATTACTTAATAATATATTTTATAACGTATTTTATAACGTATTATTATTAATATTAATATTAATAATAAGGGTTATTTTTAAAACTTTTATAATTACCGTATTAATTATATTTATTATAAAAATATTTTTTTTTTAAATATTATTAAAAAAGTCCGCGTTATAAAAAAAGTATAATAATAATAATAATAATAAATTTTAAAAAATTTTGTAATTTTAAATAATTTAATCGAATTTTTTTTTTAATAATTTAAATTTCGTATAATAATTTTTTAATTAATTTTAAATTTAAAATATAATAAATATTAAAAGATTATAACAAATTAAATAATTAATAAGTTTAATATAATTAATATTATTAAACGCTTTAAAAGCGTTTAATATTAATAATATAATTATTAAATACTTTTTATTATTAATAAAATTATGAATTTTATAAATATATTTTAATAAAATATAAATAATATATTTAATAATCTCGTTTTATAAATTTTTATATAATTTTATAATAAAAAATAAAAAGTTTTAATATAATAATTTATTCCTTTCGTAATAACGGATTTTAAAGCTTTATTAAAGGTTTTTAAAAAAGCAATAGACTTAAAAAATTTAACTTTATTATAATCGTTTTTATTTAATTTCTTTAAAATTATAATAAAAGAATTTTTAAAAAAATAAAAACTTTTAAAAAAATAATAATTAAATAAAAATATAATATTAATATTAAAATATTTATCGAGATTTAAAAAATATAATTAAAGATTTTAAAAAGTTTTAAAATTTTATATAATTTAAAACGAAAAATAATTTAAATTATTTTATTTTTAATAAATAACGGGTAATTAATAAAGGGGTTAAATTTTAATTTAAGGCTTAATTTTATAATATTTAATATATTTAAAGGTTTTTAAAAAATATTATTCAATACTTTAATTTTTTTTTAAACGTAATAATTTTTTTAATAATAAATATAACGTTTTAATTAATTATACCTTAATTTTTCGCTTTTATTATTTTAATTAAAGTTTAAAAATTTTTAAACTTTTTAATATAAACCTTTATTATTATTTTTTATTAAAACTTAATAAATAATTTTTTTATCGTAACGGCTTTTTTATTATAAGTTTTTTAATATAATTCCTAATTAATCGATATTTTATTTTATTATTATTTTTTTAAAAATTAATTCGTTTTTTAATATTTAATTTTATATTTTATTAAAAAACTTAATTAATAAGAAATAATAAAGTTTATAATAAATATTATATTTTTATTATAATTTAAAAAAATTTTATAATTAAATATATTATAATAAATATTTATTCGTTAATAAACCGGCTAGAAATTAGAAGTATTTAAAAAAAAAACCGAAATTTATTTATTAATATATTTTATTATAGCTTTTAAAAAAGTTTAAAAACTATTTATATTATTTATAATTATAAAATTATATAAATAAATTAATAATTTAAATATTAATTTAATTTTTTTACGATTTTATATTTTATAAATCGATTAATAATTACTATAATATAAATAAATAAATCGATAAAAAAATAGAAATATAGTCTTTTTAAATATAAAATTTTTTCGATAATATAATTTTTAAAATTTTAGTTTTTAAAAAAGTTTTAAAATATAAAAAGTTAATTCGTTTTATATTTTTATTATTTAAATTTTCGACCGTTTATTCGAAAAAGTTTATATTAAAATTTTTTATAATAATTTATTTAATTTTAAAATATATTATAAAGTAATTTATTTTAAAATATATTTTAATTATAATAAATAATAATAAGCTTTTTAAAAATATAAATAATCGATTAATTTTTTAAAAATATATTATAAATATTATATATATAAAAGATATAAATAATAAAGGTTAAATTATTAAATATAAAAATAATTATAATTAAATTATAATTATTATATTTATGATTAATTTAAAGTTTTTATATAATAATATCGTAATTTAAAATAAGAAAGTTTTTAAAAAAAACGTTATTATAAAGTTTTTAAATTTTTATATATTATATTATAAAATTTATAACGTAAATATATTATTTATTATATTATAAAATATTAAATTTCATTTAATCGATATCGTTTTTTTTCGTTTTATATAATTTAATATATATTTTTATTTTTTATTTTATAAATTTTAATTTAACGTTATAAATTATTATATTTAATTTATAAAATAAATATAACGATATTATTTTTTTATTTAATAAATATTTTTAAAAAATTATAAATTTATTTTATTATTTTTTAAAATATAATTATAATAATTATAAAAAAAGTTATAATAAAAAATTTATTATTTATATTTATATTAATTTAAGCGTAAGTTTTATAAATAAAGATTTTAATTTTCCGTTTTTTAATTATTATAAATTTTAAAAGTTTAAAAAAGGTTTTATTAATATTAATAAGTATTATTAATATTAAAATTAATAATAATAATTTTTTTATTTTATTAAATTTTTTATAAAATTCGATTTTATAATTATAAATAAGGAATTTTAAATTTAATTTTAATTTTTTAATTATTTATTTAATTATTTCAAAGTATTATTAAAAAAGTTATCGATAAATATATTAATCTTAACGTTATTTTAAATAGAATTTATAATAAAAGTTTTATTTATAAAAAATCCAGTTTTAAAGCATATTTTAAGGTATATTTTAAAGTAAATTATTAAATAAATTTTAAAGAAATAAAATCGATAATAATATTCGTTAACGTTATTAATAATAATAATAATAACCCTTTAAAAATTGATATTAATAATATTAACGATTTTTTAAAAGTTAACGATAATAAGGGTAGTTTTTATATAAAAATTATTAAAATTATTAATAAAATAAAAACAGTTATATTAAAAGTAACGGTAATTATAATAATTATTAATAATATTTTAATAATTAATTAAAAAATAAATTTGTTTTTAAAATTTCGATAACTTTTTAACGCTTTTATTTTTAATAATTATATTTAAAGTTTTAATTATTATATTAATTTCGATAATTAATATATTTAAATACGTTATAAAAAAATAAACGAAATATTTTTCTATATTATAAAAATTTAAATAAAAACTATATAAATTATATATAATATATATTAAATAATAATATAATTATATTTTTAATAACGGAAATATTATTTAATTCTATAAATTTAATAACCTTTTTTTTATTAATTAATTTATATAAATAATTTTATTATATTAAAATAAATCGATATTTAACATTTATAATTATATCATTATTTTTAAAAATCGATTTAAATTAAAAGAAATTATAAAAATAATATAAATTATTATTTTATATAATAAAATAATTATTATAATTAAATTATTTATATTCTTTATTTATTAATTAATATATTTATTTAATAATTTCGTTTAAAAAATAAACGTAATATATATTTAAATATCCCTCGATTTAAAAAATATTATATTAAAAATTTAAATATTACTATATAATTTTAAAAATACCGGCTTTTTTTTAAAACTATTAATTAAAGCGTTTATTATTTCGATATTTATTATATCGTTTATTATTCCAATAATTTTAAAAAATTCGATTTTAAAGGTTTTAATAATATATTAAATAATTTAATTAATATAATTAAAAAGGTTTTAATATCTTTTTTTATTATATTAAAAACTTATATTTTAATAATATTCCTATTTTTTAAAAAATTATAAAGTTTAATCGTAATTTCTCGTTTATTAAATATCGAAAAGTATTTTTAATAAATAACTTCAATAATAAAAATTTAAATATAAATCTTTTTAATAATTAAAAAAGGTATCGTTTTTTTAATTATTATAGCCGTTTAAATATATCGATTTAATAAGTTATTTTATAAACTATTTAATAAATTACCTAATAAATTATTTAATAAATTACTTAATAGAATACTTTATATTAAACTGCTTTTAAAAAAACGATTTAAAATTATTATAAATATATTTTATAACGCTTTTATAAAGTTTATAATTTATTTTTTAATATTTTTAAATAATTAAAATTTTATATAAATAAATTTTTTAAATTTAAACCTCGGTAACGCGTAAAAACTTTTTAATTAATAATTTAAAAAAAAAAAAATAAACGGTTTAATAGTACATTAATCGCGAAATTATTACCGTTTCGTTTTTATCGGGATTAAATAATTTATTATAAAGTATTAAACTTTTTAATAATTTTATATACATATATCGAAATATTATTTATAGTTTTATTAAAAATCGGTTATAATTAAAATATTTTAATCGTTATAATATATTAAAACGAGGTTAAAAATTAACGATTTTATTATTATACGCCGCGTTAAAGCTGCGTTAAAATTTAAATTAATTCGGAATATAACGATATATAAGTTAGCTTAATAACCGAATTTTTTAATTATAAAAAGCCCGTTTAAAAAAGTTATTTTAAAAATTTTATATTAACTTTTATTATTATTTTTCTTTTTTTTTCCTTTAAAAAATATTAAAGCTTTTAAAAAATATAATAAAAAATAATTATTTAAAAATAAAGATTGTTTTAATTATAAGAGTTATAATAATACTTTTTAATAATAATAAAATATTAAATTTAAATATAATCCTTTAAACTTTAAAAATTTAATTAAATAATTTATAAAATGTTATTAAAAGCCTTTATTAAAAGTAATAATAATTAAATTAATAATATATATTCTTTAATAATAATAAAAAATAATAATAAAATTAATTTAAAGTTTAATTAAAAGTAAAGTTTTATATAAATTATAATTTTATATTAATTATTATAATATATTAAATTTAAAACTTATAGGTTTAATTTATATAATATTTTAAAAAGCTTTAATTTATATTTATTATAATAAATATTTATTAAATTTAAACTACCTTATTTTATTTTCTTTATTATTTTTTATTATTTTAAAAAATTTATATAAATTTTTTATATACCTTTATATTTTTATTTTTTAATAAACTTATAATTTATTATTTAATTTATTTAAATTATAAAAAGTTATAAATTTATAATTATTAAAACTTAATATTATAATTAAAATTAATTAATATATAATATTTTAATTATTTATTAAATAATAGATATTATTAAAATAAATATAAAATATTATAATAAGTTTTTTTAAAACAGTAATATATAAAACTTTATTAATATTTATAATAATAATTAAATATCGCTTTTTATAATATATATATATTTTTATAACGAATTATTTTTATTAAAAAATATTTTTTAAACGTTTATTATTATTAATAATTCTTTTATATAAACGCTTATTATTATTAATAAATATTTTAATAAATACTTTTAATATTAAAAAATATAAATTAATTAAATAATATTATAATAATTAACCTTTAAAACGTTATTATAAAATAACTAAATATTATAAATTTTAAAATAAAAAAAAGGTTTTTTTTTAGTTTATATAATAAATATAAATTAGTTTTATATTTATTATAAATTAATTTTATAACTTTTTTTTTAAGATTTAATTATTTTATAATATTATTTCCCTCCTTTTTATATATAAATAAAATCGCTTATATAATATATATAATTATTATAAATATTATTAACGGTTTTAATTTAACCTTTATTTATTTATTTATATATATTTTAATTTATAAACTTTTTATATATTTCGCCGAAGGCGATTTAAAAAAAAGCGATATTTTCGATTTTATCGTTTAAAAACTTTATAAAAAAAATACAATAACGAATAAAAAAATTTAAAAAAATATAGAAAAATTAAAAATAAAAATCAATTTTTAAATAATTTTTAATATAAAAAAAAACTTTTTATTAATTATTATTAATATATTTTATAATTAAAATAACCGTTAAATAATAATAATTTTAATAAAATATATTTATTTTTAAAATTTAAATAAATTTTTATATATATAAAACTCGATTAAAAATTTTATTTAACCTTTTTTTAAATTACGGGTTAAAATAAAACAAATATTATTAAAATAAAATTTAAAAATTAATAATAATTATACGTTAATAAAAATAAATAAAAATAGAAATAAAATTTAAAATATAATATTTATTAAATTTAAATTTTTTTAAAAAATTTTAAAAATTATATCGATATATTTTTTAAAATCGTTAATCGTTATAAGCCGATTTTTTTATATTTATTACTTTAATTTAAAATTTTTTAATATATTACGTAAAATTTATTTAAAATTAATTAAATATAAATATAATATATAAAATAAATTTATATTAAATATATAATTATTATTAATTTTATTATTAATTTTTTTTAATATAACTTTTTTATATATTAAATAAAATATATATTAAAATATAACGAATAAATTTTTTAAATAAAATATTAATTTAACTTAATTTTTTAATATCGTTTTTTATTTAAAATATTAATAAATAAATTAAATTATTATATAAAAAATAATTATTTTAAAATAAACTTTTTAATTTATTTTAAAACTTTTTTATAAAATTATAATTTATTAAAAAAAAAAAAAAAAAATAAAAAAATGTATTTATTTAATTTATTATTATTATATAATTTATATTATATTTAATTAAAAATAATTTATATATATATATTTCTTTATTAATTATATTTATATTATTTTAATAAAATTCGAATAATTTAATATTTTTATTAAATAATTCGTTTTTATTATTATTTTAATTAAATAAATTATAATTACCGGGTATTTTTTTAAACTTTTTAATATTTCGGCCGCCGTTATCGTTTTATTATTCGATAAAATATTTTTAAAAGTTTTTATTTTAAAGTTTATTTTAATTTAATATTTTTAAATTTTAAAAAAACTTTATTAATTTTTTTTTAACGTTATAAATCTTATTTAATTTAATATAATTTTTATTATTAAATTAATTAAAATTTTTTAAATTGTTTAATTTAAATTAAAAACTTAAATTTAATTTTAATTTTAATTCCGATTTAAAAACTTTATATATTTTATATTTAAATATTAAAAATTTAAAATATTAATAAAATTATATTATAAATAAAAATAATAATAATAAAAACGTAAAAATAAAATATATTAAAATTTATTATAAAAAAGAAAATAATATAAAAAAATATTAAAATAAAATATTAATATATTAAATTAATCGATATTATATTAAATTTTAATAAATAAAATTATTTAAAAATTATAAAAGTTAATTAAATTTATATAATAATATTTATAAAAATATTTATTAATTATATATTTTAAAAATTATTAATATATATATCGATTATATTATAATATTTATTAATTAAATTAAAATTTTTATATATATTTTTATATAAAATTAATTTTTTTATTATTTTAAAACCTTTAAATAATATAATATAATTAACTTTTTATAATATTTATTTATACCTATTTTAATTAATTTATTATTTTAATTTAAATTTTAATATATTATTAATTATAATTTCGAAACGATTAATTAATAAATTTTAATAATAAAATTACTTTATTTTATAATTTATATTAATTTTTATATATATTAATAAAAAATTAAAAAAAATAAATTATATTTAAAAATTAAATAAATCATAAAATTATAAAATCTTTTTTTAATAACTATTAAAATTATATAAAAAAATATATATTTTTTAAAATATTAAAATAATTATTTTATAAATATTAAATTACTTTTTTTTTATTTTATAAACTTTATTTATTTAATATATTAATAACGATAAATTATAATTTATTAAAAGCTTTAATTAATACTTTAATAATATAATAAAATTTTTAAATATTTTTTAATAAATAAAAATTAATAAGTTTTTATAATAAAATTAATAAAAATTATTCTTAATTTATAATTAAAAAAAAAAGATTAAATTTATAATTTAAATAAAAATATTCGATTTTTTTATTTTAAATTTTAATTCGATTTTATATATTATTTAATAAAAATTTAAATAAAATTTAAATAAATTTTTAATAAAATATTTAAATAAAAAAAATAAATAATTTAATTAAGAACGACGTTATTATATTTATTATATTTCAACTTTTATATAAAAATTATCCTTTAAAATTAAAAAATAATAACTTCAATTATTAACTATTAATTTTAAATAAAATAATTTTAATAATAAAATAATTTTTTATAAACCTTTAAAATTATATTTAATAATAATATTTTAATACTTAATATAATTAATTATAAAAATTAATTAAAATAATAATTATAAAAAATTAATTAACTATAAAAAATTATTTATTTATTAATTTATTATTATTATTTTATAATCGTACTTTATAAAATATTTATAATATTATTATTAATAAAAAAATTTAAATATTATAAAATTATAAAAAAAATATATTAAATTATTAATATATATTATTTAATATAAAATATAAAAAATAATAAAAATTTTTTTTTAATAAATAACTATTTAAATTAAAAAAAAAGTTTATAAAAAATTTAAAAAAACTTAATTTAGAATTTAATAATTAATTTAAAAAAAATTTAATTTTTTAAAATTATTTTAAACGTTAATAATAAACGTAACTTTTTATATTAATTTTAATACGTTAATAATAAAAAAAATAATATATTATTAATATTAAATATAATATTAATAATTTATATTAATCTATTATTATTTATTAATATTTATTATAAAAATATATTTTTTTAATTAACTTTATAAAAATTAAAATAATTATAAACTTATACTCTTTATTAAAATATTTTGAAAAAAAATAAATTCTATTTATATTATTTAAATTATAAACTATAATAAAATAACTTATAATATTAATTTTAAATTTTATAAATTTAAAATTAATATTTTATATTAAACTTAATAAAAAAATAATAAACATTTAAATATATTCGCGTATTATTTTAAAGCGATTTAAATAACCTTAACCGGCTCGATAATTTTAAATCTAAATTTATATTTAATATATTCATTATACTTTTAAATAATAATTAAATAATTATTAATAAATTAATAATATTTTTAAATAATAATTATCTTTTAAAAATTATTTTTATATATCGTATAAATATTCATTAAAATATACTATTATTATTAAATAACGTTAAACTTTTAAAAACTATTATAAATAAAACTATTATTAAAAAAATAATAAACGACGCTTTAAAAATATACTTTACCTTATTTTAATAAATAATTATTATATACGTTTAAATTAAAAAATTTATAATTAATATAATTATAATAATTTATTTTAATTATTTTTATTTATAAAAAAAAAAAACATTTTATTAAATTTAAATTATATTATTAAACATTACTATTAAATATAAAAAAAAAATCCTTATTATTTTCACTAATAAAAAACAAACGTTATCGGGTATATATTTTATTTTAATAATTTTTTAATAATTATATTAATATATTTATATATAATATATTTATAAACTATTTTATAAACTCGACTTTTTATTTAATTATAAAAAACTTTAACGCTAATAAATAAATATTATATAAGACGACCTTTTATTTTTAATCGCTAATTTTAATAATAATAATTTTAATATCTAAATACTTTCCATTTTCTTTAATTAAAATATTAAAAAGCTATTAAATAATTAATTTATTATAAAAATAATTAAGAAATCGATATAATCCCTTTTTCCTTCTTTTTAATTATTTTAAATTATTAATATAAATATAAATATTAAAAATAAAAAATATTTCGTAATATTTATTATTAATTAAATAATTAAAAAAATTAATTAAAAATTTCTTTTAAATAAAATTATTACTTTTATAAGCGATTTTAAGAAATATAAAGCTAAATTAGATTAGTCCCGGCCTGTTATAAGGCGGCTTTATTTATATAGTATCGATATTAAATATATAATTAATATCTTTATATAAAATCTTTATTAATATTTTATTAATACTTTTATATAATTATTATTATTTTTTAAAAAAAATATAAAAAACTATTTAAATTTAAATAAAACTTTACCGTTATCTTTTATAATAATAACATCTTTAATATCGGGTTTTAATAAAATATTAAAGATTTTATATTTAAAATAAATAATTTATATAAACTATTTAATAGGAATTAATATATATAATAAAGAAAAAACCTATAATAAAAATATTAAAATTAAGTATATTTTTTTAAATAAATATAATAATTAATATATAGTATATTTAAACCTTATTAGTTTTTATTTATTTGTTTTAAATTATTTATAATTTTAATTAACATTACGTTATCGCTTATATATATGCCGTCTTTTATTAATATATTTAAAAGGTTAAGTTTTAATATTTATATATAATATATTAAAGTCGGACTTTAATTCTTTTTAAAATAATAATATAAAAGTAATATTATTATTTAATAAGGTTAATTATTATTAGTCTTTTTTATTTTTATAATATTTATATAATAAAATTATAAGGAAGTTTTTTATATAAACTTTTATAATATATTAAAATAATATTAATTCGAATTTATTTTTATATATAATCCTAATTATTATAATAAATTAATCGGTAATAAAATTTTTTAGGAACGATAAAATTAATAATATAAAAACCTTTTTTTTAATAACTTAAATTAAAATATAAAACCGATAAAAATTATATTAATAACTTAGTGTTTTTAAAACGTGTTATAAATATATAATATAAATTTCTTTATAGCTAAGTAAGATATTCCTTTAGGCTTTATACGTTTTATATTATATAGATAAAATGCGAATAAGCTTTAAAATAACTCGCTATTTAATTTAAATAAAATAAAGTTTTATTTTCAATTAGTTTATAATAAAATTAATTATAATAAGGTTATCTTTTTTTGTAAGTTATTAAAAGCTTAATATTTAAAAGTTAATATAAATTTTATAATAAAAATGTTTATTATAACGTTTATTATAAAAATGTTAATATAATATAATATATAAAAAAGAGATATAAAGGTTAGTGTTTAAATATATTAAGTATATTAAATTTAATTTTTATTAAAGGTATTATATAAATAATAAGTTAAAAGGCTATATATATACTTTAATAATATTATTAATTAAATATATATAAGGGATACCGTTTATAATTTAAAAAGCGAGGTTTTAAATAAATTATTTAAAACGTTAATACTTAATAATTTATAAAATAAATAAAGGCTAGTATTTAATATAAATAAAATTTATAATTTATTTATCTTATAATTAAATAAATTTTTAATAATTATAATTTAATTTTAATATAATAATATTATAATTTAAAATATTATTTAAATTAATAATATAAGTAAAATAAAATATATTTAATATTTATAAAGCTTTATAATAGTAGCTTAAATATTTAAGTATTATATAAAGTTAAATATTAATTTCTTTACCTTTTTAATTTAATAATACCTATATAGTAAACGCTTCTATTTTATTCTATAAACGAATTTTATTAAATAACAATAAATTCGTTTATAAATTATAAGCTTAAAATTAGTCGATTATAATTATTAATAAAAAAATAAAATATTAATATAAATAATTATTATATTTATTATTAAATTAATAAATAATAAACGTTTATATTATTTATTATAATAAATTAATATTTATCTTATATTTAATTTAGTTACGTTAATATAATAAGAATATATAATATATCCTTTTAATTTAATAAATAAAAGGGTTAAAAGTTTATAATTTTTAAGTGTTAATATAATTAACTTTAATTATATATTTTTATAATATATAAATGGGGAAATTATATTAATAGCGTAAAAATTTATAATTTTAATTATAAAAAAAAAATCCTAAGCGATTAAGGAGTATATATAATATTTATTAATAATATAATAAATAGTAATATATACATTAACCTTAATTAATATATAAAAATTCTTTTATTAAATAAATTTATAAATTTTAAAGCGAAATATAAATTATTTAGTTTAATGTTATTTATAATATTTTATAAATAATTATTTATAATTATTACTTTAAATTTTTATATTAAAAGTTTTAATAAATTGTAAAAATAAACGGTTAAATATAACGGGGATAATAAGTAAATAATTTAATATTATATATATAAAAAGGGTAATAAATATATAAAGCAATAATATAAGCGGTATAATTAATAAATTAAAATATATTATATAAAAATATATTTTAACTTAATAAATAAATATAATAAATAAGTTTAATATTAAGTTTATAAATTACGATATAAAATAAAAAAAATTATAAAAATATATATTATTAATATAAATAAATAATCTGTAAAAAAAATAAAAACGCTTTAAGTTAAAAATAACGCTATTAAATAATTACGAAAGGCGATATTATTATTTAAATCGTTAATATTTAAATTTAAATCCGATTTAAAATTAATATTAATAAAATTAACGTTATTTATATTTATATTATTTATATTTTAAAGGTTATAGATTCTTATACCGTTTAAATTATTAATATTAAAGACCGAAATAAAAGTTAAGTTAATATATTAAAAATTAAATTTTAAAAAAAATATAATAATAATATAAAAATAAATATATAATAATAAATTAAATATAAATATTTATAATAAAAAGTTTATTAATTAAAATTAAAAAAAGGAATATTTAAAAAATATAAATTAATAAGAAATAGTTTAAATAAATAAAAAATTTAATTAAATATTTAAATAATTAATTGTAAAAAAGATTAAGTTATATAATATAAATATAATAAAAATAAAAAATATTTAAAATAATTATTATATATTTAATAAAATTATTTATCCGTTTATTATACCTTATCGCTTATTATTTACCTATTTATTTTTAACGTTTATTATTATAAGCCGGCTTATTAGTTATTAATTTATAATAAATAATAATATAAATAAATAAATTTTTTATTTTTATATTTAATACTTTTTATAAAACCTTATTATAAATATTATTATAAATAAAATAAATAATTTTAAATTAAATTTACTTAATTTTTACGCTATCGCGACGTAAAAAGAAATATATAAATAATATATATAATTAATAATTAATTAATTTAAAACGTTTCCCATTATTTTTAATAAAAAAAAAAAACCTTAATCGAAATAAATTAATAAACGCTCTTAACCCCTTTATAAATAAATACTACCCTTTAATTATAAATAAAAATAGTTAAGCTTAATATTAAAGAGCTCGGCTTTAAAGTTTTAAATATTATTTAATTAAATAATTTTAAAAAATTAACCCTTTAAATATTTAGCTTTTAAAAAATTAACTTTTAAATATTTAGCTCTTAAAGCATTAATTTTATATATTAATTCTTATATTTATCCTTATAAACTTAAATACCTTATGGATTTAATTATAACCCCTCTTTATAAATTTAATTATCTTTTACCTGTAAATATCTATTATTTTTTAATTATTTTCCCGCATTAACTTTTAATAATATACACCGCCGCTTATTAAATAACTTAATAATTAATTATATTCGTTTTTTATAATAATCGTGATTATTTTTATAATATTTTATTTACGTTTAATTTTACTTTATATAATTAAACGCTATTTAAAATAAATTATTTAAAAATAATAATAAAATCGTAATATAAATAAATAAATATATCGCGTTTAATAAAATCGTTATAATATACTTTATTTAATTATTATTATAAACCTAATTTAAATTCCTATTATATACTCGATTAAAATATTATTATACACTTAATAAAATTACTATAATATTTAATAAAAAAATTTAAATATACCCTAATAAAATAATATAATATTATATTAAATATAAATTATATAATAATAATAATAATAAATAAAAAAGGTATTTCGATAAACTCTCCCCCTTAAATAAAATTATATCTTATAAACGATTAAATCGAAATAACGCGAAATTAAATATTAAAAACCGTATTTTTAAAGTTTGTTTAAAACTTAATTACGTTTTAACTATTAAATAAATAAATATATTTAATAATAATGCTTTTTAAAAAATATCGTCTTAATTAAGTTATTAAAAAATACCGCTAATAATTTATATAAAATAAACGAGTATAACCCGGTAATAATTATATTAAATATTTAAATTGTTTTTAATTCGTAAAAATATTTATAAACGAAATTATATCCGTTTCCACTAATAAATCATTTTTTTATATTATTAAATAATTATAATTATAATTAATATCCCTTAATATATTTATATACGTTTAAGCTTCGATGAAGTTATTACGAGCCGTTTTACGGCCGCTTATAAATCTTAATTAATAATTATTACCTATAAAATCCAGGTTATAATTATATAAATTATTAACATATAGTTTTATTAAAAAATATAAAAATTATAATTAATTTTTTAACCTTATAAACGAAATATAGCGACGTTAAAAATATTAAAACCGTATATTTATTAAATTTTATATTTTTTTAAAAAACTATATACCTTGCGGCCTCGTAAGTAAATAAAACTATATCTAAAATTTCAACGTAATAAATAATCTATTATATTATAATAAACCTATTTTTCGATATAAAATCGTACGCGATATAATATCGATTTTAAACGAGCTAAAAAAGTAAAAAAATTAATAAATTATTAATAAATTATTTAATAAACCGTTAAAATTAATATAAAAAAATAAAACTAATAATAAATAATATAAAAACGGCGGCTACGCGCTTTAATTATCGCTTATTATATTATTTAATATTTTAACCTTATTCTTTTCGGAATTTAAATATTATCGGCTTATCGGCCGTCTTAAAATCAATTAAATAATAAAAACCCGCGAATAAATTAATATCTAGGATAATTTTTAAAAAAATATTACCCTTACTATCTTAAAAAATATATTACTTATTAAAACGCTTTTATCGTTATAAAAAATATTAAATATAAATTATAACGCGCTCTTTAATTTAAAATTTATTATATAAAAATCGATATTTACCCTTTTTTTTTAATCGATTATATCGATTTAATAATATTTAATAATTTAATTGAAAATAACGATTTAAATATAATAATTATAAATTATTTAATACCGTAATCGATTACTTAATAAAAAACTTTATTTTTATAAATAATTTATAAAAAAATATAAGTATTATAAAAAATTAAAAATAAGCGACCTTAAACGCTTTAAACGCTTTTTATAATAGAATATAAAACCTATTAAACGGTTTTAATATTAAAATTTATATCTATAATACTTTTAATAATATTATTTACTATTAAATTATTAATTAGTTTATAAAAACGCGAAATAAATCCTTTTTATTATATTAAAATCGTTATTAATATAACGTTTATAATATATAAGTTATAAAAAATAACTTATATTACGTTTTTTATTTTATAAATACAAATTATATTATAAGCCTATATAACGTCGTCTTAATTTTAAATAATATATAATATTTTTAAATATAACTAATAAAAACTTATATTTTTAACTTAATTAAAAACGTAATATTCTTAAAAATAATCCTATATATATTAATACTAATATTTATATATAATTAAAAAATTACGGCTTAAATAAGTTTCGAAATTTAATAAAAACTTTATATACCTATTATTAAGTTTATTTTTTAAAAATTTTTTAATATAAAGTTTTTTATTTAATCGTAAAAGACGTTATTTTTTTAATACTTTATATTTCCGTATAATCTTAAATAAATTTAAATTAAAAAGGTATTTTAATAAATTGTTTTAAACAAGTCCTAATTTAATTTAAATTAAATTAATTAATTTTTAATAATTTTTATTCTTTACTTTACCCCGTTATAAAACAACGAAGCCGATTTTAATAATTATTTAAAAAAAATTTAAACGTAAATTAAATAATTATTAAAACGTAATTAATTCTTAACCTTTAAAAACCGAATTCTATATATTTAATAAAATATATAAAATATTAAATATCCTTTTTAATTTTATAAATAAGCTAATTAATATTACGTTAGACGTTAATTAAAACCTAATTAATTTTAACCCGCTTTTAAAACGGCTTATAAATACCTTAAATTTCAAGCTACTTTATATATTCGTTATACTAATTTTTAAATAACATAAAATAATAATAAATTAAAACAACTAACCTAATTAATAATTAATTTATTAATAACATCTTTTATAATCTTATTAATATAATTACTATAAAAATTATCGACTAAATCGCTAATAAAATCGCTAATAAAATTATTAACGTAATATTCTTATACTTTTTAATATATCCTTACTTAATTATAATTTTACTTATACCTTTAAGCTTTTCCTCGTTAGGATTATTTATTTACTTTTTCCACGCTTATATAAATAGTAATTACTATTATATTTAATATTAAAAATAAAAATAACTTTTAAACCGATTATATAACATTTAACCCCGTTAAATAAAATAAATTTAAATAATAAAAATCGAAGCTTAAAATGAATTAAATTTAACGGGCCGATTATAAAATATTTTAAAAAAAACTTAAAAACTTTATCTAAAAATTAAAAAAAGAAATCACGGTTTTAAAATTATATTATTTAAAATAACTAAATATAATTAAAATAAACTTTAAAATATCGGCCGCCCGTTAAAAAACTTAACTAAATTTAATTAAAAATAATATAGCGGTTTTATCGTAAAAATTCGTATTATTTAAAACGAATATTTAAAAACTTCGTAATAATAAATTAAAATAAAGCGCCTTAATAAATATAGTTAAAATATCGATAATTTTATTTATAACGTTATATTTATTAAAAAATTCATTCTTAATATAACGCGAAAATAAAAAACGTAAAAATAAATAAACAATAACTTAACTACTTAAAAATCGGTTTAAAAAATTAATATTATTTTTTATAAAATATCGCTTTTTTTAATTTTATTTAAATATAATTTAATAAAAAATATTACGCTTTGAGCGAAATTTCTTAAAAAAACTTTCGTTTTAATATTAATATAAATTAATAACGTTTCTTTTTATAAAAAACGTTTAAAATTTTATATTTTATAAAAATAAATAAAATCTTTTAATTAAAGAAATAATTTTTATTATAAATATTAAATTAATTTAATATAGCTTTATAAACGTTATAAATTAAATTTAAAATATAAATATAAATTTATAAATAATATAAAATAAAAATAAATTAATCTATAAAAATTAATAAATACGACCCGTATCTTATTATTTATAATTACTAATATTAAAAAAGCTTATATTTAATTAAAAACGTTATAAAATTAAGCGAAAACGGAAAATAATAATTTAGCCGCTTAATTTCTTAATTATAAAAAAAACGAAAATTATTAAAATAAAATAAAATTATTTTAATATTTAAAATTATTTTAAATAAAACTAATTATTTTTTATAAACTTATTTAATATTAAAAACAAATAAAAAAAATATAAAGCGATCTTTATAAAGATTATTATTTATTATTTTACTCTCTTTAATAACCTATACGGCGGCGTTATTAAAAACCGAAAAATTTTATAAATTACGATATAATTTTTTTCAAAAGTATTATATATATTACCGTTATAATAAATTATATATATATAAATATATTCTTATTAAATAAAAATTAAAAATTATAAGATATAAAAAATATTATAAATATTTAAATAAATACTTTTTTATAAATATTATTAAATTTCGATTAAATAAAAACGTTTTTATTATTATCGAATTTATTTAAAAAAAATTTATTAATATATTATTAATTTATCGTTTTAATTAAAACGTTATTTTTATTTAATTATAATTATATAATAATATTATATATTAAAAATTATTTAAAATAATTAATTATTTCGGTTATTATTATGTTTATTTTCTATATTTTCTATTATTATTATTTCACCGCTCTTATATTATAATTAATCGCAACCGTAATTTAAAATTTAAACCAGCCTTTATTTTTAAATTTATAAAATTATTATTTTTTATAACGACGTTATATATAATAGCTATATAAAAACGAAACGTAATTACCGAATATCTAATTTTTTCCGAGCTGAAATTAAAATTAAATATATTATAACTTTTATTTTAACTAACCCGGTTTAAAAAAAATTTAATATAACCTTAAATAATAATACCCGTTCCTTATTTATAAAACCTTTTTTAATACTCTTTTTAAAACCTTTTATTACGTCCATTATTACGGCTTTTTTAAAAATATTTATTAATTAAATAAATTAATTAAATAAAAAATTAACGTTTTAAAAAAGTAAAAATATTAAAAACAAAAACGGACGTAATAAATAATAATAAAAAAACCGACGTAATCGATAAAAATAGAAACGGAATTTATATTTAAATAAATCCGTATTTAATTTAACGATTTATAATTAAATTAAATTAATTAAAAAATGCGACGTATAAATCGATATAAATATTATTTAATTTATTAATTTAATTAAAAATTTCGTTTTTATTCAGAATTTTTTTTTTATTTCTTTTTAAACGATATTTATATTATTATTTTAATTATCCGTTTTTTCGTTATTATTATTTATTATAATTACGTTATAAAAAATAAATTTCCTGTTTAATTTTTTCGTATTAAAACTTATTATTTTTAAATAAAACTTATATAATAAAGGATATATCGTAATAATCCCCGTAAAAAAATATAATATTTAAATAAATTATATATCGATAATATAAAATAAAAACCTTTTATTAATAAAAATAATATTAAAGTTTAAAATTAAAAAGTTAAAGTTTTATAATAAATATAAATCTTTAATAAATCGGCTTAAAAATTAATATAAACGGCGGCGGATTTAATAAAAATTTAAATTAAGCTTAAAATAGTTATCGATATATTTTAAAAACGAATTCGAAACTATATTAAAAATAAATAATAAAAGTATTAATTAAGTATTTTTTATAAAAATAAACGTTATAATATTTTTAATAATAATATATACCCTTTTTAATAATTATTAAATAAAAATAATACATTATTTAAACGTTATATACCGTATAATAATCACTCGTTATTTTTTAAATTTTTATTTTATTAACCTAATTTTTATTCCGATCGCGGGAATCGAGCTTAGCTTATTTAAAAAGATTTCCGCTATTCGCTATTTTAATAATCGAAATAAATACGATAAAATTATAAAAAAAGCTTAGGTTATCTCCGCCTCGAAACGTAATTAAACTCGATTCGAATATCGTATTTAAAAATCGATGTATAATAATTAATAATTAACCTTACTTAATTTCAACGCTTTTTTTTTTCGTATTTTATATAATAATATAAATAATATTATAAATTCGGCTCGATATAAATATAATTAATTATATACGCTCGCGGCGTTATAAAAATATAATACGGCTAGATTAAATAATCCTAGCCGGTTAATATAAAACGTCGCGGGTATTAAAAATATTATTAAAAAGCCTTAAGTATTTATAAAGTCGCTAAAGTTAAGTATAATATGCTAAAAATATATATTAAATTTATAAAGAATTAAAAAATATTTAAGCGAGATATTAATATATAAATAACGAGTGCGTTAGAAACGTATAACTCGTAAGGGTTTTAACGAACTTTAACGAGTAAATTAAAGCCGGGCTGTTTAAATCTCGGAACTTTTTAAAAAAGCAATCCTAATAAAACTATTATATTTTATTAAATAATTCGATTAAAAATAATTAAATACCGCTTTAAAATAATTATTAAATAACTTTATTAAATAATTACCTTATAACTTACTTAATAATGTTATTTAATAATATTTAATAATATATTTTATAATTTATTTTATAATATATTTAAACCGTTATTAAATAATTACTTTATAACTTACTCGATAATATAATAAACGTATTATTTAATTAATTAATATATTTTTTAACGTTAATAACGTTTTTTAAAATAGTTATTAATAATAATAAATATCTTTTTTAAAAGGTATTTATTAATAATAATAAATATTTTAAAAACGTTAATTAATAAAAATAATATTTAATTATTATTAATAAATATTAATAAATTTTTATATATTAATATTTTAAAAAAACTTATTATATATTTTATATCGGTTTTTATAATAACCGTTATTTAATAATATAAAACAATAAAAATATATATATTTAATTAATTTTAATTATAATATTAAAGTTTAATAATTTTAATTTTATATTTAATATAACTTTATTATTTAAATAATAACCGCTTTTATCGCTAATTCTTTTTTTTTATTACTATTTTAAGGAAACTTTATAATACGAGACGTACCGTTATTATAATCCCGCTCTCTTAATAAATTTATTAACCCCTTTTTTTTATTCTTTATATATATATATATATATTTTATAACTTAAATAACCCGTAATATATTAAATAACGAATTATTATAAATTTATTAAAGGATAAAAATATAAAAATGTATAAAAATTTTATATAGAAATTTTAAAATAATAAAAAACGATAAATAAGTTAAAATAAAATAATCCGAATTTAATAAATATTTACCGCGGCGAATATAAATTAAAAACCTTTAAAACACTATATAAATTAAACTTAAAAGCTTTAAATTTAATATATTATAATAGTTAATATAAAACTATAGTTTATATAAAGCCCTACCTTTAATTAAATTTTAAATTAATTCTTATTATTATTATTATTATTATTATTATTATTATTATTATATTTTTTAAAAGTTATTATATTTTTTAAAATTTTAAAATAATTTTAAAATATATAATAAGTTAATCTTTAAAATAATATTATAAACGTTTTATAAAGGATATTAATTTATTATTTATATTAAAAGAAAATTTATATAAAATCTATTACTTTTTATATAATAAATTAAATTAAATAAGTATATAATTAATTAATTATATAATAATTAATTAATAATAAATCGATAATAATATATTTATTAAAAAATTATTATCGATTTCGATTTATTTTTTATTTATTTATAATAACCTTTTTTTTTAATTAGTTAAATTAATTTACGATTTTATTATATTAGCTTTCGTCGAATTTATTTAAAAGTTTTATAATCTTTAAAACTTTATTCCCGTTTCGTATATATATAAATATTTTCTATTATTTAATAATTTCGATAACGATTTTTTTATTATATATTTTATATATATATAAGTTATATATATAAGAGTTATATTATAATAATTTAAAAATATATTATTAAACGCGGTTTTAAATATTTTAAAATCGAATTTATTAAAAACGATATAATAATTGCGGAAATAAAGTTTTTTAAGAAATTAAAGTTTAATTATTAATATAATAACGTCGACTTTATCGGAATTATTAAAAGCGCTTTTTATAGATACGTGTAATATAGTATCGTTATTATTATTAATAATTATTATAATATATAGGTAAGTATTAAAATATAAATAATATTATAAGTATATAGTAATATAAAAGGGATTAAAGTAAGAAATAATAATATATATATAAATATACGATAAAAAAGAGAAATAAATTATAGGTTTTAAAGAATATATTATAAAAATTTATATTTATTTTCGAAAGCTTTTTTTAAAAACTTACGTAAAATCGGTATTTATATATATTAATTTTAAAAACTTTATTACTTAATATAAATAATTTTTAATAAATTTTAAATTTATATAGTATAAACGAATATAATAATTCCTTTTTTAATAATTAAATATAATATTATCGTGAACCCCGGATTTACTTTAAATTTTATACTATAAGGAATAATAAATGATTATAATCGAAGGTTATAATAAAAAAATAATTTAGCATTTATTATTTATTATTATTAAAGGTTTAATTTTTTTAATTTTACTATTTAAAATACTTATTTATTTTAATATAGAATTATTATTAATTTATATTATTATCTATTTATTCCTTATTATTTATATTAATTATATAATATATATTAAAAAAAAATTTAAATAAATAATATTATAAAATAATTAAATATTATAAGTTTTAAAATAAAGAAAAAAAGTTCTTTTTTAATTTATATAAAAATAATATAGTTATATTAATATAATATTAATAATTTAAGTTCTTTTATTACTTTATTTCCCCCTCCCCTTATATCGAAACCGTAATCGTCGACTTTAAAAACGAACTTATCTCCTTTCTTAAGATGTGCCTAAGCGGTTCGCCACCACTCGTCCTCCATCTCGTCTGCATTTAATACACCCGCTCGTGCGCTTCCGTAATAGAATTCCGCAGCCCCTGACTCTCGGTCTAAAGCCCCTCTAGGTTGAACGGAATATTCAAACCCGGCAGTCACAGCGCATCCGCAGCTTGCGCTGAAGTACCTCAGATTGGGCATACGTCGCGCTGCGCGTGCAAAATCGAGGTGGTAGGGCTTCAGCGCAGCGGGGATGGGAATGAACCTCTCGAGATCCTGCGGCGGACCGGTGACCCCATCGTCCGAGGGGCTGCAGTCGAGGAGATAATCTCCCTGGGGTGTCTGGCAACCAAACTCAAGCTCAATTTCGCGCAAAAGGGGCCAACGGCGCTGCTGATCTTCGTGATGGACGTCTGGGTCCCACAGAAGTTCACTGCCAATGGCGGTCATGTGGAGTGTGATAGTCTCCAGCTGCATCGAGAGGTTACCCAAGGCCACACTGAGGGGATCCCGTGCTGCCTCTGGGCAGATCCGCGGGTCTTGTTCGTCGAAGAAACGCTCGACCCCTGAGCCGCCTTGGTAGTCGAGTTTGAGGCGTCGAACCGTCTCAGGTATCAATGCAGAGATTCCGGTGGCAAAGTCGTTGCGTAGCTGCAGACGGATTTCATGATCATGACTGCCATCTGCCAAGTTCCAGTCGATGGTGCGTAGATGGGGAAACCGGCTGGCAATCTTGCAGCAGGTTTTCGGGACGAGCCGACGTTTGTATAGAGAGGGGTCCGCACAGGTGAACTTGCTGATCCAGGATACCTCAGGGAGGTGGTGATATAGACCTTCATTCAGCTCGACGTAGGACGCAATGCATCGTTTTCGGCGCTCGCGGAGGTGGGGTAGTAAAACGTCCACACCAGGCTTCATATCTTGCAAGTCGATAGCGCAAGCCGCGCTCAGCTCCAGCTCGACCTCGCCGTGGGTCGAGGACCATGCACTCAGAAGCTCCATGAGACTGACTACGGCGTTGGAGAAGACCTCATTGTTCAGCTTCTGTTCTGCCTCTGTCTCCGGCTTGCGGTGATTATCATAGCCAGGTAGCAGCGCGGTGAAGTGGATTTGACGGATGTAGGCTTGCCTCACGGGGGTCAACGTTCCTCTTGCTTGACGGAGGCGTTCTTGATCCAAGTTGAGCGACGAGAACGTCGTTGGCTCAACGATCGCTTGCCATTCTCGTGATACGGTGGCATATGCGCAGACCAGTTCTGGTGACTCCTGGATAAGCAGACGTACGATTTCCAGCTTGATCTCTGTTGGGATTCGATCCATGACTAGTTTGGCGTGCTCTCAACCTCGTCCATTGATGTTTTGGATTGTAGGGTGCGGATTGGCAGAAGATGGTGTTGCGAGTACTTGAAGTTAGGAAGCGGATGTGGAAGGAAGCGTAGCCAAGACAAGGCACGCAAGAGTACATACTCACAGGTTTAAGTAGAGAGCTTCGTGGTATGGAAGAGTGGAGAGAGAAGGACGGAAGCCTGATCTGACGAGAGGCAGGGGGCCCGGTTTATGGGTCTAGCGGGCCTCATAGCAGGCAGGCAACACTACCCACCAGGCAGACAGGGCTAGGTATACTATACATACAATGCTCCATCCCATCCACAGTGCCTAAGTCTTCATGTTGACTCCTCGGTTTCCGTTCGGCAAGCCTGCCCTACATCTATCCCATAGCGCCGTTCTTGGTCATGTTCATCCTCCCACCAACCCAAGCTGAAAGCCAGGGAGCCCCAAACAGAACTGTGGACAGACTCTGCGTCCTGTGGCATCCAGCCTGCGAGCTGACCATTGCAGATGGCGCTGTCGACCAGCAAAGTCGCCATCCCGGCGATGGTGCATGGGTTTCGCTGCAGCACGGTTTTCGTGTCTATCAGAATGTACGCCGAGATGCCGCTTGCAAACATCACGCCCAGAAGGGCCTGCAACACGATCTTGGAAACCATATTCTGCCGCAAAACTCCCCGGTTCGGGTTGACCCAAGTTGCAGCGAATGTCTCGGGCTTCGAAGAGGCATTCATCGGAACCCTCATCTTGGCCGATGCGACCTGTGCCATGTAGCGTCTATATACGGATAGAATCTCCTTCTGGAGGCGGCCTTGATTCGGAGAACCCAACAGTTCCTCTGGGCGAACGCTGTTGTTGGGATGCAGCATCAAAGCAAAGAATCCGTCCAATACAATATTCGGATCTTTGTAATGGGTCACGATGTCAGCCGAGCCGAATCCTCCAAATTGAAAGTCGCCGTCCCAGATTGCCACCTCGAGATCAAAGTGCACCTGGGGCCGGTAGGGAAAGGCAGTCTGCCCATTGGGTCCACTGGGTAGGTACCTAACGGTGGACTCGTCGGGGACAGCCGAGACAAGTTTTTGCTCGGGAATGCTTATGTTGGCCTCGACCCTGACTTCTGTCATCAGCTGTGTGCATACCATGGTTGTGAAGTCGCTCATGCTTGCTCTAGTCGGCTGATCATCCAGCTCGGATTTGGGTGAGTATTTCCCAAACGTGAAGGCGAGCGTGGGACAGCCGGGTGAGTTGTCTTGAGTGAATGCCATGTATCGTTCCCCTGAGCCACGAACGTCGCCAGGAGGGAATTGGACATGCAGGTCTTGCATCTGTCCTACCCATCTCTCAGTGGCTCTCATTGGGTAGTCACCCTGCAAGTTCAAACTCCATTCAATCAATGGCGCAGCACTCTCGCATCCTAGCGGGATCCGCGATGAGCCGTTGATCGACAAGTACCTATCTCCGACGTCCAACTCAACTTCTGCCGTCGTACAGCTCAGGTCGCCCCTCAATGCTGGCACCTGCAGCGATATGACTGGATTTGATGAATCCCGAACCCTTCCTACTTCTGGTTCCGATAACTGCAGGCGCGGCAATGCAAATTCTTCGTTCGTAAGGCTGGGGAAGGAGAGGTTTAGCATCTCGAAGGAAGTAAGTAGTACCGCAGCGCCGCCGTCGTGGCTTAAGCTGTCGGGCCACGTTGGGTCAAACGCATCCGCTCTCTCTACCGTCATCGACAATGGGCCAGGAACCATCTCAAACGTATAAAGACCAGAGATGAATATTGGAAACAAGGCCCCAACGGAGCTGGCGAGGACCGATAATGCAGCAGCCCAATGCCGGTGGCGCAATGCCACATAAAATGCATGTGGTGCAATCTTATCAAGCAAGCATTCGTCGAGGGTTGTCGAGGCTGTAGTGGCTTGTCTCCGAAGACGACAGAATGGTGTAAATAGGAGAATGTTGAATGACAAGGAGTCGTAGAGCAACGATGCAATGGTGAAAACAAGTGATGGGAGAATACGTGTCCCGAAAGTGACCAGGTAACCCTCTGGATCGATACTAGTCGCGATCCCGTCTGGCCGGGCGGACAGGTGTTGAAGTATCTCTAGTGTGACGACGAGCGAGGCCGGGACTAAGGTAACAGCAAGGAAAGCTTCCGGCTTGAGGATCAAAGGCCGCCACCAGCGACGCGGCGAATGTCTGGTGACAGTTTCATCATCAACGTTGATGAGCTCGCTTGGAGACTTATCGCGTGTGCGAATGACGAGTGACTCATCATCGGGATCTGGTGGCTCTGAGACGAACGTATAGTTCTGCAACGAGGACTTGAACTTGGCTCCCATACAGCTCCTAAGCACTCCCTGGAACTCCTTGCTCCGGGACAAGATTACCCCAATCCCGCTCAGGGTTCCAACATGGCAGGGTACCACGTCATGGGGATGGTGGAATAGTACAACGATACTCCCAACGACAGCCAGAAGGAGGCCGCAGAGCATCATGTAGAAAGAAAGCCCGTCGATGATGAGCCGCGTCTCGGGGAAACCAATCTCCCCTCCAATGGGAGAGAGGTTTCGACAGTAGCAAAGTAGTCTACGATTTGCCCGGCTAGGTAGCCCATTACAACCGGTGCTGCCTCTAGAATCTTGAGGGGGTTTCCCACGAAGGTCTCGTAGGATGATGAGTTGCCGTTGATGATTGCCATCATTGTCCAGAACGGATTGGGCGCTGACTCGTCCATACTGTTCGACAGATAGTTGCCCGTCATGTGCTTTGCCTCATCCAGGATGCCAAACATCCTTTCCGAGAAATCGGTCGTCGAGAATCCATCAATCGACTGATTAGTAGTCGTAATGTTGGATGTGTCGACATGGAATTTTGGAAATCCCTGAGTGAAGTTGTACGCAACTTGTGTCTTCCCCATCGTGTATGTTGTATTGCACACGGCCGCAGTGACACCAATGACCTGGATTCCCCATAAGCCTGTAGCCTTGTTTTTTTCTGCTTGTGCAGATGCCCCGGCAACTGACGTCTGATTGTATCTCACGTCCAGTATGGAGAGAAGCCCCAAATCATCGACGACATTGTTACGACCTCCTCCAGGGCCAGTACTATCGTCGGCAGTGGCTTCACAACCTATCTGGTATGTTTGACCATAAAGCTGACGGGGTGGGAAAGTGCGTGAGTCATCCCAACTAGAGTGCTCAAAGAAGAAAGTATGGTAGAATTCGTTGTTTGTAGATGGACGGCAGCTTGGCCAAGAAACCGTGCTATTGAGATAAAACCTCACACTAGGCGCGCCAAAGGGTCCAAGCCTCCAAGTCAAGTTGAACGGAGAAACCGTCGCACTCTCACAGTGAAACTGGGGGAGGAAGACATCCACGGCGGCTTGAATGGTTGACTCGGTATTGTTAAGCGAAGTGTTCTCTGGCAAGGCAAATCGCTGGAAGGCCAGGTTGGGTTGAAGACCGTCGGGAAGCGTCAAGTTCTGTGCAATGAGGGCGTAAGCCCCGTAATCAAAAGCAGATTCCGCGAGGCTATCGTAGGCGTGGACATCGCGGGTGCTATTGAAACTGGACAAAGCCTCCAGAGTGACGTTTTGCATAGGCGTGGAGGCGGGAATAGGATGGAGGAGACCGGTCGATGCGACGATGACGAGTCTGAGGAGTGGGCCACCCGTCAGTGCGACCAAGACCGAGATATGCCTCAGCTTCCCGGCTCTCCAGATACTCGAGAAGACATTGGGCGAGACGTAATCCAGAAGGACACTATTGGGAGCAGTCGCCGGTCCATTCCACAACTCTTTCCATGGCTGGAGCAGTTTACACCAGTACTCGATCTGCTGCCATCCGCTGACTACAAACACGAGCACTGCTGTTGGGGCATACGTCCACAAGTAACTGTTATGTGTACTAAGTGGGAAGCCTTGATTCTTTCCCGACGCATACCTCAGTACGGTAAGCGCCGTGGCCAAGGCGGCCAATGCAAGGGTGAAGGGTATGAGAAAGAGTTTGGAGAGGAAGAATGGGTTCCACTTTGCCGACTTGGATTTACCATGTATAGTTTTGGTGAGATTGATGTCGTTCGCTTGATCCTGGCTACTGCTGGATTCGTTTGACTGCCTCTGGAAATGGCCGGACCGGGCATAGCTCACGGCCGAGACCGGTGTGGTAGAAAGCGTAGAAAGCGGCGTCATGGGCTCATCGGCGTTATCTGGAGGAGGCTGGTCATCGACACTTAAGTGAGCCGAATCCATCGTGCCTTGTTATCAGCAGCTTCTCGAGTACCGCGAAAGATCAGCAAAAAGCGGACTTGATGGTCATGAGTGCATAATCTGTTTGACATGGCTACTCAGACCATGAGTTCGAAGCCGTCAAGGACGGGATGCTGCAATGATATAAGCCTCGGCCTAATTACTGTGTATCGGATCACAACTACCGATTGAGGCAGACTGCCTATCTGACTGCCTACCTCCCTCCCTAGTTTCAAATAAGTAACACACGTACAGCGGCTTCCTCGTGTCGCATATCATATTTTCCCGTGGCCTTTTGAACACAGTCCGCGCGTAACTTGCACATAGCCCCCAGTCCTCTCACAAACGAGCGGCCCCCAACTTCGGTGAGGCAATTCCACCCAATAGAAAGAAGTCTGCGACACCAAGTTAGACGCCGATGAAATTGCTGGGGCTAGATCAACATCGCCAACAGGGGTACAGGGAGATGATCGGCAGGGCTTATATGTTACATATGGAATTATCAGGGCAACCAAAAAAGTGCATCAACACCCCAAGAGTCCTGAAGGTGATATGTTATGACTCATCCAAAATCTGGTCCAGGCTCGATTGCCAATGAAATACTGTCAGTCGAGGGGGCCGCCGAGGGGGTTCTGGAGGCTGACTACTGACCCCCGACCGTACTTCTTGCTAGTGCTTCCCGTCCCCCCTTTTTGGCGACATGAGAATTCAAATTAGCACATTAAGGCTAGGCATGAGAAATCGAACGAAGGCAGGATAGAATTTGGATATAACCCCCTGAAATCGCTCCGATCTTTCGTGCGAGCTGCATATATGCATATTCCTAGCAGGGCAATATTCTTTCCTTGTTCTTAATAGTGCACTGGATATAGATTTCATACCGGTTATTTCTACTTGCCGCTGCAGCCCCAAACAACACTGCCAATGTCCCTCTCTTAGTCCGGACGGCACTGTACACAAGGGCGTAGATGGGACAGCTTTAGTAACAACGGAAAGCTCAATCAGACCTACTGTGGCAATATTGTGAACATTCCGTAGACACTGAAATAGCAAGTAAACAAGGAGAAGGGGACTTAGGAAAGACTGAGATCATCCTGCTCTCTCCGAGTCGTTTATTTCTGTAAGCTTTTGCTCGAATTAAATCGAAAGTTGAAAGACCAGAGGAAGAAAAGAAAACCGTGATCTCTATAGTTCTACTTATCCTAGGAATAATTACTCTTGCATCTTAATTACGGCCTACGTGGAAGAAGACGGAAAGCCACTTTACCGGTCGACGCAGGGGTAAATCATGACGAGCAATATACTCGCATGACGGAGTGGATGTGACGAGGGAGAGCCGGACGACCAACGGCAACACACTGAGTTGAATGCACTTGTACCGTTGTTGGTGTGACTCATTCAGCCGGCATGGGCTCGAACATCAATTAAGCCGGCGGGCAACTTCCCAGAAACGTCAACAAATGTAAAGTCAATGCTCAGACCCCGTGGCCAGCTCAATTCTTCGGCCGGCTTAGCCAAGTCTTCTTCTTGGCTCATTCGTAATCTTTCTTGGACATGTAGCCTGCCCATTCCTCGCGTGCCGATGGTAAAAGTAAAACGTTGACTGTGTATTGCAGCAAAATATCTCAAGGCGACAGTTAGGAAACCCATACCGCGTTTAGCCTCACAGCCTCAAGAAAGTGGCCCAGGCCTGTGAACGAGGGAGGGCGCTATGATTGATTAGATCTCAATTGAGTTATCTGATCCGAAGCTCGTGCGCGCCAAGGCCGGTGACGGCAACGCTACCAGACCCTTACGGAAACCAGGCCCGACCCTATTACTACATAGCTGCCAAGCCAGGGTAGCTCTCTGGGCCCTCGGGCAGCGTTTGTCGTGTAAGCTACCTTCCCGTTTCCGTACGTGAGTGCTCTAGTAGAGATCTAGAGTAAGACCAGGCGAGGGGGCGAGAACAGGCGTGCCGGTCGGTTCCGTGGGATGGATCCCCAAATCAAAGCCTCTGGGCGCGAACCGCACCATTCATGCGCATCCCTGCACGAGCTAGCAGGGCTAGTCCATGCACCGTCCCCGCTGCCATCTTATCTGATCATCAGATAAAATCAGCTCATTCGATGGCCATCTCCAACCAAGAGGGCCCGGAGCCCGACTGGGACCTCTTGGCGGGCCCTGGCCTCGGCGTATTGCACCTCGAAAACTTCTTCCCCCGTCGCAAAAACCTGCAAACTTGCCTGGGCTGGCTTGCCCGAAACGGACAGGGCCCGGCCAACCTCGTCAGCTGCGGCAAAAAAAGACCAGCCAAATAGGTCCAGGTAGTAGTAGCAAGGAAGAGTTTGCACAAGGTCGCCCGATGGATGCATCATGGGTGGCCTGGCGATGGTGCCGGTCCCGACCATTTGGGATTCCCGTCTCCCCTCCCCTCCCATACGACGTCTTGGCCGACCTCGGGTGGATGGGCTTGGCCCCCCTACTCTGCATGAGGCACATATAGAGGACGGGTTCGGTCGCACCCTAGATTGCCTGTTCCTGTTCTCTCTTGTCGATCCTTACCGCGCTCCAACTCTCTGTCCTGCTTTCCACCATTGCCTGCCCTCCGCAGTTAGGACTTACTACGATGGCATCCCCTCCCGGAGTTTTCTCGTCTGAGCCGTACGACTTGGAAAAGCGTGCTGCCGAAGACAAAACGCCCGCTCACGTGGTGAATGAAGGCACAGATGCGAAGTCCGAGTCGGACAACAGCTCGACCCATGCCCAGGGTGTGAAGCGCGTCGAGGCTATTACCTCTGTCTGGTCCAAGAAGGCCCTGTGGTCTACCTTCGTTCTGTGAGTTAGCGCGACGACCATTTGAAGACCAACCGGCACTCCTCTTGGACCGTGCACTGACTGACAACTTCCCCCTTTCTCCTATAGCCTATGGCTCGTTAGTTTCGTTGCCGCGATGCTCGGCGCCGTCGAGGGCGCCCTGAGCCCCTACATCACGAGTTCGTTCGACCAACACGGCCTCCTTGCCGTCATCAGCATCGCCGCCCGCATCATCGGCGGTGTCGTGACCCTCAGCATCGGCAAGATCATCGACATCCGGGGCCGCATGGAGGGCTTCATCGGCGCGCTCCTCCTCATCACCGTCGGCATGATCATGAAGGCCACCTGCCAGAACGTCGAGACCTACGCGGCCGCCCAGGTCTTCTACTGGGTCGGCAACGTCGCTCTCAGCTTCATCATCGAGGTCTTCGTCGCCGACATCACCTCGCTGCGGAACCGCATGATCATCTTCACCATCAACTCGACGCCGAACCTCTGCACCACCTTCGCCGGCCCCGTCATCGCCGAGCTCTTCTACTACCGGGCCAACTTCCGATGGGCGTTCGCCGCCTTCCTCATCATCCTGCTCGTCTTCTCTGCGCCCGTGGTCGGCGTCTTGTACTTCCACGAGCGGAAGGCGAAGAAGCTGGGCCTGATCCGTCCCAAATCCGGGCGCACACGGCTTGAGTCGGCAAAGTTCTACATCATCGACTTTGACGGTAAGTTGCCCACTTGTTGGGAGCCATCGCAGCAACATCACTTTTGATGTGGCTTCCGTACAATAGACGCGACAGTTGACTGACATGATCACAGTGCTTGGTGCGATTCTCATCACGGCGGGTTTTACCCTTATCACGCTCCCCTTCAGTCTTGTCTCGTCCGCCACCCATTCCTGGGAGAGTGCCAGCATCATTGTCATGATTGTCATGGGCGTGGTTTCGCTCGCTGCTTTCGTGGTCTGGGAGAAGTACTTCGCGCCCGTCCAGTTCTTCCCCTTCGAGCTCCTCAAGGACCGGACCGTGCTCGGTGCGGCCTTGACATACTTCATTGTGTTCCTGTCGACCTTGTAAGTCATCTTTGCGTTCATCCTCTGCCCCCCTCTGGGTAAACCGCTCCTGCCCGCATGTATACTAATGAGCTGTCGCTTCCAGTGTCTGGGACGCCTACTACGGCTCGTACCTCCAGGTTGTCAACGGCCTGAGCATTAGCATTTCCAACTACGTGCTCAACGCGTACTCGCTCACCTCCTACTTCACCGGTCCCTTCATCGCACTGTAAGTCGAGCAATACCCGATGCAGACAACACAGTCAAGTCATACTAACTCTTTCTTGAAGGTTCATTCGGTACAATGGCCATGTAAAGTGGCCGGCCATGGCGGCAATCCCCATCTATATACTCGGAACTGCTCTGATCATCCACTTCCGGGTGCCCGGGGCCTACGTCGGCTATCTCACCATGTGTCAAATTTTCGTTGGCTTCTCCACGGGTATGCTCACCACCATGTCGCAGCTCGCTCTCATGGCGTCCGTGGGACACGAGAACGTGGCCGTGGCCATTGCCATCTACGGCTTGTTCGGAGCTGTCGGATCCAGCATCGGCTATGCCATTGCGGGCGGCATCTGGACCAACATCTTGCCGAGCAAGCTGCTCGAATTCCTGCCCGACTACGCCAAGGACCAGGCGGCGACCATATACGGCGACATCACTCTGCAGATGGCGGAGCCCATCGGAACCCCGATTCGCGATGCTGTCATCGCGGCTTATGGTGTGGTGATGCGACTCATGGTGATTGTGGGCGCCTCTCTTATTCCTCTGCTGGTTGCAGCTGTGTTCATCTGGAAGAACATCAACGTCAAGAAGCTCCAGTCCGGCGAGAAGAAGAAAATGGGTAACATTTTCTAGAGAAAGAAGGTACGAGGCGGTGAACCCAGTGCCTGCATGTCCATGGGAGCGAGGCAATGTGACCTGTTGCCGGAGATGGACAGGCTTGGTACATGTAGGGAGATGAATGAATGCGATACATGATAGAAATAAGTAATGTAATAGATACACATGCCATCAATGCTCGCTGTCCGTTTTTGTAGTACGTGAGTGCCCTTGACGGTATCCAGTTGTGCATATGCAGTTCATGATTCAAGGGTTGCATGCAGGGGCGTTGTGGTGGCAGGTGCAGGTGCAGCTGCGTGTCCGTATTTGGTACTTCGCCTGCCCCACTGACTGACTGACAGCCCGCTTACTGATACGGATTTCCACGTGATGGATAGTCGATTATCTGGATTCTTTAGGACCCGACTGATGCCAAACTCCAGTCGATTTAATACCCAACTTCAAACAATAAAAGTCTATACCTATCGTATCCCATAGCCAGGAGCTTTTGCAGCCATCCATTCTTCAGTTGCCATTTGGAAAGGGAGTACCCAAAATTCGGAAGAGGGGAACAAGATGGCGTCAGGTCCGTCCAACGCCCCGTCCGGCGAAAGCGCCGACCAGTCTGAGTCGCGCTCAGCCTACAACGACTTGCGCCGCCTGATCCCCAGCCTCGCCTCGGAGCTGGACCAGCTGCGCGCCGCCCTGCGTGAACACAACCTCTGGCTGCAGCGGTATGGCCACACGAGCCAGACCCCCGCAGACCCGTACGGGCCCCCACCAGATCAACAACAACAAACACAACCACAACAACCAGCCACCACCACCACGGACCCCGAGCTGCCCGCCTACTCGGCCTCAGACGTGCCGCCGTACACGGGGGGTCCCAACTCGGTGACGGCGTACGGCTCGACGTCGACCCGGGAGGAGGTGCAGCAGCGCCGTGACCAGCTGACCGAGTGGCTGGGCGAGGGCGAGGACGTCCTGCGCGAGTACTCGGCCCGCTTCGCCCAGCTGACCGAGGAGCTGCGCATGCCGCCCGAGGACCTGCTGGGGACCTGGAACGAGGCCAGCCCGGATAACGCCCTGCCCGACTACGCCCAGGTTGAGACGCGCGAGGAGCTCATGGTCGGCGGCGTCGGCGAGGTCCCGCCGCCCTACGTCCGCGGGCAGGTCTTGTCCAAGATCGAGAGCCGCTGAACCAACCGACCGACGGACTGACTGATGAGGAGCCACCGGAAAGGGGAGAGTAGGGGAGGGGAAGGGGAAGTGGAGAAAAGAAGGAAACTAACTACCTTACTTGGACATGAAGTTGAGGTTGTCTTCCACCATGGACAACAGTCGGACAGGCTCCGGGACTTTTACAGGCTAGCGGACCGGCCGATCCTTCACCTCATGCGGCCCTGGGACTGCTACCCTCGATTGGCATTCGAGCATTCCGTAGGCTAGGGGCTACTGAGGAGTCACCCGTGGTCAATCTAACGTGGATGAGGTGGAAGACGAAGACCAGACAAGGCTTGGACTTGTCATCCGTGACCTGGAGCAAGCACGTATATTACCCAGCATAGCTGTATCCGCCAAAAGTCAAATAGCCATCACACGATGTTGTTTAGAAATTCGTGACTGGGCCCAGTACCATGTAAGCAACAACCACATTTCTGTGTTTAGTTCAACTTAGCGTACGGGTGCGGTGCGGCTTGCCCCGGCATATTGGGATTTGGGCCTCGCCATGCCCCTTACACGAGCGCAGACACTAAAGCAAGTACACATTTCGTAGGACAATCACTCTTCATTAAAGAAATTCAAGAGTAGGTCAGAGTCTTTGCAGCACACGCCCCATCTTTGGTAGCATGATCAATGCTAAATTGGCTGTTGAAGAGGTGCTTCTCTCTTTCGCCCCTTAGTTTGGTCTCAGAGTGCTCATTAAGATGGATAGATCACAATTGACCATAGCTAATAATACTCATACATATGGAAGCCACACTCCCCCACCATGTTTTTTGCCAACAGGATGCTGCCTAACTTAAGAGCTAGCCGCTGTAGCCTCGTTGCCCTCGCTTGCCGGCTTGGGCTTCTCCTTTTCGGCCTCCTTCTCGCCGTCCTTGCTCTTGACAACCTCTTCGGCCGGGATGGGCTCATCCTGCTTGAGCTGCTTGGTGCTGCTCTCGGCGCCTTCGACATCAGGGTGAGGCGGGGCAACACCCTGGTCGGCCATCTCGGGAGGAGACTCAACCTCTTGACCCGCGGCGTCGACGACGCGCGTCCGCGTCTCGTATCTTGTTTTGAATTCGACCTTCCCTTCGAGCGCCTTCACCTGCTCGGCGTCCAGCAAATTGCCATCTTGATCCCTGTACTCGATCTTCTCTTCGCGGCCGATGACCTTCTGGCCCTGGGGCTCGAACGCGGGCGCCCCGGAGATTCCCGCGGCGCCCTCTCCCCCGTTTGGGGAATCCTGCTGCTGTGCTGGTGGCTGCTGCTGCTGCTGTTGAACCGGTGGCGGAGGTGCCTGATTCTCTACAACGGGCTGAGACGTTTGAGCGGTGTTGACACGAGCCTGGGCAAGCTGGTCGTAGGCATCATACTATTCAAAAGGGTGTCATTAGTCTACATGTATCCAACATAGTTGCTGATTCCAGACAAGAGATCTTCCAACAGAGGCTGCTTCCACCAAGTGGAGTCCACTCGTCTCACGTTTATCCTTCAACCTCCTCTCACGGGAAGGCCATGGGTAGGAACACTCACGCTATCAAGGAAAGTATTGCAGTCCCAATCCCAGGTGCCGAACAGCTTCACACGGTTGCACTCGTTCTTGGTCCAGGCATTACCGTATGCAAGAGGCGAAAGCAAGGCGAATACGACCGCGCTGAGGGCCAACATAGCAACAGCGCCAGCCTTGTTGATGATGGGGTTCTCACGAACACCGGGAACGGGAAGACGGGCAGTGGCGAAGTCGTAGATTTGGCAGAAAGCCATGACAGCGAAGTACAACGCGGGGAAGTAATGATGCAAGAAAAGCTGTCTCTGCATCAGGTAGAAGGGGAAGTAATGGAAGGCCCAGCCCAGTACCGCAGTGCCAATCTCGTAGTCGAATCGCTTGAAGACCGTGTTGGAGTAGTCGCCGCAGCTACGCTGCCATCGGAGCACAGCAATTCCCTTGAAGAGCACGTAGACCACGACAGCAAGGGTACTGGTGTACCAGACCACGGGGTTACCAACGAGGTAGATTTGACGGTGGTCCTTGCCCCAGAAGTTGATACCGCGGCGAAGGATCGGCCACGAGGAAGGCCGGGAATCCCAAGCATGCGATTCGACCAGGCCTGCATTCGTCTTCCACATGACGCTCTGGAGCTCCCAGAATTTGCCGAAGAATCCGGGTTGTTCGTAGTTGACCTTTTCGGCATCGGCACCGAGTTGAGGATGCTCGTTATACTCGACATACCAAACACTGTTGGGCAAAGTACCACCCTTGGCGCAGGTGACTTCCTGTTGCTCCGAAGCCCAATCAGGAAGCTTGACCTTGTGCGAGAACAGCACGCAGCCGGTCATGACGTGGACAAGTCTGAATTTGGTTTGGATCGTTCGAAGTCTCTCCTTGGCAAGAGCACCAGACGACTGCTTCTTGACAATTTCGACGCGGAACAGATCGTTGGCATCGCCAGGGAAACCTTCGTATCCGTAGGCGGAAACCTCATTCTGCCACTCCGCCTCAGAAACCGGGGGTCGGACATCGTGCGAGTGGAGGCGTCGGTGGGTCTGCAGATGGTACATCCGGATCACATCACCGTTCTTGATGTACTGCATCTCCGGCAGGTTATCCCAAGCAGCTGTGCCGTTGATGGCCTCGCCCTTGTTATCCAAAGGTTGGGTCTGGTTCTCCATAAGCCAAACATTGTTCTCATCCTTGTGGGGATACAGAGTGATCTGCTGCTGCTGACTGCCCGTGGGGTACATGAGGGGATGAGAGTGCAGATATCCGCCCTGAGTGTTGACATGGCGGATGGACAGCCGACTACCGAAAGCGACGTCGACAGGCACATCTTGCATGCCCTTGTTGTTCAGGGTTGCTTGGAATTCGGAGCTCATGAAACCGTCTCCCTCGCCGGGGTTCGTCAAGCACATGAAGTGGATGGCGAACATGGCCATATAGAAGGTGACCGGGACGATGACCAGGCAGAAAGTACGGGCCATGAAGTGCTTGGCAAAGATTCTCATCGTCACGGTCTTGGTGTCGCCCAGGAGGACCCAGAGCTGGATCAGGGTCAAAGACCCAACCCAAGCGATCGTGAACAGACCGACCCACTTGATGCTGACGGTGACACCCAAGCCCAATCCAGTCATGACAAGCCAAAACCACCAGGCGGCGCTGAAGGCCTTAGAAGGGCCCTGCTCATGCTGGTTGGTGAAAGATGTGAACGCCAGGGCCGTAAAAGCGGTGGCAATGACGAGGGGCGAATCGAGAAGGATCAGCCGGGCCTGGGTAAGGAGACCGTTCTCGAAGATGATCAAGGAGGAACCCAAGGCAGCAGTGGCCGTACGGCAGCCAACGGCCTTGAGGGTCAAGAATATGGTGGGAACCAGCAGGATACCGCAGATAGCAGGGAACATTCTCATGGCCACGTAAGGGACGCCGGGCTCGAGGTAATCCTTGCCAATGTCCTTGAAATCGAAGTCTCCGTTGAAACCGGCGAGCCAACCGAAGAGGGCGATCAGCATCTTGGCCAAAGGGGGATGTACGTCCATGAAGAAGCGGCCCTTGATATACTTGGAAGCGAAACCACCGAAACTGTTGGGTGCAGACGCATGGTTAGCCTTCGTAAAGCCAGCAAGCAGCAAGCAAACAGGGGAGGCCATCCAGGGAAAAACTTACTGCACCTCGTCGAAGACGACGCTGGTGGGCTGGTAGATGCGGAACAGTCGCACAATGGCACCGAGAATGGTGACCACGGTCATGACCTGGTAGTCCGAGATGGGCAGCAGGAAAACGTCATTGTCGTCGACACCTTCGGAGGTGTAGTCGTCGTGTTTCTTCACAGCCTGGAGCTTGGCCCTGGGGGCAGCCGTAGTAGAGGCGCCCTTGGGCTTTGCTGTGGTGGCTTTCGCCATGTTGAGGTTCGAATATGGGATACTATGCCGGTGATCCCAGTGTGTCGAAGCCGCGATGTGAAAAAGGTCGAGGAGAGAATCGAAGAAGGATGCGTGGCTTCTTTTTCTGGGGCTACACGCTGTGATCGGTCGAGCTGCGAGGATCCGCTAAAATAGGAGCTGTGCCCGAACTACGACCTCGTATCGCATGCGTATTGGCCGGAACTGGTAAATTGAATAATAGAGAAAAGGAAATGGACGGGTCAAGAGAACGAACGAAGGTCAAGAAGCAGAGTTGCTCATTACAAGGGCGACATAGAGAAACAATCCTGTGAGAATGAAGAAGCAGGATTTCTCGACAAGGGAAAGAATTCAATTCAGCAGCTCTGGTGCTTTCGGGGGGTATTTGCTACGAGGTTCGGGAGGGATTGGTCGCTATGAACTGAACTTGAAGCCAGGTAAGGCCAAATGGATTTTCAGACTAGCGGGCTGGCCAATTCGGATGACAAGCCTAGGCGCGCACTGGGAAAGGGGGGTGGAATTGGATTCACGGGCCAAAGTTCCCAATTGGCGATCAGCTTTGCTCGCCCTTGAATGTTTAGCGCGACTGCTATCTTGGGACTCTCCCACCCAAGATGTACACCCAAGCAACAGCTGGCCTCATTCGCTCGGGGGAAAAAGAAACGGGCAGGGGTAGCTAAGTCACCTCCCCAGCGCTCAAGTACCTCAGCTAAGTGGGTCGGGGTCGGACAAGTACCTCTCGCTGGGTGGTCGCTTGAGCTGTGGCTGTGGCTAGAGCTGGCTCGTGTCCCCCGATTACCTAACACTCCGGGCTGCTCCACCTGTCCGTGCTCTGGAACATTGACTTCACGTTGGTTCAGGTTCTCCAGCAGCGCCGGATCAACCATTCACCGACTTGACCCCAGCATGGCAGCGTCGCTCTCATGCGCCTGGAAAATTTCCCGCTAGCAATACCTTACGGATCTAACCTTGTTGGCTGATTGGTTTGATGCAACTGGAGCTTTCAAGGCGACTACTTGCTTGCCTTTCACCTTGCCTTCCTCCAGATCGAGTTACGCGACGGCCTTTTCCACGTCGACTTGCAAAGGCAGCAACAGAGCACGAGGAATTATCCACGAACCTAGCAGGCATTCCGCGCTCTGTAGTTTTAGGATTGCCACGGTCAAACATTTGATATTGAAAGGGTCTCGATCACTTTGCATACGTCACGATGGCCGCGACGGCTAACGGAGATGCAGCAGCTGTCCTGGATGACATCAAGCCGCCTCAAGGCATCGTCCTTCCTCCCAAGGAATTCAGAACCATCCTAGAGAAGACTGCTGGCTTCGTCGCCCGAAATGGCCTACCATTCGAGGAGCGCATCCGCGAGAAGGAGAAGACCAACCCCAAATTCAGTTTCCTGAACCCTACCGACCCATACAACCCTTATTACCTATGGCGCCTCAGCGAGATCAAGGAAGGGAGAGGCACTGCTGTCGCCGCAGGACGTGCCGCCGAGGCCGCCGCGCCCGTCGAACAGAAACCCGTCGGTCCTCCTAAGCCGCCCGACTTCCAGTTCTCCGCTCGCATGCCCAACATCAGCGCCCAGGATCTCGAAGTTGTCAAGCTCACAGCCCTGTTTGTAGCCAAGAACGGAAGGCAGTTCATGACGGCCCTCTCGCAGCGCGAAGCTGGCAACTACCAATTCGATTTCCTGCGACCCAACCACAGTCTGCACAATTTCTTCCAGCACCTAATAGACCAGTACTCCATGTTACTGCGCGCTGGGGGTATCGACGGCGAGGGCGGCCGAGTCCAACAAGAACGCGTTGCCGAGCTGCAGCGCAATATCGACGACAGATACCATATTCTCGCACGAGCAAAACAACGAGCAGAGTGGCTTTCATACCAAGAAGAGGAGAAGCAGAAGAAGGAAGAGGACGCCGAGAAGGAGCGCGTGTCATACGCCTCCATCGACTGGCATAGCTTTGTCGTTGTGGAAACTATCGTTTTTACCGAGGCAGACGACCAAGCCGAGCTCCCAGCGCCCACCTCGCTCAACGACCTGCAGTTTGCCTCCCTCGAACAAAAGGCCCGGGTGTCCGTCAACGCCAACCTCCGCATCGAAGAAGGGTTCCCCTCCGAAGAAGACAGTGCAAGCTTCAATGGCTACGCGTCTGGGCCCCAGCAGACCTTCAACCTCCCGCAACACCCCGCCTATCCCGCCCAGCAGGCCGCGTCAGGCGTCCAGCCCCAATACCCTGCACAACAAATGCAACCTCCGGCGCAGGCTGCCTATGGTATGGCACCGCCTACCAGGCCGAACGGGATGCAAGAAGATGACGAGGCCCGGCGGATCCGTGAGCGAGAAGAGGCTCGCGCCCGGATGCATCAAGCTCAAGTGGAGGCTAAGGGCGGGGCTCCTATGAAGATCAAGGAGAACTACGTTCCCAGGGCTGCAGTCCGCGCGGCGAACAAGCAAGGTGCGCATATGGCGCTTTGCCAGATTTGCAAACAGCAGATCCCCGCAAATGAGCTCGAGGAACATATGCGAATCGAGCTTTTGGACCCCCGGTGGAAGGAACAGAAGGCCAAGGCAGAGTCCCGATATTCCGGCGCCAACCTCGCCTCGGCCGACGCGGCCAACCACCTGAAGCGTTTTGTCAGTCAACGAACCGACCTGTTTGACCCAGTAACGGGACAGCCGACCACAGAAGAGGAGTTGGCGCGCAGGAAGAGGACGGCCCTGAACAGCTACGACGGGAATCCGGATGGCGTAAGAAACCAGGCACATCAGGCACACCTGTCGCACATGCAGAGCGTGAACGTGGACGAACAGATTGCAAGGATACACCAAAAGTTTGCCAACAAAGACGGCCAATAAAATGGGAGAAATCAACGAGGGAACTTATCATGGATTTTGTACGATCGAAAAGATGGATGGCCAAGACCTAAAAGCCCAGGTCCCAGACATGTCCCTAGGGGACAGACGGCCGTGTCTAGTATCACTGTGACCTGGCAACTGCCAGAAAGGCGAAGGAAGACAGTGCTACCTCAGAGAGTGCGGGAGAGGTTGGGATCAGGCGGAGCAGCAGAAGGTAATGAAACAGCCCAAAGAAACTTGCTTTTTACGATATCCAGATGCTCATACACCAATGCAGTTCTATTGATGCGCCCCACCCGCCACTTCTCGTGGCAGAGCGTGTAGCGAGCGCATTTCGTGATACCCTCAACTTGAATTTTCGCGCTCCAGCGCTTTGCGTCATATGAGTGAAGATGTCCGGACAGGTAAGTTCAAACAACTAGATGTGATGCCTGGACGATGTCCAACGCGAACGTTGTGGCAGACCCGAGGCAGGCACTGTAATACCATAATATATAACTCGAAGGATCTTATCAAGGTCTTTTTTCAAATTTAATATCGTAAAACCTTCGCAGGGACATGCCCCATTCATAGCCCACAGTGTGGTATTGGATTGCCATTTTACGTGGTGACTTGCCATGGGATAGGAGAACCATTAAAACGGCTCTTTGATATTGGCCATACTATGGATTAATCTGGCCATGCCCTAGTTATCATCCTCATCCTCGTCGTCCGCCTCCGGCACTAAATCTTCCACAATCAGATTGCCGCCCCGTCCCATCCGCTCTCCGAGCGTTGCCGTATCTTTCGGTTCATACACAATGCGAGGCATCAGACCGGCAATGCGGAAGGCGTAATCGTGCTCGTAATCGTCGTCACTAGGCTTCTCCCCAGCGCCCTTCTCATTAGAATCGTCCCCTTGCTCCGCATCCTGGAGTATATCGTAGCACTCCACGAAAGCGTACAGCTCCTCCACCGTCGTGGCGGCCGCGAACCGTCTCACCACCCGGCCGTTGCCAGAAGCCATGGGCATCTTGAGCGCCAAGCGCACCGCGTCCTTGGCCGTGGCGTCGGGCTCTGGGGCGATTGTCGTGGCCCGCCACTTGCGCCACTGCTCTCGGAGGGCCGCCTTCCGCTCCTCTGCCGCCGCCTGCTCCAGGGCTCGCTTCTCGGCGTCGCGGGCGGCTGCCTCGGCCTCCTTCTTCTGCCGGGCGCGCTCGCGGTCGCGGGCCAGACTGCGCTCGTAGGCGCTGTCCTGCTCGGCGCGCATGTTGCGGGCGAACTCCTGCGCCGTCCGCTCGGCGCGGGCGGACGCGAGGTCCGGGCTGTACTTGTTGATGGCGGTCTGGATCTCGGCGAGGAATGTTGAGGACGACACGGGGCCGACGAGCCGCTTCACGATGCTCATGCGCGTGCTGCCTTCCTTGGGCGTCAGGCACACGAGGCACGAGAAGGGGAACTTGGTCGCGTTGTACTCGGCGGCCACCTGGTACGTCTCCGAGTCCAGCACGTTGCCGCCCCAGAGCAGGATGTTGTTGGAGGGTTCGTTGATGAAGTCCTTGACTTCCGGGGCCAGGAGGGTGTCGCGGGTGAAGGTCTCGGTGTCGTCATGCTCGGGCGACATGAGGACGATCAGCAGGAACTTGAGGTCCTTCTTGGCCGCGTCCAGGGCCTGGGCGAACCCGGACTCGACAAAGGGCAGGCCGGTGGCCACCTCGGGCGTGCCGTATTCCTCCTCGAACTCCCGCTTGAAGCGCGCGGCCGTATCGCGGGGCAGCAGCATGCGGCGGCCCATGGTGCCCTTCCAGCCGCTCGTGACGCTCGCGGTGATAGCGCGGGGCCGGACCTGGGCGGGCAGGAAGGCGAGGATGTAGGCAAAGGTGCGGAAGAAGGTCGAGAAGAAGCGCATGCCCCAACTGAAGGGGGCCAGAAGCAGGGAGAGCATGAGGCCGGGTCGGTGGGTGGACTCGGGCTGCGGGACGATCCGGGGTGCGGGATCAGGCCGGTTGGCCCGGGCGGGCTGGAACGGAGACGAGGCGGCCAGGAGCGACTCCTGGAGGTTCTCATGACGGGCGGCGGTGGGCGGCGGTATGGAGTGCTGGGCGGCGATGGCTTCGGCTAGGGGGTCCGGGCCCTCGCCATCGAAGAATTTGGCTATTGCTATCTAGAAGAAGGCCAACCGTCAGTTATCCATCCTATGCGTTGGCGGCTATGTATGCGACATGTGCCGGAACAAGTGCCTACCCACCTGGACATTCCATTGTGATCTCTCGAGAAGCGGCAGGGCGTCTTTGACATCTTGTGCCGTGAAGGCTGTGAATTGTTCGAGGGCAGCTTGCTGGTCCGGAGTCAGCTGGGCTGTGTCGACGGTGTCGTCGGCGGCCATTTTGGGAGGCTATCGCTATCGTTGGCCGGTGTGCTGTGCTAGGGAAACGGTGGCGGGAGTTCCCATGAGCGAGCCCCAATGTCGAGGAAGCCCGAAGCCGACACGTCACGTCACGTCACGCAGGGATTCTGGGTTACGAATGGGCGGGAGATGAGCAGTTGTGTCGGGGGGCCGTTGGGTCTAATGGGGGTTGGCACGAAGCAAAATAGTAGAAGCAAGGTGGCCTCGTACTTTATTTATTACATATCGACACTAGCTCCGAAGGACAAGAGAGCACCTTTGAGGCCTGCATTGCATTCGCTGCCTCGGGTCGGGGGGTGGACGTGAAGGATGACGTCCGTGGGGCTGGCTGGAAGGAGCCATGTCAATGTTAAATTTAGGTGCACATGTACCTGGCCTAGGCAGAACCGTGGGCATGGCTTGTTATCGAGAAACGCTTCCCATCATTTGGTCTACGAGTCTACACAAGCATGCCACAGTAGATCGATACTGATCAGGTACCTACCGATATATATGTAGATGGGAATTGTCCCGGTAATGCCTGCTCGTTTATGCCAATTAAGCTGCCATGATCAATGTTTTGCCCAATCCCTGGGTGGCAGAGGAACGTTGCGAATAATAAAATAAACCTTGGTCCGCCTGAGGTCTAATAACGAACATCCCCCCAATGCAAGCGTTAACCAACCAAATGCGCCCCCCACAGTAAAAAGGTACCCTGGCTACGGTTCCAGCAGTCGCTTGAACTTCTAACATGGTCAAGGCTGGCTGACGGACTTGGGGGTGTTGGATTCCAGCACAGCGCGCGGCACGCACACCACACCCAACCTGCTTGTACTCCAACTCAACTCACTGCTCCTTGGCAAGGCGGGCGGCGGTCGCGCATTGATACTTCAATCCATACTACAGACCGGTCCATCCCACTAATGACAAGACAACGACTAAAGCTTGCTTGCTACTGCTACACGTCCGCCCATGATCTTATCGTCAACCTCGCTCGCCCACCTCCCTCCCACCGCGTCCGCCTCCGTCCTCGTATCTCGTCCTCCAACCAACCCTGGAACGAACCGTAGCCCACTATACTCCCAATAAATCGTATACTCTGTAAGATTTCCATGGGCGAGGGTTCGCCCTTTGCTGCAAGAGAATGGGAGCCCTTTGAGAGGTTGGTTGAGTAAGTCAAAAGTCCCTCTCCCCTCCTCTGCTGGGCCTTTTCTTGCAGTTTGGTTGCACTTTGGCCGCAAAGGAAGCCCCTCCATCTCCCAGTCCTCGTGCCTTCAGCCATGCGTATACTAGGCCTGGCTCTTGCTTCTATTCAAGACAATCTCCACTGCATAGTGGGAGTTGCGCATCGGCTTTTGGCCTGCCCTCTTTGCTGCCCTTTGCCCTTGCTTTGCCTTGCCTGCCTTGTCTTGCCTCGCCTGCCTCGCCTGCCTCGCGCTGCGTCCTTCTCTCCCATGACCGCTTTCCCCAAAGTCGTCCACGACTCCTCCTACGTACAGCTTGGGGTGCTAATTGTGAACAATTCGAGCAGGGGCTGCAAATTTGATTGGGCAATCTAGAATCGTCGTGTCGCTGTCACGACTTCCACCCGACGACTGCACTGTCGCGCGAAGCATGCCACTACGGACCCCATCTCGAATTTAAAACAACAAATGGCGACATCGCGCTTTACCCCCGCCGACCAGCGAGGGAGACAAATGGCTTCCCCACGTCCAAAGACCCGCGGTTAGTCTGGAGCAGTAAACTGGGAGCAACGTTTATGCCATTCGAGGGGCTGCCGAGTTGATTCTATTCTCTTCTCACCGTAGACTGGCATAATCCTGTCTTTCCCAAGTCCCATCGAAGCTCGCTTGCTGACTTGCCTTTTGGTTCGCCCTTGCCTAGACAGCAAAGACACCCTGTGTCGCAATATCCTTATATACGGCCACTGCCGCTATGAAGACCAAGGCTGTGCTTTCAACCACGACCAAAATAAGGGCACCTTGAACTCCCAAGACAGGTACGTAAACTGCTGTCCCGCTTTTAAATGCCAGTGATTGTTCCAAGTTGCGCAGAAGGTCCACGACACATTGCCCATCGCATAACTGTATCTTGAGCATCCATTCCTTAAGGCTGTCCTTATCAATATGTCCGAAGCAGGGAGCCGTGACACAAGTACCAAGGGCCCGGCCATATGCATATCTCCTGGGCCGTCTCCTCGCACTTTGCAACTAGATGAGGAGGAGTTTCCCTCATTGGACCAAGCTGCCATTGTCCCCCGAAGAAAGCGCTGGCCCAAAGATGGAGGACAGGATGCTCCCAACCTTGAGGCTCCATATACTGTCGATCGTGGACCTGCTCTGGGACAATCTGCCTTAGTTTCTGGCCATGGTACACTTCACCCAATTACTAACACAAAGGCCAACAGTGCTAAAAAGTCGCTCAATGTCGACTCACCTTCTTTCACACCTACGCAACTGCAACCAGGAGCCAAGAAATTCACCTTCTCCTCGCAGGCTGCCAATGCCGCCCCTTTCACCCCCAAGGCGGTGGGCAATAGCTGTAGGTTTGCCCCTAAGTCGCCCAGCAGCAGGATCGGGATACTGATACATAGGGAAGCCACTCCTTCAACCCTCACGCAAGATGCCGAGGGCCCGATCTTCAACCCTGCTGCCATCAGGGAATTTACGCCGCAGACTCCGAATTACGACCTCAACACTGCTACCGCCACCAATGGAACAGCAACGGACTCCTCGAATGTGTATGATCCCTTCTCCATGTCGGCAATAAACCAGAGCATCCCGGCAGCGCAGTTCAACCCTTATGCCGAAGACCCTACCGGCGGGATGGCTGGGGGCGGCACCTCATTCTATCCGGCGCAAGGAGCTTATGCGGCTCCCATCCAACCCCTGCAGTACCATCTTTATGCCCCAGTCGGACCGTACAGGTCGGATCTGAGCAACTACCAGCGCCAAGCACACGATTTCTTCCTGCGCGAAGACATTCGCGAGGAAATGCAGAAGAAGTCCGAGGCGACCAGACAGGTCTTGCCCGGTTCGCAGCTGCCCAGTGTTGCTCATTACCACTCGCTTGTGCCTCTTGACAGCGTTAGGGGCGGCAAGAGCATTTTCGGCGAGTACCTGACGTGGCTGTATAAAGCCGATTCCAAGAAGAACGGCAACATCTACTGCCTCAGGCGGTTACAGGGCGTGCGCTCGATCACCAAGGAGTCTGTCGGCGTCATTGCCCGGTGGAAGCGAGTCAACTGCGGCAACGTTGTTTCAGTCATCGAGTGCTTTACATCAAGGGATTTCAATGACATGTCGTTGATATTTATCCACAACTATCACCCGCTCTCTAGGACATTAGCAGAGCATCACTTCGGCGCAAACAGCCAGGGCCGCTTCGTGCGACCGCCGCCGGTACCCGAAAGCGTTCTTTGGAGCTACATTTGCCAGATGTGCAACGCACTGAAGGCGATCCATGCCGAAAATCTTGCAGCGCGGTGCATCGACCTAAGCAAGGTTATCCTGACCGACAGGAGCCGCATCAGACTGAGCGCGTGCGCAATACAGGATGTGTTGGAGCACGAGACAGCCAGGCCTATTTTGGAGCTCCAACTGGAGGATTTCGTGCAGCTTGGGAGGATGATCCTCAGTATCGGCACCAACACGGCGACCCTACATAACTTGCAGGTATCCATGGCCCAGTTCGGTGGGCTGTACAGCCAGGAGCTTCGCGACAGGGTCGTCTGGCTTCTCACCACACCAGGAACCCCTGAGCAAGCCACTCAGAAGACGGTTCACGAGCTAGCGCGTGGCATCTCTGATCACATTGTGGATAGTTTCGACTCGTGTCTGCATGCCAGCGATGAGATCAACTCCAACCTATACCGCGAGCTGGAAAATGGCAGGATCGCCAGGCTAATGATGAAACTGGGCGCCATCAACGAGCGGCCCGAATTCGAAAACGACCCGTCTTGGTCTGAGAATGGCGAGCGGTACCAGCTCAAGCTATTCCGTGACTACGTCTTCCACCAGGTTGACGCCAACGGCAACCCAGTTGTGGATATGGCCCATATGCTTGGCTGCCTCAACAAGCTGGACGCGGGGAGCGAAGAGCGGGTTTACTTGACCAGCCGCGACCACCAGACAGCATTTGTTGTCACCTACCGGGAGCTCAAGAAACAGGTGGCCAGCGCCTTCAACGAATTGCTCAAACCGAGCCACAGCAAGCAGGCTGGGCCTCGCGGGTATTAATTAGCGCGATCAACGACGAGATAAGGGCGACAAGCGGTTTTCGAAACGAGCCCATGGCAATGAGGAAGATTTACCTCGAAACCAGCGCCCTGGACAAGCGCCTGGGCCGAAAGACACGGGGGAATGAATGAGTGCGGCTTTTGGTCTGCAGAAGCCGTGGCTCGACGAGAGAATTATAGAATACACTTAAGTAAAAATTACTACGATTGGTCAACCGACTAAACCTGCTTTCCCTATCTGTCTGTGCTGCCATGTAACTTGGAAATGTATTCCAATGATACGTACTGGAATAATGACGGTGTAATTCTAAATTATTCCATTCTATTTACGCTTATTCCACTAGGTATATGGTATAATAGCAATCGCGTGGAGTTCCGAGCAGTGCACTAGTTGGATCTCGTATTGAACTCGTGACTGTCGCGACCGGATCGATTACGAAGGCCACTGGTCCATTTTCGGCACCTGGTTATGCGAGCCTTGAAGTTTTCGTATAATACGGTTATACAAGGTTCATTATTCCGCGGTCTAATAGCTGTAGACCTGGGAGTTTCGGTCGTGAGCCCATCGGCGTGCATGATACACGTTGGTTTCCGATGCTTCAAGCCAAGTCTGCGTTGCGGCTATCACGCTGTGACTTTGGATGAGGTGCGTTGATGATGTTCCGTGCCACATTTCCGTCGCCGGCTTTCTCGACAGGGCTATTTGTCATATGCACTACTGTTAGGTCACGGCCGATGGGACGGGCAACTGGCAACGGGGCGATCGGCAGGCTCATCGTTTACCTTGTATTGCAGCGGGAGTCGTGGAGATGAAGAGATCTTGGGAGGACTGGTGCTTACTTCATGTCCTTCCTCCATGCCACACGAGCCGTACATGATCAGCGACGTTTCTCAGCCAGGCTAGTAGAAAACCCCCTCTGGGTAAGCTAGGGGATGTGTAACGGTGGACACTGACCAACAGGGGGACCACGATCCATCTGCTTCGGCGCGCTCGGCAGTGGCGGAAGCAGTCAGCTTATAGGGTTTGGGTCCAATGATACTATCCCCTTCTTCCTCTCTGGATGGTTTCACTACTTCACCAGCGTGAGGGGATGTGCCACATAGGGCGGGAAACTCGATGTGGTAATCGCCATGTCTATTCCATTGCTTTTCAAGTAGAACGGAAGAGCGACGTCAGCGTAACGGGATTGTAGAGATTCGGTCAACTGGCCAAAGTACACCAAAAATGAGCATGGTATTATCATCCTGCTCAGGATGTTGCATGTAATAAAGCTATCGAGGTCCAAGGTGGCACTGGCATAGTACTCACATTCAATAAGGACTGGGTTTATACACAGATCTTATGTCATCGATCCTGTTCGTGTGACTTGGGGGAATGTTCCCTGTAGGAGACTTCTATTGAAGACCAAATATGGTTTACGTGCCCATTCATTACGAGCCCCTATGGAAGAGCCGTAATCCTTCTCCGTACTTAACGGCCGTTGGCTTGGATATAGTTGACAGCTACCAATGGGGCTTAAGCTACTGGAAATACCAGCTGTTGTGTACCATTGTGCACACTGAAGTGGTAGCTCATCATGAAATTGTTTGGCTGGTGTGAGGCAGCTTTGGATGGTGTACCCAAGTCCATCACTTCTTCGAAGTACTGACTTTCTGCTTCGAGTGGCATGTTGTGCCAAAGGAGGGCCATGAGCAAAGTTGTAGCTGATATTAGACATTGGGAAGGTGGTAGTTTTACAACCCTTTTCACCTCTCCGAAGACGTCTACGGGAGAAAATGAGTTCCTCTGGTTATGATTATTACGATTCACCTCGCTGCCTTTGGGGAGTTTGCCAATGTTTCCTTTTCAAATCGAGCATTTGAAGGCTGGGTTACACCCGCGCTGCAACGAGGCCGCTCGTGGAATTCTCGCGCAACCTAATGGTACGTCGTATAGGTCCGTACCTTCTCCGGAACCCCTCAACGTACGTGCTCGTAACAAGGCTTCTCATCGCTGACTCTACTTGGATGCCGTAAGATCTGGCCACGAATAGCAATTACTTCAGATGCTGATAGGGGACTTGAGGGGCGGAGAGACTGGGCCTGGCACATGCGACGAGGCACACAAAGGGGCGCGACTGATCATTTGATGTTGAGTATGGCTGTTTTCTTAGCTACCTTATCTGTAGATCGTATGTTTTCGTACCGACTCTGCATCACCATTTAGAAAATTGGGTATCTATCCGAGTCATACTTTCCGCCCCTTTTCCGAAGACGGTATAAAACCTAACCTCATCGCCACCATCAGCCAGCCATGAGTCTTGGGGGCCAGGGCCTCGTGACGGCCGTACTTTCATCTGACCTGCTGCATGACTGCGCCTTGGGGGCCGGGGGCAGGTCTCGCATAGCCAGAGGCCTGAAATTAAGCCGTGTAAGGAGTGGCTCATTGGCAGAGTTTTATGGCCCAATATAGCTTGATCCGCGATCTCAGGCCTCTTCAGGCTGAGCAAAGGGGTTCTCGATCTCCTCGCTTCCATCCACCGGGCTGATAACCACAAGTAGTGTACCTCGCGCAACGACAAGACCAAGCGGGCGACTGCTCTCGTTGCCCTCGTCATCTGTGAGAGAATAAGTATGTTAGCCTGCGGGCGAGATGCTGCTGCTGCTGCTGCTGCTGCCAACAAGCAAGGTAGATAAGGGGAAATGGGAATTGGGGTGACGGAGTTCACCCACCTCGAACAACCTCTTGCACTTCGTCGAGCACCAGGTTCATCAAGGCATCGTATCCCTTGAGAGTTCCGGTGCACTCGCGGCCGCCGTTGAACTTGACGGTGATGCGCTTGTCCATGTACTTGCTGAGGTCGAGGATGTTCTCCTTCTTGGGACGCTCGCGCTCCTGGCCGCCCTCAGCACCGCCGCCGTGGCCTCCGCGGCCACCCGCCCCATGTCCGCCGCCACGTCCACCACGTCCACCGCCCCCTCCTCGGCCGCGGTAGCCTCCGCCGCCACGACCGCCGCGCTGGTGGGGTACATCGGCCATGGTGTGTGGTGTGTGTGTATGAGGTTCGTGCGTTTGCGGGTAAGAGGTTATGTTCGGGAGGAGTGTGTTGCGGCTGCGTCTTGCGTCTGTGACACGTAGAAATCAAGCTGCCCGGGCAGAAAAGGGGGACCCCAGCTTCTCGGACGGGTTGGCGCGCTGCCGCAGGTGCGGTGGTGTTGTGTGTGCGTGGTGTGGTTGGCTGGTTTGGGCCTTTCGTTTCCTCTCCTCTCCCAAGCGAAGGTGGGATTTCGCGACAGGGATATTTTTCCGGGTGGCGGCCGGAGGGTACTGCTTGGTCTTTTGGGGGTTCTCGTTTCGGGAGCAAATGGAACGTGATGGTAATAATGACGTTTGGACCGGTCGATGCAGGTAGATTTGTTGTTGGTGCAAGCAGTTGCAGGCGGGATAACGAATTGGACGCCGTGCAGGAAGGGCTAGCAGCTAGAGATGAATTGCGGATGGATGGTGGGGGGAGGCGGTCTTGGTCGGAATTCAGAAGGCGATCGAGATGACTGCGCACTCGTCGATTCGTCCGGTGGCGCGTACTGCGACGGAAATTTTTAGGGATCGAATTGATCAGGTATATATGAGGAGAGGCACACGGATTTTATATTGTCTACGGGTTGGTTCTCACGGCGACCACGTTGCTGTACGGCTTTTTTGCAGCCGGCATGTTAGGTTGTCGGATATTTTGGTGTTGCTCGGAGCTCACCCAGCTCGACTGGTCGCTTCCCAGCGTAGCTAGGCGGGGCAGTTTGGGCCGTCGTCCCCCGCCGCAGCAGTTTACCACGCGAGGCTGAGAACCTCCCAAAAAAGATTCATCATTTAACAGGTCGCTAGAGGCCCCAGCCCAATGACGGGTGGTTGCTGCTGTCCGCCCTTCTAGGTGTGTGTAAACGAAACACGTAATCAGGGGGGAAAAATGATCCATTGGTCACCAGAATCATTCAAGTCCAGGTGATGTTTCTTTATTCCCGGCATTAATACGACCAATATGGGGAGCCCCCAGTTTGCCCACTGCATCCCCGTCCGTCTAATATATGTAGCCAGATGGCCCTCCATGTTGAATCGGGAAACTGTAGATGTGCAGGGCATGTAACCGTATCATTTCGTATGCGACGGGTATGCATCCGTTGTGATAGCGCCATGGATGCGTGTGTGTGTGTGTGCGTCCCTAATGCAGCTGTCTCGTTTGGTGCGGTCTGCAGTGGGTGATAGGCGGCAAAGCAAGCCATGGGTTTTCTGTATGGCTGGGACTGCCGGGAAGTAGGCAGCTTCTAGCTTCTAGAGGATCCGTGCCAGCCAACTATGATGCGCCATACCGGTCCGGACCGCGGTCCGGCGCCCAATCAAAATCCCTCGAACCCCTCGGAAATTGTTTGTATCTGAACCTCGATCATCGGCTTGCTGCCACACCAACGGCAGCAAGCCCCTCCTCGTCTTCGTCCCTCGCTTGCCTGGATCTATCCCAGACAAGAGACGCACAGAGGATACTACTGACCTGATGTCCTCTTCGATCTGATCTGCCAACCGGAGATTGTTGGCGCCATCCGATTTGTTCTTCCCCGGCCCAACTTGCCAGGGATCCAGCAGCACGGCACGTCTCTCCACCATACATGGGCCAAGAAAGTGACGAGTCCAACAAGACAATGGCGGGCAGAGTCTCGAAAAGTAGATAGGGAGGTTGACATGCTTCCAAAAGCTGGGTTGCCCGCAACCCGGTTCTTGGGAGGATCCTCCAGGCCTTTCTCTCGTGGGGCTCGGTCAGCCCAAGCAGTAAAGACGACAACAAGTAAGCGCCGCCGTCCAGTGTAAGCAGGGAGCGGAGCAAGGAGAGAGAAGATGGAGAAGATTACCCAGGAGCCATCTCCGCTCCCCCTCAGGTGGGGGTTGGCGACAATTTCCGCTGCGCTCGATGATATCGGGTACGAGTAGGTGGGATACAGTAGCATTCCCATCATCATATGATGGCCCCGAATTCTACATCAGTCACTACATGCATACACGTACACACGCACACACACGCACATGGCTGATTTCCACGAGGATCGCGATATATACTTGTGTACTAAAGGAGAACGGACCGGGCATGGATGCCAACCCAGGTTCAGTAGTGGAATGGCGGTCTTTGGCAAGCCCCAAGCCCTCCAGCTCATGCCTTGATCGGTGATTTCTTCTTATGTTGTACGACCAGGCCAGCTCAGGACGGGATCTGACGTGACCCCTTGTCAGGGTGACTGGCCTCTCTGGCCTTCCTTTGTTCTTCCTGCTCCTGCGTACCCCAGCCCCGACACCCATGCCCCTCCCTTCTCCAGGCTGTCTCGATAATGTTGGGATGCCGGATTCTTGACTCAGCGCGGGTAGCTAGGCGGCTTGTGAGATGCAAGACTTGTTGGCTCCAGAATCTGGTGCTTTCTACATGAACACCAAAGTGCCATACCTGTCTTTGAAAAGCGGTGTTGTATAAGGTACAATAACGTCTTCCATGGACGTGAAATGCTATGCAGGCAGGCAGGTAGCTGTTATAAGTAGGAAGTAGGTAGGGTAAGTGGGTATGTACATACATATGGAGAAGGGAGGGAGCTTGGGCCTGCTCCAGTGACAGGCAGACGCTGACACCAGAAGCTGCCACTAGAGCCGGCCAGTGGACTTGGCAATCCGCTCAATTTTGAGGTGCATGTAATGTACATCCGTCAAATCCAACAGCAGCCGACCTGCTTTGGACCTGACAGATCGAGCGAGGAACTTGGGAGGCAAGTAAGTTCCTCCATTTATTAGATGCAGCCAGGTACCGCGACATTTGCCCACCCCCTACCAGCGGCTGCTCTTCCAACCCACCTCGAATCACTTTTAGTGTGGCAGCAAGAACGCGCCGTCCTTCGTTTAACTTCTCCAAGTCCTCTTTCAAGGTTGCCTGTCTGTTTTTGTTCTGTTCTGTTGCCAGCGAGCGGCTGCTTCTTAAAGTGATATTTCCACTCTTCTTCACCCACCCCAGTCCCGTCCAGTCTTCCCCGGATGCATCCTTCCTCAGGAGCCTGATACCGAACCTACCTACCTGATCGATCGCCCGATATCTTGTACTCGTCGCCAAATCCCCAAGTTTCGAGGTAGCCATACAGCAGCAGCAAGGAGCCCTGATCTTTTCCACCCGTTACACTCGCTGTCCAGATCGATCGGCGCTCCGTCGGGCTCTCTCTCCACTCGGCTCGCCAACCGTACATCCGGCCTCATCTGCCAAATCTCGGAGCAGCTAATCGGCTTCCTGAAATTCCCGCCCTGCGCCCTGAAACCTTCGTGCGCTTGCTGGCCTGCTGTTGGCGGCCAACCCTCGTCGCATTCCGTCCCCGGGCACAAGCAAGTCACTGTCGCTTACTTGGCTTGCCGTTTGCCCACCCTCCATGGCGCCCAATTCCGACTCCGAGCCGCACAAGAGGAAACGCAATGATGATGACGCTGGCCAAGGTGCCCACTCCGACCGCATCCCACAACCTCCGCCGCCTCAGCTAGGTACGTCCGTGTGTATGTGTGTCTGTGTGTGCGTGCGTGCGCGCGCGCCCGCCGACCTGCGCGTGGTGCCTGCGCGCCTGACTAAAACCCCGCCATCACGAGTCTTTAATGACGACCCCGTGTGCGCGCTTAATTCGATTGGCCTGTCCCGGCAGCCACGGCGTGTCACTAATCCGCCTGCAACCTCCACTCGCTCGTGCTGACTTAACTTGTTCAAAGGCAATGCGGCGCAAATCAGCTACATCTCGAGGGCCAATGCTACGCGCCTCAAGCTGATCCATGGCGATGGAGACACCTTTTCCGATGTCTTGACCCTCATAAGTGAATACGAAGGTTTGTGGCGCTGCTCTCGCGGGTCTCGCTCATTCTCTCTTCGATGGCATTATTGACCCTTTGCTCAGGCGTGCTCAATCGACATGAGAGTCTCGCATCCAACCTGGGGGCCAAGCTCACCGGGCCACGCTTGCTCAAGGCAATGGAAGGCGTATTCGAAGGAACAATCACCACCAGTCCTCCCCAAACGGCATTTACCCCGGACCCTGTCACGTGGCTGGATATAGTCGAGTTCGCCAAGTCAAACCCCTCGGAGTTCGTATTGACGCCGACGCACGCAGGGCCCCGGGCCTGCCAGTTCCGCCTCAAGGGGGTTGCCGTCGAAATATCCGAGGATGACTGGCGTCTGATAGTGTCGGGTGCTTTGGACAGGTTCAGGATGGTACCTGCCCAGCCCCTCGAGGAGGACGAGAATGTGGAATTTGCTACGCTCGAGATCTTGGAGCAGCGCCTGCAGATGCTGACCAGAAAAGCCGATGAGGTCGCGCGCAGGGCGCGGCAACTCAACTACCAATTGAGTGGACGCAAGGCCGCCATCAACGGGAGGCGCTCGCCGCAAACCTCGGCTACGGGATTCCAGGCGGTGAACCACATAGCTCGCGCTTCCGCCGCACCGGCACCGGGTTATGATCTCAACGCGGACCTGCTACAACAATACCTGGCCATGGCCCCCATCCAGCCGAACAATATGAACAACCCGTTGAACAACCACCGGGTGTCGTCTGTTGGCTCTGTACCGCCTACGCCGGGAACATTGGCCACTGCTTCGTCCACACCTCGCATTTCTGCACCGCAACCTCCGCCCATGAGTAGTAGCCGGCCGTCTCCTGGCTATCACTCGGAACCACTTACGCGGGATGTGGATGAGGAACATAGAGCGCTTGTTACAGCCAGAATAGACAAGCTCGGACGCGGGGATCCCATCAACCCGCCTTGTGATCGATGCCGACGCCTGAAGACGCCATGCCTCAAGAACCAGACAGCCTGCCAGGGCTGCACCAAGAAGCATGCAAGGTGCGTGTGGAAGGGCATAACTGACGACGAGGTTGCACGGCTCAAGGGGAACATAGCAATGGCATCGAGCAAGGCGACGAAGGCCGGAGAGATTCGGCTCCTTCACTCGCCAATCACAACCACACACATGAGACCTCTCGTCCTTCTACAGAGCATGGCGAAGAGGCTGGGCTGAAAGCGAATCGCATTGCTATAGGTCGCCATGTTGACGACATATGGAGGAAAGGCCCTAGGGACCCGCGCCTCCAGTCTATGGATATCGATATTGACCCCCGGGACACAACAACGCCGATGCCGACGGTAGAGACGGAGACAGCATTGCCATCCTCTCAAGCGGCTAGGCCCAGGGAACACGTGATGCTTAGCCATATGGCATCTGCCGCTTCAGCAGCTGCCGAGGCCGTCGCCGCATCTCGTGGCGTCCCGCACGGCTCCTAGTCGGGGCCGCGCGGCTTGTTGGAGCTTCGACGTTCGTTCGAGCACCCGTTGCCCAAGTAAATCATTGAGTGTGAGCGACACTGGATGGGATAACCGAGTATAATTACGTCGATATTCTGTTGTGTTCAATTTATCAGCCAGGGAGGGAATGATGTGTGTACATAGTTCGCCATGAGCAAAACGTTAGCTACGAGCAAGGGGATGCGCCCTGACAGCGATGATTCGAGTATATTTCATTGATCGTGTTCGAGCCCTTCTTCTATGAGCATGTTGTCGATTTGTGAGGCATGTCCTAATGTCAACTGTTCCCAACATCCCATAGCCACGTATTCCGTGGCAAGCTAGCTTGTAGTGCTTGGCTTGACAAGACGTATGATACGACCCCTTGCCAGTGACCCTACCGGGTTTGCTCTGCAGGTCTATCAAGGTGGCAACAACTGGGAAGCTTGGGTAGAAACGGCGACACGGTCGCCGCGTGAAACCAAGTACTGCCTGCCTGTTGAGTCAAGGCCACTGGGCGATTATTGGCTCCCTGCATCCAGCAAGGGACACGGGACGTTTGGCAGTGGCATGATATGCATTTCTCTCTATATATGCGCATACGATTTCAAAGCTCTACGGATCAGTGATGTGGAATCGGTGCACGACGAGATCAGATTGAATGAATCATTTTAGGTTTCGTTGGCCAGCATAGAAAGCCCTGCGCGCGGACAATACGGAGTGGACTGCACAACAACGCCCTGTCGGTTGCTCATCGATCGTTCTAGCCCGTTGCGATGGAGGCTCGTCGGACTTTTCTATGACTTCTTGATATTCGAGAATAGATCCCTTGCTCGTGTCTGATCGGTCGCTGTAGGTAATACAGTCTTTCCTGTGCTGTCTTGGCTTGTTCGATGACCTTGATGACCTTCTTGATATAAGCTGCAACAGTATTTATCATGTACCTCCTTGGGGATTGGTTCCCAAACCTGCAGGATTCCCGGTATCATCGTGGCCTTCTTGGAGTTTGGACGTGGATCATCCAATATCGGCCCCAGGAGCTCCTCTGAAAGCTCGAACTCCGGGCACCCTTTCCGTTCGAAGCGGCTATTGGCATGTCATGACAGCGGCACTGATCTCGATCGGCCGGCTCGGTCGTCTGTAGATCCTTGGAGTCGTTCGTACTTGCAAGACAACCCATATTGACAAGGCGGCCAGGCTCAACCGTTGGGTTTGCAAGAAACTGTTTCCAGGTCTACAGCAAATCGGTATTCGACCAAACCCGGAGACGGCCCTGAAGCTTTTCTTTTCTTTTCTTTTCTTTTCTTTTCTTTTCCCCCCTCTTTTTTAACACTTGGACGGGAATTTGTCGATCTATGAAGAGCACTTCAACGGTCCGCTCTGCTTTCGGTTGAGCCATTACCGAGCTCATCTGTCCCGAGCGTTTCCGGCCTCATGACACTTGTTGGAGACTCTCCCTCCGCGGATGACGTATCATGGGAACCAAAACAATATAAGCTGGCAGCTTCCACTGCTGCTGCCGGAGGCGCCGGGCAAGCAGGTGTGTGTTGCCATAGGTGAGAGTCCGCTCCGCCATCCCAGCTCCCTCATTCGTTAGCCATATTAGGATGGCGAGCCCTCCCACTCCAACATGCTTCTCACATGGGATGAGTAGGGATGATTAAGCATGCAGCAACCCTCAAGAAAGCTTCCCCGTAACTATCACAATATCGTAACCCGTAAGACGAGGAAGCCAATCGAGAATAGACTGTAGGCCAGATCAGATAACCAAGGCCCATGCCATCACTTTATGCCTCTGGTTATATCACGACGCTGAGGAACAAAAAAGGTGACGGTAGATGTGTGACAGTGTCACAAGTTGTATTGATATCATGGGGTATAGTGTCACGATTTCTGTAACGTTCATCCACGCACCGAGAGCCCAAATCGTCCCCAGAAGCTCTGTCTCTCCACATCCCAACAGAATAAATCGCTCTAGCCCCAGTCACTCAAAGGGTCTCGGAAAAAAATATCTCCCGTTCTTTTCTCAGGTGATCCGACAATGCCCTTTCCATGCTGAACCCGGTCCGGCCATCGCTGCCCCCCAGTGTGCTCATTCCATGCTAAAGTTTATGTACCTTTGGTAAACAGTGAAAAGGAAAGGTTGAGAAAAGAGAGAAGGGAAACAGTGTAGCTGCCGAATGCTAGTATAGCCACCACTATCTCCGCGCGAGAGAGGGATAAAGATGCCTCGTTCGTCTAATCGTGTGCGCCACGCCAGACCATGCCATGCTCGTCAAGCCGAAATCCAAACACCATAGTAGGCCATCAACGAGGGGCCAAAAAGGGGCAAAAGGTATCAAAAGGGGGTATTCAACTGAACTCATTGTGAAACAATGCCATTCGTCGCCTGATAAATCATGTCAAAGGTTGCAACTCCCGCCAGGCTCTCCGGCATCCGGATTCAATAGAGCCAATCATGTGAGACAAAAGAAATAACGGCCCTGGCAAAGGTATGCCAGAGCCGTGGGTTTGTACGCTAGGTTGTATGTGCAAGAAGAAGATGAGCGTGCCGGAACTCATAAGGGGGTATCTTTGTGCGTATTGTGGCCAAAGGCTGGACTGGTCTTGATGTGCGGTGCACCGAGAAATGCAAGCAGCACCTTAGAACCCAGTGTTGCCAATGGAGCCGAGTGGGGCGCCGAAGTTTCGAGTGCTTTTCAGCTTCAGGGGGATATCTGAGGGTTCGTCATCGCCCAAAGTGTTCGAGTCACTGCCTCCTTCCGCTGGTACATTTTCGGACTGCTCGCGCTGAGCCGGTCCTTCAGGTTCCCCCATGTTCCCTTTAAGGACAGTCGGGGTTGCGTCATTGGAGTTGATCGAGTCATTCAGTTTGTCCTCGAGACGCTGGAGGAAGATCTCGTCCTTAGCTGGCATGTTCCTAAGCATCAAGGGCCCGGCCAGTGGGCGGTCATCGTCACTGGGCTCGAAAAGTTGGCGGTCCTCCTCCTCCTCATCCAAGTCGTACCCGTTCTGGTGGATGTCGTTTGCAGGCGGTTGAGGGGCGCCGGGGAACTCGAAATGCGCAACTCCGGAAGATTCTTGTACCGGGGTAGCAGCACCGGAGCTATCGGCAGTGTTGGGAACTATGGTAGACGCGGCTGTTGAAAGAAGAGAGATGGAGTGGTTTGGGGTGTGGCCAGCGTGCATCGTGAGGCGTGCCTGCTCCGGTGCTCGCAGAGTCTTCTGGGTAACCTCGGCTGGTGATGTCTTGGACTTGCCGCCAGCTGGTGAATCCGAGTTGGAATCCGTCGGCGACTCCTTCCTGGAACTGCTTCCGTCGGTGAAAGTGGCCTTCTTGACAGCTGGCATCTTCAGGGGAATGCCTTCCAGTTGTGGGTGAATCTCCTGGATGTCAATGGAGGGGATATGCTCCTGGTTAGGGGTCCCCGAACCACCAGATCCGTTTTGCGGGGACATACTCTGCAAACGGGGATCCAGAGGCACGAAAGGGTCGGAGGCAGGCATGGTGCGACCCGAAGGGACGGAACCCGGAGAGACTGCCGGCGAGAATGACTGGAATTTGACTGCCGCGATCTCGCCACTTGAAGGGCTGCCGACTTTCTCTGAAGACTCAGAACCTCCACCCCTGATGTCTGGCACTGGCTCGCTTTGGCCCGTGCCCTGTTGGTCCAATCGATGCCGAAGTTCTTGGTTTTCTTGTTCTAGTTGCCAGACTCTGTTTTTATACTGCGCCTCCGTCTCGGCCCAGACTAACCGCTCTTCGTCCATGATGGCACGCTCTTCCTTATATATTTCCTCAGCTCGCCCTCGATTGGCTTCGAGGTGTGCGCGCTCAGCCTCCCAGTTTTCCAGCAACCTCCGGTTCTGTAGGGTGACGCGACGTAGCTGTAGAGCTATATGTTCCGGAGAAGAGAGGCCGTCGAAGGGAGTAAGCGATGGCGAGACAAGCCCAGAGCCAGTTCCGGAAATCTGGCTACGGGCTGGGCTCATAGCACTCCTGTCTTGGGTGCCGGAGGAGCTACGGTGGGGAGAGAGATAACGCTCTTGATGATGCTGGGGATAGTTTTGGCGAGGTTGTTGTTCGGATGGCCGTGGCTGGCGTTGCTGGGGGTGGGAAGTAGGTAACTGCGAGGGGACGCCACCAGTGCCGTTAGTTGCCGTTAGGAACGAGCGATGGTGGGCTTGGGACACAAGCTGGTGGGATTCGTCAAAGTACGATGTCTGGCTAAGGGAACGCGGCAATGCCAATGGCGAGATAACCGAGTATGGCGAGACACCGTTGGCCTGTTTCGCATATGAAAGAGGATATTCATTGGGGTCGGATATGGCGCCCGACGGCAGGAAGGAGTCCAGTGGTAACCTCGACATTGTGAGCGTCATTTGTGGCAGTTGCGACGAAGGGTTCGCCGCACAACACCGAAAAATAAAACAGCGGGCCCCCAGGTAGTTGATTAGATGGCGAGGTGTTGTTGATAGTTTCCTGTTCCTAGATTTCCCGCGGCACGGGAAGGATAATCGAGGCAGGAAGGACTGTGAGGTTCCGAGCTCTTTGTACGAACCAAGGCCGGGTCGGACTTGGGAGGGTTAGAGTTTCGGGAGGGCAGGCGCGCCTTGACAGGTGATTTTGTTGGCACGAGTGACGGAGGATGGATGGGTTGTGCGGGTGCGTTGCGTTGCGTTGCGTCAGGTTCGCTGTGCGCTTTCTTTCATGTGCCAGTACCCAGGGTAGTACGGGAATAGCCGTCTCTTCTGCCAGGAACCAGGAGTATCGGCAAAGCTGTGTGGTGTAACTCGGCGACGGAAGCTGCAGCGAAGATCGGGTAGGGTGCTGTCAACCTGTGACATGCGACCAGGTCGGGTCAAGTATATTAGACGAGGAGGGCACAGCAGGGAGGGAATTGGCGTCTCTCGGCTATGGAAGTATTGGAAGGTTGATTGTGATTGGTATGATTCAGTGTCGGTAGGTCGTCTCATCCGCTTGCCTAGCTAGCGCAGCGGGCTACTTGGAATATAGCAGTAGCTTGTGAGAGTTGGGTAGCAGCGGGAAGAGAGGGAGAGAGAAAAAGAAGAGATCAATTGATGAATCTTCAATCTTGCCTGTAGCTGTAGCAGCAGAAGGACGGGGGAGTTGGCTCATAGATCAATGATCCACGCGTAGCATCCATCCATGAATTCCGACCTACTAAAAGCAAGGTACCTACCAAGCAGGTCAGGATGTCAGGCTTGGGGTGTGAGTGAGATCAGGTACTAGCTAGCGGTAGGGTTGGTAATATTGACTGATCTGCTGTCCGTACATCATGTATTCAATCAAAAGTGGATTGATTTGACATCTGGGACCTCCAGGCGGGAAAACAGGGTCCCCTCCTCGCCCAGTCACCCTCGTCACCCCCCTCGCGGGCCCTCCCCAGCAGAGAACCCAGCAGAACCCAGTACTTTTCCCCTTCCCGGCTCCCGCTAAACGCAGCTGTTCCTCACCCAAATTGGGAACATGCGGCACAGTAACACGTCCATCTGCACACCCTCGCATCCACTTTGGGCCCTGCTGGAGGGTATCCTGAATGTACTTCTGTGCCTAAGCTCTGCGCCGAGAAATACCTTGACGCTACTTCAGGCAACCGGGCATCCGCCACGTTGCTTAATTGCCCTACCCCAAGTTTGTCGTTTGCCAATGGTGGACTGGAGCCGGGAAGTTTTGAGATCAATATACTGCAACCTTAGCTACATACTGACCTCCATAAAACCCTCGCCCTCAGCTCCAAACTTATGGCGTACCGGTGACCGGCTCTGTTATGAGCATGGTGGTTGGTTGGACAGGAAGCAGGTCCAGTAGGCAGGTCGACAACTGAAAGGGACCATTTCGGCAGACAGCTGCCCTAGGCGTTTCGACATGTCTCAAGGCTGCGTGGGCGGGCTATAATTGAATCCATGATACTACTATGGATCAAATCGAAGTAGGTGTGTGCGTGTGTCGGTCGGTACCTGAAATGGCGGTTTCCCGTCAGTTTGCTTGTCGTTCTTGCTGACCACACAACGTTGACCAGGCGGTATGCGCCCTCCTCTACCCAGCCAAGCCAGCCAGCCACTTGCAAGCTGCCAGCTTGCTAGCGAGTGAGCGAGCAGACGTCCGGATGAGCCACGGCCTTCCTCTTCTCTTGTTGCTTTGCTGCGCTGCGCTGACGCCCAACTTATCATAGGTAATCATAGACCCTTCCTTGCCTTTCCTTTTTCAGTCCTTGATTAATTGCGTGCGTGGCCGTCTTATCCACCACTGGCCTGTTCGCATTCATGCGTGTCTTTTTATCTTGAGAAGATACCATGTTACATCTGACTGCACACAATTAGACATGCATAACAGTCCAGATCTGACAAACTGACAAACAAAGCGAGCAAGTGCAAGTATGTAGGACTGTTTCGCACAGGGACGGCCCGCGGGTTCACCAGCGACGTTCCCGGTCTTGGGTCTTGGATCTTGGGTGACGCGAGACTGGTTTGAGGCCGGGCCAAGGGACTTCTGAAGGGACCCCCCCAATTAGACACATCCCGTTTGGGGTCAACTGTCCCTCCATTCCCCTTTCTCTTCCCCGCGGATCCTCGTCCATTTCCCAATTGGTTTGCTGTGCGCCGAAGGGAAGTCTGAAGTGTGCCCCGGGCCTCAAACCCGATGACTTGGGTGGCATGCTGATTTGATCATTGAGGCCTTCCTGATCCGGCCACAGTTTTAGTCATCGCCTCGTCGCGGGTCACGGGCGACTACGATGCGTTTCTGGTCATCCTTACCTACCTCAGCCGACTAGCGAACAGATTGTCAGGGTCCTATGCGGTCCAAGGACCCTGGGCGCATGTCCCTTGCGCTCAAGGTGCAACACTCTCAGCTCTCTCTCTTCTCTCTCGATTATTAACAGGCTGCGAGGTCGTGGGGTCCTTCAGCAATCTTGGCCCCCAATCCTACCAATGAGTCTCGATATTCTTTTCGATGCTTATTAGATTACCACGATTACCTACAGTCAACTCACATGAGGCTCTTCGTTTTCCCTGCCCATTTTTACTTTTCGCATGGTCCAAGTAGAGACCCCCGTTCTGAAGCCCGCCCACATACGGAGTAACAGCTCCCTGGCATGAAAATCGGAGTCGGGTGCGGTGCGCCAAGTCCCTCTCTTCTCTCACTCTCACTCGGCGCTACTTCGCTGGCTTCGTGGAGCGCGGAGAGTCGAATCAACCCACGCCACAAGGCCGGCAACGCGTTGACTCGCAGTTTGCCACGTGAAACATCACTTCCCGAAGGCCAAAGGGCGGAGTTGGAGAGTTGGAGAGTTGGAGAATTGAGTCAACCACTGCTCCGTCTTTTCCGCGAATGATTCTACACAGGTGGGCAGAGCGATCAGATCCCCGTCCCAAAATATATTATGGGATGGGCATCGCCTTCTTTCCGCTGCCACATCCAGGGGCGAGTATGCCGTTCCGGTCCCGACTCATTTGACTGGGCGGGAACGGCCGGTCGAAACATGGGATTTTCAGATTTGCAATACCTAGTCGCCCAACCCCGCATGTGCACAGTGGAGAGAGAGAGAGAGAAAGAGCCTTGTTTTTTCCCCCCGTTGCCCCCAATCCACATTCTGAATCTCACGATATTTCCGGGATTGAGGATACATACTGCTACTGCTACAAATGAGGTGGCTGGCTTCCCCTCGCTTCCGTAGGAGTATGTGCCAGGGTGCGATAAATTTCGCGACAAGAGAAGAAAAAAAATTCTTGTGCAGGTGATGTGTTGGCATACTCTGTATCCACCTTGCTTGGCCAGCCCAGCCCAGGCTAGGTATGTAGTTTCCAAGCTCACCGCAATGCTTTGGTTCGGTCAGGCTTCGTCCCCCGAGCGAATCCCCACTTTGTGATCTGCCCTCCTCACATTCCAGATGGATCTCCCTCGGGCAAGCAGCATGTATGTACCTCTCGGGCGCGCTCTCTCCATACACAGCGTTGGGTTTCACCGTATTAAGCCCGGGCGGAAAGAACGGTGAACGCGCTATCTGCCATAGCGTCGCGACAGATCGCCGAGTTAGCTGCGTACATAGGAGAGAGTCTGGCAATCTGGCAATGCCATTCTTCTCACTGGCGCCCGTCGCTGGCCGTTGTTGAGAAGGACCGAGTGTGCAAATTGTCGGTGCTATCGCGGGGCCCCGCATCTTCTAGCTCGCTTCTAGAAGTTACTTATCGTGACTACAGGGGCAATGGTGTTCGCCAGTTCGTCCTCCCGACGGTCGTGGGCAAGCGCGTGGTAGTCCGTAAAATTCAGGCAAGAAAGGCTCATGGGGGTCCAAGACTTCGGTGTAAACAAAGGGGGGGTGTATGTTCGGCATGCGAGAGTCGTCAGATGACTACCTGGCCATGCTGGGTTCGTTTAAGACCGGCGCTGCCCGATCTATCGCGTAGGAATACTCCCTACCATCATCCTGCGACTCCATGGGACGACGAGAAGGCCACTGCCAGGGAACCAGTAGCGCAACGTAAGATTAACACCTTGCTGCTACCGCTATTTCCCCGTCCTCCAACGCTGTTGGGGGTCCAAGTTAGTCCATGAATTCGGGCCTGAGCTTGAGCTTGTCGAGGCTGCCGTGGTTTGAACCAAGCCTCACACTGCAAAGGGCGACTACCTCGGCGACTTGTTTAGGGGTGCCGTACATCGGATTACTGACGATAATCAAGTTGCCTTCCTACTAAGCGAGGAATTGGGAGACCCGCAACACCTTGTGACCTGTGAGTTAGTGTTTTGTCCATGCCTCTATAGGTCGGGACAACCTCACCGCTTATAGCTCCACGGATGAGTGAACAACAACTGTTTATAGTTGACGATACCGCCTCGACGGGCAGTAGCCGTGTTTGGGGCGGCAATTTATTCACATCCCACGAACGGGAAGAGCGATGATTCCACCTCAGCTTGTTCGATCGTGTGTGAGCCGGACAGTTGATAAGCGTCCCCCAGATTGCCACTTTCACTTCTCGTGGCAGCAGGTATGAGGAGTCGTAACTCAGTCTCCGGCTCCTCCTGACAGCTTGGGCCCGGCGCCACGGGTTAATGGCATCTCGCCGGCGACTTGAAAGAACCTCTGGGCTGAAATTGCGCTCCTCGCCCCCTGGATTGGCTCAAGAGAAACAAACCAGGCAGATGTTTAGAACACTGCCCCTCGATGAAAAGCTACTCAAGATACTAGCACCAGCGAGACACACTGGCGGACTAGACAAGTCCACCTTGTCTTGAGATAACCCCGGATCTTCAGCGACGAAATTGTGTTAACCCTGAGGCAAGGACACCAACTAACTGTGGTAGTGCTCGTTAGCCTCGTATATACTCATCTCCATGCACCATGTGCTACGGTGCACACTCCTTATCTGTCCTGGCATCCCGGGGTGCGGGTATTGTGTGTATGTAGTGCCTGGTAGCTCGGGACATGAACAACCTCCGCCGCCGTCGAAGCCAGTGATGGCTATGCCGATTTTATCAATGAAGGTGGCATTCAGACCAAGCTCAACAGATTGGCAATGTGCAGTGAGCAACAATTTCCGTACTGCCCAGTTCCTACTTGTACACATCAGGAACTAGCTCGGTCGGCTTCCCTGTGTGCTCGTCGCAACACCTGGTGGGAACTCCGTCTGGCGAGCCCTTCGACGCTCAGTAGATGGTCGATCCTGCGAATGACATCCTTCTTGGACCTCGTACAAGTGACATAGAAGCCGTGGAGGTTTGTTCAACTTCGGAAGAGCGACTTTCATGCCCTTTCGACATCCACAACCGAGCGAAATATGAATAGTTCAGCATATGCCATCCAGTTGTGGTCTTGTACTTTAGCAGCCTATGGTACATTCGCCTTGTTGGGATGCTAAGAAGATTTTGGACAACCCCTAGTTATCCAACCACCGCCAAACGGTACCGACGAGCATAGAGACCCGGCCCTGGCGAATTTTGGTTTGAGTGAGCTACGGTAGGGACTGAGAAGGGTGCTTTCGTTGCACAGGTATCTCTGGCCGAATGACTACTCCTGCTGGGTGCGCTAAACAACGTCTGCCGCGTCAACCTACAGACATAGCTAGCCCGCTTGATTGCCGACCGCAGTACAGCGCGTGAGAGTACAGAAACCAGGAGGGAGTTGGTGGCTCTCTCTACCACAGCCAAAGACCCCCCTCCGCGGGCAGGTTGGGTCCAGGATGCCGAGTTGCGGCTCGTCGATGTCGGAGAGGAACACTTGACGGGCACGAAGATCATCGAGGTGAAAAGAAGCCGGCACACTATCGTCCGAGCCTTGGCCAACATGTTCACACTGGAGCCCGAGGCTGGGCCGATGATCTGTGAGTTCCTCCGCAGGAACAATGCGCTGTATCAGCACTACGCCATGGCCGTGTTCGCGTTGAGCTTCGGTCATCTGGCCAAAGGGATCATGGATGATGGAAAGGGTGAAAGCAAAGGGATGTAATTGGATGCCCAGACACCGATTTCTCGCAGTCCCGATGGCGATGAGACGGGGCCGGGACATCTGTGGTCAACCCATCTCCCCAACCGGGCTCGTCCACTCCGACGAGATATACCAGAGTTTCCGAGGTCCCATTCCGAATAGCAACACCGTATGCACGGTGCCGTAAGAAATGGATCACCAGGATAACTCATTGGACAAGCTAAGTTGCGTCTACGCATGTCTCATCAACCACGCCTACGCGTTCTTTGGATAAAGGCCAGGCAGGTGTTTCGACGACATGGGTTTTGTGTATTGGCCGTGTCCCTGACGGCGTTGAGTATGAGATATAACACATCGTTCAGCAAGCGAGGGTGGACTAGGCTTTACTCCAATCTCCATGTAGGCCTGACTTCATAACGAGCCTTGTATGGGGTAGAGGCTGTTTTCAGATGATACCCTCCTGTGCCAGAGCCGATGCGCCATGGGCTGATAGGACTGATGGCTCATGGAGCTTGCCTGGGCCCTCACCCTCTTTGTTATCGGGACAAACATCGAACCAAGACAACTTCGAGAACCCCCGCTCTCGGGGCATTATAGTTTTGAGCTATCATAACAGTGAAAATGGTAAAGACCAGAAAGCCCGTATGTTAACCTCTTACCCGTCCAGATCAGGGGGCAGTGAGCAGTTGTCTTGATCTCGGCGCCTTATCAGTGGTGCACAAAGGCACATCCACGGCGCGCAAGCATTCAGAAGGAGGCATCCAGTATAAATACAGTCTAACGACGTACCATGCTTGGAATAGCATCACTGGTCTTTGCGCGGAGGTAGGAAGCTTGGGGAGGAGGACGATCAACACATTCATGTGGCAATCAGCTCTGTAAGGAGACCTTAGGAAACCGACACTGGAACAGTTGTTGCTGTCTTGTACATGATCCTGAAATAACGGATCACCAGTAGTCGCATGTTCAGCCACAAATACATGTTATTGCCGACTCACACCCAAGTGGTGGGTACCGGTATATCGATAGGACATCCTCTTTGGTTACCGATTACACTGCGAATGCCGAGGCTGATGGCTTTGGGCATACAATTTGATAAACACCGCGATGGCGAGGGAGGCAGAACAGGCAATTGGTCCGTCCATGTGCCAGGGAGACGAGGTCTGAGGGTATTGATGGCTTGGGATACCCAGCGGTTCCCTTGACTGACGTGATGAAAAAGTGCCTCCTGCCAGTGGAAGACCGAAGTGAGGCTTCGCTTAGACTCAATCCGCACCAGCTGTAGAGGAGCCACAGCTCAATACTAAATTGATTCTGGTGGAATCTGTAAACTGCATACATGTCGAAATGCAGAGGATATCTGAGGAGTGTCTAAGGAACCTGCAACACATGATTCCGCTGTAGGAGAATGGTTGGACATTGGATTTCAATATATGAACGCGTCCTGTACATGTTGTTCTGCCATGCTTCCGAGCCCCCATCATACAGGCACCTGTATCAACGTCGAAATAGGGGCGCTACCCGGTCTACGCACACACATCTACTTGGAGCAATCCCGTATAATGACGTTTCTAGTATTTACCATGGGACAGCGAAGATTGGTTCTGTTGGGACAAGGCTCTGATCCTAGCAACTGCCGGCCACCCCCTCCTCGACCCCGAGTCTCGCCATTACTCGAGCTGTGCATGCCCAACAGTTAGTTGCATGCATGCCACAATTGAAGACCACGGAGTGACGTTTCGAGATAAGCAATGTCTCATCAGCTCAAAGGAGTGAGGGAGAGAGGGAGAGAGGGAGACAGAGAGAGGCTACACACAGTTCTGCACATTGTACACGGACCCTGATACTATATCCCTGACAAGCGCAGCAACGCTGACCATGCAGCACAGTAAGACACACCCGGCCGACCCGGTAAGCGCTCGCGTATTGTAGACAGTGGTGCCCTTTCCTGATCACCAGCATCGGAAGATGGCCAGCAAGTAACATCGTCGCGCGCGCCCATCGGCTCTAAGCCAGCCAGCCAGCCAGCCTGCTCGCATTTACCACGGCATAGAAAGTACTTCCCCGTATACACGACAAGAAGGCATCATGCTCCCCGAAACCCAACTTCAGTTTCGTTGGGGAGGGCATGAACTTGTCATATGCGGCAGTAGCTTCGTTTCCGTGGATGCGATGCGGCTCTTCCCCTCCCCCATGATTTGGCATGCTATGCAGCGTGACTCGTCTTACCTCGCCCAAGGCCTGTCGGAACTGACAGTGCACCAGGAGGCATGAACAAAAGCCCAGTCAGTAGTCGCATACGAGACCACGGGATGTTGCCGAGCTCGCCCCTTTTGCTGTCGACCGAGGGCGTCGTTGTTGCTTCGGCACACAGTGTGCCAAATTGGTATGCGGCTTCTTCTTCATCCTTCTATGGGGTTTGGCAGCTGCTCAAGTCAAAGTCACATCGCGGATGGTCAAGCTTTGATCTTCGATACCGGCATTGGCATCCGCAAGGCACCCATGTACAGCGGCGGGGCCTTCCTTCCTTGGCCCAGCTCCTTGGCAGCCCGACTTTCGAAGCTCTGCGTCGAACTTGAGACCGCGTCCAAGTAGATGTCATGTATGTACTTACCCCTTTTCCTAAGTAAGATAGAATCACTTCGCCAACATACGGCTCTCTCACAGGAACCACGCTATGTAGACTAAGCCAGCCCAAGGAGCTGAACCGAAGGATAACACGCACAAGCGTAAGTCACAGTGGAGTGGATGAAGAGGCTTTGCCGTATGAATGAGTGGGTAGAGCACTACAGGGAATTCATCTCTCCCACCGGACTGGACGTGCAGCAGCCGAAGCATAAGGGGAAACCTATATGGGGCAGATGGAGAGAATCGCCCAGAAGGGCAATCTTACCTCGTCCGTGAATATAAACCGCTCTCTTAGGGGCTAACCGGGTCAATGGATGCATCATTGCCTTGCCTTAACCGAAGATCACGCCCACCCAAGTCACGGAGTTTCTCCGCTGCCATAGCGAGTGGGTGGTATATCATTTCTTGCAGCCGGTGTTGCCGCGGATCGTCCGTATCACACAGTAGGGCGCCGCAACGACGGATACGGCGGTATGCAGTTGGCAGTGATGGCTGCGGCTGACGGACTCACGTTCTTACCCATCACGGATGCAGATCATCTCAGCTGCGAAACGGGAGCCCCGAGATGAGAGATCAACTCCACAAGTCTGCAGCAACAACAACAAATGCCATTGCAGACTTGCCGGATTGGCTTTGTGTCCTGGTGTGAAGTGCCTGGTGGGCGGGAGTCTGACACCGATCTGGAAGGAGGACAGGCTGCGTAATCTGCAAGAAAGGCCGGCTGCTCTCGTCAAATCTCTGGGCAGCGATGCAGAGTGCGGAGTTGCGTAACAGACAGCCTGGTGTGGACGCCAAGAAAAGAACACGTCGTCGGTGCGGAAAGTGTAAAAGTCCAGCACACAATGGGCTCGTATGTAGGTAGTCGCGAGGTCGCATTGTACTGCTGTCGCCCCAAATCCCCATCATCCCTTCCCGCGCTCCTGTTGGAAACAGAAACAGAAACAGACAGATGCGCAATCTGTCACCGATCGCTGCGCACAAGGGAGGGCCAGCTGTAAGGGATTCGTCATGCGCCGCTTCACGGTTTGCCCAAGCATTGCTTGGCGAGGTTCCTGCCGTGAAGCCAAGGCGCACATCATTGCTTCTGTACGAGGCTTGGCAGATGTGTTTCGAAGTTCCGGGCAGCCAGTGGACGGCGTTGGGACAAGGAGGGGTGCGAGCGGCGGTATAGGGATGGCCTGCCAAGACGGTGGGAAAGGGAAAGAAGCAGGCACACGCACACACACACGCATACCTAACACATACTTACACACTCACACAGACACACGCCTCAACCGCAGCCTCCTGCTCGTGTGCTTCCGTCCAAGGTAACTCCAATGGCCGAATCCAAGACCGCCAAGGCGGCTCTACTTTATGTTTGTCTTGAAGCTTGAGGAACGCAGGCCGTTGGCTGGCTGGCTGGCTGGCGGCCGGAATCCTGGCGTTCCGTCGATCACCTGCATTTCGTCAACCGCCCAAGGCTTGTAGCCAAAGGGCTTGGCAGGGACGGCAGAGAGGACTCGCTGCGCCATCCACTACCACGTACGTGTACACACGAATGCCGATGATGGAAGACGTCAATCTTTTGCCTCTGCTAAGTCGATCCAGGAAGGAATCGGCGGAAGTCGTGTTCTAGAAAACCCCCGGCCAGTACCCCGGCATTGCTACCTGGTCCTGTCGATTCATGGGCGATGGACGGATGGCAGGGTTTCTCAGCCAAACACATGGTTTGGTGCGACATGACATGCCAAACGGAGGTGTGACGACGGGGAAAGGGCTTCGGTGAGGGTTGATGTCGGCGGCGGCCTCAAAGCTTAGACAGGCCGGGTATTAGTTCCATGACTCGACATGATGTGCTTTCCAGTCAGCCAACCCGGAACAACACATTACTGCTTAATTTCATATCGGCTGGCAAACATCATCGCACAGTAGTATCTGCTGGCTGGCAAGTATCGTGTGCAGATGGGCTACGATTGACCGCTGCTTCTTGGTGCAATTGCTTTTTTTTCCCCCTCCCGCTGCTGTTGCTGAGCTATCCAGACTCCAGAGGAGGGATTATACTCATGCCCGTGCGATTATTGCATACCTAACCTAACCTAAAGGCAGGTGTATTCGATACCTCCAGATGGCCACGGCCAATGAGACCGCCCGCCGACGGTTTCGAGCCATGGTTGCCCAACCCAGTGGGTGCGCTGTCGCTGCACTGTTTCATGGCCGGCCTGCAAGGCGCAGAGATGAAGCAGCAACGGCTAAATTTGGACGACATTGCTGATGCACAAATTGCGGTTGCTGCTCGCGCCTGCTTGGGGAATCTGGCGAATCCCGGGTCTGGGCCTTTTTCGACCTGGAATGAGACGAGACACACTCGCCGATCTTTGTCCTCAGCCAAGAGCCTCCAATTAGGCTCACTGCCTCGCCAAGGCGATTTGCTCGACCGTGATTGATCCTGCCATATCGCTGTAAATGATTGCGAAATACCGTGCAACCGGCGCTGATAGTAGTAGCAATCCCGACTCTGCCAAGACGGCTAGGGACAGCGCGCCCCCTTTGCCTCTCGAGCCCTCCCCCGGAAAATGAATGCGAGTGCGATCACAGCAGCAGCAGCAGCGCGACTGCAACTGCAACAAGACTCGAACTCGTTTGGCCTAATGCACGAGTAGCTCCAACCTGCAGGTCAAGGTCACGAGACCTGCTGCTGAACAACGAGAGGGATCTGAAATGAACGATTTGGGGCAGCTGCAGGGTGAGCGAGCCACACACACACACACGCTCGCTCTTGGAACGTTTCTTTTTGAGCGTACTCCGTACGTGGGGGTCATCTGTACCCAAGAAACTGTACTGACCGACTTGCAAACAAAAAAGACGTCAACTGACTGGCGACTGGCTGCCGAGAAGCAAGAGGCACAGTCACGTACGGCTTACCCGTTTCGTTCGAACCGACACGCGCCGGGCGAATGGAATCTCGTCACTGCCAAGGGCCGTCAGACGAGAGAGTACCGTAGTCAATCAACACCATTTCAAATCGTGAACAGGACAAATAGATAGGACAAGGCAATTATCAAATTGAAAAAGGGGACCAATCCAGTAGTGCTCAGGCCTTCCGTTCTGGTCCATTTCCAGCACGGGGGCCAATGAGGAAGTGCCCTTCCCCGGCGTTGCAATCAAAAGCTAATACTGCCCTGTCATGCAAACCGCTATACTGCTGTATACTTACATAATTGGGCCACTCGAGTCAGGGTCCGTCAGCCTCTGACGACGCAGAACTGTTGAGCCCGAGCAGAGCAGAGCAACAACATACTGTAGAGTCGCATAGAGCATGGAGTTAATTGTCGGTGTGAGCAATCTGTCGCATTATATGCTCCATCGGATTTTTAATTAAGAGACTCACGTATAGACCCTCGCCGGGTCGGCCATGGCAAGATGCGCATGATGTCTATTGTAATTGTAATTCCAGTTGTAGCCGAGGTCGCCTGTCTCGCCTGCTCGCCTCGCTCGGGTCCAATGCCAATCAACCAGACTCGGGTTATCTGTTGTGCGAATTGGGATCCAGATGTTATCTCTAATGTGGACTGCCTACGTACAACTAGTAGGGAGAAATCAGACCGGCAGCGTGGTAATGGTATCATGGCCGGTCCACGGTCCACCAGATCGCAATAGGGAGCTACCCTAGTCATCTCCCCCCTGGTGTGTCGCCTCAGGATCTGGTGTTTGATTGGTATGGCTAGGAGGCCGAAATTACGCTTTCGATACTTGGGAGATCGAGCGCGGCGCTCCAAGACCAGAGAGCCAAGGCGCCCTCTCCCCCTCCCCCAGCTCCGAGGCTCCCCATACATCTGTACATGTACTAATACGTACAGGGCCAAAAATGATGCAATCGCGATGGCCAGCATCAGCGTCGCTTTGCAGCGAGCTCGGGAGCCTGCCCAGATGATGTGCGCTGCCAAACATTGCAAACCTACGAGCGCACCCAAGACCGACTCCTCCCAGGCGCGCGCACAGGGTCGCGACGTTGTATTCTGATTTGACAGAGGCCGAAGGGCCGGCTTCAACGGCCCCCACCCAACCCTTCCGAATGACGCACGACCAGGCCATCCCATCCATGCCATCCATCTTCAGTTGACGCCGACAGGGGGGACCGACTGACTGGGCATCCACAGCATCGTCAGACGGCACCCCGTTTTTCTCCTCTGGCTGTCCACTGCCCGCGAGGAAACATTCGGCAATCGCTAGTACCAGTATGGGCGGAAACGGCCCTGCTAGGTAGTAGGTAGTACTGAAGCATTAATAAGGAGGTTGAGGCAAGTCCGCGGTCTCGCGCCCATGCGACATGCGCGAACCAAGGAGAAGCACAAGAGGAATCAAGTAAATTGTACTGTACGTTCGCTATATGAGCTAATAATAACCTAAGTTTGCTCGTTCCCGTACGCGTAGAGTCACAGAGTACGATCGACGGGTTTCCTCCGGCCTGCCAACACAGGTAGGCATTGCTTCTGGGCATTGTGCGGCATGGGGTCCATCCATGGACTTTGTGTCGTCGGCACTGCCCTCGGCCGGACATTGACAGCAGCAACAAACATTTCGAAACAAATCTCTTGCTCTCCCATTACACACACACACACACACACTCGCGCAGAGCGCAAGCCAAGCCCGACGCACAGATGGAAGGAAAGACAAATTTCTCCTACAATATATGCAGCCTCTGAGGCTAAGTGTAGAAAGGCGTGTCTGCCAAGCCGTGTAAGTGCCCGCCAAGCACCAGTGGCTGTCAATGAAACGGTCTTGGTATCGTCAATACATAGCATGGGCGCTCTTGGACATGTTGATTGCAATTAACACCTTCTTTCCCCAACTCCTCGCCTTGAACCACCAAGACCGGCAATTGCCAGGATCGCCGTCCCGGAGGTCTTGGCGCGCGCGCGCGCTCTGGACAAGAAAAGGAAAGAAGTGGAAGAATGTTGCCAAGGCTGCAATGCAGGAACTGAAAATGGATCGTTGAATTCAACATTGTCTTGATGGTCTTTTTGCTGGCTACGGACACGAGATCCTGTCTCCAAAATAAGTAGGAAGGGCAGGACCGAATACTCGGCATGGATTAACCGGAACAGGGGATAATATATTGCCCATTCCCAGCCCTTCCCTTCCGGTACAACAATCGCGGGCGCATTTCATTCGCCAGGCTTGCGACGTCGATTCCGCCCTTTTTTAGGCCATAGTAACCGTAGGTCGTTGAACAAGGAAAAAGGCAGCATATCCTACATACTGAAAAATCGCTCACCGAAGCCCATTGGAGTGTTGCTCGCACTGTATCCACTGGGAGCTCCATTTAAGATAGGCCTTATATTGCAGCCAGAGCAATTTGCACACCCCGAGTGTTGAGTTGAGGCAGGCAGGCCGGCATTCGGGGTTGACCAGAAGGGTTGGTTGACTACATACCTCTTTTCTTTGCTGTGCTGTATGTATGCGTGCGCGCTCGCCCCAGAGTGAGTTCCTTGGTTCCATAGATTCCTGGGCCAGACTGGGTGTGTTGGGAGATGGTCGATGGCTCAGAAAGTCTTGGCTTGACTCTGACTTTTTGCCAAGCAAATTCCCTCTTGCGGGCCTATCTCGATTCTCCAGTTCTGTCTGTAATGTGTGTATGCCTGGCTGCACCTCTATGTAGTAGTAGTAGGGTGGCATGTATGTGTAGGCGGGCTCTTGCGGCTATGGAGCCCTTTCATGCTGTCAGAAAAATACCGCCGAAACTTTGGCCCTCTCGAGAAACAAGACAAGACAAGCCAAGCCAAGCCAAGCCAGCCTACGAGCCTACCTTCAACTCACAAGCCTCCCCCTGCCCGCGCATCGTCCAAAATAATCTCTTTTCCCGTTGCGGCAAGTCAACCCTTGAAGCGCCGGCCAGCCACTGGCCCCTGCACTTGGGGCCCCAAACTTGGCATCGCGCCCATTCGCTCCCGCTCAATCTGCACACAGTATTAGTACGGCCAGGCCATAACTTTTTTTTTGTGTAACCTCCACATTTGGTCGTGAACCCTTCGCCAGTAAGAGGCCAGCAGACTGGGAGAGTAGAGATGCCGTGTACACAATGCACATAGGTATTGTATACTTCTTGTCCATGTCTTGAAGATCATCCAGAGATATAGAGGGGGACGGAGTGTTCCATCTACAGATGCACTTTGGCTACTGCATACCTACAAGGTACTCTTCCCCATGTCATCCGGCTGGCCGTGTGCCACGTACATCAAGTATGTAGGTATCTATCTGATCTCACATCACATACCGCGTGCCTCACTGCTACCGTAGATTCATGTTATTACATACAGCCATTACATATATCTGGGAATAAAGTGATTTTCCTTCGCTGCTAGGGTTTAACACACTAGACCCTCGCGAGTGCATCTGCAATGGCCCATGTCGTATTTGTGCTGGGCACTCACTCCATCCCACTTACACGCATATGTAACGCTAGTCGACATCGTCCCCGCTTCATCGAAGAAAGACCCCCAGACGAACAAGTTTAGCGCAAGCTCGTCCTGCAGCTCATATTGGCATTGCTCCGAGTAATACCTACTTGCTTACCGAGTATGTACTCGAGGGGGGGCATAGGTATTCGAAGCTTAGTTGGATGGGGGGTGGGTTTTGTGGAAGGAGAAGAGAGTGTCGCAGTCGCGCGCAAGAGAGGAGGAGGAGGAGTGTGTGTTTAGTGTGACGGCGAAGAAGGTGTTCCTATCCTTCTTTTTTCTGTCTCAAGTTTATAACAGCGCCGCTCCCCTCTCGCAAGACATATATAGTCCTGGAGGTGCCTCTTATCTTGTTTCCCCGAGTTCTGATTATTGAGTCTGCCCGTATTGTTTCGCCTTGGCGCGAAGATCTTGGCTCTGGGCATTTATACCAAAGCAGGGCTACACAACAGCGCAACCATTACCTGCTGTTGGTCGTATATGCCCCTCCACGCCTTTTTCCCCCTCTACTCGCGTCTTGGTATCCGGCCCCCCCAGCACCAGCACCAGCCAGCACAGGACAAGGACAGGATTGGACTTACAACACCTTTACCTAAAAGATAGTACCTTGCGTGCACAACCTGCCACCCTCTGACGCTGCACCGAACATTCGAAGAAGAAGCCAAGAAAAGGGGCTTTGCCAACATCACCGGTTCCGCGTGTAATCCCAACTATTATTTCGACGATCTTGCTCAGGCATTGTTTTATTATAATTGCGCGAGTCGTCACTGCTCATCCTCTCGACCCGGATTTACTTGGCACTCGATTCTTCTCACACTTCAAAAAGGGCCCTTCCATCCCCTCGACCGGACTTTTTATTCTCAGATCAGAAGAGTGTGCCTGCCTGCGCCTACTACCTGCTGCTGCTACCACATCGGCAGCCCCGAACCGAACCTTTGGAACGAACGAGACGGACCACGGCGGATTGCCCATCATACATTCTCGATCCATCTCTGCCCTTTCGACAGTGTCGCTGCTACCACACACTACGACTCTCTGCTGCGCTAATACTGCCCGTCAGTTTGCCCCGGGTGATCCATGGTGCAAGCATAAGGTTCCGCCGTCTCGATCCCTCCCACCCTTGATTTGGGGCCTTGCAGGGATTCCCAATTGCGAACTTTTTGGTGTTCGTTCGCCCGCAACCACAACGACTGTCAACTTTGTTGTCATTCTCTCAGATAGGGCCGGCATAGAGTAAAAAAAAAGATCCGGACCTGCCTGAGTAAGACGAAGTTGAGGGGAAATAACCTCTTTGTCGTTTGGCGAAGAACTTGAGGGGGGACTTTTTCTTCTTCTTCTTCTCCTGCTCTTTCTTTCGTTCTAGCCGCCTGCGTCTTCGACCCTTTTCAACCTTGCAGCAGGTGCAGCCGGTCCAATCGGGCCTGTTAGACGGATTTCACGATGGCGACCCCTCGAACCATGGTGGCTACTGCAGCAGCGTCTGCTCCTGTGCAGCAGCACCACCCCTCCCACACACTTACAGCAACCGCAACAACGCCAACGAATAATGGTGCTGGTCCTGGCACTGGTGCGAATGGGACCAGGAGCGCCCCTCCTCCGACGCCGAGAAGCCGAATCTCGTCATCATCAGCTGCCCCAATAGGTATTTCCCCGATTTCACTGTTCCTTGTCTCTGCAATCGCATGTTTGATCTCTTGTTTCCGGGCCCCCCTTGTTGCCCTTGGTTTTGCTTATCTAGCTAGTTACGTAGCAATGCTATGTTGTTATGTATTATTTTCTCTCTCACAGAAAACGATGCACGTTATTAATAATGCATTGAAACCACAGACAATGACGGCCTTTTGACCCCATCGCCCTCCAAGTCTCACTTTACCTGCGATCCTATCCCCATCCTTCAACCGTCCCAGCAAAGCAGCAACAGCAGCAGCCACGCCGGGTTTTCCAGTAATAGCTATCTTGCGTCCAGTCTTTCTTCTTCGCCGCGCCGTTACCCTACAGATCTGACTGGCCCCATCCCCGAAGAGGACGATGAAACCGAGAGCGAATCGGCAAACGAGCCCATCACCCCTGTAAGTGGTCGACAGTCGCGAGAATTCCAGACCCTGTTGGATCTCCCAAACAGCGACCAACCGCCACTGGATACTGAGTTTATTGCTTCCCCGGATCTCGCTGAGGACTCTACTGCCACGCCCACTACTGCCGCGACGATTCCTGGAGACAGCACGGCAGCCCGCGCCATTTCGCCCGCTACTGCTGACGCTACGGTCTTTTCGCAAAAGGCCATTTTCCCGCCAGCTGCACCGGCCTACAGGCGACCGCCGCCCTTAGTAGTGGAAACTGCAGCAACCCCACCACGGGCGCCACAGCGCCAGGACTTAAGCAGCAGTGCAACCGACGCTGGGTCTGGGCAGCTGATTGAGGACCAATCCCCTAGAACCTCTAAATCCCTCACGCTCCCAGCAGCCAATAATCCCACCTGCAGCGCTACCAGCCCCGATCCCACCTCAAAGTTCAGCCAAGACACGCCCACCTCGACGTCACTTCCCTCGGATTATTCACCCACCAACTCCAATCGCACATCTTCTGCTTCCCAGTACCAGTACCAGCAACAACCTTCACTGCTAGCACAACAACAACAGCAGCAACAGTACCAATCTGAACACCCTTCAGAGGCCTCGCCGCCTCCCAGAAGACCGTCGCTGGGTAATCTTTCACTAAGAGCCTCCAAGTCCTTTCTCGGCGTCGGAACCAAGATGACTTCGCTGTTCCGGCGTTCCGCCTCCAATGTGACGGACGGTAACACTATGGAGTTTCGCGAGCCCGTCTACCAGAATGGTGGTGGCAGTGGTGCCGTGCTCGACACCACGACGTCAAATACACCAGCCAAGGCTACCCCTACCAGCAGTCGTCGCTTCTCCTTCCACCCTTCACGCCCTACGACTCGCTCCAACAGCCCCCCGTCGCCGCCGTCGCCGGAATCCAAGGACGGATCGACCCCGTCGTCGGTCCCGTCGTCGAGCGACTTCCTCAACAACAAGAAGAAGTCCCATACCGGACTCTCTTTGCGCCAGCGCGTGAACTTTGTCAGCGGTCCTCGGAAAGAGATCCGTCGCACGCGCAGCGTCGAGCGCTCCAAGAAGGCCCAAGAACACCTCGACCTGACCCGGCAACCATGGGCTCTGCCCCCTGACGCCGGCACGGGAATGAAGGCGCGACGATTGAGTCTGAGTCTTCCTGATGACTTCACTGTCGACGTCGCCGAGCTCCTCAAGGAGTTTGAATACCAGCACAAGCTGCTCGGCCGTCATGGCAAGCATCTCGGCAAGGGCGCGACGTCCAAGGTCACATTGATGGTGCGCAAGGGCTCGCCTGGTGAGATGTATGCCGTCAAGGAATTCCGAAGCCGGCGCAGTGCCGAATCCGAGAGTGACTATAAGAAGAAGATCAAGTCCGAGTTCAGCATCGCCAAGAGTCTGCACCACCCCAACATTGTCGAGACCATTCGCCTGTGCACCGACCACGGACGCTGGAATCACGTTATGGAGTACTGTTCTGAGGGCGACTTGTTCAGTCTTGTCTCTAAGAAGTACCTGCAGGAAGAAGGGCGCGAGGTGGATCGCCATTGCTTGTTCAAGCAGCTGGCGCAGGGTGTTCATTACTTGCACTCGAACGGCATTGCCCACCGCGACATCAAGCTGGAGAACCTCTTGATCACCAAGGATAGTAAGCTGAAGATAACAGACTTTGGCGTCTCCGAGGTCTTTTCAGGAATCCACCCCGGTCTGCGGGAAGCCGGCGGTCAATGTGGCCGCGGCATGAACGGCGAAGTGCGACTGTGCAAGCCTGGTATCTGCGGCAGTCTTCCCTACATTGCGCCCGAGGTCCTCAGCAAGCAACAGGACTACGACCCTCGCCCACTGGATGTTTGGAGTGCTGCCATTGTCATGATCTACCTGATTTTCGGCGCCAACATCTGGGAAAAGGCCGAGTGGCAGAACGACGCCAAGACGGCGGGCCAATACAACAAGCTCGTCGTAGCCTACGAGAAGTACAACGCCCGGGTCGAGAGAAACCCCGAAGGCACCAAGGATGCGCTGCCTCACCTCGACGCCTTCGACTATTGCGTCAAGCCCCTGGCTCTTCGGCGACTGTTGCTGAAGATGCTCAACCCGAACCCGCAGAAGCGCTGGACCATAGCCGAGGTCGTCGGCTCGCGGTGGTTCAAGACGATTGAGTGCTGCCAGTTGGAAAGCTACGATGACCCGGTCATGTTTATCGATGCTTCCAAGAAGAACGCGACCATCAGCACCGCCGGCAAGATCTACTGCCACAACCACCTGCCTCCTGTGAACCACGGTCACGGCCTTCCTCCTATGCCTGGCAAGGCAGGATACTAGAAGAGACTACGCCTGGCGGATCGCCTGGCAGATGGCGACATCTTACATTTTCTCTCACTTCCCCCATTTCGCCATGAAGGCCCCCGATAAAATCAGTCGGCGTGGGCCTTCGAGACATGTCCATTCACTCTCGAGACAATCGGCACATAGAGCGGCGTTACGGTATTCATTGCATGACACGGAGGTTACTTTTGATATTCGGGGTGTTTTTCCCTTTGTTTGGTCTTCATTATAGAACCGGCGTGTTCAGGGCTTTTTTCTCCTATACCCCCCATCGACTTTCTAGTGTTGAAGATTGCGAAGGGTCGTACAAAAAAGATCTTTTCCCTTCCGACCGCGTACATAATCCTTTTTCCCCTCCCCCTTTTTTTCCAGAGTGGTCATCTGCACTGCTGTCTAGGGGGTGAACACACAACACGCATGGTTTGCGACACTTGCATGCATGCGGCTTGCAGTCATTTTTGTCGACACGGAAGGCAAGGCGTGAGGTAGAGAGGCACACACACGCAAGTACAGAGACACAAAAGAGACGCACGGCAAAAAGAAGCTGGTGGGCGGTTATTGCACAACTTTTGTTGGTTGTGGCAGCTTTGTTCCTCCCCGACACATTTGCATTGCAGACACAGAGGAGGATACTCGGGCTTGAGTTTACAGCTACACGACATGGTAGAGAAGCGAGCAAGCCATGAGACGATGTGCTGATGGGGTGTGTGGCTCTAGACTAGCAGAATAGAGACCGACTCGATTGGCACTCACGCCACTAATAATAAACGAAAGAAAGTTTATTAATCAGCTTGTTCCGTTTCCTTGTGTCTGTTTCCTCCCATCTGCTCGAAGAAAGATGTTACAGGTCGTTCGGGCGCAGTCTTCCAAATTGACCCAACTTTGCACAGACAGTTAGCAGATTTCAGGCTGAGGAGGAGGTCGGACCTGCTGTACGCCGTGTGCGCCGCCAGTGGTCGGCCTCCTCCCAGGGATTTGGAGAGCCAACGCCGGTGGGCTGGGATCTGGGTCGCTAGCGCAGCTGCAGCCCATCGAGAATTGGATGGGATGGGATGCGATGCAGCCGATGTTTTGGTTTGAGGAGTTGGGATTAATATCAACGAAGGTAACATCTGCTACATGTGTGGCCAAGTGCTACACACCATGTAAGTGGTGCATCAAGAGTAGAGTACTGTAATCTTCCGGCCACCACTACTACCCCATACCCCATAGCGAGACAGATATGTATGTAAGTACACAGGGTATTGTTTCTCTTTTGGGGGTTCAGTCCCTCCTAGCCTCTGCTTTTGGGTCGGTTGGCTAGGTTGATGCTAACTGTCAGAGAGAGGCCTTCTTGCTGGCTACTGCATTGATGACCACCCCAACTCGTTGCTCCGTGATCATTTTCGCTCAGTCCCAGTTCAAGTTTGGTGCTTTTGGTCTTTTGGATTAGTGTACATTGGGGGTCACAATACAGATGGCTGGCATGTTGCATGTCTACACCTCAAAATTATATTGATGGGTGTGGCATGCTATATACAACACCATGATTTCTTTGTCCGATATCACAATGCCATCATCCATCCAAGTTCTTTTCTTGGAAGCGGGTGATCCTCGTCTCTTACAGAGTGTACAGTATGTACAGCACCCACCACTCACCCCCATTGCTGGATTGTTCAAATGGATTGCTGGTTGCCCCCCCTCCTTCCCCTCCAGCTCCTTCGCCTCGGACGTATCAAAGCGCGAGGGGGGCGGGCGGGCAGAACAAGCCTTTTAGGGCGCCTGCATCATGCGTCTCTTAGGGTGTCCGGTACGTCGCGTGCCCGCACAGCACGGCGCACACACACACACTTACACATACACACGCACTTAGACTTACACAAGACGCACTGACGCTGCCCGCCGTTCAGCCCAGTCTCACAGATGCAGACCCGAAGAGGCCGACTTGCATGTTTAGTAAATACTTCTAGGTGAGGCTACTTACTGGTAAATGTCCTCGAAACATCTGACGGAGATTGCAGGCAGGTACTGTATGTCAGTAAGCAAAGCACGCGACCAGAAAACGAAACGGCTTCCCGGCATTGCGCGACCACTCACTCGGTGCCAACTGGTGCTGTATCCGGTCGGCCTTTTCATTCCCGTTGGGCATATCCGGCGGCTTTATCGAACGAAGCTTGCTTATTCCCCCCTGACATGACATGGCATCGGCACACACAGACACACGAATCTATGTATCCTTCCTTCTCCTGCATAACCTGGGACCGGCGCCATTAAAGCGGGGAAGGGGAGGGGACTTGGCACTCACCGTCTTTTACGCTTGTCTGTCTGCACTCCATGTTTCCTGCTCGGGAAGCCGATTGGTTGATGACGACCAACGTTTGTTTCTCTTTCTCTCTCCTTTCTGGCGTGGTATTCTCCTATTATGTCGTGCTACCTTTACCAAGCAAGATGGACGTATGGGTGGTGATATGCACAGTAGGTGAAGAAGAGGAGCGCAGGTAGGATGATCGCTGGCTTCAAGGCTTTCAAGTTCGGTTCCAGCGGCGCGCCCACCACGTCCATCACCACATCATCATATTCCGTCACGCCCCCCCTCTTCAGGCTTTCCGTATCCATCACCCCTCTCCTCGTCTGCTTGCTGAGTGGTTGCCAAACCGGTGGGATGGAGGGGTAGAGTAGCAGAAGAAGCAGTATGAGGGATTTCGGACATCCAGCCATTCACTCCATGGTCCATCATGGATGAACGCGACAGCAGCAGCAGCCAGGCTCCCCCAACGGTTGCAGCGGCATGGATGAACCAAGCGAAAGGCACGGCCGTTCGAACGCACACAAGTGTCGAGGCTAGCGCCAAGCCCGGGGCTGTTGATTCGTGCCCGCAGCTGAATGCCCGGTAAAGCAATCAGCCGGTGAAGGAAGGGCTGCAGGTTAGCGGTGCTTAGTCGGCTCCTGTTGCTTGCTGCTGGCGCATCCTTTCTGGGGCGCCTTTTTCGCTGCACTGGTAATGTCACACCGGGGATCGGCAGCAGCAGCAACCTACAAGCCTATAAGACACGAGTCTATAAGCCTCCTACTACATTCTACTTTGTGTAGGAAGGGGTGGCAGGTGGGGGAGTACATGTCAGCCAGCCAGCCCCAGTCAGCTCTAGCATTCTGCATGGGGAAAGCCCAGAGAAGCTTGGTGAAGCTTGTTTTTTACACCCACAACGACTTATAGGTACGCGCGATCGGGAGTAGTAGTATCTGGGCGATGTTCCTGGTACCTCTGGGGCCTGTCGTCGTCGTTGGTTTCGGGAATGTGGTGGGCAGGGTTGTCCATGTGTGGTCTGTCGTGTTTCCGTTTTCGGGACTGTCAGGCATGCACTTGAACTGCAAAGCGCACCCCTAGCCATGCAAATACCCGTCCCATCCATACCCAAGTACGTGCATATCTCTCCCGTACGTACGTTACACGTGTATGCACATTGTGGGGAGAGAGAGTCCGAGGGGAAAAGAAAAGGGGGGGCTTGTCTGCCATGCTTGTGAGTAAGATAGGTATGGATGACGGATATGGCGTACAGCATGTCCGTTTCAAGGGGCCGGGGCGCACCCGGTATTCGAGGCGGTGACTCGCCGATGTTTGCGGCCCCAGATGATACAGCAACGCAAGGAAGACAGAGCCGCCGGAAGCATCTCCGTAGCCGGGCCAGCCGGCGCTGTCTTATTCGCTGTTATCCACACATTCCTGTTTCTTTCTCTTTCTTTTTCTCTCTCTGCATGTGTCAGTTGTCAGCCTCATTCTCCCATTCTGAGTCAAACATAGACCGCCCAACAAAATGTCCGTCTCCCCGCGGCCGCTGACTCTACGTGTCGGAGTGAATTTACCGCCCACCGAAGAAGGAAGCGCATGGCGTTTTTGTGGCTTGGCTGCAGCTGCAGCGGTCACGCGACTCAATCAAAAATATCCCTCCCTCTTTCGCTCTGCCGCCCTGCCGTCCCTGGGCCTCGCGACCAGGCATCGGTCAACCAGGCTCATTTATCATTGCTGCTAGGCGCCGCATGCAGCAAGCAGCAAGCCCCGGTTCTTCTTCTTCAGGCATGCCCGCAGCTGATTCCCATGGGCTGCAGGACCGTATCCCAACTTGGCTTTGTAGCCAGTCGTTTCGACATGTGCGCTGGCTGGCCTCTATGACTGGACCGGGCGGCTCCTGACTTCACGATGGCTTCATCCGGTCGGTCTAATACTCGCTCTTGGGGAAACTCTAAAGGGGGTCACCGGGCATGGGTGAATACCGCGGCGCTCACACCTGAGAGAAGGAGATGACAAGGCGAGCCAGGCCCACCACGATCACGATGCATACTGACTTTCTTGGCTTGCTGGGGTTTTTCGGGGGTGCCGCCGCCTGGGTTTTGCGCATCTCGCTCGTGTAAGCCTCACTCGGGGTTTAAAGGAGAGGGGACGAGTGGGGATCTTTCCTAAGGTACTCCTTGCCACGATTCGACTTATCTTTTGTAAGTTGTACCCCATCGTGATGGTAGCCGTTGAAGGCGAGGCGTGCGGTTGGGAGTCTGAATTCATCGACACCTACCTATCTATATAGCTGCCATCGTGTACATTGCCCTTCGGTTGCTGCATAAAATACCAAACTTGCGAGGCGTCGCACCGGAGTTGAGTACAAGCTGCTGCTGAGCGCAAGTTTGCCAAGCCTGCACGCTTGGGTCTTCCCGGCGGCAGAGGACGTGTGTGTCGGTACGCATATGCTACCTGTGATGGAACCAAGTGGCTGTCACATTTCTACGCAACCGGCCAAAGCCCATTTATCCGGGGGGCGGAACCGGGAAAAATATTGCTTCTGCATTATCAGCTTTGGTAAGACGGTAGACTGGGCATGCTCTTGAAGGCAAAACTCAAGGACAATCCGATCGGATAGTAGGCTTGCAACAAAAGCATGGGTACATCACACTTCACGGTATCTCAACGCTATAGTGAAGAATGGCAAATTCATAGCTACGATCCCTAGGCAATTTGATTGACTGAGAGCGTTGAGGTTTTGTCATGCTCCAAACATCTGCCCGAGCAGATGTTTTGCCACCCAAGCAGGGGGTATGAATCATGGAATTCACATCTGCCCAACAACTTACACACTCGGACTCTAGTATTACTCCTTCTCCTTCTTCCCCAGGAACGTTAAGGCGGCCACGGCGTACCCATCGAGCCCCACCTGCAGCGTCGGCATGACGGTCGGCGCAAAGAGGGCCGAGTGGTTCGACGGGATGCTCTCGGCGAGCGTCCCCTCGCCCTCCGCCCGGTCCCACGCCGCCGCCTCCACGCCCCCGTACATGAAGAAGCAGTAGGGCCTCCCCACCGCCGTGGCCAGGATGCTGAAGTCCTCGCTGGCCGCGAACCGCGGGATGTCCCGGTCGTACCGGCAGCAACATTCGTTCTCCCCCTTCCCCTTTTCCTTCAGCCTAACAACAGACATCTTCCCCTCCTCCTTGCCCTCCCCAAAGTGCGCGGCGAACGTCTCCTCCACCCGCGCCGTCGTCGCCTCGTGATTGACGGTCAGCGGAAACGCCCGCGTCGTCCGGAAGTCGGGCTCGCGCGTCGCCTGCGCCCCGAGGCACTCGGCCCGCACAATGTCGCGGATGCGCCGGAGGGTGCGGTCGCGCGTCCGCTGGGTCACGGCGCGGCTCTCGACCGACAGCCGCGCCTCGTCGGCGATGATGTTCTCGGCGTCGCCGGCGTGCACGCTGGCCACGGTGACGACGGCGCTGTCGGCCGGGTCCGTCTCGCGCGCGACAATGGTCTGCAGTTTGAGGATCGTGCTCGCCGCCATGACGACGGGGTCCACGGCCGCGTGCGGCATCGAGGCGTGCCCGCCGCGGCCGTAGAGGGTCACGCGCAGGCTGTCGGCCGAGGTGGCCATGAGGCCCCGGCGGGTGCCGATTACCCCCGTGCGCGCGGCGCCGGTGACGTGGGCTCCCAGCACCACGTCCGGGACGGGCACGGCGTGGCGCTGGGGGTCGTACAGGCCGTCGTCTACCATGGCTTGCGCGCCCGTGCCGCGCTCCTCGGCCGGCTGGAAGACGAGCACCAGCGTCCCCCGCCAGGCGTCCCGGCTGGACACGAGGGTCCGCGCCGCGCCGAGCAGGCAGGTGATGTGCATGTCGTGGCCGCAGGCGTGCATGACGGGCTTCTCGACGCCGTCGAGGACGTCCGTCATGCGCCGCTTGCTGGCGTAGGGCAAGCCCGTCCGCTCGAGCACGGGCAGGGCGTCGATGTCGGCGCGGAGCAGGACCGTCGGCCCCCCTTCATCGCCGGTGCCGTTGCGCAGGATGGCCGCGAGACCGTGGCCGCCTATGCCGGTCTTGATGTCGAAGTCGGGCGAGATGCGGCGCAGCTCCGACGCGATGGCCGCCGCCGTCTCTTTCTCCTGGTTCGAGAGCTCGGGGTGCTCGTGGAAGTGCTTGTAGAGGTCCTGTAGCGGCTCCAAGTCGGGCCGGTGCTTGGCCACGAGTGATGAGATGGAGGCCATGGTGACAAGCTCTGGCTTAATGCGACGGACTGAGTATGCGGTTGCAGCCGAGCTGTAGTGGTCATGTGTGATCGATAGCGGTCCCTCCTGTGATTCCCTATGCAACTACCTCCTTCTGAAGTCACCTTCTATCGACCTTGAACGAGTAAAGATTCGACAAGCCGAGCAGTGACTCATCTGCAAGAAGACATTTAACCTAGTATTAGAATATGTAGATTGATAGATGGATTGGTCAGTGGAAGGCGATGAAATGAGTATACGCCGCAAACAGTGGAGTCGACGGATGACTGATAACCTCTCGGTCCATACCCAAGCCGGCAGGTATAGACCCCGCCCGCGTCCGGCTTCGGGGCGGAGGCCTGTGTGATTGGTAATAACCTGGAGTCTAATCTAATGGAATCATGTTTCTGTTGTCACTAATAGTCTGTTTTACGGGCGATTGCGCAGACATGGCAACGTTACGGAATTGGCCTGTATCCGTCGAGTAGAGAAACTCCGACTCCGTAGGAGTGGTCGATAATGTGCCGGAGTCGGGAAATTCTGGCGTGATTGCCGGCAACACGGTCATGGCTTTGACGGACCTCTGTTGACCGGATGGAACTCCGACCGTGGATGGATGTGATCGATCCATGTTATGTAAACTTCAGTTGCAATATGAATGGCGAAAACGAACTGCCACTGGGACCCTGCCACGGGTCCTCTATTCCAGACATCAAGATGATGTGTCGTAACGGCTTCTTTGTTGTGGTTGTGAGTATCACGGAATAGTGCTGGCTCGAGCCGACCCAAACGTCCGATGGAAACACTCACCAAAACGCATACACATTCATCGCCTTCCAGCCATGATCCAAGAGGCGCCCTTCTTCTGTTTCGCGATGGTGTATATATAGGGAGTTCAGGTTAGAGCACTGAAGCCAAGTTCAACAGAAACCAACATTGACATCTCAACCACGAACAACAACCCAGACAAAACCACAATAACCATACCACCAACAAGAACACAAGGACCACGACGCCAACCGCCACAATGTGCAAATCCTACCTGTTCGAAACCCAATGCGTCTGCGAGTCCTGCGGCCGCCAGACCGCCGGCTCCCAACAACTCATCTTCTTCCCCACCGACACCTGCGACCAGCTCCCCGACGGCGCCTCGCCCGAGGCCTGCCCCCACCCCGAACGGCCCGCCATGACCATCACGCACCGGGGCATCTACCCGTCCGCCATGTGCCGGCACACCGTCAAGACCCAGCTGAAGAACTCGACCAAGAAGCTGCACGGCGCGCTGGTCGTCATCAGCCACCTCGTCGAGTCGGAAGCGCGCCTCGAGTTCGAAGAGGCCGACGCCGCGCGCGCCCGCCTCCGTTTCTCTCTACGGAACCTTAAGGAGGCCTTGGACGGCGACGGGGATCTGCCGCGGGCCCGGTCACTCCTCGACGACGTATCCCACGACGCTATCATCATCCGGGATCGGTCAGAGCGGTGGGAGGCGGCGCGAGAAAACATTTCAGACCTCTTGCAAGGGGCACTTGCTGATGCGAGTGATGCCAGGGAAAGGGCAGCTGCCATTTTCGAGGGGCGCTTCACACCAAGTAGTGCATCTTCATCAAGCAGTAGTGGTTGATTGCAGATAAGTTTCTATACTGGCCGACTTGACCAGTGTCCGTCCATAGCAAACGTCTCCTAAGAGCATCTGCCTGTATTCGTCAAATCTAGATATAAAAGAATCAATGTGTCATACTGAACCACGTTGTCATACATTGCCTTAAACTATGTGTAATTCCACAAACTTTGATGGATATCCGTCTTGCGAGATAATGAGTCCGATAAATATGGTATAAATGTAATCAGCAAACCCGCTCAGCTCAGCTTCTTCCCCATCAAATCCGCCAACTCGTCCAGCAGCTCGACCGTCTCGGCCGGGCTGGCGATCCAGGCCGTGGTGCCGACGCTGCGGGCCTTGAAGTCGTTGGACCCGGCGCTGAGGAACTGGTCGCCGACGTGCAGCGTGTTCTCCCCCTTGATCATCTGCCCGCCGCCGCCGCCGAACCACTTCTGGCACACGTTGACGCCCCAGCTCTTGTCGCCAATGTCCACAAAGACGTCGCGCCCGCCGTTGAAGGCGCAGAAGGGCACCATGCTGTTGTCGAAGCCCCGCCCGCCCAAGCTCATCTCCAGGATCTTCTGCACCACCAGCACCGTCTCCTCGAGCGACTCGCGCGGGATCCGGTTCGCCGCCGACGTCGGGATGATGCCCACCGCCCGGTCCTTGCGCATCAGCGTCGCCGGTAGGTTCATCGTCTTGATGCAGTCGCGCAGCGCCGCCTCCGCCACGTCCAGAAGTGCCGCAATGTTAGTGTCGGACCAGGCCGCCATCTCGGGGGTCAGCCACTTTTCCCGGGGAATGGGCTCGAGGAGGTGTGGCGAGCTGGCGCTGAACTCGAACAGATAGTTGGCCTCACCGCCCATGATGAGGATGTTCTGTTTCTGCTGGAGCGTCAAGTCGTGAGTCTGAGCAATCGTGTCGAGTAGCCCGTGCAAACGGGCATAGTACTTGTCGGCCGTTGTGTAGCCCGCCGCCGTGACTATGCCGATCTTGACGTTCTTCCGCATGAGATCAATCATCCTAGAAATGACCGGGCTATCCGGCAGCAACGACTCGCCATCGTCGTAGAGGGTCACATCACCATCGAAGGTGGCCAGCTGCAAGGTGCCATATGTTGTCACCGCCATGATCTGGGCCGAGTTGAGGATTAGACGGACATCGTTGAACGAAGGCGAGACGAAGCGCCGCGAGGAGATGAACCGCTTCCGGTCCTGGTACTTGAAGGCCGCCTCGAGCGGCAGCCTGGTGAAGAACTGGCCAATAGTTGGCACGAGCAGCTTCAGCTTGGACTGGAGAGCTCTGGGGTCGGCTTGGTGCGCGACTTGATGATGGGTATGCCCGTTAGCTACGCATGATCCAGTTATGCACGGGCATGCCAAGGAGCTTACTGTGATCATCCAGCATAAACTCGACATCTCTCATGATTTCGGCATACCGGCGGTGTGCCTCCTCGGACATGTGGGTGAAGCTGGTGCCGGCGGTCTGGAAGACGCCCGTTGGCTGAGAGTAGAGCACAAACGGCACGGCCAGGAGGCCTTTGATCCATTCTGCGACGGGTTAGTACATATTTGCAGAGAGTGGTCTTTGATCCGCTCTGGGTGCTTTCCAAGAATCTATGGTTCGACATGGCAAGTGATGTTTGTTGGGCGGCATCACTTGTCCGGGCTTTAGGAAGCCCCCAAGCCTGCCACAAAAGTGAGGGGTTGTCCCAAGGGAGAAAGGCCTGGAGTGAGGAGCTGCAATACCTATGAACTGGTCTCTCCTGTGTGTCTTCAGGGCATCTGGAGGTAGAGTGTTAAAAGTTGTCTAGAGATCGGCAGTGGGATGGGATAGAATGGCACCTACACTCGACTCTGTACCGGGTGGTCATGGTTGCTGCTGATGAGGGGCTCTTCTTGGCTTACTTGGACTAAGAACAAGAATAGAGAGCAAAAAGGGAAGCAAACGTATTCGAAAAAGAAAAGAAAAAGGAGGTAGCACTTAGGTATTATAGGAGATCTTGGACTAGTGCAGCGACGGTGGGTATCACGATGCCAATGGTCGGTGTGCTTGTGTCTATGTGTCTGTTCTGTTGTGTTGTCTGGGGGAAACGGGGGAGAGTTGCGAACCAGGTCCAGCAGCGGCAGCGGAAGTCGCCGGTTGCCATTCATTCCCCAGGTGACCGCCCAGTCATAGCGCCGCCCAAAGGTCCGGTGACACAACTGAAACAGTGGTGGTGATTATCAATAGCAACAGCATTGCCCAAGAAAATAAGAAACCATGTGGCGGTATAGTAGTAACCCAAAATTGTTCCAAATGCAAAACGCCCTTGAATTCAAAAAGCTACAGTATCAGATCAGATGGCTACATGTATGTAGAGATGAATGTGTGTGCAGCCAGAGATAAGCGCCAGAGCGAAGCGCAGCCAACGAGAAGGGAAGGTGGGCTGTGGCCAACATGCGACTGCCGCCCGCCGCCCCCACTCGCATGCCACCCTTGTATCCTCCTGTCCTCCTATCCTCCTATCATCGCCAAGCCTTCAAGTGAGACGGTAACTCAACCTCCGTCATTGCTATCAATCAATCAAGCATCATGCCGACGTCGCACACAGCTCGCTGGCCGTCGTCGTGCGAGTGATGCACCCGCCCGGGCAAGTCGACTGGCAGCCCTGCACCGCGATGATGGTCTTGGGCCCGTCGCAGCCGCAGGGCACGACCAGGCTGGTGTGCTCGGTGCAGCCGGGGATGGGGCAGCGGATGGGGCTGCAGTCGGCGGGCTGCGTGGTGCGGATCACCGTCGGGCACGGGATCGACGTCTTGGTCGGCCGCGGCGGCAGGATGATGATGCTGGTGATGACCACGGGCGACGACGTCGGGCTGGTGCTGGTCTTGACGGTCGACGTGCGCGTAGGGCGCGGAGGCCCGCAGGCCTCGTTCCGGGTCCGGTAGATGATGTCGCATCCGGCGTTGGGGCACTCGCCGCCGCAGGGCGCTACCAGCGTCGCCGTGGGGATGGAGGCCGGGCAGCCGCAGCCGTTGGTGACGGTCGTGACCAGCCTGCAGTCGTTGTTGCAATCCTGGGCACAGCCCGGGTCCACGATAGACTTGGTGACGGTTGGGCAGGCGGCAGCGGGCTCAAGTGCACCAGCATTATCGAGAACAGCAGCAGCAGTCACTGCCGCAGCCTCTTGCGCAGTCACGACACTGAGACCTCATTGTTAGCACTATTCGTCGACATCGTGGAGCGATTAAGGTATCTTCTTACCTGGCAAAGACTGCTAGCACGCCGACGAGGATAGACTTCATCTTGCGAGGATAAGTTTCACGGAGTCTTCGATATATATTGAAAGATACAAGCGAGGATGGGATGATCGGTACTAACCAGTGCGTCAGAGTCCAAGGCAGGCCAGAGAATCCTGAGCATTATATAGATGCCAGGTTGCATCATCGGCCATCGTATGGTCTTGGCCCTACTTATCTGAATATTGGGACATTCTTTTTTGGCTCGCTTCTGCAGACTTAGCGAGCGAGACGTTGCGTCGAGTTCCCGCCCCCTGCAATGGCCCTATCCAGGAACAGCATCGAGGGTTAAGCTTATCGCCCACTCTCCGTTCTGGGCACGGGGTACCGTTCCCAGTTTCCGGTTTTCCTAGCCACGGGTTAATATAACAACCGGCGAACCAGTTTCTTGCATGCACAACGCAGTCCTATATTTAGACGGTGGTCTGGAACCTGGTTTTCTTGGGAACCTTCTCTACCCGTCTGTACTGATGGATGACGATTCTCCGGCGGGATGTAGACGGCACGGCGGCCCAGGAGGTACACCATCACCAACTGCTAGTAAATGACATTTGAGGGTGTTGTCATGATTTTGGGGTCTTGAAGCTATCTGTAAGTGACTCTAACTGCTCGACCTACTTTGGCTACCTATTGAATGGAAAGAACCCGGTATGCCTTGTGCTGCTTGATCCCACTACACATCGCATCCCTTGCATGGCTGTTCTCTCAACAGAATGAAGTTCCATGGGAATCTGGCCAGCTCGAGATGGCGACCTTCCCCTTTGGCTCGCATCGGAGGCCGACTGTTAGTCTCGATGATAACATGTTGTGGTGTGGCCATGAGACTCACCGGCCGGCCTGTCCGACAAGTGCGTGCAGGTCTGGGATCTCTCTCTCTCGCTGCCGCTATTCTACAGGGGTCGCCTATCTACCCAATCAGACCGAGTCCTGACACCCGGATTGGACAACTTCGGCCGGATTCGTGTTGTCCCCACAATACTGGGCAGGCCCCCTTTAGCCTGAGGCTCGGGCTCAATGCCGACGACGAAACCTTTCATATAACTTCATTTGGCCCTTCGCTGGGCAATTACCGCCAGCGTGTCATCGGCTTTGTCTCGACATAAGCGATATATTAAGAAAGTCTAGTCCACCACGCCCTGTTGCATCAGAGTCCAGACTAAGCCGATGCTGCGCGCCACCCCGTCTGGTGGGAGCAGGATCACATGGCCACATGGATTGGGCAACAGAGGCTATCTCATTGCTGGCACCCAGAGCGGCAGAGTAGTGTGATGCGATGCGGAAAACGGATCGGCGGCAGCAGAGCTGTCAGAATCGGCGACAACATTTACCAAGAACTTCGCATCGACGACTGCGTCTGCCAAAGGTCTCCGAGGGCAGATACGCTTGTGTCCTCGCAAATGACTTTTGAACTCCTCTGGTTCATAGCCAACGTTACTTTACTCCCCGGACACCGGCAATTTGGGATCAACCATATACTTTATTACCAAGCACACATCCAAGGTCGCAACAATGAAAGGGTGAGTCTAGTATTGCCACATGGCTATAAAGTGTTGCTCCTTGCCTCATAAGGACGACCAGGTCAGGCGAGCGAGTCGATGTAACGAGCCGGGTTCTCCAAACCCTCGGGACTACCTGTCGAACAATATGATATCTCTAGTTAGTTGCATGTAGCGTGCTGAATTAGATTGATACGGCGAGGCCTCGCGAATCTCGTACGGTTTGCCGTATTGCCGTTTCCAAAGCGTTGTGCCATTGATAATGCAATATGTTGATCTTGATATTGAGTTCCGTATTCAAATCGACGCTTCCAGTTTCCGGTGCTGGGTGTCTTTACTGCTTCAGATTCCGTTGATATGAAACCCGCTGCTGTTGGCACAATACTTCCCGCGAACGACTGACAGGAGCGGAACAGTATGGCAATCCCCATCTCCCAGGTCACGTCCATAAGAGCTTCTTCTCTTGTGTTTTTTTGTCAAGACTTGAATTTTACTACTTAAAAAGGGGGCTTGGGATATTGTTTGCACGATCTAAAATCTTTCCGACCACGAACACACCGCTTAACCCGAAGACCCAAGCCGCCATCGATAAAAAATATCCCCGCTTCCTCTCGACGTCTTCCTTGTCGCGCTCTCGGCATGAGGGGGTATAAGGTATAAGAATGGCCAACACGCGGGGGGATCCCACTGCACCTAACCCCGACCCGGCCAACGCTATCGTTGCCTTTGCCTTGCAACGGACTACTACATACGCCAACACGAAACGATGCCAGCCTGATATGGTCCACCACGACCATGTCCACTTCGCTTTCGGGGTTGCTGCTCGCCACAAGCCCAACGCTATATTTCTTGCGCAAGCTGCTTCCGCGTGCGAAGGGCTATGAGTGGGTTTAGGATGAGCCGAAACGGGTACGGCAGCATTCTTTGGAGATTTCTTGTATACCGAGAAACCTGAGGAGGCAGAGCGTAACTATCCATCGCCGGATTCTAGCTAGGGGGGATACCTCCGTTAGGCGACTGTGGGCCTTGCGCGCCCGATGCCTGCGCAGCCAACTGAGCTGCGTTGGCTTCGGCCATCTGCAACGCCATCTGAGCATGGGCTTCGGCCTGTTGGATGGCATTCGTAATGACCGCCTGCTCCTCAGCAGACAGGGGCTGCGTCACTGTACTGTACAGCTGTGGCTGTTCTTGTTGCAATTCTGTCGCCGCAAGAGATTAGTGATACGCTTTCTTCTAAACGATGGGGCTTCTGTATGGACTCACTCATGAAGGCCACACGGAATAGCTGGTAGGGGTCGATCTTGTCAAGCGGCGACTCCAGCAGGACGCTATCCTCGCCAAGCTCATCCTCGCTGTCGTCCGCTTCCTTGTACTGGTTCTCGAGTCGGCTGAACTTAGCTGCTTCTTCGTTAAGGAACTCCAGGTATGCTGTGCTCTCGTCCTTGCCCTCGGCGTTTTCCTCGGGCTCCTCGGCCTGCCAGTTCGTGTCGTCCTCAGCCCACTCGTCCTCGTCTTCGTAGTCGTAGCTTCCGGCGTCGAATGTGAAGTCGTCTTTGAGGGCCTGTTCACGGTTCTTCTGGGCACTCGGCAGAGTCCTGAAGAGAATAGTAATGCCCTGGAGGAGTCTCGGCCAGCCAACACAGACGCTCTGAGGAACCTGGTCAGCCGGCAGGCTAAGCAGTGACACAATAGCCACGATGCATAGCTTCTTGTCGTGAACGCGCGTGAACGAGTCCATGTTGCCAAACCATAAGCTGAAGAACTTGTTGGTCCATCCCTTTTGTTCCAACACAGCTATTGTCAGCAGAGGGTTATAGTAGATGGCGTTAATGACCATCTCCATCAGATGGATCTTATAGCTCTTGACTTTGACGTCATGGCTGCTAAGCACCGTCATGGCCATCGAGATGAAACCCGTAACGCATTGATCGATGTGACCTCGCAGGCTCAGCATCATGGCTTCCGCCAACTTGCAAGCACAGATTCTATCCACGCCGCCAACCTTCTGGTCGGAGAACATGTCGTTGACCATTCCGTAGAGTGCCTGGACGTATTCGGGCTTTTGAGTAAGCTGGCCGGCACCGTACTGAACGAAGTTGTCGAGGGCGGGCAGCATGTCTTCGAGGTAGAGTTCTGCGCCGGACTTGAAGGTGTTGTGAATAAGCTCAAATGCCTGCCACATGGTCGGCGAGATGCTCTTGGCGGCAAATGTACAGCTGTCGATAATCTCAAAGACCTCGTTGTAAAGATCTGTTTCTTACAATTGTTAGAGTTGCAGAGATACACACCACTCACGCTTGGCATAACGTACCATAAAGTTTGTTCTCCAGAGTGACCTGGATAACCGGCATCAGAACGGCTTCAATGTGGAGGAGAACATCAGGTGTGCTCTCCAAAGTAAGGATCAGCGTTCCAATGGTCTGTAGGACACCAAGAGCCGTTATGCTCTTGTCGTCCAAATAGTCGCCATACTCGCCATCATCGTCGCGCGAGTTTTGCTTCTCCAAAAGCTCCGTTACTATGCGCATGTAAGTATCTCTCAGCTGCTCGCTAAGAGCCACAGCGAAAGGCGTCAGCTCGGTTGCGAAAACCTCGACAAAGTCCTCCATCACATTGGCGAGGGCGTCGATATCACACTCGTTTGCCAACTTGAGCAACTGCTGCATGATGGTGGGAATGCTCTGCTGCATGCTAACGCGGATGGCGTCGTGGCGGATAAGAGGCTGCAGGGCCAACGCGGCAGTAACACGAACCGGGAGATCGGTGTCAGCCATACAGTCCAGAATGTGGCGGTAAATGACGATCAAGTTGTTCTGGTCCTTGAAGTTGAGCTGCTCGAACTTCTCGATGGTGTCGCAAGCTCGCGCACGCAAGTAACCCATGGGGCTCTTGAAGTCGGGGAAGACGTAGCGAACCAAGAAGTACTCTATCTGGTCGGCGATAGGGCTCTTCTTCCCCAGAAGGACAGGGGCCAGCGTGCCGATCATGCGCAGGGCACCCTCCTTGCCAATATGGTCTTTCTTGTCATCAGGCGCAGATTCGTAGGTGCTCACAACACTGTTGATAAAGGACAGCAAGTCGAAAGTCTGCTTTCTCCTGACCTTGGTGAGAGTGACCAAGAAATTCGTAGCCGCGACATCGGGCGACGACACCTCTTCGTAGAAACTGAGTTTTCGGTGAAGATACTCCTCGGGCTCGTCCTCGAACTTCTCAACATCCTCGGCACTCAAGCACAACACGGGGAAGACCAAATGGGTGACGAGGTTGGTCAGATGGGCGCTCAGATGCGGCCACATCTCCTTGGGCCGGCAGCACTCGTCGAGGAAGACGAGAGTATAGGACAAGCACGGCTTGCTGAGCCAGGCCGTCTTCGAGACCCATTTCTCGATTTCCTGAAGGTAGTGCTTCAGGATCTCGGGAGCGACGGTCACGATGAAGTCCTTGGCAAAAGCCTTGACGTCGTCGCCACTAGTAGTGACGGCCGAGGGGTTGCCGTGTCGAATGAACAGCCTGTTCAGGTTGAAGTAAGCCCACTTCTTCGCCTTCCACCAATGATGGCGCTCTCGATCGTCGAGATCCTCGGGCATGGCCGCTGCGGGAATCGTCTTGGAAACGGTGTGGAGGAAAACGGTGCACCAGCCAATGTTGACGGGCTGCTGCTTGAGGAAGGTGGATAGTTCGAGCTGCTTGCGCGGATTAGCACCACAAAGTCGGGTATCACGGAATAGCTGCTTACCCAGGTGGCGTGCTTGTAAGCCTTGAGGGCAATGTGAAGCATCTCACCAGCCTCGTTGCTCTCTTGGTTCACCAGTTCGTTGCAAATCTCGAGGAGCCGGGGGAAGCTCGCCTCGATGATTTTGTCGAACTCGGCGCGACTGCCCTCCTGCGTTCCCTTGAAGCGGTAGGCGCGGCATGTCACGAGAAGGCATTGTAGACCCGCGAGAACGGACAAGGCGTTGTTCTCGTGCAGCAAGCGCAGTGTGACATCCATAAAGTCGGGCCATTTGCCGGGGAAATCGAAGTGGAGGATGCGCTGGATGGTCTGAAGGAGCTGTTGTCGAATGGGACCCTGGCTGGCGGCCAGAATGGGCAATATGCGCTCCCGGAATCTGGCCTTCTCGTCCTCGTTCAAGACGACCTCATCGGGGTAGTGGTCGGACTTGGACCAGCCGCGATTCGTTCGGTTCTTGAGGTAGATGACGGTGGATAGACGAATCGATTCATCGGGTTCGTTGGTCAGGATGTCGAGGAGAACATCGGTAAATCCAGGGTGGGACTCGGCGGATTTCAGCTCAAGCTCTCCGGCCCTTCGTACGTTGATATCCGAGGACAGGGTCGCGACAACGCGACTCCTGATGGCTTCGACATTCATGGTGGTGGCGGCGGCCTAACCCTAAGGAGGGGGCTTTTTCTCGATGGGATGGACGAATGCAGGACGGTGTCGTTTAGATACCTATACGAGACGAAGTTGGGGAAATGGAATATTTTGGTAATTGAACCAAGAACAATGAATGCCCAATAGAAGATGCCGCCAGCGTCAACAACGATAACGTAGTGCGAGCGTCGCCGCAGTTGGGAATGACAATTGTTTTTTTTTCTGCCACTCGCACAACAGTAAGTAGTAGAATGGCGGGGCAGCAAGCGGCGTAAGTTGGAAGAGGTGTGTGTGAGGTGTGAGGTGTGTCGGTAGGTTAGGTCAGTGGGTAGCAGTCCAGATTGAGTGGATTGGGGCTGCTGGACCACTGGGGGCACTGGCAAAGAACGTGCACGGCCAAAGCCAAGTCTACCTGGCAAGTACATGCATCAATCAGCCAATCGATTAATCAATCAGTGATGGGTGTTGCTGGTTTCTGCGCAGGCGACAAGCGACCGCTGGAATAAACAGTAATTTTGTCCACGGTAGTAACAACTATACCTCGATTATTCTATTAACTCCTGATTACGATAGAGAAGTAAACGAGATACGCCTACGTCCCGGTAATATTTGTTATCCCCGTCGTAACAATAATACCTAGTTCAGCTGGAGTAATAGCTTCTCGATCTTTCAGAGGCTTGGCCGGTTGATTCTCGCAGGGGCTTGGCGGTGGATGACAGACCTACCTTTTGGATAGGACAAACAGGCCACACTCTCCTTGACGCACCGATTTGTTCACTCAGTAATGTAGTAGTACAAGTATACAGGACTCTACAGACAGCTTGAAGCCCTTTGCTGCTTTGCCTTGCCTTGCCTGCCTGCCTGGCCGGACCGGTTCTGGCGCTGGACTTTCGCAATTACACTAACAGATCTAGGGGAGGATGGATGCTATGGGTAATTCGATCGCTAGGCGCTAGGCCCTCTGGATCAGGGCATTATTGGGACAGGTTAGGAGGTGTTATCAGGTGTTAGGTGCAGCCTAGGCATGATCAATTCATTTCAGCGTAACGACCAACCGAATCGAAAAGGGCAGTGGCGGCTCAACAAGATGGGTAAAATGTCCCCAAGGGAAACAAACTGGGGTAATTGCTATTTTGGTGGTCTTTTTTCATCTTCACTGTAACCCTTCTCTGCCACGTTACCTACCGATCCGCCTTCTACCAAGCATATTTTCAATGCTTGGTGTCTGCAATGATGCAATAAAAATTCCAGCACTATTTTCAGCCGATTGGCAATTGCGGACGAAACTTTAATAAGCAGTTCCCAATGCCTCTTGATTTTCCGCGGAAATTCCAACCGAGCCTTGAATCTGTGCGCATAACATGTGTGGTGTGTGTGTGTGGGCAGGCAAAATGCTCCCAGAAAGGATTCTTGGGCAAAATCAGAGACTCACTCCCTGGCCAAAGATCCGCGGCCTAGGATTTGACGATAAGGCAGAGAAAGATGGGTCCCAGACAGCTGAGTGGAACACCCCCCAAAAGAGCCCTGGAGCCCTTGCGGGAGAGGTACACTCTCACTCCGGATCGGAGGGAGGGAGGGAGGTAGACAAGAAGACAGGAGTAATCTGACCTTTCTTTTGAACTGACTGCTGACGGATATTGCAAAGGTTGAGAATTGTGTCCAGTGAAGGTACAATCGATATATCGCAAATCAATTCGACATGCGCCGCTGTTTTCTTTTCACTGGCAGACCTTGCGACGGGAGGTCGCAGTGAATCAGGTACTGCGCAGGTACTTGGAATGTACCTAGCTTTTCCCATCGACCCAGTCCCCTGCACCCGGCTGGGAAGGAACCCTGACGCTTGGGCATTAGCCGTCCGTCATCGAGGGGTCGGATTTTTTTTCTTGTCTCTTTGTTTCCTTCTTGGTTTGGCGTCGTGGGATGATACCTGCACAATTTTAGCTGGCAATGTCCCTTTCACTATGCACTCCCTCCCTCTAAGCGCCTGGCTGTAAACGAATGAAGCCGGTCTACACGGAACACATGTTATCCGAATCGTACAGGTCCCGTCCGAAAATTTGAAGATTTATCCGAAGTCAGGGATTTTGTCCTTTGTCCTGTGGAATGCCATCCATTATGACATGACATAGCATGGATGGATTACCCCTCCAAGTTTTAGCAATCCATGGCAAGGCGGTGACAGCGACGGAATGGACGGACGGACGGACAGGCCAGCCAGGCTCCCAGGCTCCCAGGCAGACTGGACGGGTGCGGCGTCTGATCTTATTTTGCTCCCCACAAAAGTCCTCGCGATAAACTTGTGCCTCGCAGCATGCGGAATTTATCGATTGGGCAAGCAGTGATGATATATGACGGCAGACAGGTGACAGTTTTTAAAGGGCCCTTACTTACTCGATCATCGCTGCAAATGTTTGCTATCGAAACACGCGCGCGAGTTCTTGTTTGTGTACCCTGCCCTGCGTAACCGGCCTTTTCCTTGTCGTGTCAACTTTTTCGGCAAGGGGCATCTATGACCGACTTGACAGCTTACATAGGAGGTTTCCAGCAACTCCTGCTGTTTCGGCTTAAGAAAGAGAAAATATTTCCGTCCAAACCAGACATGAAGCTTTAGCATTGTCTGTCTGTCTCGATGTTTTGAGTTGATCCTAGCTGCGCTGTCAACATGAACTTTGACGCCTCATGTGCACGGGAACTTTCGTCAGCCTGCATCGATGACAAGCCGGAACGGAAAGTGTAAGTCGACGGGTTCAATGGCTTCTTCTCTCCTCGAAACATGATGTAGTGCCTTTACCAATTGTCAACTCCTCGGATCGCTTACAGCGCATGCTGCTGCTGCTGCCACCGCCGTCGCCGCCGCCGCCACCAAGCTATTGGAGTAGATCGGATCTGCAATATGTTGCCTAGGCTTCCTGATTCCACCTATTGTATTTTTAGATCTAAGGCATACACTCTTGAGTCAAAGTTCAGGCTCTTTGTCTGGAGAAGGGTATCTAACCCTTCCTTCATTCCAGACAGACCAAATAAATCTCCATCCTGAAAATCTTCATTGTTGCAGACCATCAAGATATCATTGCAATCTCCTGATCTTCAGGCACCCAGGCGCCACCAAGTTTCTGGTGTCACGCAATGCATGTGATTAGATTGCGATCGCATCGCCGAACGCGTTCTTCCACTAGCGTTGATCAATCACAAAGATAACATGTAGCTGTACTTTGGAGACATGTATGCCGGCCTATTTCGGTATCATGTTGTTGTTGATCAATAAGTCGAATGGATAATATCCACGCTGCCACGCTGCCACGTGCCATAAAAGTGACGCTCAGTAGTGTTCATAGGATTGCCAGTAATCGTATTCCTCGAGTCTATCTGCCCCAACTGCCCCGTCTGTGTGCCCAAGACCCAACCCAAAGGAACAAGCCATACTAACTCCATAGATCACATAAGCCCCAATGTCCCCAACTCCCAAAGTACACATAAGCCAAACATGATAACCCTCCTAAGATACCACCAGTAGGAAGAGAAAGCTCCTCCAAAGTCCACGGCCCGAAAATAAGCACCAGCGCGGTCAGGCATCGACCGGCCACAAGCATCAGATCCGCATCCAGGCGTTGCTGAAGCAAACAAAGAGATAAATCCCCGCCTATTCGAGTCAGCTGATATCACCTTACTGGCGTAGGTTGTCCTCAAAGAAATCCTTGGAAGCAAAACAGAAAACAGAAACATGAGCAAGACAGCTACTAACAATAGCAACAACGTTGAGTCCGGCTGAGGTGATGTCCTGGGGCGATTGAAGAGATGATCCATAAAAGAAGTCCAGAAGCAGGATTCCGACGGTGAAATAAACAGTAAACGACAAAATCGATATCCAATGTTTGATGACCAGTACCAGTGGAGGATAGTTGCTGAAAAATCCAAAGGAGGCGCTTGTCCGTTGATGTGGCGCGGTTTGTTGAGTCGAAAACCGGCCTCTTAGGTGGGTGCGAAAATGGCAACTTTCCAACGAGATTTCCATGGTGTTCCAGGTATCCATTTGGGCCAAACTATTGAGCCTCTGAATCGTGTGTTCAGTCTTTCCGAACGAAGGATCCGATAATGTCGTTGCTTGTCCTCTGGTAGATGGCCAATGTGTTGTTCCGTGGGAAAATGTCTAATGGTTGTAAAGTAGGATATCGAGGTCCAATGGAGATGGCATGAAACTGAAAGAAACTGTCTCCGTGACATGTGGGCTTTGAGATGGCGAGTCGATGTCGCTCATCTCGGTTTACATGGTCTCGCAGTGTATTGGGAGGGTGGTCTCTTACCGATACTCGACATCGAGTTGATTGTTTTGTCATTCTTGTTCTGACCTTGTAGGGTTCAGGTTGAGATCCAAAACCAGGCGGTGGGCAGCCGCAGAGGTTTGCACTGGATATGTGCTTTCAGGTCCATGAAGGTGTGTGCCTTGAGCAAGTCCAATGGGCATGTAATCCGGTGGTTCCTGTCTTCCAAGGTTGGGTGGTATTCCGGGTTTCCTGGCAAAGAAAATCCTCTGGTATCCGGTAAAGGGAGTCCTCAAATGTCATCCAGTGATCGGGTCCATGGGAGAAGGCAGCCAGCTGGTGTTGAGCTGTTGTCTTTGCAGGTTAGTATCATCCTGAAACAAGTCAAATGATCCAGGGTTTGCCAGGATAGAAGAGCGGCGTTCTTGGGAAATCCTTCACGAGAGGTTGTCATATATATACACTGTGCCCAGTGCTCACCTTGCTGTCCTGATCCGTTGCCCTATCTATTAGTCAACCAAAAAAGAGTTCTGTGTCTCACCATTCGCCTAGTGCGCCGTTGACAGGGGAATCCATGAACCGGAAGATACAGAAAGCAACGCAAAAAGCCTCCGCGATTCGGCAGGATCCGGACAGCAAGCTGGCAAGGGAAGATGGTTCTTGAGATGAAAAGTAAGTCATTGCTCCGTCATGAGGTTCTTCTTTTCGCCTCCCGATTCCCAGGTCTGGTATAACGTAAAAATGGCCAGTTTTGTAGCAAAAACGTGCAAAAAGAAACAGGAAAATAGTCCACTGGTCTGTGAATCGTCCGTATGCAATCGTAAAGACCCCGTAGTGCGCCATTGCCATAGCAGGTAAGTCGCATGCGAGCGCGCAACATAATGTGAAAAGTCCATATCCGGGAGAGAAACGTGGATGATCCGTGGAAAAAAGGTGTGAACCTTTGGGTATCAAAGGGCGCAAACTTGCAACCCTTGGAGGCAATGCGAACCTCGCGAAGATGATCATCCTGAAGGCAATGCCGATGGGGCAAGCTGGGCTCCAAAAATCCTCTGGCAGTGGGAAGGAACAGTCATTAAAGTATAATGTGTGCAAGATGTTACTCTTGCCAATCCAGGGCTGGGATGGGAGGGGAGGGGGTATTCTCCGGAATGTGCTGCTCATCGACCGCTGCGATGGCTGCGATGCCTAGAATCCGTGTGTCGGTCAACGCTGTCACGACTGTCCCGGTTGTGGCGCGACGAGGATCCACTGCTGGGCGCCTGGGTACTGGGAGGTTGCGCCGAGCCGCGGGTGGGAGGGGCGGGCTCATACTGTGAGTCGTGTGTTGATGACGCGAAGCCTTGTGTGCCAGCTGGCGATGCTAAAAGAATCAGAAATCACCGTGAACCAATCTTTGAACGTCTCGGGTACGTACCGCGCCCATAAAAGGAGTCAACCGGCTGGGCCGCAGGGAATCCTGCCGGGGTTGACGCCGGATTTTGTGAGTAGTAAGCACCAGAACTAGTAGTGAAACCAGGCTGCCCGGGAGGTCCTGAAGTTACATATACCGGTCTGCTTCCCTGAACCATGGTAGTGACAGGGACGGGCTCACCCCTAGGACCGGTAGCATAACCATAATCGCCACTGCCGGGCGCGACGGTTCGGTGTGCGCCAACCACCTCGTATGGCCTACCTCCCGAAGGGGCTTGAGTAAATCCTGTCCCGGACATGGGAGCACCACCCGGGTACGAGTCTTGCGGCGACTGGGCAAACTGGGGCTGACCTGTGGTGTAGGGCTGTTGACCATACCCACCGCTTTGACCTGCATACGGAGATGAGCCTGGGTATCCGGAATTTGATGAAGCACCATTGTAGCCTGCGGAGCCAGTCCCGGGGTATCTTGGAGCGCCAGCATCATAGTTATCACGAGAGGCATCCGAGTATTGGTTGCCAGCACCATCAGTGGGTCCATAGTACTGACGGGATTGGTGCGTGTCCGAATTGCGGTATTGGACTACTGGGGAGTTAGATTTCTGCACGAAGACGCCAGCTGAGGCGATAGTACCTCCGACAGGGTTGCGAGCAGTTTGCTGCCGCCTCTCTTGGTCCCATCGCGCAGAATCTGCTTTCAGATCTTCGATCATTGCCTGCGGAAGCCACCGAGTTAGCAGACTGGCTTCATGGCTTGGGTATTGTGTTTGTTGTTGTTATTGTCGTCGTCGTCGTCGGTGGTGGTGGTGAGCCTTACTGTGGTTAAGTTTCTATAAGCTGTGATGAAGTAGCCTTGGACGGCTTGGCCAGTTTGAGGGCTCTGCGCAGCGACCCGTATCAGTATATTGAAACGAAGCATAGCGAAGCACGAAGGGCAAGTACCTCGTAGACGCCAGGCCGGACAAGAGCATCGTTTCCAAGGTAGCGACAGATGTCGGCTGTTATTACTTCACGGTCTATGCCATCTCTGGGTACGAAATACTCGTTCTGTCGATTCGACGACGGCGGCGGGGGTTGAGCTGAACGTCCGGGTCTGGAAGACATCTTGAATTACGGGCAGGGCGACGAGGTAGTAGAGAAGATACCGGGCGACGATGAGGATTAGGAAGGACGTCGACGAAGAGATAAAGAAGAGATGTGAGAGAGAAAAACAAGGGGGAGAATGGGGCGAGATAAACCAAGAAATGGATGGTGAGGGGAGCACCAAGCCCAAGTGGTGGAGAGAGAAGAGAGCGGCTAGGCGTTCTTTGTTTGGTGGGGTCTTTTTTTGGAAAAGCGAACAAGTACGGCAGCAGCAGGAGGAGCCTAGCTGAGAAAGGTGGCCCTCTCTCTGGGAATCTTCCACTCAGGGTTTCCTAGGGGAACCCGACCAAAGCCTTGGCCTCTACCGCGTCGTCGTTGGCTGACAGGGGTACCTGGGGAGGTGGGTGGCTGGCTCTTGCTTGTCCAAGCCCAATCCTTGAGTCGGTGGCAATAGACTTACTGGCCCAGGAGGTCGCTGGGGGGCGGCGGGCAGAGAGAAGAAAAGAAGAAGGGTGGTTGTACCGAATGATTATGTCTGACACACCAACTGCTGGCAGTGGACGAGTGCCAATCTGGGACAATGCAGGTCTGGACCAGTCAGGATAGCCGTGGCCGTCAGGTGAGAGGTCTAGAAAGTCCGTTGCAGCAGAGCGAAACCAATAGGCAGATCGCCTCCCAATACAGTGGAGCAGTGTTACTGTGTGATCAGAAGTGCGTGGGAGCTTCTGGTTGGCTGTCTATGTCTCTTATGCGAGAACACACACGGTTCAGCAAGATGGACGGCCGACCTTTTCAGAAGACAGATTCGAACTCCAGGCTAGGCCCAGGAGCACGGCAAAAAAACGTATTTATGGGAACCAAAAAATCGAACGAAAAGCCTGTCAACGACGGGCTGACTCGTGTTCCGCGGAACCTGGCTTTATGCAGGAAATGATGCAGCGTGATGCACGCAATGTGAGCAAACAGTGGTTGAATGGATGTTGGAGGAGAAATCAAACGATTCTGGAAGCCCGGAAGTGCAAGTGATCGTCGGTCGGGAGGCGAAAAAGACGACGGACAAGCAGGCTCACGCTCACATGGAGATGCGGTGTCGTCTGGGGTGGTATTGGTGGTGGTAGTGGTGGTGTGGCAAGTAGTAGTCTATTGCTATTGGGAGTGGGAGGCAGAAAACCAGCAGGACGGTACATAGGACAACGTATTATTGCCTGGCTGCTGCTAGCGGACGTATTGTTGTTGATCTGGCGCCGTAAATATACCGGGACAGGATCGTACGGAAACTGGTGCCGGCGAATACAGGGACAAGGAGAACAGGAGATCTCTGACGATAGGTAGGACAGGCTGCTGACCATTCCTTCGCTGGGCACACAATGTAAGATCAAAAGGGCCTGGCTGGTGTTTGTTGAGGCCTAAAGACGGCCTGGTTTCCCTGTTACAGTACCTAAGGGGAAGTGCTGGGCACGAGCTCCAGTCGGGTACCGGGAACGTTTGTGTTTGTCCTTCAGTGGAGTGGGGGCCTGGCACTGGGCTTTGCCGCCTGTTTGCCGTTTTAGCTGACCGCAAGAATGCGCCAAAAAGAAAGCCGTTGTCGGTCGCCAGATTAGGTAGGCTGGCCTCTCCTGTCACAGCACAACGGAAATGTGCGGGATCCTAATGCAGCTACGCGGCAGAAAGGGAAGGGCTGGTTGAGACCTGAGTAAGGGTAGAAACTGAGGATGCGCAAAGAGGCGTGCGAGATCTCAGGAAATGCCCCTAGATGCAGGGAACAAGGACCGTCTGTATTATACACAACACTCCTGTCCCTTGCAACAGCATGGCATGCCATGCCAATGTTGCCCAACAGCGAACCTTATTGTTCTCGTCCCTCTGGCCTGGCGCTTTGCGTAGCACAGCGACCATCGCCGCTGATGCCCTATCAAAAAGCAGGCACCCGGGGCATATCAGATGCGATTGGCAGCATCCAAATCGACAGCAATAACAAAAAGTGAAACAGCATATTCTCTCCCCCCTCGTCATCGCCTTTCGAGTCAGACAGGCGTGAGGCTTTTCGCCTTCGTGGTGCTCCCGGAACCTACGCACACGGGCTTACATGGCAAGAAACCACATATTGCCAAGAAGTGGATTGGGTCAGGACGCGGAGGCCCTGGTGAAGCCATCCAACTTTGTCAACGTGTCGTGTCTGCTGCACTGAGACTGCAGGCTGGGAGGTGCCTGCCTCAAATTGGGTAGCAATGCGTAGGGTCCAGATAAATGCAGTAGTCATCGGTGCCTAAGCTACACGACCAATCATGGCTTCGTGGATCCAGTTCTGAGGCGCCTTTTGGGAAGCTTCTTGGCTCCTCCCTAGTTGCCTAGGCTCGACGTCAGTGCTTGGGATAAAGTGCCAGATTCAAGGAAGCAGGCCAGGTTTGGGTTGCCTTGTGACGCAAATAGATCACTCATGACAGTTCAAGTGACATTTTTTCATTCAACAGAATTGGTGCTTCGTTCCGTCGAACCCATCCACATTCCGCACATATCACATCGCCAGTGAGAAGTGCCGGCCGCCTCGTCACATTCGTAATACTATCTAGGGGCCATGGCTTTGCATCGACCGTCGTGCCATTATCATGCTTCCACGGAGGGCCTTGCCTACTTACATCGCCGCGTCCCCCCGGGGGGTTGTCCTTGTTCTGCGATATAGTACGTCGAATGTAAACGCCGGAAGTGCCTGCCGCGAAGCCCGGAGGCCAACTAGTTCTGTGGGCTTATTAAACCGACGCTTCCTTAAACCGACTAAGCAAGCTCAAATGCCTTTGTGCCTGAATATTACGACCTCCCATCTGCTAAATGGTCGCCGTTTCCCGCTCGGGCAGGAGGGGGAGGCTGCACGAGAACGGCACTAGTGGTTCGGCCTACAGATACCCAACCAGCCCTTCCACTTGTCTGCTTCTCTATCTCGCCCGGGGCATGTGTGTTATGTCCAACTCGACGTGAGATTATGCTTCCTGGCCCTTGCCAGATCTGTGATGGCCCCAGTTGGCTGGCGCAACGGGAAGATCCACTAGATGGGAATGGCGATATATCACTCGCTTCCAACGGCATACAACCTCGGGTCATCCAAAGTTCAACTTGCTCTGCTTCTTACCGCTGCCTCGTGTTGCCTGTCGTGAGGTAGACGCGGACGGCTTCTGGCTGCGCGGACCCACGGGTCGGTTGGCTAATGTAGAACTGCCACGTTCTTCCTCTTGGAGGTCCTTAGCGAAATGCCAGTCGAGATGGCTTTGATGTGCTTCGGCGCTTTCAAGCCTTGCATCGCAACGCGAGCATGCGTAGTTCGTGATTGGCGCCTGTCGGATTTTAGTCCCTGTCGTAGATGCATGCTGTTCTACTTCAAGACTCGCACCATGCTCGGGGGACGGCTCAGATGCGAGTGTTTGATGCGACTGACGATCCCTGGCTTCCTCGGTCCCATCATTATTGGAATCGCTGGATGACGCCGCCCGTGCAAGGAATCGTTGAATGCCCGGTTTATCGACCTTTCTTCTTTTCTCTGCCCTTTCTTCAGAAGGCGGATCAATGCTGGCCTCGCGAGAGGATGCCTTGAGAGATTTTGCTTCTTCGCCCTTCAAAAGGAACCCCCCGATGCCCATATTGCCTGTAACACCATCTTCGAAGCCTGCGACGCTTAAGCTTAGGTTGGCGCATGGCCAAACTCTCCCTTCCAGAGCTATTTGGTTCATGAGATTCTTGGCAAGTTCAAACAAGGCTGTCTCGTCCAATACCTTGCCCTGTGGAATGGCGTTTTGACGTGAACGTGTCTGTCCCCCATGACGGTGATGAAGGTTAATTGTCTTGGGCCGCCGCTTGTTCTCCAGGACCCCTTCTTCCACCAATCGCGAGAAGATATCGGCGGCAAAGATTCTGAGCCATCTCACAGCTTGATCCATGCTATTAATGACTGGTCGGAACGACTTGGCTGAGAGCATTGACTTGATCTGCGTGCGTGCGTTTACTTCACTCGTGTCAATCCCACGAATCGTGTTATACAGCCATATGCCCGTGTCCTCCCCTAATTTCGTTTTCATCTGTTCAACCGGGACGGCGAGGAGTTCTTTGATTCCGTCCGTCTCGAACACAGACGTGACTTGGTCGCCAAGCTTGCCTCCAAGGTTCCGAATCTTGGTGACTTTCATGTCTGACAAGAAGTGTTGGACGGCTCGGTTGCGTATGACGGTCTGTTGGTTGGGCTTCTTGTGGCCGGAGCCCAACTTGCTGAGCATCTTGTTAGATGCAATGCCAGCAGAACATGTGTACCCAATCTTCCGCCGGATTTCTGCACGTATGTCTCGTACGATTTCCGACCCAATTAGGATGGCCACATCGTCCCAGTCCGGGTCGTCTGCCTCTGCCTCTGCGTCATCTAGGTCCACGAGCGCATCGGCTTGCCAGTCCAGGGCGCTGATTGGCGGCAGAGGCAGCTTTTCTGTGGGATCGTCATATGGCGGAGGGTTGGACAGCTCAGGAAATCTCTGCAGCATAATCGAATGTATTTGGGCGGACAAGTCGATGAATACCTCATCAATGGAAGCCTTCTCTACCTTTTGCATGTGCGCGGGAAGAAACGCCTTGATAAGTGCCAGGATCCTTCTAGATTGCAGTCGATAGGGGTCCAAGGACACCTTGTGAGTTCCTATATGCGAGGCGGCATCCTCATGGTAAGCCCATTTCTCATCTCCTTCCTTCCAAGTGGCAACGTGCTGTGCTATGAGCTGGGGGCACATCTTTTTCGCATCCGTCACTGTGCAGTGCCGCCCAATCCCGAACTTGCGGGCAGGGTAGTTGACGGCGATCAAGCCTTGCCTGCGCATGTTGTTAGATCTGATGAAAAGCACATATTGCTGCAGATACGACATACCACTGTTGAACGGCCAGAGGTTGGTCCTCGGGTGTTCCTAACCGAACCATCTCACACTGGGCGTAGAACGCATCGAGGTCGATGTGAGAAATGACCCTCAGCGGCGATGAAGTCGAGTATGACGCCAAGAGTCCAAGTTGCCTGTACGTAAATTGGGACTTTCGTCGCCCTGTTCCGTAGCCTGGGGAAGAACCCTGGAAAATGGGCGAGGAAGGCATGACGATGACGATGGCGGAGAGAAATAGAGAGAGAGAGAGCGTGTGTATGTGCACGTGTGAAATAACAGAGGTGCTAAGGTCAGCAGCTCATGGATTGGTAGGCAGACAAATTAGCTGGCTAGACCGAGCAATGGTTCGCAATGATTTGGCGACAGCCGGCCATGCCTGTCGTTGAATTGGGAAGGAGAGCGCTGGTCTTCGCATCAGCCGTGAAGGGCAACCCAAGCGATGATGTTGGGATCACGGAGATGCCTCCGTCTGGACCGAGAATCAATGAACGCGGCAGGAGTCCTTGTCTTGCTAAACTTAATCGCGTCGCTATTTCGGAAAAGTGGAGAATGTTCTTGAGTTCCTCAGGAAGCCGCAACCTGGGACGTCTTCGACCGACCTGCAATTACGGCAGATATCAAGGCTGGCTGGCGTACTAACGGATTGCTCTTTAAAGCGTTTATTTCATCGCATGCGATATCAGTGTATGCGCTTAAGGCACCTGTCAGATGTCTCTCGATAGTGCACGCTTCGTCTGATATTAGATCCGGTAGGTCCCCTGCCAATCCAGGGTTCACAGATGAGTTTCGTACTCCTACTTCCAGTCTTACATAATCCCTCAGGGGAAGTTTCCCGGCGGTCGCTTTTTGAGCTCCTAACCACTCTGCCGTTACAATGAAGCAACCGCATATAGACACCAGCCGTAATCAAACACTGGCCGCGATATCCCATTCGTTGCCGATCAAGCCGTTCCAGACTGAATGTTCTTGTGGTCGCCAACGAGCCATGTACTCGATATGCTTGCGAAAGCATAAATCATTGTCAAGTGTCTTTCTCAATGAGTCTTTTGGTGAACAGTCTTTTTCGTTTTCCCTTTACAGATTCTAGTTCCTCAGCTTGAGGCTTGGGGTCCAACGTAACGTTGCCATCCATCTCGGCACGAGTGTCGCTCGACTTTGCCAAATGTCGATAGGTAGGGGGGTTTGGGGCCAGTACCACAAAAGGAAGAGGAAGAAAAAGATGAAGTAGGAGACCGTTGGAGAATGTGATCCGTTTCATTGTGTTCTCGAACCAGCACTGCTTGGAGGCCTACGCTTGTCGAGAGCGATTAGGCGGCTGAGCCGCTGGAGATGTGAAGTCGACAACCCCCACATCCTCTCAACCAACCTACAAGCATGTACTGACACTAGAGATACAGTGCAGCGACACCTCTGGGAAAGATGGATGCCTAAAGCGCAAAGCGCTTCCAGGCCAGGAGCTTCGATGCCGTTCCTCCCCTGGAGCATACCTACTGATTTGGCCCCCTATTTCCGCTGGTGCTGAGGTAACGCACAGCAGCATCCATGATTTCTTTCCGCCTACCTGCTCGCATGCCGCAGGCATCGCCCTCAGGTCATGTGTCATGAGTTCATCCGAATAGCTTCCGCAGCAGAGCCACGCGAGCGAGATTAGCTAATGTATACAAGATATATATACCCTGCATTTTCCAATGATGCATGTCCTGCCGGCACTGTCACCGTTGCGCTGCATCTGGCCAACCACGACACAGGTGTTGGTTGGGGTGGTGACGCATATAAGGCTGAGAGAGACAGAGATTACCTACATGGTATCTGATGTTGCATGTCTCACTGCTAAAATTAAATGTACATCAATAGTAGAAAAGAAGCACGTTCCCAGTCGACAAGACACACACTTTGCAAACACCCTGCCAGAACTTGTGGATCGAGGCTCTTCTTGTGCGATTTCCATACGAGAAGGGGGAGGCAGCCTTACTTGCTTGCCCCCCACCCCTTGCTTGGGAGGCGCTGGTGATGGGCTGTAGCTGTGACACAAGGTGGGGGGAATGGGCCGCGTCCTCGATACTTAGGCCGACATATCTTTATAGGGGGATCTTGGGTACCGGCTGCAAGTGCAAGTGCCGTAGCGGCTGTCCGTTACCCCAACTCTGAGGAGGCAGAAACTATGTATGGCACGTGTCCCAGGAGGACCAAGAAAAGCAACACCCGCTTACAGTGTGACCCGTCTTATGAGACTGCTAGACATACCAAAAACGTACCCAGAGATCGCTATCCACAAGGGGGCAGTATGTTATAGGCGAAGCCTTGGGGTGAACAATACTCAGACCGGTCTGGGCTTTGACAATGGGAAACGTCCTAGGTTGGGTCTCCTTTTGGAAGGTAGGAGTTGTCGCCAGGTTCGTCTTACTGCCGTTGTGGGTATATGTTCCAGGGCCTATGACATGGGATGATATCGTCGGACTAACGAGGCCAAAGCCAAGGGCAATAAGTCAACTCCAAACGCATAGTATATTCTGGCGATGGCATTTCGAGTACGAAAGACATCTAGACAGCGCTGGGTAAAGTGCAACAAGGAGCTGAATGTCTCAGATCTTCCCGCAAGGCCGAGTGGTTTCCAAGACAGCCTCGTCCTCAGGTATGCTCTCAGCTGGCGCCTTGCCGGGGCTGGAGGCAGGCTTGGTGTCCCACGTGTTTAGGAGAGCCGGGCTTCAATTCATCTCCACAGTCAATTGTGAACCCATACCCAAGCCACGTCTCGATGTGGAAGCCAAGGTAAGAGCTGAAACCAGAAATAGATGAATAGGTAGTGAATTTGGAAATCGCCTTCTCTGTTCTGCAGATCCGGACCGTGAGAGCCTCTCTCGGATGTGTCGCTCTGATTCCTATAGGGCTGAAAAGCAGAAGCACACCCCCACACCTCCCTGTCTGGTTCGGCCCAGATTCCCAAGATCAGGCTGGCGGCTAGCGACTCGCTTGTGGGTATACCCAAGTCAGCATCCAGTGGGTGAGAAGCGATTTGCTCGACCCAGTTTCTGGTGAGATGCTCCGCCTTTTCCCAGGACAAGCAGGTAGAAGCAAAATGAGCGTTTGATCCACCCCTGGAGCCTCGAGAAAGGAGACGAGCACGCACTCTGACTCGACGTTGAATGATCCTAAAATGGTTGTTGCAGGGTGGGTGGACCAAGCAACAACACTGCCGTATTCTGACGTAGGATGCTATGTCGAGGGCTTTGCTGTCCGAGCCGACCTGACTGGGTATCGAGTCCGAGCCGGGCAGGTGTCACCTCGTGCCTTAGATCTTAGCGCAGGAACCGAACAACCATGGATGCTCTAAGGCTGCGGCTTGGGTATCTCAGCAGTGTGTATACATGCTTCGCCCCCTGGTCTAATCTGCCAAGAAACGTTTTCCAATATGCAATCCTATTTTGAGCACCTGCCGTTCTTGTCGTGATGCTCAACTCGAGAATCAGCCCCTATCATGGCTTCAACCACGACCTAGTGATATAAGTCGATACCTCTCTACTGTGTATGTTCAATGGTACCTGGATCGAAAGTAGCTCTCACCGAGAGACTTGAACATAGCCCAAAGTTGCTAAAGATGGCCACCATCTACTACCCCCTGGCTTTCTTTGCGCACATGCCCGGCTTTCGTCTCCCAAAGCTCATTGCATGCTTATCTGACTGAAGCGCATTGCGAGAAAACACCGCGAACTTATGACTACCCTTCCCGTTAGCCTGATGTATCCATGGAGTCCGAGCTTTTATCACTGCGGCAGTGACCTTTCATCTGATGGTGAGATAGTAGTGCATGTTGATCGGTGTAGTTGCTCTTTCCGGCAATGCCTCTTCATCCTTCGCCATCAAGCGTATGACCTAGTGGGCTCGAAGGCGTCAACGCTGCCGCCGGAGATCACCACTATATGTCAGCTCCTAGGCGTCTTCTTCGTCAGCCGCAGCTTGGATGGTCCGAATGAGGCTCTTCGCGATGTATTGGCAGACTGGTGGTGACTTCAGTCGTCCTAGGACTGGCTGTCTGGGATGGTGATGCTCTCAGGCGCCATGATATAAGGGCGACATCATCGCCAACTCCTGGAATGAGGTAGAGTATTCAAGCAGAGAAAGAAGAACACATCATCTCATCATTCCTACGCCGTCTCAACACATCCACTTGCTTCGATATTTCACGATCAGACTCCTTCCCCAACGCGCTTTTCCCAAGAACTCAAGACAGAACAAAGTATCAAACATTGCAACATGTGAGCAAACCCCCTTCCTGCACATCGAAACCTGAGACTGATACGTTGAGTGATAGGGCTTCGCACGGAACTTCGTCTGCAGAGGGCTACCCGCTCGTTTGCAACCAAGGAAGTGATGCCAAATGCTGCAGCTGTGGAAGCTGCGGTAATTTCACCTGGAGTCGTTTCACAGGGGCATGGGTCTGTGAAACTTGCGGCCATGCCCAAGGCGTCAACTGCAGCTGCTAAGGTTGATGTCGACGATGGAGAGGGCTGACCTCGGGTTCGATGTCCTTTTCTTGAGCCTCTTTACTTGGAGTCATCGGGTGGAACTGGTTCGTCATCTGGCGTTTGTTTGGGCTTTCTGCTTTTGGACAATTTGCAAGCCTGGTTTGCTTGCGTCCCTCTCCTTTATCTGGTCATGAGTCCTGGGTACGCATGATTCGGTGTTGTCAGTCGTTCGTTTCTAGAGCTTTCCTTTGTGCTGGGCAAATAGATAAAATAGAATAGAGTCGAAGGTCTCCCTTCAATATACCACAACCACAACACCGGAGAAAAACAAGGCGCCTGTCCTATCCGCTAAATGCTGTGCTAGCACCTAGTTATGGAGAACTCGCCCGGCTGAAGTCGATGAAAAGGGGGGGGGTATTCTGAATTAGAAAATCTATAAACCTGTAAGTTCTGGTATCTGCATTTCCACCAACGCCTTTTTGATGCTCTTTGGGTATCGTTAATATGCTCGACTAAAATTCTGTCCGTTTTTTTCCCCGCCAACCAACCAAAAATAACTATCGCATCTCCAAACCATCCGGCCCAGCAGCCGAATCCGGGGGAAGTCCATGCCGCGCGCGAACCTCGTCCACGATCTTGCCCATGCGGTAGAAACTTTCGTTGTGCTCGTGCTTCACGCAGGGTGACCTTCGTATCGGGAGCAGCCAGTCGAAAATATTAGTGCCCATGACCTCCTTCCAGTTCTCCCAGTACCCCAGGTCCCATGGGTTCTCGCCGGCCTCCGTTCTGAGAATGGCGAAAGTTCGATGGGCAAGTGAATCACGAGCTTCGCGCCCTAGATTCGGGGAGTTGACCCGGGCCACAATACCGTTGGCGTGTTGGTTTGCGGAATACGAAGAACCCGGCCTCGCCAGCGGATAGTTGATAACGTGGTAGCTGTCCGTACCTTCGCTTCCACGGGGTATCCGCACCGCCAGCTGATAGACCTTGGTCCGGGACCCTAGCAGATCCACATTGGTCATGTTCTGCAGAACATATCGAAGAGATGTTATCGTCATCATGAAAGTGAACAACCCGAAAAAGCCACCGAGTCCCAGGGCGCCGACCAGAAAGCCGTCCACCCCGGCGCCACTGCTCATCTTCTTCTTCAGTGTTGAACCGGCGGCACCCAGGACGATGCCACAATAGCAGGCCGTGTATGTGGTGAACTGGACGAAGAACTTGAAAGCTGGTGGAGTTGTTAGCCATGTGCTTTACCCATTGTAATCGTCTGACCCAGCAACCTACAATTTTCGCCCACCATACCCCCAGCCCACGGACAGTAATGATCCATCCGCAACACACAGCGATTCAATTCGCTGCTGTGGTGAGCACGATCCGGTTTCCAATTACAGCATTCGGAGCACCATTTGGGACGACCGTCGGTTTCGCAGATGAACACATCTTTTGTGTAGAACTGTTCGAGTCCGGGACTGTCGGGATTGGCGTCTGGTGTTACAAAGTACGGTTGGCCCTCGAGGTCGTCTCCGCGATGTTTGTCGCTCCCCTCTTTGCTGCCCCTCCGTGAAACGGCGAGCGGGCCGAGAGGCACCAAGCCGGGGTCGGTATTGATGGTGATGATCGTGCGCAGGTAGGTGCCTATCATGAGGAGCATGAACAGGAAATACAGCACGAGCACGGCCACAGCGCTGCCATTTTGTTGTCGGTCGTGGATCAGGAAGTCGACTAAAAGAGAAAGCAGTGGGTTAGAAAGAGGATCGTCGCGATTTGCCGTCGTCAAGTTGGAGGTGCGAGCAGGGAGAGCTTACCACAGACACGAGCTACCGTAACGTAGGTCGCATAGCCAACAGCCACAGCCAAAATTGCTGGAATAACCCGCGTTACCCACCGCGATGCGGCCTTTGTGCTTTCAAAAGTCATGACCAGCTCATCGTATCCGCGCGAGGGACGTCGTGAACTGGCGCGAGGCTGCAGAGAAATGCAGCAAACAATAGAGCCTGCGGTGGGATTGGGACGTGAAAGGCATCTTGTGGGCGGCGGCGGCGGCAGTACGTTACATATGAACCTTAGATGTTTTGGGCGGCGCATAACACCAAATTACATTGCGACGCTGGGCCGGCTGACTGGTTAGATCTTGGACGGTTAGCTGCAGGTCACACTGCTAGGACTTTCTTCTGGGGCTGCGCCGCCCCGATTTACCCGAGAGCCCAGGCTGTCTCCCCCCACTGCTAATATCCCGGCTCCTTTCTTCAATCTCACTGAACCTTTCATGCCTTGTCCTTGTTGCCAAACTCCACTGTCGCGGCAGTTTGCACCTGCCATTTGACGCTATCTTGGATCCGTTTGATTAGGACCTCATCTCCGTACCGAGAGATATTGTACGCTGCTCATATGCGCGTGCATATTGGAATATTTGACAAAGAAAACCTGCAGCAGCCTCGCAGCATGTTTTTCCTTCTTCGCATACAAACACTCTCAATCATGTTCCTGCATGTCGCCGCATACCTGGAACTCTTCCTATCAGATGGTAGGTGGGTTGCCATTCGTTTTCGGTTTCCTGCGCTCAACATGCCAACTTCCACTCATTGGCTGCACCAACAAGATCCTAAAGCGAACCAAGAGGAAGACATTATCCCCCGCGTCTCAGATCCAATGAGGTATTGCGCTATTGAGGTGTCACTCAGATCATGTCTTACGATCTGCTGGAGCCGCATGCCAAATGAACGTATCGCAGAGCTACCCCGACTTGTAGGCCCAATATCAAGCACTGACGATATGTTTGCGTTTGAGGCACCGTCTACCATGGTGTTCGCCTCATGGGCTCGATTCTCCGGTAACAGTACACACCTACTGTTTATGAATGCATACCTATATCGAAACATGGAGACACCAGGTAAAGTGCTCGCCCGTGCGGCTGATTTGTGCCTCGTTTGCCAGGAAGATTGGTCATTATCCCCTTTTCAGCTCGTGGCGTTGGTATTATGACGTTCAACCCAGTTCTGAGCTGAATTTGTTCTACGCAACTTACGGATAACAGTTCATGGAACCCTGCCGATAAGGATATATATTTATGCTCAACGGTTGCCTGTCGAACTTACAAATCTAGTACCACCGGGCCGTAAACATGACGACCTGGGCCAGGATCATCCAAGATGAGGAAGGGCTGTCTTGGTGAGCTCCTCGCAGCATCTAGAATCCCTATTGAAATGTAGCCGTCACCGCGGTGTGTGCTGAAAGACAGCCTCTTCAAGGGCACGCGCGCCCATGAGGCTCGAAGAGCTTCTGTCATTTGATTTGAGGCTCTGGGAGCCTATATAAACGCTCGCAGATCTCTCTTCTTGTTTTCGAGTAACCAGCTTCCGCTCTACATGCGAATTTTGGCCGGCCTTTGCTATCAACTCTCTTTTGCATTTACCAGGCCGAGATGGGCGCAAGCAGCCCCAAAATCGCATTGTTCCACCTGCAACTCGATATTGATTCCCACTGAAAGGGGATTCTCCTCATTGGGCAGTATCTCCGTAACTGTCATTTCGTTCTATCTCTGCCTTCCGAATTGGCTCGAAAGAGAACGGGTATCGTCCAGTGACGGTACTACAATTCGAAGTACGATTTGTTGATTGCTATTACAGCGTTTCCCCGACTGTTCCAACGAGCCGGTAAAGCCTGGCAAACGTCCTGTCAGATCTCTGCCTACTCCGTGCTCGAGCACGTCTTGGCACTCCATGTCCCACCTGGGCAAACATTCCAGCATTCGTGTTTTCCCTCTTCCGCTTTCGAATTGAACATTGGCAGGCCATCTACTCGAAGCGGTTCTACTTTCTTACTGAATCGTAGATGGACCTATCGCCAGGTAGCCTTTCAGTGCCCAATGTGCCGGATGACTTCTTTTACACCGAAATGAAAACCTGGTCTGTTCACTCAGGGCGGCCTAAGGGTGGAAGAGATGGGTGCCCGGTGTGCACAGCCAGCCAGCCGCCCTGGTAAACAAGGCTGCACTCCGACAACGCAAGCATCGTCTCTAGCAGAGTTTGAGGCTCTGCGGCCTTGCGGCTCTTCGGAGTACGCCGGTACTTCTGCAGCCTTACTACTGCATCTGGATTCAGGCTGCCACTTTCCTGTTGACCGGGCTTGGAAAGCACACAATTATATGTTATTTGAGGCTCTTTCGCGCAAGAGACCGGGCCAGACTCTTTGGCTTTCCATTCTGGGAGACAATCATATCTTATCTGCATCTCTTTGGTCTTATTCTTACACGTGGTTGAACCCAATCTGGTCTTGCTGCGCCATCGGAATCGAAACTGCTTCTGCAACTGTTTCGCATGACCTCACCTGCTTACAACACGGCCTGTTGCCCTGAGCCGATAGTGAGAGGCGGTCAAGAAAGATGAGGGCAGTGTTCGGGCCGCTCAAAAAACGCAGGACCAACAGAACTATGATCGCTCTGCTTCCCTCCCGCCTGTATATGACAGTCCAGTCGCCCATCGATGAACCATTACTCACCGAAGAATGTTGCGTCCGTCTTGCCATCGAGTTTCCCCCAGGGGCACGGCGCTGATATTACCTGGTTTCTGGTTGGCGAGCAGTGACAGGAGTCTAAGCCATGCGATCGCTTCTTGTTTGACTTTCCGTGGCAGTGTCATGGCTTCTAGGAGGCTTGAGAACCAAAGGAGTCTCGAAGCTCACCGCGATCCTGTCTGTATATGATAGATGACGAAGTAATCGCCTTTTGATGGGTTGTTATTTCTCTACCGAAAACCGTGGAGCACGCTTTCTTGATTTCGGTATCATTGACGGGCACCATGCTTGGGTCATCTGGCGACCCGCTGGTGAGTGGTAATAGAAGTTCGAGCCCCTGAGTGGATCGTCGTCGGGCACTTTGTCGCCTCAACGAAAATGACAGGCGATGACTTCTCGCCCGTACCCACGAAGGCATATTCGACATGGCGATGGAGGCATAATAATTCCAGTTCTTCTGGTGCCCAATGGGTTCAATGTTGTCATCCTGTAAGTCCTCTATAAGAACTCTATGCTGCTTCGTGTTTCGAATCCTTTCTTGAAGCAACATCATTCACATCAAGCAATACTCTCCTATCCTGAATCCTATACCAGCTACCGCACAATTCTACACATTCCCAGCTTTGTCAAACCAATCAGCAACTATGCCTTCGTCCAGAACCGTGACCTGGTATTGCGTAAGCACGCCTGAACTGTTTTTCATTTGACGCTCCTATTAACTCGTTGGCTATGTTACAGTGCCAGTGCTCACAAGGCCCAATGACAGTCGCCAACAATGACATATGTCCCGATCATAGCTGCAATCATTACCGCTGTGCCTATTGCCACATCGAGAAGCCGAAGAAGCCGAGACACAGACACCACTAAGAGCATTTCACGCACGAGAGCTGGCCTTGAGGTCTTGCCAGATGCTTTAGTGCCTGTGATGACCCCCTAAACCCTTCGAGGCAACGAAACGCCTGGCTCCGGTGCAAGCAGTATGCCATCTGTATTGCATGACTCTTCAGCTTCCCGCCAAGACACTAGCCAATTGACGACCACTGGACCAGACGAACTGCCTTTTCTTATTCGTATTCTGTTTTGTCGTTTCTCGTCGAATTTGTTTTTCATTGCTCTTTCACAACTTTCCTAGTCGCCAATAGACCATCTCGACAAAATCGACAGAACCAAGCATCCGGGTCAACACAGGACCGGCTCCATAACACTCGCCAGGCAACAGGCGCGACATGGAGGATCGATAGACGCATTGGGTGGTTTTCTTTCATTATCGCGGTTATAGAAAGACGGTTCTTACAGTTCTTACGGACCAATATCCTTGTTTCTGGTGCATGGGCGGGCTCTCTTGTGCATTTTCCTCTTGTATACTAGTCATTTTTGGGATGAGACGCTCCGGGAGTTCTCTCTGGCGAACTTGACTTTGGTGGGATTTCGGTCGCTATCACTTGCTGGTCTCTTGCTTTGTTTCCCTATATATTAGGCACCTATCTCCTATCTTTACTTATACAAGGTTTCTTTCCCTTAGCGCAATGCTATTGCCATGTGCTGCCAAGCCACAGATGGTGCTATGTGGCATAAATGTCCAATCACGTCTACACATGCACACACTTCCACTTGAAAAGGCGGTAGGAACCGACATGCATGTCGTGCATCATGTTGTGCGAGCTTCCCCCGGCTGGTCATGTGATGGAATCCCCATGTAGTGTTGGAGCACCACGCGAGCCCAAATGTCTGGATACCACCACAACGCCAACAAGCATTGAACAAGTTCCTTCACAGCAAACAACTGCTGGGACAGTGTTGGTTCATCACATGTGATCTCATGCGAAGAGCCTCAAGTCTGGGCGACAGGGTGGGTTTGTTTACATACCTGGTATGCGGGATCCGTATAAGGGCGAAAGTCATGACGTAGCTGTGCCACCCGGCCAGGCAGCTCGCCTGTCAGCCGCACGTGGGATCCTGACACCGGGCGAATACACATGGCCGCCCCAGAGGTAGCTATTCCCTTTTGGACCGTTGCTAATATGTAGAATGCCATTTCGAGTAATCGGGCTTTCAGATGCGAGTCTGACCCCCCAAAGCCACGGAGGGAATATTCGACCGCCTCTTGGCTCACTGACTCTACCAGTCTCGCACTCGCAGCTCTCTATGCCCCACCAGTGTATACGGGCCTGTTCTGTTAAGAAGAATCTCACGATCTCAAGACGAAGTGTGCGTGAGTCTCGATCGCTTGGATTTACCGTAGCATGCAAGGAACAAGCTTGCCTACGTGGGTATGTTGTCGCAATGGGATATATAAGACAAACTCATCCACCCCCTTGCCAAGGTCGAGCAACAGAAACATAATACGGCCTGAACTCATGACAGTCGCCTCCTGATCCATCATCGTATCACTTTCCACGAACCATCACCACAACATGCCAGAAAACAAAGCCGCCTACCTAATGGGCGAAAAGCTCCGCCCCCTAGCCGTCAAGCCAGCCCCCTACCCCTCCCCCGGCCCCGCCCAGCTCCTCGTCCGCGTCGCGGCCGTCGCCGTCAACCCCATCGAGTACATCAAACAGGACCTGGGCAGCCTGCTGTACGGCTGGGTCAAGTTTCCGCACGTGCTGGGCTCCGATGTCGCGGGCACCGTCGTCGAGGTGGGTAGTGGCAGCTCCAACGAGGGGGCGGCTAAGCGATTTCGCACCGGCGACCGCGTCGTCGGCCAGGCCCTCGGCTCCGAGAAGAAGTTCAACGACCCCGCCATGGGCGCGTTCCAGCACTACGTCCTGCTGCAGGCCAACATGGTGTCCCCGATCCCGGACTCCTTGTCCTTTGAGCGGGCGGCGGTGCTGCCCCTTGCCCTCTCGACCGCGAGCTGCGGTCTCTTCCAGAAAGACCAACTAGCGCTGCGGCATCCAGTCGTCGCCGCCGCCACCAACGAGGACGGAGAGGAGACGAAGCCCGAGAAGGAAACGCTGCTCATCTGGGGCGGCTCCACCAGCGTCGGCTGCAACGCCATCCAGCTCGCGCGCGCCGCGGGCTACGAGGTCGTCACGACCTGCTCCCCACGCAACTTCGGCCTCGTGAAATCGCTCGGCGCGGCCGCAGCGTTCGACTACCGCGACCCCCACGCCGCCGTCTCCGAGATCGTGCAGTTCTGCCGCGGCAAAAAAGTCGTCGGCGCCCTGTCCATGGGCGGCGACGCCGGCCGCGGCTGCGTCGAGGTCCTGCGGCAGCTCCCCAAGGACAGCGGTAGCCGGCGCTTCCTGTCGCGGGTCTCGTACCCGACGCCCCAGAACAAGGACGCCGGCATCCCCGCGCGGATCTGGTGCATGCTGTCGTTCTCGGTCTGGTTGTGGTTCCAGAGCGTGCGGCACGGGATCGAGTCCAACGTCGTCGTCGGGACCACGCTCGAGGGGAACGAGGTCGGGAAGGCCATCTACGAGGACTTCCTGCCGCGGGCTTTGGCGACGGGGCGGTTCGTGGCGGCGCCCGAGCCCGAGGTGGTAGGGAAGGGGTTGGAGTTTGTCCAGACGGCGCTGGATAGGCTGAAAAGGGGCGTTTCGGCGAAGAAGTTGGTTGTGGAGATATAATATGCTGATTGGGTTGCCAAGCGTTATCAATTACTAGCGATCGTATTAAGAAAGCGTCAGTCGTCCCTTCAACGGCAGCCAGTCGTCTTTGAGTAGATACCCTGGTCAACAGACTTGTTCATAAGAAAAGTACCATGCATACGCCAGGTTTTGATCCCTGCAAACATTCAACAGTCACGTCTTTCTTATTTTTTTTACTCTATTCTATCGTATTTGTTACGGAACTGGTTCTGCAGCTTGGGTCCCCCCTTTTCAGTCGAAAAGACCCAGTGGTAGAACACAATCGGCCATCATGTCTTCCATCTGCTCCATGACCCATGCCGGGTCACCATTACTGGACTTGATTATGGGGCCAATGTCGGCAGGCTGGCCTTCTTCCAGAGTAGAAATATACTCTGCCACCACGGACCGCAGACCAGCCACGCTCTTCTGCTCCGGGTCGGACGACAGCGCCTTTGCGTTGCGGTAGAAGACTGTTGCGTTCTTGAGGTTCTGGGCCGCGTTGGTGGCGGCTGACTGGTGTGACCAGGGTACGTATCGTAGGTTATGCAGCTGCAGCGAACAATCGCCTCGCAGCATGTGGCTCAAGGACTTCTCGTCGTTGTCGATGCCTTGTACCTCGGACGACATCTTCAGGTTCTTGATGCCCTCGGTCAATGCATTCCAGCGCAGAGTGGCCAGAGACTGGGCGTCCGTGAATTGGATCTCGGACAGTGCTGAGCTGAATGCTATCAAAGAGCGAGCGTTGGTAATGAGAGCTTCATGGGAATTCTCGAGGCCGAGGTCCGGTATCGTGAACGCCGTATCTCGTTCAGTCTTGTATGTGGCCGCATCGAGGTTGCCGGACCTGTATCCGACTTCGAGTAATGCAGAAGCGAAGTTGGCTTTCGTGAGAGCAATTTCTGGAAATTTCTTGGGTTGGTCCGTCGACAAGACTTGCAGTCTGGACAGAATCTCTTTTGATCGCTCCTCCGCCCCCTGAAGCCATGACGGGCTCAGATCCTCCGAGGAAGCACTACGGACATTGCAGAATGTCGTCAGAGTCCTAAGCTGCACTAGCAGGGTGTCGATGACAACCTCGGGGGTAACAGGTTCAATGACGGTAACATCCTGGTACTCTTCACCAGAAGATTCCTGTGCCGTCGAGGCCTCCGCACTGGCACTTGTACCCGCCATGTCTGCTTCCTGCGACATAGGCTGTTCCGCTGCCAGGTTCTGTTGCGTGAGAGTCTCCTGTAGCTTCACTTCCTGGATGGACAAGCACTTTTGCTGCAAATCCATCGCTTCTTGAAGCGCCTTGAAAGCTTCTTCATCAGAGACGTCGTCGTCGTTGGAGATCTCCTCTGCAATGCTGGTTAAGATCTGAGAAGTGTTGAAGAGCGTGTCGGCATTGTTTGGGTCAACGTTCAAAGCGTAGCGGTGCGCCTCCAAACCCCTTTGGAGCCACTCGAGCAACGTTTCGCGAAGTTGGCTGAGAAGTGTGGGATGCTCGGCGACCTCGAGGAATATGCGAGCCTTGTTGTAGGCCAGATCCAGGTCCTGGGGAAACGCCTTGAGGCCTTGATCATAAGTGTCAATGGCCCGTTGGAAGAACCTCATGGACTTGGCAGCGTCGCCAGCACGCCACTTTCCACCGGCCTCTTCATGCTCGTTGGCAGCATTCTCAAAGTCACTTGCAGTCTCCAGCTTCTGTTGTGGTATCAGTGGGATGTTCTGGAAGAGTGGGGTATTTGATGACCTTACCTGCTCTTTTTTCGGTTTGGGCTTGGTTTCCTTGAGATGATCCTTGTGGTTGCGTCGAGCCATGATGGAAATCTGGTATAGCCAATTGCTGTGAACACCTGCCAAATACTGAATGCAAAATCGACGTGTGGCAAATTAGATACACACCAAGAATAGGATGCACTGAAAATTATTTGAGCGTTGGGTTCGTTGTGATCGGGGATGCATAAAATGGTTGATGTGAATATTTGTTGGTGGTCAACGACCCGAGCTGGTCTGTGCGTACCACTGCTATAATAAATGGAAACAGCGTTACCAACCAGACCAGTCAACTCGGTGCCAATCATTAATTGCCCTAGGTTAGCATCAATGTTCAGCCCGTCCTGTCATGAGATGCCCTTCTTTTGGCAGTTCAGCCATTGTCACGAAGTTGTCCCGTGTCAGTGATCTGCTGCACGATTTGTCGCTCTGTTGCCCGTTATGTCAACTTCTGCTAGTCCCAACGGTGTTTAGTCATCCGTGGTATGGTACTGTAGCTGCCAGTGGCTTCTCGATCTCGTAATATGTTCTCGCGGGATTTCCGGTTGCCCGCGGGCAAGGGATGCGATGACGGGTATATGGGCATCTGCTTATGTGCTTCTACCGCCCTGACTAATCTTCCCAAGTACAGATTGGGATGTCAAAAAGACCGTCTGAATCTTCCTCCGTCATTGCGTCTCTGCAGGCATTCTCCTGATTTATATTGATGATTCCTTGGGCTTGTGTACTGTAGTTCTTCTGCGAGTCTGTGGAGCTGTTGTTGTCTTGGAGAGTGACAGGAGTCTATCATGGTCCCACCAAATGTAAATAACTGCCAGTTAAGCTGTTCTTCTCTTTCGACTCAAGCTGGCGATGGCGATTTATGAATTGCACCATGGTTCTCTCCCGAATGACCGAGAAAGTGGGATACATCTACGCAGAATATCGATTGGCATATGAATAGTCAAAGGTCAGTTACCAAAGGCCGGGCGTCAGTAACCAATCGATACCTTGCAATTACCATTAGACCAGTGACGTTACCCGGGAAGGATGCAGAAAACTACCCCGCATTCCGAGGGATTGATCCCGACGATAAGCAAAGTAGCGTGAGTAGCTCCAGAATAGCCCCTCACTTGGATTGGAATCCCCACGCAAATGGCACTCAGCATGCGTATCAGCAGCCCGAACGGACTTGCTTGAGCAGGAGGTGAGCTGACGGGTTGTCAGAAATGGCAATTCTCCAACCTCTGTAACAGCGAGGATCAGGCGCTTTCGGGGCTTTGTTGTCCCCTAGCGTGTCTCGCCAACGTTGCCATGCGCCCATCCGGTCCAGCAAAGGCCCTCGGGCAATGGATACGATGTGGACTCTCGTCCTGCTGGTACGCGGGTGACACAGCATTACTGAGAATTACATAAGGGTCTGTCCGCGTCGGGGTATACTCTAGGACCGCAACCTTAAGTACTGAGGAAAGAAGATGGGTTGATTCGCAATGTCTTCTCGGTTTGCTATTCGCAAGCCCTCGTCTACGTTACACTTCATATATCATCTTCGTTACTCTTGATTTGATTGCTTGGTACCCCTTGGAATTACGCCCTTTTAGCCCTGATACCGACGACCAGAATGGCTTCCCAAAGCAATGCGCCGCCCTTGCTGGACCTGACCATTGACAACATCACCCCGAACACGAACCGCATTAATTCACAATGCAAGGACCAGCGGCTCGTTTACCTGATGACTCGTCTCGTGACGCATATCCACGATTTTGCTCGCGAAACAAGATTGAGTAGTGAGGAATGGATGGCAGCTCTGAACTTCCTTGTCGGCTGCGGGCAGATCAGCAACGATGTTCGCCATGTAAGTTCACCATTGATTTTAAGGGGGCACCTCGTTGCCTGGGCCCTTCTATGCTACTCCCCGGACTCTGACCAACACTTTTTTCCGAACAGGAATTTATCCTCCTCTCCGATGTTCTCGGTCTCTCCCTCCTCGTCGACAGCATCAACCACCCCAAGCCGCCCTCGTCGACTGAGGGTTCGGTGCTGGGCCCGTTCCACACACACGACGCGCCGACCATGCCCAGCGGTGGCGAGATGTCGTCAGACCCGGAGGGCGTGCCCCTGCTTTGCATCTGCACCGTGAAAGATATCCACGGCAAACCCATCCGCGACGTCAAGATCGACATCTGGGAGACGGACAGCAGCGGCCACTACGATGTGCAGCACGAGGGCCGCGAGGACAAGGGGCCCAGCGAGCGCTGCGTCATGCTCAGCGACGAGGAGGGCGGCTTCTGGTTCAAGGGCATCAAGCCCGTCAGCTATCCTATTCCACACGACGGCCCCGTCGGCAAGCTGCTGGAGAAGCTCGGGCGCCATTGCTGGAGACCGGCGCATCTGCACTTCATGTTTGAGAAGGAGGGGTGGGATCACTTGATCACGTAAGTCTTTTTTTTACCCCTTGTGCACTCTTTCTCCAAGAAAAGAAAGTGGAGGTATGCAGCATGAGACTAATACGGAACCGGGGGAGACAGTGCGCTTTACATGCGAGGTGACCCGTACGAGAGCTCCGATGCCGTCTTTGGAGTGAAGCAGAGCCTGATTGTGGACACCGGCGTGGTGGACAAGGAGACGGCAGAGAAGTACGGGGTCAAGGAGGGCACTGCGCTGCTGAAGCACGACTTCGTGCTCGTGACAAAGCAGGAGACGGATGATCTGAAAGACAAGAATGCCATGGAGGCCCTGGAGAAGCTGGGGCTCCGGATGAAGCTTGTTGATCACCTGCCTATACCTGAGCTAGACTAGGGTTCCGTTGCAGGTACTCTAATGAACGAATAAGGGCTTTGCATGGATTTGGTGCGTACCTGTTGCATTTGTGTTTTGGTAAGGGCTGTGGAGTTGACAGCAGACCAAAATAGACCAGCGAAGACCCATGTTGGCCTATCAAGCGGCTGGAAACATAGCCATTTAGCAGAAGAGAACTCTACTCTACCATGTGGACTACGTCCACTACATTGAATGGTCAAGGCAAGCCTGGGATACTGGTACAGGCTCTGGAAGGAGAGATATACGAAGCCCCTGTCTTTCCTTTTGCATATCGGTTGAACATCAGCATCTGGGTTTCTGCTCTCCAGCATAGCTCAGCTCAATATAATTCGAATTAAGTAATGCTTGTATAATGTATAAGCTGCAGGTAGAGCTATGTTGCACGATGCATCGTCTTCGAATCGTATCAGCAGCTCCGTGATGGCCGGAATAGCGCCGGTCGTTCCATACATGTTTGCTTGTGGGTGGTGCTGATAACGTGGGCGCAAGCGAGAGGATCGTCCGAGGCGGTGGTTGAACATATATCTTGGCAATTTGCTTCTTACGCATCCGACAGGTCGAGCCTCGAGAGGTCCCAGACAAGAAGCGGCTGGGCGTCAGTAGCAAGGTGGGGGATTGCCATGAAAACAGCCCTTAGTAATACACTCATGTCGTGTACTAATGCATGCATCATATCATGCTTTATTAGTGCCTAATTCCTCGTTGCTCTTTTCTCTTCGCCCACCTGTCTCTATTTGAAGCAGAAAATTGGCATTCGATACTATCAACCAGACAAGGGGGAATAGGAACTGTAAATAGGTGCAACCGTTAGCTTCCCCAACGCGGCAATCGGAGCGGCTCGGTCAAGACAGGGACGGCTAAAAGGTTCCGGCTAAGCGGATATCGCAGATCAATCTGCAAGGCTATCTCCGCTAGTCGGCTCTACTACTGCCGACTGATATCAACTTACGTGACGCTGGATGCTGGTGTTGGTGGATGGCATAGATCAGATTCACCCTCTTCCCACTCACAAACCCCATACCTGACTGAGGGACTCCACCCCGTGCAGTGTCTGTCAGCAAGTACCTCCACGAGGGACTCCATGAGGGAATAATACCTCCAGGGCGCCTCACCTATTTTGGGCTTGGAGGGGGGACAACCTAGAGGATGATCCAGAATAAATCTGGCCAGAATCTGCCTGCTCATGGCAGCATCACGTCATCGCCGCCAAGCTAGTTCCTGAGCACGCCATCATGGCTAAAGCATAACCAATTGATTTCGGGATCCCCAATTGCCCGTTGTGGCATTATGGGGTATGAGGAGGAAAAAAAAAAAAAACTGTTACGCGGCGAAAGAGCCCCGACTCGTGAAGAAAAAGGCGCTGCAGCGGTATGGGGGCATTTGTAATACCTTTTGATAGTAGGTATCGAGGGAGAGCCCCCCCTCCGTAGCCGGTACCTCTACAATTAGAGTAAAGGAAGAAACCGTTCCGAAGTTAATCTTTCTCTTATCTTACTTCTCTTCTCCTTCTTCTTGATAATTCAAACCACTTGAGTCTATTAGCCGAGTGTGTTGTCTTCTCGTTCTCTCGTTGCGACTGCATAATCCCACATCCCACAACTCTTCAAGATGGCCAACTCTCCCCACGGCGGAATCCTCAAGGATTTGATTGCGCGCGATGCCCCCCGGCAAAGCGAGCTGGCTGCGGAAGCCGAGACGCTTCCCGCCATCGTTCTGAGCGAGAGACAGCTTTGCGATCTCGAGCTGATCCTCAATGGCGGTTTCTCCCCGCTGGAAGGTGAGTTTTGACATGTTGATGCCGGCAGCCCATGTCAACAACTTGGATGGCGGGGTAATTCCTACTGCCCCGCCATCTCGACAAAAACAGGGGTCGCCATTGCCTTGACGACGGAATGAGTGAGCAAAGACTGACCTGGTTGAAATTATAGGTTTCATGAACGAGAAGGACTACAATGGGTATGTGCCACTCCAAGCTACCACGATTGCGCGCTTTTTCCACTGACAAGAATGATTCAGAGTCGTAAAGGAGAACCGACTCGCCGACGGCGCCCTCTTCTCTATGCCCATCACCCTCGACGTGTCGCAAGCGACTATCGACGAGAACGGTCTCAAGGCCGGTGCCCGCGTTACCCTGCGCGATCTCCGTGACGACCGCAACTTGGCCATCCTCACCGTAGAGGATGTCTACAAGCCTGACAAGTGAGCATAACCAAGTCGCAAGGGGCGTTTGCCTGTGCCGCATATACTGACGCCGAACAACAGGGCTCTGGAGGCCAAGGAGGTGTTCGGTGGCGATGAGGAGCACCCTGCTGTCGACTACCTGTACAAGACCGCCCAGGAGTTCTACGTGGGAGGCAAGCTCGAGGCCATCAACCGTCTCCAGCACTACGACTTTGTCGATCTCCGATGTAAGACTACCTATTGAATTATCTCCCCCACCCCCCACTTGCCGGCATTGTCCCGCGGAATACAGTTCTGACCAGAAACCCCTTACAGACACACCCGCAGAGCTGCGGTTACACTTCGACAAGCTCGGCTGGACCCGAGTTGTCGCCTTCCAGACCAGAAACCCCATGCACCGCGCTCACCGTGAGCTGACTGTCCGCGCTGCCCGGTCGCATGGCGCCAACGTCCTGATCCACCCCGTCGTGGGCCTGACCAAGCCCGGTGATATCGACCACTTCACCCGTGTCCGTGTCTACAAGGCTCTTCTGCCTCGATACCCCAACGGCATGGGTGTCCTGGGTCTTCTGCCCCTGGCTATGCGCATGGGTGGCCCGCGTGAGGCTATCTGGCACGCCATCATCCGCAAGAACCACGGTGCCACCCACTTCATCGTTGGCCGTGACCACGCCGGACCCGGCAAGAACAGCAAGGGTGTCGACTTCTACGGTCCCTACGACGCGCAGTACGCTGTCGAGAAGTACCGCGAGGAGCTCGGCATCGAGGTCGTCCCCTTCCAGATGATGACCTACCTGCCCGACAGCGACGAGTATGCCCCCATTGACACCATCCCCAAGGACACCCGCACCCTTAACATCTCCGGCACCGAGCTGCGCTCGCGCCTCCGAAGCGGCCGCGAGATCCCCGAGTGGTTCTCCTACCCCGAGGTCGTCAAGGTGCTGCGCGAGTCGCACCCGCCCCGCTCGCAGCAGGGTTTCACCATCCTCCTGACGGGCTACCAGAACAGCGGCAAGGACGCCATCGGCCGCGCCCTGCAGGTCACCCTGAACCAGCAGGGCGGCCGCTCCGTCTCGCTGCTCCTGGGCGAGACGGTCCGCCACGAGCTCTCGTCCGAGCTCGGCTTCAGCCGCGAGGACCGCAGCAAGAACATCCAGCGCATCGCCTTCGTGGCCGGTGAGCTGACCCGCTCCGGCGCCGCCGTCATCGCGGCGCCCATCGCCCCGTACGAGGCCGACCGCAAGAGTGCGCGCGAGCTCGTCGAGAAGTACGGCGACTTCTACCTCGTCCACGTCGCCACCCCGCTCGAGTACTGCGAGAAGACCGACAAGCGCGGCATCTACAAGAAGGCCCGCGCCGGCGAGGTCAAGGGCTTCACCGGCGTCGACGACCCGTACGAGGCCCCCGCCAAGCCCGACCTGGTGGTCGACTTCGAGAAGCAGACCGTGCGCGCCATTGTTCACCAGATCGTGCTGATGCTGGAGAGCCGTGGTCTGCTCGACCGCCTGTAAATTATAAAAGAGATGAAGGAGGGAAAAGAGAGTGTTGCATGATCATCATCATCATCTATGTCCCCATAGAGAGAAAGATTTAGACATCGTCATCATCCTCACACTATTTACACACATATATAGTAAGAGATATGGCAGGACTGCTCAGGAAAAAGGAGCAGGGCTGGATTGAGAGGGGGTTTTTCATTCCGGGCAGCAGTATATGACATGATTTGGTGTTATTTATCATGGGGTCATCGACCATCTATATTTCACTTAGAATATCCGAGAGACGATGATTTGATCGCTCTCCGACGAGTTCGTATACTACGCGATCTCGGATATAGAAAGAAGAACAAGAACGAGAAGAACAACCCCAACGTCCCAAAAAAGGAAGTCCTCCATTGAGGGGTCCCGCAGCGTATTGCTTTTACTGTCTTGAATTATCGTTTCGGGCGTATTGGAGAGAGCCAGTCAATGGTGTCTCAACACGCGGCCGCCCGTCCTGGGCCCAACGCATCGTTTTCTTCCTTTTCCGTGTGATACGAACCGAGAAGACGGGCTCTAGTAGTACCTACCTAGACCTATCAATGTACTTTACGAGTCCGGGCTTGTTATGCAGGAGGCAAGTTGCATGCATTTTGAGTAGTTGGACTTATGCTTTTTGCATCGAGGCCTTTCTTTGCCTAGTGACCGTTTTTCCGGTGCGCATTTAGCATGACGGCGTCCGAACCCAACCCAATCTTGGAAGACGCGAGAGCAGGGCGATCACATCGTAAGTACAGTAAGTCGCACACACGAAATAGCATGCAGTGCCTGATTTGTGGATGGGCAGTTCCATAGGCAAACAGGGAATCCCGTATTCGTGAACATCCAACGGTCCGACTTCACCACAGAAAGAACGGTTGGTGGTTGGGCTTCCCGAACTTATTTTTGGCATGGTAGCGAGCAAGCAAGCAAGCAAGCGATTCGCTCATGGGTCCATGGCCGCCGTTCAGCCTTGGGGGCTTGGTGCGAAGGGGAAGGGAAGGGAAGCCGAGCCGGGAACGCAAAGAAAGCCCATAAGAGAGCATGGAGCATCAATGGGGCGGGTATCGAGGAACTTTGCTCCCTGCTGCACTTGCGGTGAGGGGGGCGGGTACCGTTTACAAAGCAGACCTTGCTATTCTGGGAAGCTTTGGGCGGCCATTGGGTGGGCCAGAGAGCCGGTGAGTGACATGCGCTTGGCTGCTACTTGGGCTGGGAGGGGAGATCTAGTGAGGAACTATATGCAAGTCCTGGCACTGTGAATGATTTCATTGATCAATATCGTCGAAATGGCCCCGTATGTAGGTCGAGAGATGGGACAGAAGGATGTTGGCGGCAGGCAGCTGAAAAACGAGGACTCCATTTCTAGAGAGATCCAAAAGTACGGAGTGCAGGATAGGCAAGGCAGGCGAACGAGCATCGTCAGGCTGCTGCTGCTCGCCAGGCTGTGTGCTGAGATTCAGTGCTGACTGGCTCACTGGGCCTTTGCGCGCGACGAGGCTTGTCAGCTGCGATTGCGATCGAAAGGACCGAGCCCAGCAAGGTTGCTGGCGATAGGCGGTCTACGGTTTCGATACATGTACCTAACGAAACCCTCCAGCCCAAGTTGGCTGGGATTGGCATGCTGCAGAGTTGAATCGAACGACGAGCTGAAGCCAGACAAAAGTCAATCTTTTATCAGAGGAATTGCTGTGCTCCAAAGTGCAACCTGGCAGTGATTCAAGAAAGCGATATCTTAATTAATGACATAGGCGAGGGCTGTAGGGAGTACCTCCGAACAAGACTGAATCGTGTCATGGACTCCTTGTTGTTAGCTTCTGTTCCCATGGAGGAAAACCCCGCGGGTTTGAAGCCCATGTTCAAGGTTGGAGTGCTTTAGAGTGCTAGCACAGTGCATCACTTTTCCAGGTGCCAGGCTTCCCCGCCAACAGGGAGCAGCTCCTCATGCTCTGATTCTTCCCTTCTTCTCTCCCTGCGAAAAGAAGAAAAAAAGGCTTGCGGTCCGCTGTAGCATGGCCCCCCCTTGTTCTACCAGGTTAGGCCCAGTAAAACAGTCCGACCCTTGTGCTTCGCTGGGTTTCTGTGATGCCCGCTGGGATCCATCGAATCATATTCAATTGTGTTGGCCGTCAACTCGCTTGCAGCCGCTGAACAGCTCACTCACACACAAGCACTCGTCGGGTTGGCGACAGACGTGACTCCTCGTCTCTTTTTGGTTGGCGGTGCATTCTATCGACTCCTCATTCTCCTTTTTCCCATCCTACCTAGCAACATATCCATATCCCCCTCCCGAGATACCAATCCCAAGACGTACATACTCATAGGTTAGAGAGAGTTCGAAACAATCAAGCCGTCACCCTCACACAAGCGGCACAATCGACGTAATTTATCCACATTCTTCTCAACGGGCGGGCACCGAATCGCACACACAACTTACCTACACCAACCAACCCCAACTCTGTTTTACCGCAGCAAGAAACTTTCCACATACCAGCATCTTCCTGTCCCATCGGGCCCAGCTGGGGCTCTCATGGTTTCGCTGCCACAACCTGCTCGCCTGTTCAGCTCGCGATATAGACAATCCGTCCGATTTTAAACACCCATCATGGGCGCAACTTCCGGAGATGACCCCTCGGGCAGCTCCATCACCGCCAGCGCACTGACGGCCAGCGACGACAAGTCCCGATCCGAACACCGCCGCTCGCGCAGCAAAATGGACCGGTCCAAGAGTGAGAGAGACAAGGACGGCCACCGCTCGTCGCTTCACAAGTCCAAGTCCTCGCGGAGTTCCAGGCTTATGGACGGCGAGTCGTCGCTCACCTCCACATCCCACCGCCGCCACCGCAGCTCGCGAGAGAAGGAGGGTCGGGACCGGGACGACAAGGATCGTGGTGACCGCGTCAAAGTCCGAGACAGAGATCGAGACCAGGAGCGAGAACGAGAACGGGCGGAACGACATAAGAAGAATGCATCCATGAGCGATCTCGTCCCGGAGATGAACAGGACTGGAAGCAGAGTCTCCGCCTATCCGAGTTTCAGCAAAGTGCACAGCAGGGAGTGTGTCAACAGCCGTGAAGATCTGTCCACCTCGGCCAAGAGGGCCGACCCCTATACACCCGAGCCGACAGATCTGGGATCTGGTGAGAGACTGAGATCCAAGTCGGTAGAAAACCTGCACCGAAGTTCGAGCTCGAGGAAAGATGGCAGGCCGCCTAGCCCGCCCGAGACAGACATGTCGGAGGAGAAGAGAAGAAGCCACACCTCCACGCCTCGATCCAGCGACGCGCCAGACAGGCCGAAGTCCAGAACCTCTGGCGGGCCCTCTCGGTCAAACTCCAGAAGAGATGACAAGTCGAAGCTGTCCAGGACGTCCAGCCAGGCCACTTACAAGAAATCGCCAACCTCCAGATTACCCCCGGGTTTCGAAGCCGACGACGAGTATTCCGTATTGAGCGATGACAGGACGGCGGGAGCCAGGTCTGCCGCCACCTCTGTCCCCCCGAAACGAGCTGCCTCGAAACGTGACAGGAAAATAGAGTCCCTTGATCCAGAAGACTCGCCTGCATCCGTGCAAGACTCTTCACCGAGAACACCAACGACCACCCCACAATTCCCGCCCGCCAATTACCTACAGGGCGAGAAGCGCTCTTATACCCCAAGATACCCCGATGAGGACCGCCCGACGCCAGCAGCTACGCCAATGACAGACATGGGGCCGCCGCCGCCACCTCCTCCCCCACCACCGCCCCTGGACATCCAAGAGGTACCCAGGATAGACTACCTCCTTCAGAACGGTGGCCTCCAGCAACCCATTTCGAAGCACTTCCTCTCAGTCCTGCCGCGGCATTACGGCATGCGGCCGTCGAACCCTCCTCTGGTCGGGCCGGATGTACTGTTCACCCCTTTCTTCAATCTCCTTGACCAGTACCAAAACATTATCCACAAGCAGGGCTCGGTGGCAGTGGCCACGGGTCATAAGTCTGTGGCGAGGCGCCTTCTCGATCGCCTGGAGGATGTCTTCTCGCGGGACCTGCCGGAAGAAGGCTGCAGCTGCGTCATGTGCGAAAGGAGAGCCGGGGAACATCGTGGTCTGGGCTGGGGCGAGGTGTTGGAGCGCGTCGGAGGGCGAGTCGAGTTGCCCCAGTGGCCACCTTTCGACTTTGCCAGCTTGGGTGCGAACGCGATCGAGCAACTGGGCCACATGCCCCCTCGATCATCGTCGCCTGTGCAGCTTGATCCCGATATCGCCGAAGAGTTCCGGGAACACTACTTGCGCCAGTCGAAGAAGGTCCGATCGGCGGTGGACAAGTGGATGGACTCGAACGCCGAAGAGCCCGCACCACCGCCACAAGAGATGGACGATGAGACGCTCGAGTTTGCGATACTGACAAGCCTTGAGGACGAAGAGCGACCGTATTTCAATGCCTTGCTGCTAGGCGCGCGAGAACTGGCGCCAACGGTCCGGGCACCCACCCCTAATGTGCGCAAACCGCGCGTTGACTTCATTGTGAAATGTGGTCTGTCCCTGCAGCGCTTGTATCGCCTGCCGCAAGTCCCTCGTGATGCCGAGACTGCCATGTACCTTGTCAAGAACCCCTTCCATCACGATCTTCTCGTCACCATCGTCGACATCAACCCTCAAGAATGGGAGATCCTTACATCCGGACGCTTCGATGGATTCCTCTGGTCTGGCGCGGACGATGATGGCATTACCCCCACAGAAGCTAACCCAGGTTCCCGGGGCGCAACCCCTGCCAGTGGCATGTTCTCGCCTCCGCCGTCGCGCGAGAACTTGAGATCCGGCATGGGTTACAGACCACCCTCCGGCATGGGCTCTCGCAACACAACCCCCTTCTCGGGCGTGTACAGTCGCGGTGCAACTCCTGCCTCCTTCATATCGCTTTCTTCGTCCACGACCCCTGGGTACAGCCGACAAGCCGTATCGCACGACGAAGAAGTCGAGATTGCCGTTTTGGCCGAGGTGGAGCGCGAGATATACCAGGGCATGGAACAGCTGGAGGACGCCTTTGAGAAGCTGCACCACCGCGCCGAGATGGTGCGCAACGCCCTCCGGCAGCGCAACGCCGGGCTCATGATGAGCATACAGAACAGGAAGGGCGCCAACGGCATCGACGTCCTGCCCCAGTCGAGCGGCGACAGCACGCGGGACGGCTATGCGCGACCCGGCTGGGCGAATGGTGATGAGGACTCGGAGAGCGACTGGGACCACGATTCGGAAAGTTTGGCGCCCGACGACAGCGCCTCCAACATAAGCAGTTCGAGGCACCGCAGGCCCAAGCGCCGGACGGAGCGCCGGACACCGGCAGCTATCGATGAGGAGGATGAGGAATGAGGAGGAGAACTAGTCTATATTGTTGGTGAGAAGAGGAGTATTTGGTTCTTCTTCTTGAAGTTTGGGGCAAGGGTATAAGGGAAAGGGCACAGAAACCCCGAAACAGCGGACAGTTTGCTTATACCGACGAAAGGAAGACACGGGGCCTATATGAGAGATGAAGTAGTGGGCAATGGGTCAGAGAAGCAAAGGGAAGGGGGGCCTTCAGGTCCTCGGAAGAGGATGGGGGCAGGAATCATGATGGATGGCATTGAGCGAGAACTGGTTTGGTTGGCTAATACCCCTCAGTCTGGTCCCGTCTTTGATGCAGATGCATTTGCATAGTCATGGAGTTTTTCTCGTTCCACATTTTGATTACTGCTGCTGCTGCTGCGTTTTTGGTGTTTTTGTTGTTGCTGTTTGCTGCTGCTGTTTGTCCATTCTTTGTTGTGCTTTTTCATGCGTTGCTTGCTGTAGGCAGCTTGCTGATGAGATGATTGATGAATGAGTTCAAGAAGAAGAAGAGCAGGCGAGCTGTCGTGTTTGTTTTTGGTGGCTGGTTTTTCTTGGACAGGGCAAGTAGGTAGGTAGTTCGGTAGGGTAGCTGACGGTAGGGCTATGATGGTATGATGAATGAATGACTTCAAAATGCAAAAGAGCGAATACCCACCACTACCAACCAGCCCCGTTTGGGAGGCAGTTCAATACGTCTTCTCTTGCGATGTGGTGTTTGTTACTGGGTACAATACCTTTCGGGGCTTGGGGTTGTTTACTCGTAGAGGGCCAGGCAAGTTTGGTATTGCAGCTCTCAATGCGCATCACAAATGTGGCATATCACAATACAGTATTTACTTGCCTCTGGAGCTCTGTTGTTTTGAACGATTTTCATCCGAAGGATTGATCAATGGCATGCCGTTCAATGTGATTATTATCCAGTCAGCCAGGTGCTTATCTCGCATAACAGCTTCAAGCTTGCCTACTATGGTTGCCGCTCTTTTCCTGGTTCACTCATGTTCGCCTTGATAGCACCTGGGCCTCCTCCATTAACACAAGCCGACTCGAGCACGAGGAGTTTGAGGATTTGGATCACTGCTGTTCCCGTTGAGACACATTAATCTTGTTGCTTCGTTCTTGGGAGACTTGCAGCTTGGCAAGGTCCAAATATTAGAACATGGGATATGTTATTCACGGCATTGGTATTATGATCACAGGTCTTATTCACCATGATGGGGAAGATACTGCTGGCTGGTAAGTAGGGGGAGAATATGCCCTCCCTAGGTGTGTGGTGTGTGATGTGTGAAATGTGAAATGTGATTCACTCTAGATGAGTGAGTGCGCAAGAATATTGAAAAGATGCATGCGGATGATACAAAAAGTGAAAAGGGTGACTAAGGAAAAGTAAGAGCATTACAGAAAGGAGACGGAGGAAAAAGAAAAAAAAAAGAATATTACTAGGCATGGTATGTTAGCTATCGTTCAGCACTCGAGTTTCCCTGAGAATTCTGTCTATAGGGGGTAGTTCTGGTCATAACACGTTTCCTTTGTCAACATATTGCACATCACCTGCTGGTAGCTGGTGATGGCAGCCGGGCGGTTCCGGGCCGCCCGGCTCCAGTCAGGATCATGGACTTCATTTTGCTGTAATCACAGGAACTTTACATGCTTGGGCAACGGGGAGGGGGAAGAGAAGTGGGGAGTACTTGCTTACCTGCTTGTCGGTGACCGATCTATTCATTCGTGCGGTTCTGGCTCGGGCGCCGTCTCGTCACGTTACCACTGCGCCGCTCACGCCGGAAGTGCGTTGCTTGTTGTCGTTGGGGTAGGTATCGTTCGTTTGGATATTTGAAGGGAGCTTGGGGCGCGAAGCGCCGGCTAGGTGGGGGGATCGCCGAGAAGCTGGTACTGGACAGGTGCTGGGGAACGGTAGGGAGGGGGCATCTCTACATGTCAGACGGGTTTGTGAGGCCGTTGTTGGTACCTGGGCTATTTATTGGGTCTTCCCTGCTCAATTATATCTTCTAGATCGTCTGCTTGATCAGGAGATAGGGGGGGGATAAGGACTTCGACCTCGCTGTCCGCTGCCCGGGGTATGGACCGATGAGCATAGGCCAGCGGCAGGGTAATATGTATCAATCCAAGGAACGTATCGAAGCCTTCAAGATGAACTGTATATTGGGGAAGCTGATACCACCAAGCCCATGATTTCCTCGTGTAAAATGAATCACTCATGTCCATCGGAGCGGACCACATTTGCATCATACCTTCCACTTGACCATGTATCGTATCCACCCCTACTAAATCACCACTTGTGTAACAAAACGATATGAACAACATGGACCTGGCCTACGGGGATGGGCTGAGGCACCAGGCTGCCATCATCCTGCCCATATCCCACCCCTATTGCAATGCTCAACAAATAGCCAAACATGAGTTCATGGCCTTGTGGCAATCCCGGGCGCATGTGACATCGGACAATCTTGCCCTCGAGTCCTTCCGGCTCATCGACAAGTACTTCTTCTTCGGCAATCTCGTACCCGCATGTCCAACTAGTCCTCCAAAAACTGCATGCCCGACCAGATTTCTGCAGTCTGCCGGGTAAAGGGATCGCCATCTATATATCAGATAGCCCCAGCCGGCACCGGTGTTCCGAGGAGGTGGCAGCGGCCGTCCTCCACGAAGCAGTACATGCATATTTCACTCTTGCCAGCAAGTAAGCCATGGTGATTATGTACACCTGCACGACTCATAGCAATGATTATGGCGATGATCCCAACCGAATCGACCGTGTCACTCATATTCCTCATGCCCCCAGTCTATTCAATACAATCTGTCATCGATGTAGTAATAGATATGTACATATTAATGAATTATGGTGATAATTGATGTTGATTATGTCGTCGCTTCATAAATTCATAGTCAGCACCAAAGCAGACACCCCATCCCGTCCTAGCCAGACGTTTCTTTTTCCAACATATCATTCAAGACCTGCTCCTCGCTCCGCTGCGACGCGCGGTCCTCCTCGCCCGCGATCCAATGGTCCAGATTCTTCCGGAACATGTGCTCATCCAGGTGGCCGCCGACATGTAGCTCCGGGTCCTCGGCCGTATCTTCCTGGACGGGCATCACGGGCTGGCTGAAGCCGCTGCTGTTGCCGCCAACTCCACCACCGGCTCGGAGACTGGCCAAAGAGCCCTGGTTCCGCAGAGAGGCTGCAGCTGCTCCTCCTCCGCTCGTGCTTGCGCTCGGGTTGAATCTGGCGGGGACGGTGCTGGCCGAGAAGGACCGGCTGTGGCGGTTGGCCCGCGCCGTGTCGGGCCGCTCCAGGTCGGCGGTGCTCTGCGTCGCCAGGAAGTCGCGCGAGCTCCAGGAGGCGCGGTGGACGCGCGCCGCGCGTGGGAGACTGCTGACCGAGTTGCGCGAGCTGAGACTGCCGGCGCGGCTTGCGCGTCGTGGGAGGAGCGGCGGCGGGCGCGGCACCGCATTGATCGGCTCGTCATTAGTATTATAGACATTAAGAGTAGTAGTGGTATTATTGTTGTTGTATGTTGTAGATTCCATGTCGGAAAGGTTGTCCTCGTCCTCGTCTTCGATCTTGGCCATGCGCCGTACCGACCGGACGGAGAAGTAGGGCTCGGACGGTGTTTGGGGGATTTCTTTCTCCGCGTCGTCCTCCGCTCCTCCTTCTGGCTTGGATTTGTTGTTCTTCTTGCTCTTCTGCTTTTTCCTCTCAACGGGAAGCGCGGCCTTGTCCAAAGCCCTCCTCGCGATGTGCTCGTAGTACTTGATCCGGGTGCCCTCGAGCCGCTCCGACGAGAAGTACTCGCGGTTCCGGTAGAGCGACATCCAGGAGGAGATGCCGCCGAGGATGACCAGGACCAAGACGGCGATAACCAGGAGCGCCTGGATCACGATGATGATGACGCCGACGGCGGTGGCAACCATGCGGTTGAGGGCGAGCTCGGGCAGGAACGCGATCGAAAGGCCGGTCGTGGCAATCTTGACGAGACCGAGGATCCACACGGCCACGGCCGTGTTCCTCTGGCCCTCGTAGGGGTTGACGGCCGCGATCGCGACCATGGCAACTATGTCCACGATGAAGAGCCCAAACACCTGCGCCACGGGGCTCCGAGCGGCCGCCCCGATGAAGAGGGCGCGCACGAACTGGTACGCCAGCCAAAAGACAAAGTACCACCATCGCGACGATCGATAACGAGCTGAAAGCCACCCGAATCTCTTGATGTAGGTTTCATCTTCGTGCACCTGTGTCCGTGTTGTCGACTTCTCGCCGTTGCCATCGTGGTAGACGAAATGCCAATGCACGAAGGGCAAAGACCCAGCGGGCTTCAAGTCAAACTCCTTTTCCCGCAACTGGCTAAACCGGACGAGCGAGAACCATGGGATGTACCACAAGATCGTCGTCGAAAAGAAGAGGATGCGATCAGGCTCCGAGGCAAACGTCGCAGAACGAAGCCGGCACCGAAGAGCGTACACGGCGATGCCGCCCACCCCTATGAGGAACAAGAGAAACACGATGGCCGCTATCGCGACCGGGCCGGCTCGGTCTTGCAGATTGAACTGATAGAGTGAAAGGACCATCATCGAAAAGAAGGCGATGAAGAGAGTCCGCAAAAGAGTAACCCGGAGATATCTTGTCCAGTGATTCCGGAAGAACTCGAGTCGATCTTGTTGAATCCATTGAAGCTTAGCGAGCCTCTCGAGCGAGAACTTGAAGAGGGTAATGAGGCCGGTAATAATGCAGAGGGCAATGATCAGCCAGAGGAAAGCCAGCATGAATGCATCGGGTGCAGGTATATTGAGCTCCGACAGGGTCCCGCCGAAGCCTGACCAGTCTCCAGGCGTTGGCATACCCGAGGTCACAGGACTTCCGCCCCAGTTGTAGTCGTATGGGTCATCGGGGTTATACGGCTGACGCTTCACCAGAGGTGCGAGCTCAGTGGCCAAGTCGGCGGCCCTATCGAGGGAACGACCATAGATCTGCTGTATCAGTCCACCGTTGTTGTTGATAATGGTTGAGCCCGCACCGCCAACTTGGCTACCGTTGCCACTGATCCCAGCAAACTTGTTGACAGAACCGACCATGTTGGAGACCGGGATCAGGCCAGCAGACCAAGCAAAGTTACTCCACCAGGCGGGCAGCACGCTGGGCCATTGCAGCGACAGTGCGCCGGAGAAGAAGACGGACTGAAAAGTCTCGAAAATGACGAGGACCGAGAATGAGTGCGCATAATGCGTTCGCATGTGCGGGATGCTGACGCCGTATGCCGCGGCCGCGAACGAAGCTATGACGGCGACCACTGTGAAGATGCCCAGGATGGAGCTCACGGCGGCGGGCTGGGAAAAGGAGGCGCCATTTCGCATGACCGCCTGGAAGCAGGCAATCTCGGACTGACTGGAATTGGCAAAGAGCTGGATCCGGACGGAGCCTTCGAAGTCGGGGATCTCGTACGCGATCTGGGGAATGCCCGAGACTTGTTGCTTTCCGACCGGGAACACGGCCCAGGCGCTGATGGGTACGGTGGCATTCATGGGGCACATGCTACTCGTACCATTAGCTGGGCTGCTTACCGAAAACGCCATGTTTGCTTTTTCTTATTGGACGTACCTGTATATGTTCATCTTGCAGGGATCAATTGTCATGCTAAATCTGTTTTCGCCGTAAGCGTCCACCGTTATGTACACTGCGTTTCAAAGGTCAGCTCTCAAGTTCGTTCCAGACTACCGCCAATCATCGCTGTTTTCTCACTCACTCATTAGCTTCTCGCTCCGCAGGTTGGTGTTTCCGTCGAGGTGCCACGAGATGGTCGAGTTGTCGAAGTAGAACGCGGCATCCATTTTGGTGACATTGAGTAGACTCTGTCCGCCCAAGCAGTCGCCAAAATCTCCCGAGTACAATGCGGGCGTCCGATCCACGGCCAACTCGCTCCGAACCCCGTCGAGACTGACGCCGTTGATATAGGCGGTTTCCTTGGCCCATGTTGTCGAGAGTAGGACGGCGCTTCCAAGAGCGGGCAGCCATGCCCTTATCCGGCCCAGAGTTACCATCGTGACCAGCTGTGGCAATCTCAACCTCTTGCACAGGCCCCCTGCACCGTAATGCGCCTTGTGTTACCGCCTATTACGCCCGATGTCTATTGTTTTGAATGTTCCCGAAATAGTTGGATATATCGGCTGGGATGAAGGCGTCGATCAGATCGCTGCTCCACCGTGGTAGGGCTTAGCGGCTGATCCAAGCTGGGCTTGGCTTCTGGGTGGTCCCGTCGCGGGCGGGCCGGTCGAGGGATCGTGTAATTAGTAGGTCTAACCAGCTCTAGTAACGGGCGCTAGAGAGAAAGGAAGGGATATATCGTGGAGACAAGAGCAGCCGCGCGAGAAAGGCGAGATGCCTCATGGATAAGGGGAAAGCGCAGGCACCAAACGCTTTTACCGGCGTTGGAGAGGATGGCAAAAGACTGCAAATGCACGGGCAAATGCGATTGGAGGAGCTGCCTTGGTGGGATTCCCGGGGGCTAAAATGGGGCGGCAGCGGGCGATACAACCACGATAGTCGACGACGGCCTGCTGAAGCGAAAAGAGGGTTAAATTCCCGTACTAGCAGAGGATCGTGGTCGACGGTATAAGCTTGCGGCATGCACGTTGGAGGAGCGACAGAGAGAAGTCTGGAGGGCCATATTGGGATAGTCTCCAGATGTTGTAAGTGCCCAGCGCAGAGGGGGCACTTGGACAACGACAGGGTGGGTATTGGGCGTGAGACATAACATCGAATCGCGAATCGTCGTCGGACCAATGCCAGAAGGTTGCATTGGGAGGGGACGACAGCAGAGCAGTTGGACACGGGAAGCAGGGAAGCACGGATGGTGAGTTCGTTTCCCAAAGAGGTGATTGGCGAACCCAATGGGGAACCCTGCAGCCTATCACTGACACCACTGACAGACCTGCATGCATCTGCATTGCGCTATCAATCGATCGTTATCGCAATTCCCATCTGCCTCACACTCCTCGGGATCGATGTAATGCGCACACTATACTTCGATAATGTGCGTATATCACTGTTCCTAAGCTGGCAAAACCCTTTTCAGTTCTACCAGGGAACGAAAAAGAAAATCAGCGAGAACGAACCATTGAAAAATTCGTGGATATAACAAGAGTATGTCTGGGTAGGTAGCGAACTGTCTGTAAATTGAATCCCGGGCCCTCCTCACTGGCCAAGTCGCTAACCTACACTACTACACCGCGATAACTCTAAACCTTTCAACACTACTTCACGTCGTACGATCCGCATCTCATCTGCCGGACCGTTTCTTTCTACATGGTTCCAAGGCGGGTTTCAGTAGGCTGATCTGTGTAAGTAAGAGCAGAGAAAGGCGGCATGGGAATCTGCTGGAGAAGGGATGATCAATGCCAACCCACGGCTCAAGAGCCCCGACCGAACCGATTGACAGAACCCCCCTCTCCCCACATCCGTGTACACCGATATCAGAAAGGCCCGGCGGCCCCCTCACCAATTGGAAGACATGTCGAAACAATTCTCCCTCTCGAGCTTGTCACCGGCACACAGAATCATCCTCGGATGCCCCCGTCACCGAACAAGCCTACATCTAAGTGAAACAGGCCTGCTGGTAGCATATCACCGGTACCTGTGGTGCTTGGCACCTGTTCTCCTTCGAAGTGATGATGCTGATGACAGGTATGGCATCGCGCTCGTCACCCCAATGCCGACCAGTGGTCAAAGAGGTCAAATATGTTGTCATATAGATATATACTCACATAGTTTGCAATGGTAATGTCAAAGACATGTCCGACGCGGTCACCGCTTGTGCCGCTTCCAGGTACCTAGGATTTCGCACCCAGCCAGGGTGCCATGCCTACAGCATTCTGGATTACACTCGTGGCAACATGGCTACCAACAAACGGCCAAAATAAGCGTATGATCAATAATATCGTTATCGTCAAGAGCATTGCTGACAGTTGTGCTGACAATTGTTATTATGTGATACCTGGATGGAGGCTTTTGTATCTATCCGTCCGAGCTTGCATGTGCGAAGTAGCCAAGAGATAAAGCAATGCAGTGTATTGCCGTCATATACCATCCCATAAGATCCCGTCAAGTAATAACGCCGTACAATGTGTTAAATCCCTTACTCTGCAAGTGGGAAAGTTCCAAGAGCCAGCATCGAGTCCTGCGGTTCCCGGCTCATCTCAATCTTGCCCAGCGTCTATACAAATCGCTGCAGGCGTTTCAACCAATCAAAAACGACTCCTTCACGATTTGGATCATCCTCGTCGCCTTTGTAAGATGGCCGATCCCGTCGTTTGGGTTTAGCCGGACCTGTGGGGTTTGCATTATGTGGATGGGCGCCAGGAAGTCTAGGAGTGACACTCAAACTAGCAGGAATGAAGATAGAGGGGCTACCATAGCCAGAGCTTGACTGCTCGGCCGACGAGGGGATATCAGACGTCGTGACTGATGTTTGAAAGGTGGTCCAATTGCCTATGAATCAGGTCAGTCAACTGTCATCAACGCTAGGATATAAGAGACATACCCCATATAGACTCGGTACATGATGAAAAACTTGTCGGTGATACAGTCGTCTCACTGCATGGACTCGTTGCGTTCCACGATGTGCTAGACGTGGTTAAAGCGGAGGGGGTTGAGATTGAAGGATAACTCCATGACTCTGTGCAAGATGTCTCCCCAGCCCAGGGCAAAGAGGAGTTGGAAAGGGGGTATGGGGTGGAGTTTATGCTTGTTACAGGTACAGTCTCGCTTTCAGAGCATGTTGTTGAACTCTCCTGAGCTGTAGTAGGCGGTGGTAACTCGGAGCAAGTCGTATCCACATATGTAGCCGTCGTTGACGAGGTAACGATCACTGTAGATGTTTGTCCGGGTTGAGGACCAATTGTCTGACCTCCTGGGCCTGTTGGCGCAGCAGGTTGAGTATTGGTCGTAGGTGTGGGATTTGAAGTACCACTTGTACCTGAGGTCGCTGTAGAGTTCGATAGCGGGTAAGGTGCTGATGCAGACGACCCCAATGAAGGAAGGCCAGTACCGCTTAGCGCAACTGACGAAGACGACAACCCTGTAGCTCCTGTGACGGTACCGGCTCCGCCAGGTATACCAGTAGTCGTGACCGTAACATTATTCGGCGGATACGGTGCAGAACTTGCGGTACTTCCTTGATATGAGCCGCTGCTTTCTATAGTGGTGGCGAGTGAAGTTTCCGGGCCCGGACTGGACGCTGGGTTCGGTACAGTCCCTGTGGAAGCTGAGATATATGTGCCATTTGACAGAGGGAAAGGAGGAGGAGTGAAGACAGCGCTACCAGTAGTCCCTGATACCCCAGTGGAGAGGACAGGGCCTGTTTCCGAAGGCTTGACAGTGGTGTTGGCCGTTGGGAAAGGCGCTTGGCCTGAGATATTGCTAGGGGTTGCAATTGACTGCGTTCCTGTGCCAAGACTGACACTGCTTCCAGGTGGAATACCTTGTCCAGCCGGTCCTCCAGTTGAGGCGGTCGGGCCTGTGCTTCCCGTCGAATTCGAAATCGGGAACGGAGCTGAACTCGGATACGTACTTGTAGGGCCACCCGTTCCACCATTGATACCAGTTGAGGCCATAGTTGGTATTGTTGCAGTCACAGCAGAACCAGTACCAGATGGGCTAGTTGGGTTCGAACTACCTGTGGAGTTTGAAAGTGGGAATGGTGCGAGTGGAGAGCTGCTTTGAAATGGCTGAGTAGGATTAGGTCCTGTGGTCGAATTCAATCCGGTGAAAGGGGCCGATCCAGTCACGGTCCAGCCACTCGGTAGAAGAGAAGAATAAGGGCTCGAGGTGAAGGCAGTCCCAGGTGCTCCAGTTGTTGAAGTTCCGTTTGAAACCGGATAAGGCGGTGTCACCGACAGACTCCCGCTAGATGAAGGAACAGATTCGTTCCCAGAAATGGTGCTTGAAGACCAAGTTCCAGAAAGTGGTATAGTTGGGCTCGCGCCGCCACTTGAATATACGGTGGTTCCAAATAGGCTCGTAGAGTTTGACAATGGATAAGGCGCGCTTGGCCCTGTGACCGATGCAGACTGTGTAGGGACCGTACCGAAAGGTGTACCAGTAGAAGGCTGGAATGACGTGAGATTTGCACTGAAAACACTGCTGCTGGCAGTTTGTCCTGCTGGACCACTTCCAATAGGAGATATCGAATTCGGCTGAGAACCGGGTACACCAGTGGCTGATATCGTGCCAGGCTGTGTGGTGACGCTCCCAGCAGCTCCAGAAGGTCCTCCAGAAAATGCCGTCGAGTTCGGATACGGAAATGGTGCAGTGCTTTGTTCTAGCGATGGTGAGGAGGAACTGTATGACATCCCTGATCCTGTCGGTGTGATAGCTGTAGGACCGGCACTAGGTCTGGGACTTGGTCCTGTAGAATTCGACATGGTGAAAGGCGGGGCAACCGTTGGGTTAATTGTACTCGGTGCAGTGTTCCCCACTCCACTTGAACCCAAGGGCACTACGCTGGAGTTTGAAACAGGGAATGGTGGTGTAGGCAGGCTACTGGCTGGGACGGGTACAGTCTGTCCAGCTGGATTACCTCCAGGTACACTGCTTCCGGATCCAAGAGTTGTGGTCAGACTTGGCGATGATGGTGCAGTAGTGAGTCCAGAACTGCCGGTAGGGCCTGCATTAGGGGCAGTGATGTTTGACAATGGGAAAGGTGGCATCGATATCGAGGACGTGTTCTCGGGTATAGGCGGTATAGAGGTCCCGGTGCTCAATGGCGCAGTGCCAGTGATGCTGCCCGTTGGAGCAACTGTTTGGCCGCCTGGGCCACCAGTGGCATTTGTCAGAGGGAACGGTGCTGTGGAAAAGGTATGCGCCTCTGATGAATTAGTGGGTGTCTGGCCAGTCATTGAGGCCGTGATGGATGCTGGTCCAGTCCCTATGTGCGATCCCGAGGTCCCAGTCGGGAGCACAGTTGATAAGCCAGTTCCGTTTATTATGGGGAACGGCGCCGAAGATTCAGACATGCTGGGACTAAGAGTGCCAGAACTGATAGGCACGCTTGTGACTGATGGTCCACCTGGAATACCTGTGATTGACATTGTGGAAGTGACATTGTAGCTTGTCGCTTGTCCGCTGGGGGAACTAATCACAGTTCCTATGGAACCACTGAATATTGTGGTCAAGTTTCCGTTTGGGTACGGTGCAGTGGTAGATGGTGCCCTTGTCCCAGGAGGAGGGTTGCCAACGCCGGTGCTGGGGATGGTAAGGCTGATCGTAGTGGACGAGTTGAAGAAGGCCGGCGTCTCTGTCCCAATCGAGGATACTGAAGAAGACCCAGAAGCTGCCGCAGTCGTTTCACTGGAAGGAGGGACCAGCGAGGCTGTTCCCGTAAGCGCCGTGGTATTAGGTAGTGGGAACGGAGGTGCTACTGTAGAAGAAGCAATCTCGCTTCCATTGTTGCTCACGCTAGGTAGTCCGGAGGTGGCAGTAGTCTGTGATCCAGTAATGTTATTTGACGCTGAGACTGTTCCGAGTGTGCTGCTTGTTGTGATATTGCCTAAGGGGTATGGCGTAGAAGTCGAGGACAACCCCGTAGTGATCAGGCCGATAGAGCTAGAATACGATCCGAGTTGCGAACTTGCGCCAGGTGCAGTCGGGTTACCTTGCCCCGAGGGACCAGGCGGTGGCGTCTCCGAACCGGGATTGGTTGTAGAACTGACCACCCCATTTGTCGATGAGGGAACCGACACAGAACCAGTTGGGCCGCCCACAATCACAGTCGTATTGAAGGTTGGAAATGGAGCGGGAGTCAAAGTAGACTCAATTGAACTAACTGAGGAAGCGGTACTTGACCCGGCAGTGGACTGTGGTGAGGGTGAAGTAGACCCGGAACCGGCAGAAGGCCCGGTCAGCGACGCATTGTTGGGACTTGTAAACGGAAACGGTGGTGATATCCCTGACGCGGACCCCGAATTGGTGACTGGCATAGGTGATCCTGAGCCTGTGAATGTACCTGCAGTAGTAGTAATGAAAACATTCGTGTCAGTCTAAGACTAAAAAGGGGAAGTGGAACTAGTTCATAGAGGAAAACGTACCATTGGGATACGACGGGGTTGACTGAATGCTGCTAGTCACCGTGAGACTTCCTGTAGCAGGAATGCTCGTTTCGGTGACATTAGACGCTGGTGAGCTTGGTAGAACAGTTGACGCAGACGGAGAGTAATTCAAGGAAAGGCTAACGGTGGTGCCGCTCTCATATCCTCCGGACGATGAACCAGTTGCTCCAGCCGTCTCAGGGGAACTCATGGTCAGAGAAGTCTGGGTGGTCAAAGATACCGAAGGATTAGAGGTCTGCGGTGGTGGTAGTCCATTCGGTGCTGTGGATGTATGGCCTTGTCCGGATGGGCCCGTCCCAACAGTGACGGACGACGTCGCATTGCCAGCTGGATAAGGTGCACTGCTAATCGTAGAATATGTTACTACAACAGAGTTTGAAGCTGAGCCCCCGCTGTATGGAGTGCTGAGGGAGTTGCTAGGCGCAGTCTGTCCATAAGTTGTGCTTATTTCAGATGAAGGTGATGAAGGGGCTACTAGGCTCGTCGCCGAGTTTGTCCCGCTGGATTGTGATGTAGGTGAGCTTGACATGTAGATTCCTGTAGAGTTGTTACTTGGAGCCGGCAGTACAGTCTCGGTGCCCGATATTGACAAGCTTGATGACAAAATAGAGGATGCAGAGGACAGATTTGATTGGCTTCCCGTTGGTCCAGAACTTGGTGTGGTAGGTGCAGTACCATTTGCTGGAATTGTATAAGTCAGAGACTGCGACGGGTTGGTGATGATAGCAGTAGCATTTCCGGACGCGGCACTTGACGGGATCAGTGAGACCGTTGCTCCCGATGTTGGTTCCACTGGAGGTGGGATGGTCTGTCCGAAGGGCCCTCCACCAGCTGATGGACTAGTTGTTACACTGGCCGTGATAGACTCTGTAGTACTCAACGTAGCGGGTATACCAGGAGCCTACAAGATTTAGCCACTGTTACTGCGAATCACACACACTGTCCATGCCTTAGATGGGTGCATGGATCACTGATAACTTACAGTATTTGGTTGGGATGGCCCAGATTGGCTGATTGCTGAACCACCCTGGGATGCCGATTGAGAATTGCTAGTGTTGGAGCCCCCCGTGACAACAGAAGATCCATAGCCACTCGTCTCTGTTATTGGAGACGTCGAAATACCTGATGTCCCGGTTGGGGTAGTCGCAGCTACAGAGCCGGAGATTGATGTTATCAGAACCGATGTGCTGTTCAGGTACGAAGTCGCGGTGCTGGCAGTTGCGCTTCCACCAGCCGAGCCCGTTACAGATACGCCTAAGCCCCGATTAGTCACATACCCCGGTCCTATTCTCGAGCACACGCATACCTGTGGGAGACAATGAACCGCTGACTGTAGTAGGCAGAGCTGTACTGGACAGTGAAGCAATGGCCGTTGACGATGAGTTTGGCTGCCGGGTTTCCGTGGAGGTAGGTGGAGGAGGTGGTCCGTAAGGTGGTCCATAAGGGCCATACGGGCCATAAGGATAACTGTAACCAGCATGTTCAGGGGATGGTCCACCATAGGCATCATAGTTGGGGCTCTCAGCAGCATCATGTGCGTGCAGTTCATGACCGGCCACGACGGGATGTCCCAAATCAGGCGAGGCCAGAATGATGGTGAGCCAACTAAAGAACAGCACTACCGACATCATGTCGGCAGCGAGAGTATATACTCTCATGCTGATCAGATTGGCAGGACCAACGTTGGCTCAGGCAGGTCAGGCAAGCCGCGAGAGTGTGGCGTAGGTCCAAGATGACTGAAAAGAATGGATTGAGACCTGGTTCGACCAGAGAGGGAATAAATGAATGGAATAATGAATGACTTAAGACGACTGAGGAAGAGAAAGTATATTTGATCAGAATCTCTAACGAATGTGTGAGAGGGTGAGGAAGTGAGAATGAGTGTGGAGGTGTACTCGACAAGGCGAATGGATGATCACCTACAACTCCCGAAGAACTGAATTTCACGTGGCCACTATCTTGGTCTCAGGCCTTGCAAGGAAAGAGTGATTTCATCTTGGCCTTAGATGTGGACAAGTGGAAGGGAAAGGAAGGAACGATGTAACAGGGAAGGAAGGCGCGATTTGGTCCAAGATGGCAGGCGGCCGCCAGCGACTTCCCAATTGGAATATCTACATACATGAGGGTGAGATGTTGCATTCGCAAATAGTTTAAGCAGTACAAGGCTGGAAAACGTCGGTTTCCCATATATGGGTTGTCTGATCTGCTATATCGCCATCCTGCAACCAAGATAGGTCAATTATGACAGAGTTACACGTTTAATCACCTAGATGTCACCTCCTCGAGGCAAATTACAGCCAGACAGCTTCGCCAATTGACCGAAAGGGGAAGTGACAGCGATCCACTGTTTCGCGTTTTGACGTTGCTCAGCTGCGGTTCCCTTCTCTCGGTAGAAGATCACTGCATCTAGATGTCCCTCTCTAGACCAGGTATCGATGTTGACAGTCCGTTATAATGTATGTGGAGAACTCTTCCATCATACTGTCGAGATACATGCATTGCTGAGATACGGCAGTTGGCAGGTGATGCATGCAAGATCTCCCACATCTGAGTTCCACGGTGGATATACCTGCATCAAGTACGGCTACACGCACGTCCTGGTGGGCATCGGTCAGCTCTCTCCCATAAATTGACATATCGATATATGTACCTTCTGTGAGCTTTCAACCTCAAATCCATTGGCTTACTCCAACAGGCTCAAAGCTGATTCCAGGCATGTCTGTACCACATGCAACATGTTTGTCATCCGCTGACCTGGTCCGCCTTGCGTTTCTGTAATAGGAGAGTCTGAATACCGGCCTCACGTAGCCTCGTATATCACCATCAAATGGAACGCCATGATGCAACATATACTTAACTACTCCAAGATGCTGCTATATCGCGTTGAGGCTGTTTGCATCTGTCGAAATCAATACATATGGTGACAGGCGCTTGCCAAGGGTTTTCAGCATCAGCAGCGTTTCCTTGCTGCTCTCGCCTGAGGTGGCCATATGAATCATAGAGCACCTATACGGGGGGTAACCCCTCGAATCCGTATCGGAGTTTTACTCCTTTCAAATAGCTCTCGGTCTTCTGCTTACAGGACAGCACGATTGCGGGCCCCCAGAATTGTCGATTTGGGGACGGACTGGTGCTAGGTCCATTTCTCCAACACAGTTGTAGTTCTTGCCAATAGACCAAAATAACGTTGCAGGAGAGAGGACAGGCTGGACTGTGGAGCGAGTAGGATTGATTCTCGAGCGGTGTTACAACATCAGGGGCAGAAGTATTAAGCGTGTATCTCGGCATGCAGGTTGCCTATCCGAGTGACAGATGCCATATGCGCTGTCTCGCTCAGCCGGTACAGGCTCTCTTGGCGACTCGAGCACCTGCGCGACGTGTACACCGAGTACAAGGACTAGGTATTGGATTTGGGTGCGATCCAATTGACGTTCGCGTCGCGAACCGTGACAAACACTTGCGCTTCCAACAACGGCGTATGTCACCCCGCAGTCGACGAGTTCGGCCACGAGATAGCCAAAGATTTGATGGTGCTGGGTGGGAATCGTGGCGCTACGTGTGCCCATTCAATCAGCCCCTCGGATGTCGTCCAAGGCTAACGCAGGCGTCATACTTGCCTTGACAGCATGGTTGAATCCGCTGTCAGCTCCAATGAGCTCGGAATGCCGGTGCGATCCCTGCACCGGGAGATTATATGTCTTCTGTTAGCCCCTACTGGACGACCAACGTCTAGAACACGGCTTCAGATAGAGCTGTGGTGGACTCACAGCCAATGTCTCTTGAGCACTGGCGAATCGATGCTGTCGTCTCTTCAAATGCCGCCTATTTCAATTGCTTCAGGGGAAGACATGCAACGTGAAGGAGAGTTTGTGAGGCCTTCAAACCCCCCATGAAGGGTGACGCCCACTTGGCCCTCGGTGCCATGCGGGGTACAGCTAAGATCTGAGCAACACGCCAAATGTTGCTGTGGACGAAAATTATCATTGCGCTTCACATGATTCCATATTCGTGCAAGAGCTTGATCATGCAAATGACGTCTCAATCTGATTGATGGACAGGGTATCGTTTACCAAACTACCTACCATAGGTCACCAAGGGCGCTGTATCTGCATCCCGATCCAGTCTCGTAATTTCACTATTTCATTGTGTCCCTTCGATGCATAATCTCGAAGAGCAAACAATTTCGGAGAAGTCGAACCCATGCATATCCGTGTGACTTTACTCTGCCTTCTTTGCCGCCTCCCTAAGACTGGGCGCTGTGGTGTTGTCCATCTGGCTCTCTCGTGCTTCGATATCAGCAGCCCAGAGTGCCGCACCGACTTGAAGGGCCAGTTAGTTTGATGTCATTGAGTGATTAGGATGATGCACAACTTACCTGTGTTGGTGAAAGCAAAGAACATGGACGCGAACGGAATCATCTCCAGAAGCGTAGCAATTGTGCCGAATCTACCAGACATCGCATTAGTTCCAATCTCCTCCAACCCGATCGAATCGACAAGAGATCGAATGCTCAAGATCATCCACCTAGATGGGCTGGGACCGTGGAAAGTTGCTTACGCTGAATATGCCCCAGTATGGGCCTCGAGCCATTCCCTTTGCCGGGAAGATGACCACTTCTTGAGTTGAAAGTACTGGACACACAGAGTTAGATTATGCGTTGACACAGGTGCGTGGCTGTACTCACTCGACCATGGACCGACTGTCCGCGGCTGCGACCTGGATCTGGCATTAGCATTGCACGTTTACGGCTCATGGGTAGATTTTCGTACCTTGTAAAACGATGAAGATCGCTGTACCGGCAACTGTACAAGGGAAAGTCAGGTCAGGATGAATCATCCAACGGTTAGGAGGTGCGCCCATGCTTACTAGGGATGAAGTTGAGCGGCAAGTACATGATGTAGCGAATGAGGGCCTTGGGGCTGTATTTCTCGAACGGGCTCTTCAAGATCTTGCCGAGTCTGTCCATAGGACTGCGACCCGACTTGAGCTGCCGGCCCTCACTCACCACACCTGCCTCGTTGCGGGAGACCATCGTACCGTCAAACGTGTCCAGCAGAGCATCCTGAAGAAGGAAGTTCCGCGATACGAGGTTGACAATGACGGAACTCTCGTTGAGTATCAAGACAGCAGTCGTCAAGGCGGCCAGCGGGCCGTTGACAAAAACCAGAACGGCGAGCTGAGGCAGGTAGGTGAAGAAGAACATGCCAGAGATAACCACAGCTGAGAGTGACAGCGTGGGCACGATTCTGGAGTAGAACGGCCTCCACAGATCGCGATGAGTCAGGAAGTAGTAGATGCCCCTTTGCCACTCATTAGCATTCTTCCATGCGCCATCGTGCCAGCTACTCATGCGTTACTGTTGACTCACTTGAAGGGATACAGGTAGGCCTGGCTCTTTGCGGCATCTTCCATGAGAGCTCTCGCCTTATCGTAATCTTCCTTTCTACAAGATAGTAAGCAGCTATAACGAGACTCGATGTTTCACGGAAGCCTTACGCGACCTCTTGGGCCTTGTGCTGGACGTTTCCAACGATTCCACTCGCCATGGTGATTCAATCGCCTCGACTCGTGAGACCCGGTTTCTGGGTGGGGATTCGGATTCGGCAGTATTCGAGAAGCAATAACACCAGGGCAGACGATGCAGTAGTGGTCGCAGTAATAATAGGCTATAATATCAGGTGTTGCGCTTGAGATGTTTAAACGAAACACAAGATCCCGGAGGTTTGGGCATGAATGGTTTCTTTCATGGGAGGTTGATTTTGTTCGTGTTGATTCACATGTCGTCATGTCGTCATTCAGCCCACCTGTCTTAGCGACGATTACCGGATTCGTCAATCTGACGTTGGGGGCAGAGGCAGCCACCTAAGGTTAGCTGTGGCTTGTGCAGCCATTTTCGGAGGGCCCTCCCCGGTCGGGGCACTGTTTTTTTTTTTTTTGCCTTCCGCCTCACCACCCAGGCCACAATGTGCCACTTTGGATATCAAGGTCGCCGTATTTACTCGGGAGTCCAAGTCATATCTCACTCTTGCCTCTGACAAAATTGCAATCATTCCCAAGTAATCATGCAACAAGGTAGCATGAGCAAACAATCATGCTTTAGCAAAATCCTTCTGATGACCAGATCATGCCTAGGTCACGCCTGGTCAGTTTCAAGTCCTGCAGGGCGATTCCTCCAGCCAACCGGTTCTGGTTCGAGTGTGAATGTTTCAATTGCCATGCAGACGTGACCCCAACGTTACTGTCTTGCATGCGCGGTATGCGCGGTCACAGTAAGCGATCTTCCTGGCTAAATGTAGGATCACTGCAAGTTCCATCAAATTAGACTTCGGTGCTTTTTTGACAACGGCGAATGCGACGCAAATGCGACGCAAGACGGCGGGCGATGCAAGACAGACAGGTTTCCAAGCCGGAAGGCGGTTCCTTATCAGGCTTCTCCAATGCCAATTATCTCCGACCGTGAGCTTGCTTCTTCTCCCGTCTCGTCTCTGCCAATATGCAGCCGTTGGGATCATCGTACGAGATCTCATGTTCCACCAATGGCAGTTGCACGTTGGTAGCTGATACCCGACGTCTTAAGCATAAGACGGCTGTTAAGACCAATGACAAGCGAATATAAGCTCGACAACGGTCTTCCATGTTTCGTTTTAACAGGCAAGGCAATTAGTGCAGGCGGCCCCGCAGCTTCATCCCAACGTCCCTTTCGTCCAACCTCGAAGATCCCTGACAGGTACGCGCCTTGGCGGGGAGGGAGGCAAACAGGTCGAACCCCATCAGGATGGCGAGACGGCAGAAGCAACCAGAACAGTGATTGAAGACCTTCCTAAACCAGATGCAATCAACGGGTATGCTTCAATGAGCTTCGAGCATCTATCTCTCCAGAGGCGATCGTCACTCGGCACATCGTCGGCGCCCTAGCTCCTGGAGCTTGGCGGGGCTTGGCTTTGAGCCGCAACGGGGTCACGATTGGCGGCATGAACATTGCCTGGAGCCCCTAATTAATTTCCCGTGGGCTGATAAGATCCGACTCCGACTGGCAAGCCAGGAGACCCAGAAGGGAACCGACTCTCCACAGATGATCGACAGCGTCTCTCGGCCCTGGTCAGCACTGCCGTCGATTGCCTCTCGAAACGGGCCAACCAGCGGCTGCGGCCTCCAGTGCCGAGCCAGAGCAATCACTCCCGAGAGGAGCCAACGTCTCCGGGTGCCAACGAATCAGAGGCTCGCCACCCATTCAGGCTACAGTTGAAACCATGGATCAGAAACTCGGTCATCGTTAATGCTTGGCCGTTTGCTGTGCATGATTGGCCAGTGTCACACTGCTAAGGCACTCCCTTAAAATCACCAAGTTTGGGAACATATTGCATCTGCACGGCGATATTGCCAGTTTACCGGCATAGCACCAATCGTGAGGCCCAATGACGCGGCGCGCATATGCTTGACTTACTATCATGACCAGGTGCCAGGTCTGCTGGCCCGGGATTGCGGAGCCATGTCTCGCCAGCATCGCATGCTTCCTGGAATGGAGTTGGAGCTGGAGCTGGAGCTGGGAGGGGAAGCTAGCTAGCCGTGAGCTTCGATGAGTATATGTAGTCTTGTTGGTTCCCCCGTGTTGAGCTTTTTGGATACCACAACCAGCATCACTCGTTGACATTCACACAGCTTCTTCGCCCATTCCAGTCCATTCTCTCTTCTATTATCTGCATTCGTTACGTCCAGGAGACCTTCATTCACTTCAACAAACTCATTCATCATGCGTACCACTACTTTGCTCGCCCTGCTGCCCCTGGCTATGGCTGCCCCTTCTACGAAGAGAGCCTCGCCCGCCCCCGTCATCAAGCCGAGAGGGGCCACTCTGGTCGAGAACAAGTACATCGTCAAGATGAAGAGCGGCGTCAAGTCCGAGGCCATGTCGTCGACCATGAGCACCTTTTCGGCCAACGCCGAGCATGTCTACAACACCGGCAGGTTCAACGGCTTCGCTTCGACTCTGACCGCCGAGGAGTTGGATACTCTTCGAAACGACGAGAGCGTGAGTGCCTTCCTTCCTCCCACACATGATCTCTATCAAGGTTCTAACCCGATCATTAGGTTGATTACATCGAACAAGACGCCATCATGACCATCAAGGCCACCCAGAGGAACGCTGACTGGGGTCTTGCCCGACTCTCGAGCAAGAAGGCTGGCAGCTCCACCTACACCTACGATGATAGCGCCGGCGAGGGAACCTGCGCGTACATCGTCGACACCGGTATCGACATCAAGCACCCCGAGTTCGAGGGCCGGGCTGAGTGGCTGGCCAACTACGCCGACAAGAAGGACGAGGACGGACAGGGCCACGGCACCCACGTCGCCGGTACCATCGGCTCCAAGACGTACGGTGTGGCCAAGAAGACGAAGCTGTTCGCCGTCAAGGTTCTCGACTCGGACGGCTCTGGCACCAACTCTCAGGTCATCGCTGGTATGGACTTTGTCGTCACCGACGCCAAGGGCCAGCAGTGCCCCAAGGGTGTTGTCGTTAACATGTCTCTGGGCGGTACCGAGTCCAAGTCCGTGAACGCCGCCGCCGCCGACATCGTCGACGCCGGTATCTTCCTGGCCGTAGCCGCCGGCAACGAGGCCGCCGACGCCTCCACCTCGTCCCCGGCCTCCGAGGAGTCCGCCTGCACCGTCGGCGCCACCACCAAGGACGACGAGCTCGCCGAGTACTCCAACTTTGGCAAGCTGGTCGACATCCTGGCCCCGGGTACTGACATCAAGAGCACCTGGAAGGACGGCAAGACCAACACCATCTCGGGCACCTCCATGGCCTCTCCCCACATCGCCGGTCTCGCCGCCTACCTCCTCGGCCTCGGCACCGCCCCCACCGATCCTGTCGAGCTGTGCTCCTACATGGGCAAGACCGCCCTGTCCGGCGTCATCTCCCAGGTCCCCCGGAGCACCGTCAACCTGCTCGCCAACAACGGCGCCGACGGCGGCAACGGTACTTCGCGCGCCCCCTTCACCCGCCGATTCAACAGCCACCGCATGGCTCGCGCCGCCCTGCCCGTCAAGGTTCAGTCGGTGGTTTAAACAGCATGTTCCAATATCTTCTTTCTCGTGGGACCCCGTGGGTTTCTGGTTAAAAAGAATGTTGTTACCTACTTTCTAGATTTGTAGTAGACCGTGAGTGTGGGATGGATGGCTGGGAAACTGGTTTGGGCCTGATACCCCCTTTTTGCTCTCAATGGGTTGCTCTACGATACTGCAGCCGGTTTGGCGCGTTTCTTCTTCTTCTTGTATAGATGTCTTCAATAACGAACTTACATATACATCATACTTACTGTTCTTGTGACTTTCGCACCGTGTAACATCCATGGTTGGTGCCAAGTATCGCCGACATAACGCTGTGGCTGAACAACATGTATCATCAATAATGGCATGATGTCAAATTAGCAACTAGCTCGATGGTGCATTATAGAAGTGTATTGTCGATATCCTAACCACGATGAAGGTTACATCCAACTGCTCGTCATTCCCTTCAAGCAAATCATCGACCATGTGGCCGACAATGGCTTGCTACTAGATCCATATCTCGGAAAGCTGCTCGATTACCGATGCACACTTGAGTTCATTGGCGCCATACACTGGGCCGACTTTGCATGTGCAAAATGTACGCATTGCCGCCCTTGTCTGATGGCAGGATTCATTTCATGGTTTTGCCCTCATTCCAGGAACAGACCATACTTCCGATACTGGAGGCGGCTGGATGGTGTCATCTGCGACAGTCACCCCCCTAATTCGGAACCCTTAATGCTTCACAATCAGAGTGTAACTTAGGCCTTATGTCACGGTCTCCGAAGATCGTCCAGATGGACTCATAGAAGTCCTTCTCGACCTGGTTAGGAGTATGGCCCGCGTTGGCGAATCCGTCGCGTGTCCAGAACCAGTGGCGGTCTTTCACTTCATAAAGACTAGCATCCGGGACGACCCAAATGTCCGTGAGTCCCTGGTGTCGCCGGAGCGTATCTTGGTCGAACGGTCCCAGTTTCAGGATATACGGGCCGATCGCGAGCTTCCGGGTCTGGAAGAACCAGTGGTCGTCGGCCAGAGGCGGGGGGTCCTGGCCCGCGGCGCAGGGCGACAAGAAGCCCAGGAAGTTCTTGGGAGCTGGGCCGGAATGGGTGAAGTAGAAGACGTCGCGGTCCAGCCGGGCGCGGAAGCGCGCGGGTCCCGGTCGTCGACCGTCGCCACACTGGGGCTCGCCGCGGGCGTCGATACATACGCGCGGGTGCAGCGGCAAGTCTACCCCGGTCAGGGGAGCCAGCGTCTTTGACATACTCTTCTTCTTGTGCTCATCGTCAGTGCGGCTGTCATCGTCGGGGCGCGCACGCGATAGCTCTGGACACCCTCGAGGCTGTCGGGCGTGGTGTTGCCGGTGGTATGACGGCGACTGCGGCGACTGCGGCGAAGGCTACAGCGGGCGTAGGAGAACTCGTGCCAGATGACCGGGTCGACCTCGTCGTCGTACTTGGCCCAGATCATGTTCTGCAGCTCCGGGGGAAGCTTGGGGAAGAGGTGGAACTGGGTGAGCTGAGACATGGTTGCTTACAGAGTTGAGCAAGGGCTGGTTGATAATGTGCAACTGATCACGCTGAGTGCCATATGATTAAAGACCATCCTTCGGCTGCGTTGATACAATTTATGGCAAGTAAAGTCCTTGTCTCCTAAGTAACGATACTGCTTCGAGGAAACCAGGCACTTCTAGGCCTAGATGAAGGAGCCATGGCAACTATCCTGAGTTGCTACACCCTGCAGCTGCCAACTCAGGCATCCATATCCCATTTAGAGTTACTCATGATTGCAGCACCCGGTTGGCACTGCATCCCATGTTCCTGTGTTAGGCTCCCGATCGCGTATTGCTCACGGGATATGGTCTTGTTAGGTAGGCATGGTTCGATCCGCCCAAGGCCAGCAAGCGTGGATACAGAAAGTAGGAGCACACCCTTTTCCAACTATTTCCAAGGCAAACATGTTGAACGGCTGAACCGAGCAAGGACAACTAACAAACGTACGGCAGCCAGCTAGGAGTGCGACCCTGGGCAATCAATGACTATTGACATCGGCAGCCAGCCCGTCTGTATCTTTACGACGGTTCATGATCGTTCCGTTTAACCAGTACGGCGCCGGTGGTTTCCACACTTTCCTTCCAACGGCCGTGTGCCCTTATCCGTCCCCGGAAGCAGAGGTCAACTGCACTTGCTGAAGGTGAGGTTGCTGGAAGTAATGCTCCGGAATACCAATGCAATCAGTTGAGTAGACCCACTGTTTGCCTTGACTAAGGCGAGATAAGATAAGATCCCTTAGCGGCCCGCAGATTTTAAATCTGCTAGTGAGCGCTAGCGCTCACTAGCGGGTGAAAATATCGTCGCATCGATATAAGAGCTTTTAGAGCGTGAATATCTCAACAACAACCACCAATCTTTGGTAGTATAGTGGTCAGTATGCGAGCTTGTCATTGAACAATGAATCGCTCGAGACCGGGGTTCAATTCCCCGCCAGAGAGACTGTTTTTTTTGCGCCTTTTGACGCCTTTTTGATGAGAAAACTGCCCATATCTTCTGGTATTGGCTTGATAGACGGTGTCCTACCTTTTCCCTGCAAATTTGTTTCCCCTCGTGAAGGCTGGTGTCCATTTTCCGCAGTGTTCAAGTCGAGCACTGGCCCAGTGGGAACATGCCCGGGACAATGTTCATTCGAGGATGATTCTATGTACGCAGTGTCAAAACCAGAACAGGGGTCAAAGCCAGAACAGGGCGCAAGCAACCTACGACCGACCCTGCTGGTCAACATTCATCTCCCCTTACCAGGTATTTTTATGAAAGTCACAGAGCGAGAAACATGCCATGGAGAATATTAAAGGGGTGAGTGTCGAAGAGCAGCAAGCGACACACGACGGAAATGATGTAAGCCCCGACGGTGATCGCCGCGCTGGTCATTCGACTCCAAGGGATGACCAAAACTCGTCAACGAGAGGATTGCTTACCTGATGGATACGCGTGCAATTTTGATTACTGCTTACGTAGCTACGGATGTATGCATTATCTACAAGTATTGATCGTGTCAAGGCAACAAATGGATATTACGAAACTGCTTCTCATGTTCACCAACCGCTGCAATGATACCAGCATGGTGATCCCGGTATCTTGATATGTAACGAGTATATTTAGTTGGCTTGATTACGTAGTCAGTGACCATGCTACGGTAGCATGCGCAGATTTTGTTGCGTTCCATATGGACACCGGCGGCACCCGTACCAGGAAACCCTGGGATTCTCAAGGCCATCATCTAGTATTTGTAGCCCCCGGCCCTGGTCGCAAACAGCCCCAGGGGATCCATACCCTCCTGCAGCTCCTTGAACCGCGCATACCCGCGGTACGACCCCGTGACGTTCTGGTCGCCCGCGGCGTCGTTCATGAACAGCGGCATGTACGCGTCCCCCGGCAGCCCGGCCTGCGCGAGCCACGCCGGCATGCGGCTCTGCAGCCAGTCGGTCATGTCGCGCGACAGGGCGTAGAGGGTCGCGTCGTCGCGCCCGTCGAGCCAGCCGCACTGCAGCTCCAGCACGAGCCGGTCCGGGTCGCCCGCCCGCAGGCCCATGGCGTTGCCGCCGCGCGCCTCGCTCTGCTGGCCGACCAGGGAGGGGAGCGGCTGGAAGTCGGTCGAGCACTGCGCCGTCGGGTGGAGGATTGTCAGGTACGCCGAGGAAATGTCGCGCCACTTGGCGGAGATTTCGGCATAAAGGCCTGGGTTGGTGGGGATGTAGGGGATGGTGAAGGTCTGTAAGTAGGGGGTCAGCTTCGCGCACATAGGAAAAGTCGACGCAATAAAGTGTGTGGTCTGGAATGCCGAAGCATATCCAGGTCATGTAGTGAAGGACAGGAGGGGAGGGTAATTGAAGATTTCAAACTCACCCTGAAAGATGTCCGCGCAACGGAGAGTTCGCTGAGATCCCCGTTCGCTTTGAGCAGCTGGGCGTAGCTCTGCGTCTTGGTCAGGTCGAGCAGCGGCGGGATGTCGAGAAACTCCTTCAGGGGCCCGCTCGTGGGCTTGTCCGGCCCTTCGGAGAAGTAGAACATGATGTTACCCGTGCCGTTGAGCGTGATGGCCAGGTCCGTAAAGATGACGGCGGACTTGGGGTCATCAGCGTTGGCGGGGACGAAGTTATGCAGCGCGGCGAAGAGGGCGTCCTTTTTCGAGGGGTCGTACAGCCGGGCGCCGCCCCAGACCTGGCCGATGGGGTGGGCTTCGATGGTGAACTGCGTTACGATGCCTTGGGGATGGTGTTAGTGGGGAGGCAATCTAATGCCGATACGGCAAAGCGTAAGTCTTACCGAACTGGCTTCCGCTGCCTTTCATCGCTACCGCCAGTTCAGGCTGGGCTTTGGCGTCGATATTGACGATGGAGCCATTGGGCATGACGGTTTCCCAACCAACAATGCTCTTGGGCAAACGTCAGTCTTATCGATTCGAAAGCCGTCAAAGAAGGCCAGCTTACATCGGCAGCCAGGCCATACTGCGCGCTCAAGAAGGACAAGCCACCCTGCAGCAAGAGCCCGCCCACACCCACGACCCCGAGCCGGCCGCCCACGACCGTGACGCCCGACGGCTCGAGATCCCCCAAGACATCATTCCACTCCCCCGCGGGCTTGACGTGGGCGTAGCCCGTCTCGGCGTCATACGTGGCGCCGACCATCTCGTGCATGGCGATGAGCACGCCGTCATCAATACTGCTGTGGCCCGGGTTGGGGTCGTGGCCGCCGCTCTTGACGGTAAAGGGGACATCCGTACGGTTCGCGAGGACCCGGACGGCCGCCGCGACCTGCTCGGCGTCTTGCGGCGACACGATGCAGGCCGGGCGCAGGTCCCGCAGCGCCAGCGACCAGTACCGCTGCGTCTCGGCGATGTACGGCAGCTGCAGCGGGTAGGCGACGCGCCCCTGGGGGAGCTGGTCCGCGATCGCGTGGCAGGCCTGCACGGCGGACTCGCTGGGGGCCGCGTGCACCAGCAGGTGCTGCTGCTGGCACAGTGCAGCTGCTAGAAGGAGGGCGTTGCGGAGAGCCATGATGGTGGACGGAACCATATCAATTCGTACGAAACTATGGGCCAGCTGGGGAACTTATCGATCTACAGGAACGCAATAACAGAAACATGACGGCATCAACCCATTTTTAATTCGATATTGACTGGCTCCTGCTCCCTCCCCTTTACAGCTTCATCCTTCCCGTTCTCACAAGAGTTGGCTCTACGCCGTTAACATACGATTAATAGACATGGTTGTATTAAGTACTAAAATAACGCAATCTGGTTGGACGTGTTTGGTGGAAGGCCTGCACTAAACCGACCGGGCACGGCAAAAGGAAAAAAAAAGTGACCGGGCATGGTATACAAGAGGATTGGTTTATGTAGTTAGCACGTCGTGATATGTGTGCATAGAAAGCGCGGTGTCCGACAGCTATAACACAACGATCTGTGGTAGTCCAAGATCGGCCCCAGGGCATGCTCCGAGGTCCCATGTGAAAGAAGCTCCGGGGCGGTTCCGCGCAGGCCTCTCCACTTTGGACGGAAGGGGGGGATGCAGAAAGTGGTCTGTCTGGTGGACGTGGACGGGAAACAAACATGGAGGAGGGATGGGGACTCCATAGTTTCCTGGCCTGTTTCCCCCTTATGCGACATGGCCTGGGTTATATCATATCAGAATGACGATAAGTCACATTCCTAAGACTGTGACAAACTATATGTGGCCGGCGTTGCTTTTTGTTAATGCCGGCCCCACGCAAACGCTTTGCTTATCATGGAAAGACGAGAAACCAATCTGTTTCCTGTTGCTACAGTTCGTGCTCACATTCCTTAACACCCTCGCCACCACACTAACTAAATAATAGTCCGATAGTGAGAGTTCACGCCGTCGTATACTTCAAATTTTTCTGGTCACTCCGCGAGTAACGTGTTCTTCGACGGTGTGAACTTTCATATTTAAGTATAGTGTGGAGCGGGAGCTAGAAGGGGTGTTAAGGAATGTGAGCACGAACTGTAGCAGCCAGGCGGCCCACTGCCCACTCCCCTGCCCAGGGCCTGGCAAACCTTAAGAACCGACGACGAAAATCAGACGCTGCATGCGGCCAATATGGGCAGACGCCCCATCCCTCGTGCTACCTTGAACCGACAGCAATCAATCAAATGCATTTACTTTACCAGACTTTCCAGATGCCAAGGTGATGGTGGACGCACAGATGGTGCGTTTGTGGGTTTTTCCTTACACACCTACCCAACAACTCGTTAGGTTAAGTAGATCAGATAAAGTCAAAAGGAAGTCAACCGCCGCCCTGGGTCCTGCCTCCCCCGACCGACCGACGACACGACCTCGAAAACGTCCCTGCGCGGCAACGGGTCGTTGCCAAGGTTTTCGCGGACAGGAAGCGTTCGGAAATTAGATGACAAAAAGTAAACCGTCATGACAAACCTGTGATCGCTGTCATGTCATGGTGATGCGTTGCTGACAGACAGGGCAGGCAGAACCTCGGGAGGAGTAGGGACTCGGGAGGGTGCTCAGACGGGACCCTGTGCATTGTAAGGTGTGCCTAGACGGCGCGCTTTGATGTCTACTTGACCCATGTGACTGCGATTCTGTCTCTTGTGACTTGCTCGGGGAGAAATCGTGGGAAAGAAAGCTCGAGGATGGATGGAGGGAATGCGCGGACAATGCTTGTCTTGCTTGGCTCGTCGGCCTTGGGAAACCTCGGGATTCAGAATCTCGGTTGGCCCGCGTGGACACGTTCTCTATCTCTCTCTACATACGGATACAGTACATGGTCATCCTCCGAACTCCTCCATCCAACAGCATGCCTGCTGCACGTCGCTCGGAGTGTGACATAAAGCAACGGAGCTGACAGGGATGGGGATGCAGGAACAGCCGATAATTCCTTGACTGAACTGCACGTTTTTTCGGCCAAGTACGAATAACCCCCTTTACACCGCGTTCGCCCTCGGTTGCTAATTAATTAATGGTGCATACGCCTACCTCAGCCAGAACGTGTGTACACACATGTATGTATGTATGTATGTATGTATGTATGTACATGAGAGGGGGCCGGGCTGGCTTGGCTCGCTGGGGGCTGGTGAGAAAAGAAGGATCCAACATGATTGATGTGATTGATGATGCCTTCGACGACTCCACGGAGGTTTTATTAGGTCATGTTCGCTGCCACAAGTATACCTAGTGCTGTAGCACAGCACACACGGACAGACTCGTGCCCTTCCTGTAATGTATATCTAGAAATTTCCGACCGGGAGGGGCGGCGAAAACGGAAGCCGACATCGTGTGTGTGTATGTACTTACATAGCAATTGATGTCATGTACTGGAGGTAGGTAGGGATAGGGTAGGTAGGTTAGGTACATTGATAGACAACAAGGACCCTGAAGCAAGCAATCAATCAATCATCGATTACGAGACGAGATGAACCCTTTCCAGGGACCACCCGAACCCGACCCTTGATGTTGCGCTGCGATGCCATTCCGCGCGAGTCAGGAACTTGCCCAAGTCGGCCGTCACGAGGGAGAAAGCTAAAATGAACAAGAGGTTAGATGACTAGATCCCGCCCGCTGGGATGAAGCTTCAGCACTAAAGCAAGGAACGGGCCAACTAGTCAAACTGCACAGCCTCGAGAGGTACAGCTAGGGAAACATGAATTGGCGCCGGCTGGTTTTGGATGGGGGGGAAGAAGTGGAGCGGGGGGCCAGCAGATTTGATAGATGCTGGCAGGTCGTCGGAATTACATGCATATTTACATGTATTTGCGAGAAGGTCGGTCCCCATCCCATGCCGAGCCAACGAACGCAATAAGCGATCGGGTTAAATTAACCAAAAGGCATTTTCGAGAAAGAAAAAAAAAAAAAACAAGACCTGTAGTAGTAGGCTGCCGTCGATAAAATGGCGCGACCGTTCCAAAAGTGGATGATGGGGTTGGATTGGGATTAGAAGATCATCAATTGATGGATGACTCGGATGGCGAAGGAAGGAGGGCAATCAAGATCGAGCACTTATGAAACGACCTTGTTAATGAAATCCCATCCGCAGCCCTTATCCAGGTCATGGACATGGTCATAAAATCTCCCATGCCTCCCTGCCACTTCACCATACACGGTATCATCCCGAGGGGAGAGAGCCCAAGCGTCTTCCAGTCTGCTTATTGCTCACTCAGTCACTCACTCATGCACGCCCAGGCCAGGCCAGGCCAGCCAGGCCATGCCGTGCCGTTGCCATGTCTCGCTCTTCCATGGTGTGATCTGCAAGACCAGCTCTACAGTAACCCAACGGCGGGCGGCCACAGCCTACGATTTCCCGCCCCGAGGAAACGTACAAGACACAAAAGCCCATGGTCTTTGCTTGCAGCCGGTTGACGGCTGTCCCAAGCGTTCGACTACTACACAATAAGCGTTCCAAGCGTTCTCTTCTGGCGTCGATCATAGAAGTCAATTGCTAAAGGGCCGTTTGGAGCCACCAAGGCTTAGGCGTCGATCCGGAATCTCGGCTTTTCTTCGAAGTCCCCTTTTTGTTGTGCACAGCAAACCGCCCTTTGGAGGCAGCAGTATAACTTTTTAGTCTGGTATCAGGATCCTCCAGTCGGCCGTGTCAGCCGTACAGCAGTACCTCCTTCTTCCTTACTCGGTGATTTCGAACCTTCCTCGGCCTCCATAGTGACGCCACAAGCGTGTGTCCGATATTGGCGGGTAAAGGCTGGCTCCCCGGGTCACGTACCTTAGGCTAGTTTCATTTTGGGTGACGGCGCCAACACCTGCAGCAACTACATCTGCAAGCAGCATCCAGCAAGGTGCTCGCACCTGCTCCTCGCCTTAGTGACGATGCCGATTGATCCTACACACATGCACGTCGAGAGATGAACCTACTTGGAGGCCTTCTTGGAGGTACAGTAAGCCTGTTTTTGAATTGATCATCCATAACTGATTCCGATGTCGTCCCGTCCTACTACTAAATACTCTGCTTGGATGTCTCTCTCCAATGTCCATCCCCCGAGCGAGGCCTAGCGCCCGCATCCCATCCCACATATCTTGTCTATTGTATCAGCAGAACCTTGGTGCTGGGATGAACGGATCCTGATCCTGATTTTTCTGACTCTGATTCTTCCCGGCCGGATGGATCGGGGATGGGTTGAGCTCGAGCGAGAAACGTCAAACAAACATGCATATCCCTTGAAACAGGGAGGATTGGATAGCCTCTTGTTGTCATCTAACGTCACCTACATTATTAGAGATGTACATAGGTGCTTGTCAGTCAGATGGAGGCGGAGGCGGGAAAGGGGGTAAAGAAGGAACTGTCAGAAATTGACGACATGGCCCTTGCAGGCATGGCTTCATCAGTACACAATCGTATCATGACACGACTTATGTCAGCCTCGAGTGAGGTTGATCGATTTGATAGATTACAGAACTAGGTAATCGCGGCCCTGCCACTTGTAGTTAGTAACCTTGGGCGAACCACGTCGGTCGTTGGTCGAGCGAGCAAGAAAAGCCGCTCGCGGAAACAACAACAACATCAACAACACTTGTTGGATTAATCGACTGATCAATGCTCTCGGATCGCCTTCAAGGGGGTGCGGCGGACAACTTTCGAGCAAACAAGTTTCCCCCACAGCCGACCGATCATATCTATCGACGAACCAAGGAAACGCAGAGGTGGAAACAGATTGTCGACAAGGGGGGTGCGTGGGCGAGAGTGGTGCCGGGTAAGGGGGGGAAGGGCGTGCCCAGGAATTGGAATAGGCATAGCTGTAGAATGCCTGCCTATAGGAGCGAGAAAAAGATGGGAAATAAGAAAGAAAAAAAGGGCCGCCAACAAAGTACATTACCACATTACCATCCACCACCCACACTTGAGCCCACTCACACCACACGTGTTTCTTGGTGCCATCATTGGCCTATCCTCCCCCGATGCCCAGCAAGGTTTTATCACGCCGGCTCTGTCTGCTGCCCAGCTTGTCGTTTCGGAATTTCGTGATGGTCGTTTACAAGCCGGCTTGCAGCAAGAGGAAGCGGCCAGGACAGAAAGATGCAAGCAAGCCCGGGTGGGGGGTCCAAGTGTTTCAGGTGGGCCTGGCAATTCAGCCCGTCAACCCAGATCCCTGTAGCAAATTGATGAGCACAAATGTGCTGGTATTTACTGGGTTTAGTGGACTTGGGTGCGCTACTACAATCAGATAGACTGGACGTTAGTGTCTGTGATGGCCCGTACCTAGAGCCATGCCAATCAATGTCGGGTACCTGTGGCCCCCCGAGCGAGCCCCCCCCCAGCCATGAATGATGCCATGCGATGTTTCTTCAACCGGAAAAAGTCTATCTGCTGCTGTCGGCAGATAGAAAAAAAGAACCAAATTAGTCGGTTGGGCTCGGTGTCGAGAAACAAGCAGACGAGGCAACCGAATAAGACGTGAGGTTCAAAAATAAAACCGCGCCACCAGAGAGAGGGATGCAGGATGGATGATATTTGTAGGTACATCAGGCAAGGAGAGGTGAGAAAGCAAATGAAGGCACCGGAGCGAAGTGAGAGTGAGCGAGAGCGTGAGAGTGAGAGTGCGTGAGCGAGCGCGAGAGCGAGTAGCAGCAGCAGCTCAAGCAGCAAGGCACAAGTGCATGTACAAGAGATGTGCATCAGGGGTTAGCGGCGGCCCCCCCAGTTGTTGTTCCCATGTTTAGATGGGGAGGAGGATCCAAAAACCAAAATGGGCGCAGCCGTTTCTTCCAGGGGAAATTTGCTGCAGCCAGTCAAAGTAGCTCGGGGCGCGGCCGATTCAAGACTGAGGTCACAGCGGGCGGGTCACGCACGTCTGTCATGGTGCGATGCGCGAGGGCAGCTCTTTGGGCGGCCATGGGTGCTGGGTAGACGGGGGTGGGAAAACAATATAATCACCTGCCCGAGGACCATTTTACGCGCGCGAGAGAAAAATCCCTGGAAATGGGTTGCGTCCCCGTCCAGCCATTCGTTCGCTCATTGTGTTTCTTTCCCCTGACTAACAAACTGACCTGACTTGGGAAAATCTACCCGTCCAACGACCTCGTGTTGACTTTCCTCTTCCCGCCCGGTGTTGTCTTGGTTGCTCCCTAAACCCAACCTGCCACTGCACCGCACCGCACCGTCAATCCATCTCCATCTTTGGTTTTGGTCCTCAATAATTCCTCTTCCCGACTAGCCCTCGATTTGGTCGGCTCACCGTTTCACTGCCTATCGTATCCCTCCTTCACCACACACTCGTTTTTTTCGCTTTGTATTGTCGAGCTCGCTGCTACGCCCGCCCGGTAGTAGCCAGCCAGGCCTGATCCTGAATAGTGCACCATTGAATAATAGAGCGAGAATCGCCGGTCGGAGTCGGGCCAAAATGGATCAAATGGACACCTCGGATCCCTCGAGGATATTGGAGCAGGCAAGGAAACATCTCGAGGCGCTCAAGCAGGCCGGCCTGTCGCGTGAAGCTCTGCTTGCCCTGCTCGAGGAGGATTGCCCGCCACAACAGCAACAGCAGCAATTACAGCAGCAGCAGCAGCAACAACATCAGCAGCAGCAGCAACAATTACAGCAACAACAGCAACAGGTGCAGCAAGTGCAGCAGGTGCAACAGGTGCAACAAATACAGCAGGTACAGCAGCAACAACAGCAGCAGCACCCGCAGCTATCACCTACGCCCTCACAACACTCGCCTCAACAGCAGCAGCTCTTACAACCACCGACGCCACAGCCGCAACAGCAGCAGCTACAACAGCAGCAACAGCAATCCCAACCACCACACCCGGCTGTCGAAGGTACGGGGCCACAGCCCCAGACCCCAGCGGGTCGTTCTGAAGATGTTGCTAAGTATGTAGCTCAAGCAGCTCCCACGTTCGCTATTCCAAACTACAATTTCGTTCCCTCGCACCAAATACGATCATCCATTTCCTCCACGGCCTCGACGAGCTCGGGCCACGATAGCATATTGTCTAATGCAACCGGCAAAAGCTCCGTTTCCTCCATCGGCGGACCATTCGGACGGGGCGCCACGCCCTCCATCATCACGGAAGCCCGCTACTGGTGCACCTCCTGCGACAAGACCTTCAAGCGCAAGTTTGACTGGAAGCGGCACGAAGAGGAGTTCCACGAGCGATGGCGGAAATACCCCTGCCCCAACTGCAACCAGAGCTTCTGGGGTCCTAACACTTTCAACCAGCACCACAAGTCCGCCCATGGCTGCAAGACTTGCCCGCACTCCGATGCCGTCGTCAAGTACATGATGAAGCGGAGGGCCTGGGGATGCGGCTTCTGTGCCGCCATGCACGGTAAGCTCGAGAAGCACTACGAACACGTCGCACAGCATTTCGAGGCCGGCAACACCAAGAACGACTGGATGCACTCCAACGTCATCTACGGCCTGCTGCACCAGCCCCTCGTCCTGGAGGCATGGCGAGAGCTCCTCATCCGCAAGGAGGGCAAGTTCAACGGCCATCAGCCATCCTTCAGCTGGGACCTCGACAACACCGGCAGAGCACAGGGCTACGTCGAGAACGAACACCCCGGCCACCTGCAGGACTTTTTGGAGTTCTTTGACGGATCCAAGGAGACCGCCGAGAAGATTGCACGGTGCGCCTGGGGCTACTGCCATATCGTCTTGATGCCGCGGCCCCAATCGACCCCGAGCGTCATGCAGTCGATCCCTCCGCCGCCGCCGCAGCAGGAATCGTTCCCACCATCACCGACGGACGGTGGTAACAACCACACGCAAGTACTGATCACGAGCCAGAGCCGAGGTCTGAGACGAGTGGCCTCTACATGTCTGAAGCCCATCAGCAGGCGACCCAGCCGCAGGATCTCTTCATCGTCGGCAGCCACGGCCGAGTTCCACGATCGCACCCCGAGGATGACGCTCACGCCGCCCATGGAGCAAGACCCTAACAACTCTTTTAATATGTTTATTTCACCACCGCCGGTTCCTTCGCAACATATGCAGCCGGAACCGATGCAAATAGTTACATCACGCCCCTTGTCTCTGAACAAGGAGCTCCCACCAGCACCACTCGTGCCCTCTCCTATGGATATGGATTTCAACATGAACATGTTCTCCCCCGACGGCAGCGCGCAGATGATGAAGCCGCACGGCATGGCCGAAGACTGGCACAGCATGTCGAGCTTGTCGAGTACACTCATTGAGGATCAACCGATGACAGACCCGGGAATGGGAGGCCAGCCCCAACCCGTCTTTCCGGTGAACTGGGAAGACCTGAACCATTTCGGGCAGCACAGGTAGCAGCAGTAGTAATAGGGGGTTTTTAGGAATGGAAAAAACATCAACAACGCGCGTCTTCTACTTTTTACCGGATGATAAGGGGGTTGCGGCGGCGACAGCCCGAGAACACGAGAGAGAGAGAGAGAGAGCGAGAGAACAGGGGGTTGTATCGATGAGAGATGATCATTCGAAGTGGGGTGCATCCGCAACACAGAGTCTGCTGCTGTTGCAATCGCACCCACGTGTATAAATATAGTGTCTGATTACTTTTATATGGGAGTGGGCGGTGATCTGGAGGAGGATGGAGTGACGGACGGAAGGAAGATTTGGGGGCCAGCAACTTGGGAAACTGGGACTGGTAACTTGGTATATTTCGCCCTTTCGTTTTTTGTGAGCGAAAAGCTATGTAATGTAATGATACCATTGATGATTTGATTGATACCAAGCACACAATCTATATATAATAGCTATGGTTACTCAAAGCAGCGAGCGAGCGAATATCAGTCAAGCAACGTGTCAGCAGGGGAGAGATGGAGAGATGGTGACTAGACTACATATCGAATGAAGAAGACGTTATTTTCTTTCTTATTCTCCATGAACTCGGTCCGCTGTACTCCGTACCAGACTGCATTATGTGAAGCTGATGGAAGCCCTTTTTGTCGTTTCTGACGCCTAACTTGTAAACCATCAATGGGTTTGCTGGGATATGGTGCTTGTTGATGCCAGACGGGGATCTCTCGCATCTACAAAATGATTGCCGAGTCTGCCTGCCTTTGGATGTTGATCACCAATGTTTCGCCGATCTGTTTCATTGGCATGTGGGGTCTGGTCGAAACATCCCGTCATTCAAACGGAGGACGCCGAGCTTCCAGGACGGGCGAGGGGAGCAATCTCGCTCTCTCTCGCTCTGTCGATTCGAGGGTGTGGGTAATGTCCGACTAGGCAAACGATGACATTTTCCTCAGTGTCGGTGGGGGAGATATCCGACCGAGGTAGGTATGTAAGCAGACCATGGGAGACAAGTCCCGGTTTCTGCAAGGGAATGAATAATGAAAGAGAGATGATGGATGCGACGTCCAATATGTAACATAATCGGTGCCGGCCCCTCGGTGTTCCGCCCCCAAATGCCTGGCAGTGGACGGCCCCCCGTTGTTGCATGTCTCGCTCCAGCTCGCCTCCGGTGATTCAATGTCTTACCTACATCCTAACGTTATCTAACCTTTTTTTTTCTTTCTCTGTCTCCTTCTGCAACCTTCTCACCCCTCGCTCCACCACACCACCCCATCACACCCAACATACAGCCACCAACCAGGGTGAGCATCTGCCGGCAGCAGCAGCGCGGTTAAGGCGCTGCTGTCTGCTGTTCCCCGGCGGTTAAGGCTGCATATGGGCGGTACATTTTGCTGACACAATTGCCTCGTGTTGGTGGGGAAGAGATTGATCTTTTTCAGCTCTTCTTGGCTGCTCCCTCTCCCTCTTTCACACACTTTCACACACTTGCTCATTTCTCGCTCTCCTCGGCGAGCCTGATCCTCATCTGTCGACCGACGAACTGCAGCATGCAGCCACACCTGAAACTCTCCCAAGCAATATCATCAATCTACTATGGTTCCTCGGGCCGCGGTCATTTCACCCCCCTTTCTTATCTTTTTCCCCCGCCCGCCCTGGGAGTAGAAAGTTAAGGCCGCGGCAGAGGCAGAGACATGCATCATGCAGCACTGACAGGAAAGTACCTATTGCAGCCAGACCTCTACCTACTATCCAACCTTACGCCCGCCCTGTCTCGCGTGGACGCCATGGATGCGTATGCGTATCAGAGACAAAAAGCTGCGCAAGCAAGACATGCCCAAACCCATGGGAATTTGGGGTCCGCCGCGCAGCAGAGCAACTACTACGTTGCCCTGCCAAGTGAGTATGGACAATCTCGGGTATTTCATATCGATGTGTGATGAGTATGTGTAGCCCGGTCAGGCTGGGGCTGTCGGCACTGGACTTTCCCGCAAGTCTCTACTTCTCCGTCGTTACTCTCGCTTTTTCTTTCAGCTCGGCTCAGACCATGCTGTGCCCCTGCGAGCGACACCTGCGGATGTTGCAGCACACACAGTCATCCGTTTCCAGTTTTTCGCCCTCTTTCCCCCCGCGGGCTGTGATGCGTAATGCATCCTTCTGAAATTAGGTTTTCTCTCCTCTTGATGTTGTCCCCCTCTCGTCAGCAGAATCCCCCCAGACTGTTCATGCCACCCACACCCGCTCCACGCGGCTGCGGACGAACACACGCAGAGAGGGGTACAGTCAGAATGTCCATCTCTCTCCATGCGTCTCCTCCCCATAGGGCTGTGTGCAACGTGAATCCTTCCAGATTTAGATTCCTGGCCATTGGCCCGATTCTCGCCTGTGAGGCCGTCATCCTCGTCGCCTCTCGCTCACTCCTTGTCGTCTAAAGCACTCTGCATACCGAGCAACAGTTTGCGCGGTTGCTTCCGCGTCTCGTCGTCCATGCCCGCCCTCCACTACCACCAAATGGACAGTCAGCAATGCGAACATGACAGGACGGGTCGTTCCTTGCTTATATCTCCTCTCTGCTATAGAACCAGACGAGTGGCCAGCAAGCGGCCGCAGGCGCGCTTAGCCGCCCAGTGATCTGTGGTGCTTTAGTCTGACTTGCAGCAGCACCATCAGCCATCCGAGCAAGCCCCTCAACGGCTTTGCTCCTTGTCTCACCACGTCAGCCCTTAGTGTTTTCTTCGTGCTGCTTGCTCTTCTACTGTTACTATGGCCGACGCGGTATTCCGGCTGCATATTCCCGGGTCTTCCTCCCCCACCCCCACAGGCACACATACACACCCGTCACCCACCCCATCGCCACCGCCCACCACCTTGCAAGGGTGACGCGTGGGCAGCCAAGTAGGCTGGGGCCAGGGTGCTTCTGCCAGGATCGAGCTGTCGGCCCCCAAAACGTGGTTCTTGCTGCTGCCGTCGTTGATGAGGCTCCTAGAATGCTACTTCACACCGGTACGGCATCGCCTACCTTCCCCCCAGGCGCACCATGCAGGTTACTAGCTGCTGCTGCTGTGCTGGGCTGGGAACGAGCCGGCGAATGAGCATCGTTCCTGTCGCCTGCCTGTACTTTCGGTCCGTTTTTGGGTCTATAGTTAGTAATAACGATCGCGGACCGTTGGCCAAACTGGGAAGGAGAGCGACGGGGGAGCACGAAATGAAAAGGACGTCAAGGGTGATGGTGACGGTGGTGGTGTTGGATTACCACAAGCTTTTGGGGGGAGGACGACAGGAGGATGGATGGATGGGTGCAAGGTCGCGTCCAACACGTACAGTACACACTTTTGAAAAAGATATGTTTGGGGTTGATGCCGTCAGCTTCGTTGCTGGATGCCGTTGTTGGTGATGGATGGGGAGACATGTGCTTGCTGACATGCGTACAGGGTGTGGACATGGGGTATATAACGGGTCTGTATCCTGTTGACATGGCTGGTGATCCTGCCCGACTTCTTGGATTGATAAACCAGAGATCTTATACATATCAAGTCACCTACAACTACATATTCCTACTAAAACCCGTCTTCGCGACGCGCTTGCTAGCTTCAAGGACCTGCTACACCACTGAGCACCCACGAGACATATCGGCATTGCAAGCCACCGCATTCATCACCAGACACTTCCCGATTACTTGCCTACCGCTTTACACGACCCCGGCAGTCCATTCACTCGGACTCCACGCGTCCACTCCATCTGCTCCCTCATCATCATCAACCACCACCGGCCAAAGCTCTCCCAGCCGCCAAGATGGGCCACTCCTCCGCCACCATGATGTCTTCCACGTCAGATAAGAAGAAGTCGTCGCCAAAGCACTCGGACCGTGAGTCGAGGTCGAGAGTGGGCGACTGGCTTCAGGAAGATGCCCGCGAGGCTCCCTGGAGCTCGGAGAACAGAAGGTCCGACGAGAAGCACTCGTCATCGAGCCGCCATGGCGACAAGAAGCACAAGTCCGGCGGCGGCGGCAAGAGGCACTGAATTGACTTATCGTCAGACTGCCTCTTGTTCTTCTATCCGTCGTTACCTTTCTGTGAGCTCCACGGGAGCTGTTATTGGATCGGCCCGTGTTTACCTGGGGTTGCTCCATTGCGCGCGCGCGAGAGAGAGATCGCGAGTTGGTCTCGCACGCGAAAATGTTGGGGATTGAACATTTTCGAGCGTTCTAAATCGTCCCTGCCAGTTGAGAAGGGAATTGGGGGAAGTAAGACGCATTTGCGGCGGCAGAGGCCTATGGCTCGGGCCAGAGAGAGAAGGGGGAGAGGGGGACGAGTGTATTATGGTAATTCTTCTTGGTTTTTTTCTTCTTCACATTCTATTTTCTATTATGTACGATTCTGTACCACTATCCATTCTTTTGTACTTTATTTTTCACTTTCTCTTATTGCATTTTCACTGTACTTTCATTGTATTTTCAATACGCAGGAACGATGGAATGAGGACAGCCTTACGACAAAACACACCTAGCCGGGACGGAATGAACAAGGATATACGCCAGAGATAGAATACCCCTTTAGACTAAAGCTTGAATTACGAATGTACTATTATCTGTAAACGTCTCTCGTTCTGTACTGTGATCAAAGGGAAGTGGGTAGCTTCACCCAAACAGTTCTTCGTCTTCTGTATCCCAGTCGGGCATTATCAAGGGGCCGAAGTCCTCGCCGCCAAAGGAAGCCTCGCGGTACCCCGTGTCACTGAAATACCGCCCACCGGGTGACGGGCCGCCCTCCCAGCCCAGATCGTACTCGAACTGCACGCCGCCGCCCCCAGCGGCGCCGAACATAACTTGCCAGGCCTCGTTCTGCCCGGCGCCGTCCGGGTCTTCTTTGGTTTTGCCGACCGTCTCGTAGAAACGCCAGGCTCGGCGGATGTCGCAGCCCACGCGTTCGAGGTCGGGGAACCGACCGCGGTCGCGCGCCGCGGCGAGGCCCTCGAGGGCTCGCCCCAGACGTTGGGGGTGGATCTCGTGCGCGCAGCCGACGATGTAGAGCGACTTGATACCCTCAGGCAGGAGCCGGACCAGCCGCTGCGACTGCGTGTCGTCGCCATCCTTGTTTTGCCTAGCGTAGCCGCCGCAGATGGAACGCCAGTCCAGCAGCAGATGCCGCAGGGCGACAAACCCGACGAGACTGGGCAAGGGGGCAAACGGCGCTTTGCCCGGGATGTCCATGAACTGGTGGACGTTCAGGTGCAGCGACTCGAGGGTCCCGCGGAGGTGCTCCAGGGCCCCGACGACGGCGGACGGGTCGACGTCGGACTTGCGGGTGCGCATCCACTGCTCGGGCGGCGTGCGGAACGAGTCGCCCGTGCAGTTGTGGAGGACTTGGAGGTAGACCTCGGCGGCGTCGTAGACGAACTCGCGCAGGGCGCCGTCGGCGGGGCAGGCGCTCAGGAGATGGCGCATTTCGTTGGCGTCGAGGCGGCTCTCGGTGATGCGGAGGGATCGCAGATGGGGTAGCGAGAACTTCGGCGACAGTGCTTCTTCTCTTTCTTCCACCCCTCCCCGTTCCAAGCCCAAGGAGTCGCATAGGTGAAGCTGGAGCACCCGCAGGTCGCGCGACAGCTCGATGATCCGGCCCTCGAGCTTGGACAGCTTCTTCAGGTAGATGTACGTCCTGAGCCCGCCCGCATTCGTCGAGACCTCGAGCTTCCGGAGGGGGAGGTAGTCCACCTTGTCGAGGCAGGCGGGGACGTAGTCCTCGATCGGCTCGAGGACCTCGTTGCCCAGGCTCAGCTCCGTGAGGGACGGGAGGAGCCGGAGCAGTCCCCCGATGAGGTCCGCCTTCGAGAACAACCCGGGCGATGATGATGATGACGCTTCGTACCGGCTCCCCGGCGGGAACATGGCCAGGAAGCCCCGCAGGCGCAGCGCTGCGCCCGTCGAGGAGAGGGCGTAGTGCCACAAGCGCCAGCGCTCGCAGGGATCGGGGTGGCCCAAGCAGAGCGACCGCACCGACGCGGTCAGGTCATGACGAGGCTGGTCCGTCAGGGACCCGACGAACCGGAAGAGTCGCGCGTAGGCGTCGTCGTCGCCCCGGGGTGGGGGCGGTACAGGTGGTACAGCACGGGCTGGGCGGCGGCCCGCAGGGTCCGGGATACGAGGCATAGCGAGCGCAGATCCGCTTGGTCCCGCCAGTGCGCCGCCAGCGTGCTGTGCACAGGGTAGTGGGACGCGGAGCAGCCCGCCCACCTCTCCGGGAAACCGTCGAGGCGGCCGGGGGAAGAGCCCGAAGTCGGCGCCTGCTTCTGGTCATCGATTAGGGCGACAAGGCGGTCGAAGCAGATCTCGGACGCGCTGCCCGTGCGCTCGCCGCGACAGTGCTGGCAGAACTGCCCCAGGATGAGATGCAGCACTTCGGGGGGCAATCTTTCGAGATGGGGTCGCCCGGGGTTGTCGGCAGCCATGGCTATTTCTTGTTCTAGCATGTGCGTGCAAGTCGTGGAGGTCACTCGACACAGCGTGAATAAGGTGGAACGCGATGGTGTTATTGTTGATATCCATTATTGCAAGGGTGGCTCCCTTTACTGCGCCGCATCCGAACACCCGGCCCACTTCGCCCTCGCTGGTATCCTTGATTTCATCTCATTATGCGGAGGTTTACTTGATGGGTATGTAGTATCCATATATTTGTCATCATCAATACCCCTGTACTGACTCAAGTCGCACACTATAAGGCCCGTCATATGTTTCCCCCTGAGGTTTACATACTTGTCTTTTCTGTAGTATAACTGTACAGAGCCAGTGACCGCAACACGGCTTCTACTTCTCAAGAAACTAGACAACATAACGATTCGGCTTTCAGATCTGACTATCTGGGTTTGTGCCTTACATCCTTCAAGCAATCGAAGTGAAAGGGGCAGACTCGTCCCCTTGGCCATCCAGCCTCCTATATCACTTATGCGTTGAGCGGAACAGCCTTGACGAGAAAAGCAGCTATACCCCCTTCATCCAATATGCGGACATGCTTAAAAGCTTGAGTCAAGGCGCCAATGCTGAAAGAGTGCGTTGTCAGCGATACGACCCTCGTCTTGTCATCGTCGAATACGTCGTCCAGCACCTCCCGCATACGGCCTTCGAGGCTTTCGTCCGACTCGGTTGTCTCCTCCTTCTCTGCCATTTGGATCTGATACTCGTAGGGATCGCTTTCGGCGAACCCCGATTCTGGCTTATAGTCAGGAAACTTGGCCAAAATGGACGATTTGGTGCCGCGGTAGTTGCAGGCGTCACCGTTGCCCTTTTCTCTCAGCTTCTCTTTGATTACTGGCTCGAATTCACGGGCGTGGGCTTCGAATACCGGCGCGTATACCTTCCTAGTGGTTTCCAGACAGCGGCTCAGCGGACTGGTGTAGATGGCATCTGGTAATGGAAACCTGTCATCTTTGACCCAGCGAAGCCACTCGTTTCCCAGGTCCCCAGCATCGTTGTTAGGGGCCTCCGGACCGCGTATTTGTTTTGTGACTTCCTTTGGCAGTAACGCAGCATCATGAAGTACCACTCTTGGAGTTGTATTTGGGTGGCATCCACGGAGATGGGTCTCCAGAGCCTGGGGGATCTCGCAACCAGATTCTCTGAGGGCTTCTAAGCTGACCTCTTTTTGGTAAGCGAATTTAAGTCCCTTCTACAAATCACCAATATGTTAGTCGCTTCTCAATCTGTTGGTCTCTGTGGGGGGATGCCTAGTAGCTTACCCTCCAGTTGTTCCTTATCTCTTCACCTTTATCGTTTACCTCCTTCACCCCCTTTTCAATGTGATTATGCAAACTGTAGCCGTGGCGAAGCAAGAAGACGACTCTGTACTTTTCTCCATGCTCGCTCTCCCTATTCAGCCCGTCCACGTAACTTCTGATCCGGGCCCATGGTTGAGGAACATTTTCATCGAACGAGCTGCTTCCCTTGTCGAAATCCGGTAAGAGGCCCAAATTTGGTAGTTGGATGAGTGTCAGGGGCTTTGTGCTGTTCTGGGGTGCTTCTCGTGTTTTTTCCTCAAACACATCCTTCACTAGGGAAAAAGTATATTTGCCCATAGTGATGTGAAGTTTGAGTATACCGATTTCGTATCCTCAAGGGGAAAAAGCGGAAAATCCGAGCTATGACAGCGTAGGCGCTTGGCAGGTCAGAATTAGGCTGCAGCTGTATTTACTCCACGTCTAGCGAGGCTGAGTTTTCCGTATAAATCCTCCGGCGGACGTCTGACTAAATAGGTAAGGGGGGTAGTTCAGATTGTTTGTGGCCCCGTCGTTGGTTGCATGTTGACTGGAAAGCAATCGCAGTCGGGGGAGGAAAGCTCTTTGTCCAGAATGGGTGCAACCGGCCTTGCTGAACCTGGATGCCCAAGCCAACTGGCACGCGAGACAAAGCCGCATGACAAAGAAGTTTGCGGCGTGACTGGGTTTCTGATTAGCACGTGATGAGACAAGAGTCACCACCCCCTTGGCCTCGGATTGTAGCCATTATATATGTAGAAGGGAAGGTGCTCGTCAGATGTTGAAATAATCCATCATTGTAAACTCCTTTGCGCCGTATAGAAAATATCCCTATATCCAACCGGATAGAAGAACGCAGGTCCCGATTCGTCGTACTTGTACATCCCCTGTGACCCCCTTGGGTCTGGTATTTGCCACTGCCGCATGGTATTCCCCGGCCGAAAACCCCGTGTATATCGTTACGCCATAAATCATATCACTGGAAGCAACTCCAAAAACCCGACTCCTAGTAATGTGCAGAGGAAAGGTCATGATTCCTTCCCCTCAAAATAGGTTGGGCTAGCATCGATGCTTTCGCTAATTAGGATGTTTGATCGTCCCACCCCCTGGATTGTTGCCATTCATAGGAGGTGGTTCCTTCTCTGCCTTAATTAGCATCGCAAGCATCGACCCTTCCTTAACGCGTAATGGCGGTGATCCGACACTGGCTAGAATGCCCGAGATGGCGTATGAGTGAGTCGTCAAGGATATGAAATGCGAGTTGTCCGTGTCGAAGATATCCTCGAGAAGGCGCTGTTTGCGAGCCGTATGCTCGTCATCCGTCTCTGCCGTTGTCATCCCGTCTCCCCTTCTGGCCCTCCAAAGCGTATCCTCCTCCTTAAAACCGGGCTCAAAGTAGAACTTTGGAAAGTTCTTCTCTATACTCGACCTGGTCCTCCTTCTATCACACGTATGATTCGTTAGCCGCTCTCTAAGATTCTCCTTGACAACGGGCTGGATGTTTCGCCCGTTCTCCCGGAGTACGTCGCCATATATGAGCTCCGTAGTCTCCAGGCACCGGACCATGGGGCTTGTATATATGGTCCCCGGAATCGGCATCCCATTTTCTCTATTCCACTTCACCCAGTCTTTCGCTAGCTCTTTAGCTTGCTCTCTGCCCTTCTGCACCAGTGGTGAATCAACCCAGTTTATGCACCCGTTCTTATCGCCATGTGAGGCAGGCAACTCGGGCATTTGAGGGAGTTCATCCAACCTGGCTTCATCAACCAATGCCCATTTCTCCTATATACTTGTGTTAGTCAATGCGCGATCTACTTTTTGCTGGAAAAGGGGGTACCAAATATCGCATACCTTCCATTGGGAGCCCACTGCATCCATGACGACGTTGTGAACACCTCTGCCATGGCGCACGACGTATATCACCTTATACAATACATCGCCCTCGCCTTCGCTGTTCAGCTTTGCGACATGGCTTTCTAACCTCTTCCACTGTGATGAGGGCGGAAATGGTTTGCGATCCTGGTCATAGTCCTTCTCCTCGATGATGCCCAATTGGTCGTATGTGGCGATGGTGGTAGGCGAGCTGGAGCTGTTGTTCTGGCCATCTTGGGTATAGTCCACAAATATCTCCTGAACGGTTGTGAACTTGTACTTGCGACTCATTCCCAGGGAAGGCGTCGCGCAATCTGCGGTTGCTGTGGTGATTGTTAATTTCGAACGGCTCTGAAAGGTATGTTTGACCACGCGTTTGATGAGGCTACGTAATCTTTTAACGGACATTGCTGCTTGAGTATTGTGCCACGGAGGGCGTACCGTACGTAGTGCGGTTGGACACTAAATACACTGCCTCAAAGTCGCAAGTGTAATAACTGAGTAGTCGCCTGCTGCTGACGGCTAGAGCGACATCTGATGCGCGCGTGGAGGTTCAACATTGATCGCTGCGGCTTGTAGAAAGGAGGAACCAACTTGGTGAGCAATTGCTGCGAACGAGTCACCGGATTGGGTAGTAGTCATCACCCCTTTGGAGGCTGGTAAATCCGATCAGGTGGATGAGACGGGCGAAGAGAGCCTCGCCTCCCCCCCAAAAGCTGTTCAAGGCTTCCACCCAGGTCCCTTCCGCTCAGTTGCCGTGTCGGTGCGGGGTAGCTACTTGGGTTCCGACTTATCCAGTGCTGGAGTGCTGCCATGCACACAAATGCAAGCACTTACTGCACAAACTAAGCACAGCCCCAGCCACTCAGCCCTGGGCGCAGCCAGTCTAATGTCAGATCAGATGGCCACAAGATCAAGTCCGGGAGGGTCACCCATCAATTGGTCTTAAGGCAGGCAGGCAGGCAGGCAACATCTAACAACCGCCTCCCGCCTTCACTTTCCACACAAATTCGGAGGTACATATAATTGGGCTCATATACGCATGCCCTCCTCCCATTGCGGCTGACATAGCGCCGGCCTAGTCGCATTCCGGACCCCAGAATCGGGCTGGCGCGAAATGATGGGTCCTGGCAACAGGGTAAGTGGTACGGGCGGTTGGAGGACTGTCTTTGTCCAATGTTGCTTTTGCGCCTATGTGTCTCAGCATCACCACATCTGGCCGGGCTGGTCGCTGAAGCTGAAGTTGTAACGTATCGGATTGATGCTGAACCTATCGATTTTGGAAATTGCGCGGAGGACGAAGTTGCCGCCCGAAAAAGAGAGGTACAGAAGCGCTGCATGCACTGGTTCGTTGTCCATGTAAGCACCACCAATCTCAGCTTTGCCGCCCCCTGCGTACCCTGGTCTGCGGCAGGTTGGTGTTCCCACCGCTTATCACTTTTCTTCGAAAAATAATCGACAGACAGCCTGCTTCAACATGTGGGATCGGTCGCTTCGTAAAACTCGATGCATTCCCACCAGCCTCAAGGCGGACTCACTCCTGTCGAGTAAGCCGGGCGTTTTCTCGATTCGTTATTTCTTTGGAGGCATAGCGACATTGTTTCTTTCCTTGCCTTAAAGACTACTACCTTTTACTCCACAAGAGTGCAGCCCACTCAATCCCCAGCCTTATCCCGGACTTGTCAACCCGAGTTCCTGGCAGAATGGAAATTTTGCGGGAGTACGCTGCAATTGAATACAAACGAGAGAAAGACAGCCGGTTTGCCGCTCAATCATGCCAGGAACTATACTTATACAGCGCTTTCGATGTGCCTGGCCAACCTTTCGAGGATCCTACTTATACGCGTTTAGACGAGGTAGGCTTATTTGAGCAACTGGAAGAGAACGGGACCACGCGAACATGCTCGGGTCCACACGCGGCGTCTCTCCAGTTGGTGTTTTTGCCCGTGGACGCAAAAGGGAGAGGGTTTTGCCTCAGCAAGCGCCGTTTGCGAGACCTGTGCAAGCACCTCAACCTGGATGATACGCTGCTGGGTTTCCTGGTCTCGTCTAGATCAGGATGGTACCACGTTGATTCCGGGAACGGATGTCACAGCTTTCTCTACAAGGACTACTTGTACTCGATGGCATGGTCCTTCAATGCGGAAACGATGGAGACTAGAGCCCTAGTTTCTGAACGGAGCGAATGGAGGGATAAATCCTTCCTGAAGAAGGAAGTCCAAGAAAAGGGACATCAGGAGAAGGGAAACCAGAAAGTTCCGATCAAACAGGAGTTCTGTCTGCCAGGACTGAAGGGCCAACATTTGTACCATCCTCTCACTCTTGCGTTCTTTGGCTTGGTTGATGCAACATGCTATTTGGATAGAGTCATCGTTACGGACGGCTACAGTCTTGGCGACATTGAGAAATTGACGAATCATGGGGCTTGGGTGAGAATGGAAGAAAAACTCAAGGCGAAGAAAAAGCCTGAGCATGGGCAAGCCTCCCGCGCCGAACATGGTGCCCAGCCGCAACAAGAGTGTCATCGTCACATCTCGGAGCAACAGATTCAAGGCCATAAGGCAGGGCAGTTGGAGGAAGCTGAAGCATCTAAGAAGAAGGTGGAAGAGTTTTCCGACGCTTCGAAGAAAATTGCCACAGTAATCGGCGTTTTCTCGAACTTGTTCAAAAGCGTCGGCGTTGCGAAATCCATAACCGAGACACTGGAGAATACCAACGACTGGGAAGATTGGACTAAGAAAGCCATCAAGAAAGGCGGTTCAGAGCACCAGGAGCACGCCCTTACGCAGTTCGAGCTGGTGGCCAAGTCCATGCGAGGTGCGGTGCAGCTACTGCGCGCAAGGGTCCATACGGTCAATGAGTCGGCGCTCTCTACCCAGAAACGAGCTAAGGCTCAAGCCAACGTCGTGAGTTATTGTTACTTATCTATACACGACGATGATCTTGCAACACCTAGCTAACTAAATTTCATCAGGTTGCTGGGCTGATTGCTCGTGAAGACACACGCATCGGTCATGTACTGGCCGACCGAGCCAGACGGGACGGCAGCACCATGAAGGTGATCGCCCTGATGACCATGGCCTTTCTACCGGCGACCTTCTTCGCCGCGCTCTGGTCTATCCCCGTATTAGAGGAACCTGGCCTGACCAAGGACAACTTCTGGGTCTATTGGGCTTTTACTGTCCCAACCACCATCGTTATCTTCTTCGTCTGGGACTGGCTGAATGACAAGAACCTCTGGGAGCTCAAGAAACTGGACACCTACCACGCGGCTTACCATGCGTTCATGAGAAGGTTCAAGAAGACCAACGACACACGCACCAGCGAAGGTGTCAAGGAAGATGCTGTCGTGAACCATGGCGACCCAAGCGAGCTAATGCTGGGTGGCCAGTACACTCTACCCACTCACACAGGAGATCTCGAGAAAGGCGACAGGAGGTCAACTCCTTCCCCATTCCCCAGAAACCCCTCGCCACCGAACTAAACGCATTGGACTGCCTGTCGCAATTCGCATCATATTTGTGCTATTAAATTGCATACTTCCCTTCAGACTGTCTCGTCATCATATATTTGGGTCAAAATGGCTGGGTCACGACGTTAACGAATCTTGTTATGTACTAACACCAGCTGGCTGCGGAAATCGCCCGGGATACCAAAATTAGAGTATATAACGTTTATAGGACTGCAGATTGTGTCAATAAAACTTCATGTCAACAATATTTCTTGAGGTCGAATTGTGCTGAAGTGCTTGGGTGTGTGCTGCCTCTTCTGGCTTGGAATTCTAGACGGAGTGGTCGGTCGGCAAATAGCCGCCTGCCGCAGGCATCGTAGCATCCCTTACCGCTGCGAGATACGCGATTGATCCAGACCAATCACTATCTACCTATACGGCTGCTGCCTTGACGATTGAGGAGTCGTAGCAAACAGCGGTTCCATTTTCATCAGGGTCAGCTGGTGGAGTTATTGGCAGTTGGCTCCGCACGAAGCTTTACCAACAGGCCGGCAAGCGCCACGCTGGAAACCTTACCTACCTATCGGAGATGCAAGTCGACCTTACATATTCCTCATTCCTTCCCATGACTCATCTAATACTTTGGCATTATATATTTGACAGGCAGCATTGTGACATATTTACAGAGCCAAATCGCAATTAATTGATCTCATCTTTTGCACCTCAAAGGAATCACCATCTACAGTAAACACACATCTTCCATACCCGAACCAAGTGCTGGTCACCATGGTCAAGATCCAGATCCAGTCGGACCTCCACCTGGAGGTGTCGAGGTTCTACGACTTATACGAGATCGTCCCGAAAGCGCCGTACCTGGCTCTCCTTGGCGATATCGGGTGCTTCTCCAAGGGCTACGACGAGTACGCCAAGTTCCTCCTCGTGCAGCTGCGGAACTTCAAGGCCGTGCTGCTCGTCCTGGGAAACCACGAGCCCTACTACTCGGACTGGGAGGAGGCGAAATGGTACGTGGCCAAGTTCCAGGAGGACGTGGCGGCCCGGAAGCGGGCGGGCGAGCAGCTGGGGACGTTCGTCTTACTCGACCAGACCAGGTTCGACATTGATGACGAGGAAGGGGAGGGCGACGGGGCAGGCGTCACGATTCTAGGGTGCACGCTCTTCTCGAGCGTGCCGCAAAAGTCGCGCAAGGACGTCGGTTTCGGGCTCAACGACTTCAACTTCATCGAGAACTGGGGCGTCGACGAGCACAACGGGGCGCACGCGAGCGACGTCGCCTGGCTCAACTCCGAGGTCCGGTCCCTCGAGGCGGCGGCGGCGGCATCCGGGTCAGACGGGACGGCGAGGCGGCGGCGGATCGCCGTTCTGACGCATTATTGCCCGACGTTCGACGAGCGCGCGCAGGACCCCCGGCACAAGAACAGTCCCCTCCAGTCCGGGTTCGCGACCGACCTGAGCGGCGAAGCGTGCTGGACGAGCGAGGCGGTCAAGCTGTGGGCTTTCGGGCATACGCATTACAATTGCGACTTCAACGACGAGCATGGGAAACGCATATACAGCAACCAGCGCGGGTACGCCTTTAGCCAGTCGCCTGGCTTTGACGGGACGGCAGTGGTGGACGTTTGAGGGTTGATTGACAGGCAACCTCGGACGATCTTCCAAATATGCGAATCTATGCCCAAGAAACAGTGATAGCAACATTCACCGACGGCTTGGGGCTCTGCGCGCAACGTCAAGACATCCTAGCTCTAGATGTCTGCACTTTCACCTGCGGCCTTTAGGTGGCGGCTTTTGTGGAGGACTACTGCGAGTTTGGTCGATATAAGTACGTTCTTCTGGACAAGACGTTATCAAGCCGCGAGAACTGATCTCTTGTGCAAAAATAGGCCCAGAATATATATCAGTTCCAAGAAACTTAATAATCTTGAAGACTTCGATATATATCTACTCGCGTACTATGACTGAAGGTAGGGTGCACTTTGTCTCGGGGAAATCAGGCTATATGCAGTTCAGACACATCATGATTCACGAGACATGTAGTTTTACTTTGCTCTGCAGCTAGGTAAGGTACGTTTCGGTCGACTGCATCGGCACTTGAACAGAGCAAACTACGTTCACCTACTCTTTTTTCTGGCAGCGGCAGTCGTGCGTGTCGGCCCCTATTTATTGTAGCCACAAAACATGCCGCACTCCGTGGCTTATTCGGGTTCGTACACGTATACCGTATTCGGGTCGCGGCGACCAATCGTGCCGTCCGATGGATTGTACTTGTACGTGTAGCAAAAACAAAATTGGCTAATGTGACAACGCGATTTACCACTTGGCAGGGGAATCGAGCGTTGCGGGACCGGTTGAGGCTAGAACCATTGGCAAATGAAATTGCCATTCGAACTTTTTGCTGTCGAATCTCGGGCAGCTAACCACGATAGGAATGGTGGGGGCGCCGCTGTCCAATTGACTTTGTCGTTTTCGCAACGGAGAGGAGCATCGACAGCAGGGAGAGCAGAAAAGGCACCTTAACTCGACTAATAAACAAGCAAAGCGGTGGCCAGCATGTGCTTCTTCTCCTGAATGGCAGATTGTCGCTTGGGCAGAATCTTGGGTCCCTTCGCGACGGGGAAAAGGGGATCCAGTTTAATCAAATAATAGACCAGATTGACTGTTACGGGCTCCAAGTACTACTGCATACTAGCAGCTCCCTTTTCTTAAAGTTGACTTGACTCGCTGGCAGACTTGCAAGCGGAGGCTATTGTGATCGAACCATTAGCTACTTCCAGACCGTTGCTTGCTGCTTCTTCTTCTGCTTCCCTCCCTCTTTCACACTTCCCCTTCGACTAATTACCAAACTTTAATCAACTACCCGCTTCAACTCTTCTTCTACGCCAAATCATTCAACATGGCCTCCAAGAGCAAGATCCTCGAGAAGCAGGACCGCGAGCGCGATGCCGCCTTCAACACCGCCATGCACGGTGAGGCATCCGGTGCCGATGGTGGTTTCCGCGCCATGCTGCGTAAGGGTGGCGGTACCGCTGCCCAGCGCGCTGCCACCGAGGAGTATTTCAAGCACTGGGACAACCAGGACGCAAAGGACGAGACCGAGGAGACTCGAGCGGTAAGTAGCATTCTGCACCCCAAACTCGCTTGACGATGCTCGAAAGGGGTCGTACGATGTCTTTCGTGCCAACCTCCTGGTGAGAACGACGGCTTTTAGGAACCCATGAAACTGATTTCTGTCCTCTGCCCGCAGAAACGAACCGCCGAGTACGCCACGCTCACCCGCCACTACTACAACCTCGCGACCGACTTGTACGAGTATGGCTGGGGCCAGTCCTTCCACTTCTGCCGCTACTCGATCGGCGAGTCCTTCTACCAGGCCATCGCGCGCCACGAGCACTACCTCGCACACCAGATCGGCATCAAGGAGGGCATGAAGGTGCTCGATGTTGGTTGCGGTGTGGGTGGCCCCGCCCGCGAGATCGCCAAGTTCACCGGTGCCCACATTACCGGCCTGAACAACAACGACTACCAGATTCAGCGCGCCACTGCCTACGCGAAGAAGGAGGGTCTGTCGCACCAGCTGGCCTACGTCAAGGGCGACTTCATGCAGATGGACTTCCCCGACAACAGCTTCGACGCGGTCTACGCCATCGAGGCTACCGTGCACGCTCCCGAGCTGTCGGGCGTCTACAGCGAGATCTTCCGTGTCCTGAAGCCCGGTGGTGTCTTCGGCGTCTACGAGTGGCTCATGACCGACGACTATGACAACGACAACCTGCACCACCGCGAGATCCGTCTGGGAATCGAGCAGGGTGACGGTATCTCCAACATGGTCAAGGTCTCGGAGGGTCTCGAGGCCATGAAGATCGCTGGATTCACCATGATGCACCACGAGGATCTGGCTGACCGCCCCGACCCCATGCCCTGGTACTGGCCCCTGGCCGGTCAGTGGAAGTACATGCAGAGCATCTACGATATCCCTACCATTGCGCGCATGACCTGGTGGGGACGTGGTCTTGCCCACCGCTTCGCTGGTATGCTGGAGATGCTGCGAGTGGCTCCTGCCGGTACTAGGAAGACGGCCGACAGTCTTGCGGTTGCTGCTGACTGCCTGGTCGCTGGTGGTCGGGAGCACCTGTTCACCCCTATGTACCTGATGGTCGGCAAGAAGCCCGTCCACACCAACGGCTCGTCATAAAAGACAGGGCGATGGCGATAGAAGGGAAGAGTGACAGAAGAATAACATAATGAGGTGCAAGCAGGGGCACATTGATGACAACACCAAACATCACAAATACCAAGCATCCCTCCAGAGAAGAGGGCAGACGTCACGAGACCGCGACTGACAGCCAACCAAAGCTGCATATATCCCTTAGTGGTAATAGAGGGCCGAATGCTGACAGTACCACCGCCTCCCCCGTCTTACCACATCAGTGGGAGAGACCGGAACGACAGTGGGATGGAGCTCGGTTCCTTGATTCTATGTATCTATTTTCCGAACCCGACCTTAGCATTTGGCGGAGTATGGGGGTTTAGATGAAAAGTCAGCATCGACACAAGAGCATGTTAGAACTAATACAAATTATGAACAACCCTTTCTGATCCACCTACATACAAGAAGAGTGCTGGCGGCTGTGGTATCTACAAAATTTATGAAGCGCCAATGGCGTCGCGAATTGACTTTTTGGGGTGTAGGTTTGCTCGCTGGGACCTGCTGGAGCTTCGGGGCTTGAAAGTTCTCTAGGTCCGACCTGTAGCTCTGAAGCTCACCTGGTGAAATGAATTGAGCCTGTTGACAGCTTTGCACGCATTAGATCTGGACTTGGTATACTGCTGCAGCCAATGGGTAAACTTTCATCCAATTCTCGAAGAGCGAGAGACGAGCAATATGCCTGGTGCTTTATATATTCATAATCTACATGTACATAGCTTCCAACACCGTCGAGTTGACAGGAAGACATCGGGCATCCCCAACGAAGATTCGTGGTGTCGTTGATAACGTCGGAGACTTCTGTTCAGATAAGAGGGCCGACCCTTGAGCTAGTTCCAGATCCGGTAGCAGGCTTAACCAGAATAAAACTAGCGCAATTGGGATATCTGGGCAAGCCCAACAAGAGTGGTTTCCTATTCTCCCCGAGAAAAAAAGTTGAGCGCAAAAGTCGGGACCTGACTTGGCTTTGCTCGCCTGGGATTGGTTCAGCAGCGCAAAAGTATCCAGCAAAAATCAGAAAGGCTGTACCAGCTAGAGGGAAAAAATCCCTCCAACGAATCTCATTGCTTGATTGCGACCAGCAGCCCAGCCCAGCGACCCCCCCAGATCCCTCCAGATAGAGTCAGTGAGAGAGAGAAGAAACAGGACCCAAGCATTGAAGACAGCTTAGCTCCAGCAGCGCAGCTTCCCCCCTGTAAACCACCTAACACTTTTTTGCTGTCTGCATGCTGACTTGATTTTCCACCCTTCCACGACTTCCGATCCCCAGTCCGAAATCTCACTTCCTGTCAATTGCTTGTCTGCCTGCCACATTTTCCGGCGGACCTCGGATTGGACTTGATCCTGTCTTTCTTTTTCCTTCTACCCTCTCTTAGCCAATTGACCCTTCTCCCGTCGCCTGTCTCCCGATAGCCTCCAACAAAATGTCGCGATACCTTCGACCGGCGGCCCGCGCTGCTGCCTCCGTCTCGCGAGCCACCGCCTTCTCTCCCTTCGCCTCCTCCACCATCCGAGCCATTCCCCGGGCTACCCCCATATTCGCCCAAAGAAGGACGTACGCCGACAACAAGGGCGTCAAGGAGTACACGGTCCGTGATGCCCTGAACGAGGCTCTGGCCGAGGAGCTCGAGGGCAACGACAAGGTCTTCGTCCTCGGTGAGGAAGTCGCCCAGTACAATGGTGCATACAAGGTGACCAAGGGTCTCCTCGACCGCTTCGGCGACCGCCGTGTCATCGACACCCCGATCACCGAGTCCGGTTTCTGCGGTCTCGCTGTCGGTGCCGCCCTCAGCGGTCTCCACCCCGTCTGCGAGTTCATGACCTTCAACTTCGCCATGCAGGCCATTGACCAGATTGTCAACTCCGCCGCCAAGACCCTGTACATGTCCGGTGGTATCCAGCCCTGCAACATCACCTTCCGTGGCCCCAACGGTTTCGCCGCTGGTGTCGGCGCCCAGCACTCCCAGGACTACAGCGCCTGGTACGGTTCCATCCCCGGTCTCAAGGTCGTCGCGCCTTGGTCCGCCGAGGATGCCAAGGGTCTTCTCAAGGCCGCCATCCGTGACCCCAACCCCGTCTGTGTCCTCGAGAACGAGCTTCTCTACGGCCAGAGCTTCCCCATGTCCGAGGCCGCCCAGAAGGACGACTTCGTCCTCCCCATCGGCAAGGCCAAGGTCGAGCGCCAGGGTAAGGACATGACCATTGTCTCCCTCTCCCGCTGCGTCGGCCAGTCGCTCGAGGCTGCCGATCAGCTCAAGTCCAAGTACGGCGTCGAGGCTGAGGTCATCAACCTGCGCTCCGTCAAGCCCCTCGACCTCGAGACCATCATCCAGAGCATCAAGAAGACTGGCCACCTGATGGTCGTCGAGTCCGGCTTCCCCGCTTTCGGTGTCGGTTCCGAGATCCTCGCCCTGGCCATGGAGTACGGCTTCGACTACCTCAAGGCCCCCGGCCAGCGAGTCACCGGTGCCGAAGTCCCCACTCCCTACGCTCAGAAGCTCGAGGAGATGGCCTTCCCCACCATTGACATCATCGCCAACCAGGCCGCCCGACTTCTCAAGGTCTAAGTCGAGTCGCGAAGACAGACGGAGGTTCGGAAGGAGCAAGTGCGGTGGAAGTTGGTCACTTGCTAAGCCGTCGTCGAAGGAATCCAACCCCTTTCAACGAAGAGCTAAGCGAGGTCGTGGCGGGTCGAGGCTGCATTAGCCGCAACCCAAAAACGTAAACAATTCTCTCTCCCACATATATTACAGCCTATGGTTTTTTGTTCTCTTGATAGTAATGCGCAATTGGCATGGCATAGACGCGGAGTATGGATTTTCCCACGGGGCCCAAAGATAGGTCACAATTACAACGCCACGGGCTGTGATTCTCAAGAGGAGAGGGAACAGCAAGATGAGGCGGTTTCTGTACTTGTAAAGCTAGGCTAGAGAGGCGTGTGAATTGAAGAGGATCTGTACAATCTAGTAGTCGATTGGATTTTGTGTCTTCCAGCTCGTGGCGTGTGTGCCATCGTCGTAGGGGTGCCGTCAGGGTTGACGGCATGTGAGCTTCGTCAATCAAACGTTATCAGGCAGCTATACCTAGCAGTGGCAGATCGATCGGTAGGGGCTCAATGTTGACTGTCAACTTGAGCTTCTGAAAGACATGGGCGTTTACTGCATACTTACCTCCCGGAAACCATTTGGGCAATCTGAATACGTCACAGCACGTCTTGAACGGTCCATCGCATCAATTGACGAATCAATGATGAAGAATTCCGAGTTACCCCTGGAAGAAACACACGAGCTGCCTCCTCACAGAGACGTCGGGTCGAATAGGGGTAGCTCGGATGCTATCTGTTCGTCCAAGTTGGGGTAACATTTTCAACTTGGCAAATCATAATACAAGAACGGCCTGTGGCAACCATTCATTCAGCTTAGGAAAATAGACAGTTGCATTTTGACCATACTACCTGAGGTCGCATTCAGTCGTCAATGTCAGCCTTACTTCCTATCAGTACGCATGTAACATCTCTTGATTGGCTCGAGTGGTCTCTACGCATTCGGATTTCTTCCTGACTCAATTTGGTACATATTTATTAGCCTCGCCCGCCCCCCTTCCTTTCATACTTGTTCGCTCTTTTTACCGTCCCCAAGGCTCGTTGTTCCAAAGAAATATGAGCTTTGGCCAAGGGGGATTGAAGCCAGAAGCCAACCCGTGAGAGACCGGGAAGCTTCGCCACGACGATGATGTCTTCAAACCTCATGCAGCACAATTGTATCGCAACGCAAGCAGCAATTCATAGCGGCATCAGACAACTCTCAATCGATAGTTTTCGTCATGCTGCAGCTGGCGCCCCCAGCTGAGGACCCCACTCGAGTCCCCCAAGTGCTTATGGCGGCGATATTCCGCGCCTCGGCATGAAACGGGTACGCCGCAAACTTATACATATATCGATCGTTCAGTAACGGCTCTCTGGCCACAAAATTCGTTTAAGTTTCGCAAAATAGAAACAGAACAAATTCTAGTCCCAATTCCCCTTTTAGAAAAGATTCGAATGCGAGATTTGCTGAAGATCATTGATTCATTCAGGACGTTCACGATCAGAAAGAGCACGAGGGCGCTGTTCCGCTCCCAGCTCATACCCCTGTCTTCAGTGCTGTCAACCTACCAACCAACCAATCACCCTGCCGATGGTTGGTTGATTGACAACACTGCCTGCCTTCAGCTGAACAATAAAAGAGCCTCGGGACGGCTGAGCCAGCACGCCGCTCTCAGTTATAACACTACAAACCAGAGAATGATCAATATTCTCCATCTTTTCGGCATGGCGGTAGCTTGGCATCCAGGCTATCGGACTCTCAGCGGACTGGGGGCTTCTTGACACTCTGCTGGTGGTGACAGAGGACTCTCCCCTACTTAACTTGGTCTGCTGCTGCTGGCCATCCAGCAAGTAAGTCAGCATAGCAAGCACAAAACATATGACACACGGCTTGAATACACTTGCAACAATGCTTCCGGAGTACGCCGACCTGGCGCCCCAGATCCTGCGCCAGCGGCTCGTGGTCGAGGGCTATCCCGCCAAGGCCATTGCAGAGGCCGAGATCAAGGACTACCTGTCCCAGCTGTCCGAGATCACGCGAATGACCCGCCTGCTCGAGCCGGTCACCCACCGGAGCGATCTCTACGGGTGGGCGGGTTGGATACACTGGGAGACCAGCGGCGCCCACTTCTACGCGTGGGAGAAGCCCCTGCTGTTCTTCAGCGTCGACATCTACACGTGCAAGCAGTTCGACCCGGAGCTCGTAGTGAATTTCACGCGCGACTTCTTCAAAGCCAGTAAAATCACGGCCAAGGACTTCAGCTCCTCTCCTATTCCACTGGAACCAGTCGTCGGTGAGAAGACGGCGAGTGCCCCGGCGGGTGTCGCAAGATATACCTTAGGTGACGCCGATCTCGACAGGCTGTCCCGCCGGCTACTGGCCGAGCAGCCGCCCAGAGTCAGTGATCCCTTGGTCGTATACCGCCTCGACGGCACCGACGAGCTGTCCAACCTGGCGCGGCACGTCGAGCGCGAGGTGTTCGAGGAGAGCTTCGGCAACGACGACGGGGAGATGCATCGGATCTACGGGCTATACGAGGACGTCAGCACCTTCTTCCTCGCCATGGACCAGACCACGCGGCGGCCCGTCGGGGCGCTGCGGGCCATGCGCGCGCGCGCGGATCTGGGCTTCCTCACGCTGCGGGAGGCGGAGAAGTACGCGGGCGTCACGCTCGCGCAGTTCCGGCATCACCACGGCCTCGACGCCGAGGCCGAAGCCGACTGGGCGGACCGGACCGTCGACTGGGGGACCCTGGCCGTGCCGAAACCGCACCGCGCTGCCGGGGGGCATCTGCTGGCGGCCATGCTGTTCCGCGCCGGGCAGGTCTGGGCCTGCCTGCAGGGGATGCGGCACTACGTCCTTCTCGTCGACTCGGAGCTGCGGCGCACCTTCGACATGCTGGGATACCCGTTCGCGGCGCTGGCGGGCACGAAAGCCTTTAGCTACGAGGGGTCGGCGTCGAGCGCGCTGCTGTACGGGCGGCCGGCCGAGTTCTTCGGCACCATGGAGAGGAAGTGCGCCGAGACGAGGGATCCGCGGCTGAAGCCCATCTTGCAGGCCTGGGTCGCGCGGTTCGTCCACGGGGTTGGGGTCGACCATCGGTTCATGTTCGAGTTTGCGGTGTGGCCGGGGGGCTCGTCGCCGGTGCCGGTGCCGTCTGGGGAGAGGAGGGTGGTGTTACGCGAAGACGGCGCCAAGGCGAAGCTGTAGTTACTTCGCGAAGGATGAATGAAGATATGTCGCAGCGGAGGGGCCTATATGTCTACGTGATTGGCATGTCCATCGCAGCCCCTGATGAGCCGGAAAGGATGATGAGAAACACACCCCTTTCGACGCACTGATCGCGGATGTTCACTTTGTCGTCTGAAGTCTTACATAACTTCGGTACTCGGCTCTTTACCGAGGTAGCAATATCAGATCGCATGTACTCCATCTGAGAAGAATGTGGAATTTTTCCGTCCAGCGAGAAAGTCTCGCTGTCGGCAACGCATTGCTGCTATGTCGCATCAGAATCCACGACGTTGCAGACCTAAATAACGTCACCCCCCTTGGCCTGGAGTCCGTCTGAGAGATGGGATGACGCTATGTGCAGCCTCGCAGCTCGGCACGCCGGTTTCTTGTTTTTCATGCACGTTTGCTGGAAGTAGATCAGATGGTACATATTTGTCACGGGTGTGCCATGGAAGATCCGAAGATGGATAATGAAAAGTTTTCCTATCCTTCCCCTTCCGTTGATCATCACCCCGAACAAGAGGTTGCAAGTGAACTACTATATAGTAGCTATATCAGAAGTCAACCAGACTATAGGAATAGGCTCTCAGGCTTCCTGATTTCTAGGCACACGGGGGCCCTACTAAAACACTAGGATGTTAGAAAGCTTATCCCGACCGCGGGTGCGCGGTTGCATTGGCCGCGCTCCTGTTCGTTTCATCGCAGCCCACTCACACCACACACAGCGTTAGCGAGAGCCTTTCTCCCTTCCTCCGAGGGGATTGCTAGGTAGAATTGATGACAAAATCTGTCTCTTGCCCAAAAACGGCCGACTGCGACTTTGAGGTGCAACCGGCAACGCGCCGTCCACTTTTTCTTTTGTCAATTGACGCACAATGCGCCCTCGTTGAGCCGTCGTTGCAACCAGGTGCCAGGGGCCTGTCTGTGTCTGTCGCGGCTCTCGCTCGGATTGCCTGTTCAAGTGGGCTCCTTGCAAAGGCCTAGGTCTTCTTAGCGCCAGAGGTAAATTCGTTATTCCCCGAGAGCTATAATTGGAAGACAGACGAGAGATCTTCGCACGAGATCTTCGCTCAATTTTCCGACGGGGAAGCCTCCGGGGTTTGACGTGGTTAACCTATCGGCTTCCCATCGACACATTGGGGTATTGTATGATTCAAGGCTCTCTACACGCTCAAGTGATTGGGCACACTACTGAAATAAATAATTTATCTTAACCCAATGGGCTTGCTGCTTGCCGTCTTAAGGTTTTTGGTCTAACTTGGCCAAACCGGCCAGTGTTCCCCGTCGCGAAACCCTGTCGTCGAACGACTGCCTTGGCCGAGCCAGTTAAGCAAAGGTGACATCTCATGCCTCCGGTTGGCTCATGGTGACATTAGCTTGGCAATCGACGAGGAATGTTTCTTGTTCTGGTGGTTGCTTCCTGCATTGAGTGTGGTGGGTACGGGTATCCATGTGGAACACGCTATTTCGAGGCACTACTGAGCTACCTGCCAACATGTGCTGATGATAGGTTTATTGGCCGTCGATGCAAATTATAGCCCTTGAAGGACGGCGGGATGCTAGGCTCACCGAGGCCCCAAGTAGTACGGATGCAATAGATGAAGACCAGATTGGGGGGGGTCGGCTCATCCTTGTTTGGCAGTGGTCATTCGTTGCCTCGATATGGGGAGCTCCCGGCCGGACGATTTCCGCGGTCGGCAGAACGGACGACGGGGATGGTCGCATTGCTAAGTGAGTACATCCCCCCAATCATCGAAAAGCCTGCATGATGGAAGGATCGGGCGAATGCAACCTGGCGCGACAGTGACTGCGCCCATGAATCTTGGGATGGGCGAGCCCTGCTTTCTTGGGCAGGTCCAGGGCGCCCAGGAGCATAAAACCGCCGAGGACGAAACATCGGATGGGAACCGATCTGGCGTGCCGAGACAAGAGGGCCAAGGGAGCTTAAACCGTCTCTCCCCATCTTCATCGCCATCTATTTCGTTTAGACGTGGACTGATATATAAAAGTGATCAGCAATCCCACAGCCCCTGGTCACTCTAGTCCCCTGGTCCTTTTCTGGGTTTCTTTTGAGATTTCCGCTACCTACCCCTCGAGTCTGATTCTAGTGTGGACCTATGTAAGCGAAGCTGGATCTACCAACCGTGGCCACACGACAACGACGACAACGACGACCTCCCCGACCCCTCGACAACGACTACTAGGTCGTGTATGAAATAGCAGCGGAGGGAACCAAAAGCCAGACAGTCGAGAAACACTATTCACATCCACATCGCCATGCTGGGAGGAGCCATATGGGGTGGCCCGGGCAAGGGGCAACTCGACGACGACGAGGGATACATTCTGGTCAATGTCTCGATCGCCTTTGCCGTCTTGACGTCCGTCTTCCTCGGCCTGCGGTTCTGGGCCAAGGCCTTTACCTCGCAGAAGTTCGGCCTCGACGACACCTTTCTGCTTCTCGCGTACGTCGTGAACCTGGGCATGTGCGCCATAGCCATATGTAAGTTTCCCTCTCAAGACCCCACCAGGTACGATGATTTATACTGACAAGAACCCCCAAAAATAGTAATGACCAAGGTCGGCGGCGTAGGACGCCACGTCGAGTACCTTGAGGAGAACGACCCGATCCAACTCGAGGGCTGGGCCAAGTGCCTCCTGGCCTTCGAAATGGTCTACTTCACCTCGATGGCGCTGCCCAAGATGGCCATCGTCTTCCTGTACCTGCGCGTCTTCAACTGGCGCGGCGCGATGCGGACGTGGGCCTGGATCATCCAGGGCCTGCTGGCGGCGACGAGCCTGTCGTTTGTGCTCGTCGCCTGCTTCCAGTGCCGGCCGCTGGCCTACTGGTGGGACCGCAAGATCCCCGGCGGCGTCTGCATCGACGTCCAGCTCTTCTTCCACGCCCAGGCCATCCCGGGCATCATCATGGACTGCTTCATCATGGGCCTGCCCCTGTCGACCATCTGGGGCCTGCAGCTGCCCACGGCCAAGCGGGTGGCGCTGGCCCTCATCTTCGCCATCGGCAGCTTCGGCATCGTGTCCTCCATCATCCGCGCCGTCACCTTCTTCAGCACCGCCGCCTTCGCGGACCGGACGTTCGCGTCCGTGGCCCTGGTCGGCTGGTCCGTCATCGAGACGGGCACCTACATCATCACCAACTGCCTGGCCAGCCTGAAGCCGCTCCTCAACTACTACTCGCCCGCCTGGCTCAAGCGCCTCGTCCACAGCACCGTGCACTCGGTCTCCAAGTACGCGTCCTCGCACGGCACCTCCAAGGCCGGCGGCGGTACCGGCACGACCGGCACCCGGAGCACCGCCGCCAAGAAGCAGCCGCAGCCGCAGGAGGACGAGATCGAGCTGACGGGCCTGCCGAGCCCGGCGACGATACGGGACGGGGGGAACAAGGTGTCCCGATTCTCCGTCGATGAGGCGGGGAAGGGAACGAGAGCTGAGCCTTGGAGGATCTAGGCTGGATCGGCCCGGAAGGGAAAGAGAGAGAGACAAAAAAAAAGTTACTTAATGATACGAATGAATGAAAGAGAGCACTGATAGTGCGAGGGAAGGAGAGTATGGCGTTTGGATGAAACCAGCTAGCATTACTTACTCAATACCCAATTGATACCCCCCTTACTTCATGACATTTGAAGATGCAGTTGGATGCACAACAGTTACAGGTTACACCGAATAAATGGTCGAGGGATATGGGAAGCAGACCCATTGCTAGCATGTGACACTCCCACAGCAAGTTGCGGCAGAATTCAGGGATGCCAGGGGAGACCCCATATGTCGCCATGTCGCGATTTTAGGGTAAGTGAGGCAATGTGACGATAGGGACATCGAGCCGACAACTGCACCACGCCGCATCGAGAAGGGCGCATGTGTCCCAATCGCGACATGTTTCCTGGTTCGATACTGATACCACGATGGCACGTGTATCGAGAAATGTAGGCTCAATTGGGAAATAGAAGAATACTCTGTTGGTGCTCAAGTTGCTACTTACTAGAGTAGAAAGTTCCATGCAGCTGTATTGAGCGTTGGAAGCAGTGTGGGACAAGCACTCGGGTTTATGTGTGTCTGTGTTGTCAGCACTTAATCTTGGCACCTAAGCGATCTTCAAATACGGGGCGTAGGGGTCTCGATCAGCCCGTTCGTTTCGTGGTCCTCGCACCATAGCTCGCAAACCCCCACTGTCTGCACCCCTCCAACCGCCAACCTTCCTGCTGCTTGCCTTGCCATGGATTGATGCGCATCCATCCTCCTTCTCCTTTCCCTCCGAGCGACAGCCAACAGCAATGTTGCCGTACCACATGCAGAGCCATACCTACACTCTGACCTGGTCGGCAAGAACGGAATTGTATCATTCCTCATTGGGCCTCCTGCTTTTTCTCATCTGCACCCGATCCAGTCATAAATGATCGCGCTGCAGTCGATCGCATGGTTTGGGTTATCTGCCCTACCTGTCGAGATATCTCGACTTGCAGTGCTCGAACCACCGAAGCCTCGGCGCTGAGGGGAAGAGCCAACCTTGGCAAAGATAGAGACAGAGAGAGCTGAGGATGCACAACACACACCTTCCTGTTCAAGGCATATCGGATGTGATCTAACCCGCCTACTATTCGCATTTGATGCCAACAACAAGTGGCTGCTTGTATCGGTGGGCACCATCAGGCGATTGCTAGATACATGGACCCGCGTATTATGCTGGCTGTGGCACGGATCGGCCAGGGGGTTGGTTCTTCGACTTTGTGACATTCAGTCCATCAAACAATTGATTGGCGGCCCCCTACTGTACCACCGGCTCCAGCGTTTATTGTTTGTGCGACCCCGGCTGAGGGTATGCTTGTGATCCGACCCCAACGTTCGAGTCGTGCAGCCTTTCAGCGATCATGGATCCAAAGGTAGGGCCGGGGAAGAGTGGGTGCGTTGAACAAAATGTTGATGCAGCTTGTACCCGAGATTGACAGACATGCCCCATTGGCTGTTACTCGGTGTCTATCAATGTTTCTCATGGGCCGTTCGGGGGGTGCAACAGGCGTGCATATCAAATCGTCCGACTTCGACGGTCGATGCCTCCCGAAAAGCAGACCAGGAAACATCAACAGCAGCATGCTGTTCTTCGGGGTAGCCGCCACCGCGATAAGACTGCTCGTGATGTTCCAGAAACGTTATACGACAAAGATCCTCCATCAATAGATTGAAGCCTTGCAGCTCAGCAACCATTGCCACCAATCACTTGGCCCCATTTCGACTGGTGCACATAACAGACATGGGATATCTTCGAATCAGAACTATCCTCTCCGGGCCGTCCAAGTTGCTCCGTCCACGATAAGAGACGGGGCAGGCAATATGTATGCACTGCACCGTGCATAGATCCCTTGTCTTGGTATCCTATCATCATGAGAGGAGCGAGTTAGTAGGTGGCGCGGAGGGTGTGCATGTGTTTGTGTTTGGAGACACCCAGCATTGCCAAGGTTGCATCTGTCTCTGCACATCCCAACCTCACGTTGCAGCGGTTCACGGCGCAACTCGACAGCTACTCCGGAAAAGGAAGGCCAAGTTTCGACCGTCGCCTGCATGTCGAGTTCTACGGGTAGACACCTGGGCACATCGGCATGGGTCGTCGGCCTCTTTAATATTGCAATGGCGCCTTAATTGGACGAGGTTCAGCTCCCGACGACGCCCTCTTCTTGGGTGTCAGGGATGCGGCAGGGGGTGGTCGATTAGACTCGATCAATCCAGACCATGGCAAATCTTTAGACCCTATCGCGCCATGACCAGAATATCTTTTCTGTGAGTCTCCCAAGATAAGGTGCATGCATTCAATGCACTCGCCTACCTGTTACTGTTACACCTGATGGTGCTTGCATGCTTTAGTTCTTCCGACATTCCATACTTAACTGTCGACGACCACACTAACTCTGCCCAGCTGAAATGAACTCGTCACTTGCGCGCTAGAAAGCTTGTCGCACCTTGGTCTTCGTCTTGGACACGACCTTCAACATGCCTAACGCTTCTGACGATATTGCCGTTGTGGTCGGGGCCCTGAACCCCGTGGAGGGCAAGGTTGTCGAGGCTCCGACCCACCAAGAAGTCAATGAGACAAGGATCCATCCTGTCCACGCTGCTCCCATCGAAAAAGGGGAGTTCATCGGAGACGCCATCACTGCCGCCATCAGTCCCAGCGAAGGTGAAGCGGTTGAGCATGAAAAGGACACGGCTAGCGACGACGTTGTCATCATCACCGGCCACGATGCTGCCCACCATCTGCTACCGCTGCGAGATGACGGAGACCCTGCTATCACCTTCCGTGGCATGGTCCTAGCTACCATCTTCTCAGGATTCCAAGCTGTTATGTTCCAGATCTATCAGGTAGGCCCATCGACCGACAAGTGTGGCTGGAATACCTGTGTTCGAGACTAACATAACTGTGCAGTTTAAACCCACTAGTGTCACCATTTCCGGCACATTCATTACGCTCATCGCCTACTTCGTTGGCAACGCCTGGGCCGACTTTCTTCCCCGCGGTGACCACTACGAGGCGCGTTGGAGGGAGCGCGGCGGTACGGGGAAACGCCCCTGGTGGATCACCGTCCTCACCTTCTTGAATTCGGGCCCGTGGGGCTTGAAGGAGCATGCCATCTGCGCCATCACCGCCACGTCGGCTTCCAACGCCGCTGATACCATCAAGGTCTTCGCGGCTCAGGATCTCTTCTACAACCTGCCCTTGAGCGCAACTACCATTGTGCTGTCTCTCATCTCCATTGGCTTGTTTGGCTATGGCCTGTGTGGTCTGATGCGACCCGTCGCTGTATGGCACGTCGAGGCTGTCTACTGGAGTACTCTGCCGACCGTCAAGGCACTTCAAGGGCTGCATTGGCAACATGTGAAGGACTCGAAGCCTATTCGATACTTCTGGTATGCCTTCACTGGCATGTTTGTCTGGGAATGGTTCCCTGCCTACATGTGGCCTTGGCTCAATGCCATCTCCATTCCGGTACGCCAAAGACTTTTACTGACTGACCTAGCGTGAGCGCGCCGACTGATACAAAGACTACAGTGCTTAGCTTCTATGAAGGCTACCGGTGCAACTGCTGCTACACTGACCAACATCTTTGGTGGTTCGCTTAACAACGAAGGACTGGGTCTCTTCAGCATCTCGCTGGATTGGCAATACGTAAGGAGCACACCACCACCCTCAACCCATAATCCGACGGGCACTGACTAGTTGCCTTACTTGCAGATCACATCGTTCAACACATCATTGCCTCTTAAGCTTCAACTACACATGGCCACTGGCTATGCTGCTTGCTTCATCATCATGGCCGCGATCTACTGGGGCGATGCCTGGGGCGCTCGGAGTCTTCCGTTCATGTCGACTCTACTTCGATCGGCCGACGGGTCAAAGTACCCCATCACCAAAGTTTTCGTTAACGGTGTGCTGGACGAATCCATGTTGGAGAAGTATGGTGTTCCCCGACTGGCAGGAACGATGGCTTACGGCCTGTTCATTGCCAATGCGGCTGTTAGTGACCGAAGCCCCCTTTTCATGACAAGTTACAGAGCGAGCGACTGACTGTGTTTCCAGATCGGCGCACTCATTATGCACTGCATCCTCTTCTGGGGCAAGGACATTGTACGGGCGTACAAGAGTGCGCGAAAGGGAGAGTACAACGACCCTCACCATACACACATGGCAAGTCGCTATAAGGAAACCCCATGGTGGTGGTACGTGGCCGTCCTTGTGATTAGCTTTGTTCTTGGCCTTGTCGTCGTCATCAAGGAGAACATCACTCTGCCGGTTTGGGCTTTCATCGTGTCACTGCTGGTTGGATCCTTCGTCGCCCCGTTCGTAAGTCGCCCTCCCTATTTTTTGAAAAGCCCTCCTTGGTGTGCAATCCTATATGTGACCCTGACCTTTCTTCCAACAGAGCACATTGCTTTACTCTCGCTATGGAAACGGTATCGCCACCAACAACTTGTCCAAGATGATTGCCGGTCTCTGCCTTCCGGGCAAACCAATCGGCAACATGTACTTTGCGGTATGGTCGCACAACGTCATTAGTAATGCTGTCAACCTATCCAACGACTTGAAGATGGGCGAATACCTCAAAATCCCGCCCCGCGCCATGTTCCTCACGCAGATCTACGGTACCATCCTGGGCGGTTTCCTCAACTATGCCGTCATGATTGCCATCGTGACGGGCAATCGAGAGGTCCTTGCCAGCAGCAACGGCGACTCTTCCTGGAGCGGCGCTAACCTGCAGGCGTACAACACGAACGCGGCGTCCTGGGCCCTGGCCAAGTACTTCTACACGGCAGGGGCGCCATACGTGATGGTCACGGCTGGTATCGCGATCGGCGCAGCGGTCGTCATCGCACACCGCGTCTTAGTCATTGTAAGCAAGCCTTTCTTTTCTTCCCCCTCTTCCCCTCCCGAATGAAACCTATGCAACTAACACGACTTCCCCCCTCTTGTAGTTCCTCCCCAAGATCCGCAACTTCTCCCTCTACGAGATCAACATGCCGCAGTTCATCCAGTTCGCCGGCTACATCCCCTACAACGCGAGCCAGACGTGCGTCATCTTCAGCCAGCTCCTGGCGGGCTTCTTCATCCAGTTTTACCTGCGCAACCACAAGCCGCGCCTCTTCCGGGACTACTCGTACCTGGTGACGGCGGCGTTCGACGGCGCCGCCCTGCTGGCCCTCTTCATCCTGTCGTTTGCCGTTTTCGGCGCCGGTGGGGCGGCGAAGCCGTTTCCCAAGTGGTGGGGGAACAATGTGGATGGGAACTATGACTTGTGTCCGGTTGTGGAATAGGGAGGGGGCTGGGGAGAAGTCGCTTTGTGTATGGGTTAGCGAGGCGTTTGGCGGGGAGATGGGAAGATGGAAGGCAGCGTTTGATACCATGGTTCTCGCTGGCGGGCGGTTTTACTCATTTACGTTCGCTGTTGTAGTTCTGAGCGGTGCCAGCTTTCCGATATAGGGGCGGGTCTGGACTTGATCAGCCGACCATGCCGTATACATCTTGAGTCTAAGCTGAGCTATATCGGCAGATATAATATTCGTCATACAGGCCGCACTCCGTACTTTTGTGTCTATCTCTACCAAACGGACGTAACTGCGATGAATGTGGGTAGCATCTTCACAAAGACATAAAGCTATAAGACTCTTGACGGGCTGAATCTGTTGTTTATACGTCTGACCACGACACGAGAATGATTACTACCTATCTAATATAGGCGGATGGTTCTATTCATACCCTTCACTGGACATGTCGTCGTTATCTGCCAGGGCGATTGTTCAATTAGGACGAGACTTTGAGGAGACATGACTGAACAGACCCCCTTCCTTAGCAGCCAAGTACCGTGCGAATGCAATCGACCTCCCCTCCCCTCCCCTCATACGGTAGTCTTCTCATCACTTATAATACCCCCCCACCAGCTCCTCCTCCGACGGGTTATGCGACCGATTCATCAAGACGGCCCGGCTCGGCTTGGGCCACTGCTGCTTCTTCTGGCCCCGGCGCAGGGCGCGGCGCTCCCGGAACTCCCGGACGTGGCCGGAGCAGTAGGCCGCCACGAACAGGGCGGCGACGATGGCGATGCCCGTGACGAGCAGGATCTCGGGCCACTTCATCTTCGGGGGCGGCACGTTTGGGTTATCCTCGTACGGCAGGTATTGTTGAGTGGGCATGGTTATGGTTGGGTGGGTTTTGGTCGTTGGGCGGCGGGTGTGGTGGGCGAGGCTCGAGTTGGTGGTGGTGGTGTGACGACGGAACTGTGGGCTTCAGGTGGTGGTGCCCTTATTGCGAGAGGTCGTGTAATGGACTGCTTGGCTCGTGTGGAAAGGCTTCGGATAACGGTTGTGAATAGACTCGATTATGTCAGTTGGTTTATGACGCGTGATTTGATGTGTTAGGCACATAAAGGGGGGTCAAGCATGGGTCGTTTCTTTAGATGATGGGATGAGAAGGGACATGAGCACCGGTTCCTTTGTTGCCGGCCGTCATTGTATCAATGTTTCGTTCAATGGGAAGGCTTCACATAGCCTGGGGACAAAGCGGCCATATGCTTCAATTGAAGAAAACGGGCAAAGGGCGCCTAATCGCTGGAAATCAGGATCAGGGTTTGGGTCGGTCTGGGCAAGTAGTGCAGACCATCGCCAAAACGACTGCGAGTTCACCAATGCTTCAAGAGACCACAAGCAGTATACCCCAAGAACGAACATGTATATATATGATTTGATAGATCTTAATTGGCCATTATCCATTAATGACTAGACATTGAAAGTATTTTTTTGAGCTCCTGCAGGGATCGTTAAACAAGGGTATCAGCGAGTCATCGCGCGGGTACAATTAAAATCATGATACAAAGGCATCCCCAAACTCCAAACAAGTATATCAAAACATGAGGCAGTCGTCGCACTCATTAGTAGCTGTAGCGGTAGCAGAGGTACCCGCCCGTGGTGTCAAAGAGGTCCCCAACGGTGGCGTCGGGGCGGAGGCCCTTGGAGCTGAGGCCGACGCTGGCGGAGGCAGGCGTGCAGGGGTTGGCCTTGTCGGAGCAGCCGTCGATCTGGTTCAGGCGGTTGTTGGGGTCCGCAATCTGCCAGATACGGTATGCGTGGTCGACAAAAGCGTGGTGCAGGAAGAAGGACGGGTCATTGGGCGACGTAGGGACGCCGGCCATAACGGCACCCACGCCGTTGTGGCCATAAGCATGAGGGCTGGGTTGAGAACATGTTAGTATGGCAACATGCTAAAAGAAGAGGGGGACGGGAGTGCATACCCTAGTTCTGCGCAACCTGCCATGTCGGAGAACTTCGGATGAGAGTTACACGTGTTGATGAACATTTGGTTGCAGTTGGCCGTGGAGCTCTCGTCAACACCGCGGGAAAGGCATGTGTCACCGCCGACAGTCAGCTGCTTGTTGGCGAAAGCCTGCGAGTCATATTGTCAGTTCAAGTTCGAATGAAGGCGAGGTGATATGAGAACAGAAGAGACATACACCATCAGTGATGCACCAACCCAGGCCGTCTTTGGCCAACGGGGCACTGCCAATATAGTCCGAGGTGAACATGGGGGCCTTGGAGAAGTTGCCGGCGTCGCGGGTCTCGTCCCACCAGGGCAGGGGGCCGGTGAGGCCGCCTTCGGACCGGAGCAGGTCCTCAAAGAGGTGGAGGTAGTACCGGTGCCAGAGCAGGAACTGGGCGACGCCGTGGATGGTCTCGGTCATCTGGTAGTGGACCGAGACCAGGTCGTCGTAGCGGCTCTTGGCGCCCGAGGCCGAGAAGGCACCCGAAGCCGGGAGGTCCATCAGCTTCTTGACGGCCTGGACCCAGCCCTTGCGGTCCTGCTCGCTCATGTCGCGCCACTCGACGCGGACGGACGGGTTGGTGCAGTTGCCGGACTGCCGGGCAGTGATGACGGAGCGGGCGTGGGGGTGGGCAGCGCCGCCGAGATAACTGGCGCTGTCGTGGTCCTTGATGGTGTTCCAGTCGATCTGGTGGGACGCCGTCGACAGCAGGCTGCCCAGGCCGCCCGCCAGGTCGCTGCCCGCCTTCTTGAGCGCGGCGTCGAGCTTGGCCTTGGCCTCTTCTAGTGTTGTCGTCTTAAACTTTCCGAACTGGGCTAGGTCGACGGGCTTCGGGGCGGCTCGCTTGGCAGCGGAGGAGTCTGAAGGTACCGCCAGGGCGGACACGGAAGCAGCGCCACACAGGGCGATCACGGAGAAGCGCATGATGTCTTGGAGATGTGTGTCTCGCAGGAAACCCCTGGGGAAGAGTAAGATCGTGGTGGGAAGAATGGGACTGAGAAGGCGGGTGGTGGTGTCGAGCCAAGCGATCTTGAAGGTGCGGCGGTGGTCATCTTCATATATGTAGGCTGGCAGAGGATGGACACGGCAGTTACCTTGGCTAATGCACGCGATCCATAGGGGAAACCGGACTCGTTGGACGAGAAAGTGGACGAGAAAAGCGGCCTGGTGTTGGTCTGCGCCCGTAAGCAACGAGAGAAATCCATCTGCGGTCGCAATGGGTCGAGGAGATCATCGACCGAGGGGGTGAGCTACCAAGTTAGGCGGCAACAAGTGGGAGGTGGTCGAGTCGCCCTCCCGAATGCGTAGATGATGTGCACTGCAGTCACTGGTCAGGGATCCGGGGTGTGGGCATTTCAGGTTCGGGTGACAGTTTTCAGACCCTCGGTGTTTTTTTCCACGTTAGCCCGCCCACTGGAGCCAACGAGCTTGCGCGTCGGGTCTCTCTTGGGGCCAGTGAGCCTGTGTGGTACAGTGGATGTGCAGGCCTATTTTCCATTTGCCATTCCATTGTAGTACCTAAACGCTTTCGTAACCGACATGGAAATCCGTAAGTGCGGGAAATACCCTAATAATAGGAGTGCTGGCTGCTTGCTGCTCTGCTGCGGGTGCAAGTTGCAGCCAGTCTTGCGCGTGTCGCTCGCCTGTCGGCTGTTTTGTGGCCGTGGGGTCTTTTTGTTTCTTCAGTAGCCGCTCATTACGACGTCAGGGTCCAGCACGGCGGACAGCAGAGTATGCCTGACAAAGCTGACTGCAGTCAGTTGGCAATGAGGTCACCATCTGCATTCCAGTCAGCTTTTTCTCGGCTGCTTCTCGTGGCCGTTATCTGCCTCGATTGGCGCGATATACTCTGACTGTACTTTTTATCGGGGGAGAGTGAGAGTGGTGCATGTTGCAGACGCCGTGCTGTTGTGTTGCTGCTGCTGGGCTTGGATACGAGCTTTCCGCACTGATGCAACCGATTTCCCATTGGCGCTATCGGCGTCGATCTCCCAGCGCGCCATCTTGGTCCAGCGTCTAGCCGGTTAGCTGGCTCTAGGTTCCCCAGATTTCATCTCTCTGGTAGCCCACCAATCAGTGATCTGCCACTCTTCCATTGCACCACAGAACACACCACGAACCACAGAACACCACCCGCCCCCACTCGCACCAAATCTCTCAAACCTCTCGACAACTTACGCAGGTTCACGTCATTTCCCCCCCTCGCGTTCCTCGCCCGTTATCACCTAGGTGAAAAGGAAAATGGCCGTATTGCCGTACTAGTCTCGCAGCTTACTCTCCTGATTCTTAGAAAAGACAGGCAATAACCTCCTTTAAGCTTGGCCTACTGTTACCTCCTAACTCCCCCTAAATCGGAAGACTCCCCCCTATTGGCAATGGCCTGCCTACACTACTGTACCCGACGCATAGGGTTGACTGGCATCGTTGAACCATGGCCGTATCTCACCCTGAGGTGACAACTCATGCCACATGCAGTGTAGCACGATGCTCGGCAGGTAGGTGATATCAGTAACAGCGACCAATACCAAGCCCACGCAGGTGCGCTCTTACAAGACAGAAGAGTAATCGGGGCGGGCTTGCCGAACACGGCGTAACTTGATGCGAAATGTTGCGCGCCGCCGGAGGGGCGGGCATCTCTACAATTCGACAATTGGCTGTCATCCTATGTCAACCTACATGCTCGACCCCTTTTGTCTGACATCACAAACTCATGGAATCTTGTTTTTTGACGCTGCCAACTTCAGCAGCAACAGCAGCAGCAGCAGCCACCGCTGACTCTTGCCACATATCATGATCCCCGTATTGCTCTTGGTATTGTCCGCCGTCATTTGGCGATGCCACGATATCATCAACATCACCATGCCCTTCCTCGCCTTTGCGGCTGCAGGAATTGCTGGCTGACAGCACCTCTGCATGTCTTATTGAAGGCATACAACATGCCACTAGCAGTTGTCAATGAATACATTCCTGATGAAGTCACAGATGATGACCAATGGCTCCTTCACCGCCCGGGACATTTCCTTCATCTGCATTTCAGCTTTTTCCGAATGTCTAAGACAAGACAGAAGAAGCACACGTGGAACGGGGTTCTTCTGTGTACCTCATCTTGTTACTGCACTTTGATATAGTGAAGCGCTTCATGTGTTGTAGGTAGACAGAACTCTGCCTTGTACGCCAGTGTCCCATATAGTCGCTGCACTTTGATATAGTAAAGCGCCTTCTGTGTTACTGGCCTTGGAGGTAGGCCAGGATAGACTGATGCCGGAGGAATCGTATCTACTCCAGGAGATCTCGGGTCTCACTACATCGGTGTCCCACCACTTCCCTGGCGATTGACCGAGAAACCATGCTTGAATTAGCCTGGGCAAACCCTGCAGCTGCAACGGCGTCAACGGCAAGGTATGCTTATTCTGGCAACTCGGCGTCTTACGTGCGAATATGCAAGGCAAACACCGGCAACACCAATGCAGCGCACGGTAATGTGGCGCATTCTGGGTCTTTTCGCAATTAACATCTCCTGATTTACACCTTGCTTCCATGTTGTCTGGATTGGTCCATCAGACTCAACTCGGTTGGCTGGGTGGTACGTACTTCGTTCAAGGCCGGACCTCGTCCGAACTGAACGCGCGATCTTGATCTACTTCGGGATGGATGTTGTGTGAGCCAATCTCATCCGGCCATTTGCAACAATACTGATATCGTCTCTTCTGCATGCAGCTATGTGATACTCTTGAATTTCATAGCACATACGATATACTACTATTGACACAGCAAGAAGGAGTTCATTCTATACCGCTTGTATAGAGTTGAGCGCGGCCAATGGTAGCCAAATTGTATGACAACAACAGAGTGAGTGGTCTACAAACTCAGCTGGATGGCCAACACTACAATTCTGGGGCTCTTGAAGAACGCCCACCTCGGTAATTTTGATGAGCTTTACGCTATAACAACAACACTAAAAAGTAAACAACACCGAGTATGATTAAAATCAAAAACGGCATGATCAGATATGATGGATCAGACAAAATTTGAATGCATTTCGTACAGAAATGCAAAAAGAAATATTGCGACGCGAGCAGGATTTGAACCTGCGCTCCCGAAGGAAATAGATACCTAGAACCGAAAATTCAATTCTAGTCTATCGCATTAGACCACTCTGCCATCGCGCCTCAGTCGCTGGAACTCCTAGATCCTTGTTCGATGTAAATTTTCGGCTTACGCAAGTCTATGTGGCGTGGAGACTTGGGCTCTGGGCTCTCGAGCGGCCAAAGCTATGGTGGCGAAAGGCGCGAGTGTGCTCAGGCGACCGATGGTGGTGGATCGGCTGTGCAGTGTGCAAGGCGGCCAAGGCCCCGTTCAGCCCCTCCCGCTGTGCATGTGGACAGGACTGGCCTGGCCGGTGGGTTTCACCAGTTCAGTCGCTTCCATCCATTCCGTATCTGAAGACCCTTTCCGACTTCTGGACTTTTCGAGGTTAGCCTTTGGTACGCTGCACATTGATATCTTCAGCTATCCGTGAAGAGCGCCTTCAATTGAAGATATTAGAGAGCAGCCCAGGCAGTTGGCTCGTTGACTTGAATCGATACGCCAGTTAGTGTCCATGTACGGGTTGCTGGTCCTAGGTGGTTTCTCGTATCTGGGCCACAAGAATCGACACTAGCAGCAGTAGGGCGCTCATCGCTTTTTCAGCTTCTGGGGCGGCTCTTCTTGGCTCTTCGGAAAAGCACGCCTCTTTGAGCGGAAAAGATGCCGGGGAATGGAGCTAAGCCAGTGTCACTAATAGGTAGTAGTGAGTTCCGGTTGGCGGCGGCGGGTTGGTCTAGCAATCCCACAAAATGACAAGGTCGATCTGCGAACACAGCGAATGCGAGTCAGTTGTCAGGTGCCGTTGGTGGTTGGTGGCTGTGCCATGCATGCGTTGTCGGAACTCAACCGCCATGCTGGCAGGTGGCAGCTTCCCACCATCTATGTATCTGACCATCAATCTTTTATGGCCTAGGAAGTGGAGAGTAAAAGTCCTATCAATATCAACAGTTTGATGATACAAACTGCTTGCAATTGGAAGGGGCTACTGGTATCAACGAAGGGAGACAGCTAGACCCTCTCTTGTACTGACCTCTGTAGCAAGTAGATTGTTTGTTGCCAAGCACCAGGTCCTTCTCATTTCGTCATTCAACCCGTCAACGCAAGGCGACTCCTTCTGCCTAGCTTGCTAGCCAAGCTTGCTGCGGTCCGGCCAAGTGATGATGGACTGGCCTTGCGATTGTCTCACAGGTCATATTAGCTTGGAATGGAGTTCTTGTCTGCTTACTATTCTGCTCGATCGGCTAATCAGACACTGCATACGTGCCCCGTAGCAGATCCATTTTTGCGACGAGGTGGCATTGATTTCGTAGCCGCTACTCCGTACTTGGGTCTCGATTCGGTTGGCCGTCAGCAATATCTGGGTCGTCCTGGCGTGATGGTTGGCTCGTTGGGGGACGTCGCCTACTTACTGTAAGCCTGGGTGCCTGGTTAGGCCCGACGCTTGCCCGCTTCAAGGCTGAGTTGTTTGCTTCGACTGGCCCTAGACTTACAATTGCCCCTGCATTTATTGCTTTCATCCTCGCTTCGTCGTCATTACCCGGCAGCTTTGCGAGTGTGCCTGGCGGCCTGCAGGTTGCTCCGGGAGGCAACTGAACTGTCAGAAATAGCAAACCAAGCCAATCATGGACAACTAGGTTGCGGCGTAGCAGTATCATATAAGTACTACAACCCCGTCTGGCAAGCTGCACTTGATTTGTTTTGACCCTTCACCCATCCATCTACCAACTCGTAACATTCGTCCTGCGTTACTTCGTAGTACTACCCTTCGCCACTTGAACATCAACTATTCAGTAAACCGAATCAGCCACCGTCCATCAAGATGCACAACCAAGTCCTCCTCAGCGCCGCCCTGGCCGGCCTCGCCTCCACCGTCGGCGCCACCTACAACCACGCCGCCGCCAACCAGCTGCGCGACCTGACCGCGCCCGCGCACGTGGTGGCCCGCCAGGCCTCCGAGTCGGGCTCGTCGGACTGCACCTCGTCGGCCGTCAAGCTGATCGCCGGCCTGCCGACCCCCACTGGCGAGCTGCTGAGCTACTACGCGACGGCCAGCGACGTGCCCCAGTTCACCGAGACGGCGGTCCCGACCAACCTGGCCTCGGCCTGCTCCGCCCTGGGGTCCCAGATGTCGGTGCCCTCGTCGCTGTCGGCGCCCTTGTCAAGCTACGAGTCCACCCTGCTCGGCTGGTACAGCAGCCACACCCAGGACATTGCCGGCCTCATGTCGGCCTGCACCGCCGACCCCATCTTCTCCAGCGCCGAGAGCCTGCTCGCCCAGGTCACCAAGGAGCCCGCCTGCAAGTCCCTCCTCGGCGACGCCAGCATCGCTCTCCCCACTCCCACCCCTACCGGCTCCGGCTCCTCCTCCGGCGAGGGCGCCGCCCAGAGCTCTGAGCCCGCTAAGGCTGCTGCCCCTAAGCCCACCGCTCTGGTTGCTGGTGCCGTGGCCGCTGCCGGCTTCCTCGGCGCCGTTGCCATGCTGTAAGCTGGCTATATGGAAACGATAGACGCAGATTGGAATGGATAATGATTAATGGATGGATGTACTATACGCATAAATGTAGTATCTAGTCCCAACGAGACTGCGACTCTAATATACCCTCGTCTCAGATCACTTTACTTGCTGCGTTACTTTTGTCGCTGTCAGGCAGCCATTGACACATGGTTCATTCTTATCGTGACCTTCAGATTCTATATGTATGCGTGCCCGTCACTTTGAGCGACCTTGCTCTGTAATTTACATATCGCGCTATGCTTTGGCGTGTTCTTCTGGTCATTGGATATGAATGCGAGAGACCATCGTACCATCCCGGCTACCTACCTACCCATGCTGACCCAAATCTGTTGAGCCCCTTCCGGCCACTACCCAATTACACAAGCAGTCTTCTCCCGATGTTCGATGACTGGAGCCCGGGCTGATAAGAGGGCCCGCTGGGCGCTGCGCTGTAAATTCGCTAGCAAGCATTCATTCCTTCTTCCCAATTATCTCTACCCGACTGTACCGCGCCGTAGCCATGCCGCCGTTTCAGGCAAACTCGGTTACTGTGCCGCTCGCTGAAATGTGCCTTCTTTGGCAACAAAACAGCGCTGGCGCAAACTGTGCCTCTTGCAATTTCATCACGGCTGACGGCCAATCTCGGTAGCTGGGGTTTCCCCATAGTGGAGTTTTTGTCAACATGGTTCCTTTTAATGGCGGCTTTGGCCCGACCAGGGCTCCAGCGCAGCGGCGCGTCGTCCACCTTTTGTTTCTTCGCTCTTAAGCTCTCAAGGGCAGCGATTGAACTTCTGATCTGTTATTCGCATGTAAATGTTAAACGAAACGTCAGGCCCCATTGTGGCGAGATGTATTCTGGCGGATCGTGATCGCTTGTTTGGCTGGCCAGCCGTCGCATCAAGTCGAGTCCTCGCTGGTCGTCTTCGATTGGAAAGAGAGTGGGCATGAAAGTGAACCGCAATTGCCTTTGAATTTAGTTATATGTACATAGCAACCTCTGGATATTGCTTATCGAGATTCCGCAAGAAATCATTTCGCCCTTCTGTCCTTGTGATAACTCGCTTGTTCCTAAATCAGGGTATATGGAATGAAGATCACCTCCGCGACGAACCGAATGATATGTGCACCACTTCTCTCCCGCCGAACTCTAGCCTCCCTTCTCCTCGCTGGGGCCGCTTGTCCCGTCCTCTTTCTCAGTAGCCGCCCGTCTGACATGTCATCCGATTGACGGCTCATCCCAGCCGCTCTGCTAACCCATGCTATACACACCGCAAGCACGAAACCTCACGGCCTATCGTCTCGTCGACACCCGGCTCGGCGCGATCCACCACGACCTGGGGAACTCCATCCCCCATTTCCCCATCAGCCGTTCCAGCTCTTCTCGCTTCCCCGGGACCACATTCACGAAGATGCGTCCCCGTTCCTGGCTATCACCACCTCCCCTACCATTCCTACCACTGCTCATGCGAGGCTCCGAATGCACCGCCCCCCGTCCCGGCCCAATCCGAAAGAAAGCGCACTGCCCCGGCCCCGCCTGCACGACGCCCAACTCCTTCAGGGAGCCGCCGAGGTCGCGCCGCACGTCGTCCGCCGCCGACGCGCAGCCGACGCAGCGGATCGAGGTACAGGCGTGCTCGTTGGCGCGCCGGGACGTCTCCTTGGCCGAGCGCTGGCGCTTGCGGGCGCGGTGCTGGTGGGGGCCGGGGATGAACATGGTGGAGGGGCCCAGGAGGGTGGTGCAGATCTTCCAGTCCGTCTCCAGGTCGAGCTGCTGCTGCTGCTGCTCTTGCCGCCGCCTGTTGTCGGGGAAGAGCTCCTCTTCGTCCTCCTTGGGCTTGGGCGTCGATGGGATGGGCCAGAAGGACCACCTTCTCGGCGTCAATGGTAATAAAGGTGATGATGGTGCCGCCGCGGACTTCTCGTTACTGCTGCGGCTGTTGCTGTTACTGCTACTGAAGAACATATCGTCAGTGTGCCACCGCGGCTGGTCGTATTCCGCGGTGGGCGTCGTGGCCCGGATCGTCAGCCAGTAGTTATCCAGCCCGTTCTCGGCCACGAAGCGGTTGAGGAAGTCCAGGAAGGGCAGGAGGCGGCGATTCAACAGGTCCAGGCCCGAGCCGGCGGTCAGCGCCACCGCGGCCCATTCGTGCAGGCTTGGAGGCAGCTGCGAGGCCCCGGCGCCGTCCAACAGAGGGCCGCAGTAGCTCCAGAAGGCATCGCGCCTCACGCGGAGCAGATCTGCCTCTTCTTCTTCCCGTACACCATCTGTCGCCTCCGTATACCCGCTATCGCAATAGGTGATGAAGGCGAAGTCCTCTGCTGGCAAGGACGTGACCTCGTCCATGTTGGGTGGCGGTCGCTGTCAAAAGGAGAGCATGGCCCGAGCTGTTCAAAAGTTCAGATGAGGAGAGTCCTACATGCGGGGGGCAGCAGATTGGCAAGAAAGTAGGCAACTATGTACGTGCTTGTTCGTTGCCTCGTGGCAATTAAGAATATTGACAATATATATAAATAGATGCCTAAGCTAGTGACCGTGTAGGTAAGACGGTCGTGTTAATGCAGGCAACTTGCAGGCAACTAGGTTGGAAAAAGTAAGTCGCTGGTTGGTGGGTGAAATGCGTGTCGGGTGGGCGTTGGGGCGGGCGTAAGCTGTCACGGCTTGGCAATCTTACTGGCGTTGGTCGCTGCACTGGCGGCTCCACTTGGGGGCTGCACCAATCTCAATCTCACCGGGCCTGGATCCAAGACGCTTCCAGGTTTCTTCTAGAAGGCGGTCAATTACCGTACGATATATACGTCAGCCGTGTTGGTGATCCTTGCACGGGTCAGGCCCTGGATCGGGCTAGTACGGATAGGTGGCGACGACATGCTACAGGAACACCACAAGTACCATACCCGAAACACGAAAAACTGTCACGATTGTCAAGTCAAATGCACATATAAGTGTGTTTATATGTCTTTTTATTGGTTTTAAGACAGTATTTATGACTGATGGTTATCCCAGTACCGAACAACTCCAACCAAATCCCCAGGGTATCATGAACTCCAACAGACAAGAAAAACCCCTTCCCAAACCCCAAACCAAAACATTAGGAAATCCACGAGCTTGTAGCTCTCAACCCTCCAATAAAACCAATTCCAACCAGGTACCTGGGATAACCAAAAGTCTGAAGCCCGCTCTCAGGTAGTGATGATCTGAGAGTCTGAGTAGAAGTTGACCAGATGTGGCCAGGGCTATATCGCTGCAATGCGTTGTGTGTTTTTTTTTAGTGTTTTTGTTTGTTTGTTTGTGTGTTTTTGTGTTTGTGTGTGATGACTCTCAGAATGACCATTTGGCCATGAGTGTGTCGCTCCAATGAGCAGACGAAATGTGTGTGTGATAGCAACCAAAGAGTACCGACAGCCGCTGTTACTTTGGGGAGAAAAAACCTCGAAGGTGACAAACTCCCCACGACTGCCGGACCCGATAGTTTGGGATGAGGAGCAATTGATCTGCCTCTACTCATCCAGTGTTGTTTGTTGTGTTGGTAGTGATCAGTGTGTTTAGGCCCAACCAAGGCTGCGAGACTTGGCCTGCTTGGCTCTCTTGCGTTCAATCACAGCTTGAAGCTTGGCCTGCTTCTGCGTCATGCTGGTGCTTCGAGTGCTCTCGACAGGTGAAGAAGATTCGTCGGAGTCGCTGCCCCGAATTTGGGGGGTGGTAAAGCGGACTCTTGGGCGAGTTTCAATGCATTCTTCGTCGTCGTAGTCGACCATGTCAGTGTCTTCACTTCGTGAAGGCGACAGTGATGGTAGCCTGTCAGACTCGCACTCCAAGTCGTCGAGGCTATAATGGATGAATTTTGCCTTTGGGGCTTTTGGTGAAGCTGAAGGACGAGGAGGAGTAGTGACAGGCGAAGAGCGACGAGGTGTGGTAGTGGTAGTAGTGGTAGAGTGGCAAGAAGCAGTGGAAGCAGTATTAGGACGAGCAGTAGTAGCAGGTTGAGCAGTAATGGCAGGTCGAGCAATTGTAGCAGGACGAGCGGTGGTGGTAGTAGAAGAAGGAGGACTAGGAGGAGATGATTTTGCTGTCATCATCGCCTTGAGAGTTTTGTGCTTGAGTTGGTGCTCCTTCTTCTTCTTCTCGAGTTCAAGCTCCTTCAGCTGCTGGACTTCGGCTCGTTTGCCCAGTTGAGCGTCCTTTTGGCTGGGAGCATTGTTGTTCTTCTTGGAAGGAAGACCCTTGATAGAAGTAGTAAACCAGCGAGGTTCGGTAGTGGTAGTGGTATTAGAGGGGCGAGCTCTGGTAGTGGTAGTCACTGTGCCGTGATAGTTGGGAGTGAAAGTAGTAAAAGCACGATCAACACTGGAAGGTCGAGCAGTAGCGACCTTTTTGCTGGGAGCATTGTTGTTCTTCTTGGTAGGAGAACCCGAAGAAGAGCGGGGCTTGTCTTGCTTCTGAGGTGCTGGCATAGGACGAGACTCGTAGCGAGAAGAGTAGTTAGAGACGATGGGACGTTCAACAAGAGCAGCCAGAGGCATGCCCTTTGCCTCGCTGTGGCCATACTTGGTGTTGAAGCCCATTCCGAAGTTGTCTGCCTGCTTCCTGGCTGCACGGTTGATGTGCTGGAGGCCGCGGGAGTTGAAAGTGATACCCATCTTGACAAAGTGGTCTGGAGTTGACTCGGGTTGAGTAGAGTAGTGTTTGGTTGAGATGAGATGTGAATGTCTCAAAGTTGACTGGGCAGGGAACGTGCCAATTGATGGTCTACCTAGACGGTAATAGGAAGAGACCAGAGAGAAAGATTGTTTGAAGTAGAGTCTGACAGATACTTGATCAGAGTACTGTAGTAGACTTGAAATGAAGTTGAGCTGGTGTGCTTGGCTGTGTCAACGGATGTGTGAAGGTGGTATAAGAGTCAGATGTCAAGGAGTATCAGCAGAATATCACTTTGCTTGTCCAGAAAAGTAATAAATCGGAAAGAGGAATTGTAATTTTGGCCCGGGGAGAGGGACTATTTATACCCTCGAGAAATTAGACTTCGGGCCATAGGAAAAGTGACTGGAAAATCTGCTGAGAGTCCTTATCATGGAAGGTTTCTCGGTTCCTGGGTATGTTGGGTAGAATGGATGGCCCGACCTCGTATTTTATAGCTGACTCACCATTTCGGGTCATTTAAGTTACCCGTACCATGGAATCGGTAGCTAGATACTGATGAACGCTATGGTTGTGGCATATACAGTTTATGTTGACTTCGGGCCACTGTCAAAGACCCAAGATATGTAGTCATTGCCAGCAAATTGGCCTTAATCTGCTGGTTTATCTGGTTGATGAATCGAAATTCTAGTCATCTCAATGGAATAAGCTTTTGATTGTTCTTCTCAGTCCCAAAATCTATCGGCTGGAATGGCAGATTCTTCTCTAGGCACCTGCCTACTGATCGGGACAGGATTATAAGCTTTGCAAGAAAAAGGGGGGAGGTTGAGGCAGCAGTTCCAAGATAAGCATGTTTTTCTCGAGGAGGTCTGCAGGGCATAATGCAAGGAAAAAATGACTGTAAGACTGCACATAATCGGTAAATATCCATCACTATAAGGCCCGACGATTACAGTGAAAAGCAAGGGTTGCACTTGTATAACACCCCAATATAGAAACTACTTGCCAATGAACTTCCGCGCGTAGCTGTTTGCCCGAGAAGTACCATGCTTGAATCTTTTCGACGCTCTCGAGAACATCCTTGGACATGTTCTCGACCCTCATGGGTATTTTTCTTAGACTGCTTACTCTCGCATGGCTTTGGGTCGCTTTGGAGTGGCCCGATGGTTTTCGGGTGCGGGTGACTTGGTCTTCTATTCTCAGGCACGTAGTTCGGGTCCATTTGAGATTTCAGTCAGTATGTTCACCGAGTACTAACAAATTAGACAAACCACGGCTCTAGTGGAAGTCGAGCTGACAAGTTATACATCATCCCGACGCACAGGAACAAGCGACTTAGGTAGAGTTTAAAGCTCTTCGGAGCATCATCCAATGGGTGATATTATAGTGACCAAGCGACTAAGCAGTACATCATTTATTAACTATTATACAACAGTCCTCTATGCCCGTGACCCGAGCACGTAAAGTGAGAGAAAATTAGGCGAGTACCTGCCCACCTAGATACTCGTGCAGTGCTCGCTGACATGAGGTTTTGGTGTATAAGACGACCATAAACGATGATTCCCTGGGGCAAAAGAAGGATACCAGAGTACCGCTTGAACTCCCTCACCCTATCTACATAACAATGGCGCCAAAAAGCCGCCACCACCGCCTTCTTCAGAAGACGGAACTCTTGCTTCGAGGGTGATGCCCTTTCGCAAACTCGGGCTCGCCAGCTATCCTCCCGGCATCTCCTTCCAGTAGTGGTAGCGATGACATAGTTGTTCCTGTTGCCTCGAGGTCGTAACCTCGCTGCCCCATCCCGACAACTGCGGCAGAAGAAGGAAACCTGTCCGCCAGGGCCCGCGCCTCCTCACGTCTCTGGATCATCTCGTGTACGGGAAAAGAAGCGGGAATCATTCGGATGAGTTCCGTGGCAAGGGCCAGCAGGGCCTCGTTGCTCTCCCGCAGCGCCTGTACGGTGGCTAACTCGCTGACATTGCTGGTCATGATAGTCGTAGAACGAGGAGTTGTGGTAATTGATGGGCAGGCCGTCTTCGGGCTGTCATCGTTGCTGTAGTGGCAGTGGTGATTGACCTCGGAGATTGCGGGGAGAGACGGCGAGCGAAGCCGGCTGCCGCGCCGACTCGGCGTCGTGGGACTGTTTTTGGCGTCCTTATGGGGATCTGGTAGTTGATGCTGGCGTGGAGGGCTGTCGCGGGCTCGAATGGTGTTGCTTGCATCCTTCTTGCCATTGCTCCGCTTGGGCGCAGCTTTCCATTCCGGGACGTCCTTCTCGGCCCGGCGAGCCTTCGAGTTCGCGAAGGGCCGAGGGTTTGCTGACATGTGGCGGTTCTCCATCGCGTTGCTGATCATGGCCTAGCTTGTTGATATGTGGTCGTGGTTGTAATTGCAGATGACGTGCATGAAGAGGACGTATATGGAAGAAGATCGCTCAGCCCAAAGCAAAAGTGGGAGAAAGCTCCTAATGAAGGAGATTGGAAGCCAATTAAAAGAAAAGACGAAAATGGGACCAGATTACAGCCAAGGCTCGGATCGCTTGGCCGCTTGACGTCAGGCGCTTTTAAACATGTGTCGTCGCGTGATACCATCATCTCGTGTTTCAAGGCACGAATAGGCAAGTCACGATTAACAGACGAAATGGACGTGCGCAGATTCAGGCTCAATGCCAAGGAAAGACTCAGTCGTCAAGAGCTTCTTCGTCGGGTGTGTTTATTCGCCAAAGAGTACCTAATCTATTATTACACTGCGAGCTGGCCTGTTTTGCTCACTGTTCGCAGACCAAAACGTACCAAGTCTCCTAATCAGACATCAAAACGCAGCTCCAGTTCTTGGCAACTCTGCTCCAGGTATCAGACAAATGGCAAGCCTGCCCCCAAGCTCTTGAGATCCTAAAAATAGGCAAAACAAGCCTTCCACCATCCAAGAATCAAACTGGAAAGGCGGGGTCCCCAGAAATAGCCGTCCAAAATCCATGGGCCCGTGACATCCGCTTCCTAATGCCACTCAAGTCCGTACATTGTGTGAGTGGGAGACGAGAGAAGCTGACTCGTAAACATGGACGCAGCGCTCTCGTCCTCCTCGTCCTTAATGCCGTCCTCGTACTTAACGCCGTCCTCGTCCTTGACGCCATCCTCGCCCTTGACGTCAACATCCTCGTCCTTGATCTCATCACCCTCTCCGCGCGCCAACAAATCACGAGTGATCGTGACGTCCGTCTCGTGCAGCGAATGGACCAGGTCGATGAGGCGGTCGTTAGAGCTGTAGGCCGCCTCGAGCGCGTTCTCGAGGCCGATGGCGTGTTCCGCGTCCTTGGCGCGTGCCTGCTGCGACGCCTCGAAGGCCGCCTGCACGGCCTGGTGCTGGACCTGCAGGTTGGCATGGTCGTTCAGCAAGGCTTCATGGCGCGCCTCGAGCTCGGCGAGAGCCTGCTGGTGAGCCTGGTCTCGCAGCCTCTGCTGGTGCTCGTAGTGGCTCTTCATGATGGCGAAACGATTCTTCTCGCGCTGGACGGCATCCTGAAGGTCGGCGGCCTGGAGGCGGTTCGTCCGCAGGTCCTCTCTGTGCCACTCGACGCTGTCGAGGAGGCGGGCTTCACCCTCCTTGAGGCTCTGGACCTGGCCCTGGAGATCGGAAATATTCTTGGCGTGATCACGCGACTCGCTAACCTTGTTCTTGCAGTAACCACTCAAGAACGTGCCATCATCAACGTATTTGTCGAACAAGGTGGTGAGTTGATCCTTGAGGATGGTGGGGTCGTTGGTAATGTTGTTATCGATGAGAACTGAGGATGCAATGTCAATCGTATCCTGGCGCGAGCGCAGCCAGAAGATGAAGAGAGCTATTTTTTGTGTCAATTATTCGGGTTGAGAAATTTATATAAATGCAGCCAAGGGTCGCACTTACGGTCATTATTGCCCTCGGCATTGGACTGCTCAAGGTCCATCACAGCGCGGGCGCTGGCCTCGATCTTGTCGTGAATGGAAGACATGGTGGGAAGATCCTACAGTTATTCCTTCCTCAAACGAGTTCCGAAAAATCGGATGAAGTTTGCGTTTCGCGACGAGTTATTGGCAAGTGAGTGTGAGTGTCAGTTGTAGTGTAGATGGAAACTGAGCAGGCAAGCCAAGAGAAGGCTGGATGCTTTGGGTAAGACAGATGTTGAGGGGAAACTGAGAAGGCAAGCCGACAGAATGGTGGATGGATGCTTTGCGTAAAACAGATGTTGATGGGAAAGCCAGTAGTTACGTCCACATCAGCTTTGGGACAAAAGTGCTGATGGGAAATGCAGGTTTTCCAGGCAAGCATTGAATGGAGTCACTTAACAGATGGCCCAGGTGACTTACGGGCCAGTAAAAACAGATGTAGGTAGGCCATCAACAGTGGTGTGTGGACGACCAAACAACTCGAAGGGGAAGCTTACCTGTTGACTTCACATGAGATTGACGAGCAAAGGTGCTAAGAGGTACACAGTTATAGCACAGCCATCACACACGAGTTGATAAATGTCAATCTTGGATAGGTAATTAACACACTGGAAACAGTAAAACATCACATTTTGGCTTATGAAGTTTGGCAAGGAGTACTCAATAGCAAAGATGCCAAGGCTTCCAGATTCTCATCAAATAGGGGTTTGGTTTGGTCCTAATCACGCCAGACCAACAGCCCCTTAGCATACAATCCAGAAATGATGCCCGTCTTCCTACCCAAGTCGCGGGCCGCAGTAGAACTCGTCGGATAGTCCGTTCCAACGTAAAGATCCCGAACCCCCTCGGCTTCCGTCCACTGTGAGACCCACGAACCTGCCTTCGACTTCTCACACATCTCCTGGACCGACGGCTCGGCCTTGGCGAGCTCCGCGGGCGAGTTGCAGATGTGCCGGGTAGCTGCAAATTTGCCCAAGCTGATGGCGTGGGGGTGGCCGGCCACGACGATGGCGCCGTCCGAGGACTTGGAAAGGTTGTCCGGCAAGAATGACAGCGGGATGCTAGCGCTGGGGCGCAGCGTAGGGTGTCGTCGGGACGATCCAGTGGGAGGGGGCGAGACTTCGTAAAGCCGAATGGAGGCGCTGTTGGTTGAGGCCACGGCCAGCGTCGTGTCGTTGACGAGCTCGATGCCGTTGGCGAAGGGCAGGCGTGCGACCACCTCAGCGTCGACGACAGCGCCGGCGGGGTCTTGGAGCAGCGGCGACATATCGACGTGGACGAGAGTTCCCGTCGGGAACGACGTGAAGGTCTCCAGCTTGCTGATGATCAGGTGGTCTTTGGCGAGGAAGTGGTGGTCATTGGTGACGTAGAACTCATGGCTGTTGACGAGCAGGATGGAGTTGGGGCCATGGATCAGCGGATGCTGAACGGAATGAGCGTGCCGTAAAGTGTGAGCTTCGAAGTCGAGATGAAAGACGTCTACTCTCGACCCATCGTGGCGGTGATTGGCAACAAAGAGCGACGAAGTGTCTTCGTCGAATGCGAGCCCCAACGTATGCAAGTCCTCGCCCGGAGCATAGCCGACAACCTCCAGCGGAGTCAGGGACTTGTCGTCATCTAGATTCTCATACTCATAGACGTAGAACTCGGCACCGGGCACCGGCTCCGGTAAGAAGATGCCCATGACGGTGTTCCATCGTTCGCGGCCGGGATCGCAGGCGACGATAGCAACACCCTTGCTCTCCATGAGGATGACGTCTTCGCAGCTGCGGATCTTGTCACCGAACTTGACCTCGTAGGGGCCAATGTTGTTGAGCGGCACCAGTCTGTCAGGATGGTTGTAGTAGAAGCTCTGGAGAAGTGAGATGCGCGGGTAGATGAAAGCCGAGAGGGCTGCTACCACTAGCATCAGAAAACCCGTCGACCGTGAAGCCATCTCGAGGAAGGTGTTCTCAAACTGATACCAAGATCGCAAAAAGACCAAAAGAAGAGAGTTGAGATCCAAAACATGAGAGAAGAAAGTCGAAGATTATTTCTCTGTGAGATTCATTCTGGGTAGAGTGAATACATGCATGTGTGCATTTCATTTAGCAGAGCTTAAGACAGGATGACCTTTCAATCTCACGGCAGCAGAACCCCACCTGTCTGGCCTGGCCCGCCCCTACAACTAATCCTTCAGTGGCAGTGGATGCGCCGGACAATCCAATAGCGTTCGCATCAAAAAAACTCCGTTGCATGCTGACAATGCCAAGCAAAAGCAACTTCTGGAGTCCATATTAACAATTCAGCTTGGGTCTCGTTTATATATTGACCCTCGATTTTTTATCTACTATTTTGAGACATTCATGTCAACATGATCTACAGCAAGGAACGCGGTGCATCTCAGGTAACATCGGAACGAATTGCTTGTGCACTTGTAGCAGCTCAGGGGAGCACAGCGGGGTAATTCCAGAACTGGGTGTCCCTGGCAAGCCTCAGTAAAAAGCATTGCTGCATTATTTTGGCCGGACCACCAACATCATCAGTGATTGCAGTGTTCCTAAAAAGGGCTTTCAGATATCTGCAAAACATCGACTCCTAGATATAATAGAGTAAGCACCTGAAAGTGTCCGAAACTGGCGGGCAGATCACATCATGCCAACATTTGCACGCAGAACTGCGGTTGGGGGCGGCTGAGTTATCTCCCCACATCAGCACAATTGCGCTTGCTGTATGCCAATTGCTGACGCCAAAATCCTGTCGGGGTAGATAGTGCTCACCATCAAGGAAGCTGACCGTACTTCCGCATGTCCCGTTCATGCAAGGCCATTTCTAGATGCGAACTGATGCATAACAACGATGGTTGCTGGAAAAAGGTGTCGCAGGCTCCGGGGTTAACCACGATCCAGTCATTATGCTGAAGACACGACAATGTTTCTTCCTTTAACCCCAAATTTATGGGCCAGTACACGGATAGAGGAGCTTTCTTACATACACACTTGCTCCCCTCAGTAGTCTCATTGATGAATGATCTTTTGCCTGCCGATGAACTGCACACATTATACGAACTCGGTGTTCGGTCAACGATGATGTGCCATTAGCCGACACAGAAAATGAAATCACTTGGACTGCTCCTGATAGCAGTGCCAGAGACGCCCATTAGTCCTTAGATGTCGGCCTCCACCCCCTTTCTCAGGGGTTCATATTCGTCCAGGCGAGCCCAACTGAAGCTGTAGGTCTTATGTAAGATTGATTGGCCACTTTGCCACCTATGCCGATGCCGAACTTCATCGAGGTGATTGACGGTACTGTCTCTTGTTTGAAATTGCTTCCGTTCCAACATTAGGAAACATGGAGACATGGTGGAATCACTGGCGATGGGACAGTTGGCCCATTGGGATAACCGATAACGGAATAACCAAACAACAGTAAGGTGGTCATGGCAGCGTAGTTGATCAGTGAGGATAATTAGTACATAGATAGGAACATTGAAGAAGTCTGCCTCCCCTTGGTCTACTTGCTGCACTTCTGGAAGAACTTCTTGCCCTGGAAGTCCTTGTCGACCTCGGAATGGGTCATGACACCGCAGACCTTGGGTCGGTTGCTGTTTCCGGGGTCTTTGAAGTAGACCACGCGCAGGGGGTTTTGCCATCCTGGTCCTTGGAGAGCTTGTCCTTGTTCCACTCCTTGCCCTTGGCGTCCCAGTAGATTGGGTCTATGTAGACGCAGCTGTGTCAGCCATTCAAACACTCCTATATAGAAGTAGACAACATATAGGGGTAACCTACATTCCCACAGCTGGTACTTATCCTTGCCCGTCCGGTCACACCCCTTGACGTCCCATTTGATGCCATCCCCGTTTCCGTACTTGTGGGGGTCGCCGCTCTTCCCGGCCTCGAACGCGCCGGCGGCGGCTTGTTTCTTGGCTCGGTCCTCGCTGACGGTGAAGGTTTTGATGCTGGAGTCGTTCTCCTTTGGCTTGCAGCTATATTTGTCGTCACGCTCGAGTAACTGGCTGCTGCTGCCGTCAACAGGATGGGCGGAGATGGAGGCCGCAAGTGCCAGGGTAAGCAAGGCCTGTGAGAAATGCATATTGGAGGAAGGAAATTCAAGTTAGCAAGAAAGTAGGGAGAGGTGATATCAGATGAGAAGTCGGGATGTGCTTCGTATTCGCTCTTCGGTAGAGATGGGATTGCCTACTTGTAAGGAGGGAGATGGGTCTCTTATATCACCTAACTACTGTATGAGAGGAACGCAGTTACACGCAGATAGATACCAATAATAGCAAGGGCAACTTTCATGTGGCTTGAAACTGGAGAGCCTCTTAGGAATAGCTGTGTGCTTGGAGTTGACTAACACGGTACGCCCGATCGGAGCCTAGGCTGGTCGTGATAGGAGAGCGATGTTGCCGACTGCCGCCCGGCGGATTTCGTGGCGTCGTTAGGCGAATCATCGCGTAAGGGGCTGCAGCTGCGCCTGCAAAGGTTGGACTGAAGGCTGGCTGGGTGTAAGACAACCAGCCCTGAAGCCAACGACTGGTACTTGTCAGTTCGGGGGCTAACGAGAAGCCAAGAGGCGCCGTCGCCGTCAAATGCAACAGCCCCGGATACGAAGGCCTGGCAAACACCGATCCGATCTGGCGCCACAGGGATGTGCATGAGTAATCCATTGGGGGCTGGGCGTGCGGCGCTTTGGAATGCAGTGTCTATATTTAGGGGCCAGAGCCGCCACATGAATATCTATTTAACCATCCGACAAGTGGTACTCAGCCTGCTTGTCCATAGTAAGCCTCGTTCAGAGTGAAGGTGCCTTACATTCCTACAGTCCTCTTGCAGCGTAGTCCACGGAAGGCGCCGATGACGTCACTTGCGCCTAGCCTGCGGCAGCCAATGGTTACAAGGGGCTGACTGATTCAAGCACTTGCAGACAAATTGTCCCAGAGGTAACACAAACACGAGAATCCCGTCTTCTCACATTGTCTGTTTTCCCCCTCCAAACCCTTCTGCCCCATCCCACTGGACTACGAACAGGCAACGATCATGGCCAACGACGAAGCCCCCTTGCCCCTCGACCTCTCTCTGTACGACAATGACCCCGACCAAGATGACATCTTCTGCAAACACCTCCTACAAGCGCTAGCAGATGGCACCCGGGAGCCCGCCGAAGCCGCGCAGGAGCTCGACGCCTGGGTGATGCGCGAGTCCACACGCAGACTGGAGGAGTCCCGCGCCCGGCCCGAGCTCGTCCAGAGCGACGGCACGGTGGTGCACCAAACCAGCACGCCCAATGCCAGCGGTTTCCTCCAACGCTTCTTCCAGGGCTTCCCGCGCATTTGTGCCCTCTACCCGTCGCACCACCCGGGCCAGACGCGCATCATCGAGTTCCTCGAGGCCTTGCTCGCGATGCCCGCGCACGATGCCCCGGACCACTTTCCCGACGCGGAGGACTTGGGGAACGTTACGACGGTGGCGCTTTGGCCGCGCGGGGCCTTGGATCCGGATACGTTCCGCATCTACGACGCAGGTATGTCAGCGGTTTGGTGGCGACCGATCATTCACGAAGTAGCAAGTATGGGATGTGACTGACGAACCCCCCTTCCTCTCTGACAGAACTCCTGAGCGAGAGTGTCAGCGCAGAGCTCGAGACCCCCGGCAGCGAAGCCGGGACGCGCTGGCGCAACTACCAGTCCGCCCTCGCGCGCATCACCATGACGGGATTCAGCGACTGCTCCTTCCTGTGCGGGCTGCGCGACATCCTGCCGCAGGGCGGCAAGAAGGCCACGTGCCCGACGCCCAAGGTGGTATGCGGGACGCGGCCGGCGGACATCGGGGGGCGGATCCGGGCCGCGGTGCAGTGGTTCGTGGAGCCCGAGGAGGCGCGCTGGGTGTACGAGCGGTGCCGCGAGAAGGAGAAGACGGACCGGGCGAACCCGCGGGACACGTGGAGCCGGGAGAACTGGGAGGTCTGGAAGGTTCAGCTGGCGTTCTACGAGGGGGATGACCGGGTGGAGGTTTGGGCGCGGGAGGCGGCTAGGAAGGCTTTGTTGCAGATGCGGGCTGTTGAGGCTTGAGTATAGGCCTTTGAGACAGAGTAAGAATCGTCGAAATCAAGTAAGTAAGCAATACAAGACTTGGCAGCGACGGCTTCTAGTGATGGGAAATCGTCTGGATCAACTTCTGACACTGCGCAGGTACGAAGAAATTAGTCCATTCCAGTATCGTTCTAATTGAATATGCAAGAACCATCCACTATAGCTACAAAATCCAAGCGAGTCAACATGCTAGTGGAACCCAAAGAAGGGGCGAGAGTGGGAGAGAGAGGAAGGGGAATCAGATCAATACCCGGAAAGAGGATCGAAAAAAGTGACCGCAGAGGGAGTTGAACCCTCTTGCCTTTAAGTATAATGAATAAGAATACTACCGCTAGGCTACACCGGCCCGGTCAAGGGAGATCTATGTCAAAGCGGTTTATGAACCCTCTCTGGTCAGAGTATGCTTTAGCTTGGAGAATGGCAGGCTGGTAAGGCAAGCGCTTAAGCTTTGATGATTCCGTGGTTCAGATGGCGAGAGGCTGGCCTATCTCGCCAACGGGTAAGAAATGAAACAAATACGATGGTAATCTCTGCTCTCAATAAGCATTTTACACTTGCATCAAATATTAGTGGGTGCAATATCTTGCTGGTGAACTTGAACATATGTCGATCCTGCCTGAAGTAATTGGGGCAAATGGCCGAGCTGGCGGCGATGAAGCCCACCTGAGTACAGTTGTAAGGGCCAAGGTGACATATGTCACAGTAACACTGATCTAGCACAGCTCGAGATCCTATTCCAGCACTATTGATTGATTGGGATGCAGATGGATCTGGGACTTTCGCATTCAAGGGTGAAGGTTGGGTACGACTTGGATATCTAGACGTTAGCAGCCAAGTTCGGCAATGTATGGCAATTGTGTCACCCTCCATGGCACCGGATCACACCACAACTTTCCTAATTTGCTAGAAAGGTAGTGATATTAAACTCATCGTTAGTCGTCTACTGGTACATCTGATCGGAGTCCTTACAGTCGGGTATTTGATCATCGCTCTATATTGGCTGGCACACACTCATCGGCTAGATCCGCATCACTCGGCCACCAAAGATCCCACGAATCCAAACCATTGGTAATGGTACATAATCTAAAACATAGAGAGAAGGCGAGATCGTTCTGCTTAAACCTTCATCATCATTTGAACCCTTGACCCCTCAAACGCCGGAGAATGGGGTTCAATGCTGTCCATGACCAACTGCCGGGATCCCCTTTTGGGGCAACCCGATCCACTTACATGCTGCTGTGAGAGGGAAGCTGCTCACCTACTGGACCAAATCCTCCTTAGGAGACCCACTATGAAGTTCTCATGATGCTTTCGTATTTAAAGGGGGGCCAAGGGACCGCCCGACGCGGAGTAACGCGGGGTAATTAATGCGGAGAAGCACCCGTGCGACTGTAACCAAGGCAAGTGCAGTGGAGTGGTTGGGAGTACACACGCGGTGCAAGCCGCCCCCTTAAAGCAACCCGGGAAGCCACGAACGAGCAAGCAGCCCATAATGTAATCCGGCTTGAACGCTCCGGTCTGACGATACGATCCATAGCTGGCGCTCACCTAGAAGGAAGCATCCTCCTGCTCATACCAACACCCGCATAATTGATATACGAGAAAGACAGAAATAACGAAGGAAACATGCGTGCATTACGATACCACGGCCCCGGCGACCTCCGCGTCGAGCACGACGTCCCCGAGCCCGAGTGCCTCCCGCACCAAGTCAAAGTGCGCCCAGCCTTCTGCGGCATCTGCGGCTCGGACCTGCACGCCTACCTGTCGGACAAGGTGATCCCGCTGCGCGACGTGCCGCACCCGCTGACGGGCGAGACCTGGCCCATCGGTTTCGGGCACGAGTTCTCGGGCGAAGTCGTGGCCGTGGGCTCGGAGGTCGCCAAGGATCCCGACGGGCCCAAGGTCGGGGACCGCGTGGCCTGCCAGCCGACCATCTGCTGCAACCGTTGCCATTCTTGCAGGGAGGACGCGGTCAACTTATGCGACGACTTGGGGTTCGTGGGGCTCATGGGTGGGGGTGGGGGACTGTCGGATTATATTTGCATTGATGCCAGGTTTGCTCATAAGCTCCCGGACTCGATCTCGTACGAAATTGGAGGTAAGTGACTGTTAATGTTGGGATTGGACCTACAAGGACGCGTAGTGGAGGACGACTCCTACCCCGTTCTATGTAGTGAGCAAAACGCTGACTACTCTTCCCAGCTTTGGTCGAGCCGCTCTCAGTGGCCTGGCATGCCGTGGAAATAGCCGCCGTCAAACCCGGCGACGACGTCCTCGTCATGGGCGCGGGTCCCATCGGTCTAGCCGTGATACAGTGCCTCAGGGCCCGACAATTTGGCGGGCAGATCATTGTCGTCGAGCTGTCCAGCAAACGGAAGGAGTTTGCGCGGCAGTGTGGAGCGACGACAGTCATCGATCCCCAGGAGGAAGACGTGGTTGCGAAATGCAGGAGCCTCTGCGGTGGTGGGCAAGGTCCTGCAGTGGCGCTGGAGTGCGCTGGTGTTGCCGCCAGTATGGATGCGGCCTGTCGGGCGGTACGGACCAAGGGACTGGTCGTCAACGTCGCCCTCTGGGAGGAGCCGGTGCCCATCGACATGATGGCTTTGCTGTTCGGAGAAAAGCGCCTTGCAACAGGTGAGTGCGACTGTTCCCAGGCGGGAAGACCCCATTCCATGAAAGTTACAAGTCACTAACTTTTCATAATAGCCATAAGTCTTACTGCATCCGATTTTCGAGCAGTCATCGATGCTCTCGAGAGCGGGCAGCTCCAGGCGGAGGGCATGATCACACACAGGATCAAGATGGACGAGGTGGTTCACAAGGGATTTGAGGCTTTGATGACAGAGAAGGACACGACGATCAAGGTGTTGGTAGACGCCAGAGTCTGAAGTAAATATCGGACGCAGGTTGGTGGACCTTAGTGTCATCCTTTGCTTAGCTGAGAAGCAAACAGCGAGTCCGTGTAAGCGCATAGGCAAAGCTGTCTGGAGCATCTAGTTAAGGAAATGTTGCCATAACAAAACTGGAACCTCATTGGATGATCTTCCCCGAAAGGGTTTATACTCAACGGACCTATCGGTTGTAATGCTATCACGGAGCGGGCGGGTAACTGTAAGCTCGGTGTTGATTCGGAGTCAGAAAACGATGTGACTTATGCATAACCAGATTTGGCAGGGGTAAGCACAACTGCATTTGTGTTCTGAGTCAACCATCTTCTCGTCTGGGAACGGCAAGCAATTGCCAATAACTGGGAACAAGATCGAATAGGCAATGATGTGCTTGGATCCATCCCTTTTAGGATCTCCCATCCCGCCCAGAGAGAAAAAGAGACCATCAGCTTACATCATCCAAGTCTCCAATATAATACCCTTAGCAATGAATGTTGATTCGTACGCGCCACTGTCACAGGAACGAACCTGCGTCGGGAAATACGCCGTGTCACCGAACTATTTTCGACCAAATGCACCTTCCGCCGTGTCGGTAAGAATGCGTGCATGAGCCTTACCGCTTCTAATGCGGAGCCGTCTCACAGCATTGCCTCTTGGCTGACGTTGTGTTGTATCCAAGTGCTCGGGTTCCGGTATGCATCATCTCCCATTGGGCTTGCGGGTTGCAAGGGGCTCAACCTGCTGTGAACTATTATTCGAGAAACATCACGATACGTGAACGAGTTCAGTATGAGTGGCGGGAACGTAGAGGTCAGTTGGTTTCTGGTATCAGCAAAGGAAACATTCTGACGTGAGTTGGGTATAAAATAGAGGTATAGAACAGGGAAAAATAGCAATGAAATGGTTATAAAAGGGGCTGCATCTTCTTTCTACAATCCAACTTCTCTCAACAAGCACTACTCACAGTACGCACCAACTTTCAGCTCAGAATAGCCCAATAACTTATCCTTGCACCCTTCGCATTTACAACACGACATCACCATGCAATTCTTCCAGCTCGCCGTTGCCGCCATCGCCAGCGCATCCGCTGTGTACGCAGTGCCAGCCTCGGGCGCCGACACCAAGGCCGCAGGGAAGAGGTCCGACCCGAGCGGCTTCGGGGTACGCAAACATCCGCAAGGGGGGCCGCCACACCAGTGTGGTCAGGAGACGTGATGATCCCTTTCTGACGGTTTCGTGAACAGACATGCAACGGCGACAGCTGCAACTACGAGTTTCAAGACCTTACATGCAAGTTTGGAACGAGCGTAAGTAAACCAATGCCCAGTTGGCTCGTCTACATCGATGCCCCCCTCAAGTCATGGTATACACTATACTTGGTCAGTTTTGCTAACATGTGTGGCGGTTTTTAGTGCGTAGGTCTTTCCTCTCTTTCCATAGCTTACTGGCCGGGAAGGAATCCATACTGGCCCATTCGGCTGCGGGCTGGTAGACAGGTAGGTGTCCCGCCATTTCGAACACCGTACTGACCATCCTTGGGGATTAGACCAAGCAGAGCGGCGGCGGCGACGGCAAGAAGTGCGACGTCTACAACTTCGGGGAGGGCGAGGCGTACGCCCTCTGCCCTGGCCGATCCTAAAGAAGTCTCGGGTCGGGACACAGTCGGCGGGTTCTATTATTGATGATGGAAGCCGACGATGCGGGAGTGTGTGACTAGGTACAGAAAGTCTAGGAACTTCGAGGATCTATGCTTACATCACTCGAAGATGTAGAAGGCGGACCCAACTACCTCCTATTCAACATCAGGGGGTAGTTGAGAATAAAGGTCATAGTAGTCGATAGCTTTGTCATCACAAAGAACAGGGTGCGATCCCACTCCTTCTGGTGATTATAAAACATTGATTTGACCACTATTTGCGGCGCTTTACCCAGAACACCCATGCGAATCTCGCATGTCCTGTGTCTATTTCGCCTTATCTAGTAGCATGGTGCTTATCGACAGCCCAGATGCATGACGTACGTCGGGGGGTTCTGCCATTCTACTTGAAGGATTGAGGTGAGCACCCACGTGAAAAGGAAGCCACGTCCCGGAGAACTTGCTACCAGACGGAATTATCTGATGCGGCAGGTGCAACCCCAGCAGTCAGCCAAATGGGCAGATTTGGAGGCCGCCTATCCAGGGCAGAAAGATTGGACAGCTTCATCTGAATGCAACTCAATCTATCAGCCCGTCGCCAAGTCAAGATTCCTCGCAGAAAGACTGGACAGCTTGAACAACTTCGTTTGAACACAACTCAATTCATCAGCCCGTCGCCAAGTCAAGAATCCTCCGCGCAGTCAAGATGATGATGTTCAAGATAATCGAGGTCGCCACGATATTCATCGCCTGGCTCCTCCCGTGGGTCTTCTTCGTTACTCAAGTCCTGATTCCTGGACAAGTCATCCCAACACCGAACATCTGGACGGCTGCTAATTATGCGACATGTGCCATTGTCTTGCCCGACCTCCGCCGTCCAATTACCGCTCTACCTGAGTATGATGTCGTTGCATCGTTGGTGGTATGTGATATTACCATGACGGCTTTAGTGTATGCCGTCGCGTACCATCTCGTCGTATCCGGACCAAGCAATCGGACATACACCATTGTCCACAACTTGGTTGGCAGCTACGCGATCTGTTGGGCCCTCTCTGCGATTTACTTCCGTACGATCGGCCTGCCCTTGGCTATAGTCAGGGTGGGGTGTGGCAATTCTCTTGGATGAATGGCATCGTTCTAGAGGCAGGCCAGCAGCCGAAGCTGCGTACTGCATCTATCGAGTGAGTAGCCACACCCACACACCAATGACAAGCACTCGCTGACCAGCCGGCCACACAGTCGAGAAGCGTCACCACCGAGATCTCATCCCAATCGGGGGACCAACAAAGGCCGGCAGATGAAGGGGGGCAATAGGTGGTACAATATCATATGTGGCTTGACTTCCCATTAGCTCTGCGCTGGCAAACCGTCTGAGTTTGAGTTGGTATTCTATTTGTATCCGTCCAAAACGACACCGCAGTATGCAGGGTGCGTCTTGGCGTCGTTTCGAGAAGACGCCTGCAACGAAACATTCGCTAAAGCCTCTTGGCATCGCTTACTTGAGCTTGTCATCAATTACCCCAGATTAAGTTGTCGATTACCGGCTAATCCAATCTCTTGGCACAATCTGCACATTCGCATTGCCTATTGTCGCCGTGTCACAGTCAGAAACATGTGGCTTCGTCGTGTTAGAGTGGGATGAAGTAACAGCCGGGACTCAGCTCTTCCTCCAATCAGATTTTCGAAAACAGAGAGGCGGATCATTTACACAACACAATTGACCGGCTAATTGCCCTTGCTGTAGGCATGCCCGAATTGGCACGGAACGTTGGCGAACATGGCCTTGCCCAAATATAAAGTTGGGTTGCTTTGGATCAACATCTGTGTTTTTACTGTCGCTTCTGCATGGGATTCGCCTCTTGTCGACTTTGCACCCTAGGCTGACAATTCCTCCCTTTTCCCTTCGACCCCCACCTCATCCGCGATGCGGCCCTCTGCCCTCCTTTCCCTCGGCCTGGCCGCGGCGGCCACCGAAGCGCACTACATCTTCAACATACTCATCGCCAACGGCGTGGCGCAGGGCGGCGAGTACGCATACGTTCGCAAGAACAGCAACACGTACATGCCCTCCTTCACGTCCGAGGTCGTCAACTCGCCCGACATGCGCTGCAACAAGGGCGCCCGGGCTGGCGACGGCACCAAGACGTACACGGTCAAGGCCGGCGACAAGATCGGCTTCAAGCTCTTCAACAACGAGTTCATCGAGCACCCGGGCCCCGGCTTCGTCTATATGTCCAAGGCCCCCGGATCCGTCGCCAGCTACGACGGGTCCGGCGATTGGTTCAAGGCCTACGAGACGGGGCTCTGCAAGGGGAATGCGGCGACCGACGCCAACTGGTGCTCCTGGCAGAAGGACCGGTTGGAGTTCACCATCCCTGCCAAGACGCCTCCGGGGAGTACCTCGTCCGCGTCGAGCACATCGGGCTCCACGAGGCCCATGCCGGGAAGGCCCAGTTTTACATGGAGTGCGCCCAGCTTAAGGTCGAGGGGCCTGGCGGCGGCACGCCGGGGCCCTTGGCTAAGATCCCGGGTATCTACAAGGCTAATGACCCTGGCATTGCATACAACAAGTGGACGTCCAGCCCGGCTGCGTACGTCATGCCGGGGCCCAAGGTTTGGGATGGGAATTGATTGCTGCTGCTTCAAACGTGATGGAGGATTCTGGCGTCGTATCCGAGGGGGAAATGGGCAGGACTGCGCAGGCGTATGGTCAGTGTGGTGGCTCGGGCCGGAGTGGCCCGATGGCTTTGCTTTCAGGAGACGTGCAAGGAGATGACAGTGGTGGTCGCCAGAGGGGCGCTTGAGAGTTGGATCAATATGTTTTATTTGCAACTTCTTGTGTATGTATTAACCCCCTATTCTTCTCGTGACAATCTCCATTTGATTCGAGAACATGCAACAAATGAATGACTTGGTTTGAAAAAGTATGATACGAATATGCATCCGGATGATCTGTATCCTTAACGCCGTAGGTAGTCCCCAGTGATTCAAATTGGTTTGATCGTTTGGTACAAAAGATGTACACTGTGCATGTATAACCTGAGCATGGAATATGTTACTATACGTCTCGATTGGAGATGAATTTCGTTTGTATGATGCGCCTGAGACTACAGTGGGAGATGGTATGCGAGATGAGTATCAAAGAAAGCGAAAAAGGGAAGGAGAGTGACCCGAAAGGGGGCCGAAAAAAGTGACCGCAGAGGGAGTTGAACCCTCTTGCCTTTAAGTATATGAATAAGAATACTACCGCTAGGCTACACCGGCCCGGTCAAGGGAGGTACAGGGTAAAGCGATTCATAAACTCCTTGCAGCAAGTGAGTTGGCCCTGTTTCTTTTGCTCGGAGCCCAGGTTGGTGGTGAACTCAAATGCCTCCAACTGTAAGGTGAGGTCAGGTGAGGTGCCACATATGTGGCTTTTCCAGGTCTTTTCTGTGAGGTGAGTGCATGGACTGACTGACACTGACCAGGTCGCAGGGTAGCGAGAGCCAGGCAAACTGACGGGTAGCATTCGAACTGCCTCTCGTTCCAGAGGGCTCCCAGAACCAACTGGCCACTACATTGCCCTCTCCCTCTTTGGTCTTGTGGCGTCTGTATGAGTATCAAATCTCTATTCGTTTTCTACCAGGGAATTTTCGATTTGATCAAGATAAAGTGCAATTGCCCCTTGCAGACACAATCTCATTCTGCCTGGTTCATCATATCCAGTTGGTCGGAGTTAAGCACCGTACTATATCCGGCTTATGCTCGCCTAAGGGCAGAAAGCCTTCCGATTGGTGCCCGAAACCCCGCCGTAATAATATATAGATTTCTCCTGTTTCCACCGTACGATAATCGCCCGACATGTGAACCACGCATCGAATACTCCTGGCCAAATGAGTTGTTCCTTAGAGAATCCCATGCGGGTGGGCAGCAGTGCCGTCTTGTGTCAGACCTGCCGCCAGTTCATCCAGGCCTTGTCCGACTTCTACCACAACGAGGGGTACCCCGACCAGGGCTGGGAAGCAGACGAGAAAGCCTCCAGATCCGAATCCCACAGGGGCGTAGCATTCCAACACCAGCTCTCTTTCGAAGCCCTCGCCTCCAGTGCCCCATCATGCCACCTGTGCCATCTGCTCCACGACGACTTCGCCAGCGAAGACCCAGACCTGCTGCGCGGCTGGCTGGCGCTGTACCCGCTCCACCATGAGACCTACCCGGGCGAAAACAAGCGCAAGGGCTATTTCCGCGCCGGCTTCAGCGGCTCTCTTCTCCGCATGAGTTGGAATGACAGTGCTAGGGTCGAGGACCAACCGCAGCATACCTACCGCATCGGCCGGCTACGCGACGATCCGGTCGCTGGCAATCGGTTCCGGGATGAGGCGGTGGATGGGCCTAGCGACGGGGAGGGGCCGTGGGGGGATGCTAAGAGGGAGGTTGTTGCGGTGCCGCCGCGGCCGACGCCGGAGTATATTGCTCGGAGGTACGGGGATTGGGTCGCGACTTGTCGGAAACACCCGAAGCATGAACGATGTCGCGGCAGCACCGACGGGAACCAGCAGAATCCTCATTCTCTTCTTCAAACACCCCTGGACCAAGGCGAGCTGCCGACCCGTGTCATAGATCTGGGGCCGCCGCAGTCCACTGAGTTACCACGTCTATACACTGCCGTCCCGGGCGAGAAGGCACCGTATGTCGCCTTAAGTCACTGCTGGGGCGGTGCCATCCCCGCGAGCACCGTACTATCCAATCTGGAGGCTCGCATCGACGTACTGCCCGTGGATGAACTGCCCCGCAACTTCCGAGACGCCCTGGTCGTGACGCGAGCGCTGGGTATCCGCTATCTTTGGATCGACAGCCTATGCATCATCCAGGACTCCCCGGCCGACTGGCTCGCCGAAGCCAGCAAGATGGCCCTGGTATACGCCGGCGCCGCCGCCGTCGTCTCCGCCCTCGAGGCCCCCTCCAGCACCGCCGGCTTCCTCCACCCCGACTCCGACCGCGTCCCCCGCGCCATCCTCAACGAATCCCACGCCGTCCAAAAAGCCTTCAAGCGCCCCTACGACTACCTCCAGACCTGCCCCCTGAACCGCCGCGCCTGGTGCATGCAGGAGCGCCTCCTCGCCCGGCGCGTGCTGCACTTCGGCCGCGAGCAGCTGTACTGGGAGTGCGCCGCCGCCCTCGCGAGCGAGGCGGGCGACAATTACAAGGCCGACGGGACGGGCCACGTGGCCGCCTCGTTCGTCAAGCTGCGCCGCACCATCCACGACCCGCCCGCGTGGGAGGGCGAGTGGAATCACTGGTACAAGCTGCTCGAGGAGTACACGACGCGCTCGCTGACCGTGGGGTCCGATAAGCTGCCCGCGCTGGCCGGCGCGGCGTTTCTGACCCAGTCGCGCGGCTTGCGGGACGGCAGTGGTTCGCCGACTTATGTCGCGGGTCTTTGGCGCGAGGACCTGGCGCGGGGGCTGGTGTGGGGGGCTTGGTACGAGCACGCTGAGGGGCGCAAGTCGCCGGGGTATGCCGACGATGATAGATGTAGCACGCTCGTGGCAGCACCAACGACGAAGAACGGCCGCCCGCGGGCGCCGAGCTGGAGTTGGGCTTCGGTGGATGGGGCTGTCATCTTTTGGGCGTTACGGGTGTTTCCCATTCGGATATGGGATCTGATGCTCGAGGAGCTGGAGGTGATGATGGAAAAGGGGGAGGACGCGCTGACTGAGGCGGAGCCGGTTGGGGTGTTGAGGGTGCGGGGACCGCTGGCGCCGGTGGTGTACCATCCCCGCGTGCTTCTGGAAAAGGAGAAGGGGGCTGTGGCGGATGTTGGGTATTTGACCGTTGCTGGGGATCAGGAGGAGGATGGGGATGATGCGGCGACGATTATGTCTGGGTGTGTCATGGATACGAACCGGGACGTGGGGCGGAGTTGCTATGCTTTGCTTGTTTACAGTATCAGTTACTATGTCAATGTGGATAAGTATCTGTTGGTGTTGGAAAAGGGGGAGGCAGAGGGAACTTTCAAGCGAGTCGGGATATGTAAGACTGCAGGGGGTGAGGAGTTTATTAGGAGATTTACGATGAAGGACATCGTAATTATTTAAGATTTGCTTTATATGTACGAATAAGAATCAAAGGGAAGGTATCTACGGCACGTGGGAAGCATCCTCCTTCTGCATATTGCCGGGTCGACCACTTGAGGTAATGAGGCACACTCGCCTTACTCCTCTCAAGTATTTGCTTCTGGCAATTTGATCGAAATGGATAAACAACTGACGCTAATCAAGAATCATTATATTAAAACCAAGCCAAGCCAGGCAAAGTCTTGTCAAAGGTACCGCTCGACCTGCCTCTCGCTCCACTCCCAAAACCCCTTCGCGATGCCACTGCCCCCCTCCTCCTTCGTCCTCGTCGCCTCCTGCAAGTCCTTCCGGATCCGCATCGGCCGCCCCCAGGGCACGACCCAGCCGCCCGAGTGCTCCTCGAGGTTCAGCTCGGGCGACAGCCCCGCGTACAGCTCCGTGTACGCCCCGAAGACGGGCGGGTGCAGCAGGACCCACTGCAGGAACTTCCGCACGAGGAAGGTCTGGGTGCGCCAGAGCTCCGAGTCGAGGTTGCCGGGGTTCAGCGACACGCTCAGAATCCCGTCGCCAGGACCGGGGCTGGAGTTGGAGTTGGAGGAGGGGCCGTGGCGTCGGGCGTACTCGGCGCCGTGCAGGTAGTTGCCCGCTTTGCTGATGCAGTACTGCTGGAACCAGCCCACGGGCTTGTGGTAATCCAAGTTATCCAGAGGCACGCCGCCCCTCGGGCTGGGCGGCGCCTCGGCGGCCGAGGAGCTGACCCAGACGACGCGGACCTGGCCCGGTTGTACTTCGGCCTCGCGCCGCGCCGTCGCGGCGAGGGTCGGCGTCAGCAGCTGGGTGAGCAGGAAGGTGCCGACGTTGTTGACGCCGAGCTGGGGCTCGTAGCCCTGGGCGGTGACGGTGCCGGGCGCCGGCTTCATGACGCCGGCGTTGTTGAAGAGGACGTGCAGCTGGGACTCGCGGTCCAGAAACTTCTGGACGGATCCCTTGATGGTGCTCAGGTCCGCTAGGTCGAGCTGGATGAAAACGAGCTGACCCGTGGAGCTGAGCGGGGAGTTCTGTTTGATCTCCTCGATGGCGCGCTGGGCATTTTCTTCGGACCGGGCGGCGAGGCAGACGGTGGCGTTTTTGGTGTAGAGCATGCGGGCTAGCTCTTTGCCGACGCCGGTGTTGGCGCCGGTGATGAAGTAGACCTGTGGGTTGGGCGTTAGAGCTGCCGAAATAGCACGGCCAATTGCAGAGCGCAAGGGGCACGTGGACTTGCCTTTCCATGTAAGTCAGGTAGGTTCTTCTCTGTGAATTGAGGTTTTGGCGGGAACAGCTGCGATAGCTGGTCCATCCACGACGGGCCGGACATTGTGTGTCCTCACTGCGCGCTTGCCGGGGTCCGTTATTTGGTTGATTGCCTAGATCAGATGAGAGTGCAGTTGAAGATATTCGAGTGTTGTAAGGGATGGCCAAATCAGGAGAGAGACGCTTTCCGCAAGGTTATATGTGTCTGTCTGTCTTAGGAAATGATATGCTTTCGAAGTGAATGAGATAGAAAACAAGCGCGACGTTTTTATACATAAAAGCGTGCTCATTATGAGGTGGATGCCGAGAGACTGCCTACCCGGTCAGCTAGGGGCCTGATTGGCCGGCGGTTACGGTGCAATTGGGCGCCGGGGGAACAGCAAAAGGCCGTTTCGCTAAAGCTCGCACAGCAGCTGGGTCTCGCTTAAAGATAGCGCATGGCCGTTAGCACACGCCCGCCTGGCAGTTAGTGGGCCTTGCCGGCGCAATGGTTGAACCGCATTCATGCACGTCATCGATTCTGTATTCCAACCTTCATTGATGACTGTTCCTTGTCTGGAGTTCATCTTACCAATTTCCAAGTCTACTTGCTTGCTTCGTAAATGCATTCTATCAAAGAGACCTCCCGCAGATTGGCAGTTCTTTTCCATTCCTCTATTTCCCATCCGGAGCAGGTTGACGTGGCTTTAGGTAGCTGTCAAGTCAAAATCCGGATTGACAGCGCTAAACTTCACCCTGACGTACATGTCCACCGCTAACACTTGCACCAAGACCAACTGCCCGTGAAACACACTACCAACTAGTAATATCCGTCAAGGCTCTTTGAACCACATCCCCGCCGCACTGCCATTAATACTGAGATCGCTGACCCTATGGCTCCCGCTCCGGTACTCTTTCTCCAAGTCCGGCTCCAGCGCCTCAAGCGGCAGGTTGACTCCCTCCCGGTACGGCGTGCCGAAGTAATTGGCGCCCGTACGTAGCTTATGATGACCTTTTTCTTTCCCACCTCCACTTGCATCTCCATCCCCTCTTTCCCGAAGTCTAAGTTCTTCTTCTTCTTCGCTCGATCCACCGCCGCCGCCGCCACCAGGCTGCCCGGGGAACCCGCCGCCGTCCCGCTTGTGCTTCAGTTGCAATCGCACCCCCTGAACGCTCTCCCGGCTCGGGTCGCGGTCCGCGAAGTTGTGCGGGATGAACATGACGCTCGACGCGCTCGTGTGCATCAGCGTGTTCGGTAGGTCCCCGGAGTGCGGGACGTGGTGGCTGCCGACGTTGAAGTAGACGACCAGGTCGCCATCGTACTCTTCATGAACTTCATCACCTCCTCGATCGGGTAACATCGATCTCTCATCTTCGTCGTCTCCTCCTTTTCTCTCTTCATGATGCAACAAGTCCTCCCCGTCCGCGATGCGGCTGAAGTCGATCAGCGGGTCGGCCGGGTCGATGTAGTTGAACGGATCAGCCCCCCGCGGCTCCGTGTCCTTGCGCCGGACCACCCAGAGGTCCCTCTCGGCCCAGCGCGCCGCGCTCTCGAGGAGGGTCGAGTTGAGGACGGTCAGGTGCGGCGTGTTGCCGATCCCGGTACCGGAGACGATGCGGTACCCCTTCCGCTCGCCCCATCTGTTCTTCTGATCGCGCGAATAAACCAGATAGAACTCCCCGGCGTTCCGGGGCCAGTCCAGTCCCGTCTCCCGCTCGACGGGGTACTCCCGCAAGTGCATCGTGTTGCGCCGCGACCCCTTCCCGTGGGGCGGGTCCCAAGGGTAGGTCTTCGTCGTGGGCTCGACGGCCAGGCGCACCATGTCGTTGGCGGTGCCGGCGACGTCGAGGTCGGCCTTGAAGCTGATGACGTGGTCGTGCAGGGAGCTCGAAAGGGCGTCGTGGATGCGGTGGCCGTACTCGTCCTCGTTCTTGTGCGCGTGCCGGGCGTAGAAGGCGCCGAAGATGTAGCCCGAGGCCCGGACCTTGACTTCGATGGCCCCGTCTAGGTAGAAGATGTAGTCGATTGTGTAGTCGTAGTTGCCCACCGTGGACACGGAGCGAAGCGTCAGATACGTGTTCCGCGATACCGTAACCGAGGTCTGCGTTGTGTGTCTTGACAACAAGTGGTCGGACGTGAACTCGAACAGGCAGATGTTGTTCGGCAGCCGCTCCGTCTTGCCTAATCGATGCAAGCTGCTGTCGAAGTAGTCGGCGTAGCCCGGGCAGTCGTAGCCGGGCACGAGCTCGAAGGCGTTGGTGCCCATGCCGAAGAAGGAATCCAGGAACTCCTGCCCGCTCGCCATCGGGTCGTCGCCCGCGTAGTGCGCCATGGCCTCCTGCAGGCTCAGCTCGTAGAGGACGCGATCGCCCCTGAACCGCACGTCGTAGACGCTGACGCCCGTGGCCTGCGTCGAGGTGAAGTAGAACTCGAAGCCGAACCAGGAGACGTAGCGCTCCTTCCGGTCGAGCCTGTAGCGCGGGCCCAGGGGCTGGATCGAGACGGGCGGGGGGAGCTCGCGGCCGGCCGGCCGGGACTCGAAGTCTTCGGTGTCGGTCCAGGGCCCGTCTACGTTGGGAGGGGTCTTGAGGAAACCGGGTTCTCGTATAGCGGCGCGGAATTCGTCGAGGGTTTCGTACAGGATGCCGTTGTAGAACCATTCTCCCACCTTCCACTTCGCAGCTTCGTCGTTGGCGCGGGCACCAGTGTCAACGGCATCGATGCGAGTGTAGATGCCTTGCGGCAGGATGGAGAGGGCGCCGCTGTGGTAGCCGGGCCGGAAGAACTGGACCCAGCAGAACAAATGACCGGCATCGTCCCACGTTGGCCTCGGAAACGCCAAGAGGGAGTCGGGTCCGTTCGGATCCTCCCGGTCGACTTTGGCGCCGAGGAGCTCAACGGTGATGTCTGATACGCTTTCGGCTAGGGCCTGGGTGAAGTTCATGATGTTCACCAGGTCGGGCATATCTTTGGTTACGTAGTTGCGTCCCGAGGTGAACGGATAGGTGAGCGGCACCACCTGGGTCTTGTCGGGCGAGACGGGGAGCGGTCCGACGGCGTGGTACGAGTAGTGGGATCTGCCGCCGAGCCTTTGGGACAGCACAGCTTTGGCCCATCTCTGCGGGGCGGCGGCTTCGTCGGACCATAGATATGGAAGTGTGTCCGACTTGTTCGGCTGCAGAGCCTCGAGGGTGTAGATGAAGTTGTCCGTGGCATGTCTCGGGGTCCTGGTGATGTTCAGATCGGCCCACTCCGTGGCCAAGAAGCTGTACACCTCGTCGGCCTCGTCCGATCCCAGGTCCGCCCAGACGTTGGCCTTGGGCGCTGCGAAGCTGCCGGGTTTCGTCGTTGCTGCTGGTTCAACGTGGCTGTAGTATTCGAATCGACTTCCGCGCCCTCTATCCACGGAAAGAGACAGGAAGGCCACCAAGAATAGCAAGAAGCCCAGGCCCGATAGACACATCAGAAGTAGGCGCCTCCGGCTTTCCATGGCGAAGCAGCGCATTTCAAATGAGAAGCATCAACCAGAAGCGATGCGTTTTCGGGTAACTGAGGACGCTTCGTAATGGTCAAATTATGTATACCCAAGACGATATAGAGAAATAGATGCTTCCATCTCACGCACGCAACGCGTCCTTGGCTTCGCCAGCAAGCGTCGTCGCCGTTATCTTCCGTCAGCGCGCTAAGCAGGCAACCCCCCCTGGCCGAGATGTGGCCCCGGGTTGCTCCACCTCCCTGATTGCGTCCCGCGATCTTGTTGGGTGGATTACACTTCCCCGCATTCGTCCCGCCCCCCTGATGATAAGCGAATCAATCAACGACACCAGAGTCGCAGGCTTACTCTCGGCATCCATCAAGTAGGGTGACTGCGCGTTATAGGTCAGCTTAAAGCCGGCTCCGAAGATGGCGGTTGATGCTATAATGCGTAGGTTGATGACACATTTCTTCGTCATCACCCTTTACTTTTCCGGAACCGCGCCGGTCGGCCCCCAAGGAAGCTGGGATTCGTTGGCAGCCAATGGGCAACTATGTTACTCGCATCATATAACAAGTGCTCTATTGATAGTGAATTTCTACTCCTTCCTTCCTCTCTCCTTACTGTGAACTCGGAAGCATTTTGGACATGTGTGGCATGGCTTAAGCCTCACAAATTATTCGTCAAATCCTGGGCAGATTGTAGCCGTGGTACTGCGGGTTGAACACCCACGTCAATAGATAGACGGCGATTTTCCGTCTCCCTTGCTCACACTTGATGGCTTAGGTCTGGCTGTGCGCATGCAACGTGTCCCAGATTAGATCATGACCATGTGAATCTAAGATTGGCCTAGGACGGCTTCTCCGCCTCACCACCTCGCCCTTTGGCCATTGGAGAACGTGGTCCTGACGCTTGCTAAGTCCGGGCTCAAACTACTGAATCGGTTACTTGCTAAGTTCATGGAAGGTGTTGTAATAGGAAAGAACTTTATTAGCGTATATATTTTTTATTTTTATAGATGGCTAGGGATGTTATACTCAGTCCATAGAAACTGAGGAGGCATACCGGAATGCTGATGCATGACGACAACTGGCCAATAAATTCTACCGAAGACTTTCGAGCAGGCAAATGGTCGACTTGGTGGTCATGCTAACGGCACAGACAGTTAGTTACCGTAATACCAGAGTCGGGGCCAGATATGGGTGACTGTCCGCCGCGACAATACCAGGACGTCTTGGACAACCCTTGTCCATAAAAGAGATATCCGGACCCGCGTATGGGGTTCAATCCTCATCCGAGCCATAGTCCACCAATGATTTCTTAGGTTGGTCCCGCGCTACATGGGGCTCAGTCGAGGTTCCCTGCCCTTGGCCGACCGATATGCCTTTCTTCTTGATACCCTTGAGCACAGGCTTTGTTTTCGTAACTCTCTTGGGCGTTAAGTAAATGGGGGGCGGTGGTGGAGGGTTCCTAACCATCCCGTCGACTCTTTCCATAGTAAAACGGCGTTTTTCAGCTGAGAAAGCGTGTCTCGCGGTGTCGGCATCTTCTCCGTTGATCCTGGCTTTCTCGCCGTCTTCGAGCGCGGCAGCGGCGTTACCGAGATGAACACCTCTATTACTTATGCGTTTAACGCGCGCATCTCGGGATCTGATTTCCTTTAAGGCATCGGTAAAGGCAATGGGGGACTTGGTAGAGCTTCCCTGCCCCTCGCAGGCCGAGATGCCTTCCTTCTTGATACCCTTGAGAAAAGGCGTTGTCTTCGTAGGTCTCTTGTTGGACGTGAAGGAAATGGGGGGCGGCGACGAAGGGTTCCTAACCATCCCATCGGCTTCTTCCATAGCACGATGAATTCTTACAGCTGCGAAAGCGCGCCTCGCCGCGTCGGCATCTTCTCTGTCGTTCCTGGCCTCCTCATCGTCTTCGATCGTGGTGGCGGTACCGAGAGGACTACTCCTCCTACCCAAGCGTTCAACGCGCGAATTCCGTATTCTGATTTCGTCGATTTCATCGGCACCGGCCATCTCGCGCTTCGTATCCGCCGCCTTATTTTCGAGCTCAGCGATGGCATCGCGCTCCAGGTCCTCTTCGCCCTCGCCCTCCTCCATCGCCAGCCTATCCAGTCTCTGCTCGTCTGTCTCCTCCTCAGCCGCGCCTCGCCACCCTCCTCTAGTCCGCCTTGCGTTGCGTACGCAGACGTAGTCCTTGTTTTTGGGGTCCGTCCTGATGATGATGTCGATCTGGCACCCCGGGCACCGGATGTGGAACCGGAAGATCTGGACGCGGCCTAGGTACTTCTCCTCCTGCTGGGTCTCCTTGCGCGCGTTGAATCTCGTGTGCGGGTATATATATTCACCACATTTCAGGCAGCAGATGGTGAACGGCACCCCAAACCGTGACGGTTGCAGTTTCGGCCCTGCCCGTTTCGGCTGGCGCCGTCGGGAAATCTGCTGGGGGTCGAAATCAGGTGGGTAGTATTTCGAAGGGACTTTGCGTTCCGCCATAGTGGGCTTGGGTAATGGGAAATGTGTGGAATCTTTTGGTGGATGGATATCGGTGGTGGTGTGTGCAGTGTTGTAGTGATGGTGAGAGGTTGATCCAGCAGCCGAGAGAGAGAGAGAGACCGAGGGCGGCCTTTTACATGCGAGTCTCTGACTCACCAATTTCGCATTCTCCGGTAAGTTGGCTGCCAACCAAGCTTTTTCTATCTACCGGAATCTTATCAGTTGGCACGGGTCTCATACTTGTAGGATAATGGCTGTATCTAGAGTTCATATATTTGACGGTAACCTGCTCCCTGTGGGTCTTTTGTCCCTGCTAGCTGGTATCGAACCCAGAGTTTTAACACAAGACAGAGATAAAGAGAGAGAGAGAGAGAGAGAGAGAGAGAGAGGAAAATGAATATTTGCAGAGATTGGAACGCGCCAATCCCCAGGATCTCATAGTAAAATAGTAGCGTGCAACATGCAACACAGAAGTCACGCGGCATGGGCTACAGAGCTTGACCACATCACTACCATGGGAGCGAGCAATCACTCGTGGTCTCCCATGACTGAACACTATGACGCCGATTTCTGGAGTTTCCGTTTACTCTGCACGCTGTCAAAAGGCGGCACGAACGGCTTTCATGAGAACCAAACGGTCCAGACTTGACGAACTACCGGTTTCTGGAATGGTCACGCGAATAGGACGAAAGGCTTGACCAGCTTCTAAGAGTCTGACCTTCATATAGAACAGTCGCAGAAAAGCTTGGAAATTGTACAAAGGGTGGTGTTGCGGAACGTGAAGCGCCCTAGGCGCACAGGGGATTGGAGTCGTAAACGCGGTATGTAGCTTAATCGGTGCATACATACTTAGTAAGGGGTTTTTCATTAGCTCAGATGGAAAAAGCGTACATTTGGCGCATATTTACTGCAGTCTCTATGAAGTTGGGGCGGCGAGTCGAGGGATTGTGAAGCCTACGAGACTTCCCAGTCTCATTCGCTTCCAGTCAATATGTGCCCATCCAATATGGCCCCAATCAGACTATCACCATGCGATTGTGAAAGGTGTTATCGCATTGTTATGCAATTGGAAAACGGGATCCCGAGCTCGCCGAGTCCGGGCCTTTAACCATTGCAGCCGGTCTTGCCGATGTATCAGCGAGGTGACACTACATTTCGGCGAAAGCACGGCATTCGGAAACTCCCCGAAAATCGCATATTCAGTTGCTCCCAGCGATTTACTGCAGCCTTCAGGTCTGAACCGTCAGATTGATTACTTGCTGGCTTCGAGTGAGGGGGCACAGCAGAAAACACTTTGTTGGCGCATGTCTTGTTGCAGCTCCTCCAGGGATGACGCACCCAGCTTACAGGAGAGGATTGGCTTACATCGCAGCTGCTGGCTGTAGCTTGCTAAGTTTAGGTCGGAGCTGCCAATTGAGTTCGACCACGAGCAAGTAGACTTCGGCGTCGTGATTAAGCGTCTTGCTTAAATCGAATGGGCAGTTGCACAGGAGAGGGGTAACATTGCATGATGATGTCGCAATTGCCATTGTCTCGCATTACGTTGCAGCAAAAGTGTCGCTTCTACTCTGAGATAAGAAACTAAAGCAAGCGCAGATGAATTGAGATAGGCGGGGAACGGCGGCTACTTGCATCTACCACTTTGGTTAAAATACATAAGCATCATTCGCTCTTACTTCCTCGGCGACTGAAACTCTCCCTGACGCAAGCTCATTGACATTCGCACCCCTTACACGTTGAACCAAAGCACATCTAATGACCGCAGCTTCGTCATTTCGCCATGCCAGATATTAACACTGTTCACACCGTCAACCGTCCAGATGAGTGGAAGATCGAACAGGGCTTGTCCGGGGCGGCCCTGCCCGTGCTGGACATGACCGGGCCTGAAACCAAAGCCTTGGCCCCACAAACCTTTGGACCTTTGACAAAAGATGACAAGGCTATCAGGTCTGTTGGCAATCGCGATGCTCTGTTCAAAATGGAACGGAAGGGGTGGAAGGGGTAAGATATCCAGGTCACATCCGTGCACTTTCGCAGCCATCGCTGTGCTGACAACTGCCAGTTTCGTCGAGTGGGAGAACTATCCGGACAAGAAAGCCGCTGCCCATAAGATCCTTACCTCTCAGACCTTCCCGCCCAATCCTGAGTTCCAGCTGGGGCCGATCCCAGCTTCCAATCCGGTTCTCCCCGGTACCCACTGGAAGATGTGGCATCACGCCGTTGGCGGCGAGCTCACACAAATTCCCGAGGACTCTTGGGACACCGTGTTGCGGGAGAAGCACCCAGACATGCTGCACCTTCTGCAGTTCCCCTACAATGGCGAGCCCCCCAAGCGTCTCGTCACGGACAAGGTCATCACCCCCAACTCGCTGCACTTCGTCCGGAACCACGGCGGCATCCCCATCATCGACAAGGCAGACTACAGCTTCGCGCTGGACGGCTTGGTCCAGAACCCGCGCTCCTTCACGCTGGACGACCTGATGGACGAGTCCCAGTTCCCGCGCGTCGAGAAGACGGTGACGATGCAGTGCTCCGGCACCCGCCGCATCGAGCAGATCACCAAGTACGCCGGCCAGGGCGACGAGGTGCCCCAGGCGCCCTGGGCCGAGGGCGCCATCGGGACCGCGCATTACGTCGGCGTCAGCCTAAAGAAGGTGATTAAGGCCTGCGGTGGGCTGGCCGACGGCGCCAAACACCTCGAGTTCTACGGCGCCGATACCTACTTCAAGGACGACGAGGTCATGAACTACCTGGTGAGCGTGCCCTGGACCAAGGTGAAGGCTAACGAGGTCCTGCTGGCCTGGGAGATGAACGGGGAGACCCTGCCGCGGATCCACGGGTACCCCCTGCGCGTCGTGGTGCTGGGCTACATCGGCGCCCGCAGCGTGAAGTGGGTGTACCGCATCAAGGCCATCAAGGAGCCGTCGCGGGCTCCGGTGCAGAGTAAGGAGTACCTCTACTTCCCGCAGCAGGTCGGCAAGCACAACCTCAAGATGACGGACGGGATCCAGATCCAAGAGATGCCCGTCAGCTCCGCCATCATGTCGCCTTGGACCAAGCAGGTCGTCATCCACAACGGCAAGATCCGCTGCAAGGGCTGGGCCTACTCTGGCGGGGGTCGGTGGCCGGAGCGGGTCGAGCTGTCGACGGATGGGGGGTTCAACTGGTACACCATTCCCCTCGAGAACCTGTCCCAGAAACGCCGGTGGACGTGGCGCATCTGGGAGTTCGACCTGCCCTGCGACGTCGAGGGCTGGATCGAGATTGTGTGTCGCTGCTGGGATAACGCGCTCAATACGCAGCCGCCGGACGTGCGCACGGCGTGGAACTGGGGTCTGCACGTCACCAGCTCATGCCACCGGGTCTCGGTGTATAGCGTCAACAAGACGCGGCCGGCTACGAAGGCCCGCCTCGAGGAGTTTGAGAGGGCGGGCGTTCCGTTTGGACCCATCACGGTTCCGCTCCCTTTTCCTTCGCAGACTTGGGAGGAGTACGAGAAGTTCTGGAGTCAGCATGATCCGCGGGATGCCGAGGATTGAGCGGCATGGCGAAGAGGCTCTTCGGTGGGATGATCATGATTAAATTAACTGAGAAGCATAAAAGTTTTCGTTTTCTCTGGCTTGGGGGTATCAACTATGATCAAGTGACGCTTTCGGGTCAGTCAGCACTTGGCATGCGACTAGTAATATGGCTTCGCTAGAGTACCCCGGCTTTACCACTCGTAAACTGGGTAAGCCCTTTACGTGTTGCGCGACCGGCACTGGGGCTTTGTGGCTGCACAATAGCTTATTGCTAGCCAATCGCAGATGATGACTGTTTGGGCCAGACCATGTACCAGACGACTGACGTTGGTTTTGGCTTGCGGCACAGCTGCCGCTAAAACTCGGTGCTCGCTTATTGGCACCGACATCATGTCAGGGGGGGAAGAAACTAGGATTGTGGATACATGCATATCTCTCAATAGGACATGATTTTCAATTCACAATCAAAGGGCCATGGACTAAGAGAGGAACCAACCAAATGGAACCCAGCCAGAACGGCCACCCCTGTGCACTGTGACCGTAATGCCACGCTTTAGCTTGACTCCGGCTCTCGGGCGTTTGGGGTTAAAATGTCACCCGGCAACCGGCAGCCGGGTGTGGGTGATCCTTGTGGCTTGAACAAGAACCAAACCCCCAGCCAGCCCCATTGAAGCGCCAATAAGACGACTGTTGGCTGGCCATTGATGTTCGGCAGTTGGGCCCGACAGATGGCGCCTCCCTGGCCGTCACAGCAAACATATCCACTGTGCCGGTAATTGAGGTGCACCAGGGAGGGTAGGATCTGTTGGTTCCACCCCTCCCAAGAACCCCCTAAAACACATAGGCCAAGGAGAAGAGGGGAGCTCCTCCGGATCGAGTCAAGGGGTAAGGAAGGGATGGATGTACAGTAGCGCGACAGGTCTTCTTGTTGCAGGGGTAGCCAACTGCAGCTGGTTTCCTAGGTGCCTTTCAAGGTATTACATACCAGTCCTTTCGCACTCAAGTGCTACGCGGATCCATCTCCAATGTTTGCCGGCGTCCCGAGACAGAGAGAAGCCCCCTCCCGTCTCTTCCCTTCCGCAAACAAACTCACCTGCCGCCAGAAGCATTCCCCTTGCATCTCCAACACTATCACTGTTTTGTCTTATAAAGTAGCGCCAGAACATGGGTGGAGCGCCTTCGAAGCCCGGTGACCCTTCCCGCGGGCTCGAGGTCATCGGCGCGGGGTACTCGCGGACCGGCACGGTTTCGACACAGCTTGCGCTCGAGAAGATCCTCAATGGGCCTGTTCTGCATGGCGGTACACACATGATTACGAGGGAAGATGGTTCGACGCCTCGGTTTCTTCTTACTGTTCTCTTCCTTCCTCCTCGCGTCTTCTTGTCTACCTACCTATTATGTTTTCACAATGAAAGGGATGAACTGTACATGACCTTTTTTAAGCTTGTCTAACGATCTGACCCCCGTGGTAGACTTCAACCGGAAATGGGTGGCCGCCTACGAAGCCCGGCAGCGCGGCGACAGGGCCCTCTGCCTGAAGCTGCTGCGGGAGCTGACGCGCGGCTACGTCGGCATCACGGACCTGCCGGGCATCAGCTTCCTCGCGGAGCTGCGGGAGCTGTACCCGGACGCCAAGGTGGTCCTCGTCACGCGGGACCCGGCGCGCTGGTGGCGCAGCCTCGGCGTCCTCAACAAGAACGCCAACCTCTGGTACCTGGCCTACCTGACCGCGCCCGTGCCCGGCTGGCGCTGGATCCCGGGAATGATTCGGCAATACGCCGAATCGGGGCGGGAGCTGTTGGGGCTGCCGCCGGGGGTGAATGATCCGGGGGGGAGGGGGCAGGGTGAGTGGAATGATCTCATCTAGACTGCCTGACGTTGACTAACAACTTCGCGACAATCAAGACCTCATCATCAACCACAACCAGTCCGTCCGCGACCAGGTGCCCCGCGACAAGCTGCTCGAGATGGACCTGAAGGAAGGGTGGGAGCCCCTGAGCAAGTTCCTGGGCCGGCCGGTGCCGGACGGGCCCTTCCCCCGCGCCAACGACATGGAGGCGCTGCAGAATGTCGCCAAGGAGGTGTTTGCCAAGTGCTTGTTGGCTTGGCTGGCCATCTTTTCCGGGGCGGGCGTGGGGTTGTACACGGGGTTTCTGCTTTGGGGGCGGCTGTGAGGGAGCGGGCGAACGGTTTGCACAGCTTGGGTGTGAATATAGTAAGTTTCAATCGCTCCCTAGAAATACGCATGAAAGCAAGTCGAGATTCTTACGACTGACTACATGTTTATGTAGAGCACTAATAGCTTAGCTCGCTCGTCTGACGGATACTTATTTCGGCTTCTTTGATTGGTTGGAAACGGAACTCCGCTTCCGCTTTAAGGCGCGCCCTTCTGGTCAATTGGCTATGGATCGTATGCCCGTAGTCATACGAGATGCCAATCATATGGGAACAACATATATACCCATCATCATCTCTCCTCGACGCTTCCAAGTAACCAAAAGTCATCCCGTCAATTCTCATCACAAACTTATTTGGTCCTACTGGAAAGCCCACCTCACCACACATCGACCCGACCCGAGAAGAAAGAACCCATAAACAAAACCATGTCCACCCCCATCTCCATCCCAGGCACCTTCGCCTCCTTCACGGACCACTGGTCCCCGCGCCTCGTCGCCGCCGTCAACGACCAGCACGTCAAGATCGCCAAGATCGACGGGCCCTTCATCTGGCACGCGCACCCGGACTCGGACGAGCTGTTCTACCTGCTCGCGGGCGAGCTCACTCTCGAGCTCGAGCTCGAAACTATCGGTGAGGAGGGAGAGAAGGAGAAAAGGGTCGAGAAGGTGGTGATGCGGGTAGGCGACATGTTCGTGGTGCCCAAAGGGTGAGGCACCGGCCCGTCGCCAAGGAGGCGCATATCATGATGGTGGAGAGGAGCGGGACGGTTAATACAGGGGATATGGCGGATAGGTCGGAGAGGACGCGGGTGCCTACGGATGCGAGGGTGTGAGGGTGTGAGGGTGTGAGGGTGTGAGGGTGTGAGGGTGTGAGGTAATCAATTGATTTTAGCATGGAGTAGTAGCGTTAGCATTAGCTACTTAGACAAAGCACACATTGACCATTCTTCTTACTTCGGTCCTAGATCAAATACACAGAGCTCCGGCGGATGTTTTCTCAGATCCCTGACCCTCTTGAAGCGACCGCCAACACCACCGAGCGGCGGATGCTCGAAGGCTTCGGGCCTGAACAACCAGAAGCCCACGGCGTCCTGAAGACGACCCCAAATCCTCCCATTCTTCCTGGCTGCTCAGGTATTCGCCCCAGGGCGGGAACTGCCACCGGTATAGTTTGCGCAGCTTTTCCCAGCTCTCCCTCTCATTCTCCAGGTGCCTCTGTGCCGTCTCCCGATCTGAGATGAAGAAACGTTCATATCCGGAGGGTAATATCGTCCCACCCCTATCCGCAAGCAGGACTCGGACATCTAGTTGGTCGTTCTCGGGGCGTCGAATGCGCAGCGCAGCTTCCAGCTCGCGCCATAGCCGCACCTCGCGCCCCAGGTCCTCGAAGCTCGCGACTTGCCCAGATCCACCTCAATGGGCCGCGGGTCTGTCCCGGGGATTCGCTCAAACGGCTGCACCGCCGAGAAGATGGGTACCGATCGGTTGTGGTGGCACTTGGCCGCGCGCCACGTCAAGCTACACATGACGCGCACATCGGCCGCCTCGAGGTTGACAATCCACACGCTCTGTAGCCGGGCGACAGCCCTGGCCAGGCCCCGGCGCGCGGCTTCTTCCAGGTGGTCGTCCTTGATGTCGCGGTATCGTGTGGCGGTATCAGGATTAAAGATGCCATGGCGAGACACCAGCCCTCTGCCAACCGCGAGGTGGAGGACCCCACGGCTTCGGGAGTCCCAGTCGTCCGCGAGCCTGGGCAGAAAGTCGGCGAGATCGTGCCACGTCTCGCTGGCTTGGGCGATGTGCAGGACGTCATAGTCCGGGTTCAAGTAGATAGGGACTTCGCCAAGGTTGGCGCAAGGGATGCGGAGGGTGTAGAACGCAAGCGCCACGCGACGGGCCTCCTGGTTTACCCGTAACAACTTGCTGTGGCGGTACCGCCGCTGCGTCTTGATCTCGTAGGGGCGCTTGGAGCCAGTTGTCGAGTTACGGGTGAGTTCGGCAGAGATGAGCCGCTGTCGCTGTAGGGAGAGTGACCAGACGAGCGTCCGTAGCTCAATAGGGAGTTTGGAGAAGGGGTGAAATGTCGCGTTTGCCGGCGCCGGGGTGCTGTATGGTGACTCGAACAACGGGGGTTTCGGGGTGGGGGGTGTCATCGCTAACAGTGACCTTCTGAAGATCTGTCCAGAGCAAGAACATCTCAGTGCGTAAGAAGCGAAAACTCTGAGCACCCGAACTGAAGGAATATGATATTGTGCAAGCAAGCAATTGCGTGATAAAATAGGCAACAGCGTCCATCATGGGATGACGTCAGATGTGCAGGTCCGCAGGGAGGACAGGGGTAACGCCAAATGGCCGAATGCAAGGGGACCGTTGAACTGAATTGCAGATACAACGATGCATCTTCTCGTTTGCGTTCGCCAATTTCTTTTGTCCGCCTGTTGATGTTTGCTTCGATGTTCGGCTTTGCAACCTGCTGGCGATGCAATGGTGTACATGGCAAAGTTAAGCCTCGGGCGAGGCGAATCTCGGGTTCGACAGCAGCTTCATATAATCGACCAAAGTCGTACATACATGCACACAGCCTGTAGGAGCTCGTAGGGACGAACCGTGCTAGCGAAAGAAAGCGTAGCCCCGATGAGGTGCTGGCAGTGGTATGCACATCTTTTATAGCAACCCTCCTCAGACGCGACGAGCCTCCCTCAACGCCTCAATCTCCTTCTTGTAGTATGCAATGTCGTCGCCGCGGCAAAGGAGCTCGGCGTCCAGGTCCCGGCGCTCCCTGCGGAGCTCGGCCAGCTCGCGCTCGAGCTGCTGGTTCCTGTCGCAATGCAGCATGATAAGCGCAAAGCAACCCTTGTCGATGTGAACACTCCCAAGCACAGGTGATTCGAGACTCAGTACAGGTCTTGACGCGTCAGAGAAGGGCATTTGCGCGGGTTCGGTGGCGGCGATTGGCGACGGAAGGACATGGCATGTTCTTCGGGCCGTTTCGGTGGGACGTAGGATGGATTTGAAGTGTTCGAGGCTGGTGTCGACTGGTTCTGGTCGCTCAGCCAGGTCGAGTGACGGATCCCAGTCATACACAGAGAGCCAGGCCAACGAGGAGTCGGATTCACTATCGTCCGTAGCCGCGCCCCTGGAGGTGTTGTTCCTTCCGTCTGAAGCATGTTCGTCATTTGAGTACGTCTCTTGTCTGGGGTCTTCTGAGTCTTCCGGAGGGCTCGACGTATCGCTCATGTCTGAGTGGCTCATAGGAGCTGTGGCATGAGGTGTCTGCTGTTATCGATTGGTGGCTAGGTTACAGCAACGCTCCTCGAACTGATTAGCTCTCAGAACATAGGGAATGGATGTTAAGGCGCTCTCTATGATTGACTAAAGGCCAGGTTTGTCATGAGATGCGCAGTAGAAGACGATGTAGACTTGCAGAGGGGACGCGGATCATGAGAACCATGACATGCTTCGGCTAGCTAGATGTACTTGTAGCTTCTAGATGACACGAATCCCGACAATATCAGGCTCGTCAGAAAGACTGATCATGGTGGTTGCAGCCACAAAGGATCGAACGTGCCAGCAGAGTGGTGTCTGTTGCCCGTTTCAACTTGCATAGCAACAATGCCTTGAATCCCTGGCGGTGACTGCATCCCAGAGTAGCTAGGTACCTCAAAGAAATGGGAGAGGGCTTTGTCGATCTACGACAAAGAAGCTTAGTAAAAGGACCTACCATCCGTGACGGATTGAGGTTCTGGTGGGCTCAATCAATGACTCCATGGACTTACGTGGCGGCCCATCCTGCATCTACGTTGCCCAAACCCGAGACTGGGCGTCAGTCATTGATGGGCCTGCCGCAACGAATGAGTAGTGGATGGGACCGAACCGAGCAATTTCACACCACGGTCAACACAAGTGTGACGATATAAGCTCCATTGTTCATGGTTAGAAGTAGCCAGTGGCTGCCTGCCTTCCTACGTGGGGATATCTGATGTAATTTAGATCTATGTGCCAGTTTGAGCAAATGTGCTTCCTCTTGTTGGAAGTGCTATTTCAGCCAATGTTGCAATCAAATATTAAACCAAGGTCGTCCAGAAAACCTGGTCCATAGTGAAGATTGCTAAGGTTCTGGTTCTGCTAGCAGATCACCTGGACAATGAATTTCCTGGTTCATTGTTTGACCACGACAAATATATCACCTCGACATGGTATTGTGCTTCTCATGTCTTGACTGAAGCAATGATGTGGAGCTTGTCGTCTAATATGGGACTTGCGCTTTCAGAAAATGCATCGCCTTTGGAAAAACTTAGAGCTGCCAATTTTGCAGTCAAGTGTCAAAAGAGATAGCGTTCACAGTGGCTTACTTTATAAGGTCGTGTCAAGAAATTCATGCGTGGGTTACGATTCTCAATTGATGTGTTGATCCAGGCTATCTGACCTTTATGTGCATCTCAAACTCAAGAGTATGAAGTATGAAATCCTCAAATGCCAAACCAATCTTCATCTCAATGTACCATGTGTGTCAAGGGAAAAATGGGGGGTTGCCAATACGCCCGGGCGTATTATGCAGTCCACAAGAAGCTTCCATATGCAACCCTCCCGGAGAATCAAATCTCGTCATTACCAGGCTCATCCTTCACCTCCTCGGCCTTGACAGTCTTGGCCTTCTTAGAAGGCGTCTCGACGGCCTCGGGCTCGTCCTCGTCGTCATCCTTGTCGACGGTGGCAGCCGACATAGTCTTGCCGCGCTTGCGCTTGGTGCTGGTGTTGGCGGATGCGGCCTTCTTGGCGGGGGTCTTGGACTTAGGAGTGGCGACGGTGACGTTGTCCTCGGCATTGCCGTCCTCGGCGCCGTCCTTGTTCTTGGCACAGGCGTTGGCGTGGGCAATGAGCTTCTTCTTGACAGTGCCCCAGCAGGCGCGGGCAGATGGGACGGTGCCAAAGCCGGCGGCATCAGCGAACTTAGCCATGTTGATCTAGTAGAAACAAGGAAAAGTGGTTAGGCAAAATGCAGAGTGAAAACATGCGGTTGATCCCGGCTGCAAGACATGATGCTTCATGTAGATGCCATGAGAGGGTTGTGAGGGTGATTGCTTACCTTAGGCTCCGTCTCGAAGCAGCCCCAGACCAGGCTGGCGAGCTCAAGCTCACGGGCAGTGAGGCCACCTGACATCTTGCTCTGTGCAGGTGCCATAATGACGAGTGATTGGGTGAAGTGTGTGGTCAATGGTCAGGTGATGGTGGTAGATGAGATGAAAGATGTCAAGGAAGGAATGGTGCTGGTCCTTCTATGTAGAGAGTGTCGTATTGGTAGATGGGAGAGAGTTGGTGGATTTTGGGTTGACAATGACCTGGGTGGGTGGAAAGGTGGAGGGGAGGTGTAGTGAAGGAAGAGAAAACTGAAAGGTTGACTCGACAGGAAGGTAGGCCTAGATATCTCAGTGTGGCATATGGGGGACCCGCTCTTTTGATCAAAAATACCAACGTGGGGTGCGAAATAGTGAAGGAAAAGAGAAGTGAAAGGTTGGCTCGACAGGAAGGTAGGCCTAGATATCCTAGTGAGGCATCCGAGGGACCCGCTCTTTCTGATCAAAAATTCCAACGTGGGATGCGAGACCCGTCGACGACATGCCTGTGTCTATTCAGATTGGGGCATTTTAGGGCCACAGAAGGTAGAGCCCCCGTGAGCGGTGCGAGAGTGGAAGTTCTTAGCATCTATCGTTCACTGCGCGCCTTCCAGTTCAGTGCAGTATTAGACTTGGCTCGGCAGCGAAAAAGGGGTCGGCGACCATCACACAGAACAGGCCTCTGGTTTCTTATCTTGGCCAAATTAGCTACTTGGTACCAAAGGCATCCGATTTGATACCGCCCAAATGGATGCCTTGCAGCTACAGTAACAGAGTAACAGCGCAAAGATCGCAGTTAACATTCTCTAAATCGATATATCTATATACGCATATATCGCGTGGCTGACCAACACGTCTGCTCTTGTTCATGTTCCAGCTCCAGCTCCTTCTACGCTGGCCTTCTCCTACTCCATCATCACACCATTCGGGATCGCTAAGTAAACCATCAAATACGTACTGATTTCCATGGGGCCATTGTAAGTATTATCCTTCGCTATAAGTAAAATCGCAGACTAGACGGGACCTCGTTGCCAGGACCAAGTGGCCAAAGCAAAAGCGCTCCTCAAGCCTGGCCGCGTGCTCAGTAGATTGGAAAACTGCCCATGTCACCGAGTTCGCATCCAGTACTTACTTACCTATCAAGTCGGTTTCTCGTTGACTAGGCAGGGCAACTCATACTCAAGCTTGGGCTTCTTCGTCCGTGTCGCAAGGGCGTTGGCAGTGCCGACTCGTTGACACCAAGGTCTATGATATAAACAATCCGCGTGGCAAATAAAAGCCCTAGCTGATGGCTACGATTACGCTATGATTGGATTTTGAAAGAAGTCACGGTAGAAAGAGAGAGCTGGGCGTGGTGTTCATATAAACAAATACCTTTTCCTGATATACCAGTCGAGATGCTACGGGAAAGCAGCCCCAAAGCAGCATCAGCTGCTACAGCCCAACAAGGATATTCCTTCTCATTGAAGTGGCGCATATCTGGGATCCAAGTCTATCATCGACGTCTTCGCCTTCGCCGGCACGCTGACTTGTGCAGATATTGAAATCCCTCAAACTACTAAAGTATCGCCAGTGACTGTCAGACCAGGCCCAGTCCACCAGGTTTGGCCAATGGGCCGTCTGCGAATGATGCGTGGTACTGTTAACAGATCACATTGATGTGGCTCTTCTTCCTCTTCCAGAATCTGAGCTGATTAGCGTATTGTCAAATTGATTTAATTTCGTTGTATATTGGGTATCATTATGTATACGTTCCCTCTTTGTCCTGCTCTGTCATGCAAACATTAAACGGCCTCCTCCCCGCCTGCCAATGACCCGTCGCCTCATCCAACGTAACTGCGGCATATAGGAGTAAGAATGAGCCGGGTGCCTTCTTTCGCATCTATCGTTATGAGTAGTATTTCCAACTTCCAAGGGTTATGTATAGGCATTCAAGAATCAGTCACACCAAGTTAGACAGACAACACACAGTCACACGCGCGCGCCTAGCTCGCCGTCCGCAAGCCGTCCACAAACGCCTGGTGCTCCATAGCCAGCTTGACCGGCTCGTTGGTCTCAAACATGTAATCGAACGGCATGTCGTCCGTCAGCTTGCCGGCGACCTGGTCCCCGACGCCGTGCGAGCTCTTGCCGCCGACGTGCTGGATGAGCACGGGCGTGACGGCGAAGCGGAGCGAGTCGCGCGCGTTGGCCCAGTCCTCGAGGAAACGTGTCGACGGCCGCGTGGTCGTCGGTCGTGTTGGCGTACATGGGCAGCAGGTGGTCGACGACCTGCTGCTGCGGGAACACGAGGCCCTGCCCGCAGCAGCCGTACTTCTGCATCAGGCTCACGCCGGGGCGCTTCGGCAGCATGCACGACCGCCCCGACGCGAAGAAGAGGCCGATCAGCATCGGCGTGCACACGCCCGCGACGAGCAGGATGAACAGGATCGGCACCGCCCGTCGTACGGCTTGGAAGCGCCAGCGGATAAAGGACAGGACGGCCAGCTCGGCCACGACGAATAGTATGCTGCCTCCAAAGTAGGAGAGCCACTCTTCGCTGTTCCAGCCTAGCAGTCTGCCGTCGTAGAAGATGCGCAGATATAAAACTGTTGATTCAATGTCAGTGAACCACTCTTGCCATGTTACCAATGCGTTAAGTGGGTAACTCACAGCCATCCCGCCCCAATTCCTCCGTCTTCTGCGCGGCGTTCTTCACGGCGGCCAAGGTGCGGTGGTACCAGCCGTCCACGGCAATCACGTCGTCCTCTAGCGTCATGGTGTACCGCGGGTTGACCTTGGCGCACTCGCTGAGGAGGACGGAGAAGTCGATCTTCTGCTTGCGGGCGTGGGCGGGGTAGTCGTTGGCGATCTCGAGCCGGCGGATGAGCGCGAGTGTCTCGTTGTCCTGGGCGTACGTCGGCAGCGCGTCGGCCATGTTGCGCAGCCAGGGTTTGTTGTAGTCCTCGTGCACCGACTGGTTGCTGTGCGCCAGGAAGACGACGACGTAGACGCGCCGCCGCTCCGCCGCGTCGAGGCCCTCGAGCACCGAGCCCAGCGTCTCCTTCAGGTACGAGAAGCCGTGGCGGTCCACGGACCCGATGCCGATGCAGACGTCGGGCTGCAGCGGCTCCTGCTGTCCTATACCTCCGTCATCGCCGGCGTGCTTATCATTATCGTTGTCGTTCTTCTTGTCGTCGTTGCTCGTGTCGGGCGCCCATTTCAACGGCGCATGCAGGGCGGCCTGCTCAGCAAACTTGCGGCCTTGGGTCTGTCGGAATGCCGAGTATGACAGCACGCGGGCGCGCTCTGGCCGGAAGAAGGCGGAGGAGGGATCGCGGAAGCACTGCTCGCGCAGGTAGACGAGCAGCAGGACGTAGATGAGCAGAAAGCCCAGGAAGAACGAGAGGATGCCGCGGTTCTGGACGGGGTTCTTGGACAGCAATTGAAGCCGCGAAAGCAGCATCTCTGCTGTGCTTGCTTGCCTGCTTGCTATCCCGTCCCAAGTTGAGTCGAAATTCGAGTCGGCGGGAGGTGGCAGCGCCGCCAAACGAGCCGATCCCTTCTTACAGCAGCGAGGATCCCTGGAAAGAAAAAGTTGGGTCGTGTCGTGTCTCTTTCGTCGGTTCGGTGGGGTCGGTCGGGTATTAGGTGATGGCAAAATACAAATAGCTGTATCTTGGTATTAGGATCGGAAGCTCCTCGTAACTTTCAGTCGAATGGTAAAGCATGTCCAGGAAAAGAAAAAGCGAGAATTCCAAGCCGTACCAGGCGATGGTCTAAGAAGGCAAACTATCGAATCGCGAGGTGTGATTAAGGTAGGTAAATCCGATGAAGGCCCATCGCCAAGCGGATACTTCAAGAAATGCCATGGGCCATTATGGACTCACTCTCAGCCCGCGTGCCCGCTCCTGTGGCCTGCCAAGGGCAATGCCAAGCGCCAGAACAAGGGGAAGCAGAATCCTCTTTTTAGAGAGATTTCCCGGCCAGAACCAGCGCCCCACCGACAGCAATGCCTAGAAGCTGAAAGGAGGGGCCCTAAGAGCCTGCGCCGCCAATGACGGCCCTCCCAAGGTGCCGGGATTCCGCGCTGCATGTTCTTGGCCCCCGAGGTCTCATTAAACAGATTCAAACTCACAGGCACTGACCTGACTGTTGTCCTCTGCTCTCCTCTGCTCTTCTACATACATACCACATACAGTAGGCAGATAGGTAACCGAGATGATGATCTTTTGGGAATTGAAACCCGCTGAGGGACTGATTGAGGGACTCGCATCGGATTATCTTCAGGAGGAGATGGGATGGAGATCAAACTAATGCAAAGCCCCTACTTGTGTGGACTTGCACAAGATGGACCACTGTCAGCTCCACTCGGGACGATTGCCGGCCGATGAAAAGACCATCAACGCCAGTTAGGGAGGCGCTATCTTATCTTTCCCATCCACTGGAAGACAGAAGGTTTTGGCTCCCCGAGTCTGGTCTCGACTGTCAAACATGGGCAACTGTTGCCGCCTCCCCGTCCTGTGTCGAACCCAAACTTTGTTTGGTTTTCCAATAAAAACAGCCGCTACACCGGACGGACTGGAGACAAATCTGGTGTACCTGCATAAGTTGAACTTGTGCGACTAATAAGTGGTGCCTCGACAATCGGTCAGCTCCTTTGCGACGCGGGGTTCTGAGGTCAAGCAGTATGTGGTCAGGTCGAAATTTCATGTAACAAAAGATATCCGTATGTCGCAACATCGCAAGATCTATGTATGGCAATGTGGCAGGCCAGCGGGCGTTGCGATGTGCCGCCGCCCAACCCAAAAGACAACTCTGTGTCTGTGTCGCACGTCACCACCCGCTGTCCCTGAATCGCACGCTAAAGTAACAACTGTGACACCCAATTGACCCCAAGTCTCAGCCACCACTTTGTCGGCCGCTGAGGTCAAGCTGCGATCATGTCTCTCAATTGAAACCTCGAGAGAACCAAGGAATACGACTCTCTAGTCGGGACCAAATCGAAAGCGTACGAGACTTGGTGCGATTTGGCGGCGTACAAGCAAAACTCATGATTCACCATTGCTCTTGCAAACGACTTAACCACTTCTCTCCCCGGTTTCACCATCCTGCTAGTTATCAATCGCCCACTGCGCCGCCCCGCGAGCATGTAACGCCACCGTATCGAACAGGGGAACCTCGACATCCTCGGGCTTGAGCACGAACTGCAGCTCCGTGCAGCCCAAGATGATGCCCTGCGCGCCCCGGCCCACGAGGTCTTTGACCGTCTCGAGGTAGAGCTTCCTGCACGCGTCCGAGACGATGTTCAACGGCAGCTCCTGGAAGATGAACTCGTCCATCCGGCCGCGGACCTCCTCGGCCGGCAGCAAGACCTCGAGCCCGAACTTGTCCTCGAGCCGCCCGCGGATGAAGTCGCCCTCCATCGTGACCCGCGTGCCCAGTAGCGCAATCCTGCCGAGCCCCGCGGCCCGTATCGCCTCCGCCGAGAAGTCGATGATGTGCAGCAGCGGCAGGCCCGAGGCGCGCTCGATGTCGTCGGCCCACATGTGGTTCGTGTTGACGCAGAGCACGTCGGCGTCGGCGCCGGCCGTCTTGAGCCCCGCCGCCGCGTCGCACAGCTGCTGGCGCACGGCGTCCTTGTTGCCCGCGTGCCAGGGCGTGATGATGTCCGAGTAGTTGAACGAGTGCAGCAGGATCTTGGCCGAGTTCTTGCCGCCCAGCTGCTTCTGCACGTGCTCGTTGATCGTCAGGTAGTACGTCGCGGTCGCGTGGTAGGTCATCCCACCCAGCAGCCCGAGGGTGCGCATCTTGACGAATGTCTTGGGTATGTAGTTTTAGATAAGTGAAGTAAGATATATATGACTAGCGTTTTGAATGGGCTATGGTGGGATGTTATTTGATGATTCCTAGAGGAAGTACGTCGCAGGGTAATGATGCACAGCGCCAGCAGATCTCACGATGCTTCAATGGCTCTTATACCTAAGAAATGTTCCTCCGCATCTTGAACCGGAGAAACCCCCCTTGAACGGTCGCGCGCCCTTCAATTGACGAGCACCGCGGGTCCTTTTCGTATCGCGGCTGGTTTATCTACCCCTTGCTAGAGTACTTACTTATCGTGGCAGCGGACCGGTCCAGACTCCCCACACACTAACGAGCGGCGCAGTCGATCAACTCACCTCCATCTTTAATTGGGCTTATTAGTCATTTGCTTCTGTCTAACCTGATCGCAATCGGGAAGCTGAATGTTGCCCGTTGCTGAGCTGCGCTCCGCATGTATATATATCATGGCACCGATTACCTAGATAACCAACCCGCTGGAAATCAAGAGCCCGCGAAACCACACATCGAAGAACATCCAATTAGCTGAGAACCGTATGCTCCATTGTCAAGTGTGACCAAGTGCCAGAGAATAGTGACCACCTCAATTCGGCAAATGCTCCTTATCAAACCGTCCTTAGCTATCAGCATAGTTCGAAGTAAATTGTTGTAGCCTCACTTTGGCGCACTATTGAGGAGTCGGTTCTCTCTGCCTCATGATGGAACTTTTAGCGCCCGGCTCAGTGCGATGTGCTTACAGAGAAGAAAATAAGACTGTGACTTTGGTTTTAAAAAAAACAAGGAATGTAAATAATCGTCCGTTTCAGATATAAAATCTATGCAGATGATCAAAATATGGAATTGCACCCACAGCATCAAGCATGCGGTCTGTTCTTCTGGGCTTTTCTGTGTCACAGACACTTCTCGCTAGTAAGCTAAAATCACAGGTGGCACGCACACGGAGTACTCACGCAGAGGAAGTGGCCAATTACCTGCCGACAGGTAAAATAATGCAGACAGTCATAATTGTATGAAAATTTGAACTTTTTATTCGTAGTCCAGTCATTTCCATATTTGAAACCCATACGCTGATCAACCGCACGCTGGGCAACCGCGGTGGTGTTGCGGCGGATTGGGTGCTGATTGGCTGGCGCGCCTGCCGGATGGATCAAAAGCTCCGCGACAGGGCATCGTTGATATCATTGCCCCACCAAATCGAGTGAGCAATCGTCGGGAATGTCAACGACATCGACATGTAAATCGCACGGGTCGCTGTTGCCTGTAGATTTGGTTGGTTATGCTGGAGCTTTCCCTTCGAATTAAGGCTTCGCTATTGCGGCTATTGCAGCCTTATGATGTAATTACCCGTGCCAACCGTCGCTCGCCGCCTTATTGCAACAGCAATCTGATGTCATTCAGTAGGACCTAAAGGAGGAAACAGCAAACAACTCTGGCATTTAAGGACCGCCAGTCAACCAGTATCATTGCTTTCTCATTCGAATTCAATCCAGATCACTTTCATCATCCAATATCACCTCTGCTCATTTGACGTCATCATCCAATACCACCTCTGCTCATTTGACGTCCACCCAAGCCAACAAAGCACAAGCAACACCCAACTCAAGCCAACCTCAACCAAACTCATCAAAACAACCACAAACACCACCACAACTCTACTACCAATTAACATGTCTGCCAACCGCAACACCGAGTCCGTGGCCGCCAAGCACGAGGAGTTCAGCTCCCGCGTGCCCCCCTCCGAGCCCCTGACCACCAAAGGCCACAAGCCCGGCGTCCTCGTCGGCAACGACGCCAAGCCCGAGTTCCACGCCGAGCAGCTGCCCGCCGGCACCGCGCCCCGCGAGGCCACCTACCAACCCCGCCCCGCCGAGGGCGAGAGCGCCGCCACGGGCACCGTTGACGCCGCCTCGACGCTGACGGGCGCCACATCCCAGGACGTCTACCAGGGCTACGGCAAGCCCATGCAGGGCCAGGAGAACGTCGAGCTGCGCCACGACGGCGGCCACACCAGCAAGCACGTCGGTTCCGGTCTGGCGGGCGTCGGCGCTCCGAATGCGGGCCACGACACCGTGCGCGCGCAAGGTGCTGACCTGCCTGAGGGCGTCACCAAGGGCTCGCGCGGCAAGGGTACTGGTGCCCATCCCGGCGCTGAGGAGAGATTGCCCGAGTCAGCTGAGACTGTCGGCTCGGAGAGACGCTAAGATATGATGCGGATATGATTTGATAGAGGAGGAGGTTATGAGATCGCAGAGCGTGGGGGAAACGGGAGACCGCCTACTTGTACCATACTAGCACTTGGCACTGGGATGAGTTTCATCTTGGTCAAGACATAATGAAGCCACGAATCATTGAACCTTAGCCGAAAATCCTTGATACCTGTAATCGGTGTTGCAACTTTAGTATGACTTGCTTGAGATCATGTAACCCGCTAGCATGTCCAGTGAACCGCAAAGAGCAAAAACGATTAACCAATATGGTGTATCTATGGATTTTTTTAACTATTCGAAGGAGCAATGATGCAAATGTAGCTTACCTGACCTCGAAATACTTGGTTGATGCTTCAAATATCCATTTCAATCCCATCAGCTTGTCTCGAGGGGCGTAATCGTTGCATGTCAAAACGCACCCATCACTTTCACGCCATTGCAACTTTTGCCCCCTATCTCCAATTTGTCCTGGGTTTCCTCAAAGACCACATGATTGCTGATTTTATCCATTATCACATGTAATCTCTAAGTCCCCTTGCACTCCAGACCAACGTGAGTTCTTAGGATAGCAAAACTGGACGTGTATTTCACAATCGATTAGGACAAGGGAGTCATGATCGACTGCTTGCTACAGCATCGTGAGTGAGACTAAGGCCATAGTAATCGAGGTAGCCGGGTGTAGGAAAGGCCACTGAAGACTGTATAACTGTGAAGAAGCCACCATATCCTCAATGAGCATCCCTGCCTTTGCAACCAGGGCGCCAGTGTCGCAGTCCAGGGCAACATCTGCGAACTGGTCCTCCAGAGCCAGGTAGACCAACAAAGGCAAGCAAGGAACACTTAAACTGTGGCAGTACAACAACGAGTGATCATCTATAGGAAGTCATGGGTAGCGACTGTCTAGTCAAGGGGTTATGCTTTATCTACAGCCCAAGTGCCGAAGATAAAAACGTAAACCTGTCTCATATCTGGGGCTCATTGGTGTAACCCAATGCATCACTGAGTGTAGTTCGCTCAACTGTCGCCATTGACGTGAATGCTCTTCTTCGTTTCCGTGAAACTACATTGGATGTAATTCAACGAGGCATAAAAGGGAATGATTCTCTCAGGAGTTGGAAGTGTTCCTCAACAAAGGTGCATCCAACAACTCAAAGACAGCACGACCTCTAGTAGAAAGTAGGGAAGCAATATAACATTCAGTTCTCAACCATAATCACGATGAAAGGCCAGGAAGGTATCATAAAACTACAGTGTATTCGTACAGAGTATATCTATCATCAAGTTGCTCCAGAAACAGCGAAGGAGCAGCTCCAAAACCAGCCGCCAACAGAATATGAGCTGTTTTCCAGCAACGAAAGAAAAAAACAACGCCAAAAAGAAATCCACCCTAGAACTCCAAACAAACAAGGATCGTTCTCTCGTGTCGTCGTGAACATGTAATCAAGTCTCTCGCAATGGGAGAGCAAAATAGTCGTACAGGGATGAAGACACTTCATCATCCTCCTCATCTTCCTTCCCCTCCTCAACGTGTGGTGCGATGATGGGATGCGAGCCAACCAACCGACTAACCATTGGTGCCGTAGTGCTTGGCCATGAGACCTTCGGCGGCCTCAACCATCCTCTCCTGGCTGTCCCGCTCCCGACGTTGACGCCGCTCGGCCGCCTCTTGCTCCACAAAAAGACGATCCTCCTCGTCCTCGGCCTCTTCGTGCCGACGACGGGGGCTGGTCTCGGCCTCCTGCTTCACACGCTCGGCGTGGTTCTCGCCATACTAGAGAAGGAGTCCTCGCGGAACTCCTTTTGATCCTCTTCCTCGAGGTCCTCCACTCTCCGCAGCGCCCGAGTCAGCTCGCCCTCCACGGCCAGTCGCTCCTCGTCGAGCTCTTGGTTGCGAAAGACCTGGCGACCGTTCTCCAGCGTCGTGTCGTCGACGGCCTTCTGCAGCGTGCGCTTTGAACGTCGGAGGAGGACCACTTCCTCTTTCCACTCCTCGCTCTGGGCCAGGCACTGCTGCTTCTCGTCCAGCTGGTTCGTGTCCAAGAGCTCCTGGTTCATCTCCCCGTAGCGGTCGCACTGGCGCCGCGTGGCTTCGATCTCTTCGTTGCGTTGGGCCACGAGCTGGTTGGCGGTGCGGAGCTCCCCGTTGAACCAGGCGGCAGGCGATTGGCAGCGTCGCGCTCCTCCTCTCTCTGGGTCGCCAGCGCTTGGGCGGCGCGGGTCTCGTCTTGCTGCTGATTCAAAAGTCCTTGGATGGCGCGGGCCCGGTCGCGCGACACGTCTCTCTCACGGCGAAGGGCCGTCTTCTCCTCCGCCAGGTAGTCCCGCTCCGCCTTGACACGGTTGTAGCCTTGGATCAACTGGACATTGGCCTTCTCATACCCCGACACTTTACCCTCCAATACCATGATATCCTCTCGAGCCTTGCGACGCTCGTCCTCCAGGGCCTCCTCTGCAGCTCGCTCGTTCTCCGCGGCCTGGAGTTGGGCTTCGGTGTACGGCCGATTGTACCAGCCGGCCTCCGAGACCAGGACCGGAGCGCCAGGGACCTGAGAACCTCTATCGTCATCGAGGATATCCATGGGAGCGTGGCCATCGCTGCCGGCGTGGTCATCGCTGCCGTCCTGGTCATCGCTGCCGGCGTGATCGTCGTTGCCGGCCGGTCGTCGCTGCCGGCCTGGTCGTCGTTGCCGGCCTGGTCGTCGTTGCCGGCCTGGTCGTCGTTGCCGGCCCGGTCGTCGATGTCGGCCTGGTCGTCGATGTCGGCCTGGTCATCACTGCCGTCCTGGTCACCACTGCTGGCCTGGTCGCCGCTGCCGTTGTCGGCCATGTCGGGAGGGGGACCCGAAGTAGCATCCCCCTGTGCCTTGCTAGAATGCAGCAGCCTCGGCCTTCTTCTTGGCTTCCATCTTCTTGATGAAGTTCGTGAAACTGCAGGCAGCGGGGTTGGCTCTCGGGCGGTCCTCGAACCGAATAAGAGGCTCCATAGCTCTCATGGGCAGCATCTCTTGGCTCAGATCTACAGGCGAAGTGTCAGCGTTCAAGCAGTCTTCGTACTTGTGAGGTGGATTGAGGGACGTGACTAACCGATATCCTTCAGAACACCGAACTGCTGGTTGGCACCACTTCGGGCGGGATCGTCCAGAGGGGGGATGCGTTGGAACAAAAGGCTGTGGAAGTGCTTGCGGATGAGCTCCTTCGTGTCGGCGTGATAGCGGTTCTTTGCTTCCACCTGCGAAAGCTTCGGGTAGATGACCTGGGGATCCTTCGTGCCGATTGTGTAGCGCCAGCGGATCTCCTCGTCGACGAGGGCGTGGATGAAACTGCGCTTGTAGTACTCGTTCTTTTCGCGGTTCTCGCGATTGAATGCCAGACGGGTGCTGCAATTGTGGTCAATAATGCGAGCCACCGCTTCGGTTCCAGCGGGCGAGCCGAAGCCCAGAACCTCAGCAACATCATCAGCAGCACGATAGGTGAGAAGGCGGTGCTGCTGCGTTCTGTGAAGGGCCTGGAAAATTACGACGAGGTTGACTTGAAACAACGTAAACCTCGTGTTGTTCAAGTCGCGGGGGTACATGATTTGGTGCTCCAATTTGGTGAGCTTGAGGGTGTCACCAGTGAAGCCGAAGGGCATCTTATTCGCTTTTGTGGCTCCAGACATCGTTACAGGATTGGAGCGAGCTGAAGTGTGTTCTGTCAAGATGAAACAAGATGAGTGGGAAAAGGATATGTGTTTGTGGAGGGAAGAGGTGAGAGCCCTTGAGCTGAGGTGGTGGAGGGGGGGGGGGGGGGGGGGGGGGGGGGGGGATGAATGATTGAAGCTCGATTTTTCCTCCTTCTGTTAACACAGTTAGGAAGGAATCCAAAGTTATCAATCAAGTTACTTGGTTACTGATGTACTGTGGTGCTTTGAGATGATGGGTCGGGAAGTGGGAGATCACACCAAAGAGAAATGGTGTGGAGAAAGTTGAGCTTCTCAAGTCGAGTAATTTCCCTTGGCTCGTTGCAGTGTGGGGGAAAAACGAAATCAACCAAGTCCAAGTCGGTGGAATGTTTTCGTGATTGACTGTTGTGGTAGCAGTTCGGGCTGGTGTGCTATAGTAGTGAACACAAGTTAACTTTTGTGGAGCTGGGTATGCTACATTGATAACAGCCATTGACCAATCAAATTAGGGCAACTTGGGGAGCTTAGGGTGACTTACTACCTGTATCTCAAGCAGGTGGGGTGTGCACCTAAATTTTAGCAGTCTTCTCTAGAGATGGCCGCATGGCGGAATAACGGGAATCCATATCGATCTGGCAAGAATCCTCAAGCTCAATAAGACATGGATGGACTTTGCCCGCCCCCCGCTCACTCGCCCAGGTGGAAGTGATGGTTCAGAACCTGGGCTACTCATTAAGTAAGCTAAGCCCATCCGACACTGAAGACCAAAAGGCTTGATAAGTCTAGGTTCTTGGCCCCCCTTACAGGATCGGCCTTCAGGTGCTACATCTACTTTAAACAGGTCCTCTAGAGTGGCTCTCCCATACCTGTGATAGCATAAGCATGCCTTTCGTGAGACTAGACTGCTCAATGCAGAGCCTGGCAGATCCGACCAATGCTTTTGTGATTGGTCCTCTAATGACTGCTCCTACGACGTGGATATGATAGTAATTGTCTGGACTCATCTGGTAATTGTTTTCCATATTCAGCAGATCACGGGGGTCTATGTAACGCAATAATCCCGATATCTTATCCTCTCTTACCTACCTTGTAGTGGTGCCCGCGGCTGACCGGATTAGCTCAATTGTGTACTGCCCATAGCATGCCATGTTAAGTCCAAATGCTTGAGCAAGGCTTCGAATTTATCCTCTCATTAAAGCTGACGTCAGTTACTATGGCATTCACCTGGTTGGGTACGTGGTTGTCGTGATGATTGTTTTGGAGGTGGGAGTGAAACGGCTGGGTTAACGAAGAAAAAGAAAAAGAAAAGAAAAAGAAAAAGAAAAGAAAAAGAAAAAGAAAAAGAAAAGAAAAAGAAAAAGAAAAAGAAAGCATTTTGATTCATTTGCACAACCCCGGATTCGAACTGTGGTTTCTGCTCTAGGTACCTGCTATGCCTGTAATGGGTGCTGTTTGATTGCGCCTATCAATTGGTTCAGGTGCTGTAGCTTAGGTGTGTGCACCTAAGGTGCAATTGATTGCCCGCACATACTTGTTTCGAGTTAGTTGTAGTACGCAAGGCTTGCTGAGCTCATGAGTGCTGGTCACTCTGCAACCCGTCCAGAATATGTATCAGGTTGACACTATCATATTCTGGTGTCATTGAATTCATGAACTCTGGAGGAATATGAGCAATACCCTGGGATATGGAGATACAATGCCAGTATTCTTGCGAGTAATAACTCGCTTTGTTTTACTGAGGGAGAATGCTATTCGATAATCCAGAGCAACTTCAGAAACAGCCTTACCCGAACGTATCCACGTATTTTTAAGGAAATAAAATATATAAAAGGATGAAAAAGAACCAAAAAAAAGTAGGCTACCCGGTTCCCACCCCTCAGTGAGGACACGTCACCCAAGAGGTGGCTAATCTCTTGAATGCCGGCCTCACCACGAGTGAACAACAGTGGGATCGCAAGGGCCTAGCCAAGTGGGGAATTCAGGATCAACCTGACATTCCAGGAACAAAGGCTCAACCTAACATTCCAAGGAGGCGCGGGGTCTTGAACCATCACTCATACCAAACTACGAACATCCGGAGGTGCCACCCTCTATACCTTCGTAGCCGTCAAGATCCTTTAGTCCAGACCGGCACACATGACCGCTAAGCCATTGTGCCACCCTGCTGGAAACTGCAACTATTTCGTTACATAACCCCCCTCCCCCAACCTTTTCGTGGTACAACTGGGATGTATCTAATCACATGACTGTACGGACCTACCACCATCTCCTTAGCTACCTACAGTGCAACGCCGCATAAGTGCAGATGCATTGAACCTCGTCGCGATGTCTCTTCTGCTTCTATCAACCCGTAGCTCTCGCATCGTGACCGCCCTGCAAAACATGAACTTGCCTTTCCTCCCCTCATCGCCTCCCTCCCCATCCCACCGCCGCCGCCGCCGCCACCCACCCAACTAAAGCTTCATCTTAATCTCGCCGCCGCGAAACTTCTTCTGCGCTTTGACGACCAAACCAGCTGCTGTGCCGTGACCGACCACTCCCTATTCTCGTCGCAAATAAAATACATTCAGATCCATGCGTCCCCCTTGCGCACCCGCGGTAAACACCCGCCCCAACTCCTCGTCAGGCTCAACCCGCCGTTTGCACTCTGCATTCAGCGTCACCGTGTCATGTTGAACATCTTGACCCGGCGCGCCGCCGCCAGGTTATGGTGCCGCGTCAGCGGCAGCGTTTCCCCGTCCACGATGGCCGGTAGCCAGTTCGGGCCCGGCTTGTGGGCCTCGACGGCGGCGTAGTCGGGTTTCGGTTTGGGTGGGTGGGGCTCCTGGAACCAGCCCTCCGTGGTGGGGATCGAGGGGCCGACGGGCTTGGTCAGGTCGCAGCGCCAAGATCCGGAGCATTCCCTTTTGCGCGTACTGCACTTGCAAATGGCTCGTGAGGTGGCTCAGCTTGATCTGCGTTATAGTGACGTCGCCGTCGGTGCACTCGCTGGCGCGCGTGAACTCGAAATGCATCTTCAGGGCGTTTGGTTGGGCCGGGAGATGCTGACGATCTAGGATTCGTACATATGACCTTGTCTAGCAAATGACTTTCTACCTAGATATAGAATACTTGCTTGAACCTACTGTCCAGTCATTGTGCCAGGAAACTGTATACGTGCGAGGTCCCGTCCCTTTGAGGTTGAACTGCTGCCTTAGTAGTTTGGCCATGTCCTTATAGAAATAGATGAGATTTTATTATGTGGCTTATAGTGTAATCTAGTTGGAACCCCAATGAAAGGAGAAGAACATGCCCTGAAATGAGATCTAGATGGGTCTCTTGGTTCTATGTCCAATGCCCATATGGGGTTTTGCAGTTTCAAGGGGCCTGGCCTGTCCGCGGCTGGACTTGAGCAAAATAAGACGACTCTGTCCTCCAAACTTCAACTTACTGGCAATACCGAGACCATTTCAATGGCGTGTTGATCTATGTCAGCACCAAGAGCCACGAACCAGGAATCAGCACGTTCTTATGTTGGAAACCCAGATGCACATTTGTATTGCAATTGCTTATCCACGTGACCGCCCGTCGGTGCTCTATTAATGAACACGATGCGGCTATCAGTCGCGCATACTTGCATCCAATGAGATACTGAAGTGAAGTTGGAATAACCTACTTGGTCTATGTTTAGGTTGGCGCTAGCGAAGCTAATGAGGCTTATAAGTGTATACGATAGACTTAGTTGGCGATAAGAGGGTTGTGCCACGAGCCAGTCTTGGTGCGATCAAGCCCAATGACAACGTATCCTCGCGTAACTTCTCCGATCCCGTCGTACATAGCACCAAGTCAAAAGCATTAGTTAGCACAGCAATGTGGAAAATCAGCCACAATACAGACTTTTAAGGTCATAAGAGTGCTGACTGGGAAGATTACGAATGGCATTCATTACAAATAATATCCCGTGTCATAGTTGCCAGAGGGGTATGGTCCGTTTTTGATCGATATGTCTTCGGCAGAGGATCCTGCCTCTTTCCGCCAATCAACTCAGTCTATCGAAAAGGAATGAATGTCAAAGTACCTTCCCCAACGCCATGCTCTTTCGAATATCATACTAAGTTGATTCTTAAAGTGAAGTACTGTCAGTGATGAAGTTCTACTTACAATTAACATAGGTATAGAAGGAATGTTCAAAATGACGGAAACATACTGAGCAAAGCCAACACGCCGTGCTCATAACCATTTTGGGCCTAGTAAAGGTGGTGTCGCTGGAGGTTGTGGTGGACTGCCAGACGATTGTGCCGTGCAAGAAGGTGTCCTTGTGGCAATGTCCTCACAACCCTCCACCAACGCATCCTGCTGCCTCACGCCCTGAGAACCGCAGTCGTTGTGGTGGTCCCCAATTACTCTGCTGCTGCCCTTGGGCCCTTCGGGTAGACTGAGTGTAGCATCCTTGACATTCGCGGGATGATGGTCTCCCAATACCCCAACGTCGATCCTGTCGGGCCCCGGGGTGAAAGACATGCGCAGAGGCGAGGTAATTGCGCTGGCTATGTAGCTGCCACTATCGCGCGCCGTAGAGCCGCCTCCTTCAACAGGACTAGTAGCAGCCGACAAGCTACCAGGAATGATCATCGACTCCCTCCGCGCTATGGCGGACCGCGCTTCTTCCGTATCGACCGCGGTGGAGGAGCTCAACGTGTCCCGGCGGTCGGGAGTGAAAGCCGAGACATGATTTTGGTGGTAAAAGTAGTCCCCCTCGAGCTCCACGGGGCGGACAGGGGCATCGAGCTCGGTCCAGCCCACGGGTCTGTCAAAGGCCCAGGGATGCCCGACGGCCTCGGCGGCGTCGGGCTGTGGGTGCTTTGCTTCGAGTTCGGTGGCGTACGGGTTGATCCACCTCTGTTTACTGAAATGCTTGAGGATCGGGAGGGGCCGCTTGAGCTTGATGCGCCAGTAGGCCATGAAGCCCGTGAAGACGGCCACGGCGCCGCAGGGGAGCCCGGCTCCCAACCCGATAGCCAGGCCGTTGGACGATGTCGACTGCCCATCGTCCGCTGGACCGGTACCGTTTGTCGTGGGGGGCGGTCGGGCGGTCTCCCAATGCTGAAACCCTTCGGCCGCCGCGTAGGTCTGGAGCGGGGCGATGGAGGACGTCACGACCGAGGTGGGAAACGGGCCTGTCAGCGAGGCGGCGGGGGTCGCCAAGGGGATGAGGGCGCCCTTGCTGGGGAAGCGGATCAGGTAGGAGCCCGAGGGGGTCGGGTTGGATTGCGCGATGCCGATCTCGCTGTTTTCTTGATCGAACACTACTCTAAATAACAGAAGATTAGCTAGGTATTGGCCTTTCCCCTTTGATCCTATCGGATAAGGTAGCATGTGATGTTGGGAGCTCACAAGTCGATCGCATGAATGCCTCGCCGAGACCAAAGGTGTCAGTCCCTTTGACAATGGCAAACTGGCATGTTGGGTCCTGGGGGCTGGTGAACATGTCTTTCGAGACGCGCTTGGTATCGAGATTGCTAGGTAGCACCAGTGAAGACATGGAAATGTTGACCATCGGTCCTGTCGACGCCGCCCCGGTCTCGTCTTCTGCCGAAGAAAACACAAACGAGAAGTACGCGGGACTATTTCCCATATGACAGGGAATGATCGCCATCCCCTCGCGCGATGGATCCGTCGAAGCCCCGACCTCCTTGTAGATAGCCTCGACCAGGTCACCGGGAAGCAGGATCGCGCTCGAGCCCATGAAGATCTCCACCAGCAGCGGGCGGGTTCCGAAATCTAGGACGTCCGTTCCCGTGATGCTCACGGCCAATACGGTGCTCAGTTGAACCCCCAGGCGGTCATCCTTCGACTTGTCGAGCTGGAGGGGATAGGTCTTGAGGCGCGTCAAGGTGCCTCTGAACTTTTGCGTGTCTATGCCCCCGAACATCAAAGATCCGGCCTTTCCAGCTGCGCGCCGCCCATCGGTTAGCCTTTGATATGAGCCCCAGAAAGGGCGGTTGAAGGAAGAAGAAGCGAGGTTTCGTCTTCCACCAGATTGACGGCATCTCTCACATACGTACCCAGATCGCCTAACCACACGCTGTAAGCACTCGTCGTCGACAAGCCAGCTGCCGCGAACGCCGCCGTTAGGGAGGGGCGCGAGGTTTTCTGTGTGTCTATGATCCCACCCAATCCGACGACTGCTTGCAGTTCTGTGTCGTTGGCCGTGGCCCCGAAGGAGACATTTGTCACTTTGGCGTTGCCTACATGCCAGGCGTCCGTGAAGAACTGTCCGTACGCGCCCGGAGGGCTTTGCATGGTGTACTTTTCCTTGCCTTGGGAACTGCTCGAAACGTTGGGGTCATCTGGTAGCATGCGCGCAAAGATTCCCTATGTCAACCATCTGCCCATCCGTCGAGTCTTTCTAGCGTTCTTGGCTGGGCGGGCGGTCGGGTGTATCTTACATGTACCATGCGGGCAGCCGTCGTCGCTGTCGCACGGCGGCTGTGAGCCATCATGCAACGGCAACACGCTTAAAGTAGTAGAGACAATCCCCAGCTCGAACTTCTGCGGGGGCGATCCGATGCCAAACTCGGCCGTGTATGTTAGGTTCGGGCCGGCGAGACGCAGGCTCAGCTCGTTCGTCGTGGTTCCGCCGGCGGTGTTGGCTCGTGGGGCTCTCTGATCTGGGGTGGCGAGCCCGCGCCGTTGCTCCTGTGCTATTTGCCGCGCGTGAGTGACGGCAAGGAGAAAGGCTGCGAAAAGCGATGTTCGCATGTCGCTGTCGGGTGCTTGTGGGAAACGAAAAAGACGGCTACATGGAGGGCGGGGGAAGGAAGCGAAACAGTTGACTGTTTGAATGCTTCACGGGAAATCTCAAAATGTCAAGTCTCTTGGCGGAAAGTGTTGAGAATCCTGAGATGTTGGAACCAGACACAATTCGGCAGAGATCCTGGGGCTTGTGACATTGCTAGAGATAGGAGGAGGATAGGTTGGGAGGCATAAGGGTGTTCTAGCGGCCTTCGATCTGGATAGGCTAGATGCGATCTCTGCGACAACCAACGCATATTCAGTGCCACACAAACGCCCGGTGCCGTAAGTGGAAAACAATTCTTGGTGTGGTGGCCGGTAGTGGCCGGAGATGATCTGCGCGATGCATGATTCTTATCATGCAGTCCTGCAGTCATAATCTTAGCCGTCACGGTTAGCAAATAAACTTCTTTCTCCGTCTTATTCGCGGCTGACCGGTTGGTAGGTTGGTTCGCCCGAGTCTTGAAATGCCTGCATGACCCTGAGCCAGGTCTTCATGCCAGGGGCCCCTGCTCGGGTTACAGACCATTCCAATGGACGACACGTGTGCGACTGAATTCTCGCCAGTTATATTGCGATTCGGAGTAAGGATTGAGAACCACCGTTCTGCCCCTAGCGTGGCAAGCAGGGATCGGTAGCAAACTCGCCTGAGCCACTTACGAGGCAAAGCAGGTTCGGGGCAGTTTTATGGCGTCGGTAGTACGGTCCGACCGTTTTTCGATACGAGTGTTTGCTCAAAAGCTAAGCCCCGAAATTATGCGGTTGGCAGGTTTCTAACCTATGAACTCATATCAGAGACAAACAGGGCTTAGGTCAAGCTACCATTGGACCTCTGAGGGGACAAAGCCTATGTGCACCCCCTAAACCTGCATTCGCATTCAATTCCATGTTTAACAAAAAGCGTGAGGCCTTGAGGCACTGGCACTGCTTCATCTCTGTTAAAGCTGAATGCCCTTTTGCCCCTTTCCCAACTGGCATGACATGGGTATTCCCAACCATGCCCGCGACTAACCCTGCTAAGGCAATGGCTGTATCCGAACCGTCTTCCCCGTCTTCGCCGACTCCCTCGCCGCATCCAAGATCTGCATAGCCACCATATTCGTATCCAACGACGACAAACCCCCCTCGTCCTTGACGACCCCGTCCAGCACCCCAATCAAGTACGTCAAAGGATCCCCCCTCGCCGCCGGCAAACCCGGCACCCCCTCCGCCGCCCCCAGCCCCGCCTCCGTCCTCCGCACCACCCGGTCCGCCCCCACCGTCGTCACGCTGGCGTTGGTCCCGTACACCTCCATGTCTTTCCGCGCGTACGCCCAGTCCCACGACGGCATCAGCACCGCCTGGCTGCCGTCGTACCGCAGCACCACGGTCGCGTCGTCGTCGACGCGCGGGTACTCGTCCGGCTTGTTGGTCTGCGCCACCGCCGTCACGCTCTCGGGCGCGCGCCCGCCGTGCAGCACCGTCGCCAGGTCGGCCCCGTAGCAGCCGAAGTCGAAGAGGGCCCCCGCGCCGTTCTGGACCGGGTCCGTCAGCCAGGGCAGCCACTCGGGGCCGACGCCGATCTCGGCGGGGCCTTGGTGCCCGTCGTGCACGACGACTTTGCGGATCGGGCCCAGCGAGCCGTTGCGGGCGGCGGCTAGGGCGGCGGCGTTGCTGGCGTACCAGGTCGTTTCGTAGTTGACGAGGACGTGCACGTTGCTCTTGCGCGCGGTGTCGCGGATGGCTAGGGCGTCTTCCATGGTGGTCGAGAGCGGCTTCTCCACCATGGACGAGATGCCGTACTTGGCCGCCGCTTCGATGACGCGGCGGTGGTCGAGGATGGTGGTGTACACCAGCACCGCGTCGGGATGTTTGTCCTGCAGCATCTGGTCTAGGTCCGTATGGAACAGGTCTGAGCTAAGATTGTAGGCGGACGCATACTGCTGCGATAGCGCCTTGTCGGGCTCGGCGATGGCCACCAGCTGGACGTCGGTCCTTTTCAGTAAGCCGGGAAGGAGGCCGGCAACGTGTCCGTGGACTAGGCCGGCTATGGCCACACGTTTCGTCGCTTGCATTCTATGGCTGGTGGCGGTTCCCGCGCAAAGAGCAGCGAAGCCCAACAAAGTTGACATGAACCGCATTATAAAGATTTTCCAATAAACACTGTATGTAAGAGAGTCTCGGAGTGTTTGTTGGCGATTATGGGAGCGGGGTTCAAGTAGTCCATATGTACTTGTCTTAAGATGAGGTATATAGCTGCCGAATCCGGCAGGCGTTAGGAATAAAGTTTCGGCACTGGCTTTCCCCTGAGTTGGATTATGCGCGACTAATGTGCAGCGTCACATCCACCTTTGCCAAAAAACCGCATCTACTTTCAGTTAGTTCGCGCTACTACAGTAGGAAGACAAAGACTACTTGAGTAAGTCGAGCCTAGATGCATCTTTACTGATGGATGATTGGTGTCGAGGACATCGTACCGTCCTTGTTACCCCAGCGCATGAAGCAGGTCAGTTTAGTTGTGGTGTTTAGTATCACTCTTCAAATCTAACTAGATTTTAAGCATGCATTCCAGGTCTGCTTTCTAGTCTTTCCTGATTGGTCCATTCTAAGCAAAGGATCCAGGAAGACTATTTTGACATTGTACTGAGTTACATTGTATTGAGTTGAGAAGACCCCAGAGCTTCATGTTCAGAGTCGTAGGCAAAGCACACACGATATTCGCCAATAGTCTCGTGTGTAGCGTCCTAACACCGAACAGACTTCGACAATGACGTAGCCAGATATGCTCATACACTACTTGAATAACGATGACGCGTAGCATCATCTCTGCCCTGGCCGTATAATACCAGTCACCATGCAGAGGAAGCAGGCACATGTTGAATCGAGGTACATTTGTTGCTAAGTACAAAAGCCTGGTAGAATCCGCCGCCTTCAAACTTTCGGCCCTCAAAAGCAAAGGAGGATATCAAACTTATCGATTTGCCAAAAGTTACGAACATGAGCCACCAAAGTCCAAAGAGAGACTCTCTTGGATCTCTTTTTGATTACCTCGCCAGCGACGACGCATCTGTCGACCTCGACCTTGCATACGGTACCACGCCCGACATTTACTGGCACAGTGACGAGTCTGTAGTAGTTATTGGGCAGAACAAGGACAACCGTCGCGGGTCCGATCTGGAAGGTAAGGCCACGGAGAACACGGGCACAGAGGGAGCAAAGTTGCCAAACATGGGGGGAGGTACAAGACCGCAAAGCGACCCCGCGCAGGCAAATCCAAATACCGTGTCAGGCGGGGTCCAGACAGACAAGAAGAGCGTAGATCCTGCCGGCTGCGCTCAGCCCTGCGGCTGCTCCTGCACCGCCCTCGAGCGCGAGTTCGAGGACAAGGTCCTGTCCGCCGTAGCCGACCTCATGGACAGGCACATCCGCGCCGTGATCCCCGTACTCGTCGAAGAGGCGGTACGCGAAGCGACCACAGGGCTGAAGCAGGTAGCGGAGGAAACCGCGCGCGAGGAGATGCACAGACACATCGCGGAGGCCTGCCACGAGTCGACGGAGGAGAAGGTGCAGGTCATAACGAGCCGGCTGCAGGAGCTCGACGCGAACGCCCTCGAGCGCGTGTTCATGCAAAGGTCCACGGTGGATATACTCAAGCGGCTCGTGGAGAACGCGGAGACCGAATTGGCTCTGATGGAGTGGGAAAAGATTTAGCTTGGCTGGGAGCGAAAGGGCATGGGAATGGAGACGAATCAACCCTGTTACTAGGCGTCTTTGATGTAGCACGCCTACAGGGGGTTTGGGTAGACTGCAGCAGGGGAACCTTGAACCAGGCTTGTCTCTAGTAAAGCGGTGACACATGATCCTTTGTCTCTCAGCCTCTGGTAGACAAAGGCCATTTAAGTGAGTAATGAACAGTCAACAATAGCATTGTAGCAACATGAAATACCTTGACAACTAGCTCTTTGAGAAGGACTCTACACAAGTCGTCGCATTCAAAGAAATGACTTTACATTATGCGTTTAGTTGGTTACAGTAGCTCTCCTATTTAGATCAGCCAAGTAGCCATACTCGGAATCAAATCCTCTCCAGCATCCTCAGCTGTCACAGTCACATCGATAGGAAAGGTAAGTCAACGGTAAGTCCATCGCAGCGGTATACCTGGGATCGATCGAATTCGAACTCGAGAACTTCGAAGCATCTCCAAGCAGAAGCTGAAGAAGAATCAAATCTCAAGTCCGTCGCTGTTCGATTCTACACCACTTACCGCACCCGAAGAAGTAGAGATCATGGCGTCATCCTCCTCCATCAGCCCTTTCACCAACGGCATCAACATGGACTCCCCCACGCTTGAAGCCCACCTGGACGAGCTCTTCGACGCTCTCCACCGAGGCGCCGAGCTGGATGACATGGACAAAGACATCGCCAAGTACTCCCACGCCAACCTTGTGACTGCCGAGGACGATGATGATGAGGACGACTCAAACGAGGATCTGGATAGCTACGTTTTCCTCATGGACGAGGCCTCCAACTACGACGACGTGGACAGCACCACCTACCTCTACGACTTCGACTACGACACCGACGCCGACGACTCCGCCTCGTGCTGGCCCGCGCCCCTGAAGCTCCGCAAGCCCGACGAGTACCTAGACCTCGCCTCCACGAGCCCCTACGACGAGGAGTTCGCCGCCGCCGACGTGACCAAGGGCAACAACGAGACCATTGCCGCCCGCCGGGGCCGAGCCAACCTCTGCATCCAGACGCCCGCCGCCATCGACTCCAACGACAACGACGACGCGTCGGCCCGGCCGGTCGCGGTGCGGACGTCCGGGCTGCTGCCGACGTCGAAGCACCACCAGCGGGTCAAGGAGCAGCAGCAGCAACAGACGGCTACCCCGGCCACCCTGCAAGGGCTGCTGAAGCGGATGGACCAGCAGTCCCTCAACCTGACGGATTCCGTCGCCCGCTGGGAGGCCGACATTGCGAGAGAGATGCTCGAGATGGAGCTGGAGATGGAGCTGGAGCGGGAGCTCAAGGTCTTCGAGTCCGACGCCCGGGCAGGAGAGAGGGATTTCGTCAAGTTGTTCGAGGGCGAGATCGAGGTGCTCGACCAGCATCTGGAGAGGTATCCCGAGGACAAGGATGCGGACGAGCTCCGCTGCATGCGCACTGTGATTGAGAGAAAGCGCCGGGCCATACTGGCGGACCGGCAGAGATCCGGGGATGAAAGCGTCACGCCGGGTATCCGCGAGCCGGTGTCCTCCCCCACCCGCGACATCTAGAGCAATTCCTGTCGGAGTTCTTGTAGAGAAAGGATGCGCCTACTGACTCGAGACTGAGGAGCAGTATCAGGTGCGCGCTCCTAGTTATCGAGGATGGTGATCTGAAAAAGAGGAGTGAGAGGCACTGAAACAAGGATGAAGAAAACACCCGAATGATCGGAACGAACAAGGTAAGGACCGCGGCGTTTCTTTTTCCTCATGTCACGGCAATACCCAATCCCCTCAATCGGTAAGGTAAAATGACGGAAAGGAAAGGAAAGGAGAAACATGCATCGAGTAGTAGAGTTATGTTTAATTGATGTTTTTGCGATGGCTGATAGGAACACCCCAAAGTGACGAAAGTTGTGAATGAATGCGTTGAAAGCTTCTTAGGTGCGATACCCGAACGCCTGAAGCAGCGCGCGGGTCTGCCTGGACAGGTACGCCAGGCGACAGGGAGGTGCTGCCAAGCGAGACCAGCTCTGACCCCGACTGCGCAGAAACCACCCCAAACTGCGCCCCTTACATCTGGTTCGCTTTGCCTGCCGTAGTAATCATTGATACCTTCACCATCAATGCCAGCATACCTGACTCGACCAGAAACTGGCCGCATCTTTCAAATCACTCTGGAGACATCATCAAAACCGAATGCGAAGAAATGCGAAGAACCTATATATCAAGAATTTCCCCCATCTACTCAACAACTACTTCTCAACAACCATTCCATCCATCGTAAACCGTTTATATGTACTGGGAGGGTACTCTCATACGTAACCTCGTTCGCTCTCTTCCCCACGCGCCTGACTCCTAGTAGAAAAGGGGGACCGGCACTTCCTCTCTCACTGTATCTCTCTCTGCCTTTCGCGACGCAGCTCGTCCTTCCCAAGTGACCGGAATAGTCCCCGCAACAACATCACCAACAACAACAAACATGCCATTAAACGCCGACCGAGGCGCCTCCTCGGGTTTTGCCGATCTATGCTGGCATCAACACATGTGTGCAAAAGCAAGAAGAAAAACAATACGCGTATAATACACGACAAGCAACAATGATGACCTGTGTGATCAATCCATGAAGACCTCCCAAGAACTCCCAAAAAGAACAGTGCAATATGACCATGCAGGGCGCTTTTGCGCGCCGCCAGATATAACCATTAGACATCACCTCGCGCCTTCGTCGTATCTCGATGCCGCTCGTCTAGATGCTGAGTTGCTGTAAAAAACCATCTTCGTCTCCAATCTCTCGTCTGTCTTCCCTTCTGATCAATATTGACATTGCTTCAAGGGGCGCCAACTTTCTTGCCGCCGCAGTCGGGAATCTTGACGCCGTCCTTCAGCTTGCGGTCGACTGACATTAGACCCCAGTGGTCTTCCCATTCCTTGCCGGGCTCGTCGAACAGGATCTTCCACGGCTCGTCGAACATCTCGAACCAGAAGTAGTTGGTGCCGTTGGCGAGGGCCTGGCAAACCCAGTCCTCCATAAACTGGTTCATCTGACTGATGCCCGCAACCGAGGCGTCCGGGCAGTCCGTCTTCTTGTCCGTGCCACAGTCTGTGCCTCCTTGAGAAGGCCAGCCCGTCTCGGAAATGATGTTCTTGGACTTGTCGCTCTTGAAATAGGCGCCGTTATTGTTATTCCAGAAGCTGTAGGTCCAGGAAGCGGCATCCTTGGCGTTGATGCCACCAAAGAACGGGTGAATGTTGGCCATGACGTAATCAGAGACCTTGGCCAGCTCCGAATCCCACTTGTCGCCCAAGTCGCTCGTGGCGACCGGGAGGCTCATGCCGTGGCTGGTCAGGTTGGTGCGGACCGAGGCCAAGAGTTTTCCAAGCTCGCTCGTCGTCATTTGTTCACGGAAGAGAATCTCGTTGGCAACAATCAGACCCTTGAAAGGCTTATCGCCGTACTCGTCCAAGATCTCCCACATCTGAGACAGCTGTCTCGCGTTTGTTGTTTTGTTGTTGTCCTGCCAAACACCCATCCAAATCTTGACGTCCTGATCCATCTTAAGTTGTCTCAGAGCGTGGATCGTCATTTGCGTCTGGTTGCAGTCGGTTCCGTAGAGGCGAATCGTGTTGGTGAGCTGGGTCAGGACAGCAACGTCGCGGGTGATGTTGTTCTGCGAAGGGGGGTCGTGGATGCAGTCGGGGTATTGCGTGTTCAGTGGGGTGTAGTCAACACCGGGGAAGACCTTGTGAAGATCTGGGTTGTTCATCAACTTCTTGATCTCGGCGGAGTTGATGTCCAGATCACCGTTTTCCGATTGATCTTCGGTGGCACTCTTTCCACTGCCGCCAGGACCGTCGCCCTTCCTGTTAGCAAGGATACCTCCGATGACGCCGCCAGCGACGGCACCAAGCACAATGATGGCGAAGATTGTGATGATGCACCATCTCCGACGTTTCCTGCTGGTGGCCTCGGCCTTCATGAAGTCGGACTGCTCTTTGGCTCCTCGTCCTGTAGAGCCCAGGTCATATGCTCCCGCAGCCTCTCCAGTCTTGGTGTTGACCGGGTTATAATTGGCCTTGTTCTTGCCCATCAGGCCGCCTGCTGCAGCACCTCCGGCCGCGGCTCCCACCGTAGAGTTGCGATTGCTTCCGTTTCCGCTCGAGTTACCCATACTCAACATACTGTTTCTAGGCCGTCGGTAGTCAAGACCGTCGTCTCCGTCGTCCATAATCTCGTTAGGATTGACGACGCCGAGGCGAGGATCTAACCGCTGGCCGTAGGCAGCTTGGGGGTCTCGGAAAGGGTCGCTCTGCATGCTCCTGCTCGGTGTACTGCGCCCCGAATGATAGTCCGAGGGGCCTCCAGGAGATAGGCCGCCGGGGGCGTTCTGGTAGTCCATACCACGACCGCCACCATAATGGTCTGGGCGCGCAGCCGCTGACGGGTCGTAGCCGTGCGCGTAGTTCTGATCATATCCCTGGTCATAGCCATAACCCGTCTGATCATACTGGGAGTTGCTGTAGGATTGGCCTGAATATTGGGACTGGCCATATTGTTGACCATAGCCCTGATGGCCGTAGTTTCCCTGGCCACCACTCATGGCGGCGAGTCGACTGTCTGCAGCTGGTGGGACGGTGGAATATAGACTAGATCCCTGACTCCAGTCAGACCGAGCGCTGTTCTCTCTATGAGGTGGCGGTTTGGGCGGTCCGTTCGATGATTGTGCGGCGGCGTAAGCACTTCCTGCAGCGGCTCCAGTCCCTGCACCAGCAATTGCACTGTTTTCGTAGCCGCGACTGTTTCGTCGTCCCTCTCTTGGGCGGCTGTGGGAAGGGTCTTGGTGGCCACCAGGTCGATGTGCGCCGCGGGCTGCTGTTGTCGAACGAGCCGGAGAAGTTTGAGTTTGGTCTCGGTAGGTGGAAGGCGGCTCGTCTTGGTAATATCGTGGCTGCGACTGCTCCCGGCGTGTATGTTTATGGGGAGAGGATTGAGTTGCTGGTGGGTATTGGGCCTGGGAAGAATGGCTGTACGGGTCGTTGGGATTGTCCAAGGGGGCGTGCTCGCCTCCGTCGGACCCAAACGAGTATCGACGATCCATAGTCGTCGCAGTACTCAGTCCTACCCGTGCCAAATCAAATACCAGCAGCGACAGGGCCCCCTCTGGTGGGTCGGGAATGTGCAGGTTTGGAGGGATTGGAATGGTACCCTCGGGTAAATTACTCGACCAGCAAAGCAAGCAGGGCAAGACAAGACGGCTCGAATAGTTGTCGGTAGGGATGAATTGAGTTTCGAGTGGGATCGGAGGTGGGTTTGCTGGAGACCACCACGGCTTAGACGGTCCTGCGACGGATAGCGACAGGAAAAGAGTGGACAGGCCCGAATTCGCTTACTCGCCGTTCGCAGTACAATAGCGCGTGCAATAACGAGGGAATAGGCGTAGGTTAGAGCGAGGGCAATATTGAGTGACAATTGACTTGAGGCGTCAGGCGTGCGGTGTTGATGTTAGAGATTCAACTAGGGTCGGCCAAGTGCTGGCTGGTGAGACAAACAAGTCGGGATCAATCAATTCTTAGTGCCAGCCCCCAAGCCAGAATCCAAGCCCCCGGGCGTAAATGCAAAGTAATGAATGCGGTCCGACTGGAAACAATGAAGAGGATATATTGGGCGGCGGAACTCCCCTTGGAAATTCTGAATTTTCCCAAGCAGCAATTGAAGCAACCTGAGTCAATAGGATTTGTCTCTCAGATGATTTGCATGCAAGACTTGGGACGATGTTCGTGTGTGCTCGTGTATGCTCGTGATGAAACGGCTCCAAACGGTCCTTGTGGAGAGATGGGTGGGCAGTTTCGATTTGGATTGGGGATGCAGTGCGGGCGCGCGCAGACAAAGAATGGGAAAATAGCACCGCTTCCTTTCTCAGTGCATGGCAACTTCACAGCTCGTACTGGCACAGTCCCTGTTCTAAGAAAAGATCAATAGCTGCAGATGCGGTCGTCGGGGGCAGTCAGAAAAGAGGACACAAGATAATCATCAGCCCTTCGTATTCTGGGGGCGGGCACGCCTTTCTTCGTATCTTTCGGTGGGATTGTTTTGTTATCTTTTTTCTTTCCCATCCTCTTGCGTGACGACTGTGGTTCGGCTACTGACACTTGCTACCTACTTTGGAGGTGGTCGGTCATGGGTGACTTTCCCACCGAGGTTTAGTGTCCTTGGTATTAGCGAATCCGGTTCCTGGACCAGGTGCTGCGACTCCAGCAACCAAGCTTTTCCGCCGATCATCAACAAAATCCAACCACCCATGAGACGCAAAACTCGGTCTTGTCATGAGGTCAGGCCATCTACTTTTTTTTCTTGCTTGTGGGGTGCATCAAGAAGGGAGGAAGGTCGGGCTCCCGCCATTCCCATTATTTACAGTTGTTGAAAGTGTCAAAATTGACACACTTCGATATGATGATAAACTCCAGGATGCGATTCTCTTGGTCGTAAAGCTTGTCTTTTCGACAAGCTGATCCCAGGTTGATCGCTGTGGAGAATAGTGGCTGAAGATGTACGCGATTTGCGACTATCTGCGCTGTAGCCTGGCACCTGGGGCCTGTAGCCTTAGCCTAGCTGGCTGCCTCTTTTGGCACAGGGCTCTTTAAGGTACCGCCACGGGCCGTCTCCATGCCAGGTTGAGTCCATGTTACGTTCAACTCTGTCGTACGGATGCAGTGCCATGAACACAAAACTGCACACTTCATCATTGAAACAGTTGCTCACGACTTGCGATGACGGCTTGCGTCTCCATATCAGCTTCAACTTCATGACGGAGAACCATCAATTGCAGTGACGTCGCTGAACGGGTTGCAAGGACGCCGACATCCACCAGAGAACATTGACCGCTTGGTGTACAGTTGCTTGCCCAAGCGCTTGGCCCGGTCGTTGGCTGAGAAACCAGACCAGTTTGGCAGGCCGCAGACCTGGCAGAATTGGCGGCGCTACTACCCCAACTCAAGCACAGTCATTTCGCTCAAATCGATGATCAGCCAGCCCCCCCTGGCAGTCTGCAGGGCCTGTCCAATCCGCGCAAGGTCCAGCTGTCTTATGTAAGTTCGCGTTGCATGGTGTGGTAACCTTCGCTCCGGAAATAGGTGCTGCATTGAGTGCATTCAGGAAACTCCCATTTGATTTTCCAATTGATCTTGCTTCCAAGGTTACAGTGCTCTGGGTTAGCGAATATGCAGCCCACGAACTGGTGTGAACCCCTTTTTTTCTCCCTTTGTTCCCCATTCCAACGGGCTGAGCTACAGCAATTGACTGGCTGTGTCGGCACCTTTTCCTGTGGCACATGGGGACGCTAAGCACTGTGGCCATCATCAAGATGGAACCCCGGCAAGGCCAAATGAACCGGCCCTTCATCTCTGCGCCTGCGCTGCTGCCCCGCGATTACATCATGCCGGGTTGAAGCATGTTAATTGTGCCAAGTCTTTCTGTTTTTGGAGCCTTTGCAACCGTTAGCGGCCCCCCGTTTTCCTCTGTCGTCAAGCCGTCCATGCATTAATCTAATCGGAGGTTTATTTGATGAGATACAACGTTGGCATCGACAGCAATCTTGAATTGCGCTGGATGTTGCCATCTCATTTGCGCTGCCAGGGCATGGGCTGACATTGCCAACATTGCTGCGCCGGCCGCGGAACACGCGAACTGGCCGCCGCCTCTCGCTTGTGTTCTTCTTTCTGTCGATGTAGTGTCATATCGATTCATCATCGTCAAGTGCTTACTGACCGAGACCAAAAAGTCCCTTAAATACGAAGTGCGCTTATGGCTTGCATTTGGCAACTAAGCATGGCGCACTTCTGGGCGCACTATCTCACGCCAAGGTCGATAAGACAAACACACTAACCTACGGGCGTCCCGATGCCTTGGTTGTGGGGGGGGTGGTCTGGCCTTGGTCTACGAGGAAGCAAAATGAGTGGATGGATCAATACCTACAAGACGATGTAAACCCTTCCATCCTTCAAAAGAAGCGAATACGCAGGCATCAAACAGACACGAATGGCTGCCGGTATTCTCTGACTATTACCATCGCCGTCGCGGGATGATGACACTTCTCATGTTTGCGAGTGCGTTCCAGTGTCTTGACTCGGGCGAGCAACAAAGCAACGTCTTCCAACCGTCTGGGTGGAGCCCCCGGCGGCAAAACCCCATTGATTGCAATTGCTTTTCCTATCGTTTCCAATATTGATCTCAAGCAACGGCGCGCATTGCCCACACTCTATCTGCATTGACAGGCTGTTAGACATCGATCAGACTTGGCGCCAACGAGGCATCTTGTGCACAGAGCATCCAGTGGTGATGTGCTTGCTGTGATGTTGCCGTAATTTACGTAGATTCCCTCCCCTACTGTTCCTCCTAGGTACCTACTCAGGGCGGCGACTGGCCACGGAGGAACCTGCCGCCAAGGAACTTCCCTACCTCTCTCCTTGAGAAACGTACCCCCGTAACAGACGTCGTCAGCCAAAACAACAGGTTTCACACCTAACAGCCTGATTACGATCACGATCTGGTGAAGCAATCGATTGCTGTTTACTTTGTACATTGAAAGCCTCACTTGGAACCGGACATCTGCGTTTCCTTCACCACGGGCAAAACAAAACACGTATTGATCGGTCCTGGGCCAGTCAGTCGTTCATCCCGCCCAGGCCGAGGATTCCGGGGAAACGCGTTGGATGCTGACGACTGCCATGCCGCAACACGCACTCAGTAATCCTAGTTTTGCCGACGCAGTACCACAACACCACACTGGACGGCAGGCGGGGAACGCTGCAACGCCCGTATCCCCGGCATTTGATTTCAACCTACCAGACAAGCCCGCGCAGCTTGTTGGAGACGATCTGCACGCCCGTCCTTGGCGGATGGTCCCACCGTAGTTCGAGGTGAGCACGACGATGCGACCAAAGGAGGCATCTGGCACCAACGAGATATACAGATGCCACGACGACCCAAGACAAATACTGGCGTGCCACGGCAGGTGAGTCGTATATCTTCCGTGGGTTCCGTGATGGGCTACCCTTTTCTTTGTTTGTGCCCCTACCGTATGATTGGCGGACTGCATCGGCATGCGTATGCGTATGCCTCCCAAAGGCCTATCGGTCTTTCGCGTCTAGCTACCGGCCGCATGGCTATACCTCCGTCCGATTGCCTTTCATCGTGCTTGAAAGTGCTTCTTCTTCGTCAATGATCTGGTGATGACGGTGGCCGGTTGCTTCTGCCCGGCCAGTCGGATTCGGAGCTTCTGTACGACCCTCCCTAACCTGCGCCAAAAAGCAACGAATCCGCGTGCCTAAAGGTCAATGCGGAGGGGGGAGTTGGCAAGTCGCCAGCCAACGGAGCAAAGCTTGTCGATCCTACTATCAGCACTTGCATGCAGCACACGCAGTCCTATATCCCCGGGACCGCACCTCGGACAAGGGTGGGGTAAGGAACCCGAGCAACGAAGCAGCGAGATGCCTTAAGTTCGACAGGTGCAGCCGGTTTATCGTTTCTTTCGCATTCTCACACTTCCATCTCAGCGACCAAATACAGTAGTACGGGCATTGATTGAGATCTCTTACTTTCCGTACTTTATACCGTCATTCATACATCAGGGCAGCCCCTTAATTCAGAAACTCCGTCCGTCTCACTACCTACCATCCCCTCCTCCAAACCAGTCAGTCAGTTCACCATGGGTTCCACGGGCAGCGACAATGGCAAGCTCTCGAACCTGCCCCAGCAGCACAAGTTCGTGACGGGCCACAACGAGGAGGGCAAGGCGATCGTGCACAGCCACGAGGACATCTCGTGGCAGGCGTACGACGAGAACCGGCTGGGCTTCAGCGTCGTCTACACGACGTCGGAGTCGCCGCCGGACCTGAACGGCGACAAGGACGTGCTGATCCACCAGGGCGTCATGGAGTCGGGGAAGCTGGGGCTCGTGAACCCCAACGGCAGCGTGCTGCGCTACGTCGACTTCGAGCCCGGCTACCGCTGCGGCATGCACCGCACCCAGAGCCTCGACTTTGGGATTGTTATGGAGGGCGACATCCAGATGGTGCTCGACAGCGGCGAGACGCACGACCTCAAGCGCGGCGACGTCGCCATCCAGCGCGCCACGCAGCACCAGTGGGTCAACAAGAGCCAGACCGAGTGGGCGCGCATGCTGTTCGTGCTGCAGGAGTGCGCGCCCTTTACGTGGGCGGGCAGGAGCTCGGCGAGGACCTCGGAATCCACTCGGAGCTTCCCGCCAGTCGCAAGCCCGAGTAGTAGGCTGCGGAAGAAAGAGGGTCACAATGGAACTGGCCACCACGCCTGGCCGGTCCATGTTGGAAATAAGACAAAGGAAGCGCAAGGGCCACAAGGCGGATTAACTGTACACAATGGTCTAGGATATGGATATACAATACTACCTTGTTAACTAGAGATGAAATGCCTTTGTCAACTCGCAGAAAGAACCAGAATAGTAGACTTATATAACCGTGTCTCGACGGGCAGAACCGAAACAGGGGTTCGTAGACCTCTAAGAACATATCCAAAGCAAAACACGGTAAGTAATTTCCAACGGCCTACACCATCAACCAAATCATCACTTAAAGAAAGCTTTAACGAGTAAACTATCAGCAAGCAGCAAGCCCCTCAAAACCGACCCGAGCTCCGTGCCCTCAACTTCCACCAGCAGCCATGGCGCCCTTCCCCTGCGGCCACACCGTCAACCAGCCGCGCGTCGCCCGCATGCTGGAAGTACTCCCCTTCCCTCCTAGCAAGAAGAAGCTCTGCGCCGACTGCCGGACCAAGACGCCCGAAGCCATCTTCGAGATCCTCAACAAGATCAACGACGCCCGCCTGAACAGCAGCAGCAACACCAACAGCAACGTCGGCGGTAGTAACATCAAGAACATCAGCAAACTCTCTGCTTCTTCGTCGGCTGCTACTACTCCTACCACCCCCCGGACCCCCCGGACCCCCAAGCCCCCCACCAATCCCCTCGTCGCCACCCTCCACATCAACAGCACCACCGAGCGCAGCGCCTGGCTCTCCTACCTCCTCGACCGCCTCGTCTCGCACCGCCGCGCCCTGACCAAAGACGAGGGCAAGGAGGGCTGGATGGCGAAGCTAGGGGAATGGTCCCGCATCGCCTTCCTCTGCGTCGACGCCGACGACGACCTGAAGGCCATGTGCGACACCCTGCGCCAGAAACACGGCAGCGCCGCCGAGGAAGAGGCCCTGCGGAGCTTGGCCCGCGCCGCCTTGCGCGCCTACGACGTCGACACGCCCAACGATCCGGCGACGCACCGGCTGATCGCGGGGCTCAACGATATGATCTTGGCGGCCGTCAAGCATGCGGACGAGGCCCGGTCGTTTGCGCAGGTACGCGCTGTGTTTGCGAGCGCGGCGGCGCTGCGGACGTTGGCGTTTGAGGTCACGACGGGGGCGGCGGTGATGTATGATCTGTTTGACGACTTTGAGCGGGCTTCTTCGGCGACTACACCTGCTCTGGGCCGGAGGGGGAGTTTGCTTGGTGGTGGTGCTGGCAATGGTGGTGGGCTGAGTCGCAGTGGGAGTCGGCGGGCGGTGTCGGCGCAGTCGGTGGGGTTGCCGCGGACACCGGGCTTGCCTCGACGGGCCCTGTGAAGAGGTAGGATAGGATGCTTGAGGGAAGAAGGGATGGAGAAAGATGCAGGTGAGTAGATGTACACATACATGGGGGAATGTTTACGCATTACTTGCTTAAGTCGTGGTGACTCGATATGAATGGACTCCTTAGGGGGAGTGTAATAAAAGCACAGTCTGAGGATCAGGTAAGTACAACGATGGCTGGCGGCGATACTACATTAGGTGGCGCAGTTTGATATTCAATGCGCATCAACTCAGTTACATCATAGTGGGGACCGGTAAACAAAATACGCTGCTCCCAAGTTGAATATTCATAATTACTTAATACATTATATACAGATATAAAACCAAGGGCATATCCTTCCTGGAACAACGCACAAGAATGGAAAAAGAGCGGCAGAAGGTAGCCAGACCCTGTCGCATATGCCAGATCTCTTGCCAAAGACGACTTTCAGGCTACGCATCCAACCGAAACGATCTTCGCGTTGGGGATCAAAACGATCTGGCCATTCTCAATTATCTGGATGTCGCCATAACCATCGAAACTTTGACCGATTCTTCTGTGCCATGCACGACCGTATGTGGCTAAAGATGCTGGCACATCTTAGTGTTCCAATCCCGAACATCTGACACCGCATTGCGACATACTCGCTATAACACCAAGCGTCCTTGGTAGGAACAAAAGACTTGTTTGTGTTTATGTGTTTTATATTGATCTTCTTTCTACCTAGGAGGGAGACCTATAGACTCTCAACGGGGGTGGCCATAGAGGCTGACTCCCAGAACCCAAAGACTCATAAAGAGCAGGATACTTGGAAAAGGATATCCAAAAATTATGAACCCTCCAAAACGGTATCATACCCAAGACCTTGAAACTCCCAAGTGCTTGAGTGATCAATGGCTCCGTCGACTGGAGTACGAAAGGGGTAAGCTGTGGTTGACTCGGGGACCCACGACGCCTTGTTCGATCTCACGCCCAGCATACATGATCATCGAGTATGGGAGGACGCAACAATGCAACCGCATATTGCAATCAGAGATCCAGGAGACCTGGATTGGCACCTTACGAGAAATCAAAGTCTTTGGGTTCTGGGGGGAGCATGGTCGCAAGGCTCAAACAGCGAGTCGAGTTTTCGCTGGTAGGTGGACCACCCCGGGTCTTGAGAGCGGCGATCCCTCCTGCGCCTGGATCTCTCTTGCTCGCTTGGAGTACAACCTGGATGAGCCAAAGTCTGACAGGTCGTGAAGTGAGGAAGCCTGCCCCCGATCGCCTAGTACCTGCCATTTTGCTGGAGGGGCTCAGAGATCCAGACTTGCCGAAAGGAAATCGGACAGCCGCCTCTCAGGGCCTGCCCGCCTGAGTCATAGGCGACCCAAGGGCCTGAAAATGTCACCAGAACAAAGCGGGAGCTAGTAGCTGGTTACCGCCGAAGGAGTCCAGGAGCCTGCCAGCCCTCATGTGTCTCCAATTCGACCACTTGATCCCAAGTTGGCCGCAGGCGTGTCCAAAGGGACGGGCCTCCTGTTTGCAGGAAGGGCACGCTTTTGGCGGGCTCATCTCTCACCATGTCGTGATGCATTCGGGATGGTAGATATGTGAGCATCCGAGGGCAACGAGCTCGTCATATGCTTGTCTCAAAAATTAAGCCATGCATGTCTAAGTATAAGCAATTTTATGGCGAAACTGCGAATGGCTCATGGCATTTTCGGATTTGGACTGGCAAACTTGCACAACGCGAAACGAGGAGGAAGAAGGCTCTCCTGGTGGCAGATGAGACAGGTCTCTCTGGGCAGGACGTTATCTGACAGTATTGTTGTTTCTCCGGGGAGTGTCTCTTTTGCTGTGTCTCTTTTGAGAATTACCCGGGCGTGTCGTGGGCCTTGCAGTTGACCAGCTGAGTGGCGTACACCCCCCACTCCTGCTCGAGCATGTCGCCCATGGGGCCGACGATCTTGACGCCGTTGTCCTTGGCAGGGTTGTGGCTGGCGGTGATCATGAAACCGATGGCCTGGCCGGCTAGATTTCGGCTGCGGAGGGCAGACAGCCAACTGCCAGTCTGCGGTGAATCGCAGGACTCAGTGAATCATCGAATCTTTGAACGCACATTGCGCCCATCGAGCATCGATCTCTCCCATCTTGCTGATGGGCAGCTTTCACGTCGTGATGGTGAAGTTGCCCTGGGTGTGGCTGCTCGTGGCGGCGTCCAGGTGCGCCGGGGTCGGGTACGGCTCCTGCGCCGAGGTGACGTGGCCGGGCGGGCCCATGCCCGTGGCGGCCACGATGGTCATGGGCCCCGTTGGCAAGCCCTTCTTCGCCTAGATTTCTCATATCTTGTGCCTCTTTGGGGAACAGTCGTGGGCCACTGCCAGGCCTGCGTATGTCTTGCCGTGTTTGTCTGCTCTGGGTCACTGGACGGAGCTCGATCGTACTGCGAGTCTGCATTACCAGCTCCTGAGGATGACCAGCCATGGTATCCACGTGAAAACAATAAATCAGAAACGCCGTTGAGAATTTGGGAAACCACCCATCCGTCAGTCCACCCAAGTCTCATGATGATCACCATGGTCCTCCATTCCTCAAGTAGTGGCATGTCCATCGATTGCCGAGGTCCGTTCCGTGGTACTGGTCCAGCCTTCATGGTGTCCATGTCCATGAAACTAGAAAGGTCGGCCCCTCCAAGAGAGGCGTCCAGGACCTTGGGGGACTTGGAATGTGATCATATGTGAGCGATGGAAGTCCCCACTGCCACAAGACCTGGCGCAAGCAGCTTCCTTGAACTCCTTCTCAATCACGATATGCTGGTTGACACCGAAGTTGGTGTGCTTAAGTCTAAGAACTTCTCAATGTCGAAGTTTCCATCCTCCTCCCAATCATACGCGGGCGGACCAGCAGACTCATTGCAACGCAGACGCGGTGCGTCTGGTTCAGAGTAGCCTCGGGGTCTGAATCAGGGCCATGGTCGGTACAGCTCAGCGGTGCGCCAGGGGAGGAGCATTGAAGTTGTTGTGGTAAGGCAAACTGCGGGCTTGATACGGAGACGGAGCGCTGACGTGACCATGCTAAGGTCTCGCAGGGTTGCTCATCATTCCGATAGGAGGCTGCGGGAGCTGAGGGGCGATGTCACCAATGTGGCGAAAGTTCTGAAACAGGTCGATTCTGTCAGAAGGCACATGACCCTGGCCCGCGTTGGCTACGGGAGGGGGTCTCAGCGGGAGCGAGTGGGCGGCGTTGGAGATGACGTTCTGTCGGAGGTTGCTGGCGCCAGGTCCGCGGCGGCCGCCTCGACCGCCTCGGGACCGCCGCCGTCTCGACGCTAGCAACATGACAATCGGGGCTCTTTGGTGATTCATAATAACTTTTCGAATCGCATGGCCTTGCGCCGGACATGGTCCATTCCAACCAAACGACAGGTATAGAGATTGGCTGCTCCCTGTGGATGGGCAGCATTGGTTGAATATTAACCCAGTGTTGCAGTAGTGGTGACTGATTGGGTCCAAGGGATGCTTCGTATTGACAAGTTGGGCCAATTGTGAAACTGGCTGACGACGCTGGAAGCCTGGTATATCTTGTAAAAGACGCCGTTTTTCCGCTGATTCTGGTCTTGGCAGGTGGCTGAAGGATCGATATCGAGATACGAAAACCAAGCAGGGGGAAAACGCCAAAGTGCCCCCATTCCCACTCGTCCTCGACCTCGTCCTCGAGATCGCCGTCCGACAGCTCCTGCTCCATGCTCTGCGCGACTTCGGCGATGTAGGCCGAGTCAACGATGGGGTGACCTTCTTCGTCAACGTGGGGGCTGTCGGGGTCGTCGCCGTTGCGGTTGTCGGGTTCGGGGGCTCATATACGCAGCCCATGCGCCCATCCACAAGGCGACCCATAAACTGCGAAGCCGATACCGGGTCTCCAGAGAGAAGTCGTTCGACACCTTGGCGGTGGATTCCTGACTGATTTGAGGAATAGGGTCAACATTGTAAGGTCCACCCTCCTTCTCCGTCTTCTTGTCGCCCGAGAACGAGGTTGCCACGGGGCTCTTGAGCAATACAATCTGCTCCGCCGTGCCCTTGTCCCAGTTGAGGACGGCCTCAAGTTGCTCCATCTTCTTGGGCGCCATACCTTTGGCAGGGACTCTAAGCATATCAATAAGCGGAGGAAAAGAAACCAACAGGGACTCCCTCTTGAAGACGATCCATGTCTTCCACGCCTGACTTCACTCCTTGGTACTGTGGTCTCTCCACAACACTGCAAGAAACCAACAGGGATTGCCCCCTGCAGAGGCTCCATATCTTCCACGCTCGACTTTCCTCCCGGCCCTTCGTTCTCATGATACCCTCAACAGGGCCCAACAGTCTGGCGAAGGCGCTCTGGCCAACTCTTGCCACCTTCACATCAGTGGTACCAACGATGCTTGCGGCACTCCAGCTGGAAACCCATCTCTTTCGCCCCCAGCCCATTGGGAGATACGATAGGCTGGGGGCGGAAAGAGCAGTCACCAGGCGTAACATCTGGTGCCCGTTGCCCATAGACGGTTGCATCATACCTTGACGGGGACCGAGGTTCGCGTATCGGTGCAGCAACGTGTTCCCAGTTCTGCTGGATTCCCTATCCCTGAATTCCGCGTAGGTGAAGGTGAGGTCGTCGATCTCGTCTTCTGTCTGCTTAGGAAGAGGGACGTAGAGAGGCTTGACCTCAGGGGCCTTCTTCTTGGGAACTTCGGCGTGGTTGGCGAGGTTATTGTGCAGCGTTTCGGCTGCCAAGGACGAGCCCACGTCGAGGTCTGGGGTCTCCTTGCCGCCCTTCTTGTCGTTCTTCTTGCGAGGCATTGTGATGAAGACGAGCCTTTCGGGGTTGAAGGTATCTCCATTGTGTTGAGGATGCATGGGTTTGGCTTCATGCACTAGGAGAGGTGACGGTGAGCCGCAAACCGCGTGCGATGACGTCCCACAGATTCCTCCAGTCAAAGCCCCTGCTAGGCGTCAGATGCCAAGGCTTACCGCAAAAGCTGCAAGTGAAGACATTGCACTTGGGGCAGGTTGCGATCTTGCCGTCAAGGCGTGGCGGCGTATACGACGACGGAGTTGTACTGGATCTTGGCGAGATTTCGTAAGAACCACAGGCCCTCCTTCTTTGCTGAAGTTCGTTCGTGTGTGTTTTCTCCCTTTCCGGTCAGCAATCTGAATAAGTACAGATTTGACCGATGATGCCCTGTCGGTGCACCCAAAATATAGCAACAGCAACCTCTCGCAACATCGGCAAGAAGTATGGTAGAGGAAGAAAGAGGCACCAAAGGCTCAGCAGTGGCGGAGAGACCCATCTGCAAGTTAGGCATCCTCATCGTGCACAGAGCTGCCGCATTTGGGCTCAAGGGCCGGCCTTGAATTTCTAATATTAGCACGGTCATTCTCTTGAACGGGTGGTGTTATTCAGGTGATAATTACTTCTCCTCTCCGGTGTGTTGTTGTCGTCCATCATGTAAGCTTCTGAGGGTGTGTGCCCTGCATGGGTGGGCAGAGGCCTCGTGAAAGGGAGTCTGCGAGGAGAAGGCCGCACAGTACCCAGCCATTAGCGGCATGAAGGAAGTTATCTGGCCCACGCAGAGTATGGGTCAGTACCTGACGGTGTTATTATTGGTCGACATCTGAAAACTTGGTAATTCGACGAGGGCCAGACCACTCCTCCGTTTGATCAAGGTCGCCAGGGAGCTTTGATCATATCATCCGGAAGAGGAGTTCTCCATCGTCCAGAGAAGGAACGCATCGACGAGCTGGTGGTGTATTACTGTGAATTCTGGATTGCCACCTTGGTTGAGTTTCAGGCGCTCGCACTGCGGTTTGTCCGTGGCGAGGTCGAACTTGGCAAGCACCTCCTTGAAGTCTGCCTCCGGGGGGCGCATGCTGCTGGTCATCTTGCTCGAAGTCCAGCCCTGCTTTATGACCTGTCTGATGCGTGCCTTTGCCTCGTCATACGACAGCCCCATGGACTCCTGTTGAGCCTCGGCAAGCCTCTCGGCCATGGCCTCCTGCGAAGCCATGAAGCTCCCCATGGAGGATTCCCGGATCTGCTCTTCTTCCAGAGCTTGCTTCTTGCTCTTCTTCAGTTGGCTAGTCGATTCTTTTCCTTCTTTCAAGGCAATGCAGCAGATCGATGAAATAGTTCAGGAGCATTCTTCAGATGACAGTTCTCCCTCTTCCGCTGCGTACGTTCCTTTTTCGGCTTTGCCCACGACTTGTTGAGCGCACCCTCAGGAAGTTTGGCTGGGTCTCCCAATGGTTTCGCTTCTTTATACCGAAGGAGTTCCTTCTCGAATCTCTTCTTCCAACACATGGGAATGATTCGTTTGTCCTGGGGCACAAGAAGACACAGGAGGCCGGTTTGTCTCAGCAGTTTTTCCAGGTGTTGAGGAATGAAGCCTGCTCCAAGGTTGGCGTCTCCGATGATGCGATATATTTCCAACTCGAAAATCATAGGAAGCTCGCTATTAATCTCAGCGAGATCTTTCCATTTGTGCATGCCAGCGTATCTTCGGATGTTGTCGAGTTTCTTCTTTGCGTTCGTGTATGGAGTTGTGACCGTGACATGGAGTTTTTGCCCTCGTAGACATTCTTGCAAGTAAGTGCCAAGTTGCGCATGCTGCCGTATGCCCCCTGAGACAACCACCTGCCACGTCCTTGCCTCGGCCAACGGCCACCCGGGTGTCGTCAAGGGACTTCTCGCTGCTGGGGCCAATTTCGACGCACGGGTCGAGGAGGGCGAGGAGTTCCGCGTTCGGTACCCAAATAGACCAAGAATGCGGTTAAGTCCTATCACTGGACTCCAGCTAGAGAGCGACTCCGACTCGCAGGCCGAAGATGCTGCCGCGTCTAATGGAAGCAAAGAAAAGGGAACAGGGAGAGTCGGAGCGGCAAACCGACTCTTTTCGTTACCGGCTTCCTTGTGAAGTACGGTTCGGCTAGCTTCCTGGTGGGCTCTCTCAGATTGTATCGATGCGAAGAAGGAGGAGATGGCGAGGACGATGGAGGGTGGGGAGGAAGGAGAGGAGCAATCTTACACCGCACCCGAATTCCACTTCTGGTCGCGCTGGTAGGCGAAGCCGGGTTTGTAGTTGTGACCATGTTGTTCAGACAATGATGCAACGATTTCTTGGCTTTTTCCTGACCAACCTTTTGGGCAACAGACATGCCATACTGAGTCATCCGGGCCATCTCTCCACCCGAATGTCCAATAATAGCTCCGATGTCTTGTCTGCGAAGGCCTCAACAACCGCTGATAACATCTCTTGAATAGCATCAGCCACTGCTGCGTGTTGTACTGGGAGGTCATCGGCCCCTCAAACTTCATCAACTTGATGCCTGCGTGTAGCACGTTCTGCCATTCTTGGGGAAGGGGCGGTCCCGTTGGCTGAGTTAAGCCCTCCTCCCCCTCTTCCACGCCCTGCTTCTTATCGACCTGGGTAGGGGAGGAGGCATTGGCAGCCCCACCCTTCTCTTCGTCGTCCTCCACCTCTTCCTCACTTTCTTGAGGTATGGTCGCCTCTCCTCCAGCACCTCGGCAAGGTACCCTTCGCCCGCCATTCCGCCCGAGTGGAAGATGGTGGTGTTCTTCTTGGTCTCGATGACTTGCTTGCACTGTTCGACGCTGGGGGTATGGACTGGGTTGATGATGGTGCCGTTGACGGCGAAGGGCTCGTTGGGAGGTAATCGGCGCGGTTGATTCTCGTATGAATCTGGTTCAATAGTTCTGCGCCATCGTCGGTCGTCGGGTCCCAGACCCAGAGTGCCGGGTCAAACTTGTCGATGGTGAACTTCACCAAGCGAGCGGGCCAGGCGAGGAAGTTCCGCAAGGCATCCGGGCTTCCGTGTTTGAAATTTCGGATGTGTAGCTCCGTGAAGGACGCGGTTCCTTGTTGTCGGATAGCAGCGGCGTGTTGGAGACGGTCGGGGAGGGTGAAATGCTTCCGGGGGTGAGGTCATCTGTTGCCAAGCTCGTCCTCCCAAGCCGCCGCCAACTCCTTCTTCTTCTCCTTCTCCTTTTCACGCTTCGCTTTGAGCGACTCGACGATAGAGCGACCGACGGTGGTGAGTAGACAGTCCACATCGGGGACCTTAAGGGCCTGGATGAAGGATTCCTCGAGCCAGTCGAACTTAACGATAGCAACGTTCTTGAGCTTCAGGGCCGAGTTGACCAAACAGATATGTGCGGCATAGTCCGGGAAGAACTTCGCTTGGAGATCTGCAAGACAAGGTGCATGGTCAGTAGGGGGTTCTTGAGAATGCAGTGTTGAATACTTACTGGATAGCCCACTGGAATCCATTTTCACAGAGGTATTGCAGATCGCGGTTAACTTGCTCTGAGAAGCCCTTTGGTATCTTTTCACATCTCTTACTTTCCTCTCAGCACGCCTTTTTTCTGACTTTCATACCAAGCGCCGCTTGTACGAAGTTAGTTCCAAGTAGCTGCAGTTTAGCCTCATGCCCAGGAGGGTTCTCATAACACTTCACAGGTGGCTTAATCTTATTCTTCGGATCGTACTTCAGAAATGTGAGATGTTCTTTATTGAACTAACTTGGGGTTTCAGTAATGATGCGAAGAAACAACCGAAACATGATTCTGCTAAGCTAGTTGCCTAAAGAAATCCGATGTATGGACGCGGAACTAGGGGAAAAGAGATATGTCAGTATCATACTCGCCGTGCACCTTGGAAACAACGGGGGCTAACTTACCACCAACCCCATCAATCGGCTGTGTAATCATGGCCCATATCCTGCATGATGCGACAGATCTCCATAATCGGGGCTTGTAGACGTGATCCATCTCCTTCATAACTTTGCGAAGGTCCTCGTACTGGGCCATAGTCGGGTCGAAATAGGCCAGCACGCCGCACAACGCCAACAAAGTCTAAACTCTCGCCAGCTTCACCACAGTGTAAACGGGCTGTAGAGTCCAGGCGATTCCTACCAGAACTCTCATTGCCAGGCCATGCGGTACTGGGCCAGCCTTAATCGTGTCCATGTCCATGTGCATAGACTTCTTGGGACTGCCCCATTCTTCGTAGAGCTCGAATTCGCGGCCGTTGCGGTAGCCTAGGAACTTCCTGGCCTCATCTCCCCATTGTCAGACAATGTTGCTTGGTACCGCGTCAAGTCGGCAGACTATACATCTGTCATCGGCAATGCCAAAGAGAAATCTGTTGGGGACATCCATGTTGTGGGTGGAGGGGCAGAGATCTTCGAGCTTCTTGCCAGTGAAGATACCAATGGCGACAGGATGGACCTTGCCAAAATGCTTATTCTGATACTATCACACTCTCAACATGATCTGTGATTCGAAACGCCTGCCTCCATTACCAGAACCAGTACCAGGAGCATTGCCCATAACGACATCGTGTGAATCGTTGTTAGAGGGAACTGACATGCCAAGCGGAGCAGAAGAAGCTGTAGTGCTTGCCTCGGACGCTTGATCTCTTTGCCTTCGCGCCGACCATCTGGGCCGAGATCCCCCTCAAGCTTCAGGTTGTCCATGCCTTGTTCAAGCGTGTCGCCATTGGGCGGGATGACGTCTTGGGAGCCAGACATGATGAAGAACGGCAAGCAACAGAGAAATGAAAACTGCCGAGCTTTGGACCAGAAGAAAGAGCCTCAAGCTTCCTGGTAAAGGAAAAACTTGATGGCGTCAAAACTCTTCCATGGCCAACCCCGCAGGTCCCTACCAAGTGTGACCATGAGACTTGCAAGAAGCAGTCGCTTGAGGGCAGGCGCATTGTAATTGCGGCCATTATGGCGTATCTCGGCTTAAATCCACCTGCAGGGGTCTGGAACATTGTCAGTGCTGCACAGAAGAAAGAGAAGGTGTGTGGAGGATGTAAAAAGATGACCATGTCGTGCATACCTTGCGTGCTATTCAGCATCAAAACTGTAGGCTGGGACTGGCTTCCCATCCTTTGCACAGTCCTCTTCCACGTTGGAGATCTCGTAGCTCATCAGGAACTGCTCGTTCGACGCTTTGAGATAGATGCAGCCTCTGAGTTCAGGCTGATGAGCTGGTTGTTTGCTGCCCCAAGGTTGGGCAATGCATGGTGGTGCCAGGATAGCTCAAGTTCGCCTCGGTTAGGATCTCTAGAGCCTGCCGAGTCGGAGTCGGACGAGTCGCTCGATTCCGAGCTAGAGGTATCAAGCCAAGCAGCAGCAGGGCCGGGGGTGGACTCTTCGTCAATGATATGTTGCGGGGTCGACTCATACATATAGGCATGCGACTTCAGCTGGAAAAGAAGATAGATGACATAAACGTGTCGACCCCGTTTTCGCCGGATCCTGCAACTTCCCATTGGACATTGGCCGTCCTGGCACACCATTTTGCAAAGCTCACCGGCCTTTCTCCATGGACCTCTCTTTGAGCTTGATCCGCCAACGCGGGGTTGTTGGCCATGTTCACAGGTTGGCCACTAGCGCCCTTTTGACGCTGCTTTAGCGTCTTAACCTTCTGTGCGACCCAAGACTTAACTCGGAACAGCGATTCATGCTTGCATCCGCGGTGAAACCACTGTGCTGCCATAGTTGCCATACGTGGCTTGCTGCTCCTGTTGCTGGTACGGGTGTTGCAAAATCGAATCCTTCTCTGCCACCGCCTCCGTTAAGCCAGCCGTACCCGGACTTGGTCGTAAGGGGGACAGAGCCATGTGACTGCTGGCTTTGGGGATGGATACGTTGGCGGTAGGTTCAATGCTTTCTTCGAAGAGTACTTCATCTTCGTCGAAGAGTGATCTCTCCTCGTCGAAGAATGCTCTCTCCTCCTCGTCTCCTCCGAGATATATGGAGAGGTCATCGTCACCGCCACTACCGTCCTGGTCGTTGGCAAAGGGGGATGCCGGCAGTGGTTGGGATCTAAGAGGGGGCAAGCTCTACCGATGTTGCTCTTGTGGATAATAGGCTCAATGCACTCACTCTTCAAATAGTGCTCTCTCTTCCTCGTCTCCCCCGAGGTGCATGGTGACTTCATCTTCTCCACCATCATCAAGATACCTGAAGCGCTTCCCCATACTGCTATGCATTGTGATGGTCGTGGTTGTGATGTCGTGTATGCTGTGCAGATGGGTGACATTGATGCTGGACATCATGCCACCACCAACCTAACCGGCAGAACACCGGCGGAGGTAGTAGCGTTGTGTCTACCGAGCTACTGGCGCCGTCGTCCTTGCTGCATCGTAGACGCTCTGGCGAATCCTGTTCCTGAGAGCCTAGTCAGCCGCTGTCGGAACTTTTTTGTATATAAGTAAGCATGATTAAGGATGACTTACGCAAGATTCTTTGCGAAACGGAAATTGACGCATTCAAAGATGCTTCCCTCCAGCCGGTTCAACTATACCGCCCACGTGGATGATCTTGAGCGCCTCTTCCATGATCGGATCCGCCCGGACAGGCCAATATTGACAGCCACCAGCTTGCCGTCGTTCTTGCTGGCGGCCTTGTATCCGCGACCAAGGCCCATATCAGCGTCCCAAGGGACTTTACGGCTGCGCTCAACCTTGGGCTTACAGTTGGACATGTTTGTGGTCGTCGGTGTAGGTCGCCGAAAGGGGTGGGAACGTCCAACCCACCCCACATCAGTGACGGCCTTGAACATGGCCCATCCCCTCCTCCCGGGCCAGGGCCTTCTCCTTGGCGGCTACGGCCTGGCGCACTGCGGCCTCGCGTCTCTCAGCGCGGCGGCGATCGTCGGCCAGGGTCTTCCCGGCTGCCACCATGTCCAACCACACGCCCGCCGATAGTCGACCAAGCACTCTCTCCGGCCTCCTCTGCGTCGAAGATCCCCAACACTTCCTCGCGCACGACCAAGGAGCTATATGCGATGGCCATCTCGGTTCCGACCCCCCATGTCCTGGGTCATCGTGAAGGTGATGCGGCGCTTGCCACGACGGCCGTCGAACTTGTACGAAACGCTGTTGCGGTTGATGCAGGCGTGGCTGAAACAAGCCACCACCAAGAACATGCCGGCCGTATATTTTCCTTGGCCATTGCAGCTCGATGCAAGGTTTCCTCGTCCTTATTCCAGTGTGTGGCTCTCGTGCTCCAAGATGCAGCTTCCGCCAGAGAGCTGCCCGGGCCGTTGGAGCCTACACTCGCGATGCTAGCGAGAGTGCTGCCTCGCTGCCCGGCACGTCTCGGCCCCATTGCCTCCCGCCGGTTCCCAATGAGGGTCAGGTGTTCACTCAAGCTACCAACCAGCCGCCTCATCTCGTCCGTTACGTCGCCTGCCATCGCGTGGGCCTCCATGACGCTGGCCCGGGGCGCAATGTCGCCGTTGGCTCCAGATGGCGACCAAGGAAACCTCCCCATACTTGATGAGGAGTCCGTCCACAGTGACGTGGGTATTGAAGTAGACAACACCCTCCTCATCGTCGCCATAATCGTCTCCTTCCTCTTCCTTCTGCTGGCCATCTGCTGGGACCAAAGGGTCAAAGACGTCGGGCAAAACGAATGCAGTGTTCTGTGTATGCAGCTGCCTGGTGATGGATGGTATGGTTTCCGATAGGTCGTAGCAAGAATGATCTTACTTTTCAGGACTAAGTACGTATAACCAAGGTTAGTTCTGCCTTATTCTTGTAGAAGGAGATTAAAATGTGCTTAATATAACTTACCTCGAGCGGTTCCTTTCTTCTGCTTGTTCGCCTCCTCTGGCAGCGCCATAAGGTGGGTAACCGAGGCGTCGAGATCGGGAGAGAAGCTGCCGCCGCCTTGGTTAAGGGCCTCGCGGCGTTCCTCTTCGCTTCGTTCCCGCTCGGCTCTGCGCTCGGCGGCAATACGGTCCTGCTCGGCCTGCGCCTGCGCTTCGGTCTCGGCGCGCTCCTCCTCTGCTCTCATCCGAGACTCGAAGAGCTCATTTTGAGCTCGCATGAAGGCCTCTCGGCGGCGCATGTAGCGTTGGATGTCGGCGTCGGACCCGTCCTTGCGGCCCTGTTCGACGTTACCGGTGGTAACGACTACGACGCCGCGGAAGATGGGCCGAAGGACAGCTTCGAGGAAGACGACCGTACTGGAAAGAAAGAAGAGGACATCAGTAATCGGAACAATAATAGAGACAGTCGAACCTTTCAGCAGTAAAGAAAAGCCCTGATGGGGACATGTTTGTCTGCCTTTGTACTTGTGACTTACCCAACCATTAACAGACAGCGCGCACTTCAAGACGTCGGAGTCGGCAACGCGCCCCCTGAACGGGTTCCAAGACGGGCTCTTGTGCGTGCAACAGCATCCCTTGGACCTGGCGAAGTCTGTCCAAGAGAGCTGTCATTACCTCCAAACAAGACTCCGCTGCCCATGCCGGGCGGCAGAGCTGAGGTGGGCGATGGCAGTACCTCGCCTAGTCGTGAAGGCGGCTCCCTCCTACGACCGGTATTCCAAATACCAGTGCCGCCCACTCGCCGCCGACCAGCCGGTTCTGGTCGCGCTTGTAGGCGCCACCCCGCGTATGAGGGCATCTGCAAGTCCATGAATTCCGGGGGACCCAACCTTTGTCTGGGCGAATGCCCATGTCTTCACGGCTCGTGAAGCCGCAGCCAAGCGTTCATAGCGACGTCGCTTTTTGATCCTTAGATGCCGGCTCTTCCCACCATGCCCTGCATCATGTACTCGGACTCGCCGTCGTTGACGTAGGTCTGGCTGCCATCGGAGGGCATGTGCCCGTTATGCTGTAAGCGAATGGTCTGGTCGCCATTGTTCATCGAAGCCAGGTCGGGAACGTCTGATGCTATCTTGGATGCTACTATGGCGTACTCCGAGTCATCCGATACGTAAATAGATGGCTCCCTGGTGTTCATCGACATAGGCGCATAGACCGAAGTGTGTCGTTCGAGCTCAAAAGGGTTGGTCAGGCCGCCCATACCCGACCCGGAATGGAGGGGACGTCGGGATCGGCGGTCGGATCGATCCTCCGAGATGTAGATCACGCCTCCTGGCAGGTCTCGTGGTCGCGCGGGGTTGCTCATCATCCCGAGAGGGGGCTGCGGGAGCTGAGGGGCGATGTCACCTATGTGACCAAAGTTCTGGAACAAGTCGATTCTGGCAGAAGGCACACGACTCTGGGCCGCGTTGGCTGCCGGAGGGGGCCTTACCGGGAGCGAGTGGATCAGCTTCTGCTTCTCGGCGGGGAGCTCGGTGTAGGCGGCCGGCGCCGAGAGGATACAATCCCCCGTCATGCTCGTCCTTCGTGGCATCTTTGAGGGGCTCTCCTTTCCGGTCTTCATTGCTGGCCTATTCTTCTTTCTCCTCGACGTCGGGGCGGTGCGGGACGAAGTAAAGAGTACGACTTCTCCGTACACCAGTCTACCTAGGCGTCAGTGCCTTGACTCAAGTGACCTTGGACCGCACGGCGGAGTGTCGCCTCCCTCTGACTATAACATGTGTTAGTAGCAACAAAAGGATGTTGAATATCGGAGTTCTTACCATTGGGCTCTCGTCGCTTCTTAGTTTTCTCTCTTTCTCTCATATTCTTCGGCGTTCTTCGGCGTTCTTCGAGGAACTGACTGGATTCCCTTCCTTCGCACAGTCCTCTTCCACCAGGTCTTGCATTTTTCGCGCATCGTCCGTCGCCTTTTGGCGCGCGACTGTGGAGGCTACCGCCAAAACCTCCTGACTCTCGTCACTTGCCGCGTTTCGAGCAGCACGCGAAGCGCTAACGAGCACTATGCCCTAGGTATGCACTGGTGAGCGGGGCCCACCAGGCCAAGGCTCCTGCATCTGCATAGACGGCTAAGCCACCTGCGGTGCAGGCGGCTCCATGCGCCGAGCCTCTTGCGTGCCGGGTCCGGTCTGTTCTGAACCGAGATACTTGCCCACGGTTTCCTTGGGCCAGTTGTTGCCGCCCAGCCGACACGCCTCCTCGCGAAGGAACTCCTATGTTCTCTTCGCCTTCGAGCCTTGGCGGTATTTACCGACCTTCTCTGCGACATAGCGGAAGGTCTTCCGGAACCCGCCATACCTTGTCGGACTGAAGCTTTATAGCCATTGATCAGCTCACAATATTCGTAGCTCAAAAAGTCCCATGATAGAACTTACCAAGCTGAAGGCTGCAAGGATAACGGGCGAAGATCTCAGCCTCGGTACGCAAGCCGTGGTGAGTCTCGGGATTGGCACGGTAATGCTGGATCAAGGCATGGGCGTTGGGCACCTTCTGGGGGCAGTCCACGCACTGAATGGTGCGTGCGCTTGCAAGCTTGCCATACTGTGGTGCTGAGCCACTAAAGTCAATATGTTGGCCATCGTGACGTTGCCCTCCTACCTCCACCGTTAGCATTGATCGACGTCGTTGTTTGGTATGAGGATATTTACCTCATAGGAGGATTTGTTTTGACGATTGTCCTTCTGTGACTGACCATATTCAGAATCGGTATACACAAAGGCAGGCCGGTTACCAATCCAGACTTTGTCGATCCATGGGAGTCTTGGTTGTTGGAACGTTGTTGGGAGTTTCAAAGATATCGGGCATGATACCTTGTTTTGAGTTTTTCTTTTTGAGGTAAAGTGCTTTTTGTGAGTCTTTTGGTTCTGCGGGGTAGCTTTGGTATGAATTGAGAAAAAAGAAGAGGAAGTGAGTGATCCGTGGCTGAGTTTAAGGTCATCCCAGGACCACAAGTCACAATTAGCGTAACAGGCATATAAAAGCCGATTGTTATTTCAACGATTCATTTATTCATTATAGTCACTTCCAGCTCTAAGCAACACACCGTCAAAGAAGAGGATGGGGTCCTGATACTCCGATAGCCTGAACAGAATCTGTATGGCTGTGCTGTTCGCTGCTAATCACTATCATGCTTGCTATACTTGTGCTCCAAAGTGTTCCACAAGTTGTCGACAGGGATGATCTCGGCTCGCTGGGCACGAGCGTCCAGGCGGCCAGAAAAGTCCTTGGTGATCCTCTCGAGAGCGCACTTGGTGTAGTTCCAGTCAATGAGACGTAGCTCGAACTCGTAGTCACGCTTTCTCATCTCATGCTGGTAATCGCGGATGCAGTTCAACACCAGAGCACGGTGCTTAACCTTCAGCCTCGGACGAAGAAAGACGCCAAAGCTTCCCATAGGTCGTAGGATGGGACTGGCTTCCCTTCTTTCGCACAGTCTTCTTTAAAGACCTTGAACAAACCGCTGTGTAATCATGGCCCCTTCTTTCCATAATCTTAGACAGTCCGTTATGTGATTATGGCCCCTTCTTTCCATGATCTCGGTGATGCCCCTGTACTGGTCCATAGTTGGATTGAAGTACTTGATCACGCCAACGAGGATCTGCTCATGCATGTCGGCCTCCCAGGGGACTTTGCGGCTGCGCTCGGACTTGGACCGGCTGCGAGACATACATGTAGCGGCTGCCGGACATGTTTGTGGTTGGCCTCCGAGTGTCTCATAGGCCTCCTGGATCTGTTCCCAACGTCATGGATTAGTAACTCCGCTCTGTATATAGCAAACATACTTTAAGGAATGCTTCACGGAACAGGGAAAACTTACTCGCTGGAAGGAAGCGGTGGCGGTCGGGTCGTTTCGACAAAAGGGGTAGATACCGTTTATTACGGTGGAAAGTGTAATGAGTTAACTCTCCCTACTGGGCCTGTGCGCCGCAAAGAATCAACACTGGGCCCGTGCAGCTGTTCTTGGGATGGCCCATCTCGACAATGGCTTGCTCGATGCTGGTGAAGAGTCTCCTGGCATCAATGTGCATAGTGCCTGTACAAGAGACACCCGTAATGGAATACGGTGGATGAATTGTCCCCATGGGCTGAATTGGTAGTGAGCCCGGTTCCAGGAAGATGGCTCGTGCTTTCTCTTCTGCGAGTCGCGGTAGAAGCGGATCATTCGGGCGGGAAAGGCGAACGTAGTCGATCTTTCCATACGGATCCAAGCCGCCGCAGCTGATCAAATGCGGCCCATTCTGCCACTTCATCTTCGTTTTATCCGATTCATTCGCGGATACTACCCCAATAAGCAATTTGCAACCCTACTGAGACTTTTTGAGACAACGTTAGACAACGGCAACGCAAGGTACCTGGATTGGAGACTTACCAACCCCTTCGTTTTTGAATTTCTCCTCTTCAACCTTCGCTTCCTCCCCAGACGGCCAGCATAAAACACCGGAAGCGCTCAATGTCGCCGTCACAGTTGACCTTAAAGGCGGGCCACATATCGCAACTGTATAATTCGGCGAGGTAACGCGAGGGTTTAATAACAAAGGGGTTCAAACGCCTTCATGCCTCGGAAAAAGTCGGCGATGGAGAAAAGAACTGATGGGAATTGGTGGAGAAGGAAGGAACTTTTTAATCATCCGGCGAAGATCAAATTCAGTTTGTTGCTGCTTCTTTGTTAATTCAATTGTGTTTCGCCGAAGTGTCTTTAATATTGTGAACTTACTCGCCAAAAGAAATTATAATAAGGCGTAACTATCACGGCAGTTGCATTGCCAACTCCAAGGACATGGCAGCAGATATGTGTGGTGGTGGTGGTGATATAAGTACAACGCCGACGACTACTTTGCTTGCTCACTGAGCCTTTCATGTGCCTGCCCAAGTGGAATTGGATGTGCCGCTTCTCGTTCTGGACGACGGCGCCGCAGACCTTGCGGTTGGGCTGGTTGGGGCATTAGCTGATCGTTACTGCTAACATCATTATCGCTTCCTCTGCCTCTGGTCGGTGGTCAGAGCGCGGGTCAAGCTAGGGTCATCCTCCTCGGCTTCTCCCTCGGCGTCAGAGGCGGGAGAGAGGACGAGGCCCTCGAAGTGAAATGAAGCGGGATTGGTTGGGGTCGTCGGCGCTGTTCCAGGCCTGGGGATGGTTGATGCGGTTCAGCTCATCCTGGAATTTCTGGCAGCTAGGGCCAGTTGGAGATGTACGGCAGGCCACTCGGTGTGAGGCAGCCGACCATACGGAACTCGGCAGTGAGCCAGGTACCAGGAAAGGTAGCAAGTGAAGCTCGTCCATCGAAATAAAGTACTAAGAGAATGTCAGATGCGTATACCTAAAATGTACGCTTTTTGCTTACTTCTTCTTGGCGATAATCATATCGTCCAGATGCCGGTTCCGCTCAGGATCCCACGGTGTGGGATCCCTAAAGAGCTTGACGGACTGGCCGTGAGACTCATTAAAGCTTCCGCTGCCATTGTCGAGGCTGTAGGTATCATAATGTTGTAACAACTCTTGCGAGATCATCTTTTGGGTCTGCTGAGCAACCTTTAATGAGGCAGAAGCACAGGGGCCCGTAATGTTACCATCTGTCGTTGATCACAACGTCTCGACGGAAGCAGCATCTTGGCGGTGAATTGCGTCTGCGTCCTTATGCAGCCGATTCAGAGCGTTGAGCTCAATCCCGGATTCGTTATTGGGCATAACCTGTTGAGCCTGGGCTCGTCGTCGTAGTCGGTACATGTGCCAGAGAACAGGCATACTCGGCAAATGCGAAGGCATTGATACCATAGCCGACGCACATGCAGCGCCGCTGGTAGCAGATGAATTTGGAGACGTTGACGTCGTGCTCCCGGAGCTCGTGCTGCTGACGCCCGTCCCGGCGGTTGAACTGACGCCGCTGGTGCTCATGGAATATGCTTGGTTCACCTCGGGATCATGGGCGGATGGCTGCTCATTGGATGGCTGCTCCGCGGAGCTCATGCTGTCGGCGACTGTGGTAGGGGGTGTAGAGCTGAGCGACGCGACATGCGAGAAGGTGTCGGCTGCACCACCCAAGCTTCAGCACCCACAACGAGCTCATCTCCACGAGCCGGACTACCAAAGGGGGATGGATTAGCAATAAGACTTCAGTGGGATAATGGGTGGTACTTACGCGAACGCTGGCATCGACCCAGTTGGCATCGTATGCCGACTCCGAGAGACATAAGCCCCAGGGACACCCTTGCGGATATTCCGAGAATTTAAGATAGAACGACGGTCGATGCTATACCACCTCGAGAATCATGTGGTGGCCGTCCGCAAACCCGACAGTATCTGCGGTGTTCACGCACCATCTTCGCGACGTTCGCAATCGAAAACGCCGCAAAGCCAGTGGTGCTGAAGTCTCCGACTGGTACCAGCTGTATCCCTTCAGGATTCAGTCGTGAGTGGCTGCGTCTTGGGCCCAAACTGTGTTCAGGAGACCGTCACCCCCGTGTGGCTCCAATTCGACCACTTGATCCCAAGGCCGTGCCAAAGCTATGTGCATAGTTGCGCTTCGGACAGAGACCCCTCTTTTCTTTTTCTTCTCTTATTCGCGCACCTTATTGGTTTGATTGCTCGAGCGAAGTCTTTTCGAGAGGTCGTGATGGCGCTTGTCCTACCAATGACGTATTGCAGATCGCGGCGCAATCTCACCGGTGGTGAGATGCCTAGCCGGCCGGTCCCGCATATAAAAAACGATCGAGTCTAAACATGGCCCAGGGAGGTGCCGTGCATTATGACGAAGGCGTATTTCTTCGAATGAAGTATGCCCCCGTATGCCTCGGAATTCGGCCGACCGGTTCCAGGGGACATGTCCTTGGCGGCCACCCTCGGGCTTGCCTTGGCCCATGCCCTCGTCAGGACATATCTCCAGGGCCGACAGCGGCTTGTCTGAGCCCGGTGTACCATCCATGGTGGCTGACGGACTCGGCCGGCTCAGGCGGAGGGAAGTCGATCTGTGAGCCGTACACGTCTCTCACCGCCTCAAAGTCCGTGAGGCCGTCGGAGTTGTTGGTAAGAAGACTCTTACCACCCCCCGCATCGACTCCAAGTCGAAATTCATGCCAGAACGCGGTGATACCTCCCACACGTTGTAGTCCCTCCCCCCTTCCACCTTAAGTCGGTCCAGCAGTTGCGCCTGTCTCTCAAGGAGTATGTTGACACTCCATGCGACGGGTCGGGTGAGCTTAAAAAGCCCCTTGTGATTGATCTCGACGATGTTAAGCGCGGCCTGCGACGCCTTCCCGAGACTGGCTGGTCGTCGCCAGTAGACCCGGCCACCACTCTGGGCGAGACTGGTTGGTCGCCACCGGTAGACCTGCCACCACCTTGGGCGAACCGTCCCAGTGCTTCCTCCAGGTCCCTTCCGCCCTCCTTCCCCGTTTCAAGCCGGGAGGAAACCTGACGTGCATGCTCGACCTTCGGCCCACCCTGGTAGGGCGGGCCACCACCTTAGGCGAACGCCCCCGTGCTTCCTCCAGACACCCTCTTGCGTTTCTCATTCGTTTCAAGTCGGGAGAAAACTCGACCTGCGCGCCAGGCCCGCCACGTCCTTTGGCGAACGTCCCAGTGCTTTCTCCAGGTCCCTTTCGCGCTTCTGGCTGGTCGTTGCCAGTAGAGCGGCCCACCGGCCTCGGACCAGGGCACACGTTTGCTCTCCCATCACGCTCATTACTTATTTGAATGCTAGCATGCATTCAACTCTAACTGTTCAGGGCACACGTTTGCTCTCCCATCACGCTCAAGCAGACGCCTCGATGGATCCACCAGCAGCACCCAACTCTGCCTGTTCTGGGCACACATTTGCTCTTTCAACTCTGCCTGTTCAGGGCATACTTAAGCAGACGCCTCGATGAATCCACCAGCAGCACCCGACGGGCCAAAATCATCGTCCTCGTCGTCCTTTTGCTCGGGGCCTTTGGGGCCGGGGTCACGAGCCTCGATGACCTGAAAGAACTCCTCGGATGGGCCGTCTTCGTCGTCCTTCTTGTTCTCGGGGCCTTTGGGGCTGGGATCGGGAGCCTCGATGACCTCTCGTCCTCGTCGTCCTTCTTCTTCTCGAGGGCTTCTGGGCCGTGATCAGGAGCATCGATAACCTCAAAGAACTCCTCGGGTTGGTCGTCTGCGTTGTCCTCCGCTTCCTTTACGCCCTTCTCGTTCATTTTGGCGGCAGAGGTGTTGGGTGTGATGACCCGGTTGTTCTCATCGATCTGAGCCTAGAAAATAGGGAAGAGAACAGGTTAGTAAGCAGAGCTAGGATAAAGACGACGTTTAGACTTAATAGGGAAGAAAAGGATGGGGACAGATCGGGTAAACTTACGCCGCCGGCCTTCTTGATGAAATCAGACTTGCCGCGAAAGCCGTGGGTGTTGCGCAGGTGTGCGAGGAAATTGACCCAGGGCTCCCTCCACGTCCCCCCCGTTTCTCATTCGTTTCAAGTCGGGAGTAAACCTGGCGCGCATGCTCGACCTCGCTGACCAAGGCCCGGAGCCCTCCCACACCCAATGCCCCACGGGCAAAGCCTCCAAGGCACAGTTGATATTCTGTGCCCCTCCTTCCCTCGAATCATCAACTGTGCCTTGGAGGCATTGCCCGTGTCGTCTCTACCCCCGATCTCGCTCATGCTGGGCAGTGCCATGCCCGAAGACAAAGCAAGCAAGCATAGCCACTCAATCAATAGATACGGTGCACATCTCGGTTGATGGGCAGCAGGGTGCTGGCCCGGCACATGCCCTGTCGTATCTTTCTCATTCGCATCCAAACCAAAACTCTCTCTGTTCTGGCTGTTGTAGTCGTATGCGAAAGGGGGGATGTCGGTAGTGCTTGATGTCTGAGAGGGGGCAACCGTCGTACTGTGAGTGGAGGCAGGCGCTGCGCTTGTCGACATCCGTTACGGCCTTGATTAAGACCCACGGGCCTCCTGCTGGGCGCGCTCAAGCCGAACACCCTCCTCCTTGGCCATCGCCTCGCCGGCGGCCTCGCGAGCGGCAGCCTCGCGTCGTTCAGCGCGGCGGCGTTCTTCGGCCTCGGCCTTCTCCTTGGCGGCTATGGCCTGGCGTGCTGCGGCCCCGCGGCGCTCCTCTTCGCTGCTCTCCCGCTCGGCTCGGCGCTGGGCGGCAACACGTTCCTGCTCAGCCTGTGCCTCGACCTCGGCCTCGGCGCGCTCTGCCTCGGCTCTCATGCGCGACTCGATGAGAAGCCCTGCTGCTAGTGCTGATCTGCAACAAGCGGTGCTAGCTGCGTTTGTGAAGAAAGCGTTTTCTTCAAGGGGCCGACCGCTTTGAACTTGTGCACACTGCCTATATGCTTCAAGGAACTTGCCTCGGTGGTGGAGAATCAACAGGGAGCGACAGACATGATGCTCGGCCCGGACGAGCATCTTGATTTTGCCCTCCCATCCGGGGACCTGGCCGCAGTATCGTAGCATCTCCTCGCGGCGGCGGCGAGCCTTCGTGGACGAGATGGCGAGTGAGAGGTCCCAGTTCTTGAGAGCGGTGCTGGGATCCATTATGGCTGGTCTCTAGGATGTCTTGGGAGCACACCGTCCTGTTCTCATCGGCCGCGCTTGCACTGCACGGACCACGTTCAGGGGACACGGCAAAGGATGGAAGCTTCAGACGCTCCGGAGGCAGGTGGCTGAAAAAGCGAGGTACCCGTTCGAGTTCGCAAGTCCCTCGCTCCATGCAGAGCACTCTCCATCCCCACGCACGATGTGTATTCATCGCCATCGTGGGTACTCGACTGCAGCCGCCAGGATCTCGGTGAGATCCATCTACTACTCAATGTGAGGCCCAACTTGCTGCTTGCTTCTCGCACCAACCTTGGTATTATTCACCAAAACGGAGTTCTGGTGGTATGTCTCCCTTTGTCAACGTCGACGTCGGTGGCGAGACATGTCTTCGAGTTCTGTATCTCTCCGGCCTTTCTCGCGCTCCATTGAGAATCAGAGTCTTTCTCTTCTTTTCTCCTTCCCTTGTATTCTTGGGTACCTTGTGTTGTTGGGTGCTGTATTGTACTGACTCTCTGCAAAGGCTCCCCCAGATGCAAAGGCTCCGGAATGAACTCGGAGCATTGGTGGCAATACGAAGTCGTGTTGATGTTGGCCTCGTGCTCCATGCGAGCTTGCAGATACCGGCTGGCCACCTCGGGGGTCACCAGTTCCAGTATCTCGGTAGTTGCCTCGGGGGTCACCAGTTCCAGTATCTCGGTAGTTGCCTCGTGTTGGTGAGAGAGGTTGCCGTTTTCTGCGTTGCATAGGTGACTTTGTTTTTATCTTTTCTTCGGCGAAATCCTTCGAAAGTTATGGTGTTTATGTGTTTTCTTCGGCGAATTTCCTCGAACTAAACCCGACTCCAAACCCACCTTTGAAGGCGAGTTTGTAATCAGCCTGAAATTCATTTCCCACCCCCAACAGCACGACCTAGGTCAGCATCATGCTTCTGGTCCTTCCTTGGTGCGGAAGACAGGCTTCTCGTCCAGTCGGTTCCTGGCATCTCCGACCCAAACGAGCAAAGACACACTCGCGGTGCGAGCATGTTGAAGGCCTTGATGGCATGGCCCTTTGATAGCGTAGAGTTGATTGGCGTTCAGCGGGCGCTCAGACCAGGACTTGAATGCCACCTTGGTGGAAGAGACATGGTCGACAGGGTCCGGGTTCTGGGTGAACCCAGGGCGAGGAGGCAACAATATCGCCATCATCCTCGACGTCCTCCCCTGGTTCGGAGAGTGGGTTGGCGGTTCGGACGTGGGCACGCTTGGCAGGAGCGGAGGGACTAGGCTTGGTATCAGCCTTGCGCTTCCTCCCGAATGCCCCGGTGGTGGAGCTCCTTGATGCCGCGGATTCGGCAGCCATAGACCTGACGGTCAAGGCGAGGAGTGTATTGGTTGGCTGCTAGCCTACCGGAACGACCCGCCTGGGAAGCGTGACGAATGGTGGCTCGGGTGTAACGGTCGTTAATGACCGGCTGGCGACTTTCTTTCTGCTCCACACGTATTCTGCAACCAAAGATACGGCGGCCAGACTAGATAGAGACATGTTAGCTATAGCTCGACGCTTGTGTGATTAGGAATGAGACTCACCAAGTCTTCTGCTGCCATTGTTGTAACCCCGGGACGAGCGTACTAGACGAAAGCGACGGGCGATGTTGTTGACCGATAGCTCACAGATAAAGCCGTGACCGATCACCTTGAAATCTCTCCGGTGGAAAGCTTCATCAACAGTTAGTAGGGGAGCGTGACTCGAGCTCAGTGACCATATGCCCGGGACCACACTGTGGATGCAGTTTAACCTCTTACCCAGGAGGTGCAATGAACTGTGTGAAATGAATAATGATGAATTTTCCTAGTCTTATCTAGCTAGAATCTTATATCTGTCAAAGACCTTGCTTTCCCTTACTTGCCCTTGCCTTTGCCCTTGCGTTTGCCCTTGCCTTTGCCATTGTAGAAAGCGTTGACGCGGTCGTCCCCTGGACGCCCGTCTGGCAGACGAAGATGGCAGTGAACTTCTTCCTGATGAACCTCTTTGAACGTGACGCGAGGGTCGGGGAGATGGTGTTTGCGGGTGCAGACACCGAAACCGCCTTGAGGTATGTCGGCAAGCGACTTGTACCAGGGTGTGTCACGACAGACAAAGTAGATGGTTTCGGCCGAACCATCCATCTTGACAGATTCTTGGTACACGGCGTCTTTGTACTTCTCCGTGAAAAGGTTGGGGCAATTCTGGACCCGTTTGAGGTCGCTCTTGGGCAAGAAAGCTGGGACCGGACCAAGCGAGTTGCAGGTCTCTTTACGTCAAAGCCTGCCAAAGACGTCCTCTGCGTCCATCATCATGCAGTCCCACTCCTAGCTGTGCCTCCAGCAACCACCCGCCCTCCCGTAGCGTGAGCCGGGAGGTAAGGGACGTTTGGGGCTGGAGGCACAACTGGGAGGGGACGCAGATGCCTAAGTGGCAGATACGCGGCCGGTGCTCTGGCTTGCTCACTTTCAGGTACGATCGGCTCTCCAGCAGTACCTGTATCAGGTAACCATCACCCTTCATGCCGCCTGAGTGGACCAAAGTGCAAATCCTGAAGCTAAAGGACACACGTTAGTGACTTTGTTCACAGAAAGGTCAGTATGGAACTCTTCTTACCTGTATCAAGGCTCTTAATTAGCCACCATTAACAATAATGCTATCGACCTTTTTAGCCTGTTTGTGGCTAGTTGCGTTCGTGATGTTGTTAAGCTCTTTATGCCTCTTCGACTGTTTGTTTTTGTTTTTTTTTTGGTTTTCTTCGAAGTTTCCGCAAGTATAACTCTCTCTTTTAGGTTTAAAAAGGCACCCAAGATGCCCCTGTCGGGTTTCAGTGACAAAAGACGTGTGATGCTCTGAGTTGTCTCTACTGCTATGTAGCTCGCCATGCGCAAGGTTCCAGATGATCAGAGTCTTGTCGCGTGTGGTAAAGCATGTAACCGTATTGCGACTGTTGATCATCTTCCATTCTCCAGTGCCAACTAAGACCATAGTCACCAGTCTCTATTCCAAAGCGAAACATACGTTAGTGATTTCTTTGATGATTGGTAGTGGTAGAGTCCGAAGATTGAATAGGAGACTGTGTAAAACAGGTTTCATCTTTTCCTGTTTGACACAATGGCATCAAATGGCGGCAAAGACCTCGAGTTGAACAGTAAATGGGGAAAGTATGGAAAGCACTTACCATAGGCTGAGAATACCAAAGCCACCATCAAAGAACTTCGGGCCCGGGCAGTGCGTGTCTCGTGGCATATAGTAGTGTCATTGTCCCCTTACTGTCTTTCAGTCTCCACAGCGCCGAACATAGTGACTGGCGTGGACATCGGCCGACGCGCCCTTGAAGTCGTGGGCGTTGTGCATGTGAGCCTGGAACGGGGTTCCAGGCAGGGCTCTTGTGGCCGCAAGCGCACTCTCACTCCTCGCCGCCGAGGCGGTTCTGGTCCTGCTTGTAGGCGCCGTCACCGTGCTTCTAAGCTCAGGCAGGAATTGTTCATTTGCTGAGGTAGCTTGTAGATGGAAATCTTCACGGGGTAATGCTGCAGGGCGAGCGACCCTTCGGGATTCCGGGTTGACGCCGAGGAGGGACAAGATGTTGTTTCTGGTCGGCATAACGCATAAACTCTCCATATGGAGGAAGAAGATGCGTCCATTAGACTCATTGTGTACGGCCTCAATCCAAACCATTTCCCGGACCGCGGGAGAAAGCTTGGTGAACCTGACGAACGCCATCGTGGCCAGGTGCGACGAGATGCCCTTGTGGTAGGCCCGTGCGCCTCGGTCCTCAGAGAGGTGAAGACCTGAAGCCACTGCTGCGGTGTTATCAGCAGACAGACGAGCCTCTGCTTTCCATCTTGCATATTCCTCAGGAGTCATGGCAGTCCGTTCAATGGATTGCTCCGGAGGAGATGCGGCAGTATTCTCGACACACTGGCCTTCCTCCTCCGCAACTTCTGGCGTCTCGGCGTCCTCATCCTGCAGAGAGCTGCCGGATCTGGACTCAGAAGGCTGATGAGTTCCTCGAAAATGGGGCTCAAAGGCCGGCTTCTCAAGTCTCCCCGTCGTGACTTGACTGCCCAGCCAAACGAGGTAGGGGGGCGAGGAGGCAGTGAGCGCCGAGGTTCAAAGCTGGACCCCGCCGTCCTCCATCACCAACACGTTGGCGCATTCTATATCGCGGTGGATGATGCCCTGTCGGTGGCACCGCCCTGGCATAGTTGGGCCTGGCCTGGGCCTGTCCGCCGGAAGCATGAGCTCCAGATGCCGACTGCGGTGCAGCCGGGCTTCTCGCCCTCTCCTTCTCCTCCTTCTTCTTCTTCTCTTTCTTCTTCCTCGGGATGGCTGCGGGAGGAAACGCTTGCTGCGGCGAGAACGAGGTTGGCATGCCCATGCTCCTCGAACCAACGATAGTATCGGTTGATACGCATTTTCCGTACGTGAATATCTTCCAGTTCGCTTCGAAAGGCTTGCACTGGCAGGAGGCGGCATGCCTATGTGGTCATACTACCACCCGGGGGGCGGTAGCTGGAGAAGCGCCCGTCTGAAGAAGCACATGTTAGCTGGATTCAGCAGCAATTGTTACAAAATGAACTTACTCTCGCCACGGGAGCCGCAATCGACGTTGTCAAGGTTGGGGGGCTGGAGGCGAAAGCAAGCTAGATTTCGGGGCGGCGCGTGGCGGGGTCTTGGACTTGGGAGCCTTCTTCTTGGGGTCGGTTTCTTTCGGGCCTATGATGGTGGTGTCGCTAGGAGAGGAGAGAGAAAGAGAGAAGGGTGTTGGTGGCCTTTGTGGTAGCTACCAGAGCTCGCCGTACTCGGTATACGTGCCAGAGGAGAAAACGATGCCACCCATCCCCCCTCCTGTTCTGCATTCTTGGGAGCGGCGGCCAAGGCGGGATGTAGTTATCAATATGCCGCTGTTATAGTAAGCTAGGATACTGTTAGAACATCTTCGACCAAATGTAGCAAGAAAATAGAGATCTCTTACTTACCGAGTTCCTTCTTCAACTCTCTCCAACCTCCCTTTCACCTCATGGGTAACAGGGTTTTCTTGGCCTTCTTGGTGGCAGTCTCGGCGGGGCATGATCAGGCTTGTGGTTATCTTATTCAGGACATCGACTGTCATCTTCTTATAGAGATATTCCTGGGCCGTGCCTGCATGGCCGCCAGCCTCACGCTTGGACGAAGTAACAGTGCAATGGCAGTGGCTTCCTCGCCGCCATCCTTCATATCGACTGCCTTGTAGATGCGCTGTCGCATCTTGGTCCTAGAAGCCTAGTCAGCCCGCTGTTGCAAATTGTTTCATATAGGCAAGGGTGGTCAGCAATAACTCACATGATGTTCTTGTTCTTAGCCGGTCAGACGAACTTCACGAGGCTTGCCGGTGGCAAGCCTCTCGGCCCCGTCTAACGCACGTGCCGCGTCCCCTCTCATTTGACCATCACTTGCAGAGGCAGAGAGTCTGCTTCTCCTTCCTTCTTTGTTGCTCTTTCAGGAGAGTCGAGGACCTCCGGCGTGCCGCGCACGTATTGCAGCAGAAGTGTCTGAACCGGCCAGCTGGTATAGCCCTGTTTCTCAAGGAGTAGACACTCACACCATATTGCGAGGAGCTGTTCGCTGTCAGTCGCTGTCGTGCTTGCTGTACTTGTGCTCCAGAGTGTTCCACAAAGCAAACGGCCGCGGGGAAGTCAACGAGCGTCAGAAGAGGTTTGTTCCCTCTAGACCTCCAAAGTCATCCCGATGAGCGCCCCCAGTAGGCTGATCGACTGTTTAGTAGATCGAGTCGCCGATCTTGCTCCTCCTGCGCAAGGCAAATTGGTGTATGGACAGTACATTGTACTCGTACAATATGCCTGGCTTCTCTGATTTCCCCCAGACAGTATTCTGCAGCGGCGAGATTTGGCATCCTGCTTGTGAATCTCTCCTGTTCTTTCGCGGCAGATCCCTTGATCTTTTGCAACAACTGTGCCTCTTCGGGAACGTATGACAGTCGGCGTCAATTTCGGCCTCCTGCCCAAAGATGGGGTCGCGGTGGCCGCAGCAGTATCCGATGTAGTTCTTGATGCACATGTTGAAGAGTGCTAACAGATCGTGCCTTTGTTCATTCTCTGTTCTGTTTGCACAGCCGCGTTTTCTTCGACGAGTGGCGAAGACGGGACCATGTTCTTAGAGGCGCCAGCCTGGTCTAGTCAAGAGCAATCCTGCTCTCAGAGAGAAATCGACAAAGCAACGGGTAAAAGAACATGTTGTATAGAGCTTTCTTGCAGGCGTCTGGGAAGTTTTCAGAACTTGCAATGCATTAACCTCCTTCAGAAACTCGCTGTATGTATCAGCGAGTTTAGCGGGTTCGGGAAATGGGCTCAGGCATCGCCCCTCCAGCCAACACCGAGACGGGATTCGCCATAGGTGGTAGTCTCCTCGCCCATGGCGGTGCTAGCGCGCAGAGGTATGGTGGTAGCGGAATATCCTCGTCGGTTTTGAGGGCAGGTTGACCATCTGGGCCGAGATCCCCCCCTTGACCAGAGATACAGCGTTGGTGAACGGGGGGCGTTGTGAACCCCTCTTGAAGTCGATGTTGTCTGTCATGGTCGTTGTCTGGCAGTGTTGTTGCATCTCCGGGGAGTGTCTCTTGTGCCGTGTCTCCTTTGAGAATACCGCTTTCGATGAGAGATTCGTCGAGTCATTTCGCAACGGAAGAGCCACAAGATTCTCCCTGAAATATCGAGAACCGTATATTTCTCTGCATGAGAAACAAGATTCAAACCACCAGCGGCTTTATAGATGCCGAAGCAAAAGCCAAGCCAGGCCATGTGGAAAATCTGTCTTCAGCAAAAGAAAGAAGGGATCCAATTACCCAAATCAGTTATTCTCCGAGCTCGGATTCTCCTGATCACGACCATGATTCTCGTCACTTGCCACGTTTCGAGCAGGATTAGGAGCGCCAGCAACAGGAATGCCGTAGGCATGGTTCAGTGCTGCCCAGTAAGCCCGAGAGCCACGCACGGTCCAAGTAGGAGGTGTTCAGGTTCAAATTGAATGTGAGATGTAGTGGCCCTCCTCGTTGCAGTGTCTGCAGCGGATGACACGGGGCTCGGGGCAAGAGTCGGCGGTGGTAGAAGGCGACGGCGGCCGTGGCAGTACGATTGAGGCTGATATACCTGAATTGGAAGCATATGGTGACATCCTTCGTTGAGTTCGACCAGGTTCTTGCAACCGGGACACTGCTTGTAGCCGTACTTCTTGGCCAACTTCTTCGCCTTCCACAAGAGCATGGCATCTGGCTCGGTGAGCCAGAGCCGGGTCGCTCATGTAAGGTGATGTCAAAACCAATGGAAGATGACAGGTGCTGCGGGGTGAAGCGGGAAAGCACCGTTCATTCCAGCAGGCAAGAAAGACGCTGTAGTGCAGTCGGTACTGCCGAAAGAGTTAAGAGCAGGGATGGGCGGCGAGGTGACCAGGCTCTTAGAGTTGGACCGTGCGGCTCCATCACTCTATAAGTAAGCTATCAGAGCATACCAGTTGGTTGACTAAAGCCTAGCTTGCACCAAAACCAAGTCATCCATTCGAGGCTGATCATTGCTCCGCTTATAAGAACATTGTTCTGCTTCCGTTGGTCGCACTATGGTTGCTGTTGTTGAACTCGGCTGATTTCCGCACCAGTTCGATGAATTTGCAGCATCTTAATCGGAAGTGTACTTGAAGTGCTACATTCAAACACCAATCCATGCCGCTCAACATCAAAGCACGGACTCGGGCAGCAATGATGCGGGGCGCATCATCGCATCCATGCCATGAAAGGCGCCGTTGTAGTAGTGTAGCTGGGGCCGCCGAAGAAAGAGCTGAGTTGCTCTTTCTCCCACTTGCCGTCGTCCTAGCAAAGTTGGACCGTGCGGTTAATTCACATGTTGTTCTCCTTCTTCCCTCTTCAAGGTGAGTGTGAAATGAGGCTGATGGCCGACGCTCTCACGTCTCTTGACGAAGAACAGGTCGTAGGCGGGGTTTGTCTCTGCCAGTGCGCTGGAGAAGAAGGAATCGAAGCCCAGCTTGCTCTCGACCCAGCAGAGATGGACCGTGCGGTTTCGTTACATCTCCGCCTTGACCTTCCAGTCCAGCTCGTCGGCCTTGTCTTATTCGGCGGCTAGGGCGAAGAGATACCACTCTGAGGCATGACACCCCCTGCGGGCATAGGGCGCAAGACCTAATATAGCCCTCCGTATACCTAATTCGAGTCAGTTTCAATCACATTCTGTTCTTATAAGCGTAACATACGTTGTTTGCGAATGGCATCTTCGTCATCTTTGACGGTGTTGTTCCTTACTTGAGTGCTCGGGTCAAGTTCGAAGTCGATGGTGAGCTCCTTGAGGAGCCCGGCGAGGGCCGAGTTCAAGTAGAAGGCCCAGCAAAGCCGCATGGCACGGCGCTCGTGGAAGACCTTGATTCTCACCGAGCTGAAACGCAAAGCCATCCAGCGTGGTGCTGAAGTTCCACTTCGTCTGGCGCCATTGACGTCGAGGCCAGATCCGAAGGACCCTGGGCGCCCGGGGGTAGGGATGCTGCCCAGCCACTCCTCGACCATCGCCATCTTCTCGGCCTCCCTCGTGCACCCACAGCCCAGGAAATGTCACACCTCAGCGTCAGCCTCGAGCATCGTCCGTAGCCTTTTGTCGCGCGACTGTGGGCTCGAAGCTGACGCTAAGGTGTGACATGCTGACTCTAGTGATTGAGTGGCTATGCTTGCTTGCTATGCCTTTGGACGGCAGCTGACTTGGCCGGGGGTCAAGCCGCGCGTGTGCCGGGCGACGCTGTTGTCCACATTGCCCATGTGGGCGTTCTCATCGTCGCGGTCGTCGCTGTTGTCGTAGTGGGCCGTCTGCCTTCCAAGGTCGACCTCACCGGGGCCGGCCTGGCTTTGATTACGATCAAAGGCCCTTTATGCCCCTGTCTACCTCTTGCAAGCAAGCCTCGTCAGCAGGGTGTTTCTTGTACGGGCGAACCAGGATCCATCTCGACATCTTCCTCCTCGCCGTAGTACTCGTCGTCGTACTCGCCGTTGTACTCGTCCTCCTCGCCGTCGTACTCGCCGTCGTCCTCGTGCTGCTGCTGGCCCGTGGCCTGGGCGGGATCGAACTAGATGGGAAAAAGTCGTTAGCGATCAGAACAGTACTGTACACAAAGAAAGGCTATCTTCTCGGCAGAAGGTAGTATGGATGCGACGGGAGACAACTTCTTACAGTATTCTGACAGGAAGAGTGGCATGTTCTTCTTGTCGCGCCGGATCTTGACGAAGCAAGCGCCAAGGATTCGAAAGTTCTCGACGAGCTCGTTCTCCAGATTGCCGCAAGTACCATAGCCTCAGGCAGAGAGCCTCTTACAGTCTTCTGGCAGAAAGTGAATGGCATATTCTTCTTGTCCCGGCGAATCTTGACGAAGCAAGTTGCCAAAAGGCCCTAGACATCACGTCGCGTTGGCCAGAAGTCGGCTGTTGATGTGGAAGCCTGAAACAGTGCTCATTGCGTAGCACAGAGTCTTAACGTCACTGAGGGGGACAGTGGCAGTCTCGGGGTTGACGCTCTTCTTGGGAGGCATGTTTGCGTCGGGTCCGATCTCCTTCTGTCACTCGCCATCGTTTTCCATGGACTCGGGCAGGCAACGTCAAGATGGTCCATCTTGTCCTCGACCACGGCCGCAACCTCGGGGCGAGCGTACTCGGCAAAGGCAAATACGTTAACTCCATAGCCACGGCTCGTAGGGAAAGAACGTCACCGCCGCTTTTGGTCGGGCATATCGCCGGGGGAGACTAATTATAATATGTATGGTTAGCAAAGGTCTTCCAAAAGTGACTTGGTATGTAGTAAGACTTACTATGCGGGAAGGCACACGAGGAAGCAGAACAGAATACCTGAGCATCAACGCCACTGTCGTCGTATCGGGGACGATGGGTGTCCCGTCTACGCTCCTCTCGCTGAGGAGCTACAGGCTCAGGGAGGTCGCCAGTGTAGTTTAGGTCCCCTCCAGGTATGCTGCGTATTCAACAGGAACAAGTAGACTCCTCGAGAGCACACGAGTCGAACAGCTCGCTATCTAGATGCCAGCGGTTGACCAGTTCAAGGTCAATGTAGTTTCCATTGGTCGCATATCGGGGATATGCGATAGCAGCCGGGGATCCCCAACGTAGTTCGGGATTGTCTTCGGGTCAAACACTTTCTCGAGGGGTGCTTTCATTGCTGCTCTTCTTCTGGCCACGGCCCTCGTCACTTGCCGCGTTTCGAGCAGCACGAGGAGCAGCAGTAGGCAGTCCAGTAAGCCTGTGGAGCCAGTCCAGGGTCGGTCATGTACGGTGCGGCCCATGGCCCAGGCCATTCGAAGGAGGAAGGTAATGGGCCGGAGGCGGTGCTCTTCGGCGGCCTGTTGGACGGGATGGTCCACGGTGTGGACCTCCTTGGACGTGAGCTCCATACTCCTCGACACCAAGACCGCCCCGAAGCATACGCAGCTGCGATCTCTCCCAAACCTCGGTGAGGCTAGGGTATCCTCGCTGGTCTTGTCGCCATCAAGCAAGGCAGGACTTGCTCAAAGGTTCCTCCTTGTTGACGCTTGAATGAGTCGTGATCCTCATTGGACGATTCGTTCATCATCTTATCGAAGCCGAGCTGTGGGTGCTTCTCGCATTTGGGACTCTTCTTGACTCGTTAGACGACTCGCCGAATAACTTCCATCGACCGCCCTATAAAAAGGCTCGGGGGTTTAAACGTGTTGCAAACCGTTTGAAAACCGGGCCTCAGATAGAGAATTGCTACTGGTTTGATCGAGTTAGCGGTTGACTCTGACAAAAGATACGTATAGTGTTAGTCGATGTACTTACCTCAAAGTAGCATCCGCGATACTTCTGTGTTCTTTTGTTTCTCTTCAATGAACTAGCCTCGAACCGGGAACATATTGCATACTGGGTCGTCGAGCCCGGCCAAGTCAAGTTTCAGGGCTTGCTTCTCGCCGTGAAGTTCTTCGGCAAGGGCACGGGCAGTCTCAACATAGCCGTCGTGTTGTAGAGCAGCTTGCCGAAAGAGACCAGCCTCCTTCCTGGGAGAGAAGGGTGTGGCTTCCATGCTCCCGCTCAGCTCAGATCTGTACGGTGAGGATCAACCTCGTCGTCTGAGCTTGCCAAAGCTTCCGAATCTGGCGTAGACCGGCGGACGTTGAGGGCGCCTACAGGTATCGTTAGCATTGTAAGACGTTGTTGTTGCTGTCGGGAACCCATGTGACGATACTTACCTCTAGTGAAGCGAGGTATTGTTTTGAAGATTGTCCTTCAATGACAGAGAATCTCTGCACGACCATAGACACTATGATCACTCGAAACCACGCCGTGGATGCAGTTTAGCCTCTTACTCAGGAGGTGCGTCAAGTAGTATGAGATGAACCATCTTCAAATTTTCTAACTGTCTAGCTAGACTATGTCAACTAAGCTGCCAATACACACCATAAGGATCTTGTTCAAACCGCTAGGTTGCTGGCGCCAGGTCTGCCTCGGCCGCCTCGACTTCCCGGACCACCTCCGTCCTGGCCTCCGTCCCGGCCTCCGTTGGAAGAGATGTTGTTGTCTTGGCCGGACATCTCGTTTTCAGATGTGCTGTCGTCGTCTTCTTCTTGGTCTGAATTGCCGGCTTCCGAAGGCTGGATGCTTGGAGATGCGTTTCAGCCGGGGGCATGCAGGCAACAAACCCGGTCTTCTTATTGCTGAGGTGTTTTCGGGAAAGAGGTGACGTAGTGTAAGCCGGGCTACCGTACGAAGGCCAAGCAGGGTACGGGGAGATCAACGGGTGGGCGGGCAGTTGCGACGAAGGCATAGGAGTAGCAGCCTCAGTGACGACGTTTTCGACACGGCGAGGGGTATAGAGGTTGTCAGCTTGGCCGACAGGACGACCCTCCGGGGCTGGCAACTCGACCGGTGGCCGAGTTGCGATCAGCCCCCCTCTACCCCTTCCCACCTTGTGGCCTGAGTAGTACTGCACTGGTTCGCGGCTGACGTCCCGGAAAAGAGAATTGCTTATCTCCTAGCAGAAACTGGCCACGTGCGACGCTCACCCATCATGGTAAGGCTTTGGGTTTATAGTGACTTGGAGACTAGATCTCGTCGTAGACCTCCTCGTTCTCATCATCGTTGCCGCCGGTTCGGGCGCGCTTTGAAGAGCTCTGGTCGAGGTCGTCGTCCTCCTTGGCAGCCTGCTTTCGCTTACGCTGGGCGCGGGCAGGGGTGGCCTTCTTGGCAGTGGATGGGGCAGGAGTGTTCTCGCCACCCTTGCCATCGGAGGTGCTGGGGCCGGCGCCCATGCTGTTCTCGATGTTGGCGAGCTTCATGCAGGTGTAATCGAAGGCGTCCTTCGCCGCCTTGTCGTTCTTGAAGCCCAGAACATCGTAGTACGGCTTCCAGTCGACGGAGCTGTCCAGAGCCTGGCGGGCCAAGGGTCCTCGGTTCTTCTGGGTGCTGGCAATCTTTTGCAAGAATATTCGAAGTCATCGTCGCCTTCTTGGTAAAACATAACGCAACGAGGTATAGTCGTAAAGCGCTCTGCTTACGTTCATTCCTCTGGAGCTAGAGATGGAAATAGTACCAAAGACATAGCCAGAGGCAGAGCCACTAGCGGTGCTAGTGGCCGTCGTCGGCCTGCTGGCAGTTCAAGCAGTAGACTCGGTTGTCAATCAGGCGGCTCCGGAACTTGTGCTTGCCGTTGTAATTGATGCCATCACGGCGGCGGCGGGTCTTGGCGACAGGCTTTCTGTTCACTTGTTTAAAATGCATCGCGGAGTTCTGTCTCGACATTGTTTCAAGGAAGGAAAACAACATCCTGTTGCGAGAGAGCAAAGAGCCCCTCGTCGTCGTCGTCGCCGTCGTCCTCGTCCTCGTCTTCTTCTCTGGTTTGTTGGTGGTGTATCTCGTGCGATCGAGAAAGATCGTAGATAGCAGGCCCTCGTTGGGAACGAGGGCCGGATGCTCCGGTATGACGCCAACATGAGAACCAGCTGAATAAGTACTTGTAGCTTGAATATCACGATTTGGGTCGAAGTTCTTGAATTCGACAAGGATGCCTTGTTCGATACCGTGAGAGTCGGCAACGTCACGGCCGATCTCCTCGAGGCTAATGATCGCGCCATGCTTCTTCAGAACATCACGAGCTTCATCTCAGCTGACCGTTCCACCGACATAGTTGCGGAGGATGAACGTGCCTAAAGATATAGATGTTATTAACCGAAAGCTATAAGGATGGGAAAGTGGCAAACAGGGAAACTCACGATTGGCGCGGACGGCCTCTGTGCGGCAGGGGCGGCCCTGGAACGTGATACCTGCGCCTTCGTTTCTGGCTCTGGGCCATGACACTGAGTCTCTTGTTCGTGGGACAGAGAGCCACCAGAGCTTTGCGGCTGGTTGCCTCCTCGTCGTCCTCCCCCTCCGAGACCAGCTCCACACACCGGAGCAGCATCTCGTTCGGCATCTTCATGAGGAGCAACTGTTGGCATAACAATCGTTCTATGGCTTGTAAGAATGAAAACGGTGAAATGGCTCGCTGGGCGGTCTGACTCGTGAGTGTTGTACATACCATAATCTGTGGCGCCGAAAAGCCACCATTGGGGACACCAGGTGCCTCGGTCGGCTATCTCCAGGTGGTACCTGGAGAATGCTTCACTCCCCAGGAGTGACATCAGTCCAGCGGTTTGCTGTGGAAGGCAATGCCACCAGGCTTGGTCATGAAGTCGTCTGCGTCTATCAGTCTTCTACTGACGTTGGCCATGAACTCTTGGGACAGGTCTGCCTGATTCCTCTTCTGTTGTGTTATCAAGTTAGGTTCTTCTTCCTTTTTTTTTCAACGGTCTTGATTACTTACTTTTCGTTTTCTTGCAAATATTGTTTCAAACAGGCTCCACTCCGTTGCTCCTCCATAGACTTCTTCTTCGCCACACGCCATGTATTCGGTGAATTTATGGTCCTCGCCATCGTCTTGCTGTGTCGACATCGTTGGACGGACTCTGCCATCGTCGGCGCTGTCATCGGCATTGCCATCTGAGCGGCCGCCTCCTCCATGGTATGGAGGAGGTCTCCGAACTCCCCGAGTTACCGATAAGCAGAAGCTTGAAAAGTTAATCGTATCTGTAGACGGATGATCTCGTCCTCCCGGGCTTATATGTATAAAGACCATCCTCGGCGGTTCTGACGGCGTCCTCGTGCATCATAATTCGCAATGCTTGTACCGATGTAAAGGTTTTCCCCGTGCCTGGAGACCTTGGACTATGGCCAACTCTTTGTTCAGGATGCGGAAAAGCCAGGGCCTGCACGGACCCAGTCAGCTTCTGTTAACAACTCAAATGTGTCAAGAGGTGTGAGGATAACTGGTGACTGGGTGTTGTGTCTGAGTGAAGAAGATGGAGGGAAACTTACAAAGTCCAGGAATAAGCATCTCAAGGCACGGGCCTGGTATGCTGTTCTGCATTGCATAACGCCGCTCAACGGCTATCAAGCTTGGAAGTTCCTCTTCTGCAAGTATCTTCACCCGCTCCTTCTCGCTCTTGTCGCTCTTGTTGCGGTGTTGTGGACATGACAATGAGCCCCAGACAGTAGCGCACGGACCCTGTCGTATAAAGCACTTTCGGCGCACGCACCATGTTAGGCAGGGCAGGAGTAAGAGGCACTTTCAGTACTTACATGGCGATGAAGAACATAAGTGACTCTGCCTCCGCTAGGTATTCAGAGTCATCACTGTCACAAGACCTGGCGTAAGCACTCCTTGAACTCCTTCTCGGTGACGATGTGCTGGTTAACACCGAAGTTGGTGTATGGGAGGTCTGTAAACTTCTCAATGTCGAAGTTTCCATCCTCTTTCCAATCTGAGCTCAAATAGCTCGACTTGATGCCAGGCGAGCCAGTCTCGCGTGCGCTCGAGGTTCGAGCGAGCGGCTGGAGGCCTCGGCCAATACCCGGGAGGACCCAGCATGGCCAGCCTCATGAGGGCTGTGGGTGGTGAAGGGGTCATCCGTCCTCACTCCGGCTCGGGGAGCCGGAGAACAAGATCCGGCTTGTACTCCAAAAAGCTCTGCGAAGTTGGATCAGTCAACCTTACCAAGTCCAGTCCGTCCAAGTTATGAGGAAACTTACCAACTAAGATAGAACGACGGTCGATGCACCCGAGCCTCTTAGTGAGAGGGTTGTGAGGGTGATTGCTTACTTCCTTGGGCTCCGTTTCGAAGCAGCCCCAGACCAGGCTGGCGAGCTCGAGCTCACGGGCAGTGAGGCCGCCTGACATCTTGCTCTGTGCGGGTGCCATGATGACGAGTGAATGGGTGAAGTGTGTGGTTAATGTTTAGGTGATAGTGGTAGATGAGATGAAAGATGCCAAGGAAGGAATGGTGCTGGTCCTTCTATGTAGAGAGTGTCGTAGTGATGAGGCCGCCTGACATCTTGCTTTGAGCGGGTGCCATGATGACTCTTTGGCGGGCCTAGTCCGAGATCATCATTAGTAAGTTGATTGTAGTACAGTGCAGGGCAGGGCGAGGCAATACTTACCACGGTGTGACCCGCGTTCTGGATGACCTGAACGTTGACGACATGTCCGATCTCTCCAGCCAGCAAACGGACCTCACGATCTAACCCTTCGATATCGTTGGGGAGGTTGCCGATGAAGATGGATCGGTGATCCACCTCGATACGTCTCTCGGGCTCAGCCTCGGGGTGCGATCGACGGGATCGGTGAACATCGTGACTAACAACCAACACCATAGATGGCATGGTGCCGGAAGGACTGGAAAGAATAACAGTTAATTGAATCCATGTAGCTCTTCTCGTAGAGGGTAAAAGCACTTACAGCTTGAATGTCTCGATCAGGGTCGAAGTTCTTGAATTCGACCAGCACACCTTGGTCGATGCCGTGTGCCTCGACAACAGACGTATTGTCTCGCCTGCAAGACCAGGATTCTAGCCGTCATCTGGTGGCGGGCGACGCCATAACCTGGGGGGAATTGCCGCCAGGTGGTTGCTGACGCCGCCCTGTCTCACCTTGCAAGACTTGGATTCTGGTCGTCCGCTGGTGGTGGGCGCCATGAGTCCTGGGGGGAATTGCCGCCAGGCTGCTCATGACGCCCCGTTTCGCCTGCAAGTCTTGGAGCCTAGCCGCCATCTGGTAGATGGCGAGCGACGGCATGGAAGAACACCTGGTCCTTTGTCAGTTGAAGAACAAGAGGTGGATCTGTGATGGACTACTGAAAGCAGCCTGGAGAAGGTCTTTCCAAGCCAAAGATGAAGAAGACAGGAACCTACCTGCCAAGACTCAGTCTACTTACTTTCAGTCTGCCAGTTCCACTGGGCTTTTCTCTCTCGAGGAGGTTGTGGTTTTTTGGGGTGGGATATATATAGAAAAGGCGAGAAGAAAATGATGCAGTTTAACCTCGTGCCAAGGAGGAAGTGATCCCAGGTTGGGGCCACAAGTTGGAGGAGTCGAATGTTTCCTGCCTAAAGTGTGGTCGCAAATGGTCAGCATGTGCGAACACAAATATGTCATCCGGAATAAAATGGACTTTGAAAACAAGCCCAGATGGTTCATCAGACCACTTGTGACTTCGGAGATCAACAGGCACAATGCTGAAGCAGTATGTTATGAGCAAAATCAACCTTCAGGCGGTTGTATCGTCTCACATCATGTATAGTCTGTAGGGTCGGCGATATGGGATGAAAGTGATGGTTTTAATCGGAGAAAAGAGATAGAAAAGAGATAGAAACAATTAATTTTTTCACTTTTCTTCGACGAAATGTGATGAACCCAGCAGTGGTGTTCGGTGAAGTGGGATAGAATGACATATTACCTTTGATCCATGATCGCCTTGTGCCGACCAGGCAAGTCGGCAGAAACCTGATAGTCCCTTCCAGATGGTGTCAAGATTAGAAGCCGATATAATGGATGTGATGTATGAGAAAGAGAAGGACTGTGATAACATAAGGAAGAGGTTTGTGTTTGATGTGAAGATATGCTGGAAGGAACTTACCTCTGTTCATCATGGTATGGGTGAGTGCAAGTGGAAAGATGAAAGATGAAAGATGGAAGGTGGAAGGTGAAGGTTGAAAGGTAGAAGGTGGAAGGTAAAGGTGGTAGGTAAAGGTAGAAGGTAAAGGTGGAAGGCAAAGGTGGAAGGTGGAAGGTGTAAAAAGGTGAGCGCCAAGTGACGTACTGATCAAGGCACCCATCATCTGATAAAGAGAAGGAAAGAAGTACAGATTAATGGGAAGAAGGAATGAGATAGAGAAAGTGAAACTACCTAAGTAGAAAAAGTCTTACCTGGAGCTGAGCTTTACTCGAGATGATAAGACCGCGAGGATCTGGATCATGAATTTGGTGTTGATATGCCCGCAGGAGGAGCGGAAAGAGGATCACTGAAGATAGATGTATTGACTTCCCCAATGCTTAAGCCGCCGAGACGGGCTCATGTGGTGATGAAGGTAAGACGACAACAAAGCCTTGGTCTACCTCCGGTCGAGGAACAGGCTCTGGGTGATGGGGAAATGACAAAGGGTTATTCTGCTTGCCATGGTGAGATATGTAGTTGGGCTCCCAATGAAACACCTGCTGCTGTTAATGCGAAAGCCCTCCTCCTCCTCCTTCGCTGCCGTCTTCTTGTTCTTGGGGGGCCGCCATGCCATTGTGATGTGGTGGTTGTTGTTCTTCGGAACTGTGCTCATGGCGTAGCACAGTGAACACAGTCGAGGGCTTTCGCATCATCACCATACAGACCTTGAAAGTGTGGCCTATCGATCCTCTAGTTCCTCGGAATAGGATCTTGACGTCACTGTCGGGGACAGTGACATTGGTGAATAACCTTGTGTCAACTCTTGTTGTTGACAGATAGTATATCACTGAGGTTGGTTGTGTTGGTGATAGAAGGCATGTGGAAAATGTTGTGGAAGGAAATATGTCGGTGAAAGAAAATTGTTGAAGTGTGAAAGTGTGAAGTTGATGGAGGTTTGAGAAAAGGAAGGAGAGGTGCTTTAGTATGCAGTTTTTGAAAGGTGGTGTGGGTAGAGTCGATTGTCTGATGGGTTTGGGTTGGCGCCGAACCGCCTATAGGCGGGCGTAGCTTACATAGCATGCAGCCAACAGGTGACTAAGTCGCTAGGAATCAGTGTAAGAGCTCTGTATTTTAGCGGGGAAGGTTAATGGGCCGCTGTAGAGTGGCACAATCGGTATGGGTGGTACCTACTTAGGCGTGAATCGGAATAATCGGCACACAGCAGCCTCGCTGTAGAGGGACTAGCGTGGGTATACTACTCGCAATCCAAGAACTATTTCGTGACGAACCGTTCACATGCCGCGTACGCCAACACCAGGGCATTATACAACAGGGTTGGTCCGGCTGTTTATTGAAGGGGCGGATAGAGACTGCTCACCTCAAACTGTGCTAAACACTCCAAAAGATCACGAGTGGCCTTGGTAGATATACTCTCAACGCTGACCAGATATCTCGTCTACAGAGGCCTCAGTGACATGAAGTACGTCACAGGGCTGAGAAAGCTAGTTAGGTGGCAAGAGGCTTGGAAGTTGGTGATGGAGTCGAGATTAAGGTTGGGCAGAATCTGAACATGGCAGGAGCACATCTCCAAAGTAAGTCAGTTGGTTAGGTAAGAAGTGAGTCCCAAGGCGGACCTGCCAGATTCTGGTCCAGTCCCCTTCAGAGGACCTGGCACCATGAAATTAGCCATAGAATACGAGTGTACAGGGTGTACATGCCATGGCCCAGTGGCGGTACTCCAGCTTGTACGAGATGGCCCTACATATGTCACTTGCATATAGCTTCTTACCACTTTTACTTGCTTCTCCTGCCAAATTGCGTCTGTGGGAGTTGAGCCATCCTGATTGAATTCCATGTTGGGTTTCAGAAGTAATTGAGAAGGCACTTTACTTATATATGTCAGGCTCAAGCGCTTTCACTGTGCTTTCGTCAGATGCCGCAAGTTCATACGTCCAAAGTGTTCAAACAATCAGCAAAGCCGAAGGCCATGGAATCGGCAAGTTAGCCAGGATCAGACTCGTAATGACTTGGTAGGCCAGACACTGGCTCCACGGTTTTCCAATGTCAGACGAAACCCATGTAAGGCCACAGTCAGTTCCAAATGATGGAGCAAGATATGGGCATGGGTATCAGGAAATGCTCTCAAGTACATCATCTCGACAAGAATTTCTGTAATGCGTTTTCAACTGAGGTAGAGGAATTGTATTTACAGTAGGTATTCTCAGTTTATCAGCTTTCTAGCAGAAGGGAATGGAGAATCTCCGGACACGAGCCGTATCTACCTGACTGGCTGGCAGGGTAACTCGCCTATTTAACAAGTCCTTCGTCTCATCTTGCCTGCAAAGCTTCGAGGCTATCTGCGTTGTTGGTCTCGAACGTACTACGGGGAAAGTCAGGAAAGTGGTTTTCAAGTTGACTGTTGGAGGAAAGCCGACCTTGCCATTCCTAGGTCGAGCCGTCTTGCACATCATTTAACATTTTAATACGAATTGGCTTGCATCACGTATTTTGATAGTTCCCAGTAGCAATGCAGTACACCTTCACTATATGTGATTGCATTTGGGCAGAAAGGAATAAAAGGCGTTTTCTCATACACCGAAGGCAGAATGTGTGTATCACATACAGTCTTGAGGTAATTGTGGCTACTCTTTTACTCAGATGTCCACGATGTAAGACCAATGCCCATGTTGATAGCACCAGAGAGGGCCACCATGATCTGTAAAAATGTGCAAGTATCAGAAAAACCTGGAGGCGCTGACTAGTAGACGCCTAGTGGCCCTGAAAGGGCGTGCTCGATATGTTGTAGTAGGTAAGCCCCAGCTAGAAGAAAACGGCCAAGTCTTTTCCATCTGAAGAAGCCACCGTTCTATCTGAGTAAATACGGCAGTAATACAGAGGTATCCAAGTATCACGCATTACTGCCTTGGCGTGAGTGGTGACAACTGGGATAACTGAAAAACATACGCTGTTAGTAGGCAACGTACAGTTTATTACATCGGTCGCTTGTAGTGGCATGGTTCATGGCTCGAGCAAATTTCTGAGACGTGCATCATGATGGCTCGAAGTGAAACTCAGCAAGCCATTATAAGGAAGATAGTAGTTATGTGCCGTGCCTTTAGTCTGATTTCTGATGCTGGCGTCAAAGGGAGCAACTGTAGCAGGCCAGGTTGGGGAATTTCAAAAGAGACCGTGGAGAGCTCTGATCTTCAAAGCTCTTTCCCAGACGCATGAGTTCGTGATTCGTGCAGCTCAGAAACGAGAGGCATCATCTCGTATAGCTCAGCATGCTTGCGGCAGTTGGTAGCACGCACCAAGATAGAAATTCCCACTTGCCCTACTGTCAGTTGTTGATACGGGCATGCTATGCAGTGCTGCAAGACGTCCGTATGTTGGATGAATATGACCGGAGGTACTGAATGGCCGTGAGACGCCTGAAGATTGTGTACCTGGTACAACTGGAGCTTGTACACAAACCGAAGCATATAAGCCAAAACACACCCTGATTCCCATAACAAACAGCTCACACCTGGTAAGAAAGCCGGCACCCGTAGCGTAGTAGTTAACGTACTCCTCTTCCATTTCAAGAGAAGGAGGGACCCGGGTGCAAGTCCCGGCGGGTGCATCAGATCGAATCCTGGTGCGAGCATTCTATTTTCTTTTTTCTTTCTTTTTTCTACATGATTTTCGCCATTCCTTTTCCACGGTCATTGCACATCACCAAGCCATTAGGTAATGAGGAAACAGACCATTATGGTTTGATTTGGTCTACTCAATACATCACAGCATTGGTTAACTGATGCATCATACATAAGTGATGAAAAGTACGGATTCCATATGCCGCTTTGCCCGTGATCTCCAAAAACTAGGTTAATGCTATCGTACTTGATATTCATTCCTAGCCGGCGCGCTTCGCAAAGAATGCGAGGCTCCTTACATTGATTCTTCGGCAAGTGCTGTTTCATGAGCCATCATATCCCTGGACTAGAAATGTTTTCAAGCATGCCTGGGAGAATGTAGTAACAAGTACAGATTGCAGTCCCCATTCCAACAGCTGATTTAGAGTTTCATGGATGATGAGAAGGAGTAATTAATGATGATGTAAACCAGCATACGAGAAAAGTAGTGATGTTTTAATGTCTGCAGTTTGGTTTACGGGGAATGGATTTTGAGAGCAATATCAGACTGTGAACATTATGCTCTTTTAAGCCTTTCCATCCGGGTGTACCAAGACTCGCAAATGATTTGAGAGGCTTTCAGGGATTGCAGCTCCCACTTGAGGATACTGCTGTGGCATACAATCCGGACCGTCGCCTCACAGTTGGCCCTGAAGATCAAGTGCCCCCAACGAGATCCGGTACGGGCTTTAGTTCGTATGATCAAGCTTGAACAACTGTAGAGGCACTGGAACGCAATCAGCCCGCCTTAGAGCATACGCAGATCTTCCGAGTGAAAGCGTTGTATCAACAACAACGGACGCATTACAAATATTGGAAATCGGGTTGTCATCGTTGGTCTGCTACCTCAGATACTTTGCACACGTTTGGACGGCAGAGAGCAGATGTAGCGGAAAGGAGCCATCACCGCCTAGTTTGCATGGATTAACACAGCTCTAGGAGCGGCACTCACGAATACGGCGCAATGCAGCTTGCTCTTGGGAACAGAAACGGATGTACCTCGAGATCCGCCGGTGACACATCAGTCCTGTCCAGGATCGCAGTCTTGGGATGGTATCCGTCGTCGGATGCCTCGCTGTCTTCCGTATGAATCGATTCGAGAGTGTCGCAAGGGCTGTCGCGATCGGACGCCTCGGTATCGCCGACCACGGCTGCCAGTCCCACAGAGGGGTGGAGTGCGACTAGCCCGGGCGAGGAGAAGTAGGACGGCTTCGGCGGCGTCACCGGACCCAATGTATCCCCATGGCCTATCCTCGGCAAACACCGTTCGCTCTCATATCCGGGCAGCGGGCTGGGCATGTCGCCGGTCGATGATGAGGGCCAGCTGGTGCGACACGTAGACGATGGAAAATCCCACAGCGAGATTCAGCAGCAGGAGATAGATAACATTGAGCCAGTTCGTCTGGTGTTCAGTGCCTGAAGACTGCCGGGTTCGCCCTGTTAGAGAGGGAGAGAAAGACAAGGACATCCAATAGGAACGAAGAAGATATATCCCTGGCCTGGCTGCTAAGAGAGGTTTCAATCTTGGCGAATCTCATCTGATAGCTACATCTGCTACCCAGCCCCTAATGGTGAAAGCTTCGAGAACTGGGCCCCTACGGCCACTTGTGCTCCAGCCACTTTTCGGTCTTCCTAATCCGTGCCGGGAACGAACGAGAAGAGCAGTACCGGCAAACTGCTGAAGTTGCATACTCAACCTCTTACCGAGAGCCGCTGATGGTGCATGTGCAAAGGCTACCTGCATTGCTATTCCATGTATAACGCAGCTTTTCACCATACTACTTATACCAATTTCACGAAACACTACTACATTGGATATGCACTGGATTGAAAGCCCTGGAACTAGCTGACTAGTATACTGCTAAAGAGCATTTGAGGAGCTCGCCTGAAGGATGTGGTGTGTGTAACTTTCATAGAAGCAGTTTCTTAAGGCCCCCGAAGGTGAAGACACGCCTTAGCATGTTCAATACATGAATGAACCAGCCACATAGCTGTATGGGTATATAAGACCTGCTCCTCTGAAACGACCAGACTGTGGCTATTGGATCATGATGTGAACGCCCACTATTTGCCCGACGCCAGATCCCAAACCTTGCCCATGCCTGCCACGATGTCTTGGGGCAAGGGGCCTTTCCGGATGGCTTCCACGTTGGAAGTCAGGTACCGGGCCTCGCTGGCCCCCAGAATGATGCTGTCGTCCGGCCCAAGCATGGAGTGATAGCTGATCCATCGGAGCGCAGCCTCGATGGTGGGGATCTTGGCCGGCTTCAGAAGCTCCTCCAGATGGCGCACGGCAGCATGCAGCTCCGGCTTGTCGTACTGCATCTTGTAGAGCGCCCCAACCATGTCGTCCCTGCCGAACAGCGTTCCCTCGACGTCGCCGGCTGTCAGCTTCCCGGACAGCATGCCCCCGGCAACGGGACTGTTGCGGTTCATGTTAGATATCGAAGCGTGTGTGCGAGGAACGATGTTGTCCTCTTGACTCACCTGTGGGCGTCAAACCGGATGCCGTGCTTTCGGAGAGTTGGCATGAGGGTCTCGTGTCCGCGCTGGAGGAGGTTGTATTTGCCCTGGTACACGGTGGGCTTCACGTAGCCTTCGCGCTCGCAGACAGCGATGAAGCTGTTGAGCATGTCCACAGGCCAATTGCACACGCCGAGCTACGTGGGGATGAAGACATACGTTAGTACTTGCCGGACGAACCATTGCGACTGGGAAGAGCGGGCGAGGAGGATCTACCTTGTCAAACAGACCCTGCTTATGGAGCTCGTTCAGGGTGGAGGCCTGGTCCTGAATCGGGGTGGCGTAGTCGGGGGTATGGCAATGCAGGACGTTGACCTTGGCGCTGCCGTCGAGCTGCAGGCTCTTGCGGCTGATGTCGAGCGAGGTACGGATCTTGTCCGGCTCCAGGGTGCCGTTGGTATTGTTGGCCTCTATGCTCAAGCCGCGGATCTTGGTGTCGACAGCGAAGCCCTTGGCGATGGCCTTGAACTCGCCCAAGAGCTTCTCGGAAAGCCCTATGTTGGTCATGGGGTAGAGGGCGGCGGTGTCGACTTCATTGATGCCGAGCGACTGGGCGAGGCCCAGAATGTCCTGAACTTCTTCGAGTGTCTTGTAATCGTCTCCGAGCCTGGAGCCGCCGAAAATGAGTCGGGGGTATGCTGGAGCCATGATGTGTGTATGTGTGTGTGAGGGTTTGGGGGCTCTGATGCAGTGGTGCGAGTAGTGTGTGATGTTGTGTGGCAGGCCGAAAATGTCACTGATGAACAAGAGGCAGCACCAACTTGATGTAAGTGGCAGGTGGGGGGTAGGGAGCGAAGAAAGGGCGACACTAAAAGTAAGAAATTACATAACACTGTACGCGGACAAGTGGGATCTGCCCGTGGACAAAAGTGGAACTAGGTATCCGGTGGACAAAGGTGGAACCGCTGTGGAAGGCAGACGGAAAGGAGGCAATGGCTGGCAATGGGGGGGATGCTACGCGAGTGGCGCACATGGCGCAAATAGGGCGGAAAATGAGAAGGGGGGGCAGGGAAGCTACAGCTGTCCAGCTCAGATCGGTCTTTCCCAAGACGAAAACTTGCCAAAAGGGATTTGCAAAGCCGCCGTCAACCAATTAGACTGGCATATTTCCCGTATGTCCATGTACCTGTCCGAGACAGAGGCCCCGGGGCCGGCCAATCGGTGATGCATGCTTTAGTAATCATTGTGTGTCTTACGAGATCCTTATTAGTTCGCTGAAAGATGATACACCGCCTCGTCGCCGCCATCTGGACGAATTTCTAATCCAGCTGTCATGCCAAAATAAGTAGGCAAGGGCTTATGCATGTTACTAGGCCTGTAATGACGGCAACACGGGCAGTAAACCGGCCCGACGGCCCAAAGACCATCGCCGCTGCTATATCGCTTATTCAACAAGTGGCCGGTAACTTGGACAACAAGCACGATGCCGACTTAGCTACCTGTGGTCTGGTACGCAATAGCTGAACCCCAATCCAAACCCCTATTGTTTCCGGCTATAGTTACTGAAATCCTGAAATCAGGTTTTGTCGACATTCCAAAATGCTCGCATCCCTTTTCAGGAGTTGAATGGCGAGGAAATCTCCAGAATTACCAATGTGCTGCATCAAGCCTTGGTGGAGGGGGAAGGCGTGATTGGCTCTGGTATGCCCCATTTGATGTTCAGGTCAAGCCGAAAAGCCCTCGTTCTAACTCTGCTCTGGGCAGCCCCAGGGCTCAAAGCGCAGCTCAACAGGACCGCTATGGGTATCCAAGCTTTGTTTTACGCATCGAAGGCCGTGGGGATCCATGGCATGCTGCGGTAATACGAAGCCGACAAGGGTTTTCGTACGTTCGATGGTGAGGACCACTACAGCCCCAGCGCCAACTGCCAAGTCCTGGCCGCGATTACATGTCAGGACGATATACGCAACTACCGGGGGCCGTTGCTCAAAGCTCTGCGGTTTGTCTGCCAATCTTGGTGGGACTCTGATGGTGAATTCCATGACCAATCGGTGAGGAGGGTAGTTTACTTTTCCTGTGCTTAATATTGCTACTTGGCCTAATCCTTTTGTCATCATTGCTCGCTATAGACATCTAGCCACCTCGGATGCTCTCTTCGGACTGTCCAGAGCATCATTAAAGTGCTCGGGTCGACCGACCGGAACCAGCCAGAACCGCTGCTGGATCGGGACTTGGAGTCTCGACTACTCATTGTCGTCTTCCAAGCCTGTCTGAGGGCAATGCTTCTGCAGAGAGACGATGGGTCGTGGAACTCCTCAGCCGAGGAGTCGGCCTACGGAGTTCTTCTTCTTTGTGAAGCGCGTCTGCTCTCCATTTTCAACACGCTCGCATCTACTCTGGATCTGGCGGTGACGCGCGGGGCGGCCTATCTCGAAACCGTTGATGTATCCAAGCCAACCCAGCCGCCCGATGGCCCCGCCACGCCCCAATCGATATGCAGCAAGGTGCTTCACGTTCTTGCAGCACTGCATAGAGCATCGCTCCCGACATCTGACGGCGTCCTGGACGGATACTTCGATCTGGCGCGAGCCACCAAGGGGCGTAAACACGTCAAGCCACTCCAGATGACGCCTCTTTTCACCAAGTCACCCGGCTGGCAGACCCAAGCGTCCATGATCGAATAGGCCTTGTTCCAACCCCTGCTCTACGGGCGGCGGCTCGACATATTCCCCCGAAAGGGCATGGAGGACGACGCAAAGTACTTTGACATCATCCCGCTCACCTGGACCAGCCGCCCCTACTCGTTTTCCTTCGGGTGCTGCCTCATGAGCTCGGGCCTGCTGGCGGGCCGGGAGTGCTTCCCCGCGGTCCAAGAGAAATAATTTGTGGGTATCATTGACTATATAGATGCTGCTTGGTCAAACCCTTTCGGTCAGTGACTGTTTCTGAGTCAGACCGAGCTGAGTTGTGACTCCCCCCTGTTTGTCCCACGAACACCATATTAGTACATTAAAGCAGCTAGTCTTATTCTCCCCTGCAAGTTATTCATTCGGCATTCGGAACGCGTTACTGCAATAGTATCGTGCCATATGTGGTATAGGAGCCTTTGTGAGATGCTACCATCTGCGAGGCCAAAAGCTCGAAAAGTGAAAAGAAGTATAGATGGTTCAACTTCATCTGGTACACCATACTTCACATACGTCCCGCTCTCGAAATGCATCGATCAACCAATCCTTCAACTTAAAAGGACTGACGATCGTCATCATCGCCTTCGACTGCGAGTCGCCCCGTCTGTGGCCTCGTGCGTCCGAATCAATCACCTCTTTTGGGGTCGGATGTAGCTGTACACTGCGCCTAGACAGCTTGACCTGGTCCTGGCTAGCATGGCTTCCTGAAGGGGTGGCACATTGGTGGTCTTGGTTGCTATCACGGTGGTCTTCTGTCAACACGTTGCTGATATATTGAATATATCAAGTAATTGGTATTCCCTATCGTCACATTGAATCCGAATTCAGTAAATTCAATAATAAAACACTTATATTCAAGAGTCTACTAAGGATGTTTCACTATAAAAATATTGATTGATTCATACGACCTGCTGGTAAAGTCTTCCCCTGCCAACGGTTTTTTTTTCCACCGGCAGTTCCACTGTTCCCCGGTGCCTAACCCCACTATTACCGGCCCCGACTCCCCCGTTGTTCACTACTTACTAGCTCCACTATTTCTCAGACAGTTGTTCCCAGAGGCATTACTTTGATTTCGGTTCACGTGCCTCCTCTCTTAAATCAGCTGGTACGGTTTTTTTTCCAGCGAAATACCATCTTCAGGCTACCCAACGGCGATCAACCCCCCATCACGTCAAGAACCAAATTTCCCAAGCACCATGTCTCAGCCACACCCTCGACTGATTCTCGGCGGTGACAGCCTTGCCGCTGATCATAAGACAGACGCTCAGGTCATTCTGGGCACAGCCCACTGGCTTGGGATCCGTGAGGTGGACGCTGCTGGACGCTTCCCCGCCACCCAGATGCAGCTCTCTGAGATGATTCTCGGAGAGAGCAAGGCCATCTCGAAGGGGCTTGCTGTGAACACCAAGATTGTCTCTTGGATGAGTGTCGACACCACGGCCCTGAAGGGGGACAACATCCGCTATTCGCTTCTCTGCAGCCGCGAGAACCTACAGCTGGAGGGCAGCCAGAAAATCAACATCTTGATTTGCCACGCCCCCGACTATGACACCCCTATCGAGGAACAGGCTTCGGCTCTCAACGAACTCCACCAACAGGGAGTCTTTGATAAGGTAGGTACTCCTCGCCCTTACAAATGATCGGCAAGGGGTCATATGTAGTACAGTTGCTGACTACTGGTTTTTCTGTCAATCTAGCTTGGCGTTTGCAGCTGGCCCTTGGACACTCTGAGCACCTTCGTCGACTTCTGCGAGAGCAAGGGCTATGTTAAGCCGTCTGTCTACCAAGGCCACTACAATGTTCTCCAGCGCGGCCGCGAGACTGTCATGCCCACTCTACGCAAGTACGGTATCCGGTTTGATGCCCACAGGTAAGTCATCAAATGCCGCATGTCCGCTAAAGACGTTAAGAGACTAACCAAGATGAACCGCAACAGTATCCTGGCTGATGGCTTCCTGTCCGGCAGTCTGACCACCGGCAACGTGGAGGGAACCCGTTTCGGGAAGGAGGGCGAGACTCTCATGGAGCGCTCCATGAGTGCTGCCCTCAAGCAGATGTACGACAAGCCGGAGATGCACGAAGCAATGCGTTTTCTTGACGAGGTTCTGGAGCCCATCAACAAGCCTAAGCAGGAGTGGCTTGATAACCCCTCCGTTACCTCCATGAGCTGAAGAAGCCCAAGGTCACCAAGGTCGAGCTCGCGCTGCGATGGGTTTGCTATCACTCGATGCTTACCCCAGAGGACAGCATCATCCTGGGCGTCAGTAAGCCGCAGCAGCTCTCTGCCAACGTCGCGGCCATCGAGAAGGGGCCCTTGCCTGACGATCTCCTTGCAGCCGTGGAGAAGGCTTGGAAGCTGGCTCAGGTCACCAACAAGAAGTCGACCGTCAACCATGCCCGAGCCCCCTGTGAGTCGCGTGCCGGCTCATCCTCTTGAAGAGATGCTTTCGCATGGTATTCGTAGCGTACGTTCTACATCAAGCCGGCATAATCATAGCTATTGTTGTTCTCGTCATTACATAGTTGAGGGCCTTGAACCCTTGCAGAACGTGGTCTGAGAACCACTGCGCTCCGTAGTTCACCTAAAACTGGTTTTACCCAAGTTATGCTTTACAAGTAAAAACCTCCAACTTTTTTCCAGAAAGGGTAATGAAGACGATGGGAAATAATGTGACACTATACCATGCTAGTAGACTAAATAGCTGCCAGACATGTTACCTTTCATGCCTTGCGACCTCTTGTTTTTACGATATTATGGACAAGCAATCCTCGTAAGAAGCCCATTCTTTCCATGTTTCCTTTATGTTTTCTTGGTTGATACCAGTAGTATTGATGTGAATTTATATAGGCAGATACCTGCATGGCAATCCTTTAGAGAGGCCCGTTGTACTATTGAGATCGGTAATTTGCACTCTGTGAGAGTCCTGTTTCGTCTAGCTTTGGTTAGTATTAAATTAAAGATTATAACACGAAATAACAAAAGGGTGAAGCAGGGTAGGCGGCACAATCACCTATTAACGCCAGCCTGGGTGATTTTGATCTTATTCGAAATTCCAGCACTGTCTTGAGAGGAAACAATTCACCTCACTGGACCCCACGGAAGCCATCAACAGGGATCCAGATATCAAACAATGGGTATAAGTGCAGAACGGGTGACAAAACGACGAGGTCAGGAGCTCACTTCTCCGAACAGACTGCAGAGAATAACACATATTCTGACTATGTCCAACCACAGGTAAACCAGCACACTTGGTTTCTGGATACCCCTGCGCATTCATACTAACCGAAAAGCATCCCACTCTGACCGACATACCTGCCGAGCCTAGCAAATGTTCCTCGCCCCATTCCCCGACAAGCTCCAGTTGACATTCTGCCCGCAAGGCGACTCCCGTACCGACGCCCCATTAACGGTCAGGGTAATCCAGATATCGCGGTTGTTAGGAAACTCGTTCCGAGCCGACAGCCGAACCTCGCCACCCCCGTTGACAGTCCCACCGCGAATCGACAAGTTATAACAGTTCTCAATCAGAATAGCATTGTTGCCGTTGTTAGCCAGATCGACACTGGTAATGACCGCCCCGCCCGACTGCGACACGCAAAAGACCCCCCGCCCGCCGCCGCGCGACACGACCTTGTCCACGTAGACGTTGGTGTTGTAGTTCCCGTTCTCGTTCTGCCCGTTGTTATTGGCAAAACGCAGCGTGGCGTACCCGGTGCCCGCCGCCACATTATCCCCGTCCACGAGCCCGACCCGCACGTTGCGCGACGTCTGGATCAGCAGCCCGGACTCGCCCACATTGCGCGCAATAACCTGCCCGATCTCGAGCCCGTCGATATTGAACGTCTCGACGGCGTGGCTGCCCGCGCCCGTGACGCGCACGCTGTCCATCTTGACGTTGTAGTTCCAGGGGGCGTCGCGATCGAACCGGATCCCGAGCCCCGTGTCGAGGTTCATGACGATCTGCCCGAGCGTCAGGTCGCGGACGCCGTGGAAGCGCAGGCCGAAGTAGGGCCCGCCCGTCATGGTGAGGTAGGGGATGCGGACGCCGTTGGTGTTGAGGGACTCGATGGCGCCCTTGCCGTTGTTCCAGCCGGTGTGGATGGTGCCGCAGCCCTCGAAGGTCTTGCCGCTCGAGATGCTCAACGTGCTGGCGCCGATGGAGCCCGAGGCCAGGACGGCGACGCGCTGGCCGCTGCTGATGGAGTCCAGGGCCGCTTGGATCGCGGCGCGGTAGTCGCCGCCCGAGTAGACCGTGTTGGAGCCGCGGGTCGCGGTGAAGGAGTTGCCCGAGCCTGTCACTTTGGCATCGGGGGTGCCTGAGCCGCATTGGGCATGGACGGCGGAGGCGAGTGCGAGCACCGCCCCAAATACGGAAAGTCTGACCATCGTGGGGTTTCTGCAACGTTAGACTAGTAACAAGACTAGGTGGTTATTCACAAGGTTTCTAAGGGCGATTCCATTGCATCAACTCTTTATACCATGTCTTGAACTGCAAAGTAACTATGGCGACTTCGCCCCTCAACAAGGTATTATATGGGCAGGCCCCATCATTGGAGGAAAATATGCATTCACGTGCGTTGGAGAGCCTGAGAATAAGAAACTTCAAGACTGCCGGGCAGAACGTGCGTCAATTTGGCGCAGAAAGAAATGCTACTCTGCATCTATAGCTACATCTATACCCTTACAAAATCTCCTGGGCCGCCATCTGTTTGGCGCAAATTCAGTTGCGATGGACCCACGGCCAAAGTATCTCCGCATTGGCAGTAGACTTGAGTAGTATCCATATCCTTGGCGCCTGCCATGCGGGGGTTCGCCTCCGAAAATGTGCATTTGCTTCTTATGCTGCCAAGAAGCACTAAAACTGATTACCCCTTGCCGCATAGCATAATGCTAATGCACTCCACGTGAGCCTTTGCACGCCACGAACAGTTTCAAGCTACGGGCTGACTAATTCCCTGTACCCGGTATTGCCCTCAATCAGAAAAATCAGAAAACGGAAATTCCGTTGAAAACTGCTTGTCGTCTTGCAGTCTCGGCTTCCAGAAGTAGACCTCATGGACAACGGTGGTGTCCTTCTCTTCGGGCCCTGCAGGTTCGCCGTCGGAAACTCGATGTGGTCCGGTCCCGCGCAGCGAGGACATTCGGTACTTGGACCCCAGGTAGTCCAGCAGCATGGACATCGGCACCGCATCCCCAAGTTGCCTCCGAATGTAGTAGATGGGCGCGGCAAAGTGGTATGTGTTAAAATTGAGAAACACCATGAGTCGCTGGCTCCCATCTCGTTTGCTTCCAGTCTCGCCCAGTACCGATAGTGGGTGATTCTTGAGGGGAGGCCAGTAAATAGATGCCACTGCCTGCCCTACCCGAGCTGTCATGTCCTTGTCGCCCATCATATCCAGATGCTTTTGGTGAGAGAAACCAAGATGGTCCGGATGACGTAGCAGGTTAACGTGGGTCAAGGTCACAGTGTCCAGCCGGAGCTGGTCGACGGTCTTCTCTAGGGTCTGGGCCCATTCTGTGAACACCGGATCGGTCTCCACGAGCTTCTCTCTCTGTGACCTGGTCTTCGTGGTTGTCTTGGGATCAAGATACTTGCCGTTGTATCTCTCCTGCGCCTTATAGTGGCCAAAGTCGACTCGAATCGTCTTCAGGGCCGAAAGGGCGGAGGTCGGGACCACCTGCGAGAGAAAGGCGGGGCCGGCCAGTGTATGAGACCCTCTCATCGGCAAGTTGCCCCAGGGTCCGGAGGCACCTAGGTCGAAAGAGTTTGCCGAGTAGAAGACGGTGTTGCAGATATCCCGGAAGCCACGGCTGACAAGGAACAGCGATGCCGGCGTCTGCCAGTTGCGAGAATACGCGAACTCGAGATGGGCAGCCATGTCCGGGGGCTTGAACTCGCATATGTAATGCTGGCATTCACAGCTCTCGCCGGAGTAGATCAAATAGCCATCTTGGGAGTCCCAGGTGTGGGAACAATGGCATTGTGAATCCTGATCGGTTCGCGGACCCATGAACTTGCCGGTGCAGTCAAAGTGCTTTGCTGGATGGCATTGATCGTCGGCGGTGCCGCAGGTAGGATCACAGGTCTCCGGGCGCTCGGGAGCAAAATCTATGCCTGCGGCGCGTCTCCGAACGACCCAAAGACTAAAGCCTTGGTTGACGCGCCATGCCACAGCAGAATCTGGCGCGACTAGATTCGTGCATCGAAGGATGCCCAACTGGAGTTCCACGGGCAGGTTGAAGAAGGGAAAATGTGTTGGCTTGGGTTGCTGGGTCAAAGGAGATTTGGACCCTCCACTGTTGGCTGGGTTGTCCATCTCAGAAGTAGTCATGGTGGGAGGAAGTGAACATTCTCTGTTGATGATCAAGTAGTAGTGGCTGTTTTTTTGCGTACTTCAACGACCCGATCTGGAGAGAGAGTGCAGAGACTGGAATGGGGAAATGATGATCAGATGTGAAAAGATGAACGCGGTAATGTAGCATGGATGCCGCGAGCAATTGACTTTGGCAAACACAGTGGATGTTGACAACGGTGGAGCTTTCGAGCTTCGATTCAATGTTCCTTTTCTTTTCTAACTCTTATCGATTGTCCTTGGCAGAAACGGTCGCCCCTAAGTTAGGTACCTAAGCTGGCAATTCCACGTGCTGTGGGTTAGCATGCAAGGCTGCCATGCCAACGCCTGTGGGTGCCTTTCAGCCGGTCGTTTCAACTCTTTTGTCCGTAGCCAAGTGATGGGGGGTCTTCATGAACGAAAATGTCCCTATGAAATGAGCTGGTGCTTTCAAAGCTCTGGTATATTACATTGCATGCATTCCACTTAATCCTTGAGGATGTTCACAGAAATGTAAGGCAAGAGTGCATAGTATTCATCCAGTCAGCCCAACGTGTAGCTTACTGAGGCTATGGCAATGGCTAAGATACAGCAATGGTTGGTCTACATGATTTCAGTTCCAGAAATATATAACCTCATTATCAAACTCAGTATCATGGACTTTCGTCTCTCAGACAGGTATCCAGTAACAAGAGCCGGTGCCTATTCATGGTGCACCTCGGGCCGTCGCTTCTCGATCGCCAGGATAGTATCGATGAAGGAGCGCTTCAGAGGAGACTTCTTGCGCGAAGCCAACAGCTGCGCCGTCTTCAGGATATTCTTGATCTGCCTTCCATTGAGGTCGAGGGCCGAAAGATCATCAAGATCCGCCTCCGTCAGCTCCGCCATCCCTCGCACCCCGTCACTGGCCGCCGCCGACGCCACCTCGAGGAAGTTCTGCCAGACCCGCCGGCGCGAGGCCGGGGTCAGGTCCGGGTACTCGAGCGAGACGTGGATGCGGGACTGGAAGGCCGGGTCGATGTTGTCGACGCGGTTGGTGGTCATGAACAGGATGCCCTCGTAGTACTCGAGCGTGCGCAGGAAGATGGAGACGACCTTGTTGCGCTCCAGGTCGTGGCTCGAGCGCGTCTCGAGGAAGACGTCGCACTCGTCCAGCAGCAGGATCGCGTTCCAGCGCGCCACCAGCTCTAGGGTGCGCTGCAGGTTGCGCTCCACATCGTACGAGTCGGAGCCCAGGTCGCCCGACGATAGGGTGTGCAGCGGGACCCGCAGGTTCTCGGCGACAGCTTCGGCGGTTAGGGTCTTGCCCACGCCGGGAGAGCCTGTAGCGCCACTTGTTAGTATTGCCCTCATGTATGTGGAAGGGATAGATTTAAGATAGACTCACCCGACAGTAAGCAGATAACGCCCTTGCCTTTGCCGGAAATGACATCATCAAAGACAGAGCCCTTGAGCTGGGATTCCGAAAAGGCCATGATGAGCTCCTTCTGGTCTTCGGGCAGCACCAAGTTATCGTAAGCATCGTCGCGGAACTGGATATCCTCGACCTGCTCCACAAAGAAGTCGAGCCATTTCTTCAACTTCAGCGAGTAACCCCCGGTCCGGCAGCGGGCAAGCATCTTGTGATAAGGGCTGAGCCGAAGTTTACCGTTTTCTTCAACGTCGGCTCCAGCATGGCTGGTCGTGCTTGCATGGATAAGCTGCAGATCTCTGGGTTTCCACTCCAGCATCCGTCGATGGCGGAAGAAGTTGATGGGGCTGGACCGATTGAATGAGCCGATGTCGACGATGATGCGTCCGGAAACCTCAATGTTAATCTCGCTTCCTCTATTATCCCAGGTGATGGCCGTTCCCGAATAACTATCAAGTAGTGTTAGCCAAGTATGAATTGTCTGTTTGGTTCATTCATCAAATTGAGGGGGTCGGAATTGCTTACGCTTTGTAATGATGGCCTGCAAGGTCTTCGAAGAGCTGCCCCCTTTTGATCAACGACGCTTTGATCTCATCTGGCCGAGGATGGAAGGTAAGGGGATAGACAGGCAGCCCCACGATCCTCTTGGTTCCGATGAACTCCGGAATATCGATGTCCTCTCGGCATCGTCGGAAGGCCTTGCCATCGTAGTCGATGCAGTCGCTGCTTACGCGCAAGAAGTTCCCACAATCTCGGGTCTTCATGGGCTTGGTCTCCTCCACTTCAAAGGCGGAGAGCGGTCCCCTGTACGCCGCCAGGACGGGGGAGCCTGGTTGGAACACCATCCATAGGTGCTCGTAGGTGACAACACCTTTCGCGACATAGTCCTCAAAGACCTTGATAGTGTCGCCGATCTCGTACTGCAGAATGTTGTGGAGTACTGTGAGGTGTTCCTTGGTCGTGTCGTCCAAATCGTCCCGCTCTCGGTATTTGGCCAAGTCCTTCCATCGATGCACGAAAGGCTTGAACGGCGCCTCGAAGATGAGCCGCTCGAGCTCGCATGCGACGCCAGGGTAGTCTTCCAAGATGTTGCCAAGGGCTGTCTTCAGCCACGGGCTCTGGATCACAATAGAATGGGCCTCGAGCTTCTTCCGACTGTCGGTGCTCTTGATGTTGCGGACCAGGACAGCATAACGGGCCGTTTCCGCGTTCTCGGCGGCATCTGCGACGTCATCGGGGTATTTGTTGACCCATGTCCACTCGCCATCCTTGTCTTTAGGAGACCTGTAGATGTTCTTGACGTCGCTGATGGAGCCAGCTGGTGCATTGGGTTTTCCGGTGTTGCCCTGGTCATTACCAGGATTACCAGGGGCATTGTCTGTTACCGGTGCAGCATAGTCTGCCTGGGAGTTGGTTTCTGTGTTTGCCGTCATGATGAATGATGCAAGAATATGATCAATGTGAGGGGCGAATAGAAAAGTTGAGTGTTGTGGTATCTTCCAGAACTTGAAAGGCGTATGTTGTGTGGCGGGCGGGTTATATATCTGATGTCCCTTTCCTCGCTGATGCCGCGTCGAGGGCAGACTTATTGGTTGCCTACAGCCTACAAGAAGATCGACGTTTTGTTAGCTCGTTTCAAGGCAGCCGTCTTGCTGTGACACTCATAAGTCCTAGAGGACTGATGCGACTGATGCAACAATCTTTCATTATGTGCTATAATTCGTCAGAAATGCAGTTGCCCGACGCATGTGTAATTGCTGCCTTGCTACGCCTTGCCGATCTTCTGCATGCCGAGTCTAGGCCTTTGCCGGCGACCCAATGCGGACGTTCTGCGGGGTTTGTAGGACATTGCGTGCCTTGGCACGAACAACACCAACAGTCCTACGGAGGACTTCTCACTTTTCCTGCCCTGGAGACAGTTGGCAGGTCGACATGAGAGGAAGAGATGCAGGTCAATTGCGTTTGCTTGGCGATGGGCAGCCATAAGCTAGGTAATGAGGTAATCAGCATCAATCAAAACCAACCCCTTTCTCCACTTGCTTCCACGAGCAAAACGACCATGGCCATCATAGAACCGGCGCCTTCTTACTGAAGGCCTCTCGCATTGTGTTACATAGATATCCAGGATTTTATTGTGTCTCTCTCGCTGGCTCGAAGTGCATCCACTGTTTCAGCTCCTGTCAATTTTCATCCGTCATAGGCGGAGGCTGATTACTTATCTTGGCCAATTGGCTGCGTCCCGTTTGGTGTACATTGTAAGTGCTGAGCTTCATTGTCAGCTTTGCACCCCATTTGCCTATCTGCTGTGGACAGTAAGACCTGCACTGTCGCACGTCGCATTGGTCTATTGGTGCCTCCTTGTCTAGCAGCTTTCGACGGCAATCGCCACATTCGGCATGTGAAGATGCAGGCTGTTGTACCAAGACCGTTACATGTCAACGTCAAAAGCCATGCGTAGATCGTAGATCTAATATGAAATCTACTCAGCCGGCATGTTGCTCCGACATCGTGCAAGTACTAGGCTGAACAAACAGTTACACCGAAGGAGCTGATGGCGATCTAGATTTCTTGGGTCCCAGCTGAGTCCAGCTTAATCAGGCATCGTGGTAGAGCGAGGGAACTGCATCGGTTATATTGCTTTTTAAAGCTGTTCCAACGAGCTCAAGAAGATAGGCCGGTCAGAGGCCCAACTTTGATTTTGTGTTCAAGGACTGGTAAGTACATATTTAGTTTTAGGGGATGGATGGCCCACAGAGAAACAGGGGGGTCCCTAGAGGCACTCAGTGAGAACGCTAAGCCCATCACGATTAGCGCCCGCAGTCTGGCGTGCTACTAACCAAAACCGCTTAGCCGCCGCACTTCCCATTTGCTCATGTTCCCAGCCAGGGGCGGATTCCGCATCCATGATTGGACGAGGTGTGAGTCTAAGCATATGTCGTATATTCTACCGCAAACTTCACTGACCAAGCATCAGGTCGATTAGAAATCAGATCAACCTCCCTATCCTGGGAAAAGCATATTGTGGTATAAGTAGGATCACCATAAAGCTATTCAGTAGGAATGGCTATCAGTGAACAACAGTATCTACTTCTTGCCGGTCTTCATTATTACACACACTTACATATCTTTCTATCTTTAGTCTTCAAGAAAATGGCACCAACTATTGTCCTCATTACCGGTGCCAACCGAGGCCTCGGTGAGGGTCTGCTGCAGCGTTACCTCGCCAAGCCCGACCACATCGTCATCGCCGCGAACCGGAATCCGTCGCACCCAACCTCGCAGGCCCTGGCAAACCTGCTCACGGGCCCAGGCAGCCGCCTGATCGTCGTCAAGTGGGACGCGTCGATCGACCAGGACGCTTTCGATGCCGTAGCCGAGCTGCAGCAGAAGCACGGGGTCCAGCACCTGGATGTCGTCATCGCCAACGCCGGCGTTTCGGAGCTCTGCCCCACTGTCGCCGACCTCAAGCTGGACGATCTCCGGACCCACATGGCGCCGAACGTGTATGGGTTCCTGGCAACCTACCAGGCCACAAGGCCGCTGCTGCAGAAGTCTTCCAGAGAGCCGGTCTTTGCTCCTATGGGATCTACTGCTGGTTGTTTGGAGTAAGTTGTTTCCTCTCGTAGTCTTTCTCGATACCCCTTCCTTATCATGCCCATTCCCTTCTTCTTGGATACTAAACAACATCGTAGAAGCCAACCCCCTATCCCCAATGCCGCGTACGGGCCGACCAAGGCTGTGGTCAACTGGTACACTATCCGGATCAACGCCGAGGACGACTGGCTCAACGCTTTCGTGCTGATCCCCGGATGGGTGCAGACCGACCTGGGTGACCGCGGCGCTCGGTCGTTGGGCTTGGAAAAGGCCTTCATCACTGTTAAGGAGTCTTGCGACGGTATGATGGATGTTTTGGTCGAGACGAGCAAGGTGAAGCATGGCGGGAAGATGGTGGGCTGGAATGGGGAGATCTGTCCTTGGTAGAGATACCTCTTTTTATCTTAAAAAAAGGGCTGTTGTTTTTCTTCTGGTCTCAGCAGGCTTATTATTCCACTGTAAACAGCAACGATCCCAAGTGCTTCTCGGTATATATAACTGTTACAAAGAGATTTTGAGATTAAGAGGCAGTATGTACGAACATGATTGGAAACTTGCTAGGAGATATCCCAGCTTCACTTTAATGCCTATTAATATGTCGTTTGTTACCCAATGGATCTTTTTCCCTGACGGTGGCTAGGCGCATCTATGATACAGAACGTATCTCTGCGGCTGGTGTTGATACTGGTGCAATATGCCCGCCGTCGCCTGAGAAGTATTTGCATTACCTAGTTGGAATTGATAACCCAGGGTGTTTTTGCAGTCGATTCATTTGTCATTTTCACTCCAGTGAGATCTGGGGCTTCGAAGCCTCCCATTCGCTCCTCCATCTCCTCCTGCGTGTTGCAGGAGCAGCCCGCCAGCTCGGATCCCTCGCGGCAAACACGGTTACCTAGCAGGGCCTGGCAGTCGAGGTCGGTACAGTACGTTTCGTCGGCGTCGTTGCAGCATGGGAAACCGGCTAGGATAATGGAGGCGGCTCGCGACGGAATTTCTTCTTGGCTATGGGGGATCGGTTCGTCGGTTTCAATGTCGGTCTGGCTGCTAAACGGACTGGCTCGGGATTCGTGCATTCGTAGATCAAACGGTCATAGCCCAGGCAATCTTCTAACCTACACGCCACTTTAGGCTGGGTTCGGGCATTGGCCGAGCTTAGCCAGCTCCAAGGCTGGTTCTTTTACCGGTGCGGGGTCATTGTTGCTGCTTCGGCGGCAGTTGAGCTATTATCAACTTCTTCCAGCCCTGCGGCGGCCAGGTTGAGCGCCGCGAAACTCATGGCAGTAAGTATTGATTTCATCATGAATTCGAAAGATTAGAAAATAACCTGCGTTCAGTTGAAAGATAGCGATTTCAATTAACAATAGATATTTAAATATGTAAGCCATGGCTTATATTTCAAGTGGCACAGGCGCTGTTGTTGATCACTAAAGTAACATCAGCATCCACTACAAGGTCGTGGCTGAATGGCTACTGTGTGCGATTCGGGGGTCATGTCGCATCTGGAGCGACTTTCAGTGTTCATCACTTTCCGTTCCAGCGTTCAGTCTTCGTTGTCCCAGTGTATTGTTAAAAGAAGAGCCGTTCAACCGAGAAATTCCAATTGTTCCATTGGAAGGCATCTTGGTATCCCAGATCCAGCCTAACTACCACGTCGGAAGTTGTCCCTCTTGTCTATACTGCCACATCACACGTCTATACTCCCGCCGGGCTCTCTGTTGAGGGTCACCATTGCTATCATCCCTGAACTTAAGTTTATACCGGCCCATGGATCCCCTTCCGCCAAACCCCTCGAAATCCAGCATCCACTCCAATACCATTGTGCCCCTGGCCGCACCATCCGGCGAATCCAGCGCTTCCTCCGATACCCAGGTGTAGTTGGGTCTGAGCACCACTGCCGCCGCGATCCAGAAGGCGCTCTGCCCACGTCGCAAGATCTGGTAAGGGGCTCTTGTTCGGACGATGTGATTTTCTTTGATCGTTGGGGGCAGGAAAAAGTGTACTTCCTCAATGATTCTGGGGCGGTTGGTCCGTACGAATAATGTCCAGTCGTGCGTGTTTCCTTCTGGTTCATCCGGGGCGGGCGCGACATTTTCGTGCCGGTTGCCGATATAGAGCATGATTTCTTCCACATTTTCTTCATCCGCATCTGCGGCCGCGGCCTCGGCTTCGCGATCGGTATACATGTGTGGGTATCGGGCTCGGAGTTCGTCCCGCCGCCTGTGGTTGGGGAACGCCGTTGTGAATGTCCGGCACATCGGACAGCGCGCTTGTATATCAGGTACTGGGTCGCGCCCGGGGGGATCCACGTCGACATCGAGAATGACCATGTTTTGTGGTAGGGAGGCGGATGCCCAGGTGGCCATGCAATACTTGCATAGTGTATGATGGCACATTGTCGTAACCGGATCGTGGAGAAGTTGTTGGCATATGGGGCATATATCGTCGCCGTGCACTTCTTCTTCCGGTGTCTCTGTCTCTTGCGCGATCGCGGTTCCACCGGTTTCCGGTGTCTCTGTCTCTTGCGCGACCGGGGTTTCACCGGCTACGGCGTCAGCTGTAACGACATTTAGCTGGTCCTCGTTACTGGTTGAACTGTCGCGTTCATTGGTATGCCTTCCGGTACGCCTTCCGAACAGAGCTCTTGTGATCCGACGGAATCCTCCAAGAGACCTTTGCAGTAGATTTCGTCTCTCTTGTTGGCTCATTGTTGCTGTATGAACAGGATTTTGAAGGCTTGTCAAGGATATATCGTGAGGGTCAATTGATCGCAAATGAAGGCGCCGCAAGGGACCAAAAGCAACACTCAAAGTTGTAAGTCAATGAGTTGAGTAGTTAGCGCGTTTCTTGATGCCCTTCTGGGGGCTCGGGGTGAACCGACTGCGCGCCCACCCCCTGGCCTTGGAACAATACAACAACAAGAATAAGCATCAAGAAGGTTGATATTTATACGTGCTTGGAGTGCTACTTGAATGTTGTAGCCTATTCAATGTTGACTACGTCTGTTATGCGTTTTGTCCATATCTAAGGGTAGAGCTTGCAGCATTCGCTACATGACGACTCGGGAAACAATTTTGATTGAATAGATCGATGAATACTGACAATGACGTCACTTAGAGTCCAGTGGTTTACATCACCCGCTCAGCTGATGGATAGATTCATTAAGGCATTATGTTGCTCTCCCCTTTTCTGTTGACAAACTACCAAACCCCTGGACACAGCATAACAAATACTCAAGTAATAATGACACGGGAACATTGCGACGCCATCGTGGCCACATGCATGATACAGTCAATTCTTTCATCAAGTGGCTTGAATAATAATCTTACAGAGATTGGACTGAATCCGTACTACGGAAAATGTTAGCAACCAATAAATATGCTTGAGGTGAGCCAGTCCTTATTAACAATTACTGTCTGACCATATTGAATGATATGGTGAAGATGAGGTAGACTTCTGGGTTACAAAAATCCTAGCTTGTATTGACTCATTCGCTGATATATATCTAAAATACTGATGCGTTCAGAATCTATTGATTACTAGTCACCTATTACATGTTCATACAGTGTTATTCTGTAAATTCAGTAGTACTGACTCAACATAGCAAACATGCCGGTACCAATCGGCAGACCAAAAGTTAAAATGCAATCCATATAAAATGGGTTCTCATAACACTGAAAGTCCTCACATACAGATCTTCCACAGAAAGTACTCCATACATTGAGACAAAGACATTCTACGAAACACACAAACCAACAACTGCTTCCATTAGCAATGAAGTCCATCATGAAGTTCACCACAGCTATCTTGCTTGGCGCTGTCGCCTTTGTTGAGGCCAAGTCGACGGTAGTCACCTCTAAAGATGCTCTGTGGAGTAGATTGCTGATACTAATGTTGTCCAAGGTCTTCTCCCCTGAGCGCACTGGGCTTGCTACAGCCAGCGACCCCAGTCCTGCCGCCACAGGTGCCGTTCCCAGCGATCCATCAATCAAAGGCCATGGTGTAAGTGCATCTCTCACGAGAATTGTTTAGTTCATGAAGGCCCCTTTTTCTGATACGGGACTGTTTGGGGACTACAGAATGCTATATGCCCGGCGGAGTACGCCTACCCGGCCAACCAAAAGTATATCAAGGACGGAATCAAGTGGCTCCGCGGGTATAAGGGCACCTGCGCCGCTCCCCCTTTACCCAACGTCGTCAACTGCCAGCGTGTCAGCTGCTCGTGGGCCTCGGGCATCTACCTCTGCAACGACAGCAACGAGAAGTGGGCCCAGCCCAGCTGCGCCACCATCGCCGACTATGCCCAGGAGGTCCTCAACAACTGCAAGTCGGTTGCCCTGGTCAATGACGAGCAGCTGACCCAGGGAGAGCTCTGGGATGATGACGAATGGCATATCTACGTGGGCCATGCCAACTGTTAAGGGAGGGTGGGAGAATGATTGCTAGTTGCAAAGAGATGTTAACAGGAAAAAGGAAGAGAAAAGGAAACGTCCCGGTTCTGCGGACTGAGCAATCAGAGGCGAAGCGATTCATTCCTGTGGAGGTACCTACCTACGTAGTTGATAGCAAACGCAACGGGGAAAGAAAAAGCCCATTGAAGTGACAACCAACTAAAATGCATTCAACTGTTCACTACTTGTAAGGATGCCCATCCGTTTAATAGTAGGCATGCATTTAATGTGTCGTTGTAGCTACATTCAATACCTAATCACATGCTTCTGGGTTATAAATATGCCAACTTTCCTCAGCTTCCCTCCCTTTCCTTTCTCATTATCGTGTCGCATAGATCCAAGTCAGAAAGACTCTTCACAGCCCTCAGCTTCATATCCGAATACACAACACTCGCAGCCTAATTTCACATACCATTAATTGGAAATTTCGGATACTGTCGACAATGCAGCCGCTTATTGTCACTATGATTGGTTTGGCCAGTCTCGCGACAGCCCGACCAACAGTAAGCATACCCCTTCTGGAAACCATTAGTGGAACGGACAGCTGCTCACCAATGTTCTTCATGTAGATTTTCCGACCCGAGATCACTGGTATCCCTACCATCATTGGCCAAAAGAGCATCTCCAATGGCTCTCTGAGCAGCAACGGCACACATGTTCATGACCAGAGTGTAAGTAAGATTATCATATCTTCACCATCTTCTCCCTGATCCTACTCATCGATTCGCCTGGCTGACGGACGGAACAGAACCCCGTCTGCCCCGACACCTACGACGCCCCTGCCCTCCCGCAGTACATCCGAGACGGCATCGACTACCTGCGCGGCAAGAGCAGCTGCGAGGCCGGCTTCGAGGCAGGACACACCTTTTGCCAGCGTGTCAGCTGCTCGTACAAGTCGGCCATCTACGTCTGCAACGAGAACAACGAGGCCCCGGCCACGCCCTCCTGCGACGCGGTTGCCGACCACGCCCAGTACGTCCTGAACAACTGCCAAGAGACGACCATGGGCCAGCACATTACGCAGGGGCAGGTCGCAGACATCTACGGCGACTACTACGTCTCCGTGGGATACGGAGACTGTTAAGAAGGGGCGGACTGGTGATCACCCTTTAGAGGGTGGGGAACACTGGACATGATAGTTGGAGCAAGAGGAGCTAGATAGTTCATTGGTAGCTCACTCGAACAATGCCTTGTTATTAGCAGGAAAGGGGGTGCTGTGATCCTATTCTATTACTACCTCTTCATGAGCCAAGACAAATATGTTCATCTTGACGGTTCCACTGTGCTTGGTGGAGTGCGCTACATACCTAGACAAGCCTGCTCGTAATGTTCTCCAAGTGTGCTCGCTTCTCAAGTGCCAACAGAGCAATGAGCTCACTATCCACAACTACCGACTTAAGCAGACTTCGTTCTGAACCTTGCCAGTATCGACGACCTCTTCTTCTCTACTTTGAGCGGCTCCTGGAACCTCACGCTCTTCTTCCTTTGACCGCCTTCCTTCGGGCTGCTGCTGCTTACACTGCCGCTCTGCTGGCTCCAGCCTCCTTCACTCAGATCGCTGACAACCGCGGGAGAGGTCTTCGGGCTCACATCCTTCCCGCCATACTTCGGTGTCTTTGATGAATTCGTCGGGGAGTTGGAGGCAGTAGTCTCGTTACCGGAGGTGGACGGGCTCCTGCAGAAATGCACCCCGTGCCACTGCCGCCGCACCTCGAGCGAGCGCTGCCACCGGCAGAACCCGCAGGGCTGGCTGACTAACTGCGGCCAACCCTGCACAAATTCGGCTTTTGGACACTCAATGGTGCAGATGTTGGTTTCCGCGATTGGGCTTGGGCCGGCTTCGTCCTCTGATGTGTGTTTGCTGCTCTTGCTGCTCTTAGTAGTCGGAGAGCAAAATACGCACGGGCAGGACTCTTTGTCACACGAGTCGTACAGGACGGTGCTCTGCCCGAGGGTCTTCTTACAGCTTGGGCAGCGCTGCGTTTGGGTGTAGTAGATACACATCGTGACTGTTGGTTTCTTGGGTGGCCAGGGTGGGGCTTGCGGATGTGACTTTTGGTTTGGATGCAGATAACAACCAACGGATGATCCGGACAGTCTTGTGGTGGCTGTGAGTCTTGGATGGTTGGTCCAAAACTAGAAGGGTTGTTTTGTTTTACGCAGTAGGTGGTTTGGCGGGGTGTGAAGTAAACGGGTGTTTAGGGTATGATGATGGCCTTGCAAAGTGATGCCCAAATGTTTCCTGGATGTCCTGGGGATATCTACGCACATTGGTATTAGTACTCGCCCGTCTGCCTTGCAAGGGGTCGCTGGTGTGGATAACAAAGACATTGTGCAGGCTCACGCATGTTGCCCAGGGCAAAGGAAACTTACAGAGAGTGCAGCAGGCAGGGGAAAGGCCCTTGTTCAACTTTGTGGCCTGAAAGGGATTGTCGACTTCGGCACCGTGAGCTCGGCTCCGGGCCGCGAAATCCGGGAAAGAGTTTCTTTGTTTGCAGATCGTGGGCGACGAGGGCGAAAGGGGAGAGTGCACTACGGAAGCTCCAACGGTGATGGCTCCGGGGCTCCTCCAAAATGGCCGGCGCCAGGGCCGGGATCGACCGACAGGATGCTGCAATTACTGCTTACGATATGTCAGAGGCCGCGGAAAGATTCACAGACCGGTGTGCAGAAAAGAGGGAATGGACATAAATGCAAACAAGCAACTGGCTCGCCGCTCCGCGGAACGATTGCAGACTCATCTACCAGAAAAGTTCATTGCTCCTAGTGATGCCATTGTGTGTGACCTGATTTTGTTTACAAGCCGACACGACCCACGTTGACCGTTCGCCGGACCCCCGGGGCAAACACATTACATTCACTGCTAGGCCACCACCAAGAGCGCCGTACCTACGACAAAGATATTTGACTTTGGTTATATTGGTGATCTACAGTATCTACAGCAGAATCTGAGGGATCTGCGGAATCTGCGGAAGCTGTGCATATATGTTATCATATACCTTACCCAGCCAGCCCTCGGTAGGTCCCCACTTGGCCACGACCCAGCCTCCGGCAGCCCAGAGCGCAATGCCGGCAAAGGCCACGGTGTTGATGGACCACCAGTTCCGGCTCCTCCGCTTTCGCAGCTGCTTGTCGACCGTCGTCCGCCGCCAGCCGGGCGGGGGCGAGATGCCCATCCACTTGGCCCCGCCCCACACCATGTGCCCCACGCCCACCGTGATGAGGGCGCCGTACGCGAGCCAGGACAGGGCGCCGTGGCGGGCGAAGCCGTGCGCGACGTACTGCAGGCCGATGTTGGAGCTGTCGCCCTCGACGAGGAGGGGCAGCACCCGGTTCACGAAGACGTGCGACGCCAGCACGGGCGCCAGCAGGTACCCACTGATGGCGGTGTAGCTCACCGTCGGCCAGCCGCTGCCGTTGGTGCTGTTGGTCGACGACGTGCTGCTCGACGTCTTGGACCGGTGCAGGGCGTACATGCCCGGCGTGGCGCCGCCGTAGCGTCGGAGGTTCTGCGAGCGGCGGATCAGGCGGATGGCGATGCCCGAGCTGATGTGGGCGAGCACGGGCAGGGCCACGAGGAGGGGCTCGGAGAAGCGGGTCTGGTAGACTTCGCGGGCCATCAGGAGGAAGGGTTCGGCGTACGGTACGGAGCGGTATACGAGCGGGAAAACGGAGGTGTTGGCGATGTGCAGGCCGGCGAAGAAGCCGAAGGTGTAGGAGGAGTATCGTTGTATGCGGGTTACTGTTGTTTTGTTTGCAACATTAGCACAAGTATGGGGGGTCGATCGCCGTGTGGTGGAAACGGAGGGTCACATACAGTAGTAGAGAGGGCCATGGGCAGTTCCGCTCAGCCCCAAGCTCGACGAGGAGTGTGAACTGCTGTGCGTGTGTGACCTTATTGTCGACCTCGAGGATTCCATGTTTTCTTCGGGCAGAGCTGGCAGCTCTTTTTCGTAGATCGACGCATTATCCATTGGGGAAGGGTCGAGCTGCAAGAGAGACATAAGCGTCTCCTGCGACGACTTTTGGCGCAGGGGCCGTGAGTTCGACCAGTGTTCGTCCTCCATCTTGGCTCCGTCACAATTGCCAATGTGTCGAAGTGATGTTGTGCCTCAGCTCGCCGCCGTTACTCGATGACCAAGAAGTTTACGCTCATTCGTTTGGGTGGGACACGATTTTGGCTCCCACGCCGAAACTTTTGGGGCCCCAGCTGCCAGTGACATCAGCAAGACCCCTGAAAGCGCTAAAAGTTCAGCCGCCCAATCGGGACTTTCTGGCGAGTCTCAGCTTCCAGAAGTTCCCCAAGCTCCATCCAAATCGCCCCGCCCTGTCCATTCCAGCTCTACCAAGGGATCTAATCTCTGAACCTTCTGTCCGTAATTCGACGCCTTAGCATTCGATTCTGTATCTGTAAACGAAACGCCGACGATCATTCCTCTACAAGCGCATCGCGATCAAACCAATCCGACTCCCAGAACGACACAGGTTCCCGATTGCGTCTTGGTCGGCGACCGTCATCCGTCATTGTTCGTCGCGTATCTCCCGTCGCGCCCGACCCGCGTACCGACCAGAATATACCACACAGCCCAACATGCCGCCGCGACATCAGACCCTGCCCCAGGCGCAAACCGCCTCGGCGCGCGCCGCCCGCCAATCCTTCTACTGCGAGCTCTGCACGAAAGGCTACAGCCGCATGAACGACTACGAAGCCCACCTCTCGTCGTACGACCACTCGCACCGACAGCGCATGAAGGACATGAAGCAGATGGTCAAGGACCCGACCGCGGGCGCTCGCGCGCGTAAGGCCGAGGCGAGGGCCGACGGTATTATCAGCATCAAGCTCGGCGCGGCTGCTGGCGGCGGTGGCGACGGAGAGGCTGCCGCAGCGGGTGGGAGCAGTGGCGGCAATAACAATGCTGGCCTGGCCGGCGGGTTCAAGAAGGGGGGCTTTAAGAAGAGCGGCTTTAAGAGCGCATTTACGCCTGTGGGCGGCGGTGCGGAAGAGAAGGTCAAAGAGGAGGAGAAGCAGGGCGGCGTGGAGAAAGAATTCAGCAAGGAGAAGAAGGTGTTGCGGGACGAGGACGAGAGCGATACAGAAGATGAGGGATACGAAGTCTATGACCCCAGACATCCGACAGACTGAGCATGGAAGAGGACTCGAGTTAACCTATTCACATCCCAGCGCCCGGTCGGGTTGCGGTGCACACACCCAAAACAGTTGCTTGGTCGACACGTTCACATACCAGCGTCAAGGGCGGAACAGCGATACACTTTTAGATATGAAGGTATTGGCCTTCATGTCCCTCAGAACAATGATAGCTATGTTCGTCTGGGACACAAGTCGACGTTTATTCCTTTTGGGCAAATCTTTAGGCCAAGTAAGTTTCTATCTCTTGATGCCACTGTCGCGACATGATTTCTAATCAAGTATAAGTATGTTGCAGATAGTTAGTCGCTTAATGATTACTAGCGTTAAGTTGATAATCAAACAGCCTCAATGGTCGCTTGAGGAGTATTACCTCATTCCACACTCAACGAAGGCCTGTTGAGTGCCTGCGAGTCCAGCGCAATGTATATATGCATAGCACACGCAGGAAAAGTCGTTAAGCAATAAGATGCGGGGGGTATACTTGCTGTGGGTGCACGTTGATATCTCAACGAAGCTTTGATCCCACCGGTTAGCTGACATCGACCAACGCGGGGCCCTGATTGAAAGAGGACTTGCAGCGCACCCGCCGCTTTTGCTCAGGCCAAAGTCGGCTAATTCACAGTTGATGTAAGTAAGTAATATGTATGTATTCATGCCAAGTACGTTTATTAATAATCTGTCTGTCGGTCTCTGTCCTGAAACGGCGCCTCCCCTGTATTCTGAATGGCACGTTGGTTGGCGAAGCAGGCTGTGCCTTCATGATGCCTGTACTACTACCCCTGGCTGCCCGATGAGCTGGCGTGCATAGCTGGCGCCCGAAGCAGAAGGTGAATAAGTTCTTACGTACCAATCAAACCACACGACTGGAAAGACCACATTGCTCAATTACATCAGCCTAGGCGGCATTTAATAGCAGAATCATCTTCCCAAGGCATATATTACCTCCTAAGCAGTCAGCTGATGGTGGTAGCCAATATTAATTACCGAATTCCATGAAGATTCGAAGGTTACACGCTGCGCTGGACTGCTGCAAAACTCCGAGATCACCAAACTCGGAAAGCAATGGATCCAATCCTGGCAGATCTCAACGTCCCTCTTCTATGTGATCCCCATGACTACTCGGCACCATTCCAGACTTTCCCTGAGCGAGCTGGAGTCATCCTCTCAACCTCCAACGCCCGACAGCCGCGTCAACCAACAGTCGAGGAACGTCTTCCATCCTTCTTCCAGACCTGGCTCTGTTTTGGTTTCCTCCAAGAGATCTGTCGGATATTTGCCATCGAATACGACGCCGACGACATCATTGTCAATGATGGTACGGAGAGACGGGTCATATCCTACAGCAATTTCGAAGTATTCATATGGTGTTCTCTTGGTTCAGCGAATTTGGAGCCCATCACCCGTAGGAGGACCACCATGGCTGACTTTCTCGATATTGTGCGCATCGCCAACGAGGCAATCAATGCACAGCATAGTTGCCCGAGAGAAGCCTCAGCACAGCAAGACGCGCTGGATACAGTGCTACTGTCTGGCATGGTCCTTGTGGACTACTTCGTACAGAATGGCATGACCATCTTTGACAATGTTTGGCGCGATGTATCGATCGACTGGAGCCGGTCTAGGAAGCTTGACTCCCTCCTTCTCCGGGCCGGCTGGTGCCATGGAGAACTCTCAAGCTTCTATTATGATGGCTCACCCACTGTATGGCTGTACTACAGCAGCATGGACCGAACCATAATCAACAAGAGCCATGCGAAATGTACCGCCGACAGATGCATTGCCAACCACATAGACGAGAAGGTGTACGTCCCATCTCACTGTCAGTCCTGCACGGAAACGAGTTGCAAACTAGTCACGGCGCCAGTGGATGACATATGCGAAATCCTTGAGTCGGGAGGAATCCCTCTAGTCCGTGCTTCCGATACAGCAAATGGACTATTCATCGAAGTTGAAGGCTTCTATATCGGAAATGAGGACCACGATCACAGTTACACGGCCATCTCACACGTGTGGTCTCATGGCAGGGGCAACCCGCATGTCAATGGCCTGCCGTCATGCCAGCTGAGGAATATCCAGTATCGGGTGAATGCTCTGTACCCCGAGAGCGTGACAGACAGCTGGTTCTGGATGGATACACTGTGCGTGCCTCTGGGGCCCGGGCTGCGGACCTTGGCGATTGCCAAGATGGCTAAAACCTATGTGCACGCCAGGGTAGTTCTGGTCCTCGACGCCTGGCTCGAAGCTCTGGAGCTCAACGACGCCAACGTGCGACAGATCCTCGCCAGGATCCTGAAATGCGATTGGAGCACCAGGCTGTGGACGTACCATGAATCAGTCCTGGCCAAGGTCTGCCGATACCAGCTGAAGAATAAGCCGGCCGAGATCGACCACATAGTGGGCATGGACCAACGATACAACCTCAAGAGCCTCGCGAACTGGCTATCCGCTCTGGACGAGGACGACGTGTTCCAACACAAGTACACCACAAGACTATCCAAAGCCGTTTTCCACCATGATGAAGCACGGCGTAAAAGATATGAAGATTATGCATTGCTACCACCGCAGAAAGATGAGCGTGAGGAAGAACTGCGCCTAATTGCTGTTGATGCCCTCGAGGAAGAAGAGTATTTGAAAAGTGCTCAGCCACACTGGGCCCATAAACTCAACAGCAAAGAGGAGTTTGCCGATTTAGCTCACGACATCAGCATAAGAAACCTGCGGTATCACATCGGCACTGTCGTTACCGATCCGATTATAGTGTATGGCAAGGCCGTGGAGAACCGCGTCAAAGGATCGAACCGGGTTTTGCTCCACTTGGACAGGTCGAGACACAAGGAGGCCGGTCAGGTACGACGGCTCGTGGGCTTCGATAAGCTTCCCCACATCCTGCTGACCGGCGTGGCGGCCGGGCTGCATCGCCGCCTGACGAGCAAGATGGAGGACGAGACCGTGTGCCTCGGGGGAGTGATCGGGCTCGACGTGACCCCCATCCTCGAGGTCCGAGTGGTGGGCGGCAGCCGCACGGCCGAAGAGGTCAGCAGGGTCTGCGCCGAGAGAATGGAAATATTCTTCCTCGCGGTTGCCTCCGTACCGCTGATCATCCTGTTCCAAAACATCCCGAGACGACCGCGGGTCGGCTTCTCCTGGCTGCCGAAAAGCTTCTTCCAAACCGACACGAATATAAACCATGAGGGCTATAAGCAAAAGCTCGGCCAGCTCACGGCCTCCGGTCTCCGAGCCAGCCTGCCGGGCGTTCGCTTGGTCGGCGTCGATATGGACGAGATGTACGCCCAGGGCAAGCTGCTCGTTAACTGTGAGGTTCGTCCCACTACAATACCGCCCTTTCACGAGTATATTTCCAATCGGCAGACATGCTTCCGACTGGATATGGAACTCAGCGATTCCCCTTTTAGATCTCAGGCGCGGGATAGACCGGACCTGTTTTATACCAGAGAGACCAGACTCACGAGGGATGGCTTTCTCGCGGTAATCGTCGAGGAGAAAGGGGACACCATGTTCTTGCAGTATCTTTCGCACACTACAGCCCTCCTGGTGGAGACTGCTACAACTGATTTTCATGTTGTCCAAGGTAGATCAGTTTCGGATCAAGCTGTCTGTATTACATGAACTTCGTCCGCGTCGTCGTCCCGGCATTCACATACAGAGGATGGGCATACGGCAGGCTGCTGGTGGAGGGGCTTGCTGTCGATGGACAGGAGGGAAGTCGGTGGAAGGAAAGGGGTTACTCGTCAGGTCATGCAACGGGGTGGAGATAGTTACCGCCGCACTAGCCACAACCGCCACAGTCTCCTCACTTCTATCCTAGGCAGCCTCTTATGCTGTGATATCCCCTGGAAACATCAGCGACCTACCCTCTTCCCGCATCAGTGACACTCAAGGTTTTAAATCCCACATGCAAATATAATGGACCAAAGGAGTCTTTGCACAATATGAAAGCCACGCAAACGCTGTTCTCGAGACTTTCTCGATGGATAAGCCGCTCTCCCCGTACCATGTTCTCTCCTACGCATGGGATTCCGACAAAACGGTCATTCTCGAAGGCAAATATAATTAATCACAGGAGCCTTTACACATATGACCAGATCCAAGATAACCAGATACGCCTTCTGAAATTTCTTCAACATGGAAACAACGTACACGCCGTTCTCGAGACTTTCTCAGTGGATGGACCGCTCCCCCCGTATCGTGCTCTTTCATATGCATGGTATTCCGACAGAACGAGTGATGCAGAAGACATGTTCGTTGAAATCCAGAACCAGAAGCTCAAAGTTCCTCATTCGCTGCAATCCTTCGTCCGGGCCTTGAGATCCAGGGGCCTTCTGTCCGACGGAGGGTGGTGGTGGTGGATCGACTCAATATGCATCGACCAAGCCAACGTGGAAGAAAAGAACCAACAGGTGCAAATGATGCACCAAATCTACCACCGAGCCGACCAAGGAGTCGTCTGGCTCGGAGAGAGGTCCCACGATAGCGACCTGGCCATCGACTTCATCAAATTCCTCCATGACAAGATCCACCGGAACTACAGCGTCCATGAGATGCGAAGGATGCTGCAAGAAGACCGATTTAAGTCTCGCTGGAAATCTTTGACGAGTCTCCTCGCCCGCAGATGGTGGTCCAGAGTATGGACCATACAGGAATTTGTGATACCGTCTCGCATTTCATTCTGGTGTGGCATGCGCAGTATCAGCAGGAGGGCCGTGTGCAACAGTCTCTCGGTAGCAGAGAAATGTCCCTCGATAGGCATCAAAGAGACCACGGGCTTCCACCATGGATTCAACCGGAGAAGGCTGTGGCACCTTTATAAGATGCGAGGGGATCCGGGGGTTGACACAAGCCGGTCCCTCGTAGCGCTAGCCGCCTACTTCAGTGGCATGGACGCCAGCAACGATCGGGATCGGCTGTATGGTCTCATGGCGCTATCCAACGACACGTTTACTCTGGAGGCTGATTACTCCTTGAGTAGCCAGGAGGTCTACTTGCGGTTCACCCGAGCATTTATCTCCTGTCACAATTCCCTGGACATCATATCTTTTGCTTCGAAATACGGTGCGTCATCCGGTTCTCAGCGGCCATCCTGGGTGCCTGTCTGGCAAACAAGGGACGCCTCTTTGGTCGTTCCTCTGATGGTCAGCCAGAGCTGCAACGCTCATATTGGGAACTTTCGGCCTTCTGCGGTAAGATCCATTTGCAACGGTCCACCTGTGTGTTACTCGGCATCTGGGGGCAGATCACCCGAGTATGAGATTCAAGGGTCAGAACTCCTTGCCCGTGGAGTTGTCATTGATGCCGTGGACGGTTTAGGGGGATCTAGGGGTGCTGAACTGGTCCAAAGCTCTAAGTGGCATCCCACGCAGTTGTCGGATTGTTTCGACCCCGTGTACTCGCCGAGGGAGATTCTCACAAGTGTGTGTAGGAGCCTGGCACTGGACCGCAAGGATCGCTACTTGCAGTACAACATGCCCGTTGAGGAATTCTTCGAAGATTTTCTTCATCTGTGTTCGCGGCTCGAGACAGGATCACCCTCAGGTACTCCAAAAGAATGGCAGGAATGGTATAGTTGGACACGGTCTCTCCAGATCCACGGGCGCCGCTTCGAGGACATCCTGCGCGACAGCTACCTAACCGGCCTTGACTCTCCGGGCTTTGCACCGAACCAAGACGAATCCATCGACGACACGTTTTTCGCCAGATTCTTCGATACAGTCGTACGAATGTCCCTCCGTCTAATGGTCAGTCGCAACGGACGCGTTGGTATGGCACCAGAGAAAGCCAAGAAGAGAGACTTGGTCTGTGTGCTATTCGGCTGCAGCGTCCCTGTTCTGCTGCGGGAGTCTGAGCACGGAGGGAGTTTTACTTTGGTGGGCGAGTGTTTTCTCGACGTATGTATGGACGGGTTGGTATCGGAACAGAAGAGACCTCCAGAAAGGACATTTTGTCTTCGGTAATGACATGAAATGGTGGAATATCTAGTCTGTAATCACTCCTCGGTCTTGCCGACAAGCTTCAGTGCATCGCCAACACGAATCCAGTATCGTAATGTTCGTACCCCGTAGCCGCGCAGGAGCCTAACAAAGAGTGATGGTCTCTGGAACGAGGTCGCCATTTCTGACGTCTTCTGCCACTTCTCCATTCATGAGGCCATCCATGAAGCAGCCACCGACAACCTCGTACTCGCCACCTTTCGGCCTCAGAACGACTGGCATGTCGCATCCGAAGAGGATGGCGATTCTGTCGCCATGCTGGGCAGAGTTCGTCACACATCCCACGAGTCCGTTCTGAGTCTCAAAGATCCGATATACAAGAAGAATCGCACTCCATCGTTCTGAGGATCGTTTATATCGTGACCAATCCTTGCAAACCTCTTGTTTCGAATCGAAATACTCCCTCAAAGGTGTGCCGCGTAGCTGGAACAACTCATTAGGATGAATGATTGCCAAAAATATTCTGCGAAGTTGGTTTTCCTGCGACATGATATCTTCCCAGGGCACATTCTTATCCCACTCCGTCTCATCTTGCACGGTCTTTCCTTCCCATATTCCAAACTCATCTATGCTAATCCGTAACCTTGGCTCTACCTCAAGTTCAGGCGCTGCAAGTGGTAGCGCTAGCATTTCTCCCGAACTCAGCCAGGGGACATCGAAGGCGGATACGTCGTCTCCCCACTGAAACCTGCTATTACCCGTCATAGCTCGGGCCAAAGACAATTTAGGGTCAGGGCAAGGTTTACTGTATCCAGCCATCGGTTTCGGTGTACTTGCTGTTTGTTGCTCGCCTAGTGTCATTGCCATATTTCCAACGCTGTCAACAAATACACCCTCACATGACAGAAGACGATTATCCATCGAGAATGTGAATGCTGCCTCAAACCCTGCGTCACTTGCGAAAGGCCCCAGAGATGTGAAAGGGTGGTAGTCCATAGTGATAGTCTCCCATTGATGTTTCTGTTTGGCTTCGTCCGGCCGATACGAATCCAGCTTTACTGTCAACGGAAGCGCCCGTGTTTGTTTCTTATGAAGGTCGAATCCCCAAGTAGGCAGGTCGGCATGGGGGGTCCAAACACTGCGGTTTAACCTTGATAGAAGATTGAGACTTCCCTTATGTTGAAACCAGATCTTGGCCAATGTGATCCAGGCATGCTGCCAAGTGATGTCTGGGTCATAGCTTGGGTGGATCTGCGATGATATAACTGGTGGCAAAATTGCGAGGAGTCCATACACCTTGTCTCGGAAATCTGTTGCATGGGAACGTCTAGCCCGGTATAAACACTGTATTAACGTCCGCTCCTGCCGTTCCTCTGGAAATATCAAGTGGGGCTGCGAGGCAAATCTGAGCCAATATATGGCTGTGCTGACGTGATTTATGTTGTCTATGGTTTTGGATAGCCTGTCCGTCTTGATGTATGGGGTGAGCTTGTCCATATAATCCATCCGTCCGTACAAGTAACCGAGGGCACGTATATCTGTGGGAGTCACGTAGCAGTCTCCGTACCAAAAGATGAGAGAAGACCCAAGTGCTATTTCTTGAACGATCCAGAGTCTTTCCCAATATGACATGCCCACTATGCCGTTAGCAGCGGACCACATTGAAAACGTGTTGTCCTCTTTCTGGCACTCCAACTCGAGTAGTCGCTTTGCTGCATTGTACTCGTCGGAACACATCGATGCATCTTTTGAAGAGATGTCGAGATCTTCTGGTTGGTTCTTGAACAGGCCAAACGTAGTGTCCATAATTTCACGGAATACAGGGAGTTCGGCAGCGACCTCATCAGAAGGGTGGCCAAGCCAACCCCGTACCACCAAAGCTTCGGAGTAAATCATACCCATCTTCTTAACTTCAACCTCGCGCTCTCGCACATCGTTTTGGTTGATGCATAACGCGTCAATCCAGACTTTAAGACCCCTTGACTGGACTTCGAAGGAGTTACTGAGGCGGAGCAGGGAGTCGTGGAGATTCGGGCCAACGTCGACGTATGAATCGTTCACGAGGATTCTTTTCTTGCTCTTTTGGTCACCCCAAACGTAACTCAGTGCCATATAATCGCCCCAGTTGTAGCGATCATGGAGCCCGGTAAATTGTTCCAACGGCTGGTCGCAGTAGCCATCAGATAAAATGGTTTCCGCAAGCCCACGTAACCCAGCACCTTGCATAAAATCCTTTGCAGTCTCAGGACACTTGTTGTGAGTATTCCACATAAAATGTCGGATCTGGCCTTGTATGGACTGGAGATCTTCCATGAAGACTGGCAGCCCGTCGCGAAAAGAACGATATGCGGCCGTCCAGTCCTCAAGATCAACCTCATCCAGCGTACAGGAAATTAGGGGCTGGCCTGGTTCGCTCCTGGGTGGCACTAGTGAAAGGACACGGATTCTCTTGCTGCCCTCGGGTAAAGTTTTGTAAGGGACCGTAAGTAATCCGGATTCGTTCTCTTTCGGGAGACTCGTTATTTCACTTGAACGGTCGCCCCTCGTCGGGAACTCATGAGCAGAGTCTCTCGGGGAAGTTGGGAGGTACAGGGTTGGCGGTACTGATGGGGTAGGTTCAAAACCTATGGAAGTGTTTAATTAATCAGTCAAAGTATCAAGACGATGCGTTAGGTGAATATACCAGTAACTTTTATTCACTCATGAAATGCTTACCATTTGATTCTTCTCCTGGTTCCGAGGCAGACTGTTTCAATGCTTCAGCATCCTCTGCCAGGGGTCCTTCCGCCTCGAGCATCTTCCTCTGGTCACGCAATTCGCCAAAATTAAAATCTCGCAACATTTCAAGTCCAGCAGGGTGGTGTTCTTTAGCAAAAGCTTTGATGGACGAAAGTGCAGCCTTGGTAGCTGTGGGGCTTATTGCACGAAGGGCTTCCCTAAACACAGCCAGAGTCAGGAGTCTCTTGCCCTTATCCGGACCATCGTCCACAAACTCGTCGCAGATGATAGCCGCGCGAGTACACAAGGATCTAATATCAGAACCAGTGTATCGGGTGTCATATTGGCAAGCAGACGAAGCTGGACCGCAGGATGCAGAATCTCCTCTTTCAAAAGACCCTGGAAAATTCTTTCTCGTAGTGGAGGATTTGGAAGGCCGAAGTAAAACTTGTTCGGGACGCGACGCAACACAGCCGTATCTAAATGCCCAGGGAAGTTGGTAGCGAGGAGGACAAAAGGATTCTCTTTGGATTTGGACAAACCGTCCATTTCAAGTAGCAATTGGTTCAAGTCGGCCGTCTCGTGTTGGTGTTGAAGCCAATCCCTTGATGGGAAAATTGCCTCTGCCTCGTCAAAGAAGATTATGCTGGGGGCTAGTAGCTTGCCACGGTTGAAGAGGGCTTGAATTGCTTTCGGGCCCTTGCCCCAGTATGGACTTTGAAGATCCGCAGCCGTGGCACAAATGACAACTTTGCGGGACTCGCGAGATATGGCACGGGCCAATTGTGTCTTTCCTGTCCCTGGCGGGCCATAGATAAGTGCTCCTCCTGAGTTGACACTCTTTAAAAGGCCATAAGACTCTGTGGTGTCGAGGCCAGCATGATGATTGTGGATAAGTTGCTTGATTTCCTTCTCCATCTGGGTATATGACACTCTCTGGCAATAGAGTAAACCAGTTGCAGTTCAGCTCGAGAAGACCTGGAGGGCTCGATGGATATTTTGATAACTGGGCATTCAACCTACGCTTAAACGATTGAATTCGTGTTGAGGTAACGGATCCATGACATTCAGCCTTCCGCTCCTGTGACCAGTCCGCCGGCACACCAAGGGGCAGCACCGATATCATGGGAAGCCTTGAATCGATCCATTCTAGTAAGTCAGGATCAACCGAACATGGCCAGTCATTTGGGCTGCACAATGGGCGCTGGCAACCCAAGGCCTTCCAAGGTATTTGCAGATCTGGATTGAGGTCGGCATCGTCAGCATCTGTATGGGACGCGGCGAAGATCATGATGATGTTTTCTCCGGCCTCCCTGCGTTCCCGGACGGTCTCTTGAATGACTGCATGTCGAGGCCAACAACGTCCCTGTGAAGGTAGTAACAAGACATCTCTGAAATAAAGAATGACTGGCGACTGTGTCATTTCCAAGTTGCTTAGTGAAATCTGTGATTTTCCATGAGGTATAACATTCGTCTCTGCTTGTGGGGCCTTGTTGTTCACGGCGTTCAGAATGGCCAGCAATGCATCGCTGCCGCGTTTTTCGTCTTTAGTTTCTGTAAGAGCCTCATCGACGCCCCCCAAATAACGTTGCAGAGCCTTTCTGACGATGTATGAGGTGTCGTAAGCGTCACCAGTGTCATCAGTGTCGTGTATATTGATGTTGTTCGTTTGGCTGTTTCCAGCATTGTTACCCTCATTGACCGAGTCATTCGTTCGAAATCCCAGTTCCCGATGGTATAACTCCAGTCCAATATCTTCCAAGTCGTTTGCATTGAGTGAAATGAGCGTTGAGTTTAACTCTTGGGCCAGCAGGGAGACGAGCTCGTCCAAAAATTGTAAACCGAACCTCATGCAACAGGACAGTATGAAGCTGAACCTTGAAAGCGTTAAGCGGCCCAATCGGTCACGCATTTGTAGCGAGAAGGCGGTGTCCAACAGATTGTCCATGTCCTCCTGGCTGACACGAAAGCAGCTGCTGAGCTCATCGTCCTTGGGATCCGGAGGCGGCTTCTGGCAGGATGTATCCACGGCCACGCCTGAACTCTCGTTCTCAGACGAGGTTTCGTTGGTAAGCCATATTCTGGGTTTCGCGTTGCTTATATCTTGGGGCGTTTTGATGTTATTAAGGAACCACCTAGGCACTGTGTAAGGTCAACACCGGTGCTACCGTTACCCCCTAGCCGTCGGCACCCCCTTTTTAAATAAATAAACCTTTTATTATTAGACTTTTAATATATATAAGGGGGTTTAATCTTTATTTATTTAATAAATTAAATATATTAATTTCTTTCTTTTTTTCCCTTTTTTTATTTATTAAAATATTTATTTAAAAAGAATATATTAAGGCTATAATTTATAACGTTTTAAATAAGAAGTTTTAAATATAAATAACTTAAGATTATTTTATTCCTTATAATACCCTTAAGGAATATCTTTTAAGCTATTGTTTTTAAATTAAGGTTAATTAAAAAATATAACTTTTTATTTTTAATAAAGAGTTTTTCCTTATAAATTAAGCCTTTTTTTAAACTAGTTTAAGTTTTATATTAACCTACGCGATATTTCGGCTTTATATTTAATAGCTTTTAACTATTAAAGGGTTTAATTATTATATTAATAAACGTTAAGTAACTTGTTTTTTTAAACGCTATTTCTTTATTAAAAGCTTAAAAGTTATTATAATAAATTTCTAACGTTTTTAATATATATTAAATAAGGTTATATAAGAATTTTTTAAAAGGTTTAATTATTTTTTTATTTATTTTATTCCCCTTTTTTATTAATAAAATATTAATAAGATCGATATTTTTATAATATTAAATAAAGGTCTTTTTATAATTAAACTTATTAAATATAAGGTTTTAATAAAAATAATAATATAAATTAAAAATAAATAATAATAATTAAAGCGATTAATATAATAAACCGTATTATCCCCCCTTTAATTATATTTAAAAGCCTTTTAATTTAATAATAATAATTCTTAATTAATAATAATAAGGTTAATTACTTATATAAAAATTAGGTTTTTAAAGCTTTTTTAAAGGGTTAAACTATTAACTTTATCGGTTTAATATAATTTAAAAACCTTTTTTTTTTAAAAATAAAGTTTAATATAAAAAATTAATAAAAAGTTTTCATTTTAAATAATTATAAAAGTTATATTTAAAAAGAATTTATAATAATATATTTAAAAAATAAAGTTTTTTTTATATATAAGCCTTTATATAGTTTTTACGTTCTTTAATTATTTAATATTAAATTCTTTAAAGTATTAAAAAAAAGGTTTTAAAAAAAGCTTAATAAAGTATATATAATAATAAATAATAGTTATATATAAAAGAGATTTTTTTAAAGCTTAAATTAAAGTTTATAAGGATATTTTTAAAGGTAAAGTAATTTAAAAAAAATAAGTAATTATAAGTATCTTTTTAAAGGATATTATTAAATTAATAAATAATAAGCTTTATTAGCCTTTAGCTTATATGGCTCAATGGGTAGGCAACCGGATGTAAGGGTATACATCGGGTCGAGGGTTCAAATCCCTCCAAAGGCGCCGTTTTCTAACCTCTGCTACGATAGGAAGTGGGGTCTCCTTTCGTACTATGCCGGACCATCAAGAGCCGGCGGACCGATTCAGTCCGCAGCCACGGTTAGTACGTACCGATTAAACGTGCTAATACTTATATAAGAGACTTATAAAAAGTTAATTATATTACACGGTGTCGGGCTTAAACCCGGGACCGGTACGTAGCGCTTGGATTTAAATCCGGCTACTTAATCGGTCGGTTAAAGGCTCGCTATATTTATTAGAATTTTATTTAATATTATTATTTATATACTTATAATAAGCTTAGTACGGTTTTTTCGAAATAGTTTTTAATCGATTAATAAAGTACTCACCCCTCTAGCCCTATACTTATTTTATAGGACCCACTTGTTAAAAACCGGCCTAACCGAATTAGTCGAATTATGTGGCGGCCCCGCTATAAAACAAGGTCTACTTATATTCGGGTTAAACTAATAAATAAAAAAAAAAAAAAAAAAAAAATAGGCTTTATTAATTAGCTATTTTTAAACTATTAAAAAAGCGAAGGAAATTAAAAAAGCTTAAAAATTAACGGAAAAAGTATTTAATAAAGTTAAAATATTAAGGAATAATTAATAAATAAAAAATTTAAAGTATATATTAATTAAAAGGGATAAATTTTAACTTGATTTAATAAAGTGGGTATTATTTTTAAAACTTAATAAAAGTATTAATAATTTAATAGCTTAAATTACGTAATTAAAGTAAGAAAATATTAATTTAAAAGTTAATTTAAAAAAAATAAAAGCTTAAAAAAGAGAAAGGTTAATATAAACCTTAATAATATATTTATATAAATAGAGGGTATTCGAAAGGTTTAAAGGGATATTATAAAAAGGCGGTTAAAAAAACAATAAAAAAAGCTAGTAATAAAAGCTAATAAAGTAATTAAACTTAATTAAAATATATATAATAAAGGAGGCTTAATTTAAGTTTATATATAATTATAAGTAATATATATAGTTATTAATAGGATTAATTAAAAGTCTGTTACTATTGTAAAAATGAGGTTATTTTAATACCTGCTGGTTGCTGGGGGGTGACGGTGGCACCGGTGTTGACCTTATTAAACTCTGCATTCTGACGTGGGGCCATGGCCAGCAGCTTCGTCCTGCCGAGGCTCATGTGTCTGGGGGTGCATCGTTATGACAAGTGCTTAATAAATTTGCCAGTTAAAGCTCGATCGTGGTAGTGCTCGTCGTAAATATTGTATTTGTGCTCATTCAGGTCGTGCGTTGGCTGATTCGGGATGATATGACTGCGAAGGGTGGCCAGATATAAGCACACAAGAGAGGGTATTTGTTAGGGTGCGCCCGGCTCTGTGCCTTAGAAGGATGAAACTACAATTTGTTTGCCCTCCTTCTGCCTACCGCCTCTCTACCCCCAGCCTGCATGAGTGGGACCCGGTTGGCGACATGATATTGGTTCACTAAAGTGAGGCTGTAATGAAGTAAGGCAGAGTAGCGCCCAGCCAAGAAGCGAGTAAGGCGGTGTGACGTTCCTCGGCGAGTTTCGGTTTGTTATTGGCCAGGTGACCAGAATGCTGTTGTGTTTTGAGATCATGGAGGGCTGGGCTGATCATCAAACAGGCTGGTTCTCCTATCAAGCATGAGGTCATCGCGGTTGGGCCTTGTACTCCCTTGCCTGTGTCAGATCTAGTGGACAGGATATACATAATTACTGGATACCTCAGGTACACAATAACATTTCTTGCCCAGAGTCGTTGAGTTCAATTGGCTGGCGTTTCTCACCAACCCTCCCGATCAACGGTGAATGGTACGCCTACTAAGAGCTGCTGCAAAATTCTAATAGTCATTAATTCTTTGATTTGATCTGTTTATGCGTCTAACTCCATCGCTTTTTCGCCATCGTCCTCACTTTCAGGTGCACACTGAATGAGGATATGCATTGTCGAAAATGCAGGCCATCTGCAAGCTTCCTCGGCTGCATTGACGTCAGTAGTCCGATTACTGTGAACGCAATCGCATAAGAGGTCAAGAAAGGGTGTCCTACCTGCCAATTCCGAACACTGTAGCTTGGAACTCATCCTGCCCTGTCATACAATCGCAAGTTCGGTCCCTCATATGCCAAAGGCGAACGTCGCACCGCTGGTTTGGGCCAACCTCCATCATCTCGCCGGTTCAACGATACCGCCTTTGCTGCTTCCTTCTCTTTCATTTCCTCCTCGGCGAGCGCGCATGCTTCATAGCTGCAGAGCGGCCCCTCGGCCTTGTTGGAACAGCAGGTCCCGTGCAAGCAGACGGCAGACGGCAGCCAGTTCTGCTGATTCATAGACGCTTCCACCTGCGATGGCGATGAGCACCGCGAATACCACCAGCCGATTTCGGGAAATGTCGGGGCGGCCATGCTGACCACGGAGTGGCAAAGCACGAAGAATAGTGTGTGGAAGCCACATGCTGGGCTGAGGTCGATGGGCGCTGGTTGAGTTTGACGGCTGGAGAGGTGCCGCAGTAGAAGACGCTAGCTAGGCGCGCATATTGATGGGAGAGAAAAGAATCTTGAATGGAGGGCTTGCTGGCGGTTCGTGCCTGTTTCTATATCGGGTGAAAGAAGTGCACAAGCTTTTGAGTGTGGAATGTGGACACTTTGTTTGTTCGTTGGAGCGTTCCTTCCTGGCTGCAAGGAGCCTTTTGCTTCCCGTTCGCGGGCGTTTCACCCGTCAGCTTGTGGCACTGCTGAGCCCCCCTTCTTGTGCGACGACCACGGACGCGTAATTCCGATGTGCAAAGGTGGAAGGAAGGTTCGGAGGTGTGCACTAACAGATGACTGGTGGCTTGACAGCACTTTTCTTTTCAGCTGTGCATTGAAAGATAGACCACGAGGGCTCTGGAAGATTGAGCGAGGATTCAAAAGTGGCAGGTAGAGAGAACGACAGCGACTTGGGCAGTCAGATAAGTGAATGTAGGTAAGGTGTTCATGTTTTAGGTACCAGGTCGGAGAGGATGGAGGAGGAAGACAGAGTCCGATGGATCCTTCTGCAGAGCGAGCACAGCACAGCAGCTGAGGGAGCACGTACGGGCGCTAGGCATTAGGAATAAAGTCAACTACCCCGACTGAACTGGTTTTAGTGTCATGTTACTTTACCTGTGCCACTGCGTCGCCTCTTGTCATCCGTAATCGTCACTAAATGCCAGGATAACGCTCATTCCTTAACAGCTCTTTCTCTGTCTCGTGGTTGCCCGAAGCTGAGCAAGAAAGCTAGAGAGCTCCTACATCTTTGCATGAGGGACGCCACCTATCACATCGATTCAATCTTCTAGTTGGTCAGTGAAGTCCGCAATCCAGAACCTTTTGGTGCGCTAACTCCTGCGACTGGGATGGTGAGTGTTTTCGCCGGATCGACATATGCGTACGATATACCTGATCCATCTCTCTTGAAACCAAATCGATTAGATCAATCATCAACTCGGGCGTGCCCACACTGCGAACAATTCTCCAAACAAGCAGCTACGCCATTCTCCCTTTTGGGTGGTCTAATGTCTCATGGCTTGGTCGTCGTCTTGCGGGTAGATCCGCGACAAGATGTGAATCCATTTTTACTGGGGCTTAGGGCTGACCCAACGCCTCCCAGCAGCCATACGCCAAGCACCAAGGTCGAACATGTCGCATCCGGCCTGTCGGGTCAACATAGAAGAATGATTACTTACATGTAGCGACCCACGTTGCTATCCCTTGCGTCCCAGGACTGTTAATTCCTCCTGTCTACCTCGGCAATGCAATTAACTGTTGATAACCCCTCTTGCGGTGTTGGTCGCATCATGCAAGGGGGTTTCAATGGCACTGGAGTACAAATGCATGCATCTGCTAGAACAGTCATGTCCTACATCCATGCAGTTTCTCACAATTAGCCACGCGGATCATCGCCCTTCTTTTTGAGTACTGACTGGCCACCAGCCCCTTTATCCGTTTTCGTCCAGTATGACGGGCATTCTCAGAAGACAGATTGGTCTCCGGCCATCAGCACAGAATACCTACTGTGCGTCGTGGCACAAGGACTGGACAGTTGGCAACAGTACGTACTTACATTTCCCAGACCCAGCTGCAGTCACTGACTAGTCGCAGCTTTCCACGGCGGTTGCGTCGTCGCCATCATCCACCATGCCGCCGAGACCCACCTCCGCAACCAGCCTGCGCTCAACCAACCCGACATCCTGAACCTTCACGTCGAGTTCCTCCGGGCCTGCGAGCGTTGCGACAGCACCATCGCCGTGCAGCCCCTGAAGACCGGCGCGGTCGCGAGCACGTTCCAGGTCGAACTGAGACAAAAAGGAGAGCTCAAAGCCGTCGCACTTGCGACCTCGACCAACTTCGACCGTCCCCTCGGTCCCACCGTCCCCACCGCCTGGACCCCGCTCCCGGCGCCGCCGCCCAAACCCGACTTCGCACGCGTGCTGAAACAGGAGCCAGACCCCAACTGGATACCCGCCATCTACTCCGGCGAAGTGATCCCCTTCACGGGCCGTATCCTCGTCCTCGACCCGCGGGCGGGGAACCCCACAGACGGCATCTGCGACGCCTGGAACGGCTTCGCGGACCCAGAAGAGCGCATCGACAGCACCACCCTCGCCTTCCTGACGGACCTCATCCCCAGCATGTCCGACACCCTGCTCCGGAACGGCGGGCTGTACGACGCGCACGCGTTCCAAGAGAAAGCCAGGCGGTGGGCCGACGGGCACCCGGGCGTGCCGGCGCCGCTGACTAACTCGCTCGCCGAGGCCGTGCGGGCGGCGACGTTCAACCAGACGGTCGCGCTGGATGTGGAGTTCAAGCGGCGGCTGCCGGCTGCGGGGCTGCGGTTTTTGTTTATGCGCACGGCGACCAAGATGTTGTTGGATGGGCGGATGGATACGGATCTTATTGTGCTTAATGAGGATGAGGAGATTTTGTGCACATCGCGACAGGTGCTTTTAGTCTTGGAGGCCGGCAGAAAGTTCAAGAAGGATAAAGGCAGCACCCCGACGAAGTTGTAACATCTAGATCTGAGTTAGAGTTAACAGCGATCAAAGCCCTATAGTCTCTGGACGATATAACATGCACTTTTGTGAATGGAAGTATGCATTCCTTAACCAAGCCAGATTACTTCACTTACCAACAGCATTGAATAGCTTCTCACTAGGACTTAACATGCTTGCAGCCCTTCATGCTCTGGCAATTGAGCACTCTATCATTTGTATGCTACCAACTCCACTCCAAAGTATTACGAAGCCCTCCTCCTAAACTGCACCTCCGGACCCTTGCGCAACGCGATGTAAGCATCAACCAACTGCAACTGCTTCTCATCAGTAGCCCCCCAACCCATTTCTGGTCTTCCACCACCCAAAGTCGACCCCGGCGCCCGCCGAATATCCAGCCGATGCAGCGTCCGCGCCACCGTAATCATAATCTCCGTCATCGCCAGGTTCTTCCCCACACAGTTCAGCGGCCCCGTCGTAAAGGGGTGGAAATTTGCCCGGCGCCGCGCGACCGACTCCGCCGTCACCCCCTGAGCCTCATCCACGATCCACCGCTCCGGCCGAAACACCGTCGCGTCCCCGTCGTAGACGGCCTCGTTGCGCGAGTCGGCCCAGGGCACCGTGCCGACGATGGTGCCCGGCGGGTAGTGCTCGCCCCGGACCGTAAGCCCCCCGGGCAGCACCTCGCGCGGCAGCTCGCTGGGGCCCGGCGGGGCGAGCCGCATGCCCTCGTCGATGCAGGCGGCGAGGTAGCGGCAGCCCAGCAGCTTGGGCCCGTGGACGATGTCGTCGGCGGAGTTGTCGAAGACGGTGCGGATCTCGGCCGTCAGCTTGGCGAGGCGCGGCGGGTCGCCCGTGAGGTAGAAGAAGATGCCCGACAGGGCGGTGGAGGTCGTGTCGGACCCGGCCACGATCAGGAGGCTGGACTCGGCGCGCAGGTTGTTCTCGTCGTAGGCGATGCGGCCCGTGTCGGGGTCGCGGGCTTCGCAGAGGAAGTGGAACATGTCCATCCGCTGGTCTTTCGGGGGTCCTTCGGGCTGCTCCGCCTGTTCGCGGTGCAGCTTGATCCGGTTCGAGACGCTCTTGTATACGAAGTCGTTGTACTGCAGGACGGCTGGCGGGGTGATCATCAGGAATAGTCGGTCTAGCCCGCGGGGTTTGAGCCAGATGAGCAGGTGCAGGAAAGGGGACCGGCACAGGGGGTAATAGAACTGCATGTACTGGGCGATGGTGTGGGGGATGACCTTGAGCGGGTTGTCGCCGCCGGGCTCCTTGATGTCGAACGAGCGCCCGAAGGCCAGGTCGCCCATGATGTCAAAGACGAGGGTGTCAATGCTCTCCGACATGTCCATGGGCGCAGACCACCCCTTTTCCGAATCACTGCTGCCGCCGCCCCTTTCTTCTTCTGTCGACATAGCCAGGATCTCGTTCCACCGATCCACATGCTTGACAATAAACCCCGACGCCGCCCGCACCGACCTCTCCGTGAAGCAAGTCTGCAGCACCCTGCGCCGGTACGCGTGCTCCGCGACGTCGATGGAGTTGAGCGTGTTGTCCTCGCCCTTGGCCCGCTTGAAGGCCGTGTAGAAGTGGCCGCGCCGCACGTTGGCCTTGGTTCCGTAGATCTCCGGGTACGCGGCCGGGTCGCGGAACAGGACCGTGCCGGGCGTCACGCGGATCCGGTTCCCGTAGCGCTCAAACTGCCGCCACAGCCAGATGTGCCGCTTCCCGCTCCGGGCGTGCAGCCAGTTGGGGACGCCGCTGGCGCGGGCCCAGAAGGGGCCGGGGATGTGGGCGAGGGGGTGCAGATAGAGGTTGTAGATGAGTCGCCCCACGATCTAGAGGGTGGGTGTGTCAGTGGGGAATTCATGCCTGGTTCTGGGGCGGATGGCTGCGTGACTTACAAGTGCGAAGATCAATAGAGACACGGCTGGTACCCATTTTAAGGTATGTGAGCCATCTTCAGGTAGGTTCAGCATGATACCTGATTTGGTTCTTGAAGCAGTATGGAGGTGTGTCTTGTGGGTATATAGGTAAGTATTCACCTATTTTGAAGCCTGCTAGATACCACAGCAGTCCGCATGTTCGAGATTAGAAAACTTTCCCACATATGCAGTACAAGTACTGTGGATTCCTACTTATAAACCAAAGGGGACATTGTTGGGTTGTATGCGGGGTCAATGTCCTGCCACCAACGCACCCCTGATCCAACATCCCTGGGGTAGTCAGGCTGGGCATGGACAGAAGCCAATAAGCATTGCATGATCTATGCCAAGATGCATACGGTACCAACAGCATGGGTCCACTCCGCGTCAGCGGCCATCTCTCCCAGCCTCAGATAGGCTATCTGGTCAAAACGGCAAATCTGACCTCATCTTTGTTGGAATCAGCTCGGCGGAATCGTATCAACAAACGCATTACCGAGCTCCACGTTTCCGGAGTAATACATTGAAGCAACTTTCGTATAAGCACCGAGACGTGGAAAAGTCTACGGTATCCCCAATTCTTGGCGCGCCAAGTATCAGAGGTGTCGTAATTACCACGTCGGGTGCTCCGGGTAATGACCCCTTACTTTCTAGCCCCAACCTCGATCCAACCATCATATCATCCATGTCATCTTAGTTTACTTTATATGAAAAACCACATCATCGTCGCCGTTGGCCACATGCCTCTGCACCGCCTCGCCATCCATGAGCCCATGCACATAGCACACCTCGATCAACTCGTACCCGTCCACATCCACGTCGCCCCGCGGCCGCAAGACGACGGGCCACCTGCACCCATACAGCACCGCCACCACATCGCCCGCCTCCATGTCCCGCGGCCCGATCCCGATCCTCCCGGTCGCGGTTGCGAAGATCCGCCGGTCCTGGGTGGCGCAATGGACGGCTTCGTCGTAGTCTACTAGCGCATACCACTCTTCCTCGGTGTACTCCGCCTTTTCTTCGCCAATGTATGGCTGGGTATAGGGATTCTCCTGGGTTCCCTTAAGGGTCTTATCGATATCGTGGGGTCGCTTTCCGTGCTTGACGACGAAGTCGGCCCATGCCATGACGTTCGTCCGCGCGTACTCGTTCGTGGGCCGTTCCGACGCCGCGGTCGCCTCGGAAATGAGCGCGAAGCCGAAGGTCTCGGGGTCCGCACGGATCTTGTCAAGGTATAAGAGAGAATCTTCCGATTCCAGAAGTTCCGCGAACTGCTTGGCATTTCCACTGTCGACTACACATGACGTATCCTTGACCTTGTCAGCTATCACGCCCGTCAGGACCAGCACGTCAGGGTCGTAGGTAAGCGTAGCTGCCGTGATCGCGTGTTCGCGTTTCCCCGTCGCGTTGTCGGCAGAGTACAGGGTGTGCTTCAGGTTTCTGGCCGCGCCCGGCCTGGACGCAAAGTTGCTCCTCAGGTGCCAGGGCACCGCCCAGGACGGAACGCCCGTTTGCTCGTACGCGGTCTCGGGGCCGTGCCGCAAAAGCCCGAGAAAGTCCAGATTAGGGCTCCGGTCGATGATGTAGCGGCTGGTGTCGCGCATGACCGCGGCCACGGGCTTGGTGTAGTCAGGCGTGAGGAGCGCGGGTAAGGGGTTCTCGTGCCTGGCGAGGCTCTGGTAGAGGCCGAGTGTACCGTATACGTAGTCTCGAGGGTCCGTGGTCTTGAAAGTGACAAGCTTGCACAGGATAGCGTCCAATGACGTCCCAGCTTGTTCGGACTTGCGGCTCAGGTTGTACATATGCTGGCAGTTCAAGAGCCCGATGTGTTTGTCGAGGCAATGGTAGTTCATCGTAGGTGGTAACTGTGCCAGCCATGTTGCGCCCAGCAGGAGGTTTTCAAATTCCATCTCATAGGAACCGCTATGGACTAGACTCTTTTTTGCTAGCAGAGCTTCTTGTATAACCTGAAAAGTACAGATTTCACATCAATTTCGAAGCCTCGAAATACTCATTGGGAGGCAATAGCCGAGTGTTTACTTACCCAAACCCGCTCAAACCAGGGACTTGAGAAGAACGTGACCAGGTGATGCTTGAGAAGGGGAGCTCCAAGGCCACTGCTCGGGTTAGTGGGCAGAGTCTTTCCGTGGATCTCGTCGAGGCCAATAGCAAAGTCATTCGTCTCGCTCCTCGCGTACCGATATACAGCGTCGAGGACAGCAAAACAGTATGCCGTCGCCCTCTCGCCCCCCTCGCCGAGCCAAATGAGGTTCTGTGCTGTATTCGAGTATATAGTCCCCATGAGCGCAACTTGGCGCCCGCGCTCGTCGGTATCGTCCTGGTTGATGCAGATGGCGTCGATCCAGAGCGTGCGGTCTTCCTTTGGCTTCCGAAGACGTTTCAGCGCTACCGCGGCGCTGAGGGGTACCACCATCTCCAGCCCGTCCACGAAGATGGCCCTCGTCCCAGTCTGGTCGCCCCAACAGTACGAGACCGTCTCGTAAGGCGGCCGGTTCGTTCCGACTTTCAGGGAGGCGTGCACGAGCTGGCACTTGACCGGCTCGTCGCCGTCGCCGGCTTGTACGAGGAGCAGGCGAAACTCGGCGTCCTCGATGCTTAGCGGCCGATAGAAATCGCCATTGTCCCCGTCGTCTTCCATCTCCACTTATTATACCCAGTCTTTGGCACTGACTTGCCTGTTGTCGATCCTATGTTAGGAGGTTTTGAATATATCCAAGGAAGTCCGACGCGAAAGGGACGAAAAGAAGAAAACCGAAAAACTGCCAATCGCGAAACTGTATTGAAAGAAGAAGGAATTCAGCTGATGTAGATCTATACCTCAAGTTTTATACATGAGATTTTAGCATGGTGTCACAATCGCCGCCATCGACCCATCGCTGCGTGTGCCAAGCATTTTGCGGCTGGGTTCACTGTTAGTGGGTACGCCCGCTAAGCTGGCCCAAAAGGGGTAGCTGAGCGAGCCAACAAACCCACAGCAGCAAACCACTAAGCAGAGACAGCCTTCAGCTGATAAGTTCCTAGTCAGTTCTTCTACTCCCTCCACGACATGGGAAATAGTAATAAATGCTAATAGTATGTCACCAAGGTCAAATATTGGTATCACCATGCATTCCTCACATAAGTTCAATTGAGCAAGGATGCAGGCCAGGGCACTGCACGACAAGTCTCTCCTGAAGGCACTTTTCAGAAAGCTCCGTACATTGGCTCTGACTGGCACTTAATCCCCGTTCCCTCAGCAGAGCCCCTCAATCGCACTTTAACCCCTTTTTACCAGACCACAGGATCGGGCAGCGTCCGCGGCGAATCCTCATCCGCCCGCCGAGACGGCAAGATCAGGTGCTCAAACGTCGCGCTCCACTCCACGCGCGGCGTCAGCTTCTCGAGCCCCCAGAGCTCCGACAAGAAACCCAGGATGCTAGTATGTGTATACTCGCCCCCATTGTTGCCGCCCTTCTTCTCGACCTCCCCCTTGGCGACCCAAGGCGAAATCAAGATGGTCGGCACCCGCGGCCCCAGCCGATTGAACCCAAACGTAATGTTCTTTCCGTCGGCCGCCTTCTCCATGTACTGTAAACCGTCGCCGCCGTCGGGCACGTTGACGGGCGGCGGGACGTGGTCGCCGAAGCCGCCGTGCTCGTCAAAGGTGAGGACGAAGAGGGTGTCGTCCCACTGCGGCGAGTTGCGCACGGCCTCGTAGATGCCCTTGATGAACTGCTCGCCCAGGTTGATGGGCGACGGCGGGTGGTACGACTGGTACGAGCAGCACTCCGGGTTGATATAGGTGAACTGGGGCAGCGTGCCGGCTGCGGCGTCGGCGTAGAACTGCTGCAGGGGCTTGACGTTGGTCACGTTGGCGCCGCTGCGGGCCGTCCACTCGTAGAAGTCGGCGTCGGGGAGGAAGCCTTGGCTGCACGAAGGGGTTAGTATGGGTCCCAGCAAAGTGGACGTAAATGGAAGGCTTCGCTACTTACCCAGGAGCTGTGGTGCTGTTCTGGTAGTTGATCCACGAGATGTTCTTCTCGGACAGCTGCTCGAAGATGCTCTTTTGGGGTAGACCGTACTCGCCAAAGGCGTCGTCGTTGCGACCGTGGCCGTGGCTGGTACCCGACGTGAGGTAGGCGCGGTTGGGGTTGGTCGGCCCCGGCACGGAGCAGAACCAGCGGTCGAAGAGCACGAAGTTCTCTGCAATGGCGTTGAAGACAGGGATGTGCTCCGGGGTATAGTAATTGATGGCCTCAGCTGCCCGGGCCTTGTCCTCAGTCTTGTATGCCACAGACTGCTCGGTGACGAAGCTGGCAGAAGAGTTGTCAGTTCACAGGACTGCCCCGTCAATCGCCTTGCGACGAAATCTTCTTGGAACAAGACTTACCCTCTCATGTTCTCGTACTTCCAATCGGGCGCGCCGCTAACGAGCTGCTCATCCGGGTGCCAAGTGCTAAATACTTTGAGATGTGAGTATAGGCCATGCAAAAGCGACCCAAGAAACACTTACACTGCATGTTGACACCGCTGATGCTGTGGTTCGGGTCGTCCTTGGCAATATCCGCAGCCAGGGGTTCGGCGCAAACATCAGCATGCTGGTTGGGGTCCGACGCATTCCTAAAAGTGTTAATTAGCTCGAGTTCAGAGGCGCAATTCACTATACTTACATGGAGTTGCAATAGTTATGATGCAGGAGACCGTCAATCTTGGGGTTGTAGGTCAAACCGCCGCAGAAAGTGTCGAATGAGCGGTTCTCTTCGACCAGGACGACGACGTTCTTGATCTTGGACTTCCAGCTGTCGTTGAGCTGATGCAGTTCAACACCGGGCGCCGCCGCGGCGAAACCAGCGGCGGCCGTGAGGGCAGCGAGCGAACGGGTGAGCATGGTGTCTTGGGCTCAGCAATGTCGTTAACGGGCTGGAGAAAGAAAGAAGTCTCTCACAAGAGAGCTAGAAAGGGTGGTGCCAGTTATAAGCAAAAACAGCCCGTCGCAAAACAAGACCCAAATGATCAGCATCACATTTTCCCAAAAAGCGACTTATTGATCCGAATACGCCGTTATGCAGACTCTACAGCACGTGGTGTCGGGACTCGCCCCTCGAATGGGTTCGTTACACTGGCGGGGATATGCCTGGCGAGAAAGCCTGACAAGAACCAGAGCCTCGTGGAAAAGGCCGCCGTTCGCTGCATGAGCGCAGCTTTCAGAAGGTGGCGCCCCATTTCGCTCCGCGGGAGGCTTTCCATGCTAGATGCTACACATGCCGACGAGCTCGCCTTTCAGTGGTTGGGCTGCCCGCGCGAAGTCTCCATGTCCTGGTCTGCTAGCTAACCCTCCAGCTGGGTACGCTAACCACTGAAGGCAGGCCGTACAGAAATCTGCCTGTCATCCCAAGACCCCGACTGCATTGCATCTGTAGTTGCATTCGGGCACCTGGCTGGTCCAGTAATGTGGAGGGAGTCCCCTGCGAGAAGCATCCGATTGCAGTCAAGCTTTGCCCTGAACGGCAGGTCAACAGAAGCCGGTGATCCGGCAGGAAGTGGGAGCCGCAATCCAATCTCAGCCCGCCCTTGTGGATCTGGGAATTGGCAAAACCAGTAGGCGCCCACGCTACACCCACGTGCCAAGCCGGCAGCTAACCAGCTAGCAGCAGCAGCAGATCAGACGAGGTTGTCAAAAATGAACTCGGAATCAATTGAACTGTGATAATATCCCATGCTAATTCAACCGCAAACCCCCAAATACTTCGCGCCCCTTATGTATTAAAATGTCAATGCAATCGCAAAACAGGTGTTGTTGACCCGCCAAATCTGATGTGACAACCGAAGATATGTAAAAGTCAACCGAATAAACCTAGTCGGCCATCTCGCTCTCCCCACTTCCCACTTCGGAACCACTGGCATCAACGGCATCACCGTTGGCGTCAACCGGATCACCCTTGATTATTCCATTGGAATAACCGTTTCTGTCCACTCGCTTCATATCCTTGGCGATTCTGGCAGCAACGTCGACCATCTCGAAGATGCCACGAACGGCACGGTCGACCTTGTAGTTCTGCGCGTTGAACTCACCCTCGGCCTTGCCAAGTCCGCCGACGGCGCTGTCGAATGCCTTCATACGGTTGGCCATACCCTCCATGCGATCCTCCTGGGCGCGGATGGTCGATTTGGCGACGGCCAGGTCGTCGCTCAGGCCCTTGACGAGCTTCTCCAGGTTGGCAATCTGCTTGGCCATGTTGGCGCTCTTGGCGGCATCCTGGGCCAGCTCAGCCTGCATATTACCGTAGGGAGACGCCTCTTGCTCGTGGGGGGAGTAGTGGTAGAAGCCGAGACCAGAGGGGTGGATGTGACGTGGAGGAGGCGGACCCAGTGGTTGCTGTGCGAAAGGAGCTTCGGTAGCAGCTCGGCCCTCGACGCTGGGCACGGCGTACGGCATGACGGAACCGGGGGTGGCGTAGCGGTTAGAGCCCGCGTGCATGTGGGCGATTGGCTGCATTGGGGTGGGAGGAGAGTGAATGCCGTTGAGAGATGGGTCGACGGGGCTGGGTCCGTTGCTGTGCATACGATTCATGAATCGTCCGATCTTGGTGTCGGCGTCGAGTCCCTTCTGGCGTCTGTCGCTTGAATAGTTAGATTCATGGTTCCGAAAGACAAGATGAAATAAACGAACCGACGATCCATCACTTCCTTCTCTACGTTCTCGAGAATGGATTTCCGCTCGTCCTCAGAGGACATCTTGTACGTATCAGTATCCGCGTGCTGCTTCCAGGCCCGAGTGACAGCCTTGGAGTCCGAGGCCTTCGCCTGCTCGACCTCCTTGGAAAAGGGACTGAGGCGAGCCTTGCGTCTGCGGGCTCGGATGGTGTTGGGGTTGGTGGAATACTCCTCGGGCAGTTTCTGGCGTCGATTGTGCCACATTGTCTCGACGTCAAGATAGGGAGAGGGAGTTGGGGTGATGTAGAAGCATGAGGGATCAAGGCGAGTGGGATAAATGGGGGAAGACATGGTGACTGGGAGTAATCAAGCGGAAGGAACTATGTTGACAGTGGATGGGGAAGCCAGGACTTTAGAGTAACAGCGACGTACCAGGTATATGTCTGGCGGAGGGAAGGAACAAATCCACCCTAGGTAGGCATCAGTTAGGTCAGTGGCGAACAACTAATCGGCAGAACTATCCACGATTATTCCGACGGAAGGAAGTTGGAAGTTGTTGATTACTGGTAGCAGGCGACCGGTATGAAACTGCGCATGCTTATTGTGATTGCGGTGATGACGTTTCGAGAGGAAAGAGCTTGAGGCCATCAATTGCAGTTCCACGTCGAAGGCGTGGGGTGAAATTGAGTTAGTGAATTGGCAGAGGTCGACAAAGCTGAATTCACTTGGATGGTGAAGTGGTGTTTAGAAAGATATATCTGCCGATAGCTTTGGCGCCTCGAGGCAACACGCGATCCTGATTATGCAGTGCACAATATTGGATTGTAACAACCTAACGATGGCCTCGCTTTGGTGCTTTCATCGATGTTCGGGGCCTTCATCGGTGACTGTTGTTGCTGATTTTGAAAAGAGGCTGTGGCGGAGAATTTCTGATTTATTTGGAATATAATTGAGCTGAGGTTGCCGGCCGTGTTTTGGGTTGATGTGCTGGGAGGTGGTTGAGTTGAGCTTGTGAATGTGTGTTGTGCAAGCTGGACATGCTCAGTCTAGATAAAGAGCATACCTTCTTAACTAGAACTGCCGGTACTCCAAGCTATGCTGTGAACTCTGACATGGACAGTAATCCAGAGAGCAGTTGTAGTCAATGGGTTCGAGATAGGAAACGAGGCGGGATGCACATTGGTTTAGTAACTGCAAACCGAGGAAATTTCCATGCCTAGTTCCTGTCGGGTGTGATGGGAAAACCCGAGCCTGGATATATCTCATGGATATTGCTGTTGTTCGAAGCCGGATGTGCCTGACTCCTATAACCGTTCTGATGAGGACAGCGAGCGTCAAATATGGGACATGTCAACTGAAGAGTCATTGGATCGAAACCCAACCAGATCTCGATCTGCATAATGACCCATGATATATCTGGAGGATAACATGAGAGAACGTTATAGACACAATGGAACCATTTGCGAATGAATCCTATTAGTCAAATTAGCTATGCTATCTTCCTCATGTGTGCTAACTCATGGGCAAGGCCACAGCGCTTCATTGGCGAACCCCTAAAGACAGCACCATGATGGTGTTACCCTCCACCAAAGCCAGTGTCTCCTAAAGATGGAAACCAATAGCCAGAGGTATGATCAACTGAGGTAGAATCGTCCATTCACATATGATGCTGTTGTTTTGCTGACATACCACCAACACTGCCCATGTCGCAGTACGGTTGCTATCCTGACCCCAACTCATCCTGGAATACTGCACAAGATACATCTCCAACCTCATATCTCATGACTACGTATTAGTGCAGATAGCTAAGTTTTCCGAGAGATCTGGCGCTCTACTTGAATACCCGTTACTTTCTGTGTGACCAAACATGCGGACTTCGTCAGTCTTGACCTGGAGGCAATTGAAAGAGTTCTCGTCCCCCGTGATCTGGATGCAATAACACACAGCGACCAGGCGTCACATCAATCACATATGTGGAATCCAGCTCCTATGACACTGCTTCAGGGAGCCATCATTTCAATTAAGCTCGCATGACACGGCGTTGAGTCAGACTGCCAAATCCTGATCTGGCTTCAAGGCCTGCTGAACAAAGGTTCCCAAGCATGATGCCTGGTATTCACCCATCACCCTACCTAGGCCAATGCACCATTGGTAACCAGATCATTTCGAAAGGAACAGCAACGAGCGCTCAATCGGTAGTGACGGTTGAATATGTTTTCATTTTTTGTTGGGCACATATGTGCACTAATTGCTGTCGCAAAGGTGCGCAGAATCGCTAATGGCACCTCGAATGCTAGATACCTAAAGTCGCTGTAGGATAATGCTCTTACCATGATACGACTGGCTGTCGCCGAGCTAAGGGGCTCGCCAGCATCGCCGACCAGCGTCCAGAATCCACCTCATACATGCACATTGGGAATCCCGTCGAACGATTACTTGCCATTTTTGGCCGTATTCTTCAACCCAGATGCCACTACCGCCCAGGTGGGGTCCGCCATCTTCTGCTTTGCCATCTGGAATGCCTTCTTGATGTGTTCTGGAGCCTTCTGGTTTTCCTTCTGATTATCCAGATGCCCCTCCATCTCGCTGATCGGCGAAGGCAGCGATTCTGTGAGTTTATCACTCGATGAACCTGTCAAGGGGTGATCAACGAAAACGAAACCCTCTTCACTGATGCTGTTAGGCGTCGTAAAGTTGTGGAGCGAAGCCTGGCCATCCTATTCGGCAGTCTTCGCACCATCAGTGGCGCCGTTCTGTCTCCATAGACCGTAGGGACCCTCGCAGTTCTTCCACAATTTGATGGTACCATCCTCAGAGCCCGTGGCATAAAGTTTGTTGTCGGGCGCATACGCAATCGACCAGACAGGACCGTGGTGGCCTTTGTGGATATCTAGAGAACAGTTAGCATATATCTTCATGATGAAGACATCTTGCTACTCACCAAACTCGCTACCGTCTTCCCATCGGTAAACTCGAGCCCAAGTAGCGGGGATATCCTCTCCAACGATAAACTTCCGACCCTTGGTGTCTATAGCGACGCTGGCCACAGTATAGTCCATCTTCTGTCGCTTGAGCTCATCCATGGCACGATATCCACCCCAGAAGTAGACCGACTTGCCAGCTGCAACACCCAGTACCGGGAGACCCCCACCAATATCGGATTCCTCGCGGATCTCAGGCGCGGGGGCGAAGAACTCGCACGAACCGATTTCACCGTCCAGAGCCTCTTGCTTGATCACGCTGCGGCTGGGCAGGTCAAACCAGCGCAAAGTGTTACCAGAGGCAGTGACCAGGATGTTGGGATCCTGAGTCCAAACAATGAACTTGATGGATGCGGTGTGGATGCCAGCTCCAATTTCGAAAGCGTTGCTAGTGGAAATGGTCTTCGAAGTGGCATCGGCTCCGTTGGTGGGCTTCGGGGACTCGGTAAGATCAAAGATGCGCAGCTTCTTCTCCATGCCGCCGGTTGCAATCAGGTCCGAATTGTCGGGGGGATATGCGACGGCGCGAACGATATGGTCGTGCTGAAGAGTCCAGAGGCACTCTCCCGAATAGGTGTCCCAAACCTTGGCGGTAAAATCGGCAGAGGCGGTAGCCGCGACGGAGGCATCGTGGCTCAGTCTCGCCTGCCAGACAGCGCCCTTGTGGCCGATGAATGTGCCGATCCAGTCACCAGTCAGACCGTCGCGCAACATTGGGTTACCATCTGTTCAATTATAGTCGATCAGTTGCCGGCCGTGCTATACGAAGGAACTAAGTCGAGGCCATACCTTTGCAAGCTGAAATCATATAGTAGGTGCCCTCCTTGGTCAAGGTTGAGAAGCTAATATGCGGCACAGGTCGCGAGTGACCGTGGCAGGTCAAAGGGACGCACTGTCTTGGTGTGTCGGTTGCCATTGCGTGTTTGTATGCGCGAGCAGGGATTGTATCTATACGGGGGTCTGGGTGCTATAGTGGTGTTACTCGATTCGACCGATCTATGGTACAAGCGACACAATTGTTGCGCAAATATTATTGTGGTAATTTGGAGTCGTGGTTGGGATCGAAGTTGGGTCGGTTCGTCCTTTTCTCGATGTAGGGTTCCGAGCAATAGTCAAGGTGACGTTGGTCTAGCAAGTTGCAGTCGGTGCAGTGGATGCAGCCTCTGTTCACCACGAGGGGAAGACAGGAATACTGCTCGAGTTTGGGCGACGAATAAAGCGGCGAGCTGAGAATCGCGGCGGTTGTGAGATCGATAGAATGCGATGTGGTGTAAGTTCTGGATGGTATCTTTTCGTGCAAGAGAAATAGTCGTGGGCGTCGTCAAAAAAGAGAAGTTCGTCAAAATTGGGGCATAAACAGTCTGCTGGTTCCAAGAACACACAAATGGGGGGATGAGGCCAGTTTGCGTTGACGGGAATTGGGAAGATGAAGAGAAAAATGGCCGGGCGAGTCACGGTCCAAAAATTGCAGACAGAGTCAAGGAGTTGACGAGGCTGGACCCTGAAACAGCAGAAGTGGAAATAGTTGACCAGAGCCTTGGTTGCCACGATCCCTATTTTACGGTAGGATTGCACTTTCCCATTTTCTGGATCTAGTGAAACCTTCCAACCTTACTTCATTAGGGGGGGTTTAGGGGCTTGAGGGGCAGCTACGACGTGCTACGCTTATCTGGCCGACCGAGACTCACCGTGGATCGCGGGGCACTTTTGTAGCACTCAACAGGCCTCAGGCCTCGGATGTCGCTTCACCGAGCTCACCTTGGAAAAATGAACCGGTTCGCGGGCTCTCTAAAGGCCGATCCGATGTCATCAGCGGTTCCCCGCCAAAATTACTAATGGTTTGACTGGGGCCCGCTGGAGCTGGAATGATGAATTGACAGGGAGCTGGGATCCTACCTCACAGCGGGTTGAGCATTGAGACCACCTAACATCGATGCTGTCAGTGCTTGGGCGATTGATCATTCAGTGTTCGACGTGCTTCTGCTGGTGACCAGGCATCGCTTCATTCCCGTAACAGACAATATCCGCAGCCAACCTTTGACTGTCTTCAATACACTCCATTCAATAAATCCACTGACTGCCTCACGTAGGCCAAATCATCTTTCTCATCTTGACGTCCGTCGCAGTTGTTTATCTTCATATCCTTGCTTGACTTAGATCGCCAATACCTACCTACGTCAGTCCAAAGCGGCAGCAGTTAACCCCGCCAAACCGCACCAAGCTGCCGTTGAGAAAGAGCTCTCTCTCATCAGCTTCCACCATCAATCAAACATGGCCGACTTCAAGTTGTCCGCACAGCTCGTTGGGCACGAAAGCGATGTAGGTTTGCCCTTCCTCGTGTAATTGTCACACCAAGTTGCCTCGAATCCCAGATGCAGGCCTCATTCGCAGATTGTCGGCTAATACCTGGGTTTGTCTAGGTTCGTGACTTGGTGTTTCCCTCGCCCGATTTAGTACTTTCGGCTTCAAGAGACCATACTGTCAGGGCATGGCGACGCTCCTCCACGAATCCTCCCTCCTTCGAGCCCACGATCGCGAACCAGATACACGAATATGTCAACTCGGTTACCTTCGTCCCACCCTCATCAGAGTACCCCGAAGGCCTGGTTGTTTCCGGCGGCAAGGATCCCTGCTTAGATGTCCGGAAGCCCACAGCCACCTTGTCAGACAACGCCGAGCGTCTCCTTCCCGGCCACGCGAACAATGTCTGCTCCCTAGCTGCTGCACCTAACGGCGAATACATCATTTCTGGAAGCTGGGACCACACTGCCCGTGTCTGGAGCACCAAGAAGTGGGAGTCTGAAGTGACGCTAAGCGGGCACGAGGGTGCGGTCTGGGATGTGTTGGCGCTGAGCGAAGCCACGGTGGTGACGGCATGCGCTGATAAGAACATTCGACTCTACGACTTGCGGCAAGCAACAGGAGGCCAAACCGCCCCTCGTTCCACGATTGTCACGCCCGACGTTGTGCGCGGCTTATGCCAAGTGCCTTCCGGTCACCCCAGCGGCGCCGAGATCGCCAGCTCCCACAATGACGGCATCATCCGACTATGGAAACTGAGCGGCCAACAGGTGGGCGAGCTGCGTGGTCACGACAGCTTCGTATACCGCCTAGCCACTTTGCCGACTGGAGAAATCGTAAGCGCTGCCGAGGACCGAACTGTTCGAGTGTGGAGCGGGTTCGATTGCATACAAACCATCACACACCCGGCCATTTCCGTTTGGGCGGTTGCGGTATGCCCCGAGAGTGGCGACATTGTGACAGGCACAAGCGACGGCATCGCTCGTGTGTTTACGAGAAGCGCTGACCGCGTGGCCGGTGCCGAGGTGGCCCAGATGTTCGAGGAGGCCGTCAAGACATCATCTATACCACAACAACAGATGGGTGATATCAACAAGGAGAAGCTTCCAGGACCAGAGTTCCTGCAGTCGAGATCGGGCACCAAAGAGGGCCAGGTCCAGATGATTCGGGAGGCCAATGGGTCAATCACTGCACACACTTGGTCCATGGGTGCCCAGAGCTGGGTGAACGTCGGCACGGTGGTGGATTCGGCCTCCAGCTCCGGCAGGAAGGTTGAGTACCAAGGCAAGACGTACGATTTTGTGTTTGATGTGGCCATTGAGGAGGGCCAACCTTCCCTCAAGCTGCCTTACAATCTGTCAGATAACCCATACGAAACGGCCACCAAGTTCATCAACGACAACGAGCTATCCCTCAACTACCTCGACCAGGTTGCACAGTTCATCACCCAGAACACCCAAGGCGCCACGATCGGGGACACGGGCAGCGGCGGTGGCGGTCCAGATCCCATGGGTAATGAATCACGGTATCGACCCGGTGAGGGTGCTCCTACCACCATAGGCAAATACCTGCCGCAGAAGGAGTATCTCGGTATCACAAGTGCGAAGTATGAACGTAAGTAGACATATGATGAGCCCATGGATAGCAACTTGCGCTAATATTTATCAGCCATCTTCAAGAAGATACTCTCCATCAACTCCAATCTTGTTGCCGCCGGGCGGAAAGATTATTCTCTGAATCCTTCAGCTCAGAATTCCCTTGATACGCTACGCAAGGCCCTCGAATCTAGCAAACCTGTCACCAATGAGGAAGCCATCGAACTCCTCGTGATGATGTGCACACAATGGGACTATGCTGACCGATTGGCGCCTCTCGACCTCCTTCGCTGCACAGCAGGCTCGCCTGCCGTTGCTACTTACAGCAAGCCAGGTCTCGGCAGCGTAATCGAGATTGCTGGAGCTGCCGCCCTCGACGGCGTCCCAGCTGGTAGCCAGCCGAATGAAAACTGCGCGATGATGGCTTTCCGTACGGTTGCAAACCTCTTCGTCACCTCTGAAGGCCGTAAGCTTCTCGCTGCGGAAGCTCCCCGCGTGGCCGACTTGATGGAGCGGGTATTGGGTATCAAGGGAAGTCAGGCCATTGGCCCGCACAACCGCAACATGCTTTTGGCCCTTAGCACCATGGTTATGAACTATGCCGCCATGGCGTCCAATAAGGATGGCAACGTGCCCAAGGATGTTCAGCAAAGATTCATGGCTGGTCTGTCCCAGATTCTGCGGGAGCAGGCGGATGGAGAAGTCCTGTTCCGTGCTGCTGTTGCGGCTGGCACGTTTGTCACGGTTGTTGGCAAGGAAGAGGCTCGGGGACTGAGCAGCGCGGTGGCTATGGCGAAGGACCGCAGCTCTGACCCCAGAGTGAAGGATGCGGCGGCCGAATGCATTATCATGCTTCAGTGAGTGGCGGCTTATAGAAATGTCTCTGAAGCAGATGTCAGCTGATTCCGCTTGACGGAGTATGAGGTATTACTAGGTAGATCCGAGGAGACTAATGCCAGATAATAGAACGTTTACGCCCTCCTAGTTCAAACCACCAACTCCACACGTCTTTACACTTTGATACCATGGTTTAACATCAGTAGGCAAATAAGAACGGGTTATGCCTACGCATTTCGGAAGGTGAGACGAATATACCGGCACCTTCGGTTTGGGGGTGATGTAGAAGGGGACTTAAAAGGTGTGATGGCCTATTCACGCGGCCTGGTTTCGAGACGCTGACAAGGAGGTATCTCTAAGCCGCGTCCCTGGAGGGGGAGGCAGTAGGGACATCAAATAGACACCGGAATAAATAACCAGGCCAATCGCCCATGCTTATACCACTCGAATAGAATAATCAGTGGTAATAAATAACTGAGGTATATAGTATTAAATTACCCGAGTGGAATAACTACCCGATTACTCGTATACTACATGTATTACATCAATTGCCAGCTGCCGGGGAAGCCTGGCTGTTTGGTCAGTACGGTGTCTTGTTGATGTCCCTACTGGGGGAGGGTCCTACTGAGGAAGAGCGGGTCCCGCTCCTCACTGGCCGCATCGTGGGGCCTTGCGGGGGAGTAAGGAGGCGAGAGTGGATGGATGGGGCTGCTTCTGACATCTGCAGGAACGAGAGTCGTCTGATGTGCGTGCTGTCGGCTTGTAGTGTGATGGTGGGTGCCGGTCTCGTTTTTGGGCGGCTGCTGTGACCGCCAACGGAGGCCGGCTGGGTCGGTTCGAGACAGGAAGAGGGTGTTGTGGGGTTTGGATACATTTGGTGCAATTGAAGGCTGGGTTCGAAGAGACGGACAGTAGCCGAAAAGGGTTTTGGGTATGGAGTTAGGGTGGTGATACTCTGCTCGGGATGCGACGAGAAGGGCTTCGTGGTTGCAGTATCATGACTTCTGAGTTGTGGGAATTGGGATGCTCTAGTTAATGCCTCCCGCATTGAATTTCCATCATATTGGTTTGTCACAGATTGCAGGCTAGGTGAGAACTCATTCTGCAATTCACAGTGGGACATTGATAGGACTTGTGTGTACTGTTTGAAGTCATTGCTTCTTTGATTTGAAATTCTTTTAAACGATGGTAGTCTTGGTCGTTTCTAGGTCAGTACTGTTAACCCCAGAGTACGAAACCGACACTCGAAATAACCACCCAAATAACCCACGGTATCGATCCGGAACGCCGCTGCAGATGCCACAGAATGTACATAGCTTCCTCCCTCGAAGGAGTTAAGATTTGTGGTTGGTATATATCATGAAAAATAAGGAAAAAGCTGGCTGGCTGGCCCGTCTCGCAGGGCTATCCCGCTATCACTAGACGAGGAGCCAGAAAGCCCCGAGCACCATGGGCACGTAGCCCATCCACGCGCCGCCGCTGGCCCGTATCGACCGGACAATGGCCGCGGCGCTCGTCGTCGTCGCGTTGACGATGGCGCCCACCTCCTTGGTCGTGATGGTGTAGATGTCGGTGAAGCCGAGGTCGGTGCTGTTGAAGCAGTTGGTCTCGTTGACGTGGCCGATGCGCGGGTCGCCGGGGGCGGCGAAGGTGATATCAACACACTATTAGGAAGACGTATCAGTACACCGAAGAAGAACAAGAAGAAGACACCCGGAATCGCTGCGGATTTGGGCTCGATCACACGTACCGAGTAAAGCGCAGCGCCGTGCTGGGCCAGCTCGACGACCTGGATCGTCGCGTTGTCGCCGGGGTTCATGACGGTGTTGGCGGGGAGCGGGACCTGGGGCAGGCAGACGGTGCCGGGTAGGGCCCCTTGGAGGGGCCGAGCAGGCCGAACGGCGGCACCATGGCGAAGGACATGTTCTTGGGCCCGTTGTCGGGCCCGTCGGTGCCGAAGCCCAGGTTCACGTAGATGGTGGACTTGTCGTGGCCCTGGAACCAGCCGGGCTGGAAGGCGAGGGCGCCGCCGAGCGTCGGCCAGAAGGTGCGGTTGCGGGAGGTGCCCATGCCGCCGCCTTTGAAGAGAGGGAGAATAAGAGGTTAGCTATCGTGCAGATGGATGAATGTGGGCTGCGGCGAGCGAGCGCATCTCGGGACTATACTTACAAGGATACATCCATTGCATGCCGAACGGGAACGTGTCGTTCTCAATCAGGTTGTTGCCTCTCCATCCCGGGTATGTGACAATGACATGCGCCGCTGCCAATGTTGACAGGAGTAGTGTCGTAAGTACTGAGCCCAGCATTTTTTGATGTGTGGTGTCGCGATAGCGACTTTATAGACGGCTGTATATGAGTTGATAGGAATGGCCGTAAGGCTGGGCACCACCGTCGTGTTGCGCAGTCGTCGAGAGCTATTGCTGTGAACTCGACAGTTCTTGTTCCCCAAGGACCTCCGAGAAAGATGTCGCCTGAGTAGATATGGAAGCAAAAGCAAGAAGCGTTCTTCGTCAAGACAGGCAATCAAGCCTTGGAAGCCGGTTGACAGCGTTCTATTGGAGCTGTATATTAAAGATAGGGAGCTAGGCCACCGTGAAATTCTGTGTATAAGAAATATGGAGGAAGAAGTAAGGTCTGACTGGAACGAGGCCGGGAAAGCGAACACAGCCCGTCAAGAACGTATTAAAGCGAGGCAACTTTGGCCCCAAGGACTCGCGACCAACCAACCGGTGCTGACATGCATGGCCAATCTACATGGGCAATTTTCCCGTGAGAAGCAACCTGCATCCCCAATATCCCAGGGCTGCGAGGACTGGACGGGATTGGACATGGCCCCGCCCGATAGGGTCCGAATAATGGCAGGGATGAGCAAGGGCAAGCGGCATTTCGATCCCTCGAGCAGCCAGTGAAAAAGGCTGGTCGAACTGCAGAGAGTGGCAGTCAATGGGGCCTTCCCCTGTCGTTGATCGGTGGAACCAATAGCAGGCGCTTACCACAGCCAAGCGACGCGCTGAGGTGAGGTGCTGAGAGCACTGATTGGCTGGATGGTAGAACGGCACTAGCCAATAAGCGTTGCATGAGGGGCTGGCCTGGAGAGCTCGACTGCGCGCTGTGAGTGGCAAGGACGGGCTGATTCTGTGCCATTGTGCGGTGGGACGAGGCAGACATAAGCGCCGAGAAGCAACGCTTGCGAGCCGTGCCTACCAATCCCATCCCGCCATCTGGGGTCGGGTCAGCGCAGGGTTGCGGCGTGCGTGCCCACACTCGAAGGTATGGGGGCTATTTTTGGCCACCTCCAAGGCGGCCATCAGTTCGCAATGGCGGTTTGGGGTGCGCAACCTGCAAGCTGTCGCTCCAATCTGGTTATTTTTGAAGGGACCTCTTCCCATTCGGACCAGATCCAACGCAGCTTGCAGGCTTATTAGATGGGACGACAGGCCACCCTTTTCTGCTGCTGCTGCTGCTTGTCTCGCCTCGGCATGGCATGTTCATATGCAAGCTCAATCAGAGAGAACCAACTGCCTGGTCGTCACACCAAGCAAAGCGATTAGGTTGTTCCTGCGGTAGCCGGTAGACGACGTGATGCGACGGCACACTCGTGCGATGATCTTCCAATTGGCGGTGTCCGCTCAATGCAACTCGAGACCTCCCCGAAGCTATGTGTGGTCAGCAGTGATAGCTCCTTCGACACACCATCTCGAAAAGCAATCCCCCAAAAACTCCGCGTGCATCGTAAGAAGCAACCCTACAGCCTTGTGCCTCCTTGGCTGTTAGGCAGCACAGCATTCCCAAAAATAAATTCTGCCTGTGGCAAGGATCGTCGAATGCTGCAAGCCTTCTCGATTGAATTTCGGGTCAACCGGATGATGAGGTTGAAATCTATCGAGTATAATCGGAGATCCAAATGATCGCCATCATGATGTTTCTGCCTGCTCGAATTGATGGTAGCTGTCGCTAGACCCAACAATGTCTTGATGAATGTTCACACACGTGCAGGAAGATTTGGTTTTGGTGGAGGCGGGCTTCTACGGCGGGACCCATCCACTGAAATTCAATGTCGGAAAATCGACGGACGTGCTTCCGATCCCAGCTTAGGTAAACTTTTCGCAACGAGGTACAATTAACTGTCTACGCTCAAAGTGCTTCCATTCGCCGAGTATTGCAAGGCGTAGAGGGTGTCAAGTGACCGTTATCACCATGGAGTCTTCCGAGGAGAAGGAATCATGGACTTTTGTCGCGCCTAAAAAACGGCGCTCAGCAGCTCACCGAAAGCCAAAGACACACACACCACCCGCTGCCAAGAATTCTGTCCATGCCCCTCAACCAACAAGAGACTCCTACTTGACCGTTGCCGAGATCAAAGCGGACCACCAACGTATTAGGGAGCAGTGGTTGAACTCGTCATGCTGCCGAAATCTGAAGAATCTCATGACCTCCAAAGTATCTGATTCTGTCCCTTCCACAGCTGTCTGTTTGGGCGTTGGAAGCTTTGATCCACCAGACGGATCATGGCAAGTCAAGCGTCGCACTCACGCGCAACTTGCCGCCTTCGAGACGCTGGTAGAGCTGCTGAATGAGCGCGCAACTGAGCCTATACGCTGCATATTCCAGGAGCCATACTTCACTCCGGCAGACAGGGAGTTTCTCGAGGGCATGGCATATGAGATTGTGGATTCACCCCATGGCTACAAGTCCGTTGACGAGCGCACGTTTCTGTACGGGATCCACCTGTATAAGGAGACATATGCGGATGCCATCACCGACCACATTCCTGCGATCTTCATTGGCACTGGCTGGGATACATGGGAAACGTAATTGCCCGTCGTCCATTACGATATTGCACGATGGCTAACATTAAATAGTTGTGCCAATCCCGAGTCATTTGACTGGAAAAGGATTGAAGAACTTGACCAGCTTTGCGACAAGGTGAACTTTCCCAAGGACGAAGACTTCTATCCAGCTTTTACTAGCACCGTGATCCACTGGCGACAGAAGTCGGATGAACCTGTCGTCGACGATATGGAAGCAGCCCTGGAAAAACTCACGCTCTCTGGAACGTGACACTGCTAGCATTGGGCTTTTGATGTTGCCACTTTTGGCTATCATTGGCAGTTTGGGACTTCGCCAAAGCTAAGGTCAAATACCTGACTGAAATCATCCCAGTCCCAGCCTATATCATCAACAGTACCAGCTGGCCAGATGACGTCCCGAAAGCTTACATCGCCGGTACCCCCTGTGGCCATTTCTGTTGTCTCCATTGCTACGGCATTGATTGATGGTCCAGCTTCCAATGGCGGCATTCTCGCAGGCTGTGGAGAGCTGAGCACTGGGAACTCTCTGCTCGAGAACTTACTACCCACAGTGCTCGTTTCATGGGAGAAGGCAGTACTGCTCCTCCTGAAGTCAGACTTGGACTGGCCCGCTTGAACAGCAGCACCAATCTGGTCCGTCAATGACTTGAGTACCCTCTGAAGCTTCCGATCCGAATGGTGTCTCTCATAGAGCTGCTCGGCGAAGTCCACGGCATTGTGCATCAACTGCAGAATACGTTAGTATCCGAAAACACTTCGTCCATAGTTGTTCCGAGGTCTTACGTTCAGGTCCGAGTTGGCTAGCCTTGAACCAGGATGGGTGAGCAGGTGAACGGCCAAGACGTACACCGCATGTAGCGGAGTTGCCAGCGCTGACAGAGCCGGGGTTGTGCCCAGCTCATGGCCGTCTATGAGCAGCTTAATGACGGTGCGAGCGGAATTGGCCGCGGCCGTTTGGCCATTCTGGATGACGGAGCTCCAAGGCTGGCCTGCCGCATACCTTTCGACGGCTACTCTGATGGCCTCGTTGCTGATCAGAAAGCTATTTCTGGATAACAGCATCAGGCTTCAATAGGATAGTGTAAGCGCAAATCAAGTCAATTATGTCAGAGGGCCCTTCATTACTTACGCATTATTGTAGTGGATAGAGATGAATGATGCCAAAGGGAACTCATCACGGCTGCATATCAAATCTGATCTAGGCCGCAGTCTTTCTGGCACGCTGTCGGCCCATTGCATCAGCAGATGCACCGTCTCGCCCGTCAATCTGATCTTGTCGCGAATGACGCCCTCGATGTTCCGCTGTGAAGTCCTTTCTTCCCGTATGCGACACCTGATCCCCGCCTCGTTGATTTGTGACAGAAGCCTGGCAAAGCTCGTAAGGATGCGAAACGACCAAGCGCTTTGGGGATTTGGCGGGAAAGTCGGCTCCATCTGGTTGCAGTCCGCGTCGCGGATGAACGACGGCCGGCCGAACTCGAAGGCGAACAGCTTCTCGAAGGAGAAGATGCTCCACCAGGTCCGGCGCTTCTTCTCTTCCGTCTCTTCGTCGACGGGGCTCGGGTCTTTCCGGCTCGGGGTCCGTCGCCGGTGGGTGCCCATCGACTGCGCCATGGAGATGCACAAGGTCGTGACGTGCCAGGACGACGAGATCTGATCGCGTTGCCGGAGCGCAATGGCCAGCATCAAGGCGCATTGGACGGCTTCCAATGACCGGACCGTGAGGACATGGCCGAGCATGGTTTGGCAGTAGTTCACATACTGTGTTGCCAACTCGGGCTCCAAACCAGCATCGCCACTCATGGATCCGAGGACAAGCACCATGTGAACTTGTAGGATTGATATGACGTCTCCAAGATGGGAGAATGTTGGTGGCCCTGCTTTGATTGTTGATTCCATGAGCCCCTGCATCCGCTGAAACTTCAACATGGGAAATATCTGGTTGGTAGTGTTGAAATATGACCGCAGTGCAGCATGGCACACCTCGGGCCCAGGCAAGGAGGGCGGCGCCAACGACAGCGCGATGGGCGCCGCCTTCTCCTTGCCCGCCTCCGCATCCGACGTGGCGCAGAGCTGGCGCGGGATGCCGAGGCGGTAGAAGGCCAGGTCCAGCCACCCTGTGAACATGTCCAGCGTATTGCTCCCCCTTAAGCGAGGCAGCAAGGGCAGCAGTCCACCATACCGACCCGACGCATCCTCCGCCGGCGGGTCTATGCTCTCGGTGCCGATGTTGGCATCTCCTGCGGTGGCAGATACCGGAGTCAAGTGATCGGTGTCTGTCGAGTATTTCGACAGAGCCGAGCTGAGTCTCCGTGACTTTGATCGACCTGGACGGGAGTAAGAAAGGTACCCGCCGCCGCCGCCTATTGGCTCGTCGAGGTCGGTGGACTCCTCGTCAAAGACGACGGGGCTCTGCCGGGGCGAACCCGCGGTCCGTCGCTCCACGTCGGCGCCGGGCCGGCGTTTGTCTGTGGTTATGCATTTCACGCCGGCCACCAGGCAGGAGTGGCACGACGGCTTGCGCTCATCGCAGCGGGTCTTACGTTCGCGGCAGTAGTTGCAGGCGAAATTGAGCCGCTTCCGCTTCTTGGGTTTGGGTATTGTTATTGAGGCTGCTGCTGTCTTGTTATTGGTATCCGTGTTCTCCATTGTAAGTGGTACGCGGGCTGCTCCGGACCACTTTACCCTATGTTTGGTCGGTCGCTTCAGTCGTACGATTGGGAAAGGGGGCAGGCACAACTTACGATTCCGCGGAGTCCCGCGGGCCCTGCATATACATATACCGCCTCGGCCATTGGGCATGACATAGATCCCGAGGTAGAGGCAGCTTCTCGGTTCTTTCGCTGTATGTAGGCAAATGACAATGACCCGGAATGCGTGCGACTCGAGTCTCTTCCCCCACCAATCCCCCTAGTCTCAGTGGTGAAATGGCCCGGGTGGTTTGTGGAGGCGGGGCTACTCACGACGGAATGTGGAGGGGTTGCGACGGGCGGCGGCACGCGAAAGGTTTGGGGCTACGGTTGAACGCTTCGGGATCGACACGCAGCTTGGTTTGATGTTGCTCAATTAAGCATTCTGCATAGGGAATATCCATGGGCTAGGTGGATCGGGATTCGAAATCCCATCGTCATGCATGTTTATTGCAAACTTTTGCTTCCCATTTATGTAGTTTTTGATGTGGGATAGGCTTAAGGAAAACATGCTTATTTCGCACTACTTGATTCAGAACTAAGACGATGTAACCAATTATGCAAATCAGAATCTCAATCGGATAGGTATCCCCTACAACACCCCCCTCCTCTCCTGCCTCTGCAGCTATGCCGTCGTCGCCGCAGCAATATACGGAATCCCCGTCAACCTAAACCCCCTCTCCGTCAACTCAACGGGCTTCCTCGGCGCATTGTCCCCGCTGTACGGGCACGTCGACCCGTCCTGCCGCTTGAGCGGCGTGTCGTGGTCCCGGACATGCACCGCGTTGGGCCAGTGCGTCGTCCCGAGCGTCTGCTCGAACGCGTCCCGCTTGCGCGCCAGGTCGGCCTGCGACGCGTCCGCCGCCGGCATGTAGCAGGTGTAGGTCGCGAAGCGCGCGCGGGCGCCGCCATCCCGGGGCGACAGGTTGTAGTGCGGGGTGCGCGAGTCCCAGACCAGCAGGTCGCCGGGGTCGCACTCGACCTTGACCCATTCGCATTCGCCGTTGCCGTGTTCTTCGAGCCATTGGAGCCCGGTTTCGGAGAAGCCGTACCACTCCTGCGTCCAGCGGAAGACGGGATCCTTCTCGAACGCGGAGAACTCGCGGTGGAACTGCTCGGAAAGCCGGTGCGCGCCCCGGCAGACGATGAGACCGCCGTCGTCGGCGCCGTTGGGCAGGAGGTTCACGATGCCCTGCAGGCAGCGGAACTCGGGCTTGGCCGGGTCCTGGTCCTGGTGCGGCCAGGGCTTGTTGGCGGGCAGATCCTTCCTTCCGGGTAGGGCCATGTTGACAGCATCGAAGGAGACGATAAGATCGTCCGTGTCGAAGACCTTGGCAAAGGCGTCCACGACGCCGGGCTCCTGCCGGATGCCCCAGGTAAAGTCCTCGTGGTTGACGCCGTAGCCCGAGCACATGCCCTTCTCGTTGATGACGGGCAGGTGGGCCTCGGTGTAGGTCGCGGGGTCGTCGCGCCGGAAGCCCAGGCCCTTGCCCTCGTTCTTGAAGGTCTCGAGGTAGGTCCACATGGCCTCGGCGTAGGCGTCGGCGCGGTCCCGGGGGACGGCGCCCTTGATGACGGCGTAGCCGTCGCGCAGGAGGTCGTCGCGGAAGTCGCCGAATTTCTGGTCGGGCTGGGCGAAGAGCTTGTTGGGGCCCGAGGGTTTCGGGGTCAGGCCGCCGCTGGCCGTCTTGGACGGGCGGGGGGTTTGGGGTGGATCGATGGCCATACTTGGATATGTTTTGAATTGCCCTTGAGATTAGATTTAACTGGTAGAGATAGAACCAGACAGATATCACTATTTGAATCTAGAAGTAGAACATATCTACTATCTCATGTCGCGTTTTAAGTCCCCTTTATCATTCAACGGCAGAGGCAATCGCCACTGGCAGTTTCCGATGGACCTTCCGAAGCCGCGCGGATGTCGGAGGTCCCTTGATAAACCCGATCAAGGCGGCCATGCATATTGGTCAGGCGCGCAGGGGATCTACGATGGGTGGAGTGATGGCGGCATCGATGAGTGATCCTAATGGATCTGGGGTAGTGGAGTGGCGGCAGCGCTCTGTCAGTTCCGTCGGAAGCTGCTGGACGTTACCGAAAAGCTAGGCCCCGGCCCAGAGTGTCTGGGTTTGGGGCTGTCACCCCGCAGCAGGCCTAACATCGTTCAAAATTCATTCTTGTCAGTGCATCTAGGCAGTACCACCAATAAATATTGCCCTTCTGATGATATTTAGTCTAATGTCTCTTGCTATGTATGCGCGATGATAAGCTCGGTATACATGTATTCGCATATGTTCCCATCCAGAATCCGAACTGGATCTAGCCGGTTTTGTTGTCAATGGCAATGACCCCTGACCATCACTGTTTTGGGGGCAACAATGATAGGCCCCACTGTGAGCCGAGAGTCATTCAATGACTCCGGAATGAGGGGGAACCGTGGAAGAGACGTATTGAGATCTGTCGCGATGAAAAGACGACGCATGAAGTGCTTTAAGATGCCAGACATATGCTTCTGCTGATGGCTTTTCTTGCTCGTTATACTTCATGTGGAATACCTCAATTATTGTCCCCTTCTACCATTACTACGCGCCTTCGCCCTCTATTGACGAAAGCTCCGTCTCAAAAGACACGCTTTCAGGGGAAATTTCAGCACAGAGGCATCATGATCTTGACCAAGCCCCCAATCGTGCCAATTGGCGAGCCCAAGGCAGGCGAGGGCGGTTACCAGCCTCTGAACCCACGATCGGAAGTCCTTCCGGCAGGCTGGAATGGTTCCGGCCACAAGGCGTTGACATGCGACATCCAGATCGACCATGACTTCAGCCTCAAAATGCGGGACGGCAAGACGCTTTACATGGACATCTACCGCCCCGCTAACTCTGACGCCAAAGTCCCCGCGCTGATCTGCTGGAGTCCTTTTGGCAAGAAGTTCAATGGCCTGATGTCTCTCAAGCTCATGACGCCGTGGAATCTCGGAGTGCCAGACGACGCACTGAGCGGTCTCGAGAAGTTCGAAGCCCCTGATCCGGCAGATTGGGTAGCTAAGGGGTACGCCATTGTGAATGTTGACTCAAGAGGCACCGGCGACTCGGAAGGTGTCATGGCGACGATGGGCACCCAAGAGGCGGAAGACGGCTACGACACCATCGAAGGCATCGCGAAGGAGCTGTGGTGCAACGGCAACATCGGACTAGCGGGCAACTCCCATCTAGCCATCGTCCAATGGTTCATCGCCGCCCTGCGGCCGCCTCACCTGAAGGCGATCGCGCCCTGGGAGGGCTGCGGCGACCTGTACCGCGAGCAGTTCGGGCGGGGCGGCATCTACGCGGGCGAGCTGTTCGACAAGCTGATCGTCAAGTACATGCTCAAGGGCCGGCACGGCATGGAGAGCTTCCAGGAGATGTGGAAGCAGCACCCGCTGTCCAACTGGTGGTGGGAGGACAAGCGGCCCGACATGAGGCGCATCAACATCCCGACCTACATCACGGGCACCTGGACCAACACGATGCACGGCATGGGCGCCATCCGCGGCTGGCTCGAGGTCGACAGCCCCCACAAGTGGCTGCGCTGGCACCCCTGGCAGGAGTGGTACGACCTCTGGGGCAACCCGCAGGCCAAGGCCGAGCTGATGCAATTCTTCGACTACTTCCTCAAGGGCGAGACGGACAACGGCTGGGAACAGACCCCCAAGGTCCGCATGGCTGTCCTCAAGTTCGGCAAGAGCGACCCGCTCGAGAACGTCGTCGAGGACGACTTCCCCATGGCCCGCACCGACTACAAGAAGCTGTACCTGCAGCCCGAGAACAAGCTGTCCTTCGACGCGCCCCAACAGCAGGGCCTAACCAGCTACAACTCGGAAAGCGACGACGACGCCGCCACCTTCACGTACACGTTCCCCCAGAAGACGCAGATCGTCGGCATGCCGAAGGCGGTGCTCTACATGTCGTGCGACGACGCCGACGACATGGACATCTACGTCCTGATCGAGAAGCTGGACAAGGAAGGGAAGCCCATGCTGAACCTCAACATCCCCTGGAAGGGCATCCCCGTGAAATCCTTCGACGAGTTCACGCGCGAGCAGCAGACCGAGGTGGTGCTGTACAAGGGCCCCTGCGGGATCCTGCGGGCGTCGCACCGGGCCATCGACTGGGACCGGTCGATGCACCCTAACTGGCCCTTCCACCCGCACAAGGTCGAGGAGAAGATCCAGCCCGGGACGGTGGTTAAGCTGGACATTGGGATCTGGGCCATGGGCATCGAGTACGAGGCCGGCGAGTCGCTGCGGGTTGTGGTTAGTGGGCGGAACAAGGCTGTCAACAACTTTGGGACGAGCGAGTGGGTGAACAACAAGGGGACGCATAAGTTGCACATTGGGGGCGAGTATGCTAGTCACGTCATCTTGCCCTTTGTTTGATTACTTGGTGTTATGTATTTAGTAGGCACAGCTCGTCTCTGAGCTCCCAGGTTAAGCTCTCTTCACGATTAACGGTCAAGTGGTGTAACCGTTCGGATGATCACAATTACGGGACCTCTCGTTAGCAATGCCAATAAGTAAAATGTACTAGGTAACTACATACTGTATGCATCACGAGTAACTAATTACTTATGCCATAAAACCGCCTTATGCGCTACGGATATGGACAGTCGGTGTGATTTTGAGATCAACCCAACTTTTGACTCAAGCAACATATGCGTCTTACAGTATGCAATTGAACATGACGGGATACAGACTTGGGGTAATCCGAACGAAGGGGTAACGACCACTGACACCAGGATGACAAGACGAGACGAGCGGTGGGGAGGCTTCCAACCCCCAAAGCGTTGCAAATCACAAAAAGATCAAAGCCTGAAATCAGACCCGAGAATCAAGCTGACATCTCGGAGATTTCTCATGCATGAGGCGTCAGCCCTTACCAAGTAAATCGACACAAGAGTTACAGGCTGAATATGAGTGGCGTGGTGTGACCTATGAACAAAACGGGTGGCGTTAGTCGTGCATCATCGCACGCTCTTTACACATTGATGAGGGGTAGTCTAGGTTCTACAAGTCGAATTTGGAAGAGATGATTTGCTTTTCAATGTGCGACTTCAATGTGAGACTCTTACTGTGTCTTTCGAAGCGATGCATTTATCTCTCAATAATCGATTACCTACCATGGATCACCAAGTATCGATAACATATCCTCAATCAGGGCCAGTGGTATTCAAGTAGATGTGGTAAATCGTTCATGTCAATTCCGAGGGGTAAAGAAGATGGCTGGGATCCACTTAAACATCGAGGCTACACAGTCATGCCAGTGGCGTCCCCCTATTTGGTAGAAGGGTGTTAGCTACATACATATGGTGTTGCCACCTTCAAGTGCACTTCTTATTCCAACGTCCTTACCCCACCCGAGTCTGAATAACAGCTCTCACTTCTTCACTAATCCATCAAAATCGGAGTTCTTACTATACGTGGTCTGGTTGAAACAGACCAAATTTGGCTAAGATGTCGCAAGATTTGCACTACGAAGACGTCTATCAGTACGCATCCTTGCCCGATACCTCACCCCGCTCGAAACATATTCGTCTTGTCCGCATTTACCTTGACGGGTACGAAACCGAAGATATCATTCAAGGCACCCTAAATACCTTCCCTTTCAACCCTAACGACACCACCTCTTGTCCGTCTTACACAGCCCTGTCCTATACATGGGGGGCACCTGAATTTGGGGACCCGGCTGCAGCAGGAGAAACCGTGTTGCGATACCTGATTCTAAACCGGCGATTCATGAAAGTGAGCGATAATCTTTACTGCGGTCTCCGTGAGATCCGGCGACAACTCCGCGAAACCAGCAGGCAAGACCTCAATCTCTGGATCGATGCTTTGTGTATCGATCAGAGCAATAACCTCGAGAAAGGACAGCAAGTCGACATGATGGGTGATATTTACCGCTCTGCCGACAGAGTCATTGTCTGGCTTGGGAACTCCACTCAAGCAGAAATGCAACAAGTTCAAGACACTGTCACGAAGGCAGCATCGCTTGTTCGCAGTGTAAACCAATCTGGTCAGAACAAACAACATACCGAGGAGATGGAAGTAACACCAATAATGATGTGGCAATCCATGTCCGTCCCAGAACGCCAAGAGAAGTTTCGCAGTCACTGTGTTCCACCTCGCGGCGACTTTGCATGGACTCGGCCTTGGATGTTTTTCAGCAGGCGATGGTTTTCAAGAATATGGGGTGAGTACAATCCATAATCGCATGTAATGACTAGCTGCTCTACTTTTCAACATCTAAACTGACTCATTGTTGGGCTCGCTCAGCACTACAGGAATTAGTCCTGGCAAAGCAAATCGAGTTTCTATGTGGAAGAACCTCCTTTTCCCATGATGACGTAGTTCAATGCGCCGACTTCCTCTGGTGGGAGGTGCGAACATGGCCGGAAGTGACCTCTTTGACAAGCAACTACGATCCGGTTATATCTATGCGTAACGTTTTCGTTATACAAGATATGTACGGCGAATTGGGTCGACTCAAATACTACGACCGCGCTATACTGGTAAGGTCAACACCCAAGCCACCGTCACCCCCTAGCCGTCGGCACCCCCTTTTTAAATAAACAGACCCCTTATCACTAAACTTCCGATATATATAAAAGGGGTTAATCTTTATCCGTTTAATAAGCTAAATATATTAATCTCTTTTTTTTTTTTTCCTTTTTTTTTTATTATTATACTATTTCGCGAGAAACGTTTTAATATTACGATTCGTAATATACTAAGCGGAAAGTTTTAAACTAAAGCGGCTCGAAACTATTATATCTTTTATAATATTTTAAAAGACCGGTTTATAAGGCGTTTTTTTAAAATCGAGGCTAATCGAAAAATATAGCTTTTTTTTCGAAATAAAGAGCTTTTTTTCATCGAATAAGCTTTTATTTAAACTAGTTTAAAATATATATTAATTTATACAATATTTAAATTTTATATTTAAAGGCTCTTCGTTATTAAAAGGTTCGATTATTATATTAATAAGCATTAAATAAATCGCTTTTTAAAGCATTACTTTTTTATTAAAAGCTATCGAGTTATTATAATAAATTTTCGGCGTTTTTATTATACTTTAAACGAGTTCATATAGAAATTTTTTAATTATTTTAACCACCTTTTTATTTAAAAAATACCCCTTTATTATTAATAAAACGCCGACGAAATTAATACTTTTATAACTTTAAATAAGGGTTTTTTTATAATTAAATCGGTCGAATATAAAACTTTAATAAAAAATAATAGCGTTAATTATAAATAAATAACAGTAATTAAATATATAATATAATAAACCGTATTATTTTTTTATTAATTATATTTAAAAGCTTTTTAATTTAATAATAATAATTCCCTATTAATAATAATAAAGTTAATTATTTATATAACGATTAAGCTTTTAAGGTTTTTTTAAAAAGTTAAACCTTTAAACTTATTGTTTTTATGTAATTCGAAGATATATTTTTTTTAAAAATAAGGCTTAAAAAGGAGGATTAATAAAAGGTTTTCGTTTTAAATAATTATAAAAACTATATTTAAAAAGAGTTTATAACGGTATATTTAAAGAATAAAGTATAATTTATATATAAGCTTTTTTATAGTTTTTATATTTTTTAATTGTTTAATATAAGGTTTTTTAAGGTATTAAAAAGGAGGTTTTAATAAAAATTTAATAAAGCGTATACGGTAATAAATAATAATTATATAAAAAAAGGGATTTCCTCCGAGCGTAAGCGGCGGCTCATAGCGATATTTTTAAAGCGAAGGTTATTTTTATAAAATAATTAAATATAAATATTTTTTTAAAAGATATTATTAAGCTAATAAATAACCGGCTTTGCCGGTTAATTATCTTTTAAGTTATTAAAAAAGCGAAAAAAATCGAAATAAATTAAAAAAAAACAGAAAAAGGATTTAAAAAGATTAATATATTAAAAAATAATCGATAAATAAGAAATTTAACGCGTAAAATAAATAAAGTAACTAATATTTAACTCGACCTAATAAAAAAGTTATTATTTTTAAAATTTAATAAAAATATTAACGATTTAACAGCTTAAATTACGTAATTAAAATAAAAAAATATCGATTTAAAAACGAATTTAAAAAAAATAAAGGCTTAAAAAAGGCGAAAGGTTAAAAAAACCCTAACAAAAAGTTCATATATATAAAAGGTATTTAAAAAATTTAAAAGAACGTTACGAAAAGGAGGCTAAAGAAGCGGTAAAAACAACCGGCAAAAAAGGCTAACGATGTAATTTAAATTAACTAAAATATATACGTTAATAAAAAAAGCTTAATTTAAATTCATACACGTGGTCATAAATAATATATATATGGTTATTAATAGGATTAATTAAAAATTTATTACTATCGTAAAAATAAAGTTATTTTGATACCTGTTGGTTGCTGGGGGTGACGGTGGCCTGGGTGTTGACCTTAGGGCCCAGAAGCGACAAGACGAGCCCGTGGCAGTTCTTCCTGAATCTGTTGTACAGTAGCAGACAGCACCAAGCCACGATTAGCGTGGATAAGCTCTATGGTCTTCTGGGGCTTGTCAGGACAAAAAAAGGGCTGTCTTCTACAGCACTGGATCATTTCATCGAAGCCGACTACACCCACCCACCAGCTCGGATATTCAGAGACACAGCGCGTAGAATGATCATCGATACCCAGTGGCTAGGTGTCCTCGTCCTTGTTGAAGACAGAGTCAACTCCGACCGCGCGTCTGTGACTAGCTCTTGGGTTCCAGATTGGGAAGCCCGAGGTGACCAGTTTGGTATTGGTTGGCAGCTTCTTGGCGATGTGCTTCCTCCTCTGAACAGAGTATCTTCTTCAGCTCCTGGCGGAGGTGTGCCCAGCTTCTCGGGAAGTCTACTCAACACTCACGGGTTTCGACTTCATACCATAACTGCTACTAGCGAGTCCTTTGAGGATCTCTTTAATTCCCGAACAGACTTCAGGCGTGGTGCTGCGATCCTTGAAGCCATGAGACAGACATCCTCATCACCGGGACAATCGCTTGTTGATACGTTTGCACGATCTATGTTATCAGGAGATAAACGGCTGACGAACGATGTTGATCTTACATCATCGTTTCTATGTTTTTGCGTTTCTCGGCTCCTGAAGTACTACGAGTCATTGGCTGAAGACACCGATAGCAACGCCAGTATCGCAAGTATCGACAAGAGTGCTTTGGTTAAAGCTGTCTTGCAAATCAATCCGGAATTGCAGGACCCTATATCCGCTTCCATCAGTCGGAGTCTTCGAGATAAGACACTCAAGGTGGATAGTGATGGTGACCTCTTAGAACACGAGCTGGAAGACGCAGGAAGGGAGTTCGAGAGCATGCTCTCATGCCACCATGTTAGTCGTGCCCTATTCCACACACAAGATCCGAGTGTGCTTGGAACCTGTTACCCCGGCATGAAAGTAGGGGATGAGGTGTGGTTCTTAGCTCAAGCACCATGCCCTTTTGTATTGAGGAGGATGGATGATGGACGCTTCAGGCTTGTTGGATGGGCATCTCTTCAACCTTCATGCCTGCAAGAAATGGATCATAGCAACGAGTGGGCGCATATCCAATTAGAATAAGCAAGTTTCTCATGTATTGCTATAAATAAGCAGCTAGGTTCGTACCGAGTATAAAACTTATGGGATTTTAAATGCATGAGTGAAGTGGTTTAACCAGAGCTAAGATATAATCCTTTGTGAACATGTTGAAAGTCCTTTCCACTTGAGTCTCACTATCCCATTCCCTCATATAGCCATGCTCAAGCCCACTATAGCATCGAGGCCCTTCATGATCTTTCCCCAGAGTTAGTACCCAAACGCTCGTCTGTAATTGCTGTTCGTGGAGCCAAGCGAAAATCGTGGGAGGGACCATCAAAGACGAGACTGTTGGCGGATTTGGAGGCTACGATAAGATGCATGAAAGGGAAACAAAGAGTTGGTACTTACATGCTTCCATCCAGGACTCCCGAAAGTCGCAGCCAGACCGACGAGCCTCTCGCCGTCGTCGGCTCGTATGACCTGGCCCCAGTTGTCGCTGGCCCTTTTCTTCCCCCACGTAACTTGTCTAAAGTTGGTGGTGATCTGTGTCGATATGGTCAGCACCAAATGCATATCGTATCCTTGCCTCCATATTTTCTTTCATACTGGTTTCCAACTAGAAATGATGAGACTTACTCGAATGGCCTCGCAGTCCTGCATTCCCTTGCGCAAACCCGCCTTACGGATGGCTATCTCCGTAATGAATTCGCCCCCGGCCCCGTCCAAATCAATCCTGTATCGCCAACCGGTGGTACCATGCGGCGTCCCGATGACCTGCTTGGTCTCGGCTCCTCCGGCGCCGTCGTCGCCCGCCATCTCGAGCCGGAGCGCCAGCGGCCGCAGTCCGCGCGGCATCCACGCCGACAGCCGCCTGACCCTGCGGAAGTCACCCGGGCTCGTGGCCCAAAGCATGGCTTCGAAGGCGATGGGCTGCGCGTTGTTCCTCTTCGACTCCCAGTTCTTCTCGCAGGGGTATTTTACGTCGTCAGCAGCGCGGCTCAGGTGCAGGCCGGGGACGTTCCAGATGCGTACGCCACCGAGAAGCTCCCGGTAGTCCGCTTTCCATAGGTACCGCGACAATCTTTTCACCCCCAGCGACGACGCGGACTTGGGCTGGGGCTCGTTATGGGCGGCAGTTTGGGCGGCCGGTCTCTCCCTGATAGGGGTACTGCCGTCAGACGACGGCGGCAGGGCTTCTACGACGCCGTTGTATACGACCCTGTCGTGGCCATATACGAGCTGGGATCAAATCAGACAACGAAGAACAGGACATCCAGGAGTAATAGCAGGTTTGACTTACACCAAGTTGGCACCAAAGCCCCACTATCGTGGCCTTTTCGCGAGAAGTAACGAGAGGGCGCAAATTGTGACCGTTGCCTGTTTCACCAAACATGATCTCCCTCCCTGAGCTCAGGACGACCTGCCATAGTTCCCATGGTCAGCGTCACTTACTCTCAAAACACTGCTGTAATCGTCATGAGGGCAACTTACTATTATGCCGCGTGGAAGTAAGGGGTAGAAGGATGCGTTTTCTCGGGAGTTGTCAAAGTCCGGGATGTGCATGATGATTTCCCGTATCCCATCGCCTGGGGAAATCTCCTCCGATACTGGCTGAGCATTGGATCGGCTTTCAGGGGCCGAGGGAGAGGGTCTGACAGATATCCTCGCCAGGGTGCCGTCCAAGTGCCAATCAGCCGTGATAATGTGAGAACCATCGACAAGAGCCTCCTTGCACAACGGCAGAAGCTCCCAATATGCCTCCCGATGCGACTTATTGCATGATTGGGGTAATGGCCAGGCGACTTGATACCGGTGGCCATGACTCAGGTTACCTGAAGGAAAGCTGGGAGGGAATAGTCGAGTATGGTCTTGAAGTAAAGGTGTCGCCAAGTACCTGTGGTACACGTCTTTGAGTTGCAAGCAGACCTTCCAGATACGTCGTCGGTTAGCCACCCCATGCAGGTGCGTCTGACTAACTCTTTCTGGAGACGTGCTGTAATGTGCCCACCTGCAGATATCCCTAGCACTGTGATGCTGCAGCATCTTCTCCTTCTCCTCAATACTGTTTAGTTCGTAATAGAAGGGGAAAACAGAGGTCGCCAGAACCTTCTTCCAGTGTATCTGATCATCCCGTATCCGGATGTGTACTATCCATGATGCCTTGGACAGATTCAGCATATCTGCGAGATCAATATACATGATTATCATGTGCATGATCTCCAGAGGAGTTTTGCTGAATGGATCATTGACTACTTTTGGCCCGAGATCGTGAAAAGGCATCCTTCGGCCGCCGAAGTTGGGCGACAACAGTGATTTCCGACAATAATTTTCCACTGCTATATCGGCGCTCGGGTCCGCCAGAAGCCATCTCTGGCTTGGCTCGTCAGTCCAGTACGACTGCCCTGGGTCTTCTTTCCTAACGAAGCCATAGTCTACTGCCAGATGAGCCGCAGAGTAGGCCGTCATGTTCTCCATGGTTACGTATAATGCGTTTAAGTGCACCAGTGTGGCATTCTTTTCCCCGCCTAGTATGGTGCGCTGGAGGATGTTGTAGCACGGCCAGTGAATAGGGAATACGGGCTGAAAGGATTCGACGTCCCGGTAGAGAGGACATCTGTGTGGAAACTGGCTTCGCCGGTGACCGCCGGGATTGATGGTCCCGTTGAACCGCGGGTCGCGCCAGCTATTGTGGCCTTCGTACTTGCCCGCGGCGGACACATAAGCCTGGGTCGGTAGACCAGGGTGCCATCGCCAACCAATCACAGAGACCCTGCTGGTCCAACGGGGCAGGAGAGTGTCGTCGGGAGGCTGGTCATTGAGAGGCCCGCCGCAAATGGCGCAGTAGCAATCGGCTACTTGTGGCATGATGAAGGAGGCTGCCACTTGTGTAACTCTTTTTACCTTTCTTGTTTGGGCTGATGTTGGATGTGGAGGTTGCCCGCTGTTGCCTAGATCGCTTGGCACCCAATGGCGCCGCGTCTCGGTACCACGCGTGCAGCACGTGATTTGTCCGGTACCAAGCCTCTGCGAGAATAAACTGGTAAAGCCTCATCACGGACAAGAAGTTCTATCGAATGTTATTACATTGGCATTCGTCTATTCTATTCATATAATCTGCAGTAAGTGGAATAATTTGGACGGTTTACTCCGACGGCCGCTTGGCACGTACTCCGCAACCATTGCTCAGCTCACGACACTTCTGCTCGGGTGGCTCAGTGGCGAGCTCACGATGAGAAAACGGCCACTTTACAACAGTAACCCAGCAATAGAAGTCACTACATCGGATTATGGGCGTTATGGAACGAGAGTAAATATGTTGTTGACCATCTAGAGAGCCATGCTCAACCCTGCCAAGGCACTGAGCCCCTTATCGACATGCTGCCACCCAGGCTTGCCGAATATCCCCACCAGGCCGACCAGTCTCTCGCCGGCGGGAGCTCGTAGGGACTGGCCGAAGTTACCGCTCGGGGTTCCCCAACGAGCTTCTTTGTGGTTGGTTACTATCTGGTTCCGATATCAGTACACGGAGCTTCAGTAGCCATATTTGCCAATGCTGTTTCCAAGTAGTAGTTGTCTTACCTTAAGCGCTCGGCATGAGGACCTCGATTCCTTGTAAACGACCACCTCCGTGACGAACTCCCCTCCATCGCCGTCGATCTCGAAGGTATGCCACTGGGCGCCTCGAAACTTGTCCGATCCGACTGTCTGGCGTACTGGGGCGCCTCCCGTCCCGTCAGGTCCAGACTTGGACTTGAGTGCGCATATCGTGGTACCGCCCTTGAGGAAACACACAGACAGACGTTTGAGACGACCAAGGTCGGCAGCGCTCGTAGCCCAAACCAGAGCATCAACGGCCAGGGGAAGTGGGTTATCCCTTGTCGAGTACCACGTAAAGGCATTGTGGACCGGGGTCAAGCGCAGCCCCGGAACGTCCCAGATGCGAACGCCGCCCAGCAGCTTCCGATAGTCCGACTTCCACAAGTAATGCGCCAACCGCTCTGACTCCGTCCCTTCGACCCATATTGACGACGCGTGCTGGGCGTGGTTGTGATCAGCTTCGCTTTGATCGTCGTCGTGGTTGCCGGTCGGTCGTAGAGCATCTACGACGCTGTAGTAAACAGTCCTTTTGTGACCGTATACGAGCTGCATGCGTCAGTAATCAGTAAGTGCTATGCTTGATATTCCCCCATTGGCCCGCGGATGACTTACTCCATCTCGGCAGTACAGCCCAACAATCATAGCCTCTTCACGGGATGTGACTAGTGGCCGCATGTAGTGTCCTTTATTTGTCTCACCGAACTTGAGCTCCTTTCCAGACGTCAAAACAAACTGAGTGTGAGACATTTCCAGTTAGTTATAGCCATTGTCGCAAGTCAGGTTCAGGCCCGAATATGAGACTTACCGTTACGCCCCTCGGGAGGATTGTGTAAGAACAAGGCTTGTGGCCAAGATCTTTAAAGCCCGGAATGTGGAAGATCAATTGTCGGATCCAATCGCCCCGAGATATTTCTGGTCCTTGCGATTCCTCGACAGTCGTGCCCTCGAGACATGGTGTGACGCGAATCGTATCCAAACTCTTATCGGGATGCCAAACAATGCTCACTAAGTGCTTGGAGCTGGCCAGGTCCTCCCATGAGTGAAGTAGCGGGTGGTACCTCTCGGGACGGCTATCTGCCGCAGACGGTAGGGGGAACGGCCAAGCGATTCGGTATGTGAAGCCAGCTACCAGACTATCCGAGCCGAATTCCGTGAAGGGTGACACAGTAGTAGTCTCTTCACTTGGCAATATCGCGGTGTATCTTTGATGCAACTCTTTGAGCTGGAGACACGTGTTCCAGATCCGCCGCCGGTTGACGACACCCGGGATAGGGGATCCATCGCCCGTCTCGGAGGAAGTGCTCCAGTGGATCCACACGCAAAGGTCCTTTGGATGGTGACGTTGGAGCAAGGCCGCCTCCCTGACGAACTCTCCTAACTCGAGGTAGAAGGGCAGCAGCTCATGTTTGAATCTCATCCACCAGAACCTCTGATCAGCACGTAGCTGGACGTTCACTATCCACGATGCACTCGAGAGGTTCAGGAGATCCGTGAGGTCTAGGTGCGACACGATCATGTGGACAATCTCCAACGGCAGCCTTGTGAACAGATCGCACACGACCTTTGGAGAGAGGTCGTAGGCGGGGTTAGAAGGAATAAGGTCGGAGCCTGAGAGAACTTCCAACAAGTACCCTCTCGTGTCTTCGCTTCTGCTTGGATCTGCAAGGAGCCAGTAATGTTCAAGACGAGGAGTCCAGTGGGAGTAGCGGCGACCGTCCGCTTCCAGACCATAGTCCAACTGCAAATGAGCAGCTGAGTAGGCGGTCAGGCTCTGCAATGTGTTGTACAATGCATCCATGTCCGGCTGCGAGACATCCCGGCCGTCGAACAGGACCAGTTGAAGGACTTCGTAGCATGGCCAATGAACCGGGAACGCGGGTTTCCTCATATCCAAGTCCCTATACAGGCGGTAAAGCTCTCGATAACCTCTCGACCCAGGATAGTTGCCGACCCAGTCGTGTTCGCCACAATACCTCCCCTTGCCGGATATATGGACTCCGATAACCGAGCCGTTTCTGGCGTGTTCCTGCATGATGACCCATACGTCCTTGATCCACTCCTCCTGGCTTTCCTCGTGATCCTCATTATCAAACATGTCGTGGGTGAAGGCAAACTCGTCGAGAGGTCCCCCGCAGACTGCGCAAAAGCAGTAGCTCTCTGCGGCCATAGTATAGGAAGAAGATGGTATGACAAGTCCTCGTCGCGCCGGAAATACACGATTGTTGCTGCCGGATGGAGCACGAGGTTCGTGGTTGAAAATGGGACAGAACGCAAATGCCCTTCCTCTCTGGAACTAGAATGCAAGGGAGGTGAGCATGCTGCACGTGACGTGGCTTGGAGACGTTGCGTGTCCAGCATGTTGGGTCAGTTCCAAGACAGGGGGGTTCAGCTCACGCCACAGTTCTTGTGGTGGCTTAGTTGGTATTACGGCGCGTCTCACCCCGGGGATAGTTCGGTGATGTGTTTGAAACCTCCGACTCCCCTGACCGCTAAGTCTGATTGGTCCAACTCCCCTGCTTAGTTTCGTACGGTCGCTTTGATCATTCACGGAAAGTATTGTACGGAAGGCAGCGTTATGGCGCTTTAGGGGGTAGCCTCACATCTGAGCTCGGCGGGCACTGCAACGCTTGCATATGACATACCAAGGATTTATCAGGGTTTCTTAGTGATTTGACGATCTCCTGCTCCCTAGCAAATACCTATGAGGCAGCCGCGAACTCAGCGCCTTGTCCTCGCGTCCATTGTTGGACTACAAAATGCTCTCAACCAGCGGCAGCCTCATTCCCATGTTACTTCGCATCATTTAGTTGGCTCTGAGTACGGTGATCGGTATCAGGCCTTTCTTGCGCTTCTAAGTCTGCCTCTGTGGACGGGATCTCCGTCTGGCGATCGGCTCCCTCTAGCTCAAGCTTTTGGTCCCACAAGAGTGATAAACTCGAAAGCCACCTTCGCATGATCTCGTCCGCATGCCCCTGGTAGCATTGCACATAGAAGTGGTCGCGATACCATTCATCCTCATAATCAGGTTCCGATGGGTGGAGACCGCAAAAGATGGCAAACTCGGGGCGAAGACCTTCTGCCAGGCCGCCTCGGACATAATCATCTAGAACAGGGTACAGTTAGTGCTCGTCGGGTACACGAATCTCAGCCACCTATGGAGGTATTGAGACTTACCATATGATATATCCAGCTCATCGATTTCCTTCACGTCTCGTTTCAAGAGAATTGCGCGGAAGCGATCCAACAAGGGGTACTTGTAGAAATTGACAACCGTATCTCCATAATCCGTGCTGGAGGGGACAGCCAGCTCCTCGGGGTCCGACGGGAAGTCGGCGTGGTACTTTTGCAGAGCCCAGTCAACCATGTCGTCATTCAAGCCCACGTATCGAAGGATTCCTCTCTTGTCGTCCAGTTCTGGGAGGTTCATGTTTTCGGTGTACTTCTGGTTGAGTAGACCATAACTCATGCGTATCATTTGCACGTCGTCAGGAAACGTCGGGTGTATGTCGCGGCCCCGCGCAACGACAGCCTCAAGCTCTGGGGTCATGGTGAATGTGGGAATGGTGGTGGGAGTCTCTTCTGCCATGATGAAGGAAGCGTATGGTATGTCGGGCGAGACAAATGTATTGATGAGTGACTTGCGGTTGTGGAAAGCCTGGTAGATAGACATATGTGTTGGACTAGATAATTGGGTGGTTTTGATGGTTTGGGAACAGCAAAAATAGTATCAACTTTGGGTGTTCCCATGTCGGATGTGGAAGTCACGAAGAAAGCCCCACAGCAAGTTACAGGCAAAGGGAATTAAACTAGTTCGGAAGCGACTGCGGTGTTTATTCCATCCTGATCCACTGTTTATTCCCCATTATCCTAGTGTCGCGCGAGGGAAGGAGCGACCAATTATTCGATAAATCTTAAAGTTTCCTTCACCAGACATCCTGTCTACCTATCTTAGAAAGAGCAAATACCGATGCGGAACGTCCACATACCTGCCAACAAAGTGCCGCTTACTTTGCCTACGACAAGGATGGTCTTGGCGTACGCCAGCGCTGGTGAGACGATAATCCGCATCGATATTCCACGCGAAATGCTGCACCGAGGCTACAAGTTCGACGACGTCCCGGGAGATGAGTAGTACCATGTGAGAGACCTTCAATCCTTTTGAGTTGCTCCCCCAGACAGCTAATATCTGGCTATTTAGCCCGTGGAGATGAATTGGAAGAACCAGAAGGCCAAAGGGCCTGTGTTGCGCGTACAGAAGAAGAGCATCATCGAAGGACCGATAGCTGAGGTACACAATAAGGCCATGCAACGACCACCGCCAATTCCTCACGGCAGGTTCAAGCCGGCTGTACGAGAGGACGAATATGTGCAGCAGGTCGTCTTCAAGGGAGAAGTTCCTCACACGTCTCCAGTCCTGTCCAACGGACTAGGACGTACTTGTTGACTTCATTTTGTGTTCACACATTCGAGGGTAACCTTTTCTCTGTGAATCCTTGTTTCTGCTGGCTCTGGCTGGTATCAAACCGAAATATTAGTTTAGATTATAAAAGGGACACATCCATCGAACATAACAACGAAGAAGCAACGATTGCTTCGAGGAAAGAGCCTGGAGAATAGCCCCAACACGAGACTTTCGCAAGTATTATTACTCAACAACTATGGAGGAGGTCCACGACGACCCTGCGGCTCCGCACCTCGAAGCTGGCGACGGTACTCCTCCTCGACGGACCTTATCTCATCGTACGTCGAGTATGCCGTCATCTCCGTCTGCGCCTTCGTGTCCTTGTCGCCGTGCCCCTTGCCGCCGCTGCCCCGCACGAAGGTCCGCAGACCCGTCACGACGCCCCGGGGTATCTTGGGCAGTCCACCGGCGGGCGACGGGCCGCTGTGTTTCTTGTACTCGTCGCGCTGGTCGAGATGATGTTCGCTCGGGGAGTACCCTGCAAGTCAGGAAACAACATGAATCATTGTAAGAACTTAACACATAAGAATGAATACAGATGGGCTAAGAGGTTGCGCTATCAGCTATCTACATACGAATTAATCTGTATTTTACAATCAGTGTCGCCTTGATGTCCTCTATTATTGATGAAGTATTCCTTAGGCCAGTCCAACTTGGGATGATGCGATCTTGACTTTCATTCTCATGCCATCGACTGGCTTACTGGAAATCTGTCTCGTCTTCATGTTGTCTTAATTAGCACAGTAAACGTTACGATAACATCATACTTCTCTTACCGGATAAAGATGCGAGTTAGCTTTGTATTGGTCGGTGTCATCCAGGACTGGCCAGCCCTTGTCGTCCGTAGCCAGCTCGCCCAGGCCCACCTTGACGAAGTCGTATCGGGGGATGACGAGGGCAAGGATGACCCGGGCTTCAATAAGCGCGAACTCCTGGCCAATGCAGTTTCGGGGGCCTCGCTCAAACGGCCGCCACGCACTGGCGGGGACCTTGCCAGAGTCCGCTTCAGGGCCTTCGAGCCATCTCTCCGGTCGGAAGGCGTCGGCGGTGTCCCCGAAGACGTCGGGGTCGCGGTGGATGAAGCTTTCGCAGTTGTAGATGATGGTGCCATCGAGACAGTGGTCCCTGCCGTCCGGCGTGCGCACCGTGAACGAGCTCCCGAAAGGGGAGGTTCGGGCCGTGGCGGCCGGGGGGTGCATCCGCAGGGTCTCCTTGATGACCGCGCTGACGTATGGCATCTGGTTGAGTAGCTCTGGTCCAGGCGAAACAAGGAGTCGGTTGCGCACGGCCTCCATATCCGTGTCGGGCCCTAAGACTTGACGGAGCTCCGCGCGCACTGCACCCAGGGCGCGTGGCGTGCGCATCAACTCATAGAAAGCCCAAGCCAGGAGAGTGCTGGTGGTATCGTGGCCGGCGAACAGAAACGACTTAAGCTGGTCGCTTGTTGTGTGAAGGATCTCTGGGCTGAGTGACTCAGTGTCCTGGAAGCTCAGATAAAGGATGCTTCGCTCGCTGTTATCCGGATTCTGTCGATATTCGTCGAATTTCCGACGTACAATCTCCCGAATAAGTTTGTCGATGCGCTTCCCGAGAATGTATCGCCGAAGCTCAGTCCTGGGTATCACCCACCAAGGGTAGTCAGCCTTGTCATCCAGGTAGCAGCTGAGCAGCTCGGAAAACATATTGACCATTGCACCTTGGCCATCGGTGCGTTGCGCCTCAAGGTCAACGCCCATTGAAACAGCGCCGATGACATCGATTGTCAAATTGAGGAGCAGAGGAAGCAGGGGAGCCTCAGCTCCTGATAGAGCGAGCTGATCCAGATGATGGACGAAATGTGAAGTCTTGTCCAAAATGGCAGGTAGGTGTGTTAACAAGTGCTGGGGAGCGAAGCCTGGATTGAATCTCTTCCGCAGGCGCTTCCAGTCTTCATTTTCAGCACTCAATATCGATGTAGTACCAATAACGTGGTTCAAGTAGTTCAAGTTGGCCTTGGGAACACTGTTCGGGAAGAGGGCCGAGGGCTTGGATACCTGCTCTGCGATCTCGTGGCTCCGAATCAAGACCATGGGACGATTGACTGGGCGGAGGTCGACAAACATCAAGGGTGGGTTGCCCAGGGTCTCTAGCATCTCACTAAAGACCAAATCTGCATGCAGATCAGCGTGAGCTCTACTTGCACTAACCATTGCACGCCGGGAAACTAAGAGTGGCTGGGGGGGATGAGTATCATACCAGGATGGCGGTCTCTTGGGCCTCGTTTGATGTATTCGTCGAAGATTGCAAGATGACCCAACACCAGGGACGGCGGAAGCTGCGGGATGCTCGCATACTGCACAAAGCGCTTATGGTACACTTTGTTGTAAAGATAGATGCCAATCAGCGGCAATGCTGCAAGTAGCAAGGGCACCAACATGTTGAAGGCGGATGACGGAGGATCGATCGAGTGGATGGGTATCGGGGAAGCATCGAGCCCAACATCGCGCCGGACACAAACAACAAATAAGAACGAGAAAAGACGGTGGTGGGGGGTAAGCAGTCGGGCGGTGATTTGGTACGCTTGGGTGTAAGGGGTTCGTAAGTATTTAATTGGATGTAAGGGATGATTGCAATGCCCAAATGCTGGGCGAAGTTGACTTGTAGTAGTAATGCACGACCCGTTGACGACATCGTCTTCGCAGTTTGATAGGGAAGAAACTGGCCATGTTGATTGATCAAGTACAGTGTAACCCCAAATCTCATGCGGGTAGCCTCAGCTCTTGCAAAGGGTGTGTCTTCAAAACCCGAATAAGCAAGCACAAGTATACATGTAGCTGAACGCGCCAACGCACATGCCCCGGTGTGGGGCCAACACCGATCTGCTTACAAGTACATAACATGTAACGCAAGCGACTAATGGTTGGTGGCAAATCAAACAGGGTACCCGCATACAGTTTATCAGGTGCCTGCTACGTAAGACGCATGCCTTTATCTACGCGACACGATTGATATTACCGATGTTCCAACTCGGCTTATGTGCATCCCTTTCGGAGCAGGGAACCAACTGGGCGACAAGTGAACAGCCCCCAAAGCCACCACCCTCGTCCACATATTGGGTCAAATCTAACAACACTGGCCCATGATCTTATTTCTAGGTTTATAGGTTGAAGCTTGAGGCGACAGGTGTCCATGATTGACAAGCTGACGTGATATTCTGTTATTCTGTGTGGGACCAAGCTCCTTGCGTCCATGTGCCTGTACTATAGTGGTGTCCTGCAAGGGCTGCGGTGGTTTCGGTAGGGAGGTTGCTGACGACAATGCAAGGGCATTGAAACCCACAAACAAGAGTGTCAGCCGGGAGAGAGCGAAGCGTGGGAGGTTATAATATGGAAAGAGCTGGCTTCGAAAGCGTTTCCTGCTTCTAGAGATACAACGACGTTTAGTAACTTTTAGTTACATCTTCAAGTGAATTCGGCAAGCCTTGACAGACTAAATCAAGCAAATTCATGGTTCCATCAACCACTGCCCAGAAAATGCTTGCGACTGTCCTAGCTCTAGGGGTTGCCGTCTTCTGCACTCTGGCGTTCCAATATTGGAGAGCTCTTACACTCTACAACAAAGCTCAAGGGACAAAGAAGAGCAGACAAGACCTTCCTCCGATATACCCTGCTTTTTTCCCATACATTGGAGTCGCCATACCTTTCATATGGGATACCCCTGCTTACCTAGAAAGCGTGACGTGAGTGGGATATCGAGCAACTGTTGACTCTGAATGATGATGCTAACATCTTTCCCTTCCTTTGAAGATCCCACGCCGGAAAGCTAACTTCGCTGCGAGTCTCTGTTGCCCCTTTCCAGGATATCTTCCTTTTCCAGGACCATCACTCAATCAAAGAGATATGGAAAAACTCGGCTATGATGTGTGCGGGGAAGGTTCATGTTTGGGCACTGAAGTATCTCTTCGGTTTCCCTGACAAGTGGTTGGCACGATACGCTGCCGACGACTCGGGTCCTTTCCTCCACCCATACCCTGGAAGCAAAGTCGAGCCTCGTCTGCGGATCCACCGGCTCCTGAACCACGGCATCGAGAAAGCACTGACGGGTCCCGGGTTTGGACCGACCATTCAGCGCTTTCGCACCGCCCTGGTATCCCAGACCGAGTGCCTGAGCACGTCGGGTGAGAAGGATGAATGGACAGAGATCCACGACCTCCGCAGGTTCGTACACAATACAGTCGGGCGATCACTGGTGGCTGCACTGTTTGGGCCTAGCATCCTCAAGATCAACCCTGACTTGATGGACGACCTGCACGACTTCGACCAGGCCTTGCCCTGGTTCGCCAGGCGGATCCCCAAATTCATAATGCCCGGCATCTATGCGTGTCGCTCACGGCTCCACCAACAGTTCGTGAACTGGTACCAGTATGCGAGAAAACACTACAAAGAGTCAGATATTAGCGAAGACGGCGATGGGGACCCATACTGGGGATCGAAATGGATGCGAGAGAGACAGAGCGCTCTCGACATAATCCAAGACGACGAAGCTCTTGCGGCTGGGGATTTAGGGGTGGCGTGGGCGTGAGTATCCAAATTTCTGACATTGCCGTCGGCTTGACGGACTCTCCTCATGGAATAGGCAAAGGAGTGCAAATACACAGTGCGGGCACTAACTGATATCAGATCCATTGCCAATGTGGTATCGGCAACAACCATGGCACTGGTACACATTGCCAACACGCCCAATCTGGCTGCCGACGTCAAAGCCGACGTCCACGCGAGCTTCGGTGACCAGCCACTGTCCGAGGTTGATCTCAAGACGCTCTCCAATATCCCACTGCTCGCTTCCATCTACGCCGAGACGCTGCGCCTGCACGCCAAGTCGTTCACGGTCGTGAGCTCTCCCGTGCAAGACACGCCTCTCGGCCGGTACCGGCTGCCCAAGGACGCCATGGGCCTCATTAACGCCCACGTCTCGCACATGGACGGGGACTTTTGGAATACCAAGAGCGGCCTACATCCGGTCGATTCGTTTTGGCCGCAACGGTTCCTGACCGATCCGAAGGATCCCCGTAGCGGGCCGACAAAGGTCCCACGTCCCCCGACCAAGCCTCATGTTGATGGGCAGGATAGTGGGCCGTACTTCTCGCTCCAGGGCTTGGAGGCTGCCTGGATCCCGTACGGCGGTAAGTCTGGTCAAGGATGGGGGGCAGGGCGTAGTGCTTTGGTTTCCGTTGCTTTCCAACACATACCTAACATGCAACTTCTTCTAGGGGGCCAGTTAATCTGCCCAGGCAGAATGCTGGCCAAAAACGTCATGATCTTCACCACCGCGCTCTTGACACAAGAATTCGACACCCAGGTTTTGACCAAGGAAATCAAGTTCAGCAAGAGGTGGTTCGGGTTTGGTACTGAAATCCCCGAGCATGCTATCTCAATCCGCATCAGGAGAAACCAGCTAAGCTCCGTTGAAGAATGAAAACGGGGGATCTAGTGGGGATTGCGGTTGAATTTAGAGTACCTGCTATTCCTAAAGTAGATAGCCCCTTCTCTCACCCCATTGCGAAAGTCAAAAGAGCGCTGGCTGATGCACACTGCTTGGGGTCGGGGAATATGGAGGCCCTTCCAGGCTGGATAGGTAGGTCCATCTAACAAGGACTAGTTCCCACTAGTCTTATCGATAAGTATATTGATAAGGAATTAGGTGGATCTACTGCACCCCCTAGTGGGGCCTATCACTGGTAATGGAGCTTATTAGAAATGTGCACGAATTAGTAGGGACGTTAATATAATACCGGACTAATTAAATAGCTAAGCTTTTACTAATAGCTAGTAATATAAATATAATAATAGTATAAAAGTAATCGGGCGATTATTTCACTTACGTAATTAAATATTATATATACCTTAGTTATTTATTATTATTAATTATTTTAATTAAATGCTTTAAGTATAAGTAATTAACTTAATTATTTCGATATCTATTTAATATTACTTCTATATAGATTTATCCTTAACTCAGTCTTTTATTAAGTAATTAATAAAGGATGCTTTGCATGGTTGAGCGAGTAATAAGCTATGACCAATCTGCTGTACTGGGATTCTCGGACCCAGATCCCCCAATAGCATTGAAAGCAACTTTGCAGCCCATCTGCTCCTCCTCATCAGAGACTAAGAAGACGAAACGCGAAATGCTTAACTGCAATTCTGACTTCAGGTACCAGCAGAGTACGCGACGCCGTCAGCCCACACGGTCAAGGCCCATATTAGCAACAGTCGTGGCGGCGAATGTCGATAGCGCATGGGCGTAAACAGTATTGTAGTCATAGGTCGTGAAATATTACATATAACTGCATATTGCCATTCATAGGTATGAGCACATGACACATGAACACACTGGAATTTGTCCAACGCTTCTTTCCCATTCGTTTGGCAAAATGCATCTGTTAACAACTAAGTCCTGGTACTCTCACTAGTTTCATCCTGATTACACTGGCTTGATATCGACGACAGTTCCGCGCCTTGCTCTTTGCAGGCCTCTCAAAGCCCATCTTCTTTCTCGATCCTTGTCATTTCCTCCAACATACCCTTGGCGAATTCTCGTGTTTGGGGACTGACCAACTTGACCTGAGTGACCCAGGTAGCCCGTTCCTTCCAGAACTTCCAGCGGGGGTAGCTGAGCCCGGCGTCGCCTTGCCATAGAGACTCTTGTCTTTTGGGGAGGCCTAACTCGGCCTCGCAGTTCCATATGACCAACCCGGCGTGTTGAATCCATTGGGCTGCAATTGGGACATTGACATTCAGAAGGACAAGGTCGTCCCTCTTGAGGGCCGATGGGACCTCCGGGCCTCTCTCCAGGGCAGTGTGCATGTCCAGGTCGACCCAGCGCAGGAACTCATCCCGGGGTAGGAGCTGGGCCGAAAGGAGTTTGGCGATGAAGGCTATGACGGACACATTCTCCTCCGAGTGTTGGTCCTCGGGTCGGTTGTAGATCTGGTCCCAGCCCTCCACCAAGAAGGGCAACTCGGACCATTTGACCGCCGTCTCGTCTCGGATCACGAGGTCCGGCAGGCGGTGGACCGAGTCAAGCAAGCCGACGAGCTGCGGTGCTTATGGTAAGCCTGAGAACAACAACGGCGAAAGTGGTGCACATTACCTTTTTGTGGTGCTCTGGGTACTTTCTGGCGACATTCTCGACCAGCTTCCACATTGCGGGCAAGCGGCCCTTGGCCTCGCCGGGGGTGCGCGCCGCCGCACAATCGGCGGTGAACCGACGAGCGGCTCCATCGTACTCCAGGGACTCCAGCAGCAGGGTGGAGATGGCATTGGCTCTTTAGATCTTTCGTCAGTCAAAGCTGTGTGAATAACGAAGAAAAGCGTTGAGAGGTTGCCTACTCGTTCTTTGAAGGACCCCATCGGTCCGCGACTTGCTTATCAAGAAAGGCGTTGAGATTCTGAGCCATGTTGTCGCGAGGGAAGTCTGATACAACAATTATGGGAGGCTAATTTGAGAGGCTCTGCGTCGCCCGAGAAGCTGCAGTTGGCAATGATAGTGGTAGTGGAGCGTTAGGGGGATCAGGCGCGGCAACTTTGATCTGGAGGTTTGGGGTCCATAAGTACCTGCATAGCGCCCGACGTGTGGGGCGCTGCCTAAGTACTCTTTCAGCTGTGGCGCTACGCCGGCAAGACAAAGATTCTAGACTCCGATCGAATTAAGGGATGAGCCTGTCGTCCATTCAGCAAGAGGCCCAGACGCAGCCATCGCCGATCTGTGCGACCGCTCCGGCTTCACCCTACATTATTGTGGGGGATCCTTTTTCACATACTTAATATATGACTGAATCAGCCCTTACGCCGAGTCAAATGTACATTGATACAGCTCGTTAGATATACGAGGCAATGGGCGCCTCGTCACTGAAGGGCCGGCCCCGATTCAACCGAGATGTTGATCACAAGGACCCCCATGGCTGAATCAGGGGCTTCCACCAAGAATCGTTAGTCCGGCGACGAGGCGTCGGGAAACTGGTTCTGATTGAATCCCGAGGATCCAGACGTGTTGGTATGGTTGAACGATTGGATGCCATCTCCGATCTCTCTGTAGCTCATGAGAGAATACGAGCCGCCAGAAAGACATCCTCATGCCAAAATGAGACACGCCGAACCTGGCGTTGATATTCGGAGGCAGCTTCAAGAAACAGTGATCAAGCTGTTTTACCAAAGCCGTCTGGAAAGGCTTGAGGATGGTGTATAAATGAGCGCAAGATTGCCAGTCTTCGATGTAAGCTATTATACCAGAAGCATACCAAAACCGTCTCTGTCCATATCTACTATTATCTACTCTCACTTCAGTATCCAAGTGTCAACACTTCTTCCTACAAGACCCACCATCATCGCAAAATGAAATTCATCAGCAGCACCCTCGCCATCCTTGCCCTGGGAATCTCCCTCGGCAACGCCATCGCCCTGCCCTCGGAGGACGGCACCCTGTCCCTGCGAGCCCGCGACGATGACGGCCCCCTCCCCTGGGAGCTCGAGGGCGTCGAAGACTGGACCGAGGAGGGCGACGTCGACGCCCCCCTCGAGGGCCGCGCCGTCCGGCACAAGTACCACTTCCAGAACTTCCCCCGCAAGGGCGGCAAGTGCGCGACGCACAGCTACAGCGGCGCCAATGTCAAGGACGCCGGCGTCGACGCCGGCAAGCTGGCCGACCGCAGCAAGACGCTCGGCGCCGGCAAGTACCCGCACGTCTACAACAATCGCGAGCACATCAGGTTCTCGGCCAAGTGCAAGGGCAAGACGCTCGACGAGTTCCCCATCCTCGCGGACCACAAGCTCTTCACCGGCCGCGAGAACAACCCCGCCGTCGCGCCCGGCCCCGACCGCGTCGTCGTCGCCGTCTCCAAGCCCGACAAGAAGGGCAACGTCAACGTCGTCTATTGCGGCTTGATGACCCACACGGGCGCGCCGGTCCGCAACGGCTTCGTCGCTTGCTCTTAGACGTGCATCTGCAAGGTCTACAGGAGACGGATCGAAAGAGCCATCGGGCCCTATTCTGTTCGGCCTGCCGCAGGGTAAGAGAGCAGGGTATGAGATACTTCAGAGGCTTCTATACACATATCTCAGCAGTGGAAGTTGGGTTCAGGTGTGCAGGACACTCATTTAATACGGATTAACTAGTAAAGATATGTCTGGACAGTCATTCAAGCACTCCAGTAGAAAATACGTGTGTTTGATTTGTGATGTATTCTTTTAGGAGGGCCTCGCACTGTGAGAATGCGCGAATAGAGCGAAACCGGGTGACTGAGCACGAGCACAGTGTAGTGATCCTTGAGTATGCATCTTCAATCCTCCATCGCACGCCCTAACACCCTGTAGGAGGTATACTTAGCAAGCGTAGCAAAATACAAAGGACCTAGATCAGGCGACGTTGGTGGTGAACCCTGTCCATCACTGTGCAGCTTCGGTGTCGATGTCAAAGAAACAGACAAATAATGTATGAACCTGGAGCCGTCTGCTCGTTGCAACAGCTCAGTCTCCCATTTTCGAATATAGGATGCGGATCCTCCAGCAATGAACAGGCTAATGTGCAAAGTGTGCATCCTCTCAGATTTCGGCTTTCCTATTATAACGTCGCCTGGTTCCCAATCACAAGGGAGGTCCATCAATGCAGTGTAAAGCGCGTCGCCAATGCTTACCAGACCGTCCTCAACAAGACGAACGATCTGTCCCTCTTGACGATCATTGAAGGTAGTCTGCAAGCCCAGGACCTCTCTGTACTGGCGGGCGAGTTCTCTGGCGAGGTGATTGGTTTCGTCGAACCCCAGAGCGTCACTATCGATCAGACTGTGGAGGTTCAGACCGACTAATCTTGGATCCCAAAAACATCGAAGCCCCCATGTGATATCTTCCAGTATTGGACGTAGCAGCATTTCTGCCTCTTCCTCGTGACCTTGGCTCATGTGCAGCAAGGCTAGCTCGTTGATGAGGGTGACTGTTTGAGGATGCTCATGGCCCAAAGTCTGTTGTGCATCTTGAATCCTTTCCGTGCGCTTCTCGACCATTGCGTCCCATGCATCGCATTTATCGGGTGTATTCGTCTTGCGTAGGACCTCCTTGTTCTCCTGGCTGTATAGATTGACTGTTGTGGTGAACGTTTCCGTGAGATGCATAGTCATCCGGATGATACAGATAAGGTCTGCAGCCATTAGAGCCAAGTCGGACCCCCGTCCAAGACACTCGAGAGCATATTTGAGTGCCAACTCCGCTCGGTATAGTGCATCCGGTAGCCAGTGCAGCTTAGCCACCCAAAAGAAAGCGAGTCTGTACTGTAGCTCGGCCCATATAGCGAGACCTATCGACTTTCGGTGTCAGCAGTTATTCTTCCTGGGGTGGATAGAATGTGTCGAGAGGGAATAGTGGAAATTTCTGGAACAAGCGGTTATTCCATCCCTCTCGAGACACTGAACTAACGTGGAATAAACGCTAAAACAGGAAGGAATAAACACCGAAAGTCGCTTACCGGGTTTGTCTTGTGGACGTTTTGGTGTAAGCGAGTGGACATCGGATGTCACCTTGAAACCTTTCCATTGTGGTACAAGATTCTGTCCCTGTTCGAGTTGGGTATCGCATTGGGTCCACGTATAGAAGTACCATTTGTCGGAACTCAGTAATGTTAACGCGGCAGTAAATCCCTTCATGAGTGCGTGTTGCCAAAGATTCTGGCCATCATTCCCCGCGGCTTGGAGCCATTTTCGTGTGGCCAGTTGTACCAGGCTGTGCATCCTATACGTATACCCATCTGCACTTATCGAGACCAGGGAACAATCTTCAAGATGCAGAATATCTTCATCCTTTTCATCAGAAGAATCGTGATCCCATGATTTGCAGACATCGCGCAAGGGACAAGGATCGGCTACCAGGGGATCATGGGGGTTGTAGACAGGAGGTTCCAGGATGTGTTTGGGGATGATCTGAGAATTGCAAACACTCATGAACGAGAGCAGATGTGCTGCCGACGGTCGGGTGTGGTGAATATGGTCAAACATCAACTGCCACGTGATGATGATCGAGTTCTTGGCTTCTGGGTCCCGTCGTAGCTGACCTCCATTGAAGTTGAGAAGCTTTGCTTTGTCGTGGTCGCTCTGCTCGAATCTTTCCAGGTATTGATCCACAGAGCAACGTCGTCCCATCCGGGCTATGTAGGCCGCTGCCTGCACAATCGCCAGAGGCATGTACTCGAGAGTAGCTGCAAGGCAACCCATGCTCTTGTCCGAAGTTCCCAACTTCTTCTCGGCCAGAGCCACCGCTTCCACCGGGGACATCGGATCTAGTTGGATGATGCTTGGCAGTTCGACAAGCTTCAAGGCTGCATCTCTGTTCCGGGAGGTTATGAGGATAGAACCTTTCTCGCAGCTCGGAAGATAAGACACGAGGTGTGGGCGGTTTTGATTGGGGCCAGTCTGACCCTCGAATAGGAAATCCGCACTGTCCACGTTATCAAGTACGATAACCCATTTCCCACTCTTTTCACTGACTAGCCAGTTGGAGACCAATTGTAACATGTCGGCTCGGGGATTGTCCCGTCCTGGCAACTTGGCGTAATTGGCGATATTTCCAATATCTGTCTTGTACCGTTCCGCGCTGCTTGCGTAGATCCAGAAGACCCACGTCTCTGGTGACCGCTCGTGGACTTGGTATGCGTATTCGATGGCAAGTTGGGATTTGCTGTGTTTATAGTTGCCAGTTAGGACTCGTCGAGGAGAATGTGTCCCATGTGCGCTCAGTACTTACCCTACTCCGCCCAAGCCTACCAGGGCAGCACGCGAACAGGCTCGAGAACATAGCTCATGTATTTGAGTTATAGTCTCTCCACGCTGAACAAAGTCGGCATCCCGACCGAACGGAATGAGTATTGTTGGTTTTGGATCTTCCTCCTGTTGGTCTTAGAGTTGAATGTTAGTGCTCAGTGGCCGCGATATCGGCCAGGGGAAATGATTTGTGTGACGCTGAAAGGAATCTTACTCTGAACATAAATGTCTCCTTGAACAATACCCTGGAACAGGTGACTTCCACTGCTGACTGACGAGTTGCCGAAGCTCTGGCTCATGTTTGGTTCGGACCCCATTGTGTTCGACATGACTCTGACAAGAGCAGACGATGGCCGCAACGCAGGTCTAAGACTTCAAGACGACATGACTTTTGATAGAACTTGTTATGCGAAGAGGAGCAAAACAGTGTGATTTGGATTCCAAAAAGTTGACTGAAGCATAATACAAACAGAAGGAACCCAAACCTGAGACAAACTACAAACGAGAACACAACCGGAATACGAGCGGCGGTGTGTGCAATGGCCGGCCAATAAATGTGACATATGACTATCACTGTGGATTCTGATATGTCACTGTGGCATATGCTAATGAAACACGAATTCTGAGATGCTACAGATAATTATGACATTACGTAGCGGCTGACTTCCTAAGATACTTATAACAAAGACACTGCCACAACTTCATCCCTTCCAACAACATTATCAATGTTGATTTGTAATGATTACACCCCAACGCCATGGATCCATTGAGCGTCACTGCCAGCATCATCGCCGTCGCCGGCCTCGCCACACAGAGCGCCAAAGCCGCCACCAAGGTCATCGACGGCCTGCAAGAGGCGCCACAGGTCATATCCCACTCCAAATTCCTCCTCGCCGGAACAGAGGACTCCTTGAGCACCCTAGTCGGCTTCTTGGGACCAAACAACCGCAACAAATCGGCGCATATGGACTCCGTCCTGAGCGACATCCGTCTCCAACGAGTCCTGTGTTCGACCAAGGAGCTTTGCGACGAGTTCACCGGAGCCATCTCCGGGTATACGACCCACTCCTCAGACATGGGCGGCCTCAGCAAGAGAGACAGGATCAAAGTCAATTTCCACGAGGGACAAATAGCCCGGTTCAATAGCCAGCTGAGAGGGTGCCAAGAGACCATCACCGTAGCAGTCACAGCCGTCACCTTGTACGTTGCGATGTTGTCTACAGCATGTCTACTTATCCAGACCAAACGCGAGGCTAAACTAACATACCTAGAATCGTTTCTTGTCGGACTTCCGACGACATTGACAGGATGAGTGCGCGTTTTACTGCTCTGGAACAGTCCCTGTCGACCTTGCTGTCAAGGTTATCCCGAGATGCCACTGACGCCACGACGCTCGAAGAACTGGAGCACCTCCGGATTGGAAATGAGCAGTCCGATCTGGACCGAGATGCGGCGCTCCAGGATACTTGCAAGGCTGCCCTGAAGGCGTCCCAGGCGAAGCGGACGGATCAGACCTTCGGCGACATGCAGGCTGACAAATCTACGGCTATGCAGGGACTAGTAGGAACAGCCCAGCAGGGAGTTGAACAGAAGTTTGGCAACTTGGTGGCGCAGAACGAGAGCAAGGCGTTCCAGGGACAGATGGATTCAAACGCATTCTCCACAATGTTCAAGTAGCAATGGACGCAACCATTTGTCACTCCAAGAACCTCATTTCCTTAAGTATAGTACTTGCCCCAGTAGTTGACTTGAGGCCATCAAGTACGAACCACGTATTGGTTTCAGACTGGTTGACGCCCAAAGGTAAAGTCTCCGTATAATCCCCACGAATTTATACATGCCAACCAAATATGCGCCGTTGACCCCATTTTCCATGGAATAAACTTCCACCGACTGTGGTTATGCCAATCAAATGCGCCGTTGACCCCATTTTCCATGAACTTCCACCGACTCTGGCTACGCCTATTCAATAGCTCCTCTAGTCGCAGTGTAGATAACTCATCTCCATCTGAGGAACCCGGCTGAGCGTCTGAACCTGAGGAGGAGCATCGTGGCAAACGAAGACGTCCGTCTCGACTTTGATCCCGCGCGCTCGGTATGCGCTCTCCCCTGAGCTGTCTCGTCGTAAAGTCGTGGTCGATTGCCCCCACGACCGGCGGAAGTACGTAAAAGGCGCCTGAAGTCGGGTCCGGAAGTCGGCGCGCATCGCGAGGAGAAAGCCCCGCAAGGGCGGGATGCTGGCGGCGATGAGGCTCGACATGCCCTCGGCCGACATCATGATCCAGCCGAACCAACCGTACTCTTCATGCAAGTTAGATTAGCATCACGAAAGTAATGGTCTCTTAAAAGGGGATGAGTGACATAATCAAGCCACTCCAGTGGCATAAACTAGCCACTTCAGTGACACTTACCATAGAAGTCTTGCATGAACCCGGGAGAAATCCAGGCATACCGAAAGATGGTGATCCCCCCCGACACCGCCCCGATGCTCATCGCCAGCGCGGTGCCGACCTTTTCGCGCGTGCGCATCTGGACGGACCAGACCACGACCCACGACATGGCGAGCAGGACGAAGTCGCTCAGCGCGCTCCACGCCCCGCTGGCCCAGCCGATGTAGAGGACGGCCCTGCCGTCGCCGCGGCAGATGCCCTCCATCTCCCCGTACTGCAGCTTCTGCATCGGGATGCACTGCGTCAGCCGCACGAGGACGAGGGCGAACATGGTGACGAAGACCAAGCCCGTGACGATGATCCAGATCGTGAGCCGCCACAACCGGTCCCGCCGCAGCCGTAGCAGGGCCAAGGCGAAGGAGATGCGCGCCGTGCCCACGACCACGGTCTAGAGGTTGGGGTAGATCAGGGCCAGGGTCGCGATCTGGTAGACCCGGCCCGGGTGCAGCATGACGCGGTCGCGGCCCAGACCGAAGCCGAGGTCGGCGGCCGCCTGCGCGCAGCACGCGGCGCCGAACTGGAGGACCCAGGCGCAGATCATGGCGGCGTCGTCCCACCAGAGGGGGCGGGCGCGGCTTACTTTGGCGAAGAGCCGGAGGGCCAGGACGACGCCGCCCAGCATGGTGAGGCACCAGATGCTCGCGGACAGGACACCGGCGTGGGGATTGGCATGCTCATTCAAGGGCGCGGGCGGCGGCGAGGTCGAGTTGGGCAGGAGTTGCGGGGGCACTTTGTCAGGCTGCAAGTCGACACCGTCTATAGAAACCATTTCTCTGTTGGTACTGGTTTACTGGGGTTATAGGCTGACCTGGATGCGACGTTTCGAGAGAGAGATAAAGAGAGGGCGGGAAAACATGCGGGAGGTGATGTGGTCAAACTTGACAAAAGGCAAGTGACAATTTTCCATTTAATACTTAGCCAACGATTGAATATTGAATTCATGTATTCACAAGTAGCCCCCGCGAGGTCCTTGGAGGTGTCAAGACGCGACACCAAGACTCTTCTTGCAGTCGGCAAACTGCCTCGGATCTCCCTTGCTGTTTACAGAATGCGGTTGGTCGTTGCCAATGCCAGCCATGCGATACATGCGGCTCAATCTATCCGAATCAAATGCTGTGTAACTCAGAAACGTCTTGTCAGGTGATATGTGCAAGTTTGTTCATTTCCGACAATATGGATGAATGATAAGAACACCTTTGGCCGCCAAACATGGTTATCCCAACCTAATTTCCCATGCAGCAAGGAAATTGTCGTACAGCAGTGATTGGGCCTGGCGACCAACCAATACGCAATACCATATGCGGAGTGAAGTGCGACGATGCCCGCTATTGGCGAAAGCGCATGTTAGGAAACAGCAAAGGTGAGACGATCAAGGTGATGTGGCAGCAAACGTGGTGCTTCTTAACAAGTTCTTTATGTTTGCTAACTTTTGGCTCTCTGCACCACCCCTTGCTTTATTAACCACAGCAACTAGGCAGAGCATTTATCGAATTGAGTACAACCATGACCTCTTTGAGCATATAGGGTGGCAGTTTGATGATGGGTATATGCCCGTATTCAACTAGCCATTTTTATGAACGGTTACTCGATGGAACATATGTTGATGCAATTTCATGTCTCATTAGTTCATTCTAACTATAAGTCTACGTGAAAAGCCCACAATGAGGTAACACACTTCGCTTCTATCTCGAGACCCCCGAAAGCCTCTATGCCGTCGCCGACACGGCGTAAGCAGTGCCGTAGGGTTCCAACTTGGTGCCCAGGATATCGACGTACCCAAACTTGGCCCCGTCCTTGCTCTCGCCCATCTCCTTGCCCCACTGCTGCATGGAGCTCTGGAAGGCGGCGAGGTGCTCGTCGTTGGTGAAGTCGAGGGGCGCCTTGTCGTTGCCGACGAGGCGCATCTGCGTGCCGGCGGCGACATTCGTAATGCCGAAGTCCTGCTCGTCGAGCTTGATGTCGAGAGAGCCCGTGGCCTGGCCCGCGAGGATCTTGTTCGGCAGGTCGAACTCGTGCGTCACCGGCCGCGCCAGCCCGATGCCGTGCACCGAGTGCAGCGCCTCGACCATGGCGCTGGCCGAGCGCAGGCCGCCGGTGACGTAGGCCTTGGTCTTCTGGAGGTGCGGGACGATCTGGTCCGCGAAGTCCAAGAAGAAGGCCTCGCGCTTCTTGGTGGACTCGCGCTTGTGCTCGAAGGCGAGGGACTGGTAGGTGCCGCCCGACAGCTCGACGAAGTCGAACCGGTGCTTCTCGAGCTCGACGCAGAGCTGCCGGCAGTCCTCGGTCGAGAAGCCGCCCTCCTGGAACTCGACGCTGTTGAGCTTGATGCTGAGGCCGAAGCCCTTGTCTGGCACACGCGCACGGATGGCGTCGGCGATCTCGAAGATGAGGCGGGCGCGGTTCAGGAGGGGGCCGCCGTACTGGTCTGTCCGCTTGTTGGTGGACGGGGCCAGGAACTGGGCGAGGAGGTATCCACTGCGGATTGGTCAGCGTGCATTCATTCAGAGCTTTTGAGTGATAGGTTAGACTTACTGGGCTCCGTGCAGCTCGATACCGTCGTAGCCGGCCTTGTACAGGTACTCAGCCGCGTGGGCAAACCCACCAACGACTTCTTCAAAGTCCTTCTTCTCCATGGCGCGGGGCTTGCCGAAAGTCATGCCCATGACGTTGCCCTCGAGCTGGACGTCGCTGGCGCTGATGGGCGCCGGGTTGATGGCGTCAGTGACCTGGCGACCCGGGTGGGACAGCTGCGCCACAATCAGACTGCCGTGCTTCTTGCCCGCGGCGGCCATCTCCTTGAATTTCTCGAACCGCTCGCCCTCGAAGGGGGCGTCGGCGGGGATGATGGGGTTCCCCGCGGCCTCGAGCTGGTCGTAGGCGATCATGACGTTGCCCGTCAGGATGACGCCGTGGCCGCCCTCGCCCCAGCGCCGGTAGACGTTGACCAGCTTGTCGGTGGGCACGCCGCGCTTGGGCTTGTCCTGGGGGTCCCAGGTCGACAGGCGCTCCGTCATGGCGCCCTTGAGGAAGCGGTTGGGCGCCGTCTTGCCGCTGAACTCGAAGTGCAGCGGCTGGGCCAGGGGCGAGACGTCGACTTTCTCGCTCTGGATGCGGGGTTGCTGTGATTGCGCCATGTTGGAAGAGGCGTTTGCGTTTCGTTTCAAGTAAAAGTGAATATTGATCTGCTGATGAGTCTATTTGGCGATGGTGTGAAAGTATATGCAAAATCACGGTCTAAAATTGGGTATCTTTGGAGTTGAGTATGAAGTATCTGGGAACACCTTGTCATCTTTCGACGGGCAACTGTTTATATATAAATCCCATATCTCCACCCCTTCTAGAATTGCGGCAACTCGGTAATCACCAAGTCATGGCAGCTAGTGCGTCGGGGGCGAGTCTGGTGCGGGACAAGCGGACAGCAGATTCATGACTGTGGGCCGTCTCGGGCTTCCATGACGTACTCTACTCTCCAAACCCGTCGCGGACGGTAGGGGCCGAATCCTGTCACTCTAGGTAGTCGCAAATCCCCTGGTTGTCAAAGATGGAGAACTAAATGCTTAGATGTTGATGATTCTTAATCCGTCAGACCATATATTAGTAATATGCATGCTTTCATGTTATGCATTGGCCGCGAAGTTACTTTGTCACCGTGTCTTAACGGGCTGACTTCCGCCCGCATGTCATCAATCAATCAATTGGGTGGCCGGCAGTTGCCCCTCAGTGGGTCGAATCCCTTATCTCCGACCACCACCCGTGTGCATGAACCCGCTGAAAGCCTCAAGCAACGTCTTCTTTGGCCCTGTCAAGGATCCACCATCCAAATCTGATTTACAAAGCATGGCTTTCGTAATCAACCAGCGGCGCAAAGAACAAGGAAATAACACGGAAATGGTACTCGATAGCCGCTAGCGATGGATTCTAAATGCGTGCATTGCTAGGTAAGATCTAAGACGCTCGCACATGGAAGCGGCGCCAAAGGTTAGGTACAGTAGTAACCGTTAAGTTCAAAGTAAACAGGAAGTCTCCTGCCTCCGCAATTGGATCCTCCAGGGGTCACTTTCCCCCGTCTACTTGATTACATACCAACAACCAAACATCGCCCTGCTTCTGTCTCGACCGATGGCTGGTAAGCCAAATGACAAATTCATGACCTCCCCGGCCACACTTCCTCCGCAATACTCTTGACCAGCTCCAGCTTCTCCCACATCCGCCCCTCCGTCATCCCCACCCCGCCCGCCAAGCTACTACTGCTAAACCCGCACTGCGGGCTCAGCGCGAGGCAATCCAGCGCCTCCTCGACCGTAACCCCCTGCGCCTCCGCAATGACCGCGGCCGCCTCGCGAATCCCCGCGATAACGGCCCCGCGGTCCTCCAGCTCGGCCTTCTTGGTCGAGATCAAGCCCAACACCACGTTCTTCCCCTTGGGCAAAAGCCGCAGCGGCTCGAACCCCCCGCTGCGCTCCCGGTCGTCAAACTCCATCAGGTAGGTCCGGTAGTCCGTCTCGCGGAACAGCTTGTGCGCGATGGTCTCGTACGAGCCCGAGACCCAGTGCGTCGAGCCGGACATGTTGCCGCGGCAGAGGTGCACGCCCATATGCAAATCGGCCGGCACGTCACGCAGGAGCCGGTTGTGCGCGCGGACGTACAGGTCCAGCAGGGCGTCCGTGTCGGTGCCGTCTTTGGCGCACCCCGCGACAAATTGGGGGGAGCAGAAGTAGGTCAGGTGGGGGTCGTCGATCTGGACGTGGCGGAGGCCGTGGGCGTAGAGGGTCTGGAGCTCGGCGGCGTAGCACTGGGCCAGGTCGTCGAAGTACTCCTCGTCCGACATGTAGCCCGACGCGGCCGTCCAGGCGGTTCCGGGCTTCAGCTGGATGTGTTGGTAGTTGGGGGTCGGGATCGTGAGCTTGGCCTCCTTCCAGAGAGTCTCGGGCAGGGTGTCGCGCAGCGCCAGCCATTCGGCCAGGTACGGCGACTCCCGGTACTCGATCTTGCCCGTGCACACGACGGCGGCGCGGGTCGTGGCCCCCATGCGGGCCAGGCCCGCGGTGGTGGGGAAGTCGGTGCGGAAGGCGGCCGGGATGGGCAGGGCCGGCCGGGCCTCGAACCCGCCCAGCTTCTCGAAGAAGCCGCCGTAGTAGATGTGGCGCGCGTACTCGCCGTCCGTGAGGGGGCGGATGCCCTTTTCGAGCTGCGTCTGGACCACGTCGCGGACCGCTTGCGCCTCGGCGGCCTTGACGGCGTCGGGCACCTCGAGCGAGTACATTTTGGACGGCGACGAGAGGCTGGAGCGGGCGTCCAGTAGGCTCTGGGGCCGGAGTAGGGAGCCTACGTGATCGGCGCGGAAAGGGGGCGACATGATGTTGCGTATCCTACTAGCAGCATGGAATAAGATAAGAATGGCAAGGTGTTTGGAGAACAGAAATTGTATCCGGGGCCGCTTGGTATCTTTAAAGCGAAGTCTGGATTGAATGATTGGTTCCCTTTCCCCGCATCTCCTCCCGACCGGGGGCTGGCACGAGGTGGAGACTGTCACATTTGACTCCATTTCTGCATACCGGTGGCAACCAATGTCACTTTACTCCGTCTTCTTTATTAATTAAGCTAGCCATATGGACATATTCCTTCCTCTGCTATGTGCCATAAAGAAGGGCGAAGAATAAGCCAAACAAGCTCATGATTGCGAAGGGCAAGACAACAAGCAACCTGCTCGCCACGCCGTCCACCAATGCCATGGCCATCAACATCCCGTACACGGTGGCGAAAAGGGGGTACATCACTGGTCTCTGAGAGAGCCCTGTGCCTAGTAACAACATCAGAAGCACCAGGCACCACCACTTATTCTGCTTAAACCACAGCAACAGCCCGCTTGCCAGGCTGAGCTGACTCTTCTCCTTGTCTTCAGGGACGAACTTAATTTCACCCCCATTCAGCTGCTTGTTGATCTGCTGTGTAAGGGGTTTCTCCCTTAGACTGCGGGGACTAATGCCCGCCTCGTCGAATTGTTGGCGCATGGTGTCGGCCAGGTACGACACGGCCCTCCAGCCCTTGGCCACCTCCCGATCCCTCCGGTGCGGGAGCTTGAACTGGGCGGCGAGCCACATGAGCCAGAGGCCAATCGACCATATACCCAGCAAGATGCAGTTCATCAAGGCCTGGAGCAAAGAGATGCCCCACTCGTAGACCTGTTCAAGCGAGGGTCAGCGTAAGCCCGGTCGAGCCTCGAGTGACGGGCGTTCTGCTTACATTCATGAGTGGCTGGCAAGCCCCGTTGCGTATTATGTCGTCCTCGGTGAATAGAAGGCCGTTGGCCGTCCAGGTAAGTCGCGTGATGTCATTGAACGGGCGCTGGCCGGTACGAGGGTCTACCCAGTCGTTGCCGTAAAGCATGTTGTCGGGGTCCTTACCCGGCGGCGTGGGCGAGAGATAAAATGCGGATATGTTCAGTGAGGGGGGTTCCAATAGCAACATCTCGCGGGCCATGTCCCATTCTGATATTGCGTTGTTTAGACCGTTAAAGCCGTACCTGGAAACATCTACAAGTAACAGGTTAGTAAAGACATGGTTTTCATGTATGACGTGAGTGGACTCGGGCGTACAGATAGAAGTAGCATTCTTGATTGCACAGGCCCGGCTCGCGTCCGAACAGACAGGAGACGGGCTCATGGCCAAGGGGTCGTGCGACGACTTGGAGCCTGCGTTGTTGCCATAGGTAACGATGTAATCATCCGTTAGGTTCAGGCGCCGCCCATCGTGGATGACGTAGGCGACATAGTCGAACTTGGCAAAAGGGATGAGCTTGCCGTTGTGGTCCTTGACAAAGGACATCATGACGCCGATATAGCCCGTCATGGACCCCGCCAACGTGGGGAACACGAGGACGAACAGGGTCGAGACCACGATGAAGACCATGGCCGTGGTGGAGATGAGCCGCCGCCGTTTGATGAAGTCCTTGGCGAGCCGGTACGGGGTGGCGACGTTGGCGTCCCCGTTGATGAAGACGCAGCGGAAGGTTTGGTATGTCACTGGCGCGGACTGCATCGAGGCGGACACGTAGTGGCGATAAACCTTCCATGAGATGACGGCCATTAGGCCCTGGCCTCCGCGCCCGATTATCTGTCGAACAGTAGTTAGGTGTCAACAGTCCGAATAGTGAGTATCCGTCTGTAGTAGACCCAATCCAGGGAAACTCACCACATCCCAGGCAATATCAATCACCTTGACCGTGGCAAACGACATAGAACCGCTACCGCCGAACGTGTAAGTATTCGTCTTGAGCGTGATGTCGAAAAAGCCCAGGCTGAAGAGGCTCTGCTGGTCGCGGCCCGGATTGACCGTCCCGTCTTCCATGCAGGCCGACGGCGTCGAGGTGAGGCCCATACCCGAGGCGCCGCGCCCGATGAGGACCACCGTGACGACGACGAGGAACGTCAGCCAGAGGAAGAACGGTACGAAGAGAAGTTGTCTCCTCCATTGCACGGACTTGAACTCGGCGTCCATCTGCTGCCGCGTCTCTCGGGTCCATGTCGCGACCCGTTGGCGGAGGTCGGCCCATCTGGACTTTCTCTCCTGCTTTCCTGACTCCAAGACATCGTAGTCGTCTCGGATCAGTAGGGAGTCAAACCCCGTCCGTCTGGGGGTTATCATGTTTACTAGAAATAATTCGGGTGGGTCAAAGAGCACTGCAGCGGCAGGGGTTCGGCCGGGGCCCATACGCGGGTCCCCGTCTCGCTCTTATATGGACAAGGGTTTGCGGGAGAGCCGCATCCTGCTTCCATCCCGGCGAAAGGTCCTACGAAGAGTATGCAACTCCGACACTGGGGTTACGCAGACAATCGCCTTCGCCGTAAGCATGAGCACCAAGTTTCCCATTGGCTCGTCCCCAATTCTCCGGCTGAATGCCACGGCCAATTGGCGGCGTACAGTTGCATGCCGGTGTTCACACCTGCATTGATCTCCAGTATGACTGTAGGGCTGAATGCTACAGACAGTGACATCCACGCTTATCAACGAATCAAATTCATCTTGAGGAGTCAGCACCAATTCTCCCGACCGGCCCCTATTGGTTTGGAGATATGACCCCCTATTTTTAGCAAACGACCAACCCACCAATAGGTCTTCGATTCTCAGCCTTGGCGTAATCGTGCTAGGTGCCGAGGTTGCCGTCTTGGGGGAGGGAGGGGGGTGGTGGGAATAGACGCGCCCGTTCGGGCGGGATCAGCCGCCTCGGTCTTTGCCATGTTGCTGAGGCTCTTCTGGAACTTTGTCAGAACAGGTGCATATTTCATCCTAACTTGTTAGCCTTTTGCACGCGAAACACGCCATGCCAGCTGCGTCGCGATCCGCTGTCAGGGCTGTCAGATCTGGCGCCAAGATCCAGATCTGGCCCGCTTGTGTCTGTGGTGAAGCTTCTGCACGTCACGTTGTCGTGCGGGATCGATCATCGATAATACGGATCAAGCTTTGGCGGAGGCTTTGGTGACGTCGAATGAATCGCTTGTATCCGACGATGTCGACGACGCCCGTACATAATCGTGCAGGCTGCCTGTTTGGTCATGTCACATTGGGGTGGGCCAATTAATTACACGAAGCGGTTTCGCTGCCTGGTCACGCCAAGTCCAAACTTTAGGCACCGTGGACACGAGGTGTTGAGTTTACTAGTAGTCGGCTAGCTTGAGGCATGCGAAACACTCTTTGGAAAGTACCACTGGTGTGGAACGATATGCAGTATGTCAACCTGTCTTCTGGAATTCTGACAGCAGCATCCACTAGCCACAAATGATGGCTACTGCTCCCCTGACCGCAAGCCGGCCTGTGCCGTTGGCTGCGAGATGCATGGTGCGTTTTCCAAATAGGGGAAAACGTCTACTTCGGTTTCTGTTGTTACCTAGGCGAGTCGCGAGTTCCCCTCCGTGTGAACTTTCACCATCCGAGCATCATATCCAAACTTCCAATTGGTCTAGAACAGGTCCCAACCAGAGACGGTCTATCGCGCAGTCACGGAGATAATCGAATCGAAAAAGCAAAACCAGCCACCGGGGATAAGAGTCGTCAGGGACCGAGTCGACCCAACACCCAACTTGTCTTAGCCGTGGAAGAGCCTTTGGTTACTGGTTCTTGGCTCTTATCAGAAACGTGCCTTTTAGCCACATCCACTAGCACCCAACACACTGGTAAGGTTACAAGATTCAAGATAGTGTGATCAACTTTCTTTGTATTCATCATAGTCGTAATGGGGATTGATTGGATACCCTCAGCCGCACATCAACGTCAAACAGAACATAAGGAAAGACGTCTGTGATGGCGGTGGTTTAGAGTACCCGTAGGCGTGAATAACCTCAACTGCTTTGCCGTTTGCCTCTCATCTGTAGCCAGCGTGCCAACCCCAAGATGCACGCTCCACCAATGACCGACAGCCCCCCAAACATCTGCGCGTACTGGTACTTTCCCCCATCAAGCGCAATCAAAGCCCCCGCGATCGGAGGGCCCGACAGGCAGGCCACACTGAGGACGGTAAAGGCCATGCCGGTCCGCACGCCCATCTTGGCGGGGTCGGTAGTGAGATTCGCGAGCGCCGAGGGAAGTAGTGTCTGTACCGCATTGGCGCAGACGCCGTAGAGGACCACAAAGGCGATGTAGCTGGGCTCCGAGAAGACGCCCATCCAGCCCAGCAGCGCCGTGCCGACGCCCATGGCGAACGGGATCAGCAGGTTGAAGGAGCCGCAGTAGAGATCCGCAAGGAGGGCGGGGGCGAGCCGGCCCGGGACGCCGACGGCGTTCATGATGAGGAGGAGAAGCAAGGACTCCTTCGGCTCTAGTCCGACGAACTTTGTGCCGTAGGAAGCGATCTGGGCTTCTTGTTAATAGGAGGTTCAAACCAGGGGGAAAGAGGGAGAAAGGGGAGGGGGGCTTACGAAAAAGGAGGCGAAGTTGAGACCCCAGCCGACGAAGAAGATACCGACGGCGAACAGCACGTAGGTGGAGTCCTTCCAGGATTGCAAGTCGAACCAGGGGGCTGACGTCGGCTTCTCCAGTTTCTTGGGTTTCGCAATGGCCAGAATGACTGCGCAGTTGAACATGACGAAAAGGCCCATGACGCGGATGGTCCAGCTGTGGCCAATCTTGGGTGCCAGCTCTCTTGCAATCTGAATTCAGGCTATTAGCTCAAGTGCCCCGAATTGATGTGATGATGCTGTCAGTAAGACGCAAGTCCAGTCGGCTACTCACCATCGTGAATATTACACCCCCGACAGGCGCGCCACAAGACGCGACTCCCAGGGCAAACGCCCGGTACCGCTTAAAGTAGAGCGAGACGAGCGTCACGCTGGGCGTGAAGAGGACGCCGTTTCCCAGTCCCTGGATAATGCCCTGCGCCAGCAGCAGCTGGACGTATTGACCCGGGCGCTCGACTAACGAGGTGACGAAGATGCCGACGAGCTGGAGCAGGCAACCGGCGACGAGTATGGAGCGGAAATAGCCCTGATCCATGAAGCGCCCCGAGACGGCCCCGATGAAGGGCAGCGACAGCTGCAAAGATCCAGTCCAGGAGATGTCGGCCGGGGAGCGCTGGAGGGTGGTTTGCCAGTAGCCCTGGAAGGCGCCGAAGGAGGAGTAGTAGCCGTAGCCGTTGACCAGGAGCAGGAAGCTGGCGAGGACCTGGAGCCAGGCCTTGAGAGATCGCTCCTCCTCTGGGGTGGTGGTTTTGGACTTTTCGCTTTTGAGGTCTGCGGGGTCCAACTCATCGGAGCTGAAGCTGTATCTGCTGGGAGGGAGCGATACGGCCCCAGGCGGGGTGAGCTTTTCCGTCGACGAAGAGCTCAGCGGTCCGGGCAGAGTGACTGTGATCTGCCGTACGATGGCGGCAGTCTCCCACGGCGGTCCGGTGTCCACGCGGGATAGAGTGGCCTGCGGTATGGAAGTCATCGTCGTCTCGTCTTGAGGGGTCTTGGTGGCTTTGGCTGAAGAAGACCGTTTCCTATGACAAGTGGGCGTGGTGATAACTTCCAAACAGGACAGTCAACATGAACATTGGCGGCCCTATCTATACTCACCAAGGAGGGGGCACATCAAAAGCATAATGAAAGAAGATCCAGGAAGGACTCGACGAGGATCGACGAGTAATCAGGTCATCAAACATACGTTTGCAGATCTCCGTGACAGCCATGACGAATGATTCACGATCAGCTCGGGGGCCTCATGGTAGGCATCGAGCGCATGAATCGTGCTTTGCCCTCTCGATCTCAAGGTTCGTTCTACCTCCGACAGACCATCCCGTCACAAGTTCAGCCCAGGGGGACTCCAATAAAAAAAAGGTAACCTTCGGGGCCATGGTGGTACAGTAGGAAACAAACTTAAGAATATCCGATTTGGGGGATTCTCGGGTATAACGGGCTGGTCAAGTTGCGGTCGGTTATGCCGAGCGAATGGCATATTCGGACGCCGCCGTTGCGAACCTGCGCAACCTGCGTCCTGCGGCCGAGACATTGTCGTCACCGCGCCACGAATATACAAGCAAGAGACTTTAAGCGCACCTTGGTACATCTTGGCAATTCATGGCGGGCGACTAAAACGGCGTGGCAGAAACAGGCCAAGAAGGCCAATGGGCTCATATGGGTTATCGACGTTGTCGATAAAGGGGCCTGGCCGGGTTAAATATAGCACTGCCATTCCTGGGGGTGGATCTTTTGCCGATGCATTTCTCCAGTTTCTTGCGGAGCCCCTTTTCGACAGGGGCCAACCCTGTCGCGTCACCACGGGGCATACTGGACGATCTGAAACCTGTCCCCAAAGCGACGCACAGAGGGCGGCATCATCTGTTCGCTCCCCCAAAGTCTATTCGGTGTGTCAATGCCTCACAACGTGTACTTCGCCACGTCATTGGCTGCGACCATTCTGGTTCCTGCACCCTAGTGCCTAGCCCCAACAGCAGCATCAAAGTCCTGGATTACAACATCGTTATTGCAGATGTTGCAATCGAAACAGCTAATTACTGTATTGAAAACTTGCCGCACCAAATATGTTTCCTCTGTCACAAAGCATGCATGAACATATGAATTCTTGTCAGCTAGGATAGTATTTTCTTCCCTTTTTTTCCCCGTTGCGGCAGGACATATTGTGATATACCTAAAATGATGAATTTTCCTTCTCACCTTTGAACTATGATTTGCTCGATACCTGACGTCGCTACTGGACAGGAGGGCGTTTTAATAATCATACGACGTGAATACCGGATGCTTCGAGTCTGCCAAGATGCATGGCATCTGGAATAATATCTAGAATCGAAGATTGCCAGCTTATCCAAACCCGTGGAGACAAGAGCGGATTTAGTTGAAGATCGAACTAGTTCAGCTGACCTGATAATATGCAGCTGGCAATTTTGGCCCCTGACGACCAACTTTAACTTAAAAAGTTGGAGAGCAATGAGGCAACTCATCGATAAGCGTGCCTTTCTTCTGGAATACGCCGATATGCACCGTCCCGTGATCCGTGCCTCCAATCAGATGTTACAAATATTAGGGTCCTATTGTTCGAGTTATTTCCAGCAGGTGAGCGACTACTATGGCAACATCAATATTATCCGAAACTTAGCCCTCACGATCGGTGCCACGATCCTCTCCAACCGATCTATGAGGCCATCCTAAACTACACAAGCTATGTACCATGGTTCCTGGCAACCATGGGGAAGTTGTTGCTCGTCCCTGTTAGCATGTGGTGGTGATGCGGGCATGATGTTGCCAATGGTCGTTTTGATTTATATATTGGCACTTCAGGTTCTCATCTTTGAAGTGGTGAAATTGATTCAGAGTGTTCGCAGCGAGGTCAACGGAACAGCCAAATGTGTAATGTAGAGACTGCAGGTCTCCAAGAGTCAATTATTCGCTGTCGTGGTCCACAGCAAAGTCTAAGGCCAATGGCGACAGAAACCAGAGATAGACGAGAGAAATCGCTCACGATCTCCACCAGAAGGCCTTATCAAGCTTTTGGCGAACCATGTATGCCATGCATGATAACTACAATAGTTCGGCTACTCTCCAAAGGAATGAAATGTCATTTTCTTTCTCTTTCACTTTCACGAACAGTTTCGGAACTGTCCTGGAAGAGAACTGTTATTCATTTTCTACATACTTGATCCTGATTCGAGCGATACCCGACAACCTCAACACCAGAAATGGCCGACCTCGGTGCCCTACAGGTCTTTCCCACGGAACTGCTGCACATGATCCTGGAAATGGCCAATATGCAGACAGTGTGCCGCTTCTCGCAGGTCAACCGACGTGCCCAAACGCTGGTCAGAGGCCTGTCCATCGGCCTCGACAGAGTCCGCACCCTGTTCCCATGGGCGTGTCCCCGCCGCTGCAACCGCCCATGGCATTACTGTTCCGGCCTTCCCGAGCTTGCCGACCCGGTCCGTGCTGCCACGAGCGATGTCTGGTCTTACGGCATCCTGGCCTCTCTCCTGTGCAAGCGGCCGGACGAGACGAGCGACTCCTTTGGCCCCAGTCCTGGCTGCGGCACATGTCGTCGCTGCGTCGACAAGTGCCTCGCGACCTTGTCTGTCGCCTTGCTCGACCCCGAAGTGGAAGAGCGGATTTACAAAGTAAGCAAGGTCTTTTCTATTAAAATTTGTTCATCTGGTTGGCAGCGACGTTTGACTGTAGAGGTAACGACTGACGTGCAAGTTCTCGTAGGCGACTGGGCAACAGAAGCGAGATTATTGGAAATATGTCGAAGACTGGGCTCGCAAAAATGATCACTCGCATCTTAACTTGTTTTTTTGGCTCAAGTCTTTTAGCTACTACAACGCTTATCCCTTTTAGATGCATTATAACTTAAAAACACGATCTTTTTAATACAACGGTTTAATCTAGACTATAAGATTAACCCTTAGGCCACTATCACCTTTAGTAATTATTAACATTTAAAATAAATTATAAATTCTAAATTTCTTTCTTTATTTAATATAATAATAATAAAAACAAAGATAAAAAAATAGTTTATTTTAATTAAAAAACGGATAAAAAATAACCCCTTTTATATACATTAAAAGTTTATTAATAGGCGGTATATTCATTTAAAAACGGGCTAATAACGACTGAGGGTGGCAATGGCCTGGGGGTTGATCTTACCGACGCGATGGCTAGCTACGTTCTGTATCGTACGGCACTTTGATGTAGGTCGACAGGGTCATCGGCTAAAGTGAATGCGAGATCAATGTAACTCTCCCGCTGAGTAGGCGAATTCTACTCGTGCGGCTATGGGCCTCGTGAGGGGACCCAAGACATTTGAGTCGATCTTTGGAGGGACCAGTGGCATGAGCTCAACTAGAACAGGGCGAGTACTCATAGGGCGCCGGCACGAAGAATAATAGAACGTTGCCCATTAACGGCGTGCTTTAGATAGCAATTCTTTCCAAAACTATCATCGCATGCTCTCAATCCGTTCATCCATAGCTGCTAGGCTCATTTTACTCTATCCGGCTCTTGAGGGGAAACATGAAAGTCTCAGGGAGTGTCTGGCGGTATTGTTCCGGGGGTAAATGCAAGGACAGGGGTTCCCCAGGTCGACCTTCCCCAACGTGGCAACATGAGGGGAAGATCGACATCATTATAAGAACGACACTGCCGTGTGCGAGCTGAGAAGATCAGCTGTCTACTCGGCCTCCTTCTCGCATGGCCTGTTAGTATCTCCTGTTACTCAGCGAATATCGCCATGGCGGATCCCAAACGCAATGACAATGACCGCCACACTGAATGGGTGGGAAAGTCTCACGAAGATGCCCAAGCAGGCAACATCGACGAGCATACGATAAGCGTGCGAGAGGCTCTCAAGAATCACCGATGGGCCGTTATGTGGTCGTTGACAGTGTCCATGTCGGTCATCATGGAAGGCATGTGCTTGGCTCAATCTGTTTGGCCGTCAGAATCTCCAGACCGAGACAGATACTGACCAGAGCGCTGCGACGTAACTATTTAGGTTACGATACCATATTGATGGGCAACTTCCTCGGCTTCCCGGCGTTTCAGAAACAGTTCGGTGAGGACCACGGCGGCGACGCGGGATACCAAGTAGCGGCAGCTTGGCGTAAGTGGTGATCCTGCACGCATGGGAGGCTAGAGATAGTATGTGGACAATAACGTCCCTAGACTGCGCTAATCGTTTGTTAACAGAGTCCGCACTATGGGGAGGCTCGATAGCCGGCTGCATCATCGGAGTCTTCCTCAACGGCTACCTGATCAGCCATCTCGGATTCAAGCGCGTGTTTCTGGCATCGCTGCTAGCTATGACCGCGTTCATTTTCCCATCTTTCTTTGGGAAGAGCGCTGCCGTCCAGACAATCGGACAGGTACTCTGCGGGCAAGTCTTCCTTTCTAGCCACTACCCGTACTTAGCACCACCGGACCTCTCTTAACTGAACACCCATCACAGGGTTCCATGGGGCATCTTTGCGACGATCGGTCCCGCGTATGCATCTGAGATTTTGCCTCTGGCCTTGCGCTCCTACTTGACCGCTTACGTCAACATGTGCTTCGCCATCGGACAGTTCATCGGAGCAGGCGTTATCCAAGGTTTACTGAAAAGGGACGACCAGTGGTCCTACCGCATCCCTTTCGCGGTGCAGTGGGTCTGGCCGGTGCCCCTATTCGTGGCGTGCCTCTTCATGCCCGAGAGCCCCTGGTGGCTGGTCCAACATGGCCGACTGGACGAAGCCGAGCAAGTCCTGCGGCGCGTCACGTCCGGGCCTCAGCGCGATAAGGCGCCGCAGACGCTAGCGATGATGGTGCATACCAATACCCTCGAGCGCGAGATCGAAGCGGGAAGTTCGTACTTGGACTGCTTCCGAGGCAGCCACCGGCGGCGGACCGAGATCGCTTGTGTGTCCTTCGCCGGCCAGGTCCTCGCGGGCTCCCAGTTCGCTTACTCGGGGACCTACTTCTTCCAGCAGGCCGGCATGGGCGCCGACGACGCATACAAGTTGGGCCTGGACGGGACGGCCATCGCTTTCGTCGGCACGATCCTGTCGTGGTTCTTGATGCGGCGCGTGGGGCGACGGACTATCTACCTGTGTGGCATGGCGGGCATCGTCGCGTATCTGTTCATCATCGGCGCGCTGACGACCGGCTCCCGCAATAACGGTGTCGTCTGGGCGCAGTCGTCGCTATGTCTTGTGTGGCTGTTTACTTTCTCGCTGTCGGTCGGGCCAATGGGCTGGACGATCCCGGCCGAGGTGTCGTCGACGCGGCTGCGGTCCAAGACCATCTGCCTCGCGCGCAACGTGTACTACCTGACCCTACTGTGGGCCAACATCCTCGAGCCCTACATGGTGAACCCGACGAGCTGGAATTGGCGCGGCTACACTGGTTTCTTCTGGTGCGGCTGGGCGGCGCTGACGCTGGTGTGGGCTTTCTTTCGGCTCACGGAGACGAAGGACCGCACCTTTGAGGAGCTGGACCTCATGTTCGCGGCCGGGGTGCCCACGCGCCGGTTCGCCGCGCACCACGTCGACGCCTACGCGGAGGGCTTGGCCGTCAAGGATCGGGTAGCCGCGGGCAGTGACGATGCAGTGGCCAAGAAAACGGAAACAGAGGCTTAGCTAGGGGCGTCGTCATGTTTTTCATGGGGTACGACCTTACAGGGTAATGCTTAACTCCCGCTTCCAGGTCTCTTTCGCGTGGCTGAAAGGTCCACGCGCAGATGATTAGACTTCTGTCAATTGATGGGCTTCTGTGAAACAGGATCTGTATGAAAGCTAATTGGATCACCAACTTCTTGGCGCATGGTGCTCATCTGATTGGCATGAGCATAAACTAGTCTCTAGATATTCTGTCTCGATAATTTTGGTATTGGCTGTTATTAGGGAACGCAATACCACATCTTTTTTCCTGTTGGGCAGTTCGGAAGCAGTTGAATGTTGAGCAGCTAGCTTGGTAATTGCTGCTGTTCCAGGGGGCACATTTAGTGCGGCGGGGGTGATGGGTAAGGCGGATTAGTGGGATTAGTGGATTGAACATCCCGCTTGACCCCGCAAACGCCCATGTTCAGCGCCCCATTAAATTCCAAGTACTTGCTTGGGTGCAGAATGAACAAATGTCCTCAAGGGACCCTCCAATACCAGGACATGACGCGTAATATATGGGAAGCTTCGGAGCAGACATATACATAACTCTTCAAATTGGTATAGCCAAGTCTGAAGATTTGGTGTATAGAGTCAAACTCTTGGTCATTTCCTATCATCCCTTAGACTCATTCTGTAGCCTCAAACTGAGAAACAACACCTCGCACCACCCCATCGGTCAACCACGTGACGTCTCTGGTACCAACCTGGTTCATTTCATGTGCGGGCAAAAAGCTTTATGGTGGTCCAATCGAATACATGTTGCACAGAGTCTGCAACTTCGGGATAGGCACTCGGCTACCGACCGGTACTTCCATTCCTGCGTGATCGATTTCACCTCTGCCATATCGGTACAGGACCTCATCCATTGGTGGCATGGTGCTGCAGACGCTCTTGTTGTACGCCTCGTTCCGGTCGGTTTCGTACATCAAGTGATATGCGGCGCGCCACAATGGAGGAACATCACGCTTGTTGGGGTCAATTCCCAAAAAAGTCCAGTCCCGTTGGTAATTGCGGTGGCTAACGTTTTGGGATAATCAACTCCGGAGACGCCACCGAGTCGAGTCGAGAAGGCAGAAATCCCAAACCCTTTACAATGTTGACCGGCCAAAGTCATGTGTTACCTCAAGCCCCTTCTCCTTCACATAGTAACTGCTTGCTTGGAAAGGCCTTTGATGGCTTATCACAGTACTTGTAGCGATCAAAGAATGCGATTACTCGCCTGCGGTAGGAGGCCTGGAGCGGCCCGCCTGGCCCACGAGAACCATCCGTGCAACGAATCGTCCGGCTGGACGCAAATGGCGCAGATTACAGCGGTCGTGAGGCCGACTTTTACCAAGGCTCTGGTGGGCAACTGTGGCATGGTCGTGTAGGTGGTAGACTGACTGGTTGGTAGTTTCAAGTTTTTGGATAATACTTTGTGCAGCTGTGCATCGTCGGTTTTGTGCGCGACGGTGGCGAGATGGGTATGATAGACCAATCAAAGTTTTCTATCAATTTACCTTGTATATATCTTCCATGTTTCCCGTCAGGCATTGAACGAATGGAGATACCCTCCCCGTCTTCTCTGAGGCCACAATAAGAATTCGACTGCCCATGTTTATGGTCAAGATGCTAACCGTTCTTCAGCCATAGTAACATCCCAGTGATCCATTTACCAATATTCCACATATGCACATATATCTTCCTTGTCTGGGTCCAAACCGCGTTAAAATGAGTCAAACTTACCTAGCCAAGGCAGCACCACACGAGCCCATAATATATGCTGCCGTTGCGCCTCCGATTTCATGGACATACATTGCGACTCGGTGTTCAGTAGTGTCCGGGAAGCCTTCTGAATATCCCCAGGATAGACAAGTGGGAATGTCGAGCGGAAGGATCAAACAGGTTGAATGTCGCGTGACACGTTCATTTTCGTGGTCGTCCTTAATGGTAGCCCGTCTCAACTATGCCAATTTGGCATACAATGCGAACTGGACGTAAAAGACCCTCTGCCTTTAACTTTACATGACAATCTAATGACTATAGCTCTTCCACACATGTAAGCAAATGCCGAAGGGTTGCCCGTTTACCTACAGGTTCAGGGAACCCGCTCCTGTCGCGAGTGAACATCGAAATGATCCTAGCATCTGTCAGAGTGTATATACTCACAGATCCTGTTGATATCTTGCTGTAACACTAATTCTTGCTGTCGTTGTCGTAAGTTTTAAGCCAGGTGCCTAGCATGCACATCGCTGGGCCACCGGAAGGATCAAGTTCAATAGAAACCTGACCAAGCTCAGTTGGAGCGATTCCCGCCCGTTTCAGTTCTTATTGAAAGAGATCTCACACCTGCCTGATAGGGCGAACGTATCGCGAAATCGCATAACCAAGAGAGCATGCCACCACCCCTGTCCAGAGGGATCGCATCCTTGCATCTGAGGTTATCTGCAACAGCAGAAATCGGAGGCAAGTGGTTGCCAAATCTCGACTGCGCCGTAACCACCGACCCCCAAGTAGATGATGAGGAGAGCAGTTTATGGCGAAATTGCCGCAAGGTAAGCATAGCTGCATGCAAGTGGGTAGCATCCATCCCCACACCATATGGCCGTCGAGCATGCTCAAACCCCGCTTGCCTTACTCTTGCATGCTGACTGCGCCGCTGATGGTTGCATCCAGCAGCAAGACACGTGTATTTCCAGAGGCCAAGTGCATGCGCCACGTTGCTTGCATGGGTCTTTTTGCCTCTGGACACTGGTTCCGATGCAGCTGCTCCGGCTTGGTATTCGTTTACTTGACACAATATGGTATTCTCGAGGCGCAACACCCGCCCCTTCGGTGTTCCAAGTGGGACTGGCGGGTGTAGTTCTGGGGCGTCGGCTTGCCCAGCGAGAACCGCTTCATCGCGAAGCTGTCCGCAGTGCGTTTGATCAGCGACCCCAGCCTCGGCATGGGCTCCGCGATGATATCCAGCCAGCGCGAGCGTGAATGTCACCCCCTATCCTGTTGTTGGCGGACATGTGTAGACTCCAGATGCCGTGAAGCAGAAGCACTGCGATGGCCGAGTCAAGGACCAGTTCGCGCTCAAGAAGGCGATCTCCTGGACGACGATGGCCGGCAATTCTTCTGAGACAGCACCTAATCCCACGCGGCCTCCATGGGGATGCACCGGGTCATGAACAAGGTGATGAATACGACGGCATAGGCGACAGCAAGGGGAATGAAGAATCAAACGGTCCGGCGCATGACCAAATTGTGGTGGAACGGATCAAGGTACGAGCAGAGCAGGGCGAACCTGAAGGCGCACGTAGGAAGAGTCCAGGTGAACGTCGCCGATAGCAAAATCTATAGAATTAGACAGAGTTTAGCGAACATGTCCCAAGTGATTCGCGATACTTGGTCCTCATTTTTGCCCTTTGTTGTACTGTGACCTGTTTCCAAGGGATGGTTTCAAAAGACGCCACCAAATTACTGTTGACACTTAATTGGTGACGAACGTTACCATGACCAATCAGACTGGGGTGAGTGAGAGGCTATGACAATGACCGGAAGGCCCGGAACGAGATTACCCCATAGTGTACATCCTTCTGCCGTAAGCAAGGAGGCGACGAACGCATGGATTGCTGCACCATCCACGTGGAAGTCTCTAGTACTTATCTTACCAATGATGTAAACTCACATGGCCAAGATGGCGAGAATGAGAAACGTAAAGACGTCTAACCGAATAGCCTGGGTTCTTCCTAACGGGGTGGACATGATCAGGCATGACTACAGATTGAAGAAAGCTTGGCACATCGCGGCAAGTATTCAGCTATAACTCGAATCTCTACGTTCAATTGCAGCGCATCCTGCTTGACTAGAGGCAGAATGTCGCCGCACATGCAGACGAATCCTCTATGCAAAGGACAGACTGGTGTGTGGAACTAATAGCTCTGTAAATAGAACTGTGGTGATAATATCGCATCGTAAGCACAGCAGACACCAGAGTCCGTAAAGGCACATCATTTCCGAAGAGGGCAACAGGGATCGTCAGAAGTGCGCCGGGGGTAGCTCCTTGTACCCCCGTACCTCCCATGTGGCCATGCGTGCCGCGGAGTCGGGGCAAGCGGGACAGAAAACGGCACAGCAGCTCAGCAACCAATTGGTGTTTGCAAGGGCGGGCTCCAGATTTGTGATTACGGACCAGTCCAATCTGGCATCCGCTCCTTGCTTTTGCTTTTACGATGACATTCATAACTGACATGCTCGGTCACACTGAGTGTGCTTCATTTTTCTATTCATTGCCAAGTTAGTAGTTCTCGTCGTCGTTCTCTTTTGCCCCCCTTTTGTCGCCTTCGTTTCTTTTCATCCCGATATCCGGCGCGATACACGATAATGTCGATCCGGAGCGCGTTGGTCTGGTCCTCGGTCCTCGTGGCGACGATCGCCACGCGGACCCACGACCGCGGATTCCCAGGCCGCGCCGCGGGCTGCCGCACCATCCCGAGCGACGCGGCATGGCCCGAAACATCCGCCTGGGCCCAATTGAACGCGACGGTCGGCGGCAAGCTGATCGAGAGCGTGCCGCTCGCCGCGCCCTGCCACAAGACGCTCAACGGCCGGGACAGCGGCCTGTACGACGAGGCGCGGTGCGCGGCGCTGCGGGACGTCTGGTTCTTCCCCGAGACGCACCTCGTGGACCCGGCCTCGCCCATGTCCTACCAGTTCACACACAACAGCTGCAATCCCTGGTTGGGGCCGGATGCGCCCTGCACCACCGGCACGGACGCAGTGTACGTGATCAATGCTACCGAGGTCTCAGATATCCAGGAGGGAATCCGGTTTGCGGCCGAGAAGAACATTCGCTTGGTCATTCGCAATACCGGCCATGACTACCTCGGAAAGTCGACCGGGGCTCACTCCCTTTCCATTTGGATACACAGCATGAAGTCTATGGAGCTGCTGGACCACTACTCCAGTCTCGAGTATACTGGACCTGCTGTCAAGTTGGGAGCTGGGGTCGAATCTCTTGAAGCCTACAAGTTTGCCGATTCCCACGGGCTCAATGTCGTCGGTGGCAACTGCCCCACCGTGGCAATGGGAGGCGGGTTCATCCAGGGCGGTGGCCACGGGCCGCTGGCGTCGAGACATGGTTTGGCTGCCGATCAGGTCCTCGAGATGGAGGTCGTATCACCGAGCGGGGAACCCCTCAAGGCTTCCGCCAAGGAGAACACGGACCTGTTCTGGGCCCTCCGCGGCGGTGGTGGCGGCACCTTCGGCGTCGTCACGTCTGTCACCGTCAAAGCCTTCCCCGACACCATTGGGTCCACGGCATCGATGACGGTACCCAACACAGGCGACAACGCCGACGCCCTGTACTCTGCCATCGGCGGCTGGATCCAAAAGGCGCTGCCGGGCCTCGTCGACGCGGGCGCCTTCGTGTCCTGGATCGCCGCCCCCTTCGGCTTCATGGTCTCACCCGCCGTCGCCCCGGGCCTGGCCTCGGTCGAGCTCGACGCGCTGATGCAGCCCATGCTCGACATCCTCGAGGCGGCGGGGCTGAACTACACGTACTCCTCGGCCCAGCACCCGACCTTCCTCGCGAGCTACCAGTTCTACCAGCAAACGGCGAGCTGGAACGTGTCCGACTACAACCTGGGCGGCCGGCTGCTGCCGCGGGACCTCGCGCTCGGGCAGCCCACCAACACGGACGCGCTGGTCGGGGCGATCCGGCACATCAGCACCACGGCCCTGCTGTCGGGGGTGAGCTACAACGTGGCGGCCGGGGTGCGGTCGCCCGACGACGTGGCGGTGCAGCCGTACATGCGCAAGACGCTGATCGGGGCCGCGCTCGGCACGCCGCTCAACTACACGGACTGGAGCGCCTCGGTCGCGGGGCAGAAGCAGATCACTAACGACCTGGTCCCGGCGCTGGCGCGGCTGACGCCGAACGGGGGCGCGTACCTGAACGAGGCGGATTTCCAGCAGCCGGACTTTCAGCGGACGCTGTATGGGGATCATTACCAGAGGCTGTTGGAAATCAAGCGCAGGTATGATCCGAAGAGTATCATGTACGCCAAGACCGCCGTGGGCAGCGAGGAATGGGAAGAGAGGGAAGACGGTCGGTTATGTAGGGTAAAGTAGGCTCGGAAGAGGGGGCAATCTGGCAACCAAAATGCCTTTTGTTATGCTGCTGTTCTGAGAGGCAGTTTTACATTGATGTACATCGAATCTAGCACATAATAGACTACATATACTAACTCGCAAATCTGATGGATGTTGTTCAACGAGTCAAAGAGTCAATTTTGCTCCATGCCTGTTTCTTTGGTTTGACGTCGATTGAAAGCCAAGTTCAGTCGGCAGAGGCGAGAGATCCAGATCTCACACTACGCCCTACCAGATGTGTCCGATCCCGGTTGAGCTTTTCAGAGTACTGCGTATCATTGGACAGTTTCGCAATTGGCTTTGACACACCCCATGACAATCTCGCCTTCCCTAGCAAGTCAGCCGGTAGGTATTGGGATGAAATGGCGCGTAGCCGGGCACGAGAAAAAGTTTGTCCATCCTGAATTTGGGCCACCTACCGCCAATGGTTGCATTAGCCAAGGCATGATATGCCAATAGCTTGTAATGCATGTCAGCAACTCTACATACACGGAGCGCAAACTACAGGTGTGCTTACGGGTAGCCATCCCACCTTCGTGGTCAGCACTAAGGCAAGGACTTGCATGGCCTCAGAGTGTGTGGCTTACAACGAGACCGACCCGCAATTACCCCCCCCTTCCCCTGCCCCTTTTTCTCCACCAACGTATCCCGCAATGGGATCTCCGCATCTACACCCCCACAAAATGTATTTACGACGGAGCTTCGCAGGTCCATAAAATTGTTTCTTTTTCTGTCAGGGAAGGTCAGTGCTGGTGAGAATTTCAAAGAGGTTCGTGAGTATGCCTTGATTCAGACCCCCGACTTGAGTAAATACGTTAGATTGAGGGACGACAGGACGATGATGCACTGGTAGAGTTAGATTAACACATACCTAGCATAATCGTATTCACTTAGCAATCTAACAGCTGTGCCGCAGTTGATGATCCCACAATCACCAAAATGGTGTAGTATACGTGCACTTTGCTCCATTGCTTACTTACCTTCCTTACTTCAAACACAGTAACTCTAGGCGATGGGTATATCAACAGAGCTGGAAGATTCGTGTAGGGTTCCTGGCGTAGTCGTCTCGGAAGCTGCGACCTGGCGAAGATCGACTTCGTGATACTATAGCTAAGACGTTTCGAAACGCTCCCCTGCTTTTCCTCCTTGTCTTCGCCTACATCGTCACCCTCTTCTCTTTGCCTGTTTTATCCAACTTTGGCATTTCCCAAAACTGGAAACCCAATTCATCATGCCGCCGCCTATGCCATCCTTGACGCCCATGGTATGAGACAACTTGAGGCGCAGTTTAATCACGCCACGCCATATCACTAGCCCATGTTCAAGAAACGACGACTCTTCTAACGATAGTAGGCCCCGGACTAATAATAGCTTGGGTAATTCTAATGGCATAACGACATCTACCCTGGTTCCACATCAACGCACCCGCTCATGAAGACGGCCGAGTACCTCGTTGTCGAGAGGCCGGACTCCAACGGAACGGCGATGCACCCGGGGATGGTCGACACCGCCATTTTCCGGGGCTCGGGGGCGACGCCGGATTCGCCGATGGTGCATATAGAAACTCGTAAGTGTTGCCAGCACTACTTACCCCTCCTGACTACCCCTTCGTGATCCGGAGAGAAGCTAATAAGTGACCATTCGTAGCCCAACTCTTTGACGGGTTCTGCCTCTGGGTCATCCGCCATGCGGCCAAGCTTTTCACCGGCAAGATGGTCTGGGCCAGCTGGGACGTTGAGGAGCTCAAGGGCAAGGACAAAGAGATTACGTCGAAGAATCTGCTGAACTAAGTCTGGAACGGATTTCCGTTCATGTGGACCAGTGGAGGGGTTCCTGCCATACTGAAGAGTCATAAGCTCTACAATTCACAAAGACCGTGCTAGAAGTTCCTTCTTATAAACATTTCCCCTGAGAATATACCGAAACAAGACTGGGCTTATGATGAATATACCGGCTACGAGTGCGTCAAAACATTGCGTTGGTGACGTATGAAAGTGGATGACAGAGAAGCATTGATCAAACCAACACAGTAACTCCTAACGGCGATGGCAGGGATACGACATAATGGGTTTTCTGATTATGTGATGGATGTCGGACAGGAGCCGTTCCCTCTCCACAACTAGGGCAGCCTTGATTTGACAGAACGCCCCCCCCCCCCCTTGTCTTCGTGTTTGAATGACAGGGGGTATCGGCTTGGGTTAGTAACCCCACGGCGAATACCGGGATATCGTTCCCACAATTGGGTCGAGGTGAAGAGTATCAGGCACTTTTCCTTCACTCTTTCTCTCCCTTATCGTACGTCTCGCGGCTTACTATGCAATACTCGTCACATTCAATACATGTCACATTTTCGATGTTTGCTCCACAATGATGGCTGCTCATTGCAACGGTTTCATGCCTGTTGGTTCGCCCAGTCTGTCTATTCTTGCTCTAGCCTCGGACCCCAATTGCCAGATACGGTGACAGTTTGCTTGTTTATCCTGCGAAGCTAAGGCCCAGCACCTCATCAATGCCAACGGGCACTTCCGAGCCATTTACCCGTCCCAATCACATATGCCGGATTTATCGTCTGACGTCAAGCTGAGCGGCCCAACGCCGCACATATACCGATTATTGAGCCCCGACCAACATGTTCCAGGATGTTGGTTGGGCCCGGGAGCGTGGTTGCTTGTAGTATAAATTCCATAGCGGGAACCGGAGGGACTTTTCGGAAGAACTCATCATAGTATAGAAACATTATACCGAGTCAGTCAATAAACATGGGTGTAATGCCTCTCCCCCGGGCCCCTGAAGGGTCGGTTCCTCCCCGAGGCATATGCCATCGCCTCGCCCACTTAGCCAACCTATTCTGGCTCATCACCCAAGACGACTTCGGCACCTTCGTCGGGCCCAACACCGCCTTCGGCATCTTCGGCGCCCTAGCCGGCCCCCTGTTCCTCGTGCAGCCCCTCCCGGCGTCGGCGGTCTTGCTCCGTCTCCCCGCGGTCATCCTGTTCAACTGGTCCAACCTGCTGATCTTCGACCTCGCCAATCAGCGACTGCCCGAGTCGGCCCTGGAGGACGCGGCCAACAAGCCGTGGAGGCCGGTGCCTAGCGGCCTGCTCACGTCCGACCAACTGCGGCGGGCCATGCTGGTGCTGCTGCCGCTGGTGCTAGGGCTGAACCACGTCCTTTTCGACGCCGGGACGGAAACGGCCCTCTTGTTCGCGCTGACGTGGATGTACAACGACCTCGGCGGCGGCGACGACGGTTGGGTGCAGCGCAACGTCAGCATTGCTGCCGCCTTTGGCTTGTATAACTTGGGCTCGGTCAAGGTCGCGAGCGGCGCCGCGCTCTCCGGGCTGACACCTGACGCAGTGCTATGGATATTCGTCATCAGCGCCGTCATCCTCACCACGATGCAGGTGCAGGACCTCAAGGACCAGGAGGGTGATCAGCGGAGGGGGCGGCGGACAGCGCCGCACGTCCTGGGCGACGGCACGGCGCGGTGGACCATCGCCATTCCCGTTGGGGCCTGGTCTGTCTTCTGCACGGCATTTTGGGGATTTGGGGGTTGTCACTGGAGCAGGGGCGAAGCACCTGCGTTGTCCGCACCCCTGTTGGGTATTAGTGCTTACATCGTTTTGTTGGGCGCTTGGGTGGCTTTTCGGTGCTTGGCGCTCCGTACACCGACGTCTGATAGGGCGACCTGGCAGCTATGGGCCTTCTGGACTGCTAGTCTATATGCCCTGCCCTACTTGTATCGTTACACTGCGGGTGTGCATACCGAGTAAGGGAACGAATTTCCGACTTTTGGGGGTTGCCGAATGTCAAAGGACGAGATTGACTCGTTACACCGGCATGCATTGTTCACACTAGATTCAATAAATATCACCTGTACTGAGTAATTATTTGACCTTCCCCTGCCCGTGATTACATGTAGAGTTAGAACAGTAGGCAGCGTATGAACGATATGTGTGACTGCAACAATCCCGCTATGTTGGTTATTAACAACTGACCAAAATGCATCACTAAGAGGAACAAGACAGAAAAGAACAAACTGGAAAAAGTGTGACAAAAGGAAACATACGGCGCATAAGAGACCGTCAAGAAACGAACACGAACTACGGCCCATCCACGTAACACATTCAGTCGACTTCTCAGCAGTTGGAGGATATATCGCAAGCTATCTTCTCCGCCAGAGCATCTATAATTCAAAAAGGTCAGTATGGTGCTACCAAGCAGTGCGAACTCCAATGATGACAACTTACAAACCGTCGCCTGGGGGTGCCCCGGCGGCAACTCCGGAAAGATAGACGCATCCACCACCCGCAGCCCCTGGACCCCAAACACGCGCCCCCGCGAATCCACGACCGCCTCTTTGTCACCGCTCTTGCCCATCCTGCAAGTCGAGGCGCCGTGGTAGACGGTGTTGTAGCCGACCCGGATCGCGTCCAGGATCTCGGCGTCGCTCTGTACCTCGCTTCCCGGGTACGCCTCGCCGCCGACCCGGATCCCGGCCACAGCGTCGCTCTCCCAGAAGGCCCGGGCGCGCTTGAAGCCCGCAACGGCGACGGCCTGGTCCGTCGGGTCGACGAGGAAGTTGGGGTCGATGAGGGGGTGCACGGCCGCGTCGGCCGAGGCGATAACGACACTACCCCGCGACCGGGGCGTGCAGAGCGCCACGCACAGCGAGCCGTAGCTGCGGCCGTCCCGGGGCGCGCCGTGGCGCGAGTCCTGCTGGTCGCCGAGCCAGGCGCCCAGGGAGATGTACTCGAGCTCGGGCCAGTCGGGCGGGTAGGCCTCCAGGACGGTTCGTGTTTCGTTGTCCCACCCGCTCCGCAGGGCGTCGGGCACCTTCTCCCAGCCCAGCACGTCGGTCGAGGGGTTCGAGTACAGGCCGCCGTGGGTGTCGTGGTAGATTCGGGCCTGCTCGGCGGCGTAGTCGGGGAACTGCAGGGTCGACATGGTGGGGCCGTTGACTTCGTACGTCACGCTGAAGAAGACGTGGTCCTGCAGGCCCTGGCCCACGGCCGGCAAATCAACGATAACGGGGATGTTGTGCTGGGCCAGGAGGTCGCGGGGCCCGACGCCGGACACCTGCAGGAGCTGGGGCGAGCCGACGAAGCCGCCTGAGACGATGACTTCCTTGTTGGCCGAGAGGGTGTACTGGGCGCCCTGCGTGTCCACGACCACGCCCGTCGCCCTTTTCTGGTCGTCGAAGAGGACCCGCTTGGCCAGTGTGAGGGGGTAAACGGTGTAGGCGTCGTACTCGAGGCCCTGGCGCAGGAACGAGGTCTCGGACGAGTCGCGGGTCCCCTTGGACGGGTCGATGGTGAAGATGGCGTAGCTCTGCCCGAGCAGCTTGCCGCTCTGGAAGCCGTCGATGACGGGGATCCCGATGGCCTCCAGACCTCGGACGGCCCAGCTGGCCATGACCTGGGCATAGTTGGGGAAGGAGACATGGAGCGGGCCGCTTCCGTCGCCGAGAACCGAGTCGTCGTAGGATGGGGTGCTATTGGGGAATCGGAGGTCCGTATTGGGTGGGGTAAAATTCAGGCTCTTTTCAAAGTAGGGGAGGAAGTTGTCCCATTCGTAACTCTCGTCGCCCACCTGGTCGGCCCACATCTGGTACGTCGATTTCGTCGCTCGATGGTACAGCATGTAGTTTCGGGCCGAGCTCCCCCCGAGGGTCTTGCCTCGAGCGTAGTGGATCGGTTGATTGTTGGCGCCCTAATATTCCAGTCGTCAGTCAGTCCATACTTCTCCAAAAGGCGGCTAAAGGGCTTACTTACCTTTTGCGGCGTGGTGATGTAGCCCCAGTCGATCATGGGCTGCCAGTCGTCGACCGCCTTCCCGGTGAAGGCGCCGTCGGTGGCCGGCACCTGGGACAGGTTGCCGTTGGAGAGCTCGTAGAAGGTGCCGGCCTCGACCACCGCGACGGTACCTGCGTTTTGCTCGACGAGCCGGGTGGCGATGGTGAGGCCAGCGGTGCCGCCGCCGACCACGACGTAGTCAAAGGTCCGATCGTCTCCGGGGACGCCAAACGAAGATCCGAGGAGCTGGCGGGCGCGGATGCTGTGCTGGGTCGGGGCTGCATTCACTGCGGTCACGGATGCAACAAGCATGACGGCGCCGAGCCCAACATGGCTCAGGGGACTGTGCATGATGACCAGGAGATGCTGGCAAACTACGTCCAATACAATTGGGTTCTATGTTGGAAAGATCGCCGGAGGTTGCAGGTATTATGATGGCACGGAGTCTCTGGCGTCGAGAAATATACAATTCGACTACTATTCTCATTTATATAGTCTCGTGTCCCATAGTTTCGATGGCAAACTTTCGTAACGTGACCCTTCCTCCGCCCTGGGTCCCGATCTATAGTTTACTCTCGTGATGTGATGAGATCCTTCCACGACGAGTGTATTATGCCCTGCCGATTCTCAGCTCTTCTCAGCCTCAGCATTCGGGCCGGGCATCAGCTGACGGTGCCCAACTCTCAGGCAGGCGGGCGAGCTAGTGTCCAACAAGTCGCGGTGCTGGGACTCGTCATAGCGCAGCGCGGCATCGTCAGGCCGTGTCACACTTCTTCTCCCAATCGAACAATCTTTCCAAAAACGGAGACGTGGGCAAGGTTGCCTAATTGTGCATGATGGTGATGTCGCGCCATCAGTCAGTCACATGGGCCTGTGATTTGGAGGGAGCCTTCAAAAAGCAGGCAAGGGATGCCGGTAACAAATATCGCAGCATGACACCAATCAAGTACTGCAGCGGGTTTGGAGCCCCACTGCGGCTCAGCAAGCTTCACGGGATGTGCAGCCTTAACCGTGGTGTGACGGATGACGACAGGCGCTGAATCACGCTTGGCGAGCAGGGATGGGTGGCAGTCGTTATCACCCCAAAATCCAACATCAGCAAATCACACCCACCTCTTCCTCCCTCCCCGCAGCCCATTCTCCATGAGACACCCCTAATCCGACACTACTTAGAGACCATGGCCAATAGACTCGGCGTTGCCGCCACCAACTCCGGTTCCCCGAACGGGGCTCCCGGGTGGATTGCGACCACCGCCGATCCGACGACTTCGTCCACCACCACCACCACCACTACATCAACCAAGGCCAAGCGCCAACAGGTCGCGCGGCCTGTGATTGGTAAACCCCCTCCGCAATTTCCGTCCGAAGGTGACCACCCTCCGTCGTCACGCTTGCTGATTGTCGGCCTGTGCCGTGTGTTGCTGTATAGGTGCCGCGTCCACCGGGTCAAGTGTGACAACAACAGCCCCTGCAACAATTGCCGGAGTCGCGGCGGCCAGTGCAGCAGCAGGTCGTCCGAGGTGCGCAGCCTCCCGCACGCATATCGGTGGGTCTAAGCACTATCGGAAACCTGAACGCCACCCACTCACCATACTCGTCTAGGGAGATTGAGCGCCTGCGCAACAGGGTGCGCGAGCTCGAGCTGGAACGGAGCTCGCCTGCGACCGAGGGGGAGGGCACCACGCCAAGGACCGCCACTACGAGCCTTGAGGGGGTCTACGTGAGCACGGCGCATTCGGCCAACAAGACGTGGTACGGCACCTCATCACTGCTATACTTCATCAGTCGCATGGAAGACTACGTCCGCACCGCCTTGCCGCAACTGAGCAAGGAGACGCTGCTGCCCAAGCTGGAGTCGGTGGCCACCCGGTACGCGAGCCCAGACTGCGGGGTGAGCAGTGGTCCCGACGGCGAGGATGGCGCCTCTGTGCCCGGCGGTTTCCTCGCCCCGACACAGGAGGAGTACTTCATCAATCTGTTCTGGGAGTCTTACCACACTTCGCTGCTGGTATTGGACGAGGGCGAGTTCAAGAAACACTACAAGTCCCTGTGGCAGGCCCCAGGACGCGTCCGCCGCAACTCGGCCATCGTGGACATGGTCATTGCCATCAGCATGCAGTACGGCATGTCCCTGACCGCGTCCCAGCGCATGGACGCGGGCACGCCACTCCCTCGAGCCGACGGAGACGACCCCACCGTGGCCGGGCGCCACTACTACCAGCGCTGCCAGAATCTTCTGGCCCGCGAGCTCGAATCGCCGTCCCTGGCGACGCTGCAATGCCACATCCTGTCCGTCATCTACCTGTGCTGCGCCTCGTTCCAGAACATGGCCCACGGCGCGCTGGCGCTGGCGGCGCAGACGGCGGCGATGCTGGGCCTGCACCGGGAGCCGCCCGACGACCTGCCCGCGGCCGAGCGGGAGATGCGCCGGCGGCTGTGGTGGACCCTGTACGTCGTCGACGGCAAGACGTGCATGAAGCTCGGCCGCCCCTTCGCCCTCGACACGGCCCAGTCCCACGCCTCGGTCGGGCTGCCGGCCGACGACCACGACGCCGCCATGGCCGCCGGCTCCGCGTTCGCGCCCCTCGGCGGCGGCCGCACCTGGCTGTCCTACCACCTGCAGACCGTCCGCCTCGTGCGCGCCGCCCGCGACGTCCACACGGCCCTGTACGAGGGCGAGTGGGCCGCCGCCGCCTTTGTCGCCGAGTCGAGGCCGACGCTGTACCGGCACGGCGACGGCGGCCGCGGCCGCGGCCTCGGGCGCGTGGCCCGCTTCCTGACCGAGGCCGTCGAGCCGCTGCACGCGTGGGCCCGCGGCGTCCCGCCCGAGCTCCGGACGCCGCGGCGGGGCGGCGGCGAGGCCCTGTCGACGGACGGCTCGCCGCTGGAGCTGGAGCGGTTCGCGCCGCTGTGGGTGACGCGGCAGCGCCTGCTGCTCGAGCTGCTGTACCACAACCTCTGCATCAACTTGTACCGACCCCTGATCACCTTCCCCGGCCGCGGTCCTACATCAGCCACTGGAGGAGTAATAGGAGGAGAAGAAGAAGATGAAGCAAGCGACGACAACGACCATATTGGCCGCCACGCCCGGTCAGCGGCCCGGCACGCCGCGGCGCTGACCGGCATCATGCACCAGATGGTGACGGAGAGCGACGTGCTCGACGGCTGGCACGAGGCCTTCCAGTGGCAGTGGAACGCGGCCGTCACCCTGAGCGGCTACCTGTTCGCCTACCCGGCCTCCTCCTCCTCCCCCTCCCGCGCGGCCCCGGCGGCGCGCGAGGCCATGGACAAGGCCGTCGCCGTCTTCGACGTGTATGGGCGGGGCTTCGCCGTGGCCAACAGCGCGGCCGCGGTGGCGCGGGACCTGCTGGCCCGGGTGGACATGTTATCGTCGGCCGGGCTGGGACTGGACGGGAGGACGGGCCAGGACGATACTTGCTCTAGCCAGGAGGAAAAGGACAATCATCTCCATATCAACTCGGCGGCCAACGGCACAGGAGACTGGTACAGTGTCGCTGCCGCGATGCCACTCGTCGACTCCGGGGTCACCTCGACGGCCGTCGTCGACGAGGGGGCCAGTTTCGACATGTCGCACATGGCGGCCTTGGATCACGGCGGGCCCTCGTCTGCGATGGACTTTGAGATTGGGGCCTTCAACAACAACAACTACGCACTCCTCTGGCCGCCGTTGGGCGGCGATGCAAACGAGCTCTGGTACCAAAGTCTCCACCCAGCTCCTGAGTGGCAAAACTAGGACCCCTACTCAATCTTAGGGAAATCGCCTCACGGGGTTGGTGGAAGGTGTCAGACAGAGGGGGCGGGTGTCATTCATTAATACCTTGTCTAACCCGGCCGGTGTGGAGACAAGAAGTCTTCGCAGAGGTAGCAAGAGGACATGGAGTATATTCTAACATTTCCATCCCACGTACGGGAACGGGAAAAGACATAGTGTAGTGACAAGACGCACAAGTGTCGCGATCATCAATATACGAAAGTCCATTTAGCTATGCTTATACCAGAAACCCCGATCTCCGTATGCCTGTCCCCCGAGAACCCAAACCTCGTACCCCGAAAGCCTAAATTGCCGTACCCTGTACCCCGAACTCCGAGCCCCTGAACCCCTTTTGGGTTGAATCAATTCATCCCAGTAGAGCTTGTAACCTTGAAAGTACGTACAATTGTTGTACGCCCCTTGTTAGTCGTTTGTTTCTGCCAAGGGAGTTTGGCATTTTTCAGAGAAGAGAAATAGAACAATAAAAAGAAATAGTGGAATTCCCAGGCAAGCCAGCCAGCTCCCGCCCTATCCCCGATCGGTTGTGAGAACATAGGTAACATCGATTCGGACTTTACACGAAGGATGAACATACCTTGCTTAGATGTTGGTCGAGAGCAAAATTACATAAAACACATGCATCAGAGGTTCTGTGCAGGTTCTGAGAGAAGCGAAATAATATGTCTATAGGAGGGCAGATTGTGCGGTCCATCTGGTGGTGGTGGCCGGAGTTGCGGAGTTGGCTTGGCAAGTAGGGGTCTTGTCTTGGCTGAGTCACTCGCAACCTAGCCCTAGCGTCTTACTTAGCTGCGACTCCGACAGACCACGACAGGCCCGTCCAGTAGGAATGGACACGGCGGAATCACATGCCTTAGGCTGAGTCTGGCCGTGGCACAACAGCCATCTCATCGCCCTGCTCGTCGTCTGCGTTCTCTGCTTCGGGGGGCCCATCGCCAGCCAATAATGCTGGCCCCCTGCTCAGCACGACCAAGTTCCTGCGTGGCCGGCAGCTCGTCCTGCTCTTTATGAGTATCTTATTCTGCCGAGGAGCCTTGGTATGAGTCGAATAAAAAAACGAAGATGACGTCGATCTCGATCTTGACCGGGACCTCGAGGAGCGGCTCGGAGAGCTGGCTTGTGGGTCCTGCAAACTCCGGAACTCCTTTGGGAGGGGGGGGGGGGGGGGGGGGGGGGGTGCCGCCTGCAGATCCCAACTCCTTCCAGCCAATGACGGCCTCCACAGGCTCATACCAGCCGATATGCGCTGAGCTCCAGCGGGATACTCCCATGCGTCCATAAAAGCCCCTGTTCAAGCTCGTCTCTTTCAGTATGCCATCTCTGTTTGCAAAGGGCTTGGTCCAAGTCAGAGAGAGAGAGAGACAACGAGTCCGCAATTTCTCTTCATCGTCATTCTTTATCGTCATTCATCACGCCCCAACGCAAGATTTCATAAGTAGACACCATGTCACTTCCGAAGACATACAGGCAAGCCGTCTTCAAGACCAAGGGTGCCCCCCTGACCATCGAGGAGGTACCCTTGCACCTCCCCAAGAAGGGGGAAGTGCTGGTCAAGGTCGAGGCGTGCGGCGTCTGCCACTCCGACGTGTACCCCCAGAACAACGTCATGGGGGGCGGGTTGTAAGTCGTCTTGTCCGAATTGCCGGATTCCGTCCCTGTCTCGTTGCCCAGCCTTGCCCGAGATACGCGTGCTGATATCGGGGGTCATCTTCCACAATTAGTCCCATGGTCCCCGGCCACGAGATGATCGGAAACGTCGCCGCGGTGGGCGAGGGGGTGACGAGCTGGGCGGTCGGCGACCGCATCGGCGCGGGCTGGCACGGAGGCCACGACGGCGTCTGCAGGGCGTGCGCCACGGGCTGGTACCAGATGTGCGAGAACCAGGCCATCAATGGGTCGACTATACCGGGTGGATGTAAGTGCTACCACTAACACTGCTGCTGCTGTTGCCGCCGACGCGACTATGGCACCCAGCAGTGTCTCTACTTACATTTGTGGCACTGACTTTGTATGAACCAGACGCCGAGTACACCATCCTGCGCAGCGAAGCAGGCGCCCGCATCCCCTCCCACGTCGACGGAGCCAAGTTCGCCCCGATGCTCTGCGCGGGCCTGACCGTCTTCAACTCGCTCCGACACATGGGCGTGGCCGCGGGCGAGACGGTGGCGGTGCAAGGCCTGGGCGGGCTGGGCCACCTCGCGATCCAGTACGCCGCCAAGATGGGGTACCGGGTCGTGGCCATCTCGCGGGACGGGAGCAAGGAGGCCTTTGCGCGGCGGCTGGGGGCGCACGCGTACATCGACTGCTCGCGGGGCGGCGACGACGGCGACCCGGGGGCGCAGCTGCGGAACCTGGGCGGCGCCAAGCTGGTCGTCGCCACGGCGCCCACGGCCGCGACCATGGCGCCGCTGCTCCGGGGCCTCGGCGTCCTCGGCAAGCTGCTCCTCCTGAGCGTGCCCGGCGACGTGCCCTTCAGCACCGACGCCATGCTGCACCACGGGCTCTCGGTCCAGGTCTGGCCCTGTGGGCACGCCACCGACGCCGAGGACACGATTGCGTTTACCGACTTGCACAAGATCGACTGCATGATCGAGACGTTCCCGTTGGATAAGGCGAACGAGGCTTTCAGTAAGTGGAGTCCGAAAGACCCGAGCTTGGGGTACGAGAGTGCTAATCATTTCTTTACAGACGCGATGCTCAAGGGGGATGTGCGATTTAGGGCGGTTATCGTCATGTAGTTGGGGAAAGATGGAAAACGTTGGTTGAAATGGAACGGTCTAATGTTAACAACATCTATCGCTTATATTTCTACGCTTACAAATCTCTTTGTATGTTTAACAATATCTAAAGCCTGGTTGCAATACTTCTCGGACGTAGCCTCTGACCCAGTCCGATATCGCATGGCGGAAGAACGTTATGACAGTCACTCAGCTCTTAAATCTATGCAGGTACTTATCTTAGCTTCTGGAATGATGTCTTACTTCCCCGCAGTTTGGGCAGAAACAATGCCATTCAGCCGCATACACCCCATGGCACCGCTGCTTACCCCCACTGCTACCATGAATCAAGTGAAATGACACTCAGAGGAAAACATTTCCCTTATATCCCTAGACCAGACGCCTATAGCAGAAGGTCTTCACTGTCTTCACAATCAAGCTTGATTGGAACAGTAGTCATGGATGCACTCTGTTCGCGTTGCGCCAAGATTGACTGGCCAGACCTCATCCGCCAAGCAAACTCCGAAGACCCCTTCCGCTCCAGGCCGCTACAATGGATTGGGAGTCGGTATGAAAGGGATGATGAAGAACCACAGAATTGCCTCGCCGCCTTCCCAGTCGACACGTTGAAGTCTGGTTGCGCATTATGCAGTCTGTTGAACACGCTGGTTGATGAGCAGCACCGACGTGGACATCGGGTTGAACGTATTGAGTTTACGACTCATAACGACAGATTGATTGGGGGCGCAGAGACTTTAACACCCCATTTCTACGGAACCCAGTACTTTCCAGGGAATAAGCCATTCAACGGGCCGTGGGAGCCTTTCTGTGTCTTAGGTCTAGCCTGTCGAGACCCTTGCAACGTGAGCGCCGGGATACGTGCATTCCGAAAGGTCGATACCCGAAAGGCCGACCTGGCTCTTATACGAAACTGGATGACCGACTGTCGTGAACGGCATGGAGATGCCTGTAATGCTGCAATGCCCGGGCTGATTACATCCCTACGCGTCATTGATGTCCACACGGGGCTCATCGAGACGGCCAAGCTTGGATGCAAGTACGTCGCTCTGAGCTATGTTTGGGGCAAATCTACCTCGGTCGAAAAGGGGTCCGCTAGTGGCCAGGGCAGGGGACTACTGGAAACAGCACCACCAACTATCCAAGACGCGGCCTGGTTGACACGAGAGCTGGGTTACCAATATCTATGGATAGATCGGTACTGCATCCCCCAGGATGATCCTCAAGCAAAACACGACCAGATCCAGAGAATGGATCTGGTGTATAAGCAAGCCCAGCTGACCATAATCGCCGCGGCTGGCGAGGGGCCCGAGTTCGGACTCCCAGGGATAGGTGGCAGACCGCGCCAGGTCCAAGCTTGTGCAAAACTCGATAACGACCAGTACCTGGTGGAGGGTGACTTGATTTGTGAATCTATCCGGGATTCGCGGTGGATAAGAAGGGGTTGGACTTACCAAGAGTCGATATGTTCCCAAAAGTGCATCGTGTTCACGAACAAGGAGATGATGTTCCAATGCAAAACCGTGTTCTGCCGGGAGACGGTGTATAATTCGGAACAAATGGACGTTTTTACCGTCGCCGGCGATAACAACCCTCCCGAAATGTGGGATCACATCATCGAATACTCTGGGAGAAAATTGACGTATACGAGCGATTCTCTGAATGGCATTCTTGGGGTATTTCGCCTGTACAGAATGAGCCAAACTCCCGTTTATCACTATTGGGGGATTCCCTTCTCAGCCTCCAATGGCCACAGCTCCACCGAAGAGCAATTCCTCGCCAGCCTGTGCTGGCTATCCTCACCCGACACGTCCATACACGGTTACGCCGAACAGTGTCGCCGCGCAGAGTTTCCGAGCTGGTCTTGGACTGGGTGGAAACACGCGGCGGCGCCATATTTCGCAGAGGGCAGAGAGCCTTTGAAGATAAGGGGCGCCGTTTCGGTGCCATGCAGCAATGGTTCTTCGGTCTTGCAGTTTGAAGAATTCTTCGAACAACGCATAAGAACGGACTCTTTGGTCAATATTACGAAATTTCTGATCGTCGAGTGTTGGACTATGGAACTTGGTGTGAAGATCCCTCGTCGAAGTGCCCGGGATACAACAAGTCGTCGTAGGCGTACTAAACTCTTGGCGTGGCCTGTAGATAAGTATGGACAAAAAGAAAGCAGAATAGTTGTTAACACCCTGGACGTTGAGGATCTAGATGCCGACATGGATTTCAATACGGATTCAAACGAGATTCGAGAACCCCGCTGGCTCGCGCTTGTTTTTGAGAACATCGAGGCCTTCAGGGCGGCGGGCGAGCTGCATGAAGGAATGGCAATTGTGGTACGAAGTCACGGAGACTACTATGACCGCTTTGGCAACATCAAACTCGAGAATCTCAGACTTCGATGGATCTCCAGACCTACACAAGAGCAAATCAGGGAGAATAGCTCGCCGCTTGATCCAAGCGACTCGCCCTCTTATCCTGATAGTGCTTCAGAGCCGGAAACCGAGGAGGACGATCTTGAATTAACCTTGGAGGACTGGCTTCCGAGTGAATTCGTATGGCGAAAGATCAAATTAGGGTAGCATTTGTGGGTTTTGACTCGTGAGGATAGTCATTCCTTTGGGTGTCCTAGGTGGATGAGCGCGTAGATCGCTACACCTTTATGTTTCTTTTGGTTTCTTCTTTTCATACAGAGCCTTGCCGGCAAATAATAGACTCATAAAGAGCAACTTACCTTCAGAATCCCCATGGCTCAGGGTAGCCTTACACGTCAAATGTCAACATCCCTAGGGTAGCCGGTTAAGTCAACCAATTAGGTAAAGCTTCATGCGTGATGCCTTTCGGTTAACTCCTGCTGTGTGCTAAGATACATCAATATTATTATCCTGATGCGACGTTCTTCCCATTCGAACCTTTTGATTTGTCCGACCCGGCAGGCTTGTGTTATATTGCTTCCTACTCGAGCTTTGCTGACTGATCAAATCGAAGAAGGCAATCGAAGTTCTAGGCTAATCTGATGTGAGACCCCTTCTCACCGAATGGGACACAACATTCGCCGGGGCTTGGGGGCCGCTGAAAACGGACGGGCTTTGGGCATCATGCGGGATTGCCTTGTCGATTATGTCAGACCTCGAGGGTTGGATTCTGATCACGGTGCGCTCACAGCCTCGCTATCGCCGGCGAGGCTAGTAGTGACTAGAGATGAAGGATTCGCTCAGCGAATCACGCGGTATTCAAACCCTGGAATAACGGTTCTGAAATGGAGATATATCAGGTTAGTTGGACATGTATGTAGTCGTATATAATGGACATGAATCCCGTCGAAGGCAACAAGATTCAACAATCAAAATCAATATCCAACCCTTTTCCATTCCTGCATCGGTCTCTCATCGCTTCTACACAGTAACATTGTACCCCTTCTTCCACCTACCTTTGATTCGTTGCCCGATATCCAAATGCTTTCCTTTAATAAAGCCGTCATCCTTGCGGGTGCTCTGCCCATGGCAGTCTATGCCCTCAGTCTCAACATCACCGCCATCACCACCAACGGAATCGGCTCCTCCATCTTCGAATGCTGGTCTCTAAATGCACCTCTCGAAACCACCTCGCAGCCGGGCCTAGTCGGCGCGGCCAGCTCCTTCCTCGGCGACCTCTCCAACATGACCTACACGGTGACCCCCGCCGGCTTCGACAGCGGAGATCATAACGCCCCATATAACCAGTGAGCTGCCTGCTCTCTTCCCCTATCCCCTCGACGAAATCCTTGGGATTAATATAGATCTTTCTTTAGATGGGTCATCCCCGTTACGGGATTCGCCATTATCACTCTCCCTAACTATTAAAATAAAAGTTATATCGCTTAAATTATTAATTATTATTATAACTATTAAAAAAAGCGAGAGCTATTTTATTTATATTTTTCGTAATTATAATTATATATATTATATAATTATACGGGCTTTATATAAAATATTTAATATTTTTATTTAAAGTTTATATAATTATAATATAATTATCGATTAAAATTAACCTAATATAAATAAAAATAGCTCGGGTTTTTCCTTATATAAAATAATATATATCCGCCTTTTTAATTCGATACTTATTAATTCCCGTTAATTTTATACCGGGCCGATTTAAATAAATAATTTCCATTATTCCTATTATCGAATATAAAAATTAAAAGTTTTAAAAATTAAACTCTCGTTAATTTTATATATAATTAAATTAAATAACTTCGTTTATTTCGAAATATTCCGGCTTTTTACTCCCCTTTATTTAATTAATTCCGCGATATATAATATTATAATTCCTTCTTTTTTTTTTCTCGTTTCTTATTATTTATTTTAATTAATTCGAAAACTTTTTAAAACTTTATAAATAAATTTCGTAAAAGAAACTTAATAAATCTATTTATAATTATATCTATTATTAAATATACTTTAATTAAATATTTTTATTTATTACCCGTTTTTTAATAAAATATTTTTAAATTATAATATATTTAAATCGATTATAATTATTAAAGTTTTTTATAAATATAATAATACTTTAATTATTATAAAAAATAATAATTATAATTAATTTAATCTTTATTATAATATTTTTATATATTCCCTTTCGAAATTTATATTAAATTTTAAAAATAATATTTAAAATTATATAATTTTTTACGTAATTTATAATTAACCCTTATATTCCGCGTTATAAAATAATAAAATAATAATAAATTATTTTTAAAAAAATTAATTTATTACTTCGTTATTAAAATTAAATATATATTCGAAAATTAACCTTTATATATTAAAATTACCTCTTTAATCCGTATTAAAATAACCCGTTAACGATTTTAATTCCCCTTTATATTTTAAATATAAATCTTTATTATATTATAAATAATAAAAAATTTATTTTATTATATTTTTATAATTTAAAACCGGGTTTATTAAATAATAATTAATATAATATCGTATATATAATATTAAACTACGTTCTTATTATTAAATATATTAAAGAATTAATTATTAATTAATAATAACGTTTATTATTAATTAAATATATTAATTATTTTTTACTTTTTTAAATCTTATTATTATTATCGAGGTTTTTTAACTTTTATAATTTTCTATTTAATATATAATAAAAATCTTATTAATATAACCTTATTAATTAAATTAAATAATTTATTTATTTTAATTTTAATAAATATATATTAAAATAATATTAATAAAGTTTAAAATTTATTATTTAAAAACGTTAATTAAATATATTTTTTAATTAATTAATAACTTTTTTATTTTTATTAACGATTAATAAATTATTTATATAAATAATTATATAAATATTTTTATTAATATTAATAAAAACTTTATAATTAAAATTAATTAATTTATAATTTAATATTTTTAAATAATTATTTAATATTTTAAATTAAACCTTTAACGTTTATTTTAACTTATATAAAACCTTTTTTAATTTATATACCCGTTTTAAATTATTATTAAATTCGTTTAATTATATAATAAAAATCTTTTCTTTTATTTTTTTATAAAAAACAATAGTTTTAATATTTATTTATTCGATTTTAAAATTATAAGTCGTTATTAATATAAATAAAATTTTATAATTTATTAATTTAATAACGGATATAAAAATTTTAAAATAATTTATATTTTTAATTTATTTAAAACCCTTTATTAATTAATATATTTATATTAAATAATTTTATTATTAAATTCTTATTTTAATTTAAAAACTTATTTATTTTTAAATATATTTATATTATTAATAATATTAATTAAAGTTTATATTTTATTAACGATTAATAATTAATATTTAATATTTATAATTTTACGTTATTTAATTTAAAAATAATTATATTATATTTTTATTAAAATTAAAAGTTTTTAATTATTTAAAATAATTTTTATATTAATAATTTAAATATAAAAAAAATTAAATTTTTATTTAATAATTATTTAAAATAATATTATATTAAAAATATTATATAAATTTCGATTTTAAAAATAATTAATTATTTAAACGATTTTAAATTATTAATTATAAAAAATATTTCTTTTTAATATTATAAACTTGAATATTATAAATAATAATTTATCCTTAATTATAATATTTATATTTTTTATAATATCATTATTTTTATATTATTTTATTAATAATAATTTTAAAATAACTCCGTTATTTCTTATTTATTCCTTCGTTATATTTAAAATAAACTCCCTTTTTTAATTATAATAAATAATTTTATATTTTTTATTTTTTATTTTTATTTTAATTAAAAAATTTATAAAATAAATAATTTATTTTTAAATATTTTTTAATTATTAATTAATATAATAAAAAATATATAATTATAATTATTTATTAATATAAATTAATATAATTTATTATTTATTTTTAAAATATAAAAATATTCGTAAAGATTAATATAAATTATATTATCGACCTATTCTTTTTTATTTAATTTACCTTTATACGATCCTTTTTATAATTACTTTTTTAAATAAGCTTTATATATAATTTTTTTAAATATTATTTATTTTTTAAATTATATATTTTATTTTTAATAAATTATTTTTATTAAAATAATTTATTTATTTATATTATAAATATATTTTAAAATTAATTAAATATATTATAAATATTAATATAAACAATAATATTATTTTAAAAGTAAAAAAGTTATCGAATCGTATAATAAATAACGTTAAATTAATTTTAAAATTAATATAAAAAATCGTAATTTTTATAAAAAGAATTATTATTTTCGTCGTTATTCCTTTATTTAAAAATTATATTAATAAAAATAAATTAATATTAATTTTTAAAGTTTATAAAATATTTTAAAAATTAATTTATTATATTTTTTAATTAATATTATATTTTTTTTATATTATATTTTTCTTTAATATTAAAATTTTAAAATTCCCGATATTTTTAATAAATTAAAAACCGTTTAAAATATAAATAAAAAAAATAAATTTATTATAATTATATATAACGTATTAAATATAATCGGAATTTATAATTTAAATCCTTTTTAAAATATATAAATTTAATAATATTATTTTTTAAATAAATAATTTATTAAATAATAATATTATCGAAGTCTCTCTTTTTTTTATATAAGTTTTTTATTTTTTAACTTTAATTTTGAATAAAATGTTTAATAAATCTTAATTAAATAATAATATTTATTATAACATATATATTTAAAAATGCGGGTCGAATTATAAAATAATATATTAATAATTATATATTTTCAATTTAATTTTATTATTAATATTATATTATTTATAATTAATTTATTAGTTATTTTTTATCGGAATTTCTCCGTTTTAATTATTTAGATAATTTTATTTAAATTAAAAAACTTTTTTAAATAAAAAATCTAAAATATTTATATTTAAATTTAAAATTTTTTATTAAATCCTTAAATAAAATATATAATAAAATAATTTATAAATAAAACGTATTCTTTTTTTATTTAAATATAACCTTTTTAAATCTTTTAAATTTTTTAACTTAACTTCTTTATTATTTTAAATCTTTTTAATTTAATAACTTTTTATTATTTTATTAATTATAATAAAACTAAAATATTTTCTTTATTTTTTTTTTTATAATTTATAAAAAAAATCGGCTATTGTTTTTATATTTTTTAAAAATCCCTTAATTAAATTTAAAAGATTATTTTATAAAATTCGAAATACTTTATATTAAATTATTTTTTATTAAGGTTTTAAAACTTTTTTATTTTTTTTTTCTTTATTTAATAATTTATTAAATATATAATTAAAAGTATCATATATTTTTATAACTATTTTTATATATTCTTTTTATTAAAAATAATCGTTTTATATAATAAATATCGAGAAATTATTAAATTTAATCGATTTAAATATAATTTTAAAAATAAAATTACCTTTAATATTAATATTATCCTCGTTTAGTAAATATTATACGTTTATTATATTTTATTATAATATAATAATTAGGATTTTTTTATTAAATAAAAAACTAAATAATAATAATTTAATTCAAAATTATAAATAAAAATAATATTATATTTTTCGTTTATAAAAAATTAACGAAATTATTATAAAATTCGAAAGTTTTTAACTTTTAAAATATATACCTTTTTATTATTTTAAACCGTATCGATTATTTCCAGGTTTTATATTTTTAATTTAAATAAATTTTAATTATTAATCGACGTAAGAATATTAAACTTTTCTTTTAAATCTTATTATTTAATATTAAATAACTTTTTTAAAAGGTTTATTAAAAAAAATAAATCTTTACGGTTTTATAAGTTTTCGATTTTAATACTCGTAATTTAAAATTTATTAATAATTTATTATATATAAAAAAAATTTTATATTTAATAATTATTAAATATTAATTAATTAAATATTTTATTTTAATTAACTTAATTTACTTTTATTTATAATCGTTTATATAATAATATAAAAATTAAATAAAATAAAAAATAAAATAATAATTTTCTTATTTCTTTAAAAAATCCGTTAAAAATAATAAAATATAACTCGATTTAATATAAATCCAAAAAATAAAATTAATAAATATTAATAAAAAAAATATAATACTTAATTATAAACGCCGATTTAAACTTATAATTTATTAAAATAAAAATTATATTATTTAAATTACTAATTATTATTATAATTATTAAAAAAAGCGAAAGCCGTTCTATTTATATTTCTCGCAATTATAATTATATATACTATACAGTTATACAGGCCTTATATAGGACATTTGATATTGACGACCCGGCCGCGAGTCTGTACGCCACGAAAGACATGCCCGGCGGCATCATGTTTGCCGCGGATACCGCCGACCTAAGCCGTGCTGGCCACGGCTCACTGTTCCCGGGGTACACATCGACCATCCTATTGCAGATTCCTACATTGGATAACAAGATCCCGGAATATACCGTGCTACATGCAGGGGTATGTACGTCCAACGATACGATAGGCTTCTCTACACTAGGTATGATGGTATATACAGACTGGCGTGGTGGCGGTCAAAAGGCGTCTTGGGTAGACGGTATCCGAGCTTTGGTACATAGATGGGCTTTCCTTTCTTTTCCTTCAAGTCTACAGATAAATAGTTCACGGTGACATTTCATCAGAGATAGTCATACTAACGGATGTTTCAGACCTCTGGGTTGGTTCCTTCAGGTTTAACGAATATCCTTCCTTGCCCTTCCTACGTGATATCTTTAGCATTCAATGAACTTACTCTCTGGTAGATGCATCCTCCACCTCGTCGAGAGAACCCTATATTCATTTCAATCTACTCTGCGATATGCCGCGACATGGACGCCTGTCTTCTACGTGCCCCACAGGACGAATGCTGGGTTGTGACGGGAAGAGACGCCAGGTCTACGTGCTTTGTTGGTCGGGATTGAAGCCGAGGGTGAGGGGATATACCAAAGCTGCAGCGACATGAGGCTGGTCTCTTAGCTAATATGGCATGCGCAATACTAACATGAAGGCATGACACCTAAAGAAGCATGGCATTAAAATTCGCAAGTTGTTATCAGAATAAGGATCATGGGGAAGGGTTGGAGGAGGAGGAGCATTTCAACGTGTTGAAACCAAACCCCAAACCGGCAGTCACATTTTGAACTGATCTAAGAATGGTGAGAACTTGGGCAACGCAGGTGCTAACTATACCCAGGCGCAATCAGTTCACGGAATCATACCAGTGGCCACATGCCTCTTGCCGTGGATTGAGCTTGTCGGGAGTGTCAGCATCGGCGAGTACGCAAGACTCCTGGATGACATGGAGGGAATCACCTTGAAATTGCCAGTACCCTTGGCTTATTAGTCATAGGTCGTGTGACTCATATTCCGTTTGTAATTATTTGCCCTTTCCAGTCGTTTATCAGCTTGCGGTATTTGGCAATTGAGGCGTCTTCTTGAATGTTGGTCATGTTGGAGGTAGAAGACCTATTGAATGTAGGATGGAGATCACTGGGATTTGTCGCGTTAAGTGCCCAGCCGCGTGTGTGGCGCGTAGTGTTTGCTCGACGACCTTACCTTGGGCTGGTTGATTGCAGGTATGGCGCATGGTTTCCCAATGTTCAATATGGCAAGGCACCAATAGAAATATGAACATTAAGTCGTGAATTAAGCAGGTAAATGGCTGGTCACTGCGGCGTGCTGCAAACTGGTGCTCACGTCGCTGGGCACGATGTCGGACATGCTGGAAGGCAGAATTTTCTGGTTCATCGCGAAGAGGTTTGATGGAGGCATCGGATAATCGAGTTCATGGGAGCAAATGATTGTCGTGGTTGACTGCAGATTGTGATTCGATGGCGTGCTGGCAATGGATCGCTGGGCAATGTGGTTGGCGTGTGTAGTGCTCGTTGGACCTGCGACAGTAGAATTATTGGCTGACAAGGCGTTGTTGCGATGGGTGGAAAGGGTCGTGATCGAAGCGACGTGAATGATTCATTCGTGACCGAGATCTGGGATTGTCGTTTTGCCTACTTGATTCGAAGATTATGTCAGACTGTCAGAGGAACAGCCGTCGACATTCACTGCAGAAACACACATCGAGGACAGCAATCGCGAAAATCGCAGCGAACATTCAGCATCGCACTTCAACTTGTGTGGCAATTGACCAGGTCACGTCGGCATCGTCAAGCTAGATCGGTCGGCCGTCCATCTGGATCCCTTGGACAAGTTGGATCGTGAACTGCAATCACCATCGCGCTTCTTCTTCGCTCCGTTCCACGAGGGAACCAAAGAGATGAAAAAACCAAATAATCTCCAAAGAGATGGTTGTGTTCCAAAAATTCCCTACCCGGCCGAAGCCAAGTAGGAGTGGTCTTAATTTAGTTTTCAACTAGCAAAAACGCAATCTCGGACGAATCCTCACTGATATGCGTAAAGCCCGTGCACCAGGATGGAGAAGAAAAGAAGAAGAGAAGTCAGAGAATGGGGGAGGGAGCTGAGGAATTTATACCCTCCCAGAAGCCCAGTGTGGGTCCCAGCTGATTTCGCCGATTACTGATTGCCTAGCTGGAAGCCTTACCATTTTGGTGGGGCACCCAGGCTTCAGCGGCAGCTACCACCTAACAATTGAAGCTTCAGGTGCTTGAAGTTTGAAGCCTGGTTTCTGATTGGCCCAAAAATTCAACGATAGCTCCGATAACCAGGCAGCAGGCAATGCATCAGGTTTGCAGCAGATGGGCAAACAGTGAGTAACACGCAGGAAAGAGCGGCTGTGTCCAGGCAGCCATTCACGCCTGGTGACTCAATCCCAAAGACGGGAAGTTTTCAGCTGCCAATTATGCTCAGAATCCGATGATCGCCTTGGCATCACAATGGCAACAAGCAATCGTCCAGTCAGAACAGCATATTTTCCCAGCTCTTTCAGCGTACTTGCCAGACCCGATCCCGTGTTGTTTCCTAGTGCTATCAGTGAATGTACTGTCTGCTGCGTCACATTTCGCCTATTGTTGGGGAAGTGGGATGGGCGGCACGCACCTCGACTCAGCCTAAACTCTTCACAGTAGATCTGACTTGATCCATCTCCTTCAGCGTACCTTCCATAGCCATGTTCGTATTGGCGGAAATACCAAAATCAACATGCATTCACCCATTCCACTCGCGGTAACTGCTGCTGCTGCTACGCTATCTCCGTTGGAGCGTGACAACCGACATAACCCACCCCCGAGTACTTTCCAATGCCCCCCTCATTTTACCCCGCCATGCATCGTCAAGATGTGCAGTAGTGCTGTGATGTGGTCGTATCCGCGCGACTCGATAATGGGGATGCCTTCTCCTCTGGCTACCTAGTAGTGAGTTACTGGTTGATTGCTAGAGGATTTGCTGTTGTCTTGATGGGTAATGTTGTTGCGGGACGGCTCAAGCAGTGCGACAACCTAAACACCACAATTTGGCCCGTCTCGCCAACCCTTTCCAATCCGGAATCCCAAACTCTCTAAAGCCAGCCCACCCGGCGCCATGGATGGACGGCAAGTTCAGCTCCAGCAGCTCGTCACATTGCCCGCATGCTCGCTAGTGCTCCTCTCCCGTCCCGAAAGGGATTCAAGCAGGATTAGATCATAGATAGTTACATCCTTGGAGCTGCACAGCAACGATGGATGCATATAAGATGCTACGATGTAGCTCAACATGTAGGAGGAAACTCGGTTACCGCGGCCATTTCCACATCCTCACATCACCTTGCCTGTCTCTGTCTGGCTCTTTTTACCTGCTGATCACTCTCAATCGCCATCATCATGCGCTTCCAACTAATAGTCGCTGCCGCCGGCACTGCCGCGGCTACTTACCCAACCAAGCCCTTAACCGTAGAGAACGTTATTGCGTTTGGTGACAGCTACACGGACTCGGGTCGCCTGTCGGCCTATATAGCCAACAACGGTTCAGCGCCGCCGCCCGCTACGGACACCTCCACCAGCAATTTCACGGCGAGCGGTGGATATTCGTGGGGTCACTTTGCGACACAGCAGCTGGGCGCCAAATACTACGATTATGCCGGTATGGTTTTGCTGACTGAAATGTCTCATATGTTGTGCATGAATCACATACCCCAGTCTCCAATCCCAATCGAGACATTACGAGCAATTTATTACTTTATCTGGCTGGATTCTGACAACTCTTCTTCAATCAAGTGAGCGGTGCCTTCTGCTCCAACACCATATTTGAGCGCTTCCTGCCGCAGATCAACCGGACCTTCCCCTCGGTCCTGGAGGACGAGATCCCCTCCTTCGTCGAGGACGTGGCCTACGTCAACGCCTCGACGGGGACCAACACCTTCTACCCCGACCGCGCCGCCGACAACACCGTCTACGCCCTCTGGATCGGCACCAACGACCTGGGCGGCAACGCCTTCCTGACCGACTCGCAGCACGCGGGGCTCACCATCACCGACTTCGTCGACTGCGTCTGGGCCGTCTTCGACGCCCTCTACGCCCAGGGCGGGCGCCGCTTCGTCCTCTTCAACGAAGCGCCCCTCGAGCGCTCCCCGCTCTACGCCGCGCCCCAGCACGGCGGCGCCGGCGACACGCATTACTGGCCCACCAAGACCGAGGCCTGCAACAACACCGAGACCGAGCAGAAGATCCTCGAGTACACCACCAACGTGAACACCATGTTCGACTACGGGGTGCCGTTCGAGCTGCTCGTCAACAAGACCCACCGCTGGCCTGACGCTTCGCTCGCCGTGTTCAACGTCCACCAGCTGATGGTCGATATTTATGAGAACCCCGAGCAGTATCTCGATGCGCCCGCCAACTCTACCGGGTACTACTACCATTGCGCCCTGGATGGCTCGGATTGCACGAACTCGGACAATCCGCTCTCGTCATTCATGTGGTAACTAGACGCTTTTTTTTCATTCCCTGAGCTGAGTGAGAGAGGTTTGCTAAGTAACACCACAGGTACGACGAGTTGCATCCATCAGAGAGGACAGGTAATTATATCTCTCATCATTTGTATACGCATTGACTTTTTTGAGGCATCCCGTTTCTAACTTACTTGAAGATGAGATCATTGGAAATGAGTTCGCCAGAGTAGTCGTTGGAAACTCCAGCTATGCTACTTATTGGTGATTTTAGATTATCGGGATATAAATATCTATATTCACCATGATACTAGGGCTAAATAGTATATAATAAACGCCTCTCATAGAAAGAAACAAGGAATGAGCATACCAAAACCAACACCGACGCAATTTGTAACGTGAGAACATACACCCGTTGAAACAAAAAAGAATAGTCACATTTGCCCTTCCGGTGTAAAACTATCAGGTCACCAATTAGAGTTAGGGCTCTCCACTTGCAATGCACAGAGACACCTCCAGACGAGAGCCACAAGCTCTAACTCAAGACCCAAGCCTCCCTGCTTCCGTTCGATCACCAAAGTCTTGAAAAAACCTCATCGCAGCTAGTTGCCGCTCGTCCCTTCGGGAGCACGTTCGTCACGACGGGGCTCCACTACCTCGCCCTTGTCAACAGCGCGGAGCCGCCACTCGCTGCCCCTTGCGGAGAAGTCGACTTTTAGCTTCTTTGCTACGACGCCTAGCTCTTTCGCCGTTGATAGCTTCAGCCCGTCTTGTTGGTACTGAGCCTCCAAGCCGTAAAACAGTAAAGGGAGGACAGACGACTTCCAGACCGTCTCCTTCATGCAACCGAACATACCGCTGGTCGAAACCAGCACGACAATAAATAGGATTAAAGTCGCCATCAGCAATACGAGGGGGTAAATCAGCCACACCCAATTAAACTCCGTACATACGGTGGTCTCCATCACGGTTCCTGAAGCCACCATGGTGTTATTGTCCCAGTCCGTACCGTATAGCCGCAGCTGCTCTGTGAGGCTTCTGAAACCGGCATCTAGCACGCTGTTGATGCTTTGGATGGTGGCGTTCCCGCCATTAAAGACATTACCCAACCACCAAGCCCGGTTGCAAACTGCATCGATGTACTTGCCAGATGGTCTGCAAATGAAGTCCTCGGTGTCGCCATAGCCACCACGAATAATGCCGGAGAGCCAAGACCCGCTCGGGGCGTTCAATGCTCGATACCAATGGAAATTGAAGCCGTAGAGGCAGCGCTTCGGAGCTGTCACGTTTCCTACAGTGACGAGGCCGCCCGGGACGCTCGATATGTTTGAACTGGTATTGCTGTACACCATGTTGTCGATTGTGCAGTGATCCGAGAACCCATAGTACCAGATCCCGTCGTCGCCAAACATGCCTCCCGCTTTTTCTCCCGTCGCTGCTTGTTGAAGAGGGACCGCCTCTTTGATGTTTTCTTCTGTTAGCTTCCCATTCGCAACCGAACCATTGAAATGCTGTATCGAGGGGTAGAAATTGCAGCTCGCTGCAATTACCGAAAAGGAGCCAGGAAGTGTAGTGACACCAGGCAGATTGAGCTTCGAGCACAATGTTGTGTTGACTGGTGGCATTGGCTTCATCTCTTCTAGCCCTAGGTATGCCTGGTACTCTGCAGGGTCCTGGCAAGGGTTGGCTGTTGGCATGAGGAATGTAATTGTGTCGAAAGCGGCATCGCGGATAATCTTTTGCCGCTGAGTCAGGTTAATACTAACTAATGTTAGATTGTCAAAACCGCCGGGCATTGTAGCGAGAATGGTATTCCATCTACCTCCCGAGTAACTGTGCGATCCAAAACCCAAGTCATAGCTGAGATTTAAGCCGTTTGGCAGAATATAGGTTGTGTTAGTAAACCCCTTTTCAGCCCAATAATGCGGTCCTAGCTGTGTGATAAGAGGCGACACATCTATGCATTCACTACTAAACCCAGCACTCGAGTAAGTAATGCCATCTGTAGCTTGAAAGGTGCAATTTCCGGACGAACAGTTTGGTGTGAGAGCGTTCGGTGACTTAGATCCGGCAAGGCCGGCGACCAGTGCTGCTTTGAGATCTCTGCCAAGTCGTTGTGTAGGCACGTTGTTACCGATTTGCTGGAGTCCTCGGAAGCCGCTTATGGTTTGGACAATGGGAACAGATGCCTTTCCGTCCAAGGCAGGCTTTTGGCATGACATCGTCTGTGCAGCCTGTTGAGAAAGGGTGCCAATAACAGTACATAGGACGGTTATAAAGGCCCCAAACATGGCTAAAGAGCTATTGAAATATTGTCAGTATTCAGCCATACTATGCCAAAGGTAGTGAGGCTCCTCATGTTATATCATTATGCAGGGTAACCACATACGGACGACAATATGTCAACATGAATGTCAACGACCCCAGGAGCCGCGACTCGCTTCGTCAAAAGTCTCCATCCGACGTAGCGAGTGGGGGCCTGATTGAAACCACCGCCACTTGAGTTGCCCAATAACTAGTACCACACAAGAGCGCGTCAGTATAATAGCAAGGAAATCGTCAAATTTACTCTTCGACTGTTATATTGACCCGAGAGAAGAAAAAAACCAATGATGCTGACCTGAACTAAGAACATTTTGCAGCATGGATGTGAGTATTGCAGCGACCAGGGCAACCAGAGTACTCAGGTTGAGAATGTTATCGTAGGGGAGTTCCAACTGCTTTTTTCCGCTTTGTTTGGCCAGAGTGGTAAATAGAGCGACAATACACCCAGCAGCGACAATAAGAGATAAAATCTCAGGCATCCAGCGCGAGAGGTGGAAGCTCTTTGGTTCATCGTTGGTGTTTGATGTAGCCGGGTCTGGGCCAGATGGCCTGGTATGGTCGCTGTCTTCTGATGCTGTATGACTGCTGGATTCAGATGTATCATGGCTGTTGGCGTCTGAGGCTATTGACAAGGTTCTTTCGTGTGGGCGGTTAACTCCACTGGCTAGTTCGATGGCCTCATCTTGGCTTCGGGCATGTCCCTCCATGATGAGATGAGAATGTAATATGATCCGTTTCGCAGTGCGGATGACGATCGCAGTGATTCTTGGCCTAGAGGATGTAGTACTAGGCTCCCCTTTGCACTCAACAGGGCCATCACTGCGTCGAGCTGGGGACCATGGTCCACTTAAGTGCAAACAGAAGATCCAATATCAGGCTGAGTGAGACAGGATAGGGGGGGCGGGGGATTTCTGGTTGCTTGCCTGCCGACCTCCGCCACCTCGGGTCCCTAGACTGAGCTGCGGCTTAAGGCTGAGGTCGATGTTGGCCAATACCATACTGAATCGAGCGCCACATGACGCACCTTTGTTTCACTGCTTCTCATAAGCCCTATCCGGCTTCGTATCTAGGTAACACGTGCATGAACCTTATCAAAATGGCGAGCGGTGTCTCACAGCCTGTCCACCTAGGCTTCTGTTTGCCCTTCTTCACCCCCAACATGGCGCTGCTTAGTAGCACTGCCTATGTTCGTAAACTCTAATATCATCGGCTGCTCAGCCTTAGGCATAATAGTAGGCCTCAAACGCCAATTTGCCCCAGGAAAACCCCTTAGGTCAATTCACAGCCCATTTGCCTTACCGCTTGCAATCAACCTAATGGCTTGCTTCCCCGTTTAATAGCCATGATAGTAACTGCATGCGCAGGCCATCAGAACCATCCAATCTTGAATATAAATTCCCTGATACGAAAGTGCGATGTACCGCAGCCACGGTCAAGATTATCTAGTTTCCTTTGTTGCTGAAGTTCTTGCTTAAAAGCGTACTTCCTGCTTCACGACCTGGTACATTAGGTGTCTTCTCATAATAAGTAGCGGAGTCGTCCACTCCGACTCGCATGGTAGCTTGGGCAAGGTACTTGGGCAGGGGGCCTTTGCCATCCAAGTCCGAGTCTTCGATCCTGACACTTAGTTCCGCATTGCGGGTGATGCGGAGAATCGTCGATAGAGCTCCACTGTATGGCCCGTGACTTGTGACAACAGCGGCCAGGCCTGGCGCGACCCCAACCAAGGTGGCCGCCGCGGCTGCGCCGTAAGCAGCCCACAGCTTTTCAGGGGCGTAGACGTATATCGTGTGTGAGGTAGACCGAGTGACTTCAGCCTTGGGTGGTGCAGTGGCAGGATCGGAGTAGTTTGGTCTATGCAAGTTCGTTTTGGTTAGTTGAAGAAACAACAGCCCTTGCCACTGTGTCTAAGGAAGGGGTGGAAGACATACTGTAGCATTGTGGAGCTCATGAGACTGATGGTGAAGTTCCGGAACATGGTTTCCAGAGTATCTTGTAGTCGTGGCCTCGACTCCACTGAGTGCATCTTCCACATACCACTGGTCTCCGGTTTGCTAGACTTCAAAAGCTGCCACTGGAGGTCGGGGGTGTGTCCTTGGGACGACCGCATGTGAAATTCAAAGTCGCTCAGGTAGCCAAGTTCCTCAGTAGCGGTCAACGCTGTGCTCAACACACTGCTGTTTTCCACCATCGCCATCTTGTCTCCGGGTAAGAGAATGCTGCCCGTCAGGAAAGACGAGAACGCATGCAGGATGCTCTGATAGGCCAACTGTGAGAGTAGACCGGCGTCGAAGTCACATTGCTTGCCATATTCCTCTGCCTCGTTGAGTGTTGTGCAGTTGGGTTGAAGTTCTCCTCCGCTACTTGCTCCCCGTACAAAGTTGATAACGGGTACGGTGTCTCCCAAGTCAGCTACTTTTATATCAACTGCCTGTACTCCGTTTGAGTATTGAAACCTGGTCTGATAAGTTGAATTATGCAGCTGACATTGCAACATGGTTTCGTTGCCACCAACAACACCCAAGAGGTTTTCAGGAGTAATTTCAGAGAGGATTGTGTTTTCTCGAAGGTAACAAGCCATGAACTCCCTTGTTAGGGTGAACCATCTCTCCTTGAGCATGTTTGGTAGACCCACGATATACAAGACTGATTCTTGTCTGAGTAGCTCATACTTCCCGACGCCTACTTTGAAAATGGCATCCGGGTCACCCAGGCCCAGACTTGTTGATCCGTTGTTATTCGACGCTGGCTTGCGATAGTAGGGCCCATCCACAGTGGAATTGGGACTTGAGGAATAGGGCGCGTGCCAGGAAAGATAGGTTGGGGCATCGTGACCACAGCTGTAGGCATCCTGCTTGAGGAAGGAAGCGATTGTCCCAAGCATTTGTTTCCGCTTCTCTGAAGCGACTGGACCGCATTTAAGGCTAGGACCAAAGAATTCCAAATACCAGCTGGAATTCGGATGTGGTGGCGAGATTGGTAATATGGCCTTTTCAGCAACTACACCCATTGCGATTTGTTTCAATAGCTGGCTCGGGCCATTGTAGGTATAGTACATTGATAAAGCATTGAATCCGGTTCTCGCCGGCATGCCAGCTGCAAAGTTGAGATTGTGGAAATCAATCTGGGGAATGTGCTGGATTGCCTGCTCCAGCACGTTTTCGCGAGGGGAGACGGACAGTGTGGCTGGTGTGATGATAGATGCAATCGGTATGAGCCTGTCATTAGTTAGATACCGAATTCATTGAATTCCCTCGCCACTCGATATGCGCCAACTTTAGCTTACCATGTCGTTGCTGCAACAAGGAATAGGAGAGGGTACTTGTACCATACCGAGGCACTGAACAGAGATATGATACTTTCCAGGCCTGAGTACAGTATATCTGTCTCCTCCAACGTTGATGGCTGATTGGTTTTGGTACTTCCTTTCACCCGACTCCAGAACAGCTGAATGTATGCAGTAGAAATTGCAAGAACGAGTGCGGCTTTAACCAAGAAGGCAAAGGCTGTACCAACAGCGATGTTGAATTGCTGACTAGAGTAGCTTGAACTGAGGATCCTGTAATCATCCATTGATATCGGCCTGAGATGAAGAGATGCATAGAAGAGATGATGACCAAGGGCAAGAAAGACACCGGCAAGGAAGGAGACGACCATGAGAAGAGGGGTCCACCAATGGGAAAGAGGGACTTGTCTCATTTTGGACTCGTTCGCGTTCGTAGACTGTGGCAAATGTGGGAAGTAAAGTGACCTCAGCGTTGGATTTTGATGATGGAGCTCGGTATGGAGTCTTGGGTAGAAATGATATTGGGATTTACACAGGTGAATACGGATAAGCAGCGAAGATAAAAGGGTGAGGATGCGGCCGTGGAATAATACGGCCTTGGAGGGCTTTTCAGCTTTACCGCACTACTAAGGTAGGGGTATATTTTTAGCACAGCCTCCCGTCCACTAGTGGCTAGTAGGAGCTGGCCCAGACCTCGTTTCTTGTATTCGATGTAGTACTGACTCAGCGCCACCTGCAAGAATGCGTCGATGATATTTGCAACCAAATGAGACTCCAGCATCTTCTTTCTTCCTGACTTGGATTAAACAAATTTCAGCTTTGGTAAGGCATGATGCACATAGACAGGGGTGCTCCTGAATTTGTATCCGTCGTCAGGCGCAGATGTTTAACGTTCTTGTGCCTATGTCAATATCGGGAATGATCGTTACGTAGTAAAAGTGCACTTTTTGAAGCCTTGACCGCCCGTAAGAGTCTTCCGTGACTGACATCAGGTGATACGTGGGTTGATTGATCCTCACATACCAATATTTGCGCCACAATCTGTTGACCCTTGGTCTGCGATGCCTATCAGCTGAAAAACAGTCTAGCCAGGTATTTTTGGAGCGACACGCAGTATCTCATGTAGTTTTCAAGCTCGAAGCTGCAAGCAACATACAGGTTCATAGCCAGTATTTGTACAATCTTATATATCCTCCCTCTATCCCTTGGGAATCTCTGTCCTTGCTTCAAACGCTACAGTAGTGTCGCTTCATTGTACCACCACTGGGCATCCGTCTGACGAGACCCCCTACGTAAACGTCGATACCCTATGGTCAAAGATCAGAACGTACAACCATAAAAAGAAACTATAAGCTCGGAATGACGGGCCTGGCATCACGAACAACGGTTTCGCGAAGTCTTACGGCGATCGCCGCTTGTTGGTAGGCAATACCCTTTGGTTGCATGACTGACCGGCCGAGGATTCATTGTGAAGTCCGATCAATCTGCCATCTCAACCCATGGGATAATCTTTGGCAAATAGCCGCGAAAGGAGCCCCTAGGCGCACGAGTAGCAATTCCCAGTCTAATCGGAAGATTGCAGGAATCTCGCATCCACCTGAACCGAGAATGGCCACACACACAAACTGCAACCCACATTACAAAGCTTAAGTGATAATGGATATACAACTATCAAGTAGTTATGTTTGAGTTAGTGGAGGGTGCATCCTTATGAGGCGATACTAGTTGGGCTTCGAGCTTAGATCTAGGAATGAGGCCCATGACTGCACCCACTCCCCTTCTAGCTTTCCCGCCCACCGTCTCCCCATACGCCTCAGCATAGAAAGCCCATCCAAAGCACTCAGATCCAAATCGTAGTTTACATGGGCAGTTGGGAAATCCGGATAGGCGTCCGGAAACAGCTGGGCAGCAGCTCTCATGCGCGATAGCCTCTCGCCAAGCAGACCGTTCAAATGGCCCCACGGACCGAGGAAGACGAGCCACTCGTGGAAGCCCATAGGCAGCGACTTGATATCGCCAGACAGATCCTGCAGAGTTGGTTCTCTTGGTGGGGAGGTGTGCGCGACGCTGTATTGATGAAGTGCCTGTCATAGAACGATACGTGCCGTGTTAGCAAATGATTGGCCTCAATAGATGGTACCCGTTATTCGCCGGACTGGATTGGAGGGTCGGCAGGATGTTCGACTTACCCGCATTACCTTAGATGCATCCTCCAGTACGGGCTCGAGACAGGCCATGGACAAACCCTCGATGCTATCGTCGACGCAACGACGACACAGTGTGCGGTCTATGGGGTCGGCGCAGGCTCGGTCGTGGCAGCCCCTCCGGCGCAGGGTAGGGTAGATCATGCCGTAGGACCAGACACCGCTGGTGGGGATGTGAATGGGAAAGTAAATGTTTCCATACTCCCAAAGGTGTGGTACGAGAACATCTCGGACAGCATCGATGCCTTGCAGCGTGCCGACCACGGCCCTGGCACGCTTGTTGACCTGCGAGAAGCGGGACACGGCCTGCAGGTTCGACTCGCACAGGACCAGGTGCAGGAGCTCCACGGGGAGGACATTAAGAGCGCCGAGGTTTGCCATGTCTGACCGAGGGAGAAGATCCCGGATCGAAATGAAAGAGTTGGAGGAGTGACAATAAGTCAATGATGAAAAAGTGCTGAGCTTTTTCCAAAAGCCAAAGGACCGCAAACTGGGTTCCCATCTGACCAGATTGGAAACTTACAATCTATAATATCCATGGTTCGCTATAATCTTGATAAGCCAATTGAGCGCAAAACTGAAAAACATAACGGATTGAATGGATGACAAGAGCAGCAGGCAGGAGTGATGGCGTCTGGAGGATTCTTTGTATTATGCATGGTATATATTCGGTACTTTCTGACTCGGTATCCATATCCGCCTTACTATGTGCCAAGAAACCTTTCTCGACTGCTAACTGTGACCTTGCATCGTCCTTTACGCGGGGATAGTCGGTGAACACTTTCAAGTACAAGCCCGGAACCCAGCCAGCGCCCACGCCAGCATCCATCATCCCTCTGTCGTAGCAGCCGCCGCATCGCCTCACCCAACAGTGATCGTGATAGCATCGCTCCCAGCACCCACAATACTGGTCGTGGTCGCGTCTCCCCCCACGATAATCGTCGTGGGCTGGGGAATCTCGCCCGGGATGAACATGGTAGGGAAGGGGATGCCGAGGTACTGGGTGAAAATGTAGCTGCCCATGCAGGGGATGACGACGGTCGACGTCGCGGTCGCTGTCTGGGCGGGCGCCGTCGTGGTCTGGGCCAAGACGCCTCCGTCGCTGCACGCGCTGTAGTATCCCTCGTACGAGTCGCAGTACGCGCCGGCGTAGAGCGGGGTCCCCGTCGGCCGGACCGTCACGGTCCCGTCCAGGCCCGTGCCGGTGACGCCGGCGGCGGCCGTCATCCGCTTGGTGACGGGGGCCGGGCTGGAACCGCTTTCGGTGACGGTTACGGTGGTGCTCCACGATGTGGTGTAAGTCATCTCGGTTGTTGTCCTGGGGGTGTTTGATTAGTTATGGCCCTGTTCTTGAATTCGGTAGGCAATTGGACGGAACTCACTGTGTTGGCGGCGTTACAGTCACCATGTTCAGAGCCGAGCAGTCAGCCAGACGGCTTGCGCGGTCCGGCAATCCTGTCGTGCCCAACAACCCAGCCGAACATCTAGCGACATGTGAGGTTAGTACTCGCGCTTCTATGGGTGGAAACTGGGCTTTCTCACTTGTCTAGGATAATTGAGGAGCTCAGTGTCGTGACACTGGCAGATGACTCGGTCAGTGTCGCCGAAGAAGATGATGAAGATGCCGTGAATGATGAAGATGTCGACAATTCGCTGGAGGTCGTGGTGGCAGAGCTCGAGGATGGGGCAGTCGACGATGAGGCAGTCGACGATGAGGCAGTCGACGATGACGCGGACGAAGTGGTCAACGATGAGGAAGTAGATGTAGAAGCGACATCTTCACTGCTCGTAGTAGTGACACCCACGGAGCTGGATAAGCTAGCCGACGACAGAGCTGAGGGATTGTGCTGGCACTTTTTCCCTGCCGAAACCTCCAGGGCGAGGATTGCAACAGGCAATGCCTGTGACCAAGAGAACTTCATGGTGTTGGCGGTTGGTGTTTCTCCGAGTCTTGCTTGAGCTGGAAAGAGTTCGTGGGATCTCCTCAACTTTCATAGCCTGTCGAGGTTCTAATAAGATGGTCCCTATTCCAACTTCTTAGCGCAAATTACCGTAGCGCGCTCTTTAGTGCAATTCGCGCCTGCGCTATTGAGTGGTTAAGCTGGCTGGCTGGGCGCTATAAAGCCTGTCTAGAGCTGACCAGCCAATCAAGTCTCTAGGAAATGCGTCTTCTAGATCAGCTTTGTACTAGCGCCATACATATAGTCAGGCACCTCAGCTCCGAACCGCCACGCCACCTCGCGACCGGTACTTCAGCTCCCCGGATTAGCACCGCATCGGGCCTTGCCCAGAACCTTAGCTGTCGGATTCTAGGCCCCACGGTAGCTCTTTTTCGATCTAGATCCAGGAACATTCAGGCCCGGCCTATGGCTGCGGCCCGCCTTAACCTCAATGCATGTGGCTTGAAGGAAACACCCTGTGATTCTCAAAGGTTGTTGGCGATGTTTGCGATACAGTTCGACTTACCAGGGTGTTTTACCTTTCACATTAATAAGCCTAGCTGTAGCATTTGCGCTTTGAAGTCAGACACAGGCTGTTACTGCAGAAAGAGTCTATCCACAAGCATGTCTTTCCCTTCTAAGCCCAAGTCGGTTTTCATTATAAATACTAGTCCTCGGGGCCTGGAATATCCACGTACATACACTACATTGGATGAGCATATAGGGCTGAACTTCCTCCCACAGTCGTCCCGAGTTCTGCTACCAATGCCGTCTCGAGATTACTACACACACGAGTGCACCTAGGAGCCAGTTGTCTGATTCGCCAGGCCAACCGAGGGGCTTCACGCGGGGATGTAAAGTAGCCGGCTAACCCAGACCCCCAAAATAAGGCAAGTGCTGAAGAGGACGGTAGGCACAGTAACCCCGACTTTGACAGTATTCCCAAGCGAAGCAGTCCAAATCACCACCAAGATCACTCCGGTAAAGCCCAATACCATCAGGGACTGCGAGAGGCCCTTGTTTTTGACAATGTACGCCATCCAACTCGCCACCCTGTCGTGGTTGAAGGCGATGAAGATGAACGGCACAGAGAGGCCACCGGATATCCCAACTGATAGCAATACCATCAACAATTAGCTCTCAGTTCCCCGTTAATCTTTTCGAGATTCAACATAGGTATAGGTGGCAAGATGAAACGTACGCATGTACTTGAGGACATAACTCAACTCTAATTTCCCGTCGCTATTCGTGGGGAATACGTCAATGTTGATAGCGAAGAAGGCCGCCATGAATGACAACGGCAGCTTGCATTCGGGCCTTGGTTAGCGGAACTAAACGTTCCTTGGGGAGCCGGGGGTTTGCTTACGAAGACTATAGTCACGACGGTGAAAAGCGTCAGAGTGCTTCCCTGCCTTGCCGACTCCGCGGCTATTTCGGCCCGCTGCCTCGCATAGGAAATCGACGCCAGCGCCCCCTCGTAGCTGGCGCGTTTTTGCTTCTGGTCGAGCAGGTCGGAGAGCTAATACCGGGCACCATATTAGCACTGGGCCAGAGGGAGATTGCGGTTGGTGTGGAGAGGTATCACCATCTTGTTTATCCGAGTGGTCATCTTCTCCATCAATTCAATCCTCCGAAGATGGTAACCGATCTGGTCCTTCTCTTTGAACATACGGCCGCCATCATGGACGTATTGGTGCGTGTTGTGGCCGAGCTGACCGCATACCTGGACGAGTTTGTCTCTCACCTCGCGTTCGTCCTCCAGTACCTTTCTCAATATCCCGAGCTCTTCCAGGATATCTTCTGTCTCGGTAAGCAGGTCGAACTCTCGTCGAATATTCAGCTGTTCGTGTAAGCCTGCTTCCTCCGCCCGGCCTTTGGAGTTTCGAAACTGTTGCTGTAACTCGGAGGCTTCGCCACCCTGTATTGCATCTCATCAGTATCTTTTGCTATGGGTTGCCAGACAGGTAATAACTCACGGCTCTGGCGATTGATCGCTCGAAGAAATCGAAGAATTGGAACCGTTCGGCAGTTTGGTTCGGCTCAAAGACAGCAGCGCAATAGTTGCTAATAAGCACGGCGAGTTCATAAGCAGACTTGATAGGCGCCCTCATCTGTAGCTTTAGGTGTTTCATGATATTGCGATGGATATTCGTGGCGTGACCCTCCAAATCTGCATTGTCAACGGGTTTTGGTTGGCTGGGGTGATTCTCGGGGATCTGGTCCATTGAATGCCAGGCATGAGCAAGCTCTTCTGCCCATCTCCGAGTTCTCTTCCTCGATGTCAGCCGTGTTCTGTGCGTAAGGTTTGCCGCGTTGAGCGTTGCCCGAGCAAGATTGCCAGGTTGCTCAGGTGCTGCTGGGTTTCCAACTGCGGTGGTGTTTGCTCGAGATTCGAGTCCATTGGGCGCGCATGATATCAAAGTATCTGAGATGTTTATGTCAGTTATATCAGCATTCTATCCAGTGGCGTGATATAGTAGCAATGCCATCAGCTGTACGTACTACCATTGACAATCCAGAGCCATAGTTGGTCGACCATGAACAATTGTGGCTCGTCGTAGCGTTCTTTCGTATAGCGGTAGACCACTTGATCTAGGTCTCGCCCTGCCGTGTCAAGATCAGGGAAAAAGTATTGGTCCAATGTTCTTCGTAGTTGCAAATGCATCTCTTCATTGTCGGGACTCGTGTCGAGATAGCCCTTGATGATATGCCTGTAGAGATGCCCTTGCCCGTCAATCGGCCAATTCGCCGGGTCCTTTGACATTTGCTGCAGTTGTTGCTTGGTGGGCTTTCTAGCCCCGTCCGGCTCTGAACGAACTGCAGGCTTATCTTCCATCACTTTCTCGACTTCTTCAGACAAGCCACGTTGACTTGACTGTTGCTCGTGATGGAGATATGGCATCTGGACGATGTTAGCCTCTATATACCGACGCCCGTACCTCCTCTATAGACTTACAAACACCACAAGGTTTTCGTGTTCCGTTGCCAGACCGTCCGGGCCTATCTAAATTCCGAACCCGGTCAGGATAAAACGACCCTGTTCGTAGTGGGTAGATATCAACTAACGTTGAATGTTTGACACTTAGGTCTCATGAAGGACATGGAGCCGCTCTGATGCTGATCTCGATCTCCTTTCAAGCATGCCTCACGCCCGAAGGTTTTCGATAGAGCGGCGAATTTTGGATTCGTCATGCTTGGGTGCTTTTGGACCAAAATCTGTGATCAGGCTATCAGCCGAATTCTCGTAGCCACGACAGTAAAGACTTGCAGCTCACCCGGACCCAATCCATCTGTTATCCTCACTAGGTCAATTCCATCTCAAGGTATAGGTTAAAAGTAATCACGCACGTTATTCTCTGGCAAGTGATACCATCTGAAATCGGGTTTGCGACCCCAAGGTACCCCCTGCTGCGTAATCTCATGGGGAGTTTCATTTCCATAGAGCAACTCAAACACAGACAGCGACTTCGTCATTCGCCGTTCGCTATCTTCGATAAGAAAGAAGTCAACTACGACTGCGGTGGAGTGGTGAAGGGAAATCATCTTATCCACGTCGTCATAAGGAGGAGAAGCTCGGCTTTCCTTTGCCCTGCGCTGGGGCTTTGGAGCCTGGCCTGTCGATGTACGGGGTCCTTGCAATAGTGGGGGTGCTTGGAGTAGCGATTCGATCTCTGGTAAACCTTTGGCGAACGCTAATATCGCCACCCCATTGTTGTCAGTTGCTCCCGTATCTGCGCCGTACTGCAGGAGCAAATCCACCATCTCGACCCCTTGGCGCGTGACAGCTGTTGCTAGTGGTGTGTGGCCGTACCGACTTCTCGTGTTGACACTTGCACCGTGTTGGAGCAACTTCTCGGCGATCTGAAGGCTGTTCCTGCTGACTGCCCGGTGCAGTGCACTCGGGAGGTCAGGTACATTTGGATTCCAGGACTCGGTTTCAACCCCCCGCTCCAAGAGAAGCTGGACGACATCCAGCAGCCCTAGTCTTGTCGCCACATAGAGTGGTTTCTCGCCGTTCTCATCGTTAGCTTCTGGGTCTGCGCCAGTATCGAGACGCTGGAGCAGTTCCTGGAGATCATGCCTTTTGATGCAGCTTTGAAGGTCGCCTACCCCAGCATGGGGATTAGTCTCGTGCTGGATGCGCCCATCTCCGTTGGATTGTTGCTCTGGCAGGCTTTCGGGATGGGTTACGGTAATCTCGGGATGTTCCTGTACCGGTAAGTAGACGTCTTCATTCGGGTAGAGATGCGTGCATTGGTCGTCGGTTTCCTTCGAAGAGAGTGGGTCGTTCTCATGCTCGATGTCTCCTGAATGCGTCTCGTGAGGGTCATGTTCAGTCGAAGTACCACTCTCGGTCCTAGGCAGTTGGTCCATTGTGATATCGATTTGAACCATGTGCCACAGTAATGTCTGTAATCCGTTCTTGACCAGAGGTGGACGCGGATGCAAGAATTGGGGCTTCGCTCAGGATGGCATCCACGAAAATACCCACATATGATACGGCACAGTCGGGGACAATTTCTCCGGTTGGCGGTTCAGGCAATCACGTCTGTCAACCCCGCTCGCTACGATGATCGTATTTGATGTTGTTTGTTGCTTTGTTTCCCAAGAGGTGTGAACCCGTCCTTGACCATAATACACCCAGGCTCTTGTTGGGCTAATACCTTGACCAATCAACACTACCCACTATTGCTCCTCCTGTTCCTCTAACTACTTCTTGAATACATTATGACAGACAGACCTGACTGGTTGGACAGGCCTGGCTGGTCTTGTTTCATACCTTTACCTGGGTTTCATCATATCCTGGCGGTATTCACCGCCATTGCAATCGTATTTTGGTGTGAGTCCATATCTGGCCCTCCTACTATTTTTTAGCCCGGACATCGAGAGCTAATGTGGCGATAATCAGCATTTGCATTGGCTGGGTGCCATTCTCCCAGCGGCCTCGTCAATATCTATCTGCTCTCCCTCTCCTACAGCGGCAAGCCCCTGGGCGAGATCTCTGATCCACTTGTGTCCAACCCCCGGGTTGTCCAACTCCTGTCAGACCAGTGCAAGGGCGTTAATGCCACGATCCAAGAAGTCCGGATAGGATATACATCGCTCTGTGTAGCTTTGAGCTCCGGCGAATGGCTCTGCAATGATAGATCGGAACGTCTGGTGTCGCAGTTGCGCTCGTTGGAAACCAGTGATCCTCTGAACCTGGTACAGGTGGCTGACAGCGTACGGAAGGATGTTGTCTTTTATCCCTTGATGTAAGCATGTTTATCCAACATGTTTATTTCCCCAATTAGGCGACAGGTCTAATGCGATAACAGAATTATCTCGCTCGCTCTTCTATTCATCGCAATGGTGTTATTGGCTACTCACCTAGGCTGGCACGAAGCAACGGGATCCGAGCTCTCCGAGGTGGCGGGCAAGCCGTTCCCAGGCCGGCGTAAGATGCAATTTGTATGTTTATTGGTATTTGCCGCCGGTTGCGTGGGTTTTGCTTCGGCATTCTGGCAACATATCGGCAGTGCTAGCACGGCGATCGTCGTCGAGAGGATAAACCATGGCCTCGTAGAAGCCAACGTTGGGGCCTTAGCAATGGCATTAGGATGGTTGGGGGTCTTCTTCACATTGGTTCCTCTGTCAGGATGTTTCTTCATGGTCAGTTCCATGGGGGTCCTTAGCCACCTTGTCGGATAGTAAATGTAAATAGATTCTATCAAGTCGGTAAAAGGCTACTACCCAAAAAGATTGCGAATTCCGAGAATAATATCCTCCATCCGTTCCTGGTCCGGCTTTCGCTTCCGGCGGGCCTCCCAATGTCCAGGAAAACAATAGTAGTAGATATCGTCTTTACCGAACCAGTAATAGCATTCCACATGTCGAGCCCAGTGGTGCAAGGTGAGGGTAAACGGGTTCCCCGGCCTCCACCACCCCGGTTGGACAAGAAACGCGTCATCGTACCAGTTCATGTGCATGCGCCCCGCCGGCCTCTTCTTGCGCTTATTGCCGGGGACGTCGCCGCGGTAGACGCGGATAGCGTGGGGGTAACGCCGCAGCGTCTCGTCGCGGCTCTCGCGATTGACGAACAGGAGGGGCGAGATGAGGGACGCGTTGGGCAGGAACCACTTCTGAAGCTGCATAGCGGGGTCTTTGGGCGCGACGCTCCGTTCATAAAGTGCCCTCCGCCATTGATCTCTTCTCAGGAACCAACGCCAGATGGCCCTGCGCAGCTCTGGGGGCAGGGATCTGAACCGCGGGAAGCAAGACGTAGGCTTGCCGGAGGTGGATGGCTCGGGGATAAGACGGGAACCAAGATATGGCAGCGAGCCCCAATTGTCGCGGAAGGGGTCGAAAGGGCCATTCAACTGTGCTGAAGTAGGGGGCGTAGGGCATTTCTGCGTTTTGGAGTTGGTGATCCGGCGACAAGGAAAAAGGTTGGAAGCGATAGATAGTTGATGAAAAGGGTTTTGACCCCATGCCTCCGAAAATAAATAAAACGCAAATCAGTAGCACCATGTTGATCGAAGGGTGCGGTCCCGCCTGCGCAAGATAGAGCAGATTAGGTTTAGGTATATGAGCCCAGGGTGCTAGATACAAAGACCAGGTACATATACGTACAGCGTCTTCGCCGCTTAATCATTTGCATGCAATTAACAAGCTTATACCTCTCACGATGCTACTCGCAGCCTGCTCAGCCGACCTGGGATTTATCACCCCAAACATTTACGACTAACTCACCGACAAATCGCAATTTGTCATGAGAATAATGCTATGTATGGCATGGCTGAACTAAGCCAAGAGCTCAATTACCCAGAGCTCCCACCTCAGGACTTGCCTTCAAGCCGACTTCTCCCCGCGGCCAAGACCAACATATCTTAACGCCGCCGCCGTAACAGAGGCGCCGAGAAGCGGCCCCAACGGTTTCGCACGACCAATCATCAGCCGCTGATCGCTCTTTTGGTTTTCTCTCTTGGACCAGAGGAACCACGCGAGAAACGTAAGAATAGTCAATGGGACCGTTATGGCCCAATACACCCACATGCTCGGCGAGACCCGCAGAGTAGTGGTGCCACCGTCAGACACATCGGGCCCGCCGGCGGTATTACCCCATTCGAACATGTCCACGCTGAAGAGCGTAGCTATGAAGGTGCCCGGCAAGAAAACGATGCCGAGAACGGCAATGGTCCTCATGGCGACACTGTCGCGCTTGGTGTCGATGGCAATGGCGGCCGTGTACTCGGCTTCGCGCTGGGCAATGGCACTGAGCATCTACGTGTGGTTGATTAGCACAAACGATCCAAAACATTATAGGAGTAGGACTCACAAAACTGGTCTGGCTCTGGCTCCGGTCCTTCATCTGCTGCACCTGCGACAAGAGCATGGCCGTCCGCCTCCGCGTAAATTCGACGTCTTCGCGGGTCATGGACAGAGCGGCACCCAGCGTTTCTACGAGTAGCCGAGAGGAATGATCAGAGGGTCCATCACCATTACTCCGAGGCAAAGACAAAACCCTAATATCCCCCTCAATGGCCCGGATTAACTGCTCCCCGCAGTCCAAGCAGGCCCGCGCCACGTGCCCAATGACGGCAAGGTCGGTCTGGCAGTAGCTCAGCCGCTGAATTGTCGTCTGGGTATCCTCCGGTGCCGCCGGGGGCCGGTCGTCGAGTCGAGGTAGTCCTCGGAGGCTATCCATTAGGATCCCCGGCGTCCCGAAATGCGTCTGCTGCTCCGTGGCCAGGATGGCGTGGTCGATGGCGCCGCGGTGGGCCTCGACTTGCTGGTGGTGCACGTGGTACAGTGCCGCGACGAAGAAATAGTGGTCCAAGAGGCGGCAGCCGCTGTGCCCTGGCGTCACCTCGAGAAGGGCCCGGAAGACGCCGGCCTCGTCGGCGAGGTGATGATACAGGACGTACGTGGTGCGGCGGGCGGGGTCACGGGTCACGGATACGCAGTCGAAGCCCGAGGGTGAGTTGGCGGCCTTCCAGACGGCCGAGGAACGCCCGGTAGCGCGGCAGCGGGTCGTGGAGAAGATGCCGTTGTTGGAGAGGAAGGCTTCGATGGTGCGCGGGTGAAGGTGCCACGCGTCTTGGATTTGCTGGAAGAGCGTCCGGGGGACAGATAGAACAAGGTTACCGGGGAAGATGCGGGGAAGCGACAGGACCTTGAAGTGCCATTCGCTCGAGTGGTCGCCGTCCTCAGCTGTCCCATCCTTCTGCAGGAGATGATCTCCCACCTCGTGGAACTGGAGTTTCGACTCAACTATGTTTGGGCAAGTATCCGAATTATCAGGTTCTAGACTGAGAGAACCTTCAAGGAACCTGAGGTAATGCTGACGGCCGACAGGGGGAATGGCCCATGTAGCCAGCTTTTCGTCACGAGTCTCCATGGCGTGGCCCAGTCTAAGTATCACGTTTTCATAGTTACGGAAGTTGATGGAGGTTGGATGAATCTAAAGTTTTGGCCCTTAAGGGGAAGCTCAGCGGTCTGGCCGATTCCTGGTATCAGTGGCGGCGGCGGCGGCGCATAGCTGACAGTTATTGCTTTTACACTTGCATGCGGCTGAGTTCGCTTGAGACGCCACCACCCTCGTAGATTCGCTCCCAACGCCCAACCCCCGAGCCAATGGGAGCAGCTGGAAGTCACAACTAGTAAGAGATGCAAACTAATTTGGAAGGAATAGCCTTGGGTATGTGTATATGTCTCGCAGGCCCCTGGCTGAGCCTACTTTTTCGTCCCCTAAACCACCAACTTCGTCACCAGCTTCCCCTGGTTTAACCCACTATACAACCGCAACCAAACCTCGGGCACCCCCTCGATCCCGACCTCGACCACCGTCTCGCTCGCCCCGTCCAGCAGCAGCTTCCCCGACGTCGCCGCCTCCATGAGCTCCCCGACCGCGCCGGGGAGCTTCTCGGCGAAGTCCAGCAGGATGAACCCCTGGAAGGTGAGCCGCTTGTTGATGATCTCGAACCAGTTGCGCAGCCGCATCGGCTCCTCCGAGTTGTAGCTGCTGACGGCGCCGCAGACGGCGACCCGGCCCGCCAGCGCCATGCAGCCGAGCACCGCGTCCAGCACCTGCCCGCCCACGTTATCGAAGTAGACGGTGGCGTTGCCGCCCTCGGTGGCCTGCTTGAGGTCCTCGGCGAACGTGGCGCTCTTGTAGTCGACGCACGCGTGCTGGGCCGCGTTGTCGTTGCCCTTGCTGAGCAGGGACCGCACCCAGGCGCACTTGGCCTCGCCGCCCGCGATGCCCACCACCCGCCGGCACCCGACCAGGTTGGCCGCGATCTGCGCCGCCACCGAGCCCGTGGCGCCGGCCGCGGCGGAGATGACGACGATGTCGTCGGGCTTGATGCGGGCGGCGTAGTGCAGGCCCGTGTAGGCGGCCAGCCCGGGGCCGCCAAAGGCGCCGAGGTAGTGCGTCATGGCGATCTTGTCGTTCTCCACCACGGGCTGGGCGTGTGCGGCGTCGAGCACAAAGTACTCGCTCCAGATGCCCATGTGCAGGCTCATGACGAGCTGGCCGGCCTTGTGCGCGTCCGAGGCCGACTCGACGACCTCGGCGATGACGCCCGTGAACATGGGCTCGCCGAGGGGCACCGTGTTGATGTAGTAGCGGTCCGCCGGCACGGGCGACTCGATGAAGCCGCGCTGCCCCGCGTCGTTGGAGAAGTAGCGCGACTTGCACAGGAGCTGGCCCTCGCCGAGCGGGGGCAGCGGCACCGTCTCAAGCCGGAAGGTGGCGTCCGGGCCCGAGAGGACGGGAAGGCCCGCCGGCTTCTTGGCCAGGACCCATCGTCTGGTTTCAGTTGGTCGCGACATTGTTTTCCTTTCTTTTTCTCTTGGGCCTATGTGTCGTATTAGCTGATCAGCGATTTATCCGCAACAGGTAGAGCACGAAAGAGAGAGAGGAGGGTCAGAACCGACCGACGAATATGCTGTCGCGGTTATATTTTACTTGATTGTTACTGCCTGTGAAAGAAGCAAACACTTCACCTTTCTTTTCCTCGGTCTAGTACTCCGTAAGCAGTCTTCAAGATCGATCATACGACAGTACAGCAGAATGGCAAGAGAAAGCAAGTGACATCGCGCCCCCTCGTCGCAGGCGGTGACAGCGCCCTCTTTATGAGAGGGGCAAACAGTATACCCTGGATTCCTCCCTTCAGCTGGTCCCACAACCCTCATCTACGTGCGGATTTAGTCCGACGATTAGCATCTTGGCCGGATCGCACGAGGTGGAAACAGCGAGGCCCTGTAAGTGACTAGTAGCCTATACCGCCAATCAGGCCGTTCAAAAGTGGGCGCAGAAGTGGAGGATTGGGCTGGCGGGCACGGCGGTGTTACCAAATAGTCAAGAAAAGGCCCAAACCGCCTCGACTTGTCTGGTGGGGGCTTAACGCTTGATCCCTTAAACGTCGGCATCTCCAGGTGTCCCGTTGTTTTTGGCAGCCCTAAAGACGTTGGATTGGGCGCCTCGGTAGCGTTCGCGATAGCGGGGTAGTCTGTACGAAAGGGTTTAGTACGTGAATGGAAGGCTTCCGACGGTTCGCGGATTACTAGCGATGTCATGTCAGCGACGTCGAATAAATGAAGACGTGTGTGTGTATATATATATCACTTATGACAGAAGCTGGGATGTTCAAACCCGTCCTCCATGTCTACTCAATAGTCTCGTATTGAACAGCTGGGCATCATAGCCCATTACCCATCACCCATTGTCCAGGCCCACCGAAAAAAAAAAAGTCTTCCGATCGTACATCCATCCTTTCTATTTCAAGGAATTCGATATGTATGTACAGCCAAACCAACACCACGAAGGTATCTGGTCGCCCCTTGGCAACACGTGTTGTCGGCCTGGCATATTATGGACGCCAATCCAATGCAATGTGACTGACGAATGGGGAAACCGCGCCGTATCGCTGCTAAAAATAAAACCCAACCAACGCCATCTGCAAGTGCTATGCGAAAGAAAGACGAGAACAAAAACCAAACCAGAACCCAAAATAAGTACCCGTCACCTGTTGCGGTCTTCTGAGGGACCAGCAGACCGTGGTCTGGAAGACATGGACCGGAAACTGTGCGACAACATTCCCAACCAGCCATCCGGTCGTGCCGAGTCGCGAGATCCTCGCGGTGCGGGCGACAAGATGCCACGTTCGACATCTGCATCGTCACTCCTGATGGGCAGGTGGCTAGACGCATGCGAGGAAGATGATGACGATGCTTGTAGGGAGAAGTCATCATCGCTATCATCACGATAAGGCTCGTAGCGGGGGCTCGAGGGCGACCCACGCGCCAAAGATCTCACGACGTCTCCTTTGCAGATGGGACATGTGCGTCTTCGTGTAGTCAACCAAGGTGTTCTGAATTCAGGGTCAGTAAAGCGGGTTCGGAGACAAATGGGGTTCATAAAGTCAAGGGGTTACTCACATGCACTCGACGTGGAATTCGTGGCCACAAGGCAGACTCATGACCTGACTGACACCGTCGACGTATTCCTCCAAACAGACAACACACTCCACTTGCCTACCCATGTACTTCTTCCACTCGCTCGGTTTCTCGTGGGATGGCGACGAGCCCGGTAACTGCAATGCTGAGTTGGCCTGTAGAAGGTCTCCAGCAACGCCCGTAGTGGTCCGTGATCGAGGCCGCGACCTTGAAGGACCATGTTGGCTCTGGAGCAAGGGAGTGGTGGGAGATGGCGGCGAAGGGGTAGTGGGAATCCTGGGCGAGTGGCTTGGGGTAGATGCCACCGTGTGATAAGTGCGGACTGGGAGCCTCTCAACCACCGACTTGGGTGCTCTCCATCTCCGGCGGCGGATCCGCGCACGTAAAATAAGCAGAGCATATACCACAGTCAACGTGATCAGTGGACTGATGACCAAGACCAACAGTGTATCAAGTAGCGGGCTGGCACCGTTTGTTGGCGTGATGACAATCCAGAGTCCCTCGTGGTCGCCGGGAGGGGGGTGGATTGCGGTCTGGGTCGGTGGTGCGACTTTGACAATTGGGGTGTTGGTGGGAGAGGGTGGCAACTCGACCCGATGCGCACCCGTACGACCACCAAATAAGCGCCAGAAGAAGCCTCCTTTGCTGCTGTTTTCTTGCGTCTCTCCCGACTTCGACTTCGTAGAAGGTTCGTCCTTGGTCGCATACTCTCCACTGCCGGGAGTTATGCTGCCACCCTGGGGCCCATCGTGCTTCTTGGGCTTCTTCACATCTTGCTTGGATGCTGCATCCATCTGATTTGCCTTCTCGCCTGTCTTCGGTGATCCATGGGAGCTTGTGTCTTGCTCTCGCAAATCAGGCACCAAGTCGGGATCCCGCCAGTCATGGACACCAATCCTGAAGCCATCTCCTTGTTTCTGTTCTGCCGTCGCTTTCGAGCCAGACGTCGAACTGCCCTTGGCCGCTTTTTCCATGCTGTCCCTGATGATTTTGTCCTTCTCGTCCGAGAAATCCTCCACTAGGACCCAGTCATGCTGCCCACTACTGGGCGGCCGGCTCGTGCCACCTGTAGAAGCTGACGAGCGCCAGCTAAAGACACGAGAAAACCAGCTTCGGTTATCTGCCGCCGGTGCAGCAGATCCATCAGTGGTCGAGGACCCGGATTCCTTCGTTGTTGCCGTGTTCGCTTTCTTAGCGACTGCCTGCCTAGGCTTCTGGATCTTGGCCGCTGCTTGGTGTTGTTGGCGTGCCTTCTTCTTCTCCGTTTGCTGGACTTTCTGGGTCGGCTTCCCGTTTTCATCAATGAAGTCCTCGATGTAGCTTCCGGGTTGCATCATCAAGGACAAGAGGTAGGCGGTTGTCCGGGAGGTGAAAACCGAAGGGATCGTGATGTTGGACGTGTCGCCGTGTGCGTACATCTGGATCAGGGGACCACCTCGAACATTATCGCCGACGACGAGCGCAACGGCTCCTCGTCGCTGAGCCCATTTGACCTTCTCGAGAAAGCCGCAGCCACCGCGGCTGAGCAGCACGATCTTACCAGCGATTTCAGCGCCTTCCTGTATGGATTGGATATCGGCGTGGCCTGAGCTGACAAGACCCGACGCATCGGTCTGCAGCTTCGGAGACAGGTCCAAGCCAACATGCAGATAGTCATCCGTGCCGTCGTTCACTGGCACCTTTTGGGACTTGGTTACCTGCTTCAGAGCAGCCGCGGCTTCTTTGGAAATATCGTCTCGCTTCTTCCGCCTGTTCGTCTTGCTGCTGGGGGGGTTGATCGAGCCGGCCTTGTCTTGGCCCTCCTTGACGGATGTCGTTTTGAGGACGACATTGGTGCCGAGGTCGTTCCAGCCCGGTACGTCACTGCAGCCGAGCTCACCTTCGCCGACATCGTCCTGCAGTGTCTCTTCGGTGAAGCCGCTTCCTATCCATAGCTGGCCGTTCAGGCCTTTGTTGGGGAGTTGAGGACCGAAACCCGCGGGTCGTGCGGCAAACGACGTGGTATTATCTGCGGCGATGGTGATGACGGCATTCGGTAGGAACAGGGCGAATGGCGCGGATAACGAGAATAACGACTTGAACCGGCTCTTCTCGGGAGCGGCTGGGGTGGTCACGATGGTCGGAGCAGCCGGGGCCAGAGTCGAGGTGATGGCGCGGCAGAGGAGGAATAGGCAGGCGGCAAAGAAGAGGGCGAGTATGACGATGCGTGGTGGACGCATCGTGTCGGTAGCGCGGGAGGTGTTGTTTGAATCGGGTAGTCGATATTGAATGGGTTATACTGCTAAGAGTAGCAGGTCGCGCTCCCGACAGGCGTGCGTGCCTTCGAGACAGGACCACTCCGCTGATGTCGGCGTGGGTTGTGCCACCCAGGCTCGTATTCCAGACGAGGCCTGTATTGGACCGACGGTGGTTGCCGCCTTGATAGGGAAACCGAGGGACGAGGTAACAAGAAGATGCGCGAGCGACCCAACCGTCCAAGCCGCCAAGTCAAAAAATATGACTAAATCGATAGGTGGTAGAGAAAAAAAAGAGGAAGTCGGATGTGCTGTATGTAGATTGTATTCGAGTGGGCAGGATTTCCTGACTTGCCGCCGAATCGTATGTCGTGTGTATCGGGCGTCCGTGTAACTCTAATGTCTGGGTTGCATGCACTCGGGCGAGCTGTAAGCTCGGCCAGGAAAGTCTTTTGAAGCAGCGGCATTCATTCATTCGTGGTCGATTAAACTGTAATACGGGACCTAGCCATGCTGTGCGTGTCGAAGGAATTGGGCAGCGAGAAAGAACAGAAGGAGGAAAGGAAGAGGGTGACAGGGCGAAGAAACCGAAGGAGCAAGGAGAAATGAGGATGGCAAGAAACAGCGACAGAAGGCTTGTGAGACAAGGCAATGAGGTATTGTGTTTTGGGGGGGATGTTGTAAGTGGTCGGGTCATGCAGTAGCCAAAAGTCAGTCCGTCAGGCAAGGAAGTGGTATGTAGGTAAGGTTAAAACCACAGGCGGAGCCCGAGAGTGGGCAGGATCAGATCAGACCAGACTCTAACCAGGACCTCTCCGACTTGACGGCGGCTGATGGGAAAGCGAGGGGCACAACTCTCGCTAACTCGGGGCGTGGGTATGCACGCACGCGCAAATGCCAGGATGCCCCAAATCGCGGCTCCAGAATAATCGGCCAGGGCCCTGCAGATGCCAGAGGCAGAACCCAGCCGGATGCCACCAGGGTCTGCTAAAATTCAAAGGCAAGGGGTAGGGTGATATGGGATACGGGGGGGCAATTAATCAAAAAGAGGAGTTGGTTCTTTGGACAGAACGCGAAGGACAAGTGAAAAGCGACGGGCTTAGAGGAGGAGGAGGGGCAGGGAGTGTTTTTCGTTTCATGGGCTGATAATGCTGATAATGGTGACGATGATATCAAACGAGCTTGGTCGCATGTACAGAGGTTAAGTGCATAGTCTGGCCTGCTAACATTGATGGTACTATTTCAGCTCCTTGACCTGCAAACCGGTCATCATCTATCTACCCAATCAATGCGATCATCCTTTCCCAGCCCAGCGAAAACTACATGTGTGTAGAGTAATTGCATATGCAATATCGCCATTACTACTACATAACATACCACACCCATCCTCCTCGAATTCAATCAGGAGCTCAGCTTTCCTGACCCGGCCTGCTGCCGGCGACTACGATCTCATGACCAGGAGGAATGTGCCAAGGAAAAGGCCGGGTAACGGCAGTGACGACTGACCCAGTCCAGCCCAGCCCATTTTTTAACCAGTGGCGTTTTAGGGGACCTTTTGCGCCGCTTTTGCTCCTCAATCGTGCAGTGCAGCAGTCGTCCCTCCAGCTTCTTCAATCCACGGCGCGCTCGGGTTAGGCATCTGGCATTACAGTGGGGCACCAAAAAAAACGCAAAAAGCAAAATCGTCTATTTTGAAATATTAGAGATTTTTAAATAAAACTAGCGTAAAATATTATATTAAATTATAATAAAATATTTAAAATATTTATAATTTTAAAATATTATTATAAATTAAGATTTTATTTTTACAATTTTTATTTAATTTAATATTTAAATATTAAGATTTTTAAGATTTTAATACCTTAATACTTTACTTAATAATATTAAAGTATTTAAAAATAGTTTTAAAATTAAAAAATTATCATAGTTTTATTTAAATTAAAATAAATATAAGAATTAAAAAAGTGGATTTTTTCTATTTTTATTCGGAGTAAACAGTTAGTTTTAAAAATATCTTAATTTTTATATAATGTATAAAATCTCTTTTTTAAAATAAAAGCTTATTAAAAATAACTATAATATTATTAAAATTATTTTTTAAGTTTTATTTTAAAAATAAATATAATAAATTATTTCTTAATTTAAAATATTTTCTTTTAATTAATATTTAACTTTTTTTATTTCTAATATTATAAGGTATTTTAAAATATTTATAAATCGCCGAACTTTTATTTTAATTAAAAATATCTTAAATTACTTTAAATATCGATTAAATCTATATATAAAAATATTTTTATTCCTTTTTTTTAAAGCGTGGCTAATTTATTATATATTTCTAAAGTATGTGAGTTTCTATGTGAAATAGGCTTAATTTGGGCGATTTGCGTTATTTTTGGAGACTGGCTGTAGGTACGGGTACCCCTCAGGTCAAGCCTGTTGCATTCGACATGGACTGCATGAAATGTGACTTTTCGACAGCGTTCGTTCAATGCTTGATCACGCATACAGTGCACATGGCAACGCCTCAGCAGTCTGCCTGTCAGTCCATGCACGGCGCTTACCTGTGTTTATGCACTCTACTTGACTCTTGACACGCAGAGCTCGGGTCACAAACTGAGGCAATGGTGAGATCGGTCTCCTGCAGCGGCCAAACAGGTCAATAAAAGCCTCGCATAGACCACCTGAAATTGGCGCTAAGCACCCCCCTAGCCCTGCACCTAGCAGCCTAGGATGTTTGCTTTCCTCAGCAATCGCAGCCAAAAGGCTGGCAGCTGGACAGCAGACAGCTGGGGAAACGCGTGATATTACGATTAGCGCAACATGAGCGACAACAAATTCGCCAACAGGCTGTTCTGGCCGTCTCTCGGTGAAGTCGGTGAGATCGGGCACCGGTCACGCGTAGCAAGTAGGTAGGCGTAAAGTAGTACATAACCTACTTGCTCATGCAGCCTCAATCTGCCATGGCGAGTCCAAGACAATAATCCCGCCAAGGTTGTAAAACCTCAACCGCCAATCTATGCCAAATCCATAACCGAAATACCCTGTCACTGTCACTGATCGTCAATGGCTGTAACGAATGGGCCTCTGCTGGTGGGGGGAAGTGGCTATGCCGGGCACAGACTCGAAACGAAACGGCAACACGGCACCTGGGGATTTTCCCAGGGATCTCCTGGGTCGATTGATTCGTGAAAAAGGGACCAGAGCCCTCGCTCGAGACCACGGCGCTGGAGGACCTTAAAAAGGAGCCCGCATGGCGTAGGCGACTCCTACTGGTGTTCCGTCTGTTCAACGTCGTTCGAGAACACTATGGCATCTGCACGCATCATACCATCTGCCCACAGAGGGGTAACCGGGAATACAATACTGTATGTCCCATCACCGTGGACGTGTTTATGATACGACACGAGCTCGGCACGCAAGTATGGATTGTCCGTTGAACCTTGTGCCTACATACACACACGACAGAGGAACGAGTTCCGCGCACGATACGGGATGGCCGCGAAGAAGCCTCCCGGACCCAAGCTCGGTCGGCGGCGGGCATGCCCCTCCTCCTATAGACGCGCCGATCATCCGACAACTGGATGTCGCTCTCCCCCCATCCGTCTTATTGTGATCATCTCCAATGCCTCGTACACGATCTTCAATGATTGTCTTATTTCTTCTTTGAGCTCGCAGAACATCTTCCATGTTCAAGTGGATTGTGACGCTGATAAGATACTCTCGTCAGCACAGGTGGGTCGCCCGGGGGGTCGGGTCTCGTTCCTTCCTAGCGTCGTATCGGCGAACAGTCATCGGGCAAGCTGAGAAGAAGGAACCAGTTCGGCTTCGGGCGCCCTGCGGAAACGGTGTTCAAAATGCTTGCATAAAATGCGTGCGGAGACGTCTCCGATTCTCCATAGAAGCGCTCATCGTCAAGCCGTGAAGTGCGAAACAGCCTCGTATATCTATATCTCGACATTAAAATTTTGATTTGCAGCTCAATCCCATTGCACAAGCTCTATCTATCTAGGAGCAAATCCGCAGTCACCATGGAGGTACCATTCCCCGTACCGGCGTCGCTGGCGCCCGGCCTCGTCCTCTCCCCCATGACCCACGCCGATACGGACGCAGCCGCGGTGGTCTACCACGAGTCCTTCGGTGCGGATCCCGCGAACACGTACTGGTGGCCCAAAGACCTGGCCCCGCTGCTCGCGTGGTGCAGCGGCCGCATGCGGCTAAAGCTCGATGACCCGTTCGTGCGCATCTTCAAGATCACCGACGCCGCGACGGGTGAAATGGTCGCCTACGCCCGGTGGGATGTCCCCAAGGACTCCACCAAGTTCGGCGCGTGGATCCGCGGGGGAAATGACAAGGTGGACGTTACGGCCATGGTGGAGAGCGACGACCAGACTCCTGCAGCAGACCAGGCGACGAACCAGCAGCCTTTGACTGCCGACGACAAGGCGGCGCCGGCTGTGGGAGACTACCCGGAGGGAGGAAACCATGAGATTGCCGATATGTTCTTCTCGGCCTTGGGCGAATCGCAGAAGAAATGGAAAACTGATGATATGCTAGGTAAGCTGTGCAACCATACCTACCTGACTTGCCACCACTCTATTTACAAATAGAGTCTGGAAACCTCAAAGCTAACAAGTGCCAAAAGGACTTTCATTGCTCTGTGTTTCGCCAAGATACCACAGGAGGGGAATCGCGACGGCTCTCCTTGCCCCCATGCTGGACATCGCCGACGCAGAGGGCAGGAAGACCTACTTGGAGGCCACCATCGCCGGCCGTCCGCTGTACGAGCGACTCGGCTTTCGCGAGGTGGAAGTGCTCAAATTTGACTTTGACGCGCTGACCAAGAAGCGAAACGGCCTCTACAAGAACTTTGTCATGATCAGGGAGCCCGTCACCAAAAGTTGAACAGCCTCTTGAAAAGTCAACATCAAGTCATACCACGGTTTTGCTAGCCTTTTAATGCAATTGGATATCCAACAACATTGTTTTTGAATATGATATAATACACTGAAATATATAGGAACACGAGCTGGTTGAGTTAGGCACGTGTGCTGTCTGGATCGACAGTGGAAAACTTTCAATCAGGGAGGGCTAGCTCCTCCCGTCAATCTTGCATCACCATAGGAGCTAATTGGTCATACCTAACACAAAACAAAAACATTACCTTTTCGAATGGATGGGATTACCCCCAGGCGACACTGTATTTCACGGGTCTCTTGAGTCCCGACCCTCTCAGCATCTCTCCTTAACACCAACCAAGCCACGTGACCATTTCACTCCCATCCATCAGACCTTCGAATGCTCCACCCTCTCGACCGTGCCATCCTCACTAACAACCTTCTTCACAGCCCCGTCCGGCGCGATGGCCAAATGATCTTCGTGCGCCAGCACCGCAACCCGGTCACCAAACGTGCTGGCGATCTCCTCGAGCGTCTTCCGGCGCGTCTCGGGGAAGTAGAAGTAGGCCACCCCCAGGAAGAAGGCGGTGCAGCCCACAAAGACGTAGTAGTAGTTCTCGCCGATGCGCGCAAAAGCGCTGGGTCCGGCCTCGGTGACGGCGACGTTGACGACGAAGTGGGAGCAGGCGGCGAGGCCCATGACCCTACTCCGCAGGGCCATGGGCAGCACCTCGGCGCCGTACAGCCAGGTCGTGCTGTTTAGCATGCCGTAGTAGCAGACGACAAACAGGTAGATGCCCAGGATGGCGAAGCCCTTGCCGACGCGGTTGTCCGTGTTCTGGAACTCGCGTTGCATGACGGCGGCGTAGATCTCGATCAGGATGATGCCGCCCAAGCCGGTCAGGATCATCTTGCGCCGGCCCCACTGATCCGTCAGCCACCGCGTCGTCACGCAGTTGGCGATGAAGGACACGGTCCCGTAGACGGCGGCCAGGGCCAGGATCACGTGCGGGTCGATGCCGAGCGACTTGTACAGGATGGTCTGGTAGTACTGGATGACGTTGACGCCCGTCAGGCTCGTCATGGTCTGCACGGCGACCGAGACCATGACGCGGTGCCGGTACAGCCGCCAGATCTCGGCGTACGACGTGATCTCGCGCGCCATCTCGTACTCGATCTGCGCCTGCATGAGCGCGAACTCGTCGGCCAGCCTATCGTCCGCGCCGCGCAGGTCGCGCCGGATGCGCGCGAACTCCTGCCGCGCCCGCTCGGGCTTCCCGTTCCGGATCAGCTGCCGCGGCGAGTCGGGCATGAAGGTCGAGAGGCCCGCGAACATGATGACGCCCCAGGGGATCTGGATCCCCAGCGGCAGCCGCCACTGCGTCGCGCCGTAGGGGGCGTAGCCGCACGCGAACCCGACCCAGTTGGACAGCATGGTGCCGAAGGCGATGCCGCAGCCCGAGATGCCGCCGATGAGGCCGCGCTGGTAGGGCGCCGCGATCTCGCTCAGGTAGATGGGGACCGTGCCTACCATGCCGCCGACGGCGTAGCCGGCCATGACGCGCCCGGCCAGGAACATGCCCATGTTGACCGAGGCCGTCTGCACGACCGTGCCCGCCGTCACCACCACGCACATAAGCTTCATGAACCCGATGCGACCCAATCGGTCCCCGAGGAAGGTTTGTGTCAGTGCCCCAGCCGCCTCGCCTGCGATGTATACCGCCACCACCGCACCCGTGAGGCCATTGGATGGGTGTCCCATGTAATCAATCCAACTCTGGTGGGCGATTGCTAGGGTCGAGAACTCTCATTAGCTCTTATACTCTTCTTTGAGAGTCGATGGCACATTGATCACGGATAGGATTTATGGTCAATACTCACTTGTAGTGGCGATGCCAGTGTCGAAGCCCTACCATCAGTCTCAGTGCCAATCATCTAAGGACCCGGAAGATCAACCCAACTTACGAAAAGCAGGGTGCCGATCGCTGCAAAGAGCGCGACACCTATCGTGTACCAATTCGCCATTGTGTATATCAGATTTCTCGGGTCGCAGCGCAGATAGAGCCCGAGATGGGAAAGCTCGGTAGTTGCGGGTGTGATGCTTTGACGGGCTTCTGCTTGTGCTACTAGAACGGGAGCTTAATGCTCGAGTCCAGCCACTGGACACACGCACAACCTTATCTTTATCCCCGAACGAGCGAGAGAGCCGTCCTTCCAGCCTCCCCCTCCCGCGACTTGCTTGAACTTGCAGCTTGCTAGTGCTAGCTGTCAGCTCCCCCGAGCAGCCGAGTCAAGATCCGATTCGAGGGGAGTTGCCGCCCACTGGCATATGCGGAGTTCGCTGATCACTTGCAGTATCGGGCATCGCGGCATGGCTCTGTTGGGTCCTGGATGCAACACTCCTCTCCCAGAGCATCGTGGCCCCACCAAGAATGGGGAGCGCCCATGGGGTGACGGGGTAGTTTGGGGCGGCAATTAAAAAAATAAGGGGCAGCTCGGGGTAACTTTGTCTGGGGAAAACCAAAATCCACCTCCCCACTGAGTAACCAAACAGGTTTGAATGTTCGTCACGGGCACAAGTGCCTAAACAAGTTAAGGAAGAGTAATGGTGAACTAGTCGCAGTCAACCCAGCACAATAGCTCTGCTATGCATTACTCGCGACGTCATATGATCTTCACGTACGAGTTGCCATAACGGCCCATCCCTCACCCTAGTTGCGCATATCCCCGAGTAAGTGACACGTCATATTCTGACCCATGTATTCTTGTGAATTTCGGCGAGCCGGACCTCAGCAATGAAGATTTACACTGAGCCGACTTCACACCAGTCGTCTAGGGTAAACGAAGTTTGTCACTCAGTGGGATGGTGAGGATTGGTGACAGTTTCGATGATGGGTTGCCAATGTTCTTGGTCCCGAAACCCGGAAGATGCTGTAAGAAGCTTGGGAAGAGCAATTCGGCAAGCCGCTTTTTGCTGGGCAAGAATGGGATCGGCCGGACACGGGTTACTCAACATCGAAACCTGCAAAGGAATTTGTCGTTCAGGTTTGGTTTCCCCGCTTAGCTAATACTTCCACATGCGGGGAGAGCACCGGCGTGTCTTAGTCATATCTTCTGGCTTGCAGTTCTCCAACGCACAATTTTGGTAGCGTGTGGGGGTACCCGTTTTGGCTCTAATGTGGGCCGTTCTCTCAAGCAAATATCATCCCCCTTTTAAGGAGGAGGCCGGCTTGGGTCTAGCCACGGCGCGCAGTCAGTCAGACCAGCTCCAGCGCCTTTTTGACACATGCTTAGCCTTCGTTGCCTTCGAGCAGATGCCGATTGACCAGATCCGCAAGGCGGGTGCGAGCCAGCTCACCTATCCGGGATGGTGGATATGGTGCCGGCACGGACACGCCAGATTCCGCCCACGCACGGGATACAGATGAAAGACCAGGCGGCCGTAGCCGCGAACTCGTCCATCTCCGGGACCAGGACCCGTCGCCAGCAGCCGCTTTGTAGATACGGATGCCCTGCGATGGTAACTTAGCGCCCGTGACGAAGTCTTCGACAATGGCAGCCCCGGCAGTCACAGTAATATTCAATTTTAGTTATGCCTTGAAGTGAACAGTGCAGAAACCCACCTTGATTGCTAGAAGCGGATATGGATATGAGTCCCGTAGTGGTAATAATTTCCACCTTCCGGCCAGTGGGTTCATCGTGTGGCTTGAAGAGACGCTTCTAGCCAGACTTTCTAAGCTCATAACCGAAACACTACGGTAAGTCTCCTTCGGGCAACCAGCCAACAGCTTATTTTTAGATAATATGTAGGAGCAAATGCAATCATTCTCACGATAACCCCCGGGTTATGTAGTTTGTTGGTGTTGGTCGGCCAAGATTCGGCAAGGGACACAGCAACCCCTTGCATTATCTGTGTCACATTCCTTTCGGGAGGTCCGTTTCAATACCCAGCACTGATATGAGCCTCGAACCAACAACAACAGCAGCAGACCACTGCGCCAATTTCAACTTTCAGCGAGCCTGGAAATTTACAAGCAGACTCTTCTAGGGATCATTACATCTTTGATTATCGGCGACAAACGATCATCTGCTTGGTTTTTACAACCATGACACCAGATCTACCGTTTCAGTCTGCATTCGAGATTGTCAACAGTAATCTAATCACTTTTGCGCTTGGAGCTGTGCGTGTGTACGGATACAATGGATATAACTTCTGCACATTTGACAACCAGTGACATCTTAGGTTGCGCTCTATGCAACGCTTCGCTATGTGTACAACGTGTACTGCCATCCCGCGTCTCGATTCCGTGGTCCACGGATCGCCGCAGTATCGAAATATACGGTACGCGTATCACTGGTAAGTCGCTCCCATTTCAGGCTTCTAGTTTGCGTAACATGGTATCTGACAAGGCAATGTAGGGCTTCTGTAAAGTACCCTTCGGCTGCCCTGAAAGCCCTGGAGAAGTATGGTGAGTGTCACTAACCTTGTTCGACGTCTAGGTGACACATGAGCCTTATGCATACATTCGGTTGTGCTCATTAGTATTCTAGGAGACGTCGTGCTGATAGCCCCAAACGAGCTGGTTTTCATCACCCCTGAGGCATTCTCTGGCATGGATACACATTGCACAAGGCCCGCTATGTCTACACAATGAAAACCCAGTCTGATCCGCGAACACAGGTATCTACAATACCTATACAAACGGTCGGGAGCGTTTCCCCAAGAACAACTTCATGGACATTGGCTTGGTAGATGACCGGATTACCTGGAAGAAGAGCCCCGAGAAGCACCATGCCGCAGCCAAAAGACATGCCCCAGCCTTCAGACCCAGGCCGTTCAGGATTAAAGAGCCGCTCTTGCACAAGTATACGGATGCCTCTGTTGAAAAGATGAGGGAGATCGACTGGAAGAGGGTATGGAGCTCAAAGCAGTGAGCTCTACCCCACCAACAAAATCCCGAACATGGACCATTCCTGATGTTGCAATGCAGACGGCAGACCGATACGCCATGGATGCCGCAGCTGACTTGGCATACAGCCGAGAGATGCATCACCTACGAGACAGTAAGCCCAACCTGGCCGCATTTGCTTTTGGTATAAGCGATAGTCACATGTATCTGATATGGGAGTCCACAATGAAAAGCAGCAGGTTACTCGACCAGCTCTGGCAAGCAAGCGTCTTCATCACTGCCAACCAGGTCTTCAGGAAGTTTCCCCTTCTAAGGCCGCTCAAGTTCCTCTTCGTCCCTCCATCCGTACTGACCGGCTTCGCCGAGGTCAAGAGGCAGAACCACCAGGCGCTGGCGTCGCGTATGGAGCTCCGCGGCACCGTTGAGCACCTCGATCACTTCGAGCAGTTTGTTCCCGCCCGACGCGCCCGCTCCCAGCAGACAGGAGCAGAAGCATATCGAGGTCGTCATGGGCCATCTGGTAGTTGTGGGCTACGAGCCGATCGCGAGCCAGGTATACGGTACCATTATGTTCTCTGCTCTGGAACCGCAATCTCTCAGGCTCCTCGCAGAGATCAGAAGAGCGTTTCAGAGCTACGAGGATATACAGCCAAGCAAGCTCGCACTCCTTCCGTTCCTCCACGTCGCTTTCATGGAGACTCCGAATCATGGTCCTACAGAGCAGCGGACAGCCCCGCGTTAGCCCTGGAGCTATGGTCGACAGACATTATATTCCCAAAGGTGTATGCAGCAGCCGCCTTTTCTTTTCCAAGGTGTACTGATACAATATCTCTGTAGGTCAACGTATCATATGGCTTTCTTGCCTTCACTCGCAGCCCGAAATACTTCCACGACGCGCACAAATACCGTCCGCAACGCTGGCTTCCGATGGACCACCCACACTAGGACCCGGCCTTCCAGGATGACGCCACCGACCAATACCACCCCTTCAGCCAGGGGCCGAGGTCGTGCGCCGGTATGTCGTTAGCCTGGCAACAAACTCGGCTCTTCCTCGCCAAGGTGCTGTGGACCTTTATTGTGGAGGTGTTGCCGGGCCAGAACATCGAGTTTGAGAGGGATTTCAGCATGTACGCCATGTGGAACAAGCCAAAATTTCAACTCCGGTTTCATACGGTTCAAATGGACTATGTTCTAAATGTATTTAATTGACATGTAAAACCTACTCTAATAATCATTCGATTAGAGTAACGATGGTAACGAACCTGAGTGAAGTGAATAACGTACTCTATTCCCTTCTAAACGGAATAAGCGAGTCTTGATATTGGATAAGTAATACTAGCTAAGACGTAGGTAAAGAAATCCTTTCACGCCCTACTGATATTTATACGTGGTATTACGGAACCGAGGGTTATAGCCGATCGTATAAGTAGGAAACGACTATTGGTGTCAGCATTGTTATTCCATGGATAAACGTCATGTCTTGATATGGAATAAACGATGCACCCAACCCTCAAGACACTGGAGTAATCAGGATCAAACTTGATATCATAAGGAATACACGAGGGATCCAAAAGGATACAATAATACCAATAGATATAACATACTAAACCAGGTTGCTTGACGTATTCGTCGCTTGTCCTACGGCATGACAACAGACTAGTCTTCCTGACATGCCTAAAATGGCCTATCTGAAATACTCCGCATCCCCCGGGCAGTCTATGTCACTTTCTGTACCGGCTTTCCTTCCAGCTCTCAAACCGAGTCGACGTCTGCCAACTTTGCCATGACCTTGAGTCTCTTGAAGATGGAACCCATAGATGAAGCCTCTTCTGCCGCGACAGGGAAGTCGGAGGCCTCGTAGCCCTCCCACATCTTCCGCGTTCGGGGAGATTCCGGATTCTTACCAGGTTGCCTGCGAACCATGTTAGTGCTCGGCTCACATCAAAATGTCTGTCTGGAGGAGGCTGAGAAGGAGAGGAACTGAGTACATGGGGATCGCCTTTTAGGGAACTTCATTAAAATTCTTACTTACCGGTATTCGTTGAAGTCCGCCATGTCAAAGAGGCCGATGAAGATGGCAGGACGGGCGATGTCCGCGACGACCTGCTTGACGGGAGCCATGGTCGAAGTGAAGAAGGAAAGTACGACGGTTTCGTCATCAATCTCGGCGAGCCCAGCGGCGCCATGCTCACCGACGACTTCGAACCCCAAGCTCCGGAGGTAGGTCTTGGTCGCATCTGTATACCGTGTCTCCTGGGTGATGAGCCGCACGACCCTGTTTCCAGGGCTGCCAGCCGTCGTATCGCGGTCTCCTCTGGCTCCCTCTCAAGGCGTCGGCGATGGTCATTGCCGCAAAGTACTGCGTCAAATTGTCCTTGTGCATGAAATCTGCTTCCACCTCGGGTGCCTCAGACCTGCGGTTTTGGGTACGCCAAAACGAGGGAGGCGGGCGACTGAAACAGGGCAGCCCGATGCAAACGACTTTGTTCGCCTTGCGGCCGCTTCCGGGGCCCACGAGGGCCTCAATGCGAGCTTGTAGCAGCTGGCGGGACTCGCTGCTCTCCCACAAATCCTTCTTCTGTTGGGCGAGGGCCTCCCACCCATCTGCCAGACCATCGAAGTTGCATAGGGTCAGATTCCACCATTCCACGAGGCAAGTGCAGTGGTAGGTTTCGGGATGGACTGCGGGCTCTCCAGGTCTCCCATTGGGAAGGAATCCCGGTTTCGCCTTGACCAGTCTCCAATACTCGTGGAAAACGACGCGGGGCGTCCTGATCACGAAGAAGGTAATAAGTTAGCTTGCTACCATCTTTGCTGTGAGTAACGGGAATGGGGAGATTGTCAGTCAAGTAAAGTAGACAGTCCACTCACCAGATAGGGTCAGATTTCCCAAACATGGGGTTCTTGATGCGGATCGTGCTTCCGTCAAGTTTCCGGAGAACGAAGAACTCCTGGTCTGGAACTCGGCGAGCTGCTGTTCGATGTCCCGCAGGCTTTCCTTGGTCCAAAGCTTGGCGCCGCCGGCGTACAGGTCCGCTGCTGCTTGGGTACTCAACGTCCACTCCGTATACCCGACGTTCTCTAACAGCGGAGGTGTACAGTCGGGAAGGACTGCCGGGGCTAAACGAGACATGTTGCTGCGGGGGTTGTTCGTGATGTGGTGGTATGGCGGTTGAGTTTTTAAAAGAAAGGGGATGCTTGAGCTGGGAGTACTGCGCTCGATGACTTATACGGAAGTATGTGTTTTCGTGGTAGGGAGAAGATTATCAGAGCGGAAGGGAGGACATCCTTTTATACGCAAGTCGGTGAGTCATTACGGGCGGTGAATTTAAAAAGTAAGTAAAAGAACTTTCGTATTCTGCGGAGTCGGATGTTAAACTTTTGTTAACCTATGAGAGTTGTAAATATTAATATTCTCTTTTACTTAATTTCAGAAGCTTTCGGTTTAATAGCAGCGAAAGTTAGCAACTAAACCGGCTTATAGAGAGCAAGATAGTTTATAGAGTTTTGACCATGTTGGTAGAAATGAAAGTATGATAAAGACTAAGGGGGCTTGGTATATCAAATCGAAAAAGAAACGATCCATAAGCTTGAACACCACTTCCAGACGCATTACCATTGAACCAAGAGACCTGTGTAAGGAATGTTATTAGGTACTGGACTTATCTCGGTACCAAGATCTCGCTACAACACAAGCTGCAAAGGTTGCTGTTGGTCATGTATGAGTCACTAGCCTCCATGCTCGGTTGCCCAAAGATCATGACACCGGTAGCCAATCAGATATATCTTCTTCAAACATATTTGTAACTAACGAATCACCAGGAAAACTACATATCTAAGATATTGCCTTGCCTTATGGATAGTAAGTCACGACAAAGAGCAGAGATCCTCATCTTCTTAGGCTGCATAGGTACCAACCAGAAGAACCCAAGGAGGTACAGCCCTCCTTACTCCGAAAGCGAAACCCTGAGATCCCCTTCAAGAGCCCAACCAGCTTCTCCTGCGTCGCCTCATCCCCGCCGCCGCCACGGGCTCCTTCGCCCGACTATCCCTCCAGTAAGACCCCGTCCCCGCCTCCCTGACCTCCGCCGCCGTCCCCTCGGCGAGCAAGACGTACGTCGCGACCGACTTCTCGATATCGTCCGTCGCGCCCGCCCCGCCCATCTTGGTCGGCACCCAGCCCGGGTCCATGCTGGTGCAGTCCACCTGGCCACCCTTCAAGTGCCGCGTGAACCACTTCGCCAGCAGGATGTTGTGCAGCTTCGTGTCGCTGTACCCGGACCTCTCGATATCGGGCAGCGACGGGTCGCCGCCCTGGTGCATGCTGCTGCTCAAGAAGACGTAGCGCGCCGGCGGCGGCTGGACGAGACAGGTCAAGACGTACGGCGCGACCGTGTTGACGAAGAACATGTCGTTCCTCTTCGTGGCGTCCACGTTGGGGTTCATGAGGCCCGCGTTGTGCACGATGGCGTCCCAGGGCCCCTGGTCGTTGAGCTGCGCCGCGAGCCGCTTGGTGTCGTCGACCGACGACAGGTCCCCGACCAGGACGTCCTTGGCCTCCGGGCAGCCGCGGCGGGCGTCCTGGGCGCGGGAGTCGTTGCGCGCGTGCAGGTAGACGGCGTGGCCGCGCTTGACGAGGGCCTGGGCCGCGAGCAGGCCGAGGCCGTCGGCGGAGCCGGTGATGAAGATCTTGGCCATGTTGCTTGGGTTCCTGTTTCTTGTTCGTTATGTGGTTCTTGTTGAGAGAATAGCTCGAGGGGGGTCACGCTTTCTAAATTCTTTCCGGGCTTCGGCTTTAAGATGTTTCGTGGCCCCACGGAGCTAACAGTGCGAATGCCTTCCCCGCGGCATAATGCCGGGCTGCTGCATTTTGCTTCCGAATGCGCTACGTACACGTATCACGAAACGACGATGACGTCACGAAAAACGAGTCATGCAGTGGGTAAGGGTAGGCGACGACAATCCGAGAAGGGGAAGTGGGACCACTGGAAACCCCATGGAGATATCGCCAAAATCCACTGGAGTACGCCGTACTAGCCTGCGTCGTCAGGATCGGATGCGTGTGTTCGCGATCTCGTTAGCATCTCTGCATCAAGTGGGCCTACGAAAGCCTCGCAACCCCTCATCACCATGGTCGACAAAATCAAAATGAACCAGCATCCGAAAATGCAATGATTTTGTCACAATTATAATAACATACACTACAATTATCTGCAATAGTCCCCATCTTTTTGCAAACTAATCATCTGGATACTCCTCCTTCAGATTACTGACGAAGACCTGGGCCTCCGCGTCCCAGCGCTTGAAGTAACGGCCCGCAATCTTAGTCAGGATATCGCCCCTCGGCGCCCTCGCGAGCTTCATTATATTCTCCTGCGCAACGTATCGGGCGTTTCGGTGCGAGTCACTAGATGTGGCCAGCCGATGTTAGCAAAAGGGGACAGTATTCTGAGTGAAGCAGGAAAGGGGATGTGATAGGACAGGGATGGACGGAGGGGAAGGGAGGAAAGAAGAAGCAACAATCAAACGTACATAATATGGTAAAATGGCTGATCGCGCCCCCCATCGAGCTCGTCGACGCGCATTTGTTGAATCCACGCCTCGGGCATTTTGCACGTCTCGTCCCAGCCAATGACGACCCCCAAGTACTTGTACCGCTTATGCTCGAAGTACTGTCCCACCCGGTACTCGACAGCCGGCGTAGTCGTAGATCGTATCTTCGGCGTCCGGGGCTGGTCGTCCGCCTCTCGAAATGCGGCGAGCTCGGCACGCGGATCCATAGGGTGCTGCTCTTGCTGGCCGGCACCACCGTTGCCCTCCCATCACCAGAGCCGTCAGGGCTGCTGCCATCTTCGCCGGCGCGGGGGAATAACGTCACGCACAGCTTCTCCGCTAAGCAGATCTCCTGCGGGAAATGCTGCAGAAGCCGCTCCAGAAGCGGTGCGAGGTAAAGCCGGCTCTGTTGAAGCGCCCTGTCGCGCGTGCGGACCTGCCCGTCTCCCAGCAGCGCGGCGTTCCAGAGACCGACGTAAGTAGCCGTCTCGTAGGCGAGCGGGCCACCGCCTATGCTGTTGCCCACATCGCCCTCATCGTCTTCGTCGTCTTGGTCATGATTGTGAAATCCGCTCTGGGCCGAGCGCAGGATGTTGCGCCCCGCCCGCCGCGTCGCCTCAGCCACCGACGTGGGACCCATGAGCGCCGCAATGCGCCCGGCGGGGATGCCCTGCCCGCGCAGGTTGTGGCCCAAGTCGGTCGCCGCCACCTCGTGCGCGCTGTGGAAGGGGTCGAGGTACAGGCGCTGCCCAGCCGCGTGGGCGGCCTCGGCGCTGCGCAGTGGGATGCTGTCGCCCAAGTCATTATGTGTGCGCGGGTCATCCCCTGCGGCCCGGGGCAGTCAACGACGGCGTACACGTGGCCCGGGTAGTTGGACGGCTGGGCGGCGGTGAGGCCAAGCCGCTGCGCGACGGCGCAGTACAGGGCCACGCTCTGTAGCGGCAGGCTGGTGTGCGGTGGCACAAAGAGCGCCATCGAGAGGAAGTTGTTTCGCAGGTCGTGGTACGCTGTCGTGTTGGGGTTGCCGAGTAGGTTCTTCGCCCGCAGCATTTCGGCGATCTTCAATGCCTTGTCCCGCTTGGACATAAACCCCCAAATCAGTCGGCCGCATTCGCCCGGTATACTGTCTGCTATATTGTTGATTTCCCGCTGAATGGTTTCAAGATCGCCCCATTTGCCGTTTAGCACGAACAAGTCGTAGGCACCGAGCGCTTCTGTCAGCGTCACTGTCATATCGTGCCTCGCCAACCGGGTCCAGATATCGATTGCGATCGTGCGGTGTACCACGTCCAGAATGGCGCGGGCGTGGAATCGTCGGGCCAGAACATCGTCGGCGTCATCGGGCGTCTCGTCTCGCCATCGAAGGAGTTGGTCCTTGACGTCATACCCAAGGGCGGCGACCTGTTCCATCTTCCGAATCCGACCTCTTTGCGTTCGCAGCAGGTCCTCGAAGATAGCTTCCGCCTGCCTATCTGTAGCCTGCCGCGTCTCGAACAGTTTCTGCCAGGACACATCGAGTGGGTTTTGCGCGACGAGGTTTGGTCGGTTATTGGGCGCACAGCCGTACCGCCATCCGGACAGGCAGCGCTGGCGCCATCGTAGGGACTCACCGACGATGCGGTTGTGGCGCGCGTTCGTGAGGGAGAACGCGAGGGCCTCGGCGGGCGGGAAATGTGACGCAATCGATAGCACGAGCTCGTCAGGTAGGCGGTCGAGGAGTTGTTCGGTCGCCATGATTTTGACACACTCGACGTGGTCACACCGAGAAATACCAACTTAACGAAGACCGAGGTCAAATAGCAGCTGAGACAATTCGTCAGAGTCAAAGAGGATCGATATTGATCATTTGGGCGGGGCCGCCTGGGTCTTCAGAATCGAAATCAAGGGTTCAAGGTGACAATGTCTTTCCCCATTAACGGTATTTTTGGGGCAAGTGGGATGGCAGTCCTTGACGTCAATTGGAGACGGCAGATTTCAGAGCTTGAGCACGCGCTACAGTGGGGGGTGTTTTGGTTTCGGCGGGGTAGGGCGTAGGGAGGTGTCTGTAATGACAAAATCCCCTTTCACCACTCAACTTACCAAATAGCCGAGACCTCAAATCCCAAGTTTTCACCTGGCATGTTATAAACAGATAATTAATGGTCTTACAATTAATCATGAATTTTAATAGATACTACTGAGCTGAATGAAATTGACCCGTTGATTCCGTCGTTCACACACTTATTATGCGACGGTTACGGCACAACAGGTCAGAGGATAGTGGACTAATATGTGGAATAACCGCGAGGCATCATCGAAACAGGAATAGAATCCATTATTATTACTAAAGTAGGTACATAGGTAAGCACAATCAGCAGTGCAATCAGAAGAGTTCCTTGTGGCGTGATATTGTCAGCCGTAATGGCCGCCGACTAGACCATCACCTGTGTGATGTCCACGGCCTGGCAAGTCGGGTTGTGCGGCGGAACGGTGGTGGCCCAGCCAATGGACGGGTAGTAGTAGCTGGTGAAAGACTGCCAGCAGGCGAACCAGCTGTAGTAGGCCTTAGGTTGGGTGGCATCGGGTCGGGAGCCGGGCTGGAACGTGGAATCATCGAGGAGGCCGTAGACGAAGAGCTTGCCGTCCTTATCGAATCCGACCTGCTGGCCGACGTTGCTGGTGCCGAACATGGGCTGTGCCACGTTGCTGGTGGGCGAGAAGGTGAAGCTCATCGGCGAGGGTACGACCGTTGGTTCGCTGCTGCTGCCGCCTGCCAGCTGAAGGTTCCACGACAGGAAGCCAACCTCGGCGCCATCGACGTCCTGGTTCCCGGTATAGTTGAAGTAGAAGGAAGCTGAGTTGACGTTCCCGCTGGGGGTGGGGCCGTTATCGAAGCAAAGGCCCTCGATGGCTGCGCCGGCGTGGCACGCACCACCATACCCTGAAAGAGCTTAGTATGCTGGTTTATATGGCCAGGTCTTAGGTAACTAAGTAAGTAGTAGTAGGTGGCTTACCGTCGATGGTCTTGTTGTCTATGCCGGTGATGTGCAAGAAGAACGGGCCCGTCTGGTTCTGTGCTTGGGCTCGCACCGCAGCGGCGAGAGCCAATAGGGACGCGGACAGAGAGAACTTCATGTTGATTGGCTGTTTCTGGTGAAGAGAAATGTACAGTGGATTGATACAATTGATGTGAATATGACAGAAAGAGGTAAGTAGACCGAATGTGATAGACAATGATGCTCTGGAAGCAGGCCTTGATGTTGTTGGTGATGAGAAGAGAAGACCTTGGGTCTTATGTGCTAATTGACCTTGCCATCGGAGAGAAAGAAGCGATCTCTCGTTGCTCATCAGGCGTTGTTTGTTCCTTCCGGCAAAAGGGCAACGCGACCCGGCCGGATGTACCAAGTGGACTGCGATTTCCCGCCGTTAGTCCTACCAAACCAATAGATGGGCCCGCCCGTTACTGCCGAAATCAATGAATGTCCAGTGTCCTCGTATATGCGATGCGACATCATAACGCTGACCGTCGCTTCCACGAATGTATTGGAGCAACAGGCAGGCAACAAACGACCGATGGAATAACCAGAACATTGTCCACTGGCAGCATTGCGCACCATGATATTCCACCTACTCCCGATATTGAGAGAGAGGGGCGATCAAGGTAAACTTATATTAGAGCTATGTATAATATTTGAAGTAATCATTCGACCTCGCAGCTTTCCGGACACTCGACGGTTTATTCTCGCCGGGGCTACCAGGTGCTCGATTCAGGCCATCAAAAGAAGCCAAGCCGCCAGGTGACGCCGGATTCCCTAAGGCTCATCGTAGGATGGGGAAAGAAGAACTGCCACTTGCGGGTCAAAATATTGATAAAGCTGGAAGCCACTGGCCGGTAGGTCCAATTAAGCTCATCGCCGCTTGGGGTTTCCGCAAGGAAGCCCTTGCTGTTCTCGTCCCTAGTAACCCATGCCGGGTTGTAGCTGTTTGCCCAGCTTCTGCTCTTCGAGACCGACTAGCGACATGGCTACCAGCTTCAAATATTCATATGTGTATCCCGCAGAGAGGATCACGAGATGATTGGCAATTTCTATGTGTGATGCAGCAGGTTTCCAGCGAACCCTCGATGAACTTCTCGACACTCGTATTTTGATGGCTTACATTGATTTCTTCACTGGCCCCATGACGGTGATCACCACTCGAACTTGGAGTTGGCGGGGTAGTGCTCCACCAGCTGTCGATGTGGGAAGCCGCGGCCCTGCCGAATTGTCCGATCGACCACTCGCTGGGCCTGGTCACTCAACAGTTCCCCTCTTCAAACTGGGGAAACTCGCACCTCGCACCTGAGACAGTAAGCTCTCTGTTCAGCCGTCCACCTCGCCTCGAGCTACGTGATGTGGGCAGGTTCAGTGGTTAGCCCCCCTTGCTTGGGGAAAGAACGGCCGATTGATGCCACTACAGTAAGAAGATGCAACTGCGTCCATGCTAGTGAACCACGGATCGTACCAAGAATCTGCCGTTCTCCGCTCCGGGCTGGCAGTCGCAAGTCAGAGATGTCGACAGGTACTGCGCAAACATGGATCGATTTGATCCATCGCGGGAAGACTCTGGATTCGGACTTTGCGTCACCTGACCTCGAGCTCGCGCGCACTTTCCGCATGTGGGATACTGCAACCACCCATCTCGCATTGCATACCTAAGCTGTGCCACTCGGCGCGCACGCACTGCACTCGATGCCATCTTGGCAGGCAAACAGGCACCTTCTGTCTGACTGGAATTGAGTGATTGCAATTACATGGTCCCGGACCAACCAACTAGCGGGTGCACCATGCGGCAACGGTACCGCTTGTGCAGCGTGCATTGCAAACATGCACTCATTATTTCCGTTATCTTATCGCCGTCAACACGATTGTATTACTAGAATGGGCAATCCAGTTTTTCTGAGAACTGACTATCACCACCAACTCAACATCATAAGCAGGTAGTTATAGCGAGGGATTTCCCCAGGTTTCCACCAGAGACCCTCCCTCCTATTTAAGTCGTCATTTCGAGAGGCAATTCACGGCGAGCCATGGCAAGGCTAGTGACAGGGAATCACGTCCATTGGATGCCTTTGGGCGTGCAGCAACCGATGTCACTGCAAGCAGCGTTTCGTCATCGGTATGCAGTATGGGTGGGGAGGTCATGCGAACAGCCTCGGCTTTAGACTCAGAGGTTTACTTTCAAACATCGTAGTTGCCAGGTTGCTGTTCTGCGTCTCCTTGTGGCAACACATACACACGCGATCGATCGATTTAACCAGGGTAGTGCCCAGGCGATCGAAAGAGGACCGGGGAAGAAGACACTCGATAAAAACATTTTGATGTACCACGTAAGGGGCATATGTAAATGGTTCCCTACCAGATAGAAACATACGACTTTGTAGCGGCGTTCCAGATGGCAATACACAAATATAGCAGGGTACTCTTTACTTTGCAATGTGACTTCGCGATGAATAGCTTCGCTACCCGGCAGGCGGTGCCTTTACCTCAACGCACGCCGCAGGAGAGACATGCATGTAGTGAAAATGCGCAGGTCGACTCTAGCGGGCTGCCAAGGCTGGGTGCCCGCAGAGCCAACATACCCGTATGCATTGAATCTTCCCCAAGTGGTGTCATGTAGATTCCGTTTACTGTCATGCATACAACGTGGGCCAATGGGTAACGCGGTCACAGTCACGCATAAGTTCAAGGCCGCGGGCTGCTGCTTATAGGAACGATGTTCCTGCCAGTTACCACTCCCACTCTCTGTGTATAAAGTTTCGGGTCCTTATTCCAGCCCATTGGTGTTCTGTGTGTTCCAGCAAAGCCAGATCAGTACGACGAAACTCTGCAAAGGCCCCTGCATTGATTTTTTCTTACTCACTTACTTCGGTATTCGAAGGACTCACCCATCTTATAGCCGAACATGGGATCGCAGGGTGCCACCAATGGTGTCAACGGTGTTAACGGACATGACACCTACCAATGCCGGGATGTCCCTATCCACGCAAACAGGCATCTCCGAGTTATCTGCATAGGTGCTGGAGCCTCTGGGCTCTATCTTGCTTACAAGCTGAGGAAGGACTTCACCGACTTCACTCTGGATATATACGAGAAGAACCCAGATATTGGGGGTACCTGGTTTGAGAATCGCTACCCCGGGTGTAAGTTATCACCAAACCATACTTGGAGTGATGACACTAAAAGAAAATGGAAATGACATAGGTGCTTGCGATGCTCCCGCGTAAGCCCCCTTTTCCTCGAAGCTATAGTAGAATCTAGACATCGCCTCTTCTAAACTAACAATACCCGCTACAGACACAACTACACCTACTCCTTTGAGCCCAAGTGGGACTGGTCTTCGAACTACGCAGGCGCGGGAGAGATCTTCAAGTACTTCTCCGACTTCGCGACCAAATATGATCTCCGCCGCCACATCTCCTTCAGCCACGAGGTCGTAGGTGCCCAGTGGGACGAGGACGCCAGCGAGTGGATCGTGGATGTCCGGGCGGGAGGTCCCGAAGGCGAGACCCAACGTCGGCGCGCCGACTTCCTCATCAATGCTTCTGGTGTTTTGAACAAGTGGAAGTGGCCCGACATCGCCGATTTCGACTCGTTCAAGGGGCCCAAGATCCACAGTGCTGCTTGGGACGAGAGTGTCGACCTTAAGGGGAAAAGGGTTGGACTCATTGGCAATGGGTTGGTATTCACTTTTGAGGATTTTCGCCTGTTCTGATATGCTGGTTGCTGACTTCCCCTTTTACAGGTCGTCTGCAATACAGATCCTCCCTCAAATGCAAGAGTGAGCCCCCCTCATCTGAACAATACCCCGCACTATACACTGTATGATCTTGCTTACACACAGCCCCTTTCTCCAACCAGAGTCGCGGACCATGTAACAACCTTCATCCGGCAGCCCACCTACGTCGTGCCCCAGCAAGGGATGGGCCACCACAAGTACACCCCCGAAGAGCAGCAAGGGTTCCGCGACGACCCCGAGAGCCACCTCCAGATGCGCAAGGAGACGGAGCGCGCCATTACGGCCGTCTTCCCCGTTTTCGTCCGGGGGTCTGTGGCCCAGACCAAGATCACGGACGCTATGCGGGTGGCTATGAGGGAGAAGTTGCTCGCGGGTGACTCTGCAGAAAGCCTCAACGCCGAGCTATTGAAACTGATTCCGGAATTTCCGTTCGGGTGTCGGAGGCTGACGGTAAGTGATTGCATTTCCCCTGGGTTTGACTTTGAGTTCTTGCTAATCTGTTTCCCCTCCTTTGGGACGACAGCCCGGAGTTGGGTATTTGGAAAGCCTGACGAAGCCCAACGTGACGGTGGCCCGCGGCGGCGGGGTGACGCGCATGACCCCCAGTGGCTGCGTGACCGCGGACGGTAAGGAGTGGCCCCTCGACGCCTTAATATGCGCGACGGGCTTCGACACGACATTCCGCCCCCGATTCCCCCTGATCGGTCGAGGCGGCCGCTCCATGGCGGAAGAATGGTCCGAGACGCCCCCCAAGCCCAAAACCTCAAGCACAACCGCGAACGAAGACACCGCCCCGAGCAGCGGCGGCCAGGGACCCCAAACCTACCTAAGCGTCTCGGCGCACGGCTACCCCAACTACTTCATGTTCCTAGGCCCCAACTGCCCGATCGGCAACGGGCCCATCATCATCCTGATCGAGCTGGCGGGCGAGTACATGGCCCACTTCCTGAACCGGTGGCAGAAGCAGGGCCCGGACCTCGCCAGCTTCGAGCCCAAGCGGCAGGCCGTCGAAGACTTCATGGCCCACAAGGACGCCTTCATGGACTCGCGCGCCGTCTGGGCCGAGTGCGACTCGTGGTACCGCAGCCGCGCCACGGGCCGCGTCACCGCGCTCTGGCCCGGGTCCGTGCCGCACTACATGGAGGCCCTGGCGGAGCCGCGGTACGACGACTACGAGGTCGCGTACCGCAAGGGGAGCAATAGGTTCGCGTACCTGGGCAACGGGTTCTCGCAGAACGAGTTGGATCCCGAGGCGGATACGGCGTTTTATATTCGGAACAATGATCGCGAGGGCTCGGGGATCTTCCGGCCGATGCAGAGTAACCGCAACGCCAAGGACGCTACTCAGATGTTGGAGTCAACGTGGGGCGTCCCCTGATCGTCGGGTAGTGTGCCAGATTTCCTGAGAAGGTGGATGGTGTTTCTTTTGTGTGTATTTTACATTCATTGCAGCTCATATAGGGCAATGGTACATGATATTGAGCAGATGCAGGTTCATGGAGATTGTATGATGATATATCTGGTTAGACTTTGATATTAACAAAGATCCATTTCTTGCATATCTAGTCCCAGGAAGAGTGTTACTTATCCCAATGTGAGGTGCCTGTGCAGACCCAGATACGCGGGGTAATCTAATCGTGCGATGCAAATAGCCGGCGACGAAGATATGATGGGAAAAGCAGTGGCATCGACGAGGGGCCGCTGGTGAGGGGGAGGGGGCATTGATGGTCGAGGAAGGAGGAGAATTCTGGCGGCGACGAGAGGCACGTGGTGAAATAATACGAAGCAACCAGGCCATTTATTTACATGGTTTCAAAGTTGATTTTAGTAAGATCCACCTAAAACGTTGGCTTATGACAGAACTCTTGCATCCGACTGCATCATTCTCCTTATCCTAGAGAAACACCTCAAGACTCCTGTATCACAACCTCAGTCCGCTTCGTAATCGCATTCGCCGGCGGCGGCGGCAATATGCACTCCTCCGAACTATCCGCGCCCCCGCCCCCGCCGAGGGTCGCCGCCGCGTCCCGACTAGTAGTCACCCGGGCATTGTACCCCAGCGCGACGCCGAAGGTGGTGTCGGACGACTTGTTCCGGCGGCCGCCCAGGCTCTCCATCATCTCGAGCGCGTAGATATCGTCAGCGGCTGGGTTGCTCTGCCGTCGATAGCCGGCGCTGCGCAGGGTGCCGCTCCTCGTGATCCCGCCGGTGCTGTTGCTGCTGCTTTTCCGGGCGCCGGGGCCGTACCGCGAGCCGTAGGTGTAGCCGTGCGAGCGCATGTGGCGCGAGGTGGTCTCGAGGAGGCTCTTGAAGAGCGGGCGCAGGGTCGGGAGGGAGGCGGCGAGGATGCCGGCGTGGAGTTCGGCACTGAATGCGGATGTTAACTATTCGCACCGTATAATGAGACAGGACAATTGAAAGAGGGTTTCTTACGTATTCCATAGGAAAAAGGCAGTCGACCTGATTTAGAGCTGTAAGTCAGTGACCGCACAAGTTGACAGTACAGGAAGATTCAGTGGACCAAGACCCACCATGTAAAGTCCGCATTCTCGAAGATGTGAGCGCCCAGATACACACGGACGATGGCGGCGATGCAAGCACTGATATGGATGTCAGTTGTATGTTATCGGAAACCGTATCAGGTACGGACTACTTACAAGATACCCAAGCTTAGGGCAACTATGAGCGTCGCCTTGGTTCGAGTGTTGACTTGGAGCTTCAAGATCATGGGGATGGGTAGCAGCACAAAAACAAAGTCGGTGGTGATGTTGACCGCTGCGACAAGTCAGCCTGGCATACTACTAAACCAAAGGACTCCGGACCCAGTGGCTAGTTACCTCCATTGAATATCCCAATGTTGGTGAATGTGGCTCGATCAAAGCATTTCGCCCCCGGCGGCCGAATCAACGCAAACGTGGCGTCAGGGGGGACGCACTGGAAGATCAAGGTGCAAACGCAAGAGATGGTGAACAGAGCGATGAAAACTGTAGAGAGAAAGCGAGTCAGCAGCCCATCCTCGGGGAGGCATCCGGTGTTGCCAACCACCCTACTAACCTTGCGTGAAGATGATGAAGCGGCGGTACCACTTGTTCTGGATGAGCCGCAGCAGGAAGAAACCAATGGAGATCTTCACCAAGCTAATGCCGACTACCAGAAGGATCCCGTGAATGTACTGCCAGCGGAGGAAGGCCGGAAACAGCGCCATGTCGAGGTCCCATATGTGCTTGCCGGCGCCCGTCTGGCACTCGCCTACGAAGCAGACCATGGAGCCTATCGCAGCTATCTGGTCGCGGCACAAGAAAACAGGTTAGCAATCATCTCTTGAATTAAGTCGACGGGGAAGGTATTGGATAAATGGCATGTCGGAATACCGCTTACCAACGCCGCCATCATCGCCATGTCGTCAACGCCGAGGGTCTTGATCATGAACTGCCGGACCCATATCCGCAGCCCCACGATGGCGAACGAGAGTCCCATCATCAGGCCCGAAACCGAGAGGATCATATTGACGTTGGAGTCGCCCGCCGTCGGGGAGGGTCCCGGGGGAAGTGGCGGTGGGGCCTGTCTTCTGTTGATCTGCATCGTGTCGAGTATCTCCTGGACTATGGCTGAGACAACTGAGCAGTAGTGATTTTTAAGTGGGCAGGAGATGACGACTGGGGCAGTAGTTGGTCACTTGTGAGTTCTTATTTCTAGCCTTCGCAGGGAGTGAGTGTAGATGTGTAAGGAGTGTGTAAGTTTTTGAGCTCCCAGAGAAGAAGTTGCGGACCGGCGACAGGATATGTCATTCCTTTTCGACCAGCGACAGAAGCTCAATTACAGCCAGGCCATGTCGACTATGGGGTCGCGCTCGCGTTGTGTTTGCTGCTCTCCTCCAGGCTCCCCTTTCCGTTTCTTTTTTTTTTCTTTTTTTCAACGGCTTCGGCCAACGTCAGGGGCAGATCAAACCCCTTGGCTTGCCAGATCGTAAGGTTGTCAGGGATATGCTGAAGGCGGGGTTGGCGGCAGGATTGCACTTGATGTAAGACGTCTGGGGATGAAAGAGGCGGTGGGGAGGGGACCCTGGGCGGGTATACCCGAAAGGTCCATCCTGATCAAAGGATGTTTGGTGCCTTGACCTCATCCGGTCAGAAGGCAATACCCTAAGGATCCCCGAAAATGGACGCGATGGCATCTTTGGTAGTTGGAGGGCAATATACTGGGCAAATTGCCTGCAGGGAGTGCATCGCGGGGAGTTGCAGTTGGAAGCGGCATGTGGGCGATAGGTCGACAACATCTGCCGAGACTCATGGGTCTATTCCGACGGACAATAAACCGATTGGCCGGGACGGTGGTCGGGACGGGAATTGCTACCAGACCTACCAATCTCGTCGCATTTTGCCTCTACAGTAGGACTGATCTACGACCCAGATGGTAAGATCTCCATTGAACAGCTCCATATACAACAGCCAAAATTTCAAAGCCCGCTCCTCGCAGTCAACCAGTCGCCAAGGCTACGAAATGACGATGTAAAGGGAGTCCATGTATCCGATGGGTTACCCACCGTCAATGGCGGCTTCTAATGTGTGGATTGCCCCAGCATTCTATTGCCATCATGCCATCAAGTGGCACGATTTGGCAAGTTATCCAAGAATATAGATGTGATTGTTACCAGCAGAATGATGCTTGATTCCAAAGAAGACAGGGATCGGATATTGGCCTGCCTAATGGCCAACGCTTTCTGGAGCTTGCATATGCTGGTGGCCGCCTCTCGAGTTGCACAAGTGTGGAGTCGTGATATGTTCATGCGACCTTATCTGACCTGGATCGCTTGGAGCTTCGAAGAGCTTAGGGTGAAGGATTCACGAGGCAGATCCAACGGTTCAGGGTCCTAAAACCCAGCAACAGGAAACAAGGGGTAAGCTGAATTCAACAGCCGCGGAGCTAGATGTGTGCAAAAGCAACTATGCCAGTGTATTATTGTGGAAACTAAGCTGCTGAAGAAGTTGGCAGGAAACGGATGCGGAATACCTGGATTCCGATTGGATGTCCAGCAGATGGAGGGTTGCTTCGTGGGGTGTTAGTGCGCTGATGCATGTCGCAATGAGCCTAATGCTGGATTTAAGGCTAAATGGGATTCATCGCCATACGATCAGGTCATGAGCCAGCCACACGGTAACCCCCATGTGCTTGCATATGTGATATCCGACCATGATTCAACCGCCATCTATCGCCCATCACATGCTGCTCTTTCCCCATGCCTGAGCTTCCGGCAGTTGATAATATCATCTAACTGTGGCCTATTATAGCCATCCTATCCACAATGGCATTTGCCATGCGTGCAACATCTCAGCTGGAGGCCAAAACAGCACTAAATGCACACTTCCTAGGCGCAGTTAAGCCTCACCTCTGTCTTAACCAAGGTATCAAGGTGGCATTCGACTTGTAACTTGCATACGATGTTGCGCTCAGAGGCCGGACCCGACGTTGTCCCTATATTTGCCTTATCCCACATCCGGATGTAACTGAGCTGATCGCGTATCTCCCCATAGTTGCCAAGTCGATCCGGTGAGATTCTCAGATTGTGTTGGATGACCTATCTCATGAGGATACCAGCTATGGCAAGGGTAGGCTCGGGTTGGTGCATTTCGCACCGGGGCAATCCATCATCTCCCGATAAGAGGGAGAAGCCAAAACATCCCAAGTGAAGAAGCGCCAAGGACACTAAATGCGTCTTGCGTGATCCTAGATGGGATGTCCGGCTGGCATTGGGTTCCAACTTGAGTGACCGCAACACGGAGAAGGCACCCGCCTTCCCCGCCAAGCCACCAGACAGGGGCAGCCTGCTACCGGTGAGACGGGGAGGCTTCAAACTGCATTAATCCAACGGGCAAAGGTAAGCATCCCTCCGCCAAGGGCCTTTTGGTAGACCTGTACCTTGCGTTTGCCGATAACCGGGGAAATCTCTTCGCAAAGATGCGCTAATGCATGCAGGGCCAGTTCTGGGGCCTGTATGGGCCTGCAAACATACCGACAGGGATGTCATATCCTTTCCAAAGATCGTGGCTCAACGGTATTTGGGCACACTGACGTTGTTAGGCCATCTCACTGGCCATATGTCCCAAGGGATGTCCTAGCACCGCGCCCTCGCAATTGCATTGACCTTGAGCCTGTTTTTCTTATCTCATCAAGCAATCAGAGCCACATGGTCAGCCCGGGCTCCGGGTCAGCATGAAACCGGCTGCTACGTAGGAGCAAACATCTATTTTCCGAGGTCGGGTCGTTGGCCATGCTGCATGCGCGCCCGTGTTCTTAGGGGGCAAACAGCTACTTGTCACGTCCTACAAGATTGAGATGATATTGGCAATTATTATGGACCAGCATGCTGGGTCGGTGAAAGGGCCTTATGCCTCATGTTACCAACCCCTGAGATTTGCTTTCGTTTATTCCTCGCTTAGCCGGCTTCGCGGAGCACGAGCCTGTTGCATGGGATGCTCATCTGCATCGTAAAATCCAGAGACCTCTCCCTGTTTTCCTTTTCGCTGATAATTTAGATCTTGAAATGAGTCGTCATTATGCACAAACAGCTCTCATGCACAGAGGGGGCAGCTTTGGTCCAGACTGCTTACAAAACGACTCGAGATCTATATACCAGTCCTGTGTCCCCGGATGCTGTGGCGTTCTGTTCCTTTCTCTTGCCGTAGCTCAGGTACTCGCTGACTCTACCCCTTCCTGTTTCATGTTTCGAGTGACAGCTCGCCTTTGACGACATATACACCGGTTGTTGTTTGTTGCTGTTGCTGCTGCTCCTGCAGCCGTTGCATCTACAGATTGAGACAATGCATCTCCTGCGTCTGGCACTGGGTGCCGCCACCCTCTTATCTGTGACCGATGGCAAAAGCTGCTATGTTCCGGAGCCGACCGATGGAACGGACCTGCTGGCGAAGAAGAGCTTGAGCAGACTCCAGGATGCTGTTGCTGATGGATCACTGCAGAAAACGCTGGCGGAGAATGACGTGACCCAAACCTGTACTTTGGAGAACGCTGCCATCCGGAGGGAGTAGTACGTTCTTTCTGTCTATTCCTCCCTTAGCCCCTATCCCCGACCCCCCTTGTCTAAATGACCATCTCGGTGAACTACCCGACTAACCTATCTGACCTCAGCTCCACCCTCACAACTCAGGAGAAGCTCGCCTACACCAGCGCCATCAAGTGCCTGATGACCAAGCCCCAAGGACCCCCGCAGATCAAGCCCTGGGCGTACGGTCCCGGTACGACGACCTCGTCGCGACGCACATCAACGCGACTAACACAATACACTTCACCGGCAACTTCCTCAGCTGGCACCGTTACTACATCTGGGCCTTCGAGACCGCCCTGCGGGATGAGTGCGGCTACGAGGGCTACCTGCCCTACTGGAACTGGGGCAAGTCAGCGCAGGACCCGGAACACTCTCCATACTTGGACGGCAGTCCTACATCACAGGGCGGCAACGGTGCCCATGCGCCTCATAACTGCACGCCAGCGCTCATCAGCGGGAAGGGCTGTATCCCCGCGGGGCGCGGCGGAGGGTGCATGGAGACGGGGCCGTACACGGGGCTGATGGCCAACTTGTCGGCGACAGGTCCGACTTTCCCGGGGATTCGAACGGGATTTCCACTTTTGGGGTACCAGCCCCGCTGCGTAAAGCGCGACATCTCGACTTGGGTGTCGCGGCAGTGGTCTACCGACGCCCAGTCCATCGATCTTCTTACCAACCCAGCTTACCAGACGGGCGTCCGCGCGTTTCAGGACCGCATGCAGGGCGGTAACGTCTCGAACATTTTCAACTCTTCGTTCTTCGGTGTGCACTCTGCAGGTCACTTCACTTGGGGTGGAGACCCGGGCGGTGATGTGAGTCACCCAGCGTTTCCTAACATTTCCCCTTCTCCTTGAGAACACTTGTGAGCTGACACTCTATGCTTGCAGGTCGCCGTTTCTCCTTCGGACCCTATGTTCTGGCTCCACCATAGTCAGATCGACAGGACGTGGTGGATTTGGCAGAACCAAAAGCCGCTCGAGCGCCTCTTCCAGATTGCTGGTACGCGGACCCTGCTCAACTTCCCGGCCAGCGCGAAAGCCAGTATTGAGGACTTGCTGGATCTACACTACACCGCGCCGGCCAGTGCCGTCAAAAACCACGTCAGCTCTTTCGGCGGACCATACTGCTACATATATGTGTAAACCAACCGGTTTGGAAGAACTGGGGTGCTGTATTAGAGGATGTAAAGACCACTACGAACTTTCACTTGACTATTACGTGGATATTTAATATGTAGAATCAGATAGTTGAAAAGTGTACCCGAAAAAAGGAAACCGGATAAACTGCCTCTTTCCGAGAATTGGATATTCTTTGGAAGTTCGGATGCAACATTCGGTCAGTCTCATGGTCTAGAAAAGCTTTGTGTGGTCTCCGTGACGGAATACGTACTTCGTCAGGTCGTAGGGCCTCCCCAGAGTCTAGGAGGATATGCGCATTTCTCCCGACCCGTTGAATACATATTTCTCTGACTACAATCACTGGATAATGGACCTCTTCTGCTGTAGTCGCAGGCGTCGGCGTGGTCCTTCTATGATTGTCAGTCACTTCGATATTCGGACTTTGCCAAGATGCCAAACCACCTGTGGTCTCCCAAGCTGGCGGTCCAACTAGTTCCACCGCCGGGCTAGATTCTTTTGTAACGTGTCCTGCAGTACATTCCTATATATTCATGATAACTGAGCCTCGGCTATTGCCTCCCAGATTTCGTACACTTCAGTCGCCGGGACGGTAGTAGAAATTTATGCCCATATGTCCCTATTCTCTCAGTGGTGAGCGCAGCTCGATCTTCCTTACTAGCATCCTTTCTGGCCCAATCGGCACTCCTGGCAGAGGCTTTTACTTTTGCCCATGATGATAGACACCGTTTTCTGGTTCACGGGCAAAGTACATAAATCGTCCCGCAATCTCCCTTGCGAAATCTTGCAAAAACACTTGTCCTGTGCCTGCTTGCCCAGAGCTCGGTTGCAATCATCCACCCTGCGGTTGATAGCCGAGATGGTGGCCCTGCAGTTGAGGTTGTCTTGGGCGGGGAAGACGGATTGCACGAGGTCGTTCGTGGTTTTCACGATTTCTTGGACAGCTTTCGTCGCTTCTGCCCAACACAGTCAGCCGCGGCGAAATGGATACACACCGTGAACGGGCCGCGGGAGAAGGGGGGGGATTGCTTACCAACCGCTTCTTCGCCGCCGGCGGGCGGCGGCCTCAAGGGAGCAGGCTTGAGGCCTCCACCATTGACTGGTTGCGGATCGGGATGAACCCTTAGTGGGGGGATTCCCGCGGAGAGGGCTAGCCCGAGCAGTAGGGATGCCGTTGCCAGATGGAGTCTCATGATGGGATATATCGGTGCTTGTTCGTTGTTGTCGGATTATGAGAAGGGAGGAGATGCTACGGGTAAAGCGGGAACATAATTGCAATTTGGGTCGAAGATCGAAGCCGCATTTTATAGACGAAAGGGAGTCTGCCGAGATGGGAAGCAGGCGGCCGAACGTCGCAAACTCGCGCGGTATGCGCATGCCTACCAAGGGTGGTGAGAAAGGGGACAAGGCTGCGTGCCCAGGCTGCCAGAATCGTATATGGCTAAGCAATCGGGTCACCTTCCCGAGCTAACATAAGCTTCGAGAAAAAGAAACGGGTGTGGTCGGCTACTGCTGCACTTAGGGGGGCTGTGGCGGCGGCGGAGTGTGTGTCAGCTTACGCCAATGCGGCAACCTGTATTGTATTACAGAAAGTAATTTCCCCAAGGCTTGCGATATGTATGGCTAAAAATAATCCTTGGGAATGACTTGGCGCGTATCTGTCTTAGTAGAGAACTCGCATCCACGTGATGATGAACGTTTTACCGTCTTTGGGTATCTAGGCATCGTTCTATGCCGACCGTGGAAAGTCCTCATATTGTAAATACATTCTGCAACTTTCTGTATTCGCAATACATGCCATAACAATGACAGCTACATACGTTAGTGGTTCTGACCAAGACTAGGACCTCTACCGCTTCACCTTGGATGGGGGGTAGAGTGCGAGGACTTTGCTCATTGTTGGTTCTCAGGAAACTAAGATGGAAGGCCTGGATCCCGGCCCGCTCCCCCCTCAAAACCTTGTGGCTGTTTCGGCATGATCGGGGGAACATCCACTGGCGGCCGTATAGCTCTCATGGCAGACGGGAGGAGAATGAATGTGGACGAATGCATTACTGGATACAAGAAGCTTTCGTCCATATTACCGCCAACAGCAACCTGCCCCGTCAGGCCAACAGACAGAGCTGTCATCCGCGAAGCGAGTGTCGTCGTCGTGAGGACAGGACCAAAAGTGGCTTCAGCAACAGCGACAGGCTCGGTGGCCGCTAGGGGGCAACGTGAGCTTATCGGGGTCCGTCGGGACGCTCCTCACGACGCTAAGCGCGCGCGCCCAGCCCGGTGCTGGGCGGCCGACACAGCTTCTCGTTCACGACGGTCTACCGCCGACGGGAGCTGTACACAGCGGTAATGACGACAAGCCAATCACGGGACCGCAAGCGCGTTAGGCGCAAACCCGAAGCGCGATCGCCTTCGTACCGGTGTGTGCAGAAGAACGGCGGCGGATGAACGAGTGGACTGCAGGTTTTCGGGGCTTGTAACATAGTAAGCCAGTGCTGCATTAGATCATCCGTGCTAATCTTCTGGCTGGCTGAAAATTGTCGATGAGGCGTGTGGCTTGCTGCAAGACTGCCTTCAGCCCTGAAACTCAGGAACAAGAGCTCAATGCTTGACTACTAGTTTGTTCTGGGATTCCGACAATGTAGGCCAAGACGGAAACCAGCATTGATCGCTTACAATATATCTAAAACTTGGACCGGAGCCTGATTTAGCGCGTCAATCAGTATATCCCGTTTCGCTGCTTCCAGCCCATCAATTTTGGATGTGCCAGTAAGAAGGCGAAGTGAACCAATCCTCTCGTAAATATACTTCCCACCGTCCTTCTCGGTATCCTGAACTAGGCGCAGCACTAGAAGCATGTCCGTTCTATCGCCCAAATACTGCACCATCCTCAAACAGTATACCGAGTCGCCAGGGGACACGCAGAGGCGACCCCCTGCGTCCAATCGTAGTCAGGCCACACCCGAGGCGCGACAAGTACCACACCATCTTCATCCATACCACAGCGGAACTGCAGATGGTATCTATGTCGCCCACCTGGGTCCAGGCCCGGCGTCAAAGAGACAGTGGCCTGTAGAAGCGGCCCCTTGATGCATAGCCGCCCAGCCCGAACCTGCCCAAACTCATCAATCCCCGCGCGCACAGCCTCGCAGCTCTCCACCTTGGCGAACTCGATGCGATCCTCCTGTTTCTCTTGGTAAATCTCTTCATCCCAATAGACCAACCCATCGCGGTATGTGACAGGCTCCGCGACGCTAGCCCAGGACCAAGACGGCGCGATGTACTCGCCCGGTTTGTTCGGTCTCCCCCGCTTGCCAGCGCAGACATCCCACAACAGGTCGTCGAGGATCGAGTCCTCGAAGAGCCCCGCTAGGTAGGACGACCTGCGCTTCCCCGCGAAGGTCCGCGCTACACCTCCCAGAGCCGGGAGCCGATCACCGGGGAAGGTCAGGCGAAGACCGGTGTAGAACACGACCATGGATCGCCAGATGCGGGCGACGTAGTAGCGAGACTGTTCCAGCCACTGCTCGTTGCTCCACTTGCCCCCTTTAGTCTTCGCTTTGGCGATGGACTCGAGCGCCGACGAGTACATCTGCCGCGGGTTGGGCAGCGGCACGTCCTCGTAGTTGCCGAGGAACCCGATGTCGCCGCACTCGCAGCGGCAGCTGGTCGCGCACTCGAAGAAGAGCTCGTGGTGGCCGAAGTGCAGGACGCGCGGCGACAGCATGCGCTCCTGGTAGATCCAGCCGCGCGCCATGAGGGGGAAGTGGCGGTCCGTCGTCAGGTCTACCGACAGCTCGTGCTGGACCTTCTCGCGGAACACCAGGAGGTAGTCCTCGCCCGCCGGCGTGGTGCCGCGCACCTCGAAGTCGGGCGTGTCCGTGAAGAGGCCGCCGGCGCCGCTGCTGGCTTTGGTGGCGGCGATGGTCAGGTAGGCGTTGCGGTAGATGCTGGCCATTCGGGCCGACTCGCGTTGCCAGTCCAGGCTGTCGTCCTGGATGATGCACAGTGAGTCGATCCAGATGTAATCGATCCCAAACTTCCTCGTCATGCAGATGGCGTCCCAAAATGTCTTGGATAGCTCCTTGACGTCGATCTCGTGCATGCGCTCCGTCAACGTGGCCGTCTTGGTCGTGATGATCTGCTGTAGGCCCCAGCAATGGCTGAGGGAGATGTACTTGGCGGCGGCCTGTTGCAACGCGGCGGTTTGTACCACGCGCACCTTACCCGTATGACGGCCGACGTCGACGAGCCTTGTCGGCAATCTCGGTGCGGAAGAACTCTCCAGACGAGCCGCCGCACAGTAGCTGACCTCGGGCTCATCATCCCCCTCCGAATTCTCGTCGCACATGTCCTCGTACTGTCCATGATACTCGTCGTCGCAGTCCCGGAGCCACTCGCAGGCCTTCTCAAACGCCTCCTCAGACCGAGTACCGACCGACGTCCTCAAAGAGATCGGCACATACTCCCAAGCCTCCGGGCAGGGACAATCCGGCTCGTCAAGCGTGAAGAACTCGACCTGGAAATCCGTCTTTGCCCCCTCGGCATCGACCAGGCGGCAAGTGATGGTCTTGTTACTGTCCTCGTCCGCGCCCTCGCGCGACTGGTAAAGGAACTCGATGTCGATCGACTCTACGATATCCGGCGCCATGCCATGCTGCGACAGGCACCCCACGACCCCCTTTCGCAGGATATCGCAGCAATAGCACGTCGCGGCCGACTCCACAAAGCTGTTCCAAGCAATGTCGTCCTGCTTGACATGGCGCGTTATGGCGTTCCCTTCCAAGTATTGCTCCTCCGTCGGAAGAGGCCCCTTGCCTCGCAGGCCGTTGCACAGCAGGCATGCCATTGCTGATAACTCGGCGTCGTTAGAAGCAGAGATTGTATATTAGGTGGGCTGCTTGCCTAGATCACTGCGGGGAAATTGCCATAGCGGCGGCCAGCCCCTGTCGTAAGCCGCGCCGCCTCATTCAATCGCTCGTCCTTTGGCATGAGAGTGTAGTAAAGAACGTGGCGACCAGTCTCCACGCCTGTCTGCACCAAACGTAAGTAAGGTACGTCCCAGTCGGGCTGGCGAATATCTTGTTCTTGATGTTCTTCTTTTTATTGATTTGTTTCTCTGTGTGTATATATGTATGTATGTATTTGTGTGTTGATCGTAATAACCCCGCCGCCACTAGGCTTTTTGTGTTTCACACAGCTAGTTCGGCTACACAGTTTGACAGTAAAACAGGCTACAAAGTGACAAACCGTCGGGTATTTGAAGATCAGTGTACAGCCAAGATCGCTTTAATACCAACGGTAAAATCGCCCCAGATCCTCCCGTCGCAGTGAAAAATAGATAATAGTATAGCTTGTTCCCACTGGAATAAACAATAAATCGCCATCTGCGTGTGTAACGTAGCGTACGCTTTTCTTTTTCCTTTTTTTTTTTTTTTCCTTTTTTGAAAATGCGTCTGCAGCCTTCAATTGATGGTGCGGGGTCGCAATCAGATGAGTCCTCTCGTGCGCAGTATTTCGCTGAGTTCCTTTAGCTTCACCGGTTTCGTGAGGAACAGGTCGATCCCGCTCTCAAACGCCTCCCTCTGCGTCTCGGCCGACGCGAGCCCGGTCAGCGCGAAAATGGGGCAGGCCACGGGCGCGCCCGTTTCGCGCTCGTGGGATCGGATCTGCCGCGTAGCCTGGAGCCCGTCCAGGCGGGGCATGTTGATGTCCATAAAGATGCACGCGTAGCGCCCCGGGTCAGCCTTGAAGGACTCGACGGCTTCCAGCCCGTCGACGGCCGTGGTGAACGGTCGGTTGAGCTTCTTCATGTACGCGCACAGGATCCGAAGATTGATCGGGTTGTCGTCGACGAGGAGGAATTGCGCGCCAAGCGGGGTTGCCGGCTTGGACGACGGGGATTGGGAACGGGACCGGAAGGAAATAACAGGCGGTAGTGCTAGGGAGGGCGGGCACGACGTCACTCGCGTTACACAACCAGAACCCTCTTGCCGCGGGTGGGATTCATTTTCAAGCGTATCAGATGACTTCCGTGGGCTCTGAATGGCGGGGAAGTACGACTGCGTTTGTGTGGCGATGGAGGCCATGCCCGAAGAGTCGAGCCATCCAGCGCCATGATTCGTTGGTGGCGTTGATACTGATTCTGCCTCAGTAGGTAGTGAAGATAGAGATTGTGTCGAGCTAACGGAGGCCGAGACGTCTTGTAGTTGAAGCCATCGGTTGAAAGCAAGAAGTAGAACCCTTGCGAGTTTCCGAGGACCAGTCCTGGGCACGTGATAAGCGATGCTGAAGTGGGAGACGGTGTAGGGTGAGTAGGGAACTTACGGCTGTGAGATGAACTCGTATATCTGACCGTCATTGGACAGTGCCGAGTTCATCGTCCGAGAATGAGCGACAACCGCGTTGGGGCATATCACTACGATTGGAGGCTTGACCGCAAACGCCTGTGTTTCCAAGGTCACATCAAGACTTGATTCCACACACATGATCACGTCCGGGGCAAAGCCAGAAGACTCCGAGACGACCTCCATGCCCAACCACCCTTTGCAAATATTCTCAACTGCCGATACACCGACAGAAGCGTTGCTGGTGCTCTCATCGGCCGTGTTGGCATGGCCAATTAGACAAATCCGAAGCCCTTTGAGCATCTGCCGTTGAGCTCTGAAAGCGTCCTCTTCTTTATGCTCCGCGAGCTCATGGTCGGCCGATGGCAGAGGAAGCAGTACAGTTACTGCACTGCCGACGCCCAACTGGCTCTTCACCGAGATTTCGCCACCTAGGGAGGACACGAGCTTCTTCACTAGGCTGAGTCCAAGTCCGGTGCCGGCGCTAAGTTGATCTACTTGCGCGAAAGGCTTGTAAAGGTCGTTGGCGAGAAAGTCCTGTGACATGCCTTTCCCAGTGTCTTCCACAACGATACGGATCATGTTTTGTTTCGCGCCACGTCTCCTTGTAGCAACGAGGTCCCTAGATAACCGAACCTCAATCCGGCCTCGCTCCGTGTACTTCAAAGAGTTGCCGAAAAGATTCATGACCACTCGTCGGATCGCGCCTGCAACGGTCCGGCACTTGTAGGATTCACTGGGCTCTATGTCGACATAGACTGCAACACTGGCCGGCACAGATGGTGTCTTCTCAACATCCTGAAGGGGGGAAAGGCTCGGATGATTCGAGATGTCCCCAAGGCCTGATCCTGAGGATAAGCCCCCACCAACATCGGGGTCAGTAGCTTTCCTCCGGTCATTGTGTAGAGAGTATTCTGTCGACATCCGGCGGAAGCCTGCGAACACACTCTCTACAACTTCCTCGACAAGCGTGTCAAGCGTGACGTCTGATACTTGAGCTTTCATCCCATCTTCTATCGATAAGCCCTTCCGATGTGTGCCCCGCGCCTTGCGTCTCTTATCCATATTCATGAAGTGATTAACCTTGGCGTAGTCCAGGAGATGGTCCACCGTATCGAGAAGCGTCCGTCCACAGGTCTCGAGCGTATGAAGAATATTTCCCTGGAACGTGTCGATGTTTGTGTCGGCAAGTAGTTCCGTGCTGAGAATCAAGCCGTGAAGGGGAGATCTCAGCTCGTGTGATATCGAGCCAAGCACGTCCGATTGAGCCTGTTGAGAGCGAGTCGCCTCGAGACGGTGCACATCGGCCATTATCAGCGTACCAAACGCTCGGAGGTAACTGAGCTCCACTGATGAAGCGAATATGCGATTATGCACATAGGTACAGGCGAGCCCTCCAGCGTACCATCTCTCTCGCTTGTCATCCCAAATCGGAGCGAAACATATGCTCCGAGCACCAGGAAACATTTCCAACAATACTTCGGCTTGCCGTTGCCTCGACCAGCGCGTCTTTGTGGGAGTCTTCTGTGGTTTCGGTATTGGTATCCCATCTTTGACGGACTCGGCACTATCTTCGGAAGACTCGCTCGTTTGTAACGCTCCGTGTTCATCAAAAGTGAACACCCTGCCGCGAGGGTGTCTCTTTAGTAAAGAAGAGAGAAGGCTCGCAGGGAGAGTCACAGGAGTTCCGGTTGGGGGAGAGATATTGCTGTCCGAAATGGTCGATCGTGACGCCCCTAGGATATGGCAAGTTCCGCTATCGTGCCCTCTGGATTGCAGCGACATCTCATCGCTACTTGAAGAAGTGGTAAAGGGATCTGAGGACTGGTCGCGGTTTGCCGGCATGTCCACCCGAGCACCGTAAGAACCAGAGGACGCATTGAAGAATATTACGTCGCCGATATTAAGGCTCTCACGAATCAAATTCGCGGCTCTTGTGAAGATACCACCGAGTGATAAATCATCAACATCTGACGACAATGATAACCTTGACCGGAGGGACGCTGAAGAGATGGGAAGAGGTGGCGGGCTTGGCCGAGAAGCAGAAACGACAGGGTGGCCGACGCTAGCTACAATTTCTGTCTGTGTATCCTCACTGACACCGCATTCCTTTTCGACGAAAGCATCCGAAGACGAGACATAGTCAACTCTGGAGGGTTGCTTTGAGGTTTGGCCATCGTCGGTCTGGCGTGCTGCGACTGATATTGCGGGGCTCGCGACATTTTGTTTGGCGTGCGGCGGGTTACTGTTGAGTTGAAAATCGACCGTGGCAACATTATGATCGCTGACGTAGGATGCGACACCAAGCATCATATTCTCCGATCGCTTGAAGGCGATGGCGGAGCGTCGCGATTCAAGATGGTTCATGATAGTCCGGGCGACGTGGCGTATTACGACGTCCATCCTTGCGGCTTTGGCGTCTTCTTCAGATATAGGCTCGGTATGCATCAAACAGTACACCCCAAGGTTGATCCCATTTGGCGATCGAATAGGGACGGAAGCGTAGAAACGGGCGGGCGAGCCGGGTGCACAGAAGGGTTTCATGCAAAATCGGTCGTCACCTTGTAGATCGTTGACGAATGTGACGGGTAGTCCTTCGTCACATGTTGAAGGGTCTCCGTCGTAGAGTAGAGTCCATTCGCAGACGCCATGGGTTCGGGGGATGGCCGTCTGGCATAGCCACAGCTCTTCGCCATCTCTCTCTTCGCTGCCAAGATTGGGAAGCAGCGAGAGACTTGGGGTGGCTTCAGCGACGATATACTGCCATTTCTTATCAAAGAGCGAGATGATGCCGCGTGCCGTTCCGGTGCGGCAGGCCCCTAATTGGGCCAAAGACGTGAGAATCGGGTCGTGCGACGTTCGCAGTTGAGCATTGGGTATTGGGACGGCCGTGTCGTTGTACGTGATGTTGGCAAACAGCGTCGGGTCGTAGCTGTGGGTATGCGAAATGTATCAGAACATGACTATTCTCTCCTTTTTGCCCTCCTGACGACAGAAGCTTACCTGAGTACCTCACGTTCGCGAACTGATTCACGAACGCGGCTGCCCATTTCGACAAAAGGCGCACAGAGCGAAAGGCATTAGGCAATTGCACGGAAAGATCGTCGGCTTCTGGAGAGAGTTGTCGGCTTTACATGGAGGCGAAACGACAGTATGGTCCTTGTTAGAGAAGAGGCGACAGAATGTGATCCAAAGTAGAAGCCAACCCCCGAGAGGGATTGGCGCAGAGAAGTGTGGTTGTAAACGCTAGCATGCATGCTCGCCTTCTCTGTACTACTACCTCCTAAGGACGACTTCAGAGTCTAGACCCAAGCCTGGCAAGGAGTCTGGCCGCCTCCAATTGCCCATGTCAATTTCTCAATTGCCATTCCAAACCCCGGTTTTGCCACCACCGAATTGATCCAGACTACCCGTAGATCTCAGCATTACTGTATCGTTATCGGCTGTAGCCGCTAACCCCTGTATCCCCGCAAGATCGACGATCTATGCTCGTGCACACCCAAAATCACGGCATTCAGCCGCAAGACGCATTGTCTTACTGGCTGTCTGTTGTCAGGCGGATACTGTGCACACGTTGAATCTTGGATGAAATCATAATGTCCTTGGAATGGATATACTGTATGGACCGGACGTTTCCGCGGCGTATTCTTTGCCATTGGCTGGAAGTGCTATTTGCATTTCCTTCCAGGTAAAAAGCCCACTGGAAAACTTGTTCGGGTCTTCTGCGCTGACTCCCCACCCGCCCACAATCACACGCCCAAAGAAAGCCTACAATTACGATGCGGCCGCATAATCGGACAGGCTCACAGGCAAACCCCTACTTTTGTTGTGGATCAGCTGTCAACCACCTGCAGCTTCTGGGCACTGCGTTGGTTATGTATGCAGTTTATTTACACCTCAACAACCTTTGAATCTAATGGAATCGATAAAAAAAGCGAGAGCGGCTCGTTCAGTGAAATCTATCACCACTTTCACTTCTTCATTGCCTGGGTTCTCCTGTTAAAGCACGTAGCATGGATCCCTTGCCCAGCCCACGAGCCGTTATGTAAGCTGTCCTGCATTTCACTAATGGCGACGCTTAACGCCCTGTGGCTTCCGGTGCAGGGGCCGACAACTGAGCACCTGGGCACTTACTCAGCGCCGGTGCTGAGCTATCCGGAGGGAGCTACCTGCCACGTTTTTGAGCCATTCAATCCGCCCAACAGAACCCGGTCTCGATATATATCACATCTAAACCACGCGCAGTGTTCCCTTTCAAAAAAATATCTATATGGCGACAACTAATTCGAGATGAGGTGAGGCTGGCTTCAGGTGCACTGCCCCGTTAAAGCTGCTGGCGCTGTGAAGCTGGGGGTAGTCCCGAGCACCTGACAATCGGCGGCGACGAACGTCGGGATGCCTTTGTTCAGCACATACGCAGCCAAAGGTTGTTGTACATAAGGAGTGACTGCTTTCGACGCGGGGTAGAGCGCCAGGATGCCCAATGAGGTTACAATTGGCCTCCACTTTCCGGCCATCTTGATGTTACATAGGCTCTTCGGCCGCTCGGCATTTCCCCTATGGGCGTCGCGTCTTAGGCATTGAGGGATTGAATGGCCTCCAAGACTCTATTGCGTGGAACGAATGCGCATCTCTGCTTTGTTCGTCGACTGAATTCGCCCGCTTCGCACCAGTCTCTCCCATACAATGCCCATCAACACGTCAGCTTGCAAGGCGGATCAATCCTCCACCTCGATCCCTTATGTTTATCAAACTCTCCAACAATCTCATATACGAATCTTGACTTTGTATCCCGGGGAGGAATTAGACCAGCTACGCATCCACCTCCGCCATGTTCGATTGCCACCTTACGACCCGAACTTTGACTCCAGCTTTGAGCTTGGCGACTCGGCCCTTGCATACGAGGCATTGTCATATACTTGGGGCACTGCTACCTCAGGAGATGATGTCTTGGTCGATTCAGGCGATGGCGGTGGCGATGAAAGCCCGTACTTCAGAATATCAATCACGGACAACCTAGCAGGAGCCATGAGACGCCTTCGCGACCCGGAAACCGCCAGGACTCTATGGATCGACGCACTGTGTATGAACCAAAAAGACAACGATGAAAAGAGCAAGCAGGTTCCTCTTATGGCCCAGATCTTTAAATCGGCCGCCCGCGTTCTCGTATGGTTGGGCCCGGAGCGCGATGACAGCGCCGTTGCCATGCGGCTCGTTGAGTTTATGTCAACGAGGGTGAAGTTTGACTGGACAACATATGAACACGAGTTTGATGCAAACTACTATACCGACTTTCAGACAGAGTTTGGCGTGGAATTTACCGCGTCGGCATTCGCGGCGCCTGTAGAATCGCTCCTGGAACGGGAGTGGTTCAAGAGGGTTTGGGTGCGCCAGGAGATCTCCCTCGCGCGACAGGCCGTCGTCTTCTGCGGCGCGAGCGAGATAGCGTGGGAGCTTTTCAAAACGGCGGCCCTAGGCCTCGTTTACAAGCTTTTTGGCATCCAGAAAGCCCTTGGTCTGTTACGCTTCGTGCGGTCCACTCGCATACAATGGCGGGAAGTGCGGGAGGTGTTGGCAGGTACGAAGTGCACCGACCCCCGAGACCGGGTTTACGGCATCCTCGCAATAATCGACAGCGAGGATATAGGCCTCCCGGACGTCGACTATAGTCTTTCGGTCGCTGAGGTCTACACATCAATCGCCGCGCACTATTTTCAAAAGGCAAGATATCTTGACTTGCTAAGGTCGTGCGACCTGGCGCCCAACCGCATGTCCGAACTGCCAAGCTGGGTTCCGGACTTTTCAACCAGCTCTTCATCCAAGGAGTTCAATTCCAATGATTTTCTAGCCATAGATACTGTTCCCAGCGTCGAATTTCCCGAGGGGCCCAGAGGAAGAGCCATTCGCTTGCCAGGGGTAAAGAAAAGCTCCTTGAAGGCAGTCGAACTGATGGGCTCGTCACGAATTGAATCGGCAGAGGCGGTCTCACGCATACTGCAAATGGGACCCGCTCTCGATGAGGTTTACGTAGGAGAGAACAGAACCTTCGCCGACGCGCTGTGCGAAGCCTTAGAGTGTGGTGATTATCATCATACCTTCGTCTCTTACCCTGCTCCCATACCTACATTCGAAGAAGCCCGTCGCGTCTCGCGTGGCTTGCTTTCCTTGGCGTCAACAATGCCATCGATAGGCATGGCATCTGACGGGGCTGATACGACAAGCCGTAACAGTCCCCAATATACAGCTCAATATGAAAGTTATGCAACTGGAATCCCACGCATGTGGAGGGGAGCTTTGTTCCTTACGGAGGATGGCTTCGTCGGGCTGGGCCCGTCGTCAGCGTCCCCCGGTGACAGCCTGTTCTTTCCATGGGGCTGCCGCTTCCCTGTGCTGATGCGTCCAGCCCCCACCGCCAGCATATCAGAAGAAGAAGAGGGCCAACAACGGTGGCTAGTCGTTGGCCCATGTTACGTGAGCGGGCTGATGTCGGGTGAAATTCTCTATGGGCCGTTTCCTACAGACTACTGTATCGTATCGCACGTGACAGGCGTGGCTAGACGGGTGCGTCCCGAGATTCATAGGATGGTTATTCAGGGTAATCAGGTCATTAACACCGAGCGGGACATCGAGTATGAGAGGGAAAGGGTGTGGAAAACTTTCGACGTTGAGGATGTGAAACTAGTGACGCCTGAGATGGCAATTCGCAAGGGGATACCAATCACCTGGGTGGACTTCGTTTGACCCTTCATCCCTAATAAAGTTTACGTCTTTTACGGAATTGCGAAAATGTCACCTTTACTGGGGAGCTCTGGTGTGATACTTGGCTGAGCCGAAAACCTTTCGATGGTGATTTGGATCGAATGCATAAGGAGGGTTGTAAGTGTGCATCAGTACGGACGGCTGAGCAGTCTCATGTTGACGAATGCGATTTTGCCCCAACTTGAACAGGCTGCCGTTGAGGCAGAGAAGACGTGCCTACCATCATTTATCCTGTACATGTTCCGTTTTGCCAGAAGCAGTCTGCCAAAATTAAACATCCGTGGCAGAGATTTTGACACCTGAAATAGGTAGGCTTCTTCCGATTTTCGGTTTCTAGGAATGGAAAACTGACGTTGTCGGTATGGGCGCAAACCAGAGGTACCAAAGGGATGCATGCTGCGGGCCAATCCGCTGTTTGCCGACGCAAACGGACAAAGACATGTTCTTTTGGGATTGTGATCGATTGAAGGAGTGCGTACAAAAAACTCTAAGGTAAGACACGACCATCCTTTCGCGGCCAACAATAGGAACGATTAGGTTTCGAAACCAGTCATCCCAAAAGCTTCATTTACCCTGTCAACATTTCGGAGGGGAACAGAGAGAGACGAGACGAGACACATGCAGTCATCCGCCCATCGCGGATCCGCGGCTACGACTCACCATCCACACTGTTTCCCATTCCATCTCCAGCTCATCACCACCACTAAAACACACCCTCCGTCCGAACTACCGACTCGCGACTGCATGATCTGAATGCGTATGATGCAACGGCCTCCCGTCATCGGAACCTGATCAAAAGCGCTCAACTTTGTTTGGACCTCCGAAGGTACTTGGCATTCTTCACTAACAAAACAAAAACGTCCCCGTTCGCAATTCCACAGAAACAAGCCAAGAGAAACGGGCAAGATGGCAATGAAAATGACCACTGCCCAAGATGCGCACCCCAACGTCCTCGAGGAACTCCTAGGCCCCGAGCTCCTCGACCTCCAGCGCGAAGCCACCGAGCTGCTGGACCGGAGCCTCGAGCTCGCCGACCTCATCTGGGAGCTCGAGTCCAAGTACCTCGCAAAAGCACCATGTGGATGCGGTACCTCTCTCACGCCCATTACGGAGCATAATGACGATGAGGAGTATGATTTCGAGGAGCTACCTCAGTATGACCCGAAAGGAGATGATGAGGTTGGCAGCGACGATGATGATGACGACGCCAACTACCAACTAGCAGACCTGCGCGCCGAAGCCGCCGAGCTCAACCAGCGCAGCGGCGAGGCCTGGACATTGTTCTGCGAGGAGGTCCTGGCGCGACTGTCGCCCTCGTCATCGTCCGTTGACGAAGCGGCGCTGCGGCGACCGCGGAAGGAGAAGCAGCAACAACAACGACATCTTGAACCCCGTCGCATGGAGTCAGCAAATGACTACGATAAGGAAGAAGAAGCATTCATATCCACGACGCACACCGAGGCTGCACCGCCTTATTACGGGGATGACGATGCGCACATGGCGGAGCTCTACTGGCATTTCCCTGCTTCACCCAACGACGAGTTTGACTTTGATGGCAATGATGACTATGCCGAAAACAGTGATGACACAGATAGAGATGGAGATGAAGAAGACGAGGAAGACGACTGCGAGTTCATGGCGTCCATCCGCCAAGAGTACCTCGACCTCGCCGAACAGCACCTGTCATCGCAAGCCCCTCCCGAGAAGATTGCGGCGGACACATGTGCCCCTGACGCCGACGGAGACAGCAAACCAAAACAAGCGACGGACGCGGAGGAGCTGCCCGGCCTCTTCGAGGATTTGATGGAGGGCAAGGAGGACGGCGACGAGGACTCGGGCTTCGACGAAGACGAGGCGGAGGATGGCGCGAGCTATCTACATCAGGACAGCGGATTCGTGGAGGGCGACGATACGGACAGCGATAATGAGTCCTTCAAGAGCTGTCTTGACCGATTTGACAGTTACGGTGGCGATTTCAAGTTGAAGAAGGATTAGAGGGATTGCATAACAAGCCGGGATACCGCACTGCAGATAGATCTGAAGACCAAGTATATTGGCAATTCATCAATTGAGTTGACAGGATCCCTTGTGACCTATTGACATCCGCTTGGATATCGAAAAATAGATGTGACGGTCCTATGTGACCGTGCAAATACATCGTAAACCTTCCCATTTTGACCACCGATCGCATGGTTTCAAAAAGCAAAGTTGCTTATCATGAATATCCCCCTCGGCGTTCGCGCAACATCTTGCGCTGTCCACCTCCCCAAAGTCCTTGGCATTGCCAACGACAAAGCAAATTTACTCGCCCACAGTACCATACCGAACGCCATTTACCAAAAGCTTTCATCGAAACGTCAACAGACGATCATCCATCTCAGAATGTGGTCTGCAGCTTCGGATAATCCTTCGCGCTAGTGCCGAGATCCGCAAAGATGGCCTTAGCATCGTCCTCGCTCAGATCCTTCATACGCTGCGCATCCTCCTCCTCGAGCTTAACGAGCTCCTCCTCAGGCTCCTCCTTGCCGTCCTTCTGGTCCTGCTTCTGGGGCTGCATCGCCTTGTCGATACCGGCGCCCTCACCGACCAGCAGGACTTGCGTGTTGACGTAGTCGAGGTGCTTGGGCGTCGTGCCGGACCAGCGGAGGGAGCGGAAGTCGTCTTTGACCCTGCACTGGAAGTTAGCGATAGTAAGAAAGAAAGATTGCGGTTGAGGGAAGCTTACTCTTGCGGGTAGTCCGGCTCAGAGGGTAGCTGCGCATATGCGGGCGGCGGGTAAGCCGGGTTGCGGGTGCTGAGGATGAAGCTGCCCTTCTCGCGAAGGCCAATATCCTTCTGGGTCTCGCCCAGCTCTTGGGGCAGCGTCAGTATGTACGCCAGATGGCTGTCGCGGCCCGTAGACGTGATCGCGTAAACGCCCTCGCCGATGGGGGTAGCAGCAGGCGAGTGCCGCGTGCCGGCGGTTTTGGTGTCGTAGTCATTCGCCGCGAGGAACTCGTCCTTGAGGGTCGCGAAGGACGCGTCCACCTTCTCGACGATGGCGAGCCACTTGTCCTGGCCGCTGAGCGGCAGCTTCTTCTTGGGGATCGCGACGAGCCGGCTGTTGCCCGCGTCGCCGATGGGGCCGTCGCCCAGCTTCCCGTCGTGCGCGATGGGGCGCAGGACCATGTAGGTGCGGGCGATATCGTCGACGCCGCTGGGTTCGTCGATGCCCACGCGGCCACGGAAGAAGAAGTATATGATGCCCTTCTCCTGGATGCTCGCGGGTACTTCGCCCTCGCGCGCCTCGGGCTCCACTGCGCCGTCGCCGTTCTCCGCACTCTTGGTCTGCTCCTTCGTCTCAGCGGCGGCGGATTGCTCCTCCTCTTTGCCGTCAGACTTGGTCTCCTGTTCGGACTTGGTCTCTTGCTCGGGCTTGGAATCTTTCTCTACCTTCTCCTCACCAGCATCAGCTTTGCCCACATCATCATTGGCGTCATCGGTCTTCTTGGTCTCATGATCTCCAGCGTCGGCACTGGTTTCACTATTGTTAGTGACGAAAGTATTAAAGCGAATGACGGGCAAACATACTCGGGCATGGATTCCTCAATGGTCATCTGTGTTTTCTCATCTTTCTCATCATCCTTCTTAGCGCGCTTTGGTGCTGGTGATGTCTTCTCTTCCATCTCATGCTTTGCGCCAGCAGCCTGTTCGGACGAACCATTGGCTTCGGGCTCCGCGTTCTTCTCGGACGAACGTGTGGAAGGCATCTTGGGGAAGAATGCTGGCTAAGAGGTGACTGACAATATGGAGGGGAGTAAAATGTCAAAACGAGGGTGCAATTGAAGATTGCGATGTACTCTCAGAAATTCAGTATGGGAAGATTTTATGTTTGTAAAGTTGCAAGGAAAGAGCGACGGAGGAGCGGTGCAGTATTGGGGCGCGGGCGGTTCAAGTACAAAATGGCTGGCAGTGACGAAATGTTTAGATCAGCCCTCACAATGCATGCTTCTTTTCTAGGTAGTAAAAATCACGCCTCAATCATAAGCTAACGTACGATCGCCATTTATTCCTTCCGAACCCATCACTAAACATTTTGGTGGCTGGCTGTGTGTGATATGTGACCAAAAGGAAGCTTACCCCGGATTTTGAGGCTCTGATCTGATGTCATGGATCGTCTTAGTGCCAGGTACGCCCCAGTTGCCCATCAGCTTTTGGCCGATCCTTTGGGCGCGCATTGGCTGAGACGGCACGTCAAATGGGTGATGATGAATTGGACCCCTGGAAAATACGCGGTATTACCCACTAAACTCCCTGGGCTGAGCAAGAGCTCCAGCTGTTTGTCAGTCTGGTGCATCGCGTCGTCAAAGGAAAGGTCCCGGATACTGGCAGAAGAGAGGTCTCACTAATGATGGAAGTGGCATAGTTGGTGCTACGTTACGGTATTGATACGGGACAGCAAATTTGATTGACAACGAAACCAGACGTGTTCGTTGGCCGACTGCCTGCTGCAGGTCTTAATTGAAATGCACCTCTAACGATGCATGTCTTACACTGCCCAAGCCACATTTTCAACAAGGAAAGCAACTTCCTAAATCACATTCTCATCTGCAGCAGGCCGTCAGGGAACAAAGAAGAATTGTACCGATCTTGCAGTCAATTATCTTGATCATTGGTCATGGCCCGGCAAGCTCATGTGCGCTTTTCCCATACGATGAAAATATCCGGCCACGACGCCTCTCAGCACAACATAGCTTGAGCTCCCCAACGCAGACTTATCCTTCTGGACGAAATTTGGCTTACTGCCGGCAAATGACAACCCCCAGTGCATGTCTACACGACAGGGTCGGCCTGATTCTAAAGAAACCACTCCATCATTGCCCTCAACCAGGGGGGCTCATGACTTACAGGTGTGGGTTGGGTATCATTGAAAACATTATCCGCTGCATATGGAGGTAGATATATAAAAAACCTCAAGTAAAATCGTAAACCATCAAGCTCTCTCTGCCTTGACTGGACTCTTTCAAAACGATGACCATTTCGTCGTCAAACCCGACCCAGTTCCGCTTCTCATCAAATGCGGCAAGAGCAATCCTATCTGGTCGAGTATTTGGGTTACTTGAAACATTCGGTCGGACCTCGATACTCCTGGCCTCCGCCCGACCCTCGAGCTCCCAGACGCGAATCTCCTCACCACGACAGCTGACGCTGACGGCCTTCCCGCGCGACGTGATCTCGGCGTCGCTGATGCCCGAGGTGTGGCCCCAGAGCCGGATGCCGGGCGAGACGGAGAGCGAGGTGGCGTTGGACGTGCAGAGATGAAGTATTAATGTGTTATCGGGTAAGGTAGCGAGAAGATAGGGGTGGTTGTAGCAGATGTTCGTAGGACCATCGTCTGCATGCCTGCTAGATCCATTGACCCCAGACGCGGTCGCTGGCCGTGCCGGTGAAGATGGCGGCGATAGCACCTGCGAGGGCGAAGATCGTATGGGCGGGGAATACGCGATGCGCGTAGTGGTAATATCGGGCGTCGTTTTCGTTCCTGAGGACGAGACCCGTAGGTGAAGATCCTGGATACCTAGTGACCATCCTTGTAATGTGGAAAATGTGTAGGCGATCGACGCTATCGTGGTGCTTGCCGTTTTGCGTATGGAAAGCGCTAAAGGGGCTCTTGAAGTGTGCGACTTGAGCGAAGTAAGCAGTAACGGTGCTCGGAGAAGCTCTGAGTGTGCATTCTCTCTTCGAGACTTCTTAGAACCGGGAACATCTCCACCAACTTCATTCTCTTCAATCCGACTTGGAGTTTCCGGTAGTATATTGATCGATCCCGTAGTCGGTCTATCTTGCGTCGGCGTAGTTTTATGCACTCCGCCGACAGTGTCGAATGTGTAAAGTGATATCAATACCGATTCGGTGGCCGTTAACAGGTAAGGATGGGAGTATGCAATTCCGACCAGCTCGCCGTTGGTGGATTTCTCATGTCGGTACTTTCGTATTAATTCGTTCTTGCTGATATCCAGCCTCCAGACGCCGAAGCTACCGTCGTCAAACCCCACGGCCACATTCAAAACTCTAGAATGCAGTTCCTGATCGTCAATAGCCAGGCAGCTCGGTGACACCGGGCTCGACGACTCGGGCTCGAGCAAGGTGATCTGCGCGACCAGCTCCTTTGTCCTCAAATCCCAGGCGCGCAAACCCGACGCAAGATCGGCTGTGACGGCCACGCCCTCAGATATCTTTACGAGCATCGGTCGCGCCGATGGCGCAATCTCTCTTCCTTCTTCTTCCTCTGTTATTGTGTTGGCAGCCGTCTTGTGGCCGCCGACATGTAGCTCCTCGACCGCGGCTTTCCCCTTCGACCAATTATGTCGTAGCTTGTACTGCCCCTTCCAATCCCGGGACGACGAAGGGCGATCGACGACGCCGCCATCTCCACCGCCGTTCTTGTCGTTATTATTGCTGCGCATGTCGACCCAGCCGCCCCTCCTCCCGTCGGCCCATATGGCGCGACGCGACGAGTAGTGCAGCTTGCCCTCGCGAGCGGAGCCATTGCGAAAGCCCGGGATGCGCAGGGCCCGCGGCAGCACGAAGCGGCTATAGTACAGCCGCTTCCATAGCTGGGAGTCCTCGGCGAGGCGGTGGAACCGGCGCGAGACGGGCGCGACGTTGAGGAGGGACGAAAGGGGCAGGCATGTGAGGATGCGCACGAGGAGCTCGTCGGAGAGCGGCGAGAGGTGATCGCGACGGCGGCGGGGAGCGGTTGCGAGCCGAGGTCGCTTGGGGTTCGGGGTCGTGGGAACGTCGTTTTCGTTGTCGCTCGCTTCTGCGACTGGGAATAGCTTTCGCTTTTGAGGAGGCATGCTCACCAAGTGAAAAGAGATCACCTCCGGTTGGTAGAAAGAAGTCGCAAGAACCACATGCACAAAGCACCAAGTTACAAAGGGTTCTCGAGATAGGTATCGAGTTGTCGCCCACTATGCGCTGCAGCTGCACCCGGACACCCAGACTTTAGTGGCTTTTAGTGGGCGTTGGCATGGTGGCGGTGATTGGGAACGCTCGGGGTTTGCGGAGATACAGACCGCGACCGAGATTCAACCGCGTCAACAACCGTCAATCAATTCACATTTGCTGTTGCTTCCTCTGCCTTCCATGTTCCCCAGCAGCATCCCACAACAGCCCCGGATGCTTGCTTCCCGTTCACCCTGGCTACGATCAAGATAGAATAGGCTCCATATCAATCGGTCAAAGATGGTAGCGTGGATGTCTTCTGGATGTCCTACTACACCGACTTGCGTTGTGCCTGTCGATCCTTTTACTAAGTAAGTATCGGGCGTTGCTATCCACTTTCCGAAATATGACCTCAGTCTTGAAGCCCGACCAACGGGTCGTCCCATGTCTTGCCCGCCTTTTCACAGCCTCAGTCGTCCAGTGTTTGTGTAAATTCTTTTGTTTAGCATCAGGTACAGTCAGTGGCTCCATCTTAACGGCGGCGCTTGCTATGGAGTGCACAACAGCATCTTGGTCTGGACCTCTAAGGAGACACTGTTCGACTGCAGCTATATCAGGTGGGGGGATGGAGGGTACAGATAGCACCATGGGCCATCTTGGGTCGTGAGATTGAATGAAAAGGGATGAACCACTCACCACTGACGGTCCAGACCGGCTTTGTCGAATGTCGGGATTTGCGAACCGCCAATGGACCGTCCATGGTAGGGGCCAATTGATTGGGAACAGTGGCTTCGCTTATGCAGTGTTCACCCAAACTCCCCTGCTCACGGATGCAGCCCGTTCACCCGACTCCCCGTCAGCGTGGTTGTCCAACAGCGACGGCTGTACAAAAACGTTCCTGGCATCTCGATCACGCCCAGCATTTCTCCCGTGATATGCACGAGGGGGTGAAATCTGCTTAAGGCTAAATGGTCATCCCGGTAATAACGCTCGATGGGATTCTTAACCACCTAACTAACCGAATTGACGAACACCACCCTTGCTCGTCAGGATGAGGTATGATAAATCCCCTGGCGCCCGGGATCCCCACCTCTCCATCCCGATGGGAAATATTGCATATCATGAGTTCCTCGCAGAAACCCGTGTCACGGCCACCACCCCAACACTGGATCCATGCCAAATCGCCGACATGGAGACCCGAAAGGCCATGATGGACGACGCCCAGGAGATGCAGAAGGCGACCGACCAAGCCTGCCGGGAGGCAGGGCGTGGTGCACCCCCTTACCAGCTTTCCGAGCTCATCGGCAAGGGCAGCTACGGCCGCGTATACAAGGCGACGGACCGGAAGACAGGCGGCGTCGTGGCCATCAAGATGGTCGACATCGAGGAAGGGGACGGCTATGCACCGGGCACCACCGACACCTATGGCGACATCCAGCAGGAGATCAAGACCCTCAAGCTGTTGCGCGACGTCGGCGCTGCCAACGTCAACCTCGTCGTCGACGCTTTCATGGTCGAGCAGTCTATGTGGATTATTACCGACTACTGCGCCGGCGGCAGCGTCGCGACCCTGATGAAGCCATTCACGGCGGCGTCGATCAAGGGACTCAAGGGCCCGCGTCTCGATGAGAAGTGGATCATTCCGATCCTTCGGGAGGTCGCTGAGGCTATCCGCTGGATCCACACCCACGGCGTCATTCATCGCGATATCAAGTGCGCCAATATCTTCGTCACACAAGAGGGCGGCGTCCAGCTGGGTGACTTCGGCGTCGCTGCCATGGTCCAGACCAAGTTCGATAAGCGACGTACCGTCATCGGGACGCTGCACTGGATGGCGCCCGAGCTCTTCGATTCGGTTGTTTCATACGGTCCTGCTGTCGACATATGGGCGTTCGGGGCGGTGGCCTACGAGATGGCCTCGGGCCTACCGCCCAATGCCATGGAGTCGCACAAGGCGAGAGTCGAACCCGCTCAGTTTGGCGAGTTCCTTAACGGACACATCCCGCGGCTCGAAGGGCCTGAGTATTCCGATGGGCTGAAAGATCTTGTGGCATTTTGTTTGGAGAAGTGCCCCGATCGACGTCCCACAATCGAACGTGTCGTAGACCACTCATACATCCGGGACACCTCATCGGCGTACCCAGCCGGTTCGCTTTCTCAGCTTGTGCGGAACTACCGAATGTGGGAGCAGCAGGGTGGCGTCAGGCAATCCTTGCTCAATCCCAACATGGGGGCTCAGATAGCGGCCATCCGCACTTCTGCCGAGACAGAGCTAGACGAATGGAACTTCAGCACGACCCTGGAGTTTGACCAACAAGTCGAGAACAGCAATCCGCCGGAACCAGACCCCCAGCAGAACATGATGCCGCCGCCCTTGCAACCGAAGGCCCGCCGCCGTCCCCCTCCCCATGTCCTTGCCCGACTCAAGGCCCCCTTAGAGAAGGTCTTTGACCCCAACACCAGAACCGACTACACCGAGAACTCGAGGACGTATTATGCCCCTGGTGGTAATGGCTATGGCGATGATGGCATGCAGTTCTCGTCGGCACCCGACCTTCCACTCCGAGACGACTCCAGCGAAGCTGCAATACGAGAATCGCTGATCGACCTCGACGCCTCTCTCGGAGGCGACTTCGATACTCCAACATCCTCCATGGACGACATGACCACTCTCCGACCTTCCAGGGGCCCTGTTCCTCTCCCGCATGCGGCCGCTCCCCATGACCCTTCGAACGGGGCTACCCCCAACCGGGGAGGACCAAGGAGGGGCCCGACACCATCGAATGGCATGTCCTTCGGCAACTTTGGGCGGTCACCAAACCAGCCCGGCAAGGAAGGAATGCCGAAGCCGGTCAGAAGCAATACCACCTCAATCTTCGCTCAGCAACACAAGATGGACTGGCGATGGCCCACCAAACTCCCACCATTGCCCCGCAGCAGCAGTGCAGGGGGTACCCCACGCCGCTTCACCAGAAACAACGACTCGCTGAACGGCGGTAGTCAAAACAACAACAACATCGTGGTACCGTCCCCCGGCGACCGCGGTTCCCTACAGACCTTGATCGACCTGGACGAGGGCATGTTCGGTATTACGGATGACAACGATTCCAAACACATCTCGCCCGAGTACCCCAGCACTCCGCCGAGGACCGCCAACGGTGCCGTTCCCCCTTGGGCCATATCCACATCCGCCCTGGTTTCTAACGAAGATTGGCTGCTGTCGATGAGCCCCCTGGACAGCATAAATCGTCACAGTCGCAGCAACAACAGCAGTAATGGCAGCAATGGCAGTAACCAATACAAACCGCCAGCGGCTTTCATGGACACACCCCCGCGCACGAGGAATCCCCTCCTCACGGCCAACTTCCTCCTGTCTCCGCCCGATGAAGATGACGAGGATGACGTTTACGGTGGCGGTGTTGCTGCCGACGACGATAGCAACGACGACGATGGGGACGGCGGCAGCTCACGCTCGTTCTGGGGCCGACCGCCCGAGCCGCCCTCGGTGCGGGTCATGGAGGGCCGCGCGAGCCAGCGGGTCGTGGCGGACGAGATGAAGAGGCTGCTCGGGAGCTTGTCGGGTCACCTCAGCGACGTGGGGAACCAGGTCAAGCAGCTGGAACCCCGACGGGCTGAGGGGGCGAGGCCGGAGTCATGACGATTGCGACTGCTCGGATCCGGGCAAACAGTCATGTAAAAAAAAAACATTACAAAAAGAATGGGTCTAGGGGCACAGATTTCATGGAGTTCATGGGACAGGCTAGATGTAATAATAAGGAAGGGGGAGGGTTGGTTTTCGGGGTTGGTTCCAGGATGGTTGGTATTACACATGTAAGCTTTGGGGACACGATGAATACAAGACTGATGAGCTTTCTTTCGGGAAAGGGACGGAGAATAAAGAGGAGACGTATTGTCGAAAAGGATATCAAACCCACGGGGGAGGCTTGGTTAGCCCCTGGCTGTGTACTTTACATAGGGCGAATTCGTTGAAGTCATGGAACGAAGGTGGATTGCTTGTTTCTTCAAATACTTGGTAACTGCGTACGCTGATTTTGAATCTTGTGTTTATCTTTCTAGCTATCGTGAATGGCTCTTGATGGTCTGCCTATATGTAATCGCAATTCACCGCTGTTGAGACTGCCGAGCACACGACCTGTATGACTATGTCCCGATAGTTGCAGTCTCTTGTATTCATACCTTACGACTTGCTTCCCTATTCGGCATAGACATATATCTACCTGGGTGATCCATAATTGCTCTGGAAGCCATGTACAGCTGACAAATGTCTGCCGGGTCCAAATATCCCCGGTGGGTGTGATCAGAGTTTCAGTGGGCCGAAGCTCCTGTGGGACGATTGTCTAAAGTCGGGGAGCCGTATTAGTGTCAGAATGGATCTCGGGAAAATAATCACCCCTGGCTACTTGCATACTTACTTGTTGTTGCTGATTTGAAAGCGCATCTGCATGTTGTTTCCACCATACTCCTCAAATCAGGGGTCATGATGCGTCAGATGCAGGATGAGCCCATATGCCTGTGGAGTACCGACACTGACGATAATTAGGACATTGGCATGCTTCCAAATCGACCTGGACCTTTCATGGCCTTGTATCCTGCATCGCTAACTGGCTCGGGCTGATCTGCTTAGCAAGCTCAAGCAGTTGAGCTCAGTAGGGGTATGTGGCCTCCAAGGCACTGTATATATATATTATCCAAGTCCTTGTAGCTTCGTTCGTACTCACCCTCAACAGAATTCATACAAAGCAACATCCGGAATATATGGTCGATCATATCCTGCAGATTTCAATATCATACGTATTCTCAGCAAACTTACAACTTCTATTGCGATGTCGAGACAAGGCCAGCTCAGCGGCAGGACTGCAAGTAAGTCGCGCTTTCGTTCACCTTCCCTACATCTGGTTGGAACCAGTGCTAAAGCGCTACGTCCCTAGTCGTGACTGGGTCCTCTAGATCCAACGGCATTGGCGCTGCTATAGCCGTGGCCCTCGCCGAACAAGGCGCCAACGTATGTGACTACGGAGAAAGGTCCAGACCTTGTTGGCATGGCCATATACTAACACAAGTCTTACATCAGATCGTCGTACACTATGTCAACTCCGAGCAAGGGGCGAAGGAAGTGGTCAAGACTTTGCAGGGCATGGGTGTCAAAGCAGTGGCTATCCAAGCCGACGCCGCCAGCGCGGACTTTGGCACCAAGCTGGTCCAGGGCACGCTGGACGCTCTCCAGGTTTCCACCATCGACATCCTCGTCAACAACGCCGGCATCTCGCGCATCCACGAGGGCATCGCCGACGTCCCCCTCGGCGCCTGGGACGAGATCTTCCACATCAACGTCCGCGCCCCCTTCCTGCTGATCCAGGCGGCTCTGCCGTACATGCAGGCCGGCGGGCGCATCGTCAACATTGGCAGCATCATCGGCAAGATGGGCCACCGGGTCTTCGCCGTCTACGGCGCGTCCAAGGGGGCGCTGTCGTCCATGTCGGTCTCGATGGCGGAGGAGCTGGGGGCCCGCGGGATTACGATCAACGTGGTGGCGCCCGGGCCGATCGACACGGACATGAAGGAGGCTGGCGTCAACGAGAAGCTGTTCCGCAACATGCACATCAAGCGGGAGGGAACGCCGCGGGAGGTGGCGGGCGCGGTGGCGTGGCTGGCGGGGCCGGATGCTGGGTTTGTCACGGGGCAGTTGATTCCTGTCGATGGTGGCAGTGGTTGGCCTTGAGGGGATTGTTCAGGATGATAGACCGCAAAAACAGCCGCCAGTCATTGCACTGTCAATCGTTGGGTGTATTCTGTTTCGTCCAATCTATTACACATTTTGCTTAGTGTGACTTTGAAGCGGCCCAACGAGCTATGACGACGGCTCCTTTCGTGCCACCGACCATTCCAAGTTGGTTTGACCTGGTCCAGCTCCTTCGATGTCGTCCAAGTCTAGAGCCAATGCAGCTGTCATGCGTCATCTTTCATAAAGTCCGGCATGCAGGAACCTCTGACGCAGGACCGTGCCGCATACATACATGCGTAGGAATCAGGACGCTGCAGGTGGCCCCTCCAGGCCCAGGACTACGCCTCTTACATCAATCCAGGAACTGTTAGGGCAAAGTTGCACCGCCGACAAGAGCTGAAAGCTAGAACCGGGTCATTCCTGAGCCACGGTCCACCCCATTCTATTCTATGGACGGGGTATTGAGCACTGACTTCATTTACGTAGGTAGTTACCAGGACCAGCATGCGATGCCACGTGTGGTTTGGTCTTTAAGCGCAACGGCTTTCTTCAGACGAACTGACGAACAGACGATTGACGAGCAGACGAATAAGCTTCCGCCAGAGTTGCGCCTAAAAAATTAGGCCAGACGAAATGCGGAGCTAGCCAGCCCTGGAGTCTAGAGCGGGTCGGGGCCAGGCACCGCGGGCGCACTACCTTCTGACTGCCTCTGTGATGGAACATGGATGCGTGCATGGGAGGGAGGAGTTGAGTAGCACCGGTTCCGCAAGAGCTCATTCCCCTATCAGGCCAAAATGACGAGGGGCATGATATCATCCAGAATCCTTCGCATCTTTTGCGACCCGATTTGCTCAATCTGGCCATCCAGCTCCGACAGGATCGGTTATGTAGCGGGTAGTTACATGTTACATATTGCAGCAGCGCAAGTGTGGCCGAGTGGCCGACCCCGACCGACCCCCAACGCCCAGCTTGCCAGCTCCAGCTCTGTCCAGGCTAGCCAGGATAAATGGCGCCTAGGACTTTTCGCTGCCCCTCCTTTGTGCTCCCCTGCCAAGCCCAGAGAAGCCCGATGAGGAAGATCCGCCGCGGGGGGAATTGATCAAAGTGCCTCGAGTGCAAGCCGGGCCCCAGTGAAACCGAGCGGGCGCGCTTGTAACCCAACCCAACCCATGCACCGTGGCAGCCATGAGCTTTCTGCCATGGATCTCGCTCCTTCCACTACTAAACGAGCGTTGCCAAAGGATGCGTTCCCGTCCTGTATGTCGTCTGCTTTGGGGAAAGATGTGCAGGACTGCCATATGGCAGAAAGTCCCGTCGGCGTGGTGTAACACGTGGATAGCAAGCAGTCCCTTCAGGCGGGAGGATTCTGGCCCTAGAAGGAAAAAAAAAAACGCTGGGCAAGACAGGCGGCACCAAAAGGTTTACCGACGACGGGTTCGTGTCTCACCAAACGTCATTTGCTGCTAATTGTAAGCTCTCGTATTATGTACGCGCAGCGCTGCGCACGCATACATCGCTCGCCCACAGACACACAGCCAGCACCGAAACTGCGCCCACACCAAAAACGAAAAAGCTGCGCCCGCGCAGGCCGCCCCCTCAGCCCTAGAATACTACGCCGTATCTGCTTGATGTAATAATTACTACGATTTTTTCGGGGGTTTTCCAAAGGCCGCACGGGAGAGGCGTCGCGATCTGGAGACTAGACGCCGCCGCCTGTCTTTAGAGCGAAAAGAAGGATACGGTACAAGCCTTGTGCGGGGGTCGCGGCGTTTTGTTTCTGCAGGGACATGGACTCGAACAATTACTTAGTCAAAACGCCCTTGTTTTTTACCTGCATTCCTGTCGGATAATGGACACCACCGACAGGTAAGATGGAATCTTTAGTATGACGACCATCCGACTTCAGGGTCCAGGTGGCGTTCGGTTCCATGTGGGAAATTGACATTTCTCATACCGCATGAGGAAGCTCGTTTTGAGATTCTACTGTCAGCAACGAATGCGCGAATGCGATTCGCCTCATGCGATTGGAACAGGGCGTGCCAGTCGTCGCCATCATTTCCCGTTCATCATGAACTGGGACCTGATCATCTAATTGGCTTGATGTCCAACCCCGAGTATATGCTACTCCTCGGTCATGATACTAACTGTGCGGGACCGATCGGGGGGTTCGAGAAGACTCTCCCTCTCTCCCACACTCCATCGCAGCATTTACTATCATGCCGACGGACGAACAAGATAAGCGGGCATCTCACTTCTGCTCTCGGGGTCATCCTAGGCGCCCATCCGATTTGTGGATATTGGAGTCGGCAGCACCCGACCATTTGTCCTCGAGCACTGACCTGGCTCTGAACCAACACCAGCCGCAAAGCAGAGAACAACCTACACGGTCCGCCTCGTGATGTCGTGAAAGCTATATAGTTAAATATATCTTTCGGGTCCAGTACCCCCGGTTTTGTTGGCTTTAAGGCCGCGCCTGCGCATCTGCATGCCCATCATGCCCACCCGCTCCGTACCTCTGGCCTGGGCATTATTTTTAGCAGTATGACTGGACCAGAGGTCGCACCACCCCTACAACTTCTTCGGGCTACGATCCGCGACCAGCGACTGCGCAGGCACTGCAGACCTGCAGACCACTGCAGAAGCGGCACAGCAACTCCTAGCACCCAGCACCTTGCACCTTGCACCCCTTCGCGCAGCCCAGAAGCAGCCCTCGCGCAGGCAGTCAGTCAGTCAGTCCCCTTCAAGTGGTTGCCACCTGCATGCCCTGCATACTGTATTGATCCCTCAAACGTCAGCAGCTCCGTTTCCGTGCACTCCTGGCACCCGTTGGCACCTCTTCTGCCCCATTTCTCATTTACTGGTCCGACTGCCTGCACTTTCTTCTCCTCTTCCCCCCCTTGTCATCCTTCAACCTGCCACCCTGCCACTCTGACAAACCCGGAGCGATTACTACTACCAGCTGCTACCTACTCCTTACGTGGACTTAACGGACCATCCTTCAACAACCAGGCATACACAGACAAACAGAGAATTGGATGCATCGCGAGAGTTGCCGCTGCTCTTATCTCACAGGCCGTTCTCCCATGAATGCCTTTTCGCAACCTAATATCAATTCCCTTTACCTTTTAAGCCATGGATCCACTTACTATTTTAACCACGGCTAGCACGCTATCGAGCATGCTCAATGCGCTCGACAGGACCATTTCCAATACAACCGAGGTGCGGGGACACTGGCAGGACGCCGATCTGACGGTGCTTTTGCTCGAAAACCAACTCGCGACGCTGCGAACGGCGCTCGGCCAGATCAAGGACTGGATCGATGGCTTCTCCGCGTCGCCGGTCGGCTTTCCGGAGCTGCACTCGCAGCTGGTCATGGACCTGGACCGCTGCCTCATCTGCTGCCGCCTGCTCATCGCCAATGTCGACTCGGACGTCTCCCAGATCCACCAGAACACCGTCAGCAAGAACATGCCCAACAAGTTGACGCGATTGATGAGGACGAGGAATTTGAAGAAGTCGCAACCCATGATCCAGCAGCAGACGACGGCTTTGATGTTTCTGCTCGGCGCTTTCAATGCGTAAGTCCACTTCTTTCCAGTTGCATCCCATAGACTTTGGCTTTCTCTGCTCTCCACGTGCTGCTTGCTGCCCGCTGCTGTTACCCGCTAGCCCTCGTGTCGCTGGCATTCCGTCCGAACACTGCATATGTAATGCACTATCCCGCTGAAGATTATCGCTGATTTGACGGGGGTTTTATTTCCAGTGCTGCTATTTCGCAACAGAAGGAACTGCTCGATCAACCGCAGACCAAGCGTGCATTGCAGGCAATAGAAGAAGACACCTCGGCCTTGTTCGCACCCCGCTACTCGGACCCCAATGTGAGCGCGTCGTCGCCCTCGTCGTCGACCATGGTGACCAGCCCCGGACTTGCCAATGCACCGAGGCCGTCATTGAAATCCGACTTCAGCAACGGCCCTGTCGTGTCTAGGATATACGAGACTTGGATCCAGAACTCGACGGAAGCGGCCCCACCTTACCAACCACCGGCTGATCCGAATTGGCAACGGCGGCTGGCTGATGTCAAGGAGCATCATCCAGTGCAGAACGGCGAGAGCTCCTCTGTCGCTGGCAGAGTGAACGGCAATTCGACGAATGGCGGAAGGTATAGCGTATTGTCGCCAGTCATCAATGGCGACAAGTTCATTGCCGAGCCCATTCCGGAACAGGCGCAAGTAGAACCAAATGACAAGTTCATCCTCTTTCCGCGCGACGAGGATGACGGGAAGATTGTCGTCGACTCGGTCGAGACGCAGGAGAAGTTCATCACCAGCCCCACAGACGCGAACGACAAGTATTTCGTCGGCGCCACCCCCACTTCAATGGAGAGCAGCGACAGGTTCACGGACGACACGTCGGAAAGCCCATTCACACCCACCAGTTCCCGCCCGGGCAGTTGGCTAGCGCCCGCCCGCTCCAATAGCGTCATGTCCGCCAAAAGCAAATGGAAACTGCTCCGCAAGAGGCGCGAGAAGAGCGAGGACCAGAAACGGTCCCTCGCAATCGACAGCGCTTTGAAGGAAGACTACAGGAAGGAGAGGCAGCAGCAGCAATACAAGGCGCTGCTTTTCGGTTCGGACTCGCGATTGCACATTTTGACCGCGGCCAAGATGCTCGACAAAGCTAAGTCTTATACCAGCCAGGAGCTCTACGACTACCGGACCTTGATCTTGAAGTTGGTGAGGAGATACACGCATAAGCTCATCCGAGAGATGCGACAACAACAGGTCAACACCCATGCGCGGTATCTCTGGGCCTACGTAGAGGTGCTGGAAAGTTATTACAATGGCGGCATCAATGACGTCGACACCGGGCTACCCGACGAGTTGGACGAGAGATTTTACAGCGCGTTAGAGAACATCCTTCAGGATCCTCATATCGCGAGCATGGTGAAGCCATCTCCATCGGCGACTTTGGTTAAGGAATCGAAAGACACATCCTGGCCCAGAGCTGCAGAGTAGTAAGTTGCGCTTCACTGAACCGGGGCTGTTTCGGTCTCTGGTCATCACCCTTGTGACTCTTGACTAATGTGGCAATCGCAGCTTCTTTTCCTCATTACGTCGGATAACTATGCCGGCCTACGTGCCCACCGGCATGGATATCATTTATGCAACGACATTCGCCTCCACCACGGGAGGCATCACCAAGACGGACATCCGCGAGCGCGAGCTCGGCGTCGACTTTCTCGACATCGGGGGCCTCACTGGCAAGTGGAAGAAGTGGATCCACCAGTTCGAGGAGGCGAGATTCGTCGTCTTCGTGGTGGATCTTGAAGAGTACGACAAACCCGAGGTGATGCGCGACACGATGGAGCTACTGAACGCCGTCGTCAACTCGCAGTGGTTTGCGGCGGCGTCCATCATCCTGCTGCTCAACGTGCCCCCGCTCTGGACCGTCCGCAACACGGCCAACCCCCGCGACAACGTCAACATCCCCAAGGCCGCCGACGAGGTCCTCAAGGGGTTCCAGGCCCGCAACCTCGAGCGGCTGTTCATCTCGCCGTGCAGCATGACGGTCGACGGCGGCGGCGAGGCCGCCATGCAGTACATCCTCTCCGCCGTCAAAGAGGCGATTCTCATCAAGGCCTTGACGACGGTGGACGACTCCATAATGTGAGATAGCGAGCGAGAGTCCTGGCCTTGGGTCGTTTTTTGTGTTTAATGTTTGGGTTTTAATCTATTTTTATCATGAATTTAGCGGGGGCGCAACGCACAGGATATTTGGGGGGTTCCAATGATGCCTTCCCGCTGCCTTCATCTGGCATTCCAAAGTCTTTTCTCAAGTCATGTTATGTACATATTATATATACTTACTCATCAAGTATGTGGGAGTCGATATCCGAGGGCTCGTTAGTCGGTTTTTATCTCTTGATCTGCAGGGGACGCACACGCACACGCACACACACACACACACACCTCTGAGCTGGGGATACAATATCCCATCCCAGACACACACGGCCGGGCCTTCTAGGGTACACGGTCGAATACACTCTAGACAACAAAATACAAACACAACTTTATAGTGATCTTGCATTAAGAATCATGGCGAAGGTAATGGTGGGACTCAGGATAGGAGATTCGATAAGAGATCTCTTCGATAAACCAAAGCGCTTCTTGAGAAGCCCCCCAAAGTTGTCTCGCAGAATTCGCACAGAAGCTTTTCATAGAAACAAGGCGTTGGCAAGTGTCAGATATCACAGGTTGACGTGTAGCCAGAAGGGGGCAGTACCCCGCTCGGGACAACGCCACCGCCGACTTCAGTGTCAACAATGAATGCTCGCCGTCTCGCTGTCACACAACACGCCGTGTCACACCCCGACAACCCATGGAGCCAATCAAGAATAAAGAATGATTGGAACCCAAGCAGGCTGTATGCAATATGTCGTTGCGACTGAGTACCGTCAACAGCCCAAGTCGTTAGGCTACGGTAGGCATCCCTTATCTATTGCCCACCCCCTCGTCTCCGCAGGAAGGGTGAATACTCTCGTCACCAGTTTCTAACCATGATATATCAATCTCTTCAGACTTCAAGGGCCGAGATTCGCCTATTGAGAATCCTCCCTAGCGGTACGACGCAAGTTGAAGCAGGGTCCCCAGTATCTCACCAAGTATCATGCGAGCTCCAACACTACAGCTTGGATGAATTAGTGTTAGACCTGGAGCAAAAAGCACCGTTGGAATGGGATAGCACCATCGAGCAATCCTCTCAAGGGGTGACTCTTACTCCAAGATACAAATGGGGGGATTTCGTAGCTCTTTCATATACTTGGGGCGATGCAGCCCACACAGCGGATATACTGGTCAACGGATCCGTCGTGGTTGTACGCAGCAACCTGGAGGCGGCACTACGGACCCTTCGCCACAAGCGACCCATAGTCGAAGGCATGTTGGTGTGGACAGACGCCATATGCATTAACCAGGGCGACATGAGGGAGAGGGAGTCGGAGGTGAAACGGATGCGCACAATCTACAAGTCTGCCTACGACGTCGTGGTATGGCTGGGAAAAGAGTATGAAGATAGCCGGGGCGCCATCGGCATGCTAAAGACAATGGCGGCATCAGTCGCGGGTGGTAGCCAGGACTCGCTCGAGAGGACCATTCGCCAGGATCCGGGCATGTTCGGCACAGGTTGTTGGAAGGCCCTTGGCCTGCTGCTGAATAGGCCGTACTGGAACTGGGTCTGGATCATACAGGAGTTGGTTATGGGGACCGGAAAGACGCCGATTCTGTGTGGCGAAGACACCATCACCTGGGGTGAGCTCTACAACGGCGTGTCCGAATTTGGATCGCGGATTGACGACCTGATGTTCCTCCGTATCGAGATGGAATGCGGCAGGCGGGTGTAAAATACCGAGGCCTAAACCGCCACAAGATCAACCACCTTTGGGAGGAGCAACTGCTGCAGGCAGGGACGTCCATCTCTCACCACATGCCCATCCTCGACCTTGCTCGGAAGTCCTTCGCGACGGACCTGCGGGACAAGGTCTATGGCATTCTCGGACTTGTTCCGCCAAAAGTTGCTACCCTGACGGATGTGAACTATCAGAAAGAGCCCCATGAAGTATACACATCGTTTACAATAGCGTGGATGGCAGCCAGTATGTTTCCATTCGCGCTCCACGGGATGTGCCTTGTGTACTAACACTAGAACAGCAGATAGATTAGACATACTAGAGCAGTGTTCCTCCAGAATTACGCACAAGCCGACATGGGTCCCAGACTGGAACTCGTGGGACCATGTACGTTTGTTCAGCGGTAAGCGACTTTCGGTGTTCATACATCCCTATTCCAGTGTTTATTCCACGCTATCCCAGTGTCTCATGAGGGAAAGACTAATCGTTTACTCGAGGAACTCCTATTATTCCCTCTTAAGACATCTTGTTTCCTCCAAAAGGAGTAATTGCTAACGCCGAGAGTCGAAAGGGTACCCCCTGCTACTTCGCCTCAAAGGGGTTGTCGAACTCCTTTACCATCCTGGAGGGTGGGATGATACTTTCCGTCGAAGGATTACTGGTTGGCAGAATAGACGGTCTAGGTGCAAGCTACTACGAAAACCATATATCCAATGAGCCCAGTGACCGTATGGTTCAGCCACAAGGGTCCCTCAATGTCTACGAGACCGCCGCAGGTCTCGAGAGTGCTGTTTGGCGCACCCTTGTGGGTAATCGTACCCCGGGCGGCAATCTGGCCCCTGATACCTACAGATTTCTTTTGGAGCTCAGCCTACCCCAGCAGGACGAGTCGGGAATCCCGGATCCAGGGCTCGGACGCGGTCACAAAGCATTCAACCATCTCCTACGCCAGAACAAAGACCTTATGGTCTCTCGGGAGGAAATTGGGTAGCTTTTTCCTCGAGGAAGACCTTGGGACACCAGCGCAGTCGAAAGACTGCTTAAAGGCGCTGGAGCGCATGCTCCGGTTCCATCGTTCCCGAAGGCTCGCGGTCACCGACGGGGGACACTTTGGACTCGCCCCGCTGTCGGCCATGAAGAATGACTGCATCTTTCTGTTGCCTGGTTGTCATGTGCCGATAGCCGCGCGACATGTGCACGATACATATCAGGTCGTCGGCGCATGCTATCTCCAAGGTTTCATGGAAGGGGAGGTTGTGGAAGACATACAGAAAGGGAACCAGTGCCTGGAACAAATCCGTCTATACTAGACCAACAGGATAGATACATTTGCTTGGAGATCGTTCCTAGACTCTAGAGCGCCTTCACGCCCAAAGTCGAAGGAGCAGTGTTTTCATATTGTCACGCCTTTCATTTTAATTTTATTTTATATCGTTATCGCTTGCACCGTATCTTCGCGTCAGATTTCGATGGACCAGTACTGAAATAGTTTTGAGTGTGTTTTGCCGATTGTTTATTCATGCCACTCTTTCAGCTAATACTTACAACACCCTTTCACTTTAGACAAAAAGGAAGATCAGTGAGTTAACTCCCTTGCTGATGACTTCACAGTTATGAAGGCCCAGCGGCAAACATCAATGTATGATAATCGTCTGCCTACTCGCTTCGCCAGTTTCGACGGTCGCCAGCGCCTCGCCATTCATCAGCCCGTGAACGTAGGCTTCGCCGACCAACGTGCAGTTCACCACGTCCCCGTCCTCGCCGGATGTAATAGGAGTTGCATCTGTCAGCTTTCGCACGAGGAACGGGACGTCGGCCCCAGGGAGTACAGAAATGGTGTCGCCGACCTCGGCCGACTTGGGACCCCAGCCAATGTACCCCTTTTCCGTGATGAAGAAACGCTTTCCGTTCAACACGGTCGACACGAGGGCATAAATATGAGTTACGTATTCCCGAGGGACGCTGTTGATGAGTGACAAGAACTGATCATCCGTGAGGCCTGTCCCAGGCTTAGGCATGACGCCGTTGTGGCCTTCAATGCATAGGTTCCAGAACCTGGTGAACGCTACACTTTTCTTACAGGTGACGAGATCTTGATCGAAATCCTCGTCATAAGGCGTGTTGTCATAAGGCCTTCTGTCCAAAGGTCCGTTGGCAACCATGGTCTTCCAGAAAGCCGTCTGTACAGTCTCGTTCGGCACGTGAGAATAGGCAACGTGGTCGAGCAGCGGCCAATAAGATCCCTGGATGTTGAATTGGCCGCCCTCGCTACTGTACACGATTTCCGGCGCCTCTCCCTGGCCAGGCTTGCGAAATGCGTGGTCGGGGTGAACCACGCCGACTCTAGGAAGGCACTGGCTGCACGCGTCGTAGTCGTCGCACACAACACATTTGTAGTGTGTGCCCCCGGGGATTTCGCATTCGCACACATCGCAGTAGGCCCGCCAGACGACATGGCTGCTGGCCAGCATGAAACACCATTGTTGATAGCATGATCTGTCGTATTGCCAACCAGCGGTATTGCTGCTCGGTTTGCCCAGGTGCGTGATGGTATCGTACAGTGTGCCCGAGGTCCTCAAAAGGTTTTGCCTAGGAAACGACACCTCAACCGGGCCCTTCCCTCCAGCTGCGAAGCCTCGGCGCATCAAGATACGGGACATGTTCATGTCCTCTGTGGTCGTACGGTCAGTCTGCTGAGCCCAGTCGGGGCACCAAGTAGGGAGACCACTCCTTCTTTTGTTAGCCCCTTGGATGCCTTGGCCAGGAGAGCGGTTGGTGGCGCTGTTCAGGTCCTCATCATCGACAATGTATTGCAGGGTGTTCAGGGACCGGGTGTGCTCAATCAACCTGGAAGTGATGTGGACGAGGCATTCCGTCAGGGAGATATCGTAGCGTACAAAGTTGAGTGGTATATCATGCGCGAGACCCGCAAAGGCATACACAAGGTCGCGAGGGTCCGTTGTACTGCGAGTCACACTGTACCTCAGGACATCAAGCAACGGCTGTTTCCCCTTTTGCCGAAACTCGGTTCGGGCGCCCATCAAGCCGAGAAGGACCTGCATAGTCGAGCCAAAGGGGTTGTTGGGCTCCTCTCGGTTCCTCTGGAATTCCCTCGCAACGGCTACACATCATGCACCGTCGCGGAGGAAATGCTGATTGATCGATTCTAGATAGTCCTCCAGATGCTGGATAGTCAGAAAGTCGTCGCCCGCATGAAACACGAGGTCCTTGGCTAGGACGGCCTCCTGGAAAGTCCACGCCCGGAAAACCCAAGCATCCCAGTCAACGTGAAAGTCCAGCAACGCTGGGGGAGTGTTGGTGTAGTGCTGTGTGTGATCTCCCGCAAAAGACTTGACGGTCTGCATGCTCTCGGACATGTTTGTCTTCTGCCAGAACACCACCACCAAGGAGGCTTGGAGGTAGACCTTGTCCATCATGGAAACCTGAGCGTTGCGCTCCTGAAGGTCGACTTGGTTGATGCATACTGCGTCCACCCACAAGGTACGTGACTTTTGAGGGTGTCTCAGGGCCTTCAGTGCATTATGCAGGTTTCTTGTAACGGGATGTGCTACCCCGTTCAGTAGGATCTCCTTGGGGTCATCTGGGGCTCCCCAGACATAGGAGAGAGTCTCGTACTGTGGTTCTTCCTGTAGGCTGATGGTCCTCATTTGACAGGAGATCGTCTGAGGGTCACCGTGACTGGGCTGAAGGTCCAGCACCCGGATCTCCTCCCGGGTCACGTCTAACGGTTGCCAGCGATCCATGTGAAAAATTTTAAGGAGGTAAAAGGTCGGGTTTGATGGCCGGTTCTGGTGATGGGGGCCAGACGAGAATAAAGGAAATCGGGGTTCATAACTCCGGATTGGACATCAGGTTTTTGACTTGTGTCACACAAGGAATCTCAAGGTGGCTTGCAGCTCGCAGTAGGCCGACATATCATATTGGCCTATCAGAACGCGACGTCTGCAAGCGCATTTAGGCCAAGTCCGGAATATCCGTGGTATCTTAACTAAAGAGGGGATAGATCAGCGTCAGGCTCTAGCGTCCAGAAAAAGATATCTTGCCGATATGCTTCTCTTCCTGTAGTGACACTATGTAGCCAACAGCTACGTGCAGGGCTTGAAGCTTTCCTCCGGGGCATGTCAATCACTGACTGTCTATGGACTCCATCGCCTCTACTTCTATGCGCACAGTTCTTCTCCAATCTCGAAAAGGTTCTCATTGCCAGATAATGCAAATCGGATGGTTATAGGACCACCTCTGTCAGCGGCTCCACTGGGCAATATCATAGAGTCGTCGTAGCTAGCATGTCACTTGGATCAACTCGGGAGTTGATGCGACGAGCGGAGAAGCAGGCAGGCTCCATTCAGGTCCGACTCTGCTCGCTGGAATAGCGGGATCTGTCGGGTACGAGCTTGGGCCAACTCGTCCAGCTTCAGCCCCCGGTATTAGCTGACCTTCACCTCAACAGGATGTAATTGCCCACAAGCAACAGCAAACTATATCTCTCATTACAAACTCATTCTACAGGCGACAAGGGCTGCCTAACAGAGACAACAAACCCATATTTGGTCTCATCTGTATCTTACATCGAACCCCTCTTCATTATCCTTCCTTTCACTGTCCCTCCTTGCTGGTATCGAAGGTGCCCTTGGGTAAAAGCTCCATGTCAATCAGTTTCAGGCTTCCGAATCTCTCCATTGCCTCTTGGCCATATAACAGGATAACCCGTCGCCAATACGAACCAATACCTGGGAAATTTCCGCTCGCGATCTTCTGAAGTGTGTCGCTACCGTATGGTCCGCTCATGAGGGCGTGTAGACCAGTACTATCATACAGTGAGCTCTCCAACGACGGTGACTCCAGTAGCCGACAGTACACATTCACCAGCTCGCTGCCATACCCGTAATGGAGCTTCTCACGCCACGTCTTGTACTCATGGAAGATGGGGGCTGGGTCACTTCGGAGACTTCGATAGCTTTGTCGCTGCAATTGCAATCGATTTCCCCTGAGTTCGGTGTACTGAAACTTGCTAACGGGAGAGGATGAGCTTTCTGCAGCCAAATCTCGTATCAAGTGCAACGCTATGGAAGCCGATTTCAGTCCAAGACCACCAAGCTCAGTGGGAAAGAATAGGTACGCATCCGGGATGTCAGACTCGGCGAATCGCTGAGACAACACCGTCTTCAGGTACTCAGCGGCATCGTTACAATCGACGAAGTTATTTCCGTTGCGGGCCTCTGCGTCATACTGGAATATCTGTCGTTCCACGTGTGTGTAGGTATGAAGCACCATCGTGACATGATCGCGGCCCAAAGAATTGGGCTTGACCCCGAGCAAGTGGAACAATCTTTCTTGTTGGCTGTTCAGCTCCCGAACCAACGCGAATGTACTCTTGGGATCCCTTCGTAGGCATTTGCGGACAGTGTGGACATGCATATTAACCCTGTCTTGATCGATCTCAAAGCTTCCCGTAACGGGTGACAACCGCAACAAGCCCCATCTGATTTGGCCCTGTGGAAGCGAGCTGTGCATTGGTAACACGGGGACATCGGGGCGAAAGATTTGTACGCAGCCGCTGTTGGGAACACAGAGCTGGGTTCCGGTGACATATGCAAAATTCTCTAACGTTTTCCATGCACTCACGACATGGGCTTCAGAGGGGCTGCAGAACCACAAATCGCCGATAGAACGGTACAGAAGACGACCATCTGTTGCCTGGTGGACGGCACAGTCGAGCCAGAAAAGGACCACCTCACTAAAAACGTCGCTGAGGACATGGGAGTCGGGGGTGCCTCGGCGTCGTGTTCGGGGACCGGAGTCCGCAGGGTCGGTACGGAATCTTAGAGGTGCCTCAAGGAAGGTGTGAAAGAACAGAAGCCAAATGCCTGAGACTCCCATGAATTCTAGGACACCAAGTACCGTGGCATGAGGCAGCAGATCGTTCCAGCGGCTGAATGAAGATTGAAGCACAGTGAACTCCCCATGGAGTCTGATGTTGATGGCACGCTCTGCCGACAGGATCTGGGCAAGCTGTGTTCTGAATTTGACTGGCTCGTTGGTATAGACTCGGTTCATTTCGGTCTCTGCTTCCTCAGCTCTTTGAGACTCCATATCCAGCAGACGATTGGCAAGGTGTTGCTCACGATGCATGCTGTGTCTTGCACGCTGCACGAGTCTGCAGTCGTAGGCGCTGCGGAAGTAAGTGTGCCTCTGCTTGTCGATACTTACCGCTGCTCGACCAGCGCTTAAGTATAGGCCATTCGAAGAGAAGAAGGAGGGGAGTATGTCCTTGAAGAAGCCCGACCATCTGACTCCAATATAGTGAAGGAAAATCGCCTGGAGAAGATCTTCTTGCATGTCTATGATGTACTTGTCTTTGACATCTGATCGGAAATCCAGGGATACACTGTCCCCCTATGACCAGGAACCTAGGTTCTGCATCCTTGTGTTCAGTACATCGCTGATCTCATCTAGGAAGAGATGGTTGCTTTGGATAGTCCGAAGAGCTTCCCGCATGTCATGGGATAGACGCTTGGAACCTAGCAAGCTTGAGATGGCCCATTCCAGCGTTGCTGGGTGGAACTGGTTGGGCGAGGTAAGTGATCTCTCAAACCTCTTGATTGTTGCTGATAGGTCTTCCATCGCGTCTGTTTTTCGGTAGCCTCCAGCTGTCTCGCGGACGAAAACGTGTTCCAAGAACTGATGTAAAGCGTTGCGGTTGATATGTGTTGACGAGAAAGCATCTTCTTCCCATTGCCGTCTGTATCTGTCCTTTGCTTGGTTGAACGAGCTGTTAGGAGATGGAGTAGCCTCTTTGTTTCTTCCATCAGGTTTGGGGTCATCACCAGCTGTGAGTAACCACTCATCCATCATATCGGCGTGGAGAGAATCGTACTTGAGCCTGGCAGACATCGTGTCGAAGTGTGCTAACAAAGTACTCTCCCACCGATAAGACATGATGGCCGAATCTAGAAGGGACTGGTCGGATTGGCGTATGAAGGACATGAGTCTGTTGTGGAATTCGGGCCAGAACAAAGGGCAGTCTTCCTCGTCGGGAGTTCGGAGGACCAGGTGCTCAAATTTGCCGGCACTGATGGCGTGGCATGTTTCGATTCTGTCGCGAATCATGACCAGGCGCTTGGTTCTGTCGAGTTCGGGGCCCAACAAAGTAAGCAGCTGGGCCTTATGTTCTCGAATCTGGGACATCTTGTCTGTTTTTGAGTCGGCAATGATTCGCAGCGTTTGCGACAAGACGCTGCTAGTAGGCGAGGCCATATTGACTTTTGCCACTGTGTGAATGGTGAGAAGCTAGAAAGCATGGAGAAAGTCGAGTTGGGAGATGGGCCTTTACCAGTATGGCAGGTTGTCTCAAGTTAGCCTGGTTTTGGTGGTTGCTGCAATTGGGTTGCGAAGGTGTATTTTTAGGTACCACTACCCATGAACCAACCTTGGGCAGTAGGGTGTCTTGTGGACGTGAAAGATTGCCCTGTATGAAAAGAGGGAGTGTGTGGGGATAGCAGGTGAGTGCCTAACACCGTTGAACTTCAGTTGCCTTGGTTGACAACCTGGCTGTAGGTCACTGGGAAATGAGTGGCAACCAGCTCAGCTAGCTTCAGGATCACGGCCTTTACTGACCCTGAAAACCTCAGTCTTCCAGTGTGGGTGAGGTAAACAATGGCTCTGTCCATGAGTTCAGGTACCATGACCGGTAAGGTAGGAGAAGCTTGCCCACCGAGAAACCATTGATACCTACTTAGATAAGGGACAATCCCATTGTAGGCAGTGCTATCTGATTGTACTGGCATATGTACCAGGAGGCTGCAAGTAAAGGTCATAAGGGAAGGTAGCTCCCCTGTCCCATAACCCAAGTTCCTCTACCGGTGCACCTCTGACGGGGTTGGTGCAGTGGTAGTGGTGTATGGGCCAGACAACCCTGGCGCCGGGGTTTCGTAGGGCTTCCGATTAGGATTCGATTTGAGCCGCGGGATCATGCCGATGATCTTCAGGTCACTCCCTTCGAGTCCGACTCGGGGCCTAAGCTTTTGCAATTTTTTAAAATTGCATTTCTTTTCCTTTACCGTTCATTTTGGTGATCTGACAACCCATCCTACCTGTACGAGTACAACATAATAAATATTCTCATCTCCTCGTCGATACATCCTCAAATTTCCATGGCTACCTAGATACCAGCACCTGTCGACTGCGAAGAAACGCGTGCAAGATCTTGCTGCCTAAGTACCCGAGCCACGCTCCTCAGCAAGGTGACTCGCCTGTGAGGCTGGGCAACTCGTAAGGCAGCTTTGCCTTGAACATTCTGCCGTTCAAGTCAGATTTGTACTCACATACCACATGCCTAGTAAGTAGTATTTGATGTAGGCAGCGGGTTACTGCCACCCGAGGGTTGCTCTAGCATGTGACGTTTGCTGTGCTTGTTGATGCTAACGACCACATCATGGATGCCAAATCATGAGGAACATTTGCCAGGTATTGGCATGATATGAAAGCTTGTAAGGCTTGGGTCGGTTCATATATCATGCCACATAGCATTCCATACCATCATTTCCAGACTGTAGTGCAACAGCAACACATGAACCTTGGAACTCTTTATGATGACTGCTATGAGGCTACTATGAAGTGGCTGTGGCAACGCCTCCAAGACTCTTGGCCAAGTACAAGTCAACATATACAGCCACCCACCCACGAAAGGGTTCCATGAAGCGAATATTTAATATAGATGAGATATTATTAAAGATTACAGGGTGGTTTCATCCCCATAACTATGTGTTGAAGATCCAGTTGATGGATTACGTAACTACTACAAGTCCTGCTTTAAGCAACCTGCGGGCTGTTCTGCCGGTGCCGCCCATGCAGCCTCGCCAGCCACGACCCCGTCATAGCCACCCGAATGCGTTTGCCGTACGCCATGAAGCCCAGCAGCGCGACATTGTTAGCCACCAGCACCCCGCCAAAGATACCCGAAATAACCACAGCGTAGCCGCTCTCCAGGACCCAGTCCAACAAATTGATCGACAGCCCGAAGCTGATGGCCTGCTTGCCGAGGTTCATGGCGATGAGCATCTCGGACGTGTTGGTATTGTACGAGTCGACGGCGTAGGCGAGGGCAAAACTGAAATAAAAGTAGGCGCCCCACGACATCATGCCGTTGCCCATCAGGTACCCCATCCAGTGCAGGTCGTGCTCCGCCGTCAGGCCGTACAGGATCAGGCCCGCGGGCGCGATCACCATGGCCGGCAGCATGACGCCGAGCCGCATCTCGGCCTCGCGGATGCCGCCGTTGCGGCGCGTCAGATGCGCGGCCAGGCGGTCCGAGGAGAAGGAGAAGGGGACCGCGAGGAGGAAGCCGAAGAGGGCGCCGAAGGCGATGTAGCCGGAGCTCTCCTGTGGGTAAACAAATATTGTCAGCATCAGGTCACTCATTGCGGGCGAGGAATAAAAAATCTCATACCTCGGGCCAGTTGTAGGGTGGGGCCATGATCTTGATGGGGAAGGTGTAGTTGTAGGCGAACGCGCCGAGACCGATGTAGATGCCGAACGAGGTGATGACCCAGAACACCTGCGGGACCAGGAAGTAGGTGAACGACATGGCCATGGTCCCAAAGAAGCGGGCCTCGGGGTCGTATCTGCCCTTAAGCGACAGCGTCTGGAGGAACGGCTTGCGAAGGGGCGCCTCCTGCGTCGTCGTCGTCGTCGAAGGGGCCTGGTCGTTGACCCGGGTCGTCGCCTTGTCACTGTCGCTCGGGCTGGCATCCTCGATCGGCGCGGCGGCGGCGGCGGTGGCTTCGAGGTGCATGTGGGCGTCTCTGTCGTAGGAGGACTCCTCGACGAAGAGGAAGGCCAGGATGAAGAGCGCCAGGGCGAAGGCCAGCACGACGTAGAAGAACAGGCGCCAGCCCCATGGGTCGATGAGCAAGTGCGCCGACACCAGGGGGGCTACGGTGCCAATGGACAGGCAGACTGTAGCCCATGTTAGTATGCGGTCTCATGGAAGTAGCACAGGGTCAGGGGTCATACATGTGTAGTACCCGATTCTCTTGCCGCGCTCGTGCAAGAAGAAGATGTCATTGCAAAGCTGGACCGGGATAGCCTCGCAGACCCCACTGCCGAACGCCGCGAAGACCCGGGCGGTCATGAGACCCCCGAAGTCATTGGCCTGCGAAGAGCCGATGAGTCCTGCGATGAACTGCCGAACGGTTGGTCAGCTGTGTTTATTCGTCGTCTCTTCGACATGGATGGGGCTAGCAGCCCATAAGTTGGAGTTAAGGTTCACCCACAAAGAGCATGGATCCAAGCATGACGGGACGTCGTCCGAACTTGAGGTACAGGGGTACCAGGAACAGCGAGCCGAACCCGTAGGCGAGGTTGGGGTAGGAGATGAGGGTGGAGGCCTTGGTCGGGCTGACGCCGAACTCCTTGGCGAAGATGGAGATGTAGGGCGAGGGGCCGATGAGGGTCGCGTTGCCGAGGAACGAGTAGGCGCAGCAGATGATCAGGATGATCGTTTTCTTGTAAGTCGGCCACTGTGGTGAATCGAACGAATCATGTCAGCCAGCTAAGCCCCCCTGTCAATCCTTTTCCGGCCGGCAGATCTGGCACATCCATTGCCGGGCCTCATCTGATAGACGGCACACTCACTTGTAGCGGATCGTTCGGGTCCTCGGCGGGCACGGGGAACAATGCCTGTCCGTAGGCTGTGTCGTCGCCCTCTGCAAGTGCGCGTCTCCATCGTCAGCGTCGTCGGAATTCCTTGTTTTCGGGTCTCGGATTAAGGTTCGGAATTAGAAGAATTACCGGCTGCCCGCAGGTCCACTGTCCCCGGTATTGCGCCCTCGTGAGCATGGCTACAAAGTAGAGTTGCGGGTTAGCGTCCGTACAGTCGCATTTCCCCGCACTGCTACCAACCTACCCCAGACAGGGGCAGGTAAATAGCATTGGGGGAATGTCGGGGTAGGTCATGAGCTCACCTGTGAACCAGATGCCGCCCGTGGCTCTCTGCGGCGTCGTTGACCGGTACGGCTTCGACCGCCATCTTTTCGCGGCGCTTTGCTGGTGGCGCACAATGGGCGGCGACGAGTATATTTTGCGACAAAGTGGGTCGTGGCTGATTATACAGGAACGAGAGGGAATGCTTCAAGCTCGATGGGAAAACCAAAAGCCCAATTGAAGCGATAGCAATGTCCAAGTAGTGGTGGGTATTAGTGGCTAACTCGCTAGAGATAGATGTAAATGAGACGGATGGCAGCAAGAGAGAAAAGGACCTGGTCCAGACTCTAGGGGGATTTCATCGGTTCTTATCTCTCAATACTTTTTGTTAATCTTGCCCGTTGACAAAACGAGACGTCCCTGCTTCGCGCATGCATGTCATCTCCACCTGTGAAGATACCGGTGTTGCTTTTCTATCCACACGAGAGATGCAGATTGGCGGAAGGAATTCAGGGCCCTTGGGCCTTACCCCATTTCGTGGCAATTCCCGTCGATCTCGGGCAAGAATCCGGGGGGGTTAGTCATGTAGCTTGCTTGCAAGTCTGGGCCTGTTCCACCGAGGCCACGCCCCTAGCGTTGCACATCTGCAGGGTCGGCCGGGTAGTTCGCCATGGCTGACGTTTGTGATGGCAAGTCTGGGCACGGCAATTGTTTTATGGACGGGAATGGCAAGATGCGACTGATTGAGACACCACCAGCTGCAACCTGAGGGCCGCCATGTCGCACCGCATCCAATCTCACCCCGCGACGACGAATAGTCACTTGGCCCCGCGTCGTGCTCGCTTAGGTGGTGTCTTCTTCGTCGGGTATCGCTGTCCACGCATGATCTGATGTTGTTCAAATCGAGTGCAGCACCTTTCGTCAGGGTGAATTGACAACTTGCATTTACGACGCATGCATTCAGGCCGTCCCAATGCTGTTTTTAGCCTCCAATCCCATCCCGTCTCTTTGGACCAGTCTCCGATTGGGCCCAGTGGCGCATCTGTCACTTTTAAGATTGAGCACAGGCTTACCGGTTCCCGGCCAACATTGCGCCTACGACCAAGTGCCTGATTGGCCCGATGGGCTCAACCACACTGCGCCTACTATTTTGGGTATGAGAAGTTGGGACGACGCTGTATATCAAGAACCATTACGGTGTACTATGTATGAAGCTCCGGGTGACGCAGATAAAATACTGCAAAGATCTATCTTCAAATCGGAAGAATTTGCTGCTATGGGCTATGAACGGGCGGGGCTGTGTGGATCCAGTCAGTTCTTATCGCTCCAACACAAGATTCTGTCTGTGTGAACGACCGGTGACCGGGCCCCCGCCATGAATCTGCGGCTCGGTGGTAATCCGGCACGCTCAGGGTCCTGGCGATCTACTATATTACTGCGGCTATAGATGGAGACCCCAATTATCTGCTGGGCTATAAGGCAACGCGCATTCAGAATGACAGACACCAGAGGCGATGACGAGAGATAAGACCCATCCGAAAAGTACGCCATGCATATAAGGCCGACCCCGCTCCCCGCTCCGGTGCAAGCCCTACAGCTTTAGTAACCCTTTTCTGTCATTGCGCCATTTTCCATAAGCCAGCCACCAGCCCGGTTTGCCCCCTTCCCCTTCCCGCCTCCCCTCATGCCCCGAACACCCCGCGGACGACATCCGCCGTCGCCATCACGTGCGCAAACTCCCCGTCCAGACTGGCCAGGCTGACCCGGTGCACCGTCTCCGCGTCGAACCCGCCCTTCGCGTACGTCGCGCACGCGTCGCCGACGAGCACAACGTCCCCCGCGGACGCCACCCGCACGGACCGCTCGACCCGCTCGGGCCGCCAGACCGTTTCATCCACGACCTCGTCCACGATGCGCAGGTTGGCGGCCATGCGCGTCGACGTGCTGACGCAGTGGTCCGTGGTCAGGCCGCAGACGACGAGCTGCCGCACGCCCCGCGACCGCAGGAAGCGCTCGAGGCCCGTGCCGATGAAGGCGCTGTTGACGTTCTTGTAAAAGACCATCTCGTCGGGCCGCGGCGCCGCGAAGCGCTGCGCGGCCACGGCCGCACGGGTAACCCCGTCGACGTCGATGGTCTTGGCCGGGTGCAGCATCGAGTCCGGGTCGAGGCTTTCGTGGTGCACGTGGCAGACGAGCACGGTCGTGTCCTGGTCGGGGGTTTTGTAGACTCTGTCGTTGTGGAACCGCATGGCGGCGAGGACTTGTTCAATGTTTTCCTCGCACCCGGGCGTGCTGCGCTCGGTGCCCCAATGGGTCGGGTGGAGGAAGCCGTTCTGGACGTCGATTATAATGAGCGCCGTCTTGGCGCTCGCAACAGGCTTCATTGCAGCAACTGGCTTCGGACAGCTGCTAGTATGGAAAATGGAGAAATATAGCAAGTATTCAAAGCTCCTGGGTGGCAGGAGCGTATTGAATTGGTAGGTCTGCGGGTTGGTAGGTATAAAGCGAGCAGAATGAGTCAACTTTTGGTGTGAGCTACGCCGTAATCCTCAATTTGTCAGCCGCCTCCGCCACCCCCTGTTAGCGGGGTTCCATCGTGGCTTTCGTCTTGACAACAGTTGGTTGTTAGTAATATAAACCAAAACGAACGTTGGCAATCACACATGCTGCTTCAAAGAGACGGTGTCTTGACTGTGAAGAGTTCGTCAGAGTCCTGGCAGTTGAAAGACGTACTGTCGTCTTCTTGCATAAGTGCTTACTTACCCTTGGCGGCAGATCAAATTCATCCCTCCTGGCTGACAGTTCAGTCCACGTGATATTCTGCGGGTCGGCGTGCTTCGGGGCTGGGAGAGGCACGGCTGTGTCAAACCAGGGTGCAACTCGCCATGTCTGACTTGGTCCCGAGATTGCTTGAAGCGTGAAAAACGCGAAAAGTAATGAAGCCATGATATTATCTAACAGGGGCATCAGGATCAGCCGATCAAAGTCTTGGCCATGCAACAATCCACTCATGCGACTGGCACCCTCTCTAAATCGGAGAGGATCTGCCAAGTGCTGACGCGGGACCACTTGACAAAGCTTGTCTCTGACGTCTCCCCCACTCAGCAACTGCTGCTACAAGGTCCAGATTTATACCACCATCTTTGACGTCTAGCTCGGTACTTATACCACTGCCCCTGACTCCGAAAACGGTCTTGTTAAAGGGCCGCGCCGTCGAGGATTGGCTTCTGGCAATGCAACCGCTCCTGAAAGTGGCCGGCGCCTCCCAGCCCCGGAGACTGCCGCACCACACGTACACCACCCTGGGCGACGAGGACGGCCACCGACTCTACATCATCATCAAGAACACTGACGAGGGGCGCGCCTACGATCAGCTCGCGACGGACGCCGAGCGCCTCGCCTACATGCAGGCGCACGCGCACGAGAGCTGGGGCGTGGTACATCTGAGGCAGGCCTCCGTCTTCAACGGGGCAAAGATGTACGTGATCGGGCGGCGGGAGGCTCCCGCAAACTGCAAGGCCATGCAGAAACTGCGGGTCCGCTGCAGGCCGGCAATGGCGAGTGGAAACACGGGTTGACGGAGCGGAAGGAGCACGTGCAGTTCTTCGAGGATCATGCGACGAGTGTCGAGAACCCGGACCCTGACGAGGATTTGTGCCATTGTACGCGACTTTCGGTCTTTATTCTTTCCTGTTCTACTTTTGTCTCCGCGTCATCCTATTGTCTCATGGGGGATAGAGTAGCCGCTTGTAAGAAGAAATCTCCATTATTCCCTCTCGAGAAATCGTGTTCACTCGAAGAAGAGGAAATGCTGACACCGAGAGCCGATAGGATACCTTAGGTAGGTACCTAAGACACGCAATTGCTCGAATAACATGTGTCCGTCGATCTCCGTCATTGAGAGAGGGGCACCACACACTACCCGTCTGGCTTACCTATGGGTGTACCGTGCTCTGTGTAGAAGTACAACTAAGACGCCGCTCAGGTCGCAATTCATTATGGCAAGGGCTTCGCTCGAAGCTGACAAGGCTGATATGTATCTCCTTATAGGTAGCGTTGACCGAAAGTGTCCGTATCCCTGAATCCCTTCAAGTAGCGCAGCAGCCACTTCTGACCGCCTCGACCCCTTACCTCTCAGCCACTGTTGGTTGCGTAATATTTGCGTCCACGTTTGACGTCACACGTTTCATGTCCTCCCAACTTGGATTCTACCTCCATGTTACCAGTTCATATATCTGTTCTATGTGTCCCAAGTTGGGGATCTGCCACTCTCTCAGGGACTTGGTACACCATCTAGCCACTTTCCCCAGGATTACTGCTTAAGTATACAATGGAGTCCACGGAGCAGTTACCATCTTCTGGGACACCAATGTTTGAGATACCAGTCTGCAAACCAGTGCTGGAGGCTTTCCATTTTTTTACTAAGCTTCCAGTAGAGTTGCGCTGGCTCATCTGGACTTCATACCTCCAGCAACCGCGCATTATTACATTACAGCTCACGCCGCAACCCGAGCCGTCTGACCGCCCGTACCTGGTGGAGATGCAGAAGTTGTATCGCCCCAGCACGCTCTTATCGGTAAACCAAGAAGCCAGGCGAGCCGCACAGGAGTCTCTCACTCTACGAGTCACGTGCGATAATACCACTGTCCCACTATACTGTAGTCCGGCATTCGACACTCTTTTCATTCATCAGGGAAGTCAATGGGGACTAAAGCATATAGCCGATTTCCTCCCCAGGCTTGCCAAGCAAGATTCACGGGGTGTCGGGCTTCTCAATCTCGCAATAGAGCGCACGGCCTTGCGAGATTTGGAAAAGACCCGTACGCGCCGCGGCTTCCGCAAGGCACCGATCATCGGCCAACTCGAGGCTCCAGCTCGCCGGGCATTCGCCAAGGCACTACGCCGATTGCAGCGTCTCTGGATCATGTACATCGAGGGCACAAAAACACGACGAATGGGTGCTTTGGAGTTCATACGCTTTGGTACTCACCACAACCGGTCCGTTCCCGTCTTCCCTGAGGTGCAGACGTTCCAACGCCTCGCCGTGGACCCAAGGCCTATCGAGTCCGACCTTCGCTACATTGGACAACGGTATAGCCCGCGATGGACCCTGGACGCCTGGCGGACACTCGAGAAACAACTGCGAGTCAACCGGAAAACCGCCCTGGAGCTCCGTGTCGGGCTTGCGGTCGATTCTTCGCACCAGCCCATTACGGATCGGCCCACAGCCCAACAGTACTTCGAGGCAGATGAACAAGAGTTCAGAGAGGAATGTTGTAAGCGTTTCAATCTGAACACCCCACACTGGGGGACCCGTCTCGATCGCGAAGAATGGGAGGATCTGAGGGGACGTCTTCAAGACGCGGTAGGCTTCTGGCTGTTTACGCCGGCTGCCTTCGACGAGTCATCGTATGGATGGGATATAGTGAGGGACCTCACAAAACATCCGCCCGAGCTCTGCGTCTCTGACTTGGGAAGCTGATTATAATACAATCGTACCTAAGATGAATGGAAATTCAAACTGACTCTTGTGCCTCGGCTCATTATATCGTCTCGTTGCACGTGTTGCGGCCTATAAGTGGACACAATGCATCGGTCATGGTATCTTATTCGCATAGCACTTGCCCTAACCCTTTTGGATCAACATGTGATCTGTACCTTGAGACTAAAAGCCCTGCCAGAACCACGGGTCCTCTCTACTCCCTCGAGCTGTTACTGCTACTGCTACTGCTACCTCCAGTGTTGCAGATCAACCAACCAACCAACCATCGGTATTACTATGATTGGTTGACACAGATGAGCTCTTGGTTGGTTGACGTAATTGTTGGTTGATAAAATCAGGCTCTTGGTTGGTTGACAGAAATATTGGTTTATTTGGTTGGTTGATCTGCAACACCGGCTGCCTCCCCTCCATTGCCATCACAAGCGCAGCCCATCGCTAATTACGAGGCGAAGTACGAGGTCGAGCAGGCCAAGAAGATAAATCCCGACAACCATTCTTGGTGGGACCCCTGCCGACTCATCGATTCTCTGTCTTCTGCCGCCTTCCTGCGATTGTACGCCCGGCTTGAGTCCCTTCGGGCGCAGCCAGCGACAGCGAGTTCGACAGCGCCGAGGGATACTGCGGACTCCTGCGGCGGGAGAGGCTGGACGGTTCTGCCTTGGTCGGCTTGTGAATATCGCCAATGTAAAAGCCCCATGTAGGGTATCATAATTACGATGTCATATCCGAAGCATCTATTTACTGGCATTCTAGAACGATTTCCCAACAACATCTTGGTTACTAGCGTCGTTTCCCGGTTACATCGGACTTTTCGTCCCTTCGGGGTTTTCCAGGCCCCGTCGCCTTTTGGTGTTTCCTCCTTCTTGAGAGCCGGCCCCTAAGGGCTTTGAGAGAATACCTAGCTTTTTGCCTCCTAGACAACGGTCAATAGTAGTGTACAGATGCAACCTGGGTAACGCCACCAAATTGCTTATTTGCCCTCGTCTTTCCCCTTCGTATTCGCGACGCACCTCGGGACCGAAATGGTGTCCGTTTGTGCCCAGCTCCACCGCCGGCGAAATAAACAACGACGGTGTGGTAGGGCCTGGCTAGCTAGCTGCCGCAGCTCTGCTAGCCAACTCTTAGCTATTGAGGCTATAACTTCTCATCGCCAGTTCGCGGGCCGTTCAGGGTCTCCAACCTCGCAGAAATTACTCGCCAGCATTGGAATCATCTGTCCCCGAGAGAAACCAAGATCCAAACCATGTGCTGGTATTATCCCAAGCCGGGTAACATGCAGAGGACAAGGATGCCTGCGTCGGTCGCGTTCTGGCCCCTTTACCCTGTCGACCGGGTCCTCGCGGATCCTGGCGACTCATCCGGACGAACAAGCCTCAATAGGCTTGAGCAGGGTGATATCATCATGCTGGAGGAACTGCTGGGCGCCGCCGCCAGAGAAAGCGAACCACAATCTAGGAGAATTATTTTCCGATCGATTTCCTTTGCAGGGGATTTAAAATAGTGCTTTCACGAACTGGCTACCCTTTACGACCTAGGCTGCAGGCTTTAGGGGCAGCTTGAGCGAGAGATGGTGGGGTGTGGAGACGGTTGCCCCCCTCCCCTTTCCGCCTTGCCGCAATTGGGTTTCCGGACGGTAGGGACCCCTGGTGCCTGGGCTACTGCCCCTGGCTCCCTCCTTCTCCTCCTCCTTCTTGCAGCCTGGGACAACGCTAGCTTCTGGAAACACCATCGAACGTAGTAAGCATCCCCTTCTTCTATAGCTCTAATCTCCTTCCCACTGGGCGGGCGGCGGCCCCCTTTGATGCCCTCCTCACCCGTCGAAGCCGTCTTATCCTTTTTCTGTCCTCCCCTCCCGCGAGCGCGCCACGGGTTCGTTCCCCCTCGGGCCTACCATCTTAGCGGCCTCCTCCCTCCGAACGAACGATGGGCTCGGCGACCAGATCCGCATCGGGCGTTGGTAGCAAATAGTCCGGCGCACTGATGAGACAAGACGCAGATGGCTTCCCCCACAACCCTTCTTTTTTCCCTACCAAAGCCAAACGACACCGTTGAGGAGGGCAGGCAACCCGCAGGGCTGGTTCGACTATTTTGGCGAAACAGCAACAACAACCCCTTCAACTGGGTAGCGTTGGGAATTGAGACGAACCCCCGGGGCACAGGGCCCGTTCATGCCGTCCACTAGGCTGCTTCTCGGATTGTCGGATTAAAAGCTTGTCCTGCATATTTGATGCCACGTTTTATGACGTTTTCCCCCGTCCCCGGCACGACTTTACCCGTCGAGTCATCGTTGGCTGTGGCGTTGGGGTTGGGGTCCGGGCGGTCGCGTGCGCGCCGTGGCTGAAATCGCGTGCTTTGACAACAGCGAAAAACACAATTTTTCTGCGAACTGGCATGATGGAATGGCGCAACGGGGAAAAAATGTGGCATGACTGCCCGGCTGGAATTCCGTCTGGAAAGGTCTGGGGCCACTGTAGCCCCGGCGCCGTCCACAGGCTAGACTCCAGATCGGCCCATGGCATATCCGCATGGGGACTAGCGCTTCAAGGAAGAACGGTCTAAATAGAGTTTCCCGCACCCCTGGGATCCTGATTCAGCCGAGGGAAGGAAAGGAAGTGTGCCCACTGTTGCTGAGCAAGCGATGTGCCCTGACGCAAGGGTGACCGAATTGCCTGTAACCTGCGAAGCAGTACTGCTGGGTAGGTATCTCGTTCCCGGATCTATAGTACCAAGCCAGCCAAAAAGTCTGTGCCCGCCAATCCCTGGCGCCACGACCCACCCGTTCGTTTGGCTGCAGCTCTCTGGCACGAACTTCTGCGACACAGAACGCCCTCTTCAGCTCGGAATGACCAGCCGGATTGGGCACAAGAGCCCGAACTTAAAATTGACACGAGCAGCGCCCATGGGAATCGGACGATGCTGGAACTGAGTCGTCCCATCTACTCTGAAATCAACAAAACATGATTGTCGATAGAGCCGTGACTTGTCGAAAACTATTCGGCAATAATTATCAGAGATAAGCGGCAGTCGATAGATAAACCATGTCTGCTTTTCCACAACATCCCCGAGGGTTCTCCGTCTGACAGCGCAGATCGCGCAGATCGTGCCATGTGCGCAGGTGAGGAGCAGGAAAAGCATAAAAAAAGTCTATCTATTGTTCGCAGGTGGGTGGTGGAGTCGGGGCAGCAGCCAACCAGGCAGTTTTTCCGGCGTCCGTGTGGCCGGGGGATCATCCCCGGCCCACCTGCCTGTAGCCGATCCTCGCCCCTTGAGGCATGAGCCTGCAATTAGCGCCCCGGTAGGCTGGGACTATACGCGATCGCCTGCAGGCTGGACTGATTCATGAACCTGCTGAATATCCGGTGCCCCGAGCCTGCCATTGGCTGGCGGCCGGGAGGGTCGGGGGACTAGCTCAGCTCAGGTGGCAGAGTGCCGTCGCCGTGTCTGCATTAGCCTGGGTAGCATGGTAGGCTACGACTGGTACGACAGTAGCATCGTCAGCAAAAGCTGGGCCTCCATCCACGAAATTGTACCCGACGAAACCGGCATCTCGTGCAGGAAACTCTAATCCCCTCCCGGAATTCAAATAAGAATCTGACGTTGCGACATCGCCTCGACACGCCGAACTTTTGTCTCGACTCCATCCGCCTTTCCGTTCCTTTTGTTCGACGACAACAAACCCGCAGATCAATCCGGGGTTTGCGCCTCCTGCTGCAACCTGGTTTGTTTTTCCTCTGGCAACGACCACGCTGCTGCTGCGACCCGGTACCATGGAGAACGAGGACCCGAACGAGTCAAGAGCCCCGCGGCTCCTGGCCGCCACGTGGTCGCTGACGACGGCCTCGGGCATCTTCCTGGCCCTACGAATATACTGCAAACGGAGACGGTCGACCGGTCTGTGGTGGGACGACCATTTGATGATTGCGGCCTGGGTGAGTGCTATTTGGGCGGCTTGTCTGTGCTCTAATACCAACAACACCATACCGTTGTAGCACGCATGGTTCCGACTGGAGGAAGACAAGACAGGCCCCCCTCGCCCCACTATTATGATGCCTCTCTCGCGCCGGCGGCACAACGCAAAGCAAAGCCCTGTTTGTTGGCTAACCCTTTCCCGGATCCCAGTTCTCGCTGCTCATCGGCATCTGCATCAACACGTACATCACGACGCTGGGGATGGGGCGGCACTACTCGACCGTCAGCCACGAGAACAAGATCGCCATCAACCGCGACACCATCTTCGTGGCGCTGTTCGGCATCATGTCGAGCGGGCTGAGCAAGACGTCCTTCGCCGTGACGCTGTACCGGCTCTTCAGCGACAAGTGGATGCGCTTCTTTCTGCTGTTCGTCGTCGTCACCATCAACCTGTTCCTCAACTCGGTCTGGATCACGGGCTTCGCCAAGTGCACGCCCATTGAGAAGGTCTGGGACAGCAGCGTCGAGGGCACCTGCTGGGACAAGCAGAAGCTCAACAAGTGGCAGGTCTTCGCTTCCTGTAAGGGCAAACTAACCCCCAGCCGCAAAATGGCATTGCAAACGTACTCAGGGACTAATCATGTTATTTGCAGACTACAGTTCCATCATCGATTTTGTGCTGGCATTCCTTCCCTGGAAGACTCTGCTCAATATGACCATGCCTCTCCGCGAGAAGGTTGGTGTCACGGTGGCCATGAGCATGGGAGCAATGTAAGTCAAATTTGAAGAACCGATGATTAAGTTGCTATGCTTGAGATCCTGGAAGCTGACATGTGCTCTTTTGTTTAGCGCTGGTATCACTGGAATCGTCAAGTCAGTTTTGGTGTCGGCTATCACGGACCCGGATGTCACTTGTAAGTCCCGAATCATTTGAGATAAACACTGTTTCACGCTCTAACAAAGCCCTCCAGATAGCCGTGTTGACCTCACGATATGGACCATTGCCGAGCCGGCGGTCACCATCATGGCCGCCTCTCTACCTGTTCTGTAAGCAATTTCGTCTCCTCACGAGAAACAAATGACGAAACATGAACTTTTTGCTAACGCCCAACCGCAGCCGGATGTTGTACCGCGAATTCCGCAGCAGCCAGCGGAGCTACTACAAGAACGGCGCCTCGTCGAACCAGTACGGCCAGACGGACAACCGCACGGGCAACCGCCGCAACACGATGACGGCCAACCAACAGAGCCGGGCGCACCGCAAGGGCAACTCGGTCATGGTCATGTCGACGAGCCAGTGGCAGGAGTCGCAGGAGGCGCTGCAGCGGGACCTCGAGGCGGGGAGCACGGGAGGCGGCAGCCACGCAGGAGCGGCGTCGCGGTCGGGGTCCGGGGTGCGGTCGCCGACGCATCACGGCATGGGCATCACCAAGACGCGCGAGGTGACGGTCGAGACGTCACCCGGCACGCCGCACAGCAGCGCGGCCGACTCGTTCGAGATGGTGTCTTTCGAGAAGGAGCGGATGTGAGGAGGCCCTCGGTGCATGCTTACCTAATAATGATGGCACATGACAATTAGCAAAAACTCCGTTAGCCTTCGAATAGAATATACCCACTTTATTAATAATGTTTGTAATGTTCAGAATCATCATGGGCTATCGTCTTGACCGCCCAACTACGGCGTGGAAATGTGGAGACGCCCTGATACCATTAAGTGTGTGTGGTTACATGTACGAGTCATGGCAACTATCACAATTTGGACAAGGCTTGACACCCGTTGCTTGGCGCTGTCTCCACTACTTTGTGCAATATTTAAAACTGGCATACTTGAAAGAGCGAGAGCAAGTGTGCCGGGGGTCTCGTGTTGTCAGCTTTCCAATTTCAAGCCAGCGCAACGGGAATGCAAAGTTACTGATTATGGGACGACTATAATAATAATTCCGTCTGGATCCTGTTCGGTCCCGACAGGACCCTTTCGTACGAGTACGGGGCCAAGTCATTTGAGGAGACAGGGTTCACGGGGCCAAATCGATCGAGTTTGTAACGGATGATTAAGACTATGAATAGCAATGTAACATTGCCGCAAGGGTGCCGCCAGGAGCTAAGCAGCATACAGGAACGGGTTAAGCATGATCTTGGTGTAGTCCTCGGCCACCAAGACTCGCTTAGCAAGATTAGTGAGATGGGAGAGATGCCCTTCAAGGCCAAGCTAGGGCCCCGACCTTTAGCCGGAAAACGGCGCGGAAGTTTGGGGGGCCGGCAGAGAAATTCGACATTTATGCAAATAATCAATAGAAAGTCGGACAATGGCTCTAGGGTCGCACGATGCCAGCACGTCTTTTTGTCTCGTGTGTGTGCGGCGCAGATGGAAGGTCCCTAGCTGCCTAGCATCTACTTAGGCCACGGGCGATAGCCAAGCCCCGACCAACGGCCTAGTCCCCAAATGGTGCACGTGGTGGATACGGTAAGGGGCCCTGCTGCCTCCCCGTTTCGGTCCTTTCTGGAACACTAGTTCGCAACGGGCAGCTCCCAACCCAGTACGAGTCGCACCCATTTCCGATCCGGGCCTGCTAGGCTGGCTCTGTAAGTCGAGCCAAGCACCAAGCAGAGCGGCCCGCCCTTGCCCAAATGCCGCACCATGCGCCCAGGAACGGCCAGAACGGCCGCTGGCTCAGGTAATGCCACCTGAGTCTAGGTAATTTCCCCCGTCTCCATTGCACCATTGGGAAGCGTAAGTGAGCTGTTCGTTGGGTGGGAGTAGTACTGCCTACTACTACTATACGATATTTTTCCTTCTTTCGGGCTTTTTGCCGAACGGCGGGAGAAAAAAAGGAAAGGGGAGCTAGTCCGACAATGTCTTAGAAGATTTGCAGACGCCTCGTCTTGGCTGCATTCGACTATTTCTAGAACAGTACGATGGCCGCCACGTTTCTGAAGCTCAGCTGAACTCGAACTTTATTCCTTCACTCGTTTATTCCACGGACGTTCACTCTCTTACGTCACCCAGTCGCTCTTTTTTGTAGGTCGATCGATCCGTCATCGATCTTCCTCTCCCGCCATGCCGGCCTACTCCCTCATCCGCGCGGCCTACGCCGTCGCCGCCGCGGGCTGTCTCCTCGTCGACCACGTCGCCGGCGCGCCCCCCACGCCCATCCCCGGCCCGCCCGGTGGTCCATTGCCAGGCGGCCCTGGCCCTGTGCCTCCGCGCAACGACGGGCCGCCGACGCCCCCGGCTGGAGGCCCAGCAGGCCCGCTGCCGCTCGGACCCCCCGTCAGGCTGGCCAACGGCACCTACCGCGGCGTGCACAGCGAGCAGTACCACCAGGACTTCTTCCTGGGCATGCCGTACGCGCAGCCGCCCCTGGGCTCGCTCCGGTTCGCCCCGCCCCAGCCCCTGACCGAGACGTTCCCCGAGCGGAGCGCGGCCAGCTACGGGCCCATGTGCATCGGTTATGGCGCTGACACTCTCAATAACGGCAACGTCGTCGACGAGGACTGCCTGACTATCAACGTCGTGCGCCCCGCTGGCGTCAAGGAGGGCGACAACCTGCCCGTCACTGTCTGGATCCACGGTGGTGTAAGTTTGCCCCTGCATATTGGAATCTACTTCGTCCGAAAGTTCGGATGCCAAATCATCCGATGTCGTTTTTGTAATATCTTGTTTTTGCATCTGCTGACCCATACTAGAGCTACATCATGGGCGGCTCCTCGGACCCCCGCTACAACCTGACCTACATCGTCGAGCAGTCCGTCAAGGCCGGCACGCCCATCGTGGCCGCCTCGATCAACTACCGCCTCAACAACTGGGGCTTCATGTACTCGTCGGAGCTGGCCGCCGCCGGCGCCGGCAACCTGGGCCTGCGCGACCAGCGCCTGGCGCTGCACTGGGTCAACGAGAACATCAACGCGTTCGGCGGCAGCAAGGACAAGGTGACGCTGTGGGGCGAGTCGGCCGGCGCGCGCTCCGTCGGCATGCAGCTCGTCGCCTACGACGGCCGCAGCGACGGCCTCTTCCGCGGCGCCATGCTCGAGTCGGGCAGCCCCGTCGCCATCTTCGGCACCGCCGACAAGTGGCAGCCCTACTTCGACGCCCTCGTCGCCCAGACCGGCTGCGACGCCGACCCCGCCGCCGACCGCGTCGGCTGCCTGCGCGCCCTGCCCTGGCAGACCCTCAACGCCCTCTTCAACAGCTCCGCGCCCGCCGGCGGCGCCATCAACGGCGTCGCCACCCCGCCCCTGAGCGCGGTGATCGACGGCGACTTCATCACGGCCCAGGGCGCCAACCTGCTGCGCGAGGGCAAGTTCGCCAAGGTCCCGCTGCTGCTCGGCAACAACTTCGACGAGGGCACCGCCTACGCCAAGAAGGGCATCGAGACGGACCTGGACTTCGCCGGCTTCCTGTCCGCCTCCACCCAGAAGGGCGCCGACGTCGTCGCGGACCTCGCCCGCCTCTACCCCGACGACCCGCTCCTGGGCATCCCCGCCTTCATCATGGGCCGCATCGCCTCCCTGGGCTACGGCCTGCAGTTCAAGCGCTCGGCCGCCTTCGCCGGCGACTTCCAGCAGCACAGCGGCCGCCGCATGCTGGCGCAGACGTACGCCGCCGCGGGGCAGGCCGTCTACTCGTACCTGTGGAACCTGCACGTCAACGGGATCCCGATCGAGGTCGGCGCCACGCACTTCCAGGAGGTCGCCTTCGTGTTCAACAATATCGAGGGCAAGGGTTATGGCGCCAGCCCCTTCGCCAACCGGCCCGACAGCTACAAGCAGCTCGCCGACATGATGAGCCGCATGTGGGTCGCCTTTGTCAACGGCGCGGACCCCAACGGGTGGAACAAGAAGAGCAGTAAGTGCACTCGTAAGACGACCCTTTCTCCTTTCACCCCCCCCCCCCCCCCCCCCCCCCCCCCCCCATGTCCACCACCCGAGTGCGGTTGTAATTTCCAGGGTTTACTTGATGCTAACCCCGACCAGACTCCAAGGACAACGGCGCGCCCATCTGGCCCCTGTACTCCGGCCCCGACGCCCAGGATATCGTCTTCGACGTCAACGCCACGGACCTCCACTACACCACCAAGGACGACTACCGCCAGGAGGGCATCGCTTACATCCTCGACAACGTGTACAACTAAGTCTTTTCGTTTGGCACAGCGTGCGGAGATACCAGTTGATTTGATTTGCAAATAAAAACGCATATAGACTTATCATATTCTAATAATTCACCAGCCACGACGCTGCGTGGTTAACACCTTTGTATTGTTCTGTCGACTTGTGCGAAATATTTGTGACATTTGAGTATGTCACTCTGCTTGGGAATTGCAACTTTATATCTGACAGGTTCCCCTCAGCTACCCCCGCCGAATCAAATCCGCCCCCTTCTCCGCCACCGCATACACCGTCCCCTGCAGCAGCGCCCCCGGGATCAGCGGGATGACACTGGCATCCACCACCCGCAGCCCCCGGACCCCGTGCACGCCGAGGTCGGGCCCCACGCACCCGCCAAGCGCCTCGGGCAGCATCGCGCACGTCCCGCACGGGTGCGCCAGCGACGGCCACAGCGCGCCCTGCCCTATGAGCGCCCGCACGATCTCGTCGTCGGTCTGGTATTCGGGGCCGGGGACCGTTTCTACTATGGGCCCGAGACGTGTGGCCAGGGCCGGGTGCGCCCAGAAGGCGCGGGCGCGCCGCGTGATGGCGAGGAGGGCGGTAAGGTCGAGGGGGTTTTGCAGGGTGTTGTACTGCACGAGGGGCAGATCGCCGCCTCCGGGGTCGAGGGTGACAGTGCCCCGCGACAGTGGCTTGAGGAGTACGTTGGGCGAGCGGCCGTTGCCGGAGATGGAGGCTTGGTAGACCGAGGCGTTGGGGGAGGCCAGCAGCGTGGCGAGGACGGTTCGCTGCGCTAGGAAGCCGGCCATCAGTTGCGGGAGCTGTGGTAGAGTTCTGGTAAGTAGAGCTCCGGCTCTTGGGACAGAAACTCTTGTATTAGGGAGTCGACTTGTGTGGCGTTATTCTCCAGGACCTGGGACAGCGATAGAAGCACCTGGTTGCTTGAACTCGTCGCCGTGATGGGTCCCGTCTTGTTGGCGTAGTACTCGGCCCATACTGTTGCATTGTAGTCGGGGTCCTTGGCGATGGTGTCGGGATTGGGGAAGCTCTGGTTAGAGAGGTTAAACCGCAGTTGCACAGTGGGATGGTCTTGCAGGTTGGCGCCTACCCCAGGCAAGTCTTTCTTGACCTGGACCCCTGCTCGGCGCAGTACGGCTGCCGGACCGATGCCGCTTGCTTGCAGCAGCTGGGGAGTCTGGATCGCCCCTGTGGCCACGATCACCTCCTTGCTCGCATAGGCTTTGTGGGACGAGTTGTCCGCCCCTGACACAAACCGGACTCCGGTGGCGCGGAGACCCTCGAAAAGGATCTCTTGCGCGGTCTGGCCGGTGACCAGTCTCAGGTTGGAACGGGTGCGGTTGACTGGGTCGTAGTAGGCCTTCCGCGCGGTAGAACGTGTCATGTCGCGCGCATCGATCGTCGACGGCACCCAGTATGCCCCCGGACCGTACCCAGCATTCGACTCCCCCGGCAGCTGAAGCCCCGGCTCCTGGCGATACACGTCCCAGAACGCCGCCATGTCTGGGTACTGGAAGTTCGGGATGTGCGTGTGGACCGGGCCGTTGCCGTAAACTTCATTATCCCACGACATGTTCCACGCCGCGGCCGTTTCCATTGAAGGGGGTGTAAAGGTGCTGCTCTTCCGGAAGTAAGGCAGCAGGCCGTCCCAGCCCCACCCGGGGTTCCCGAGGGCCTCCCAGGCGTCGTAGTCGCCTTTGCTGCCGCGCAGGTAGCCCATCCCGTTCACCACCGAGCCTCCACCGACCACTGCCGCCACATTCACGTCCCACTGCGAGTTGTTGAGATTCGGTACCGGTGCCGATCTTGGTCGGATCATGACACTGGTGTCCAGCCCGGTGGCGTAATAGGGCACGATGGCTTGCGGCTTGTCGTCGAAACCGCCACGCTCAATTACCAACACCGAGGCTGCCGGTCATGTCAGCTAGTCACAGGACTTAGGACTGCTTCGGTCGGTGCATTTAGGGGCTTACTATGCGGGTCTTCCGTCAGTCGATTTGCGACGACCAGACCCGAGGTGCCGCCTCCCACAATCACATAGTCATAGGTATCAGAGACAACACCTTTAGCACCTTCGACAAAGATTGCAGAAGCAAAGAGAATCCACTGCATTCTGGAAGTCTCGAAACGACATGCAGGAAGTAGATGAGAACAGAAAAGATAGTTGATATTGGCAGGACAAGAGGGCTAGGAAAACCCCAGATGGCAGCAACATATTCAACCGTATCAGGAATTCTTTATGCGATTAAACAATTGCACAATGTATCGACTAGGAATTTTACCGGTGACTAGTGCTGCGACTTGTGAAAGGTATGCATGTGGCTAGCCAGGGATCGCATATACCTGCGAATGGTAAATGGATGGGTCGTGATACATGATGCATGCACATCCCTTGAGATACATCCGATGTAACATCAAAAGCAGATCTGTCGTAATTCGAACCAATCTGGTATCTTCTCGATCTCTCCCCGCATATATCAACACAAGGCCGATTGGTTCCAACCCCACCGCTCTCCTGCGGAGACGGTCTCATACGAATTTCGCATATAGTAAAAGCATTCAGTTCAGGGTCATGAAAGGCTCTTGCACCTACGCATTTCGCGCTGCTCTTGAACTCTCAACACGCCGAATCGCTGGCTCTTGCTGTCACTCCGAACGATAGACTTCTCACCAATCGCCGCCACGAAAAATGCTCTCCATATAATACAGTGCCTCTTGTTCAGATGGCACGAGAGGACTAATATGGGACTGGTCGACTTGAGGGCAAATGGACGGAAAATCTCAACTTCTTCATTATCTGGGTACAGTATTTGTGGGTATAATAACTCTTTTCTCTCCTGTTCGCTTTCCACCGATTCCCGCCGACTTCTGGCCACTCCCGTTCCAGCCCAGACTCTCCCCCTTCTCGCCGAAAAAATGGCGAACCAAACACGACAAGCACACAGCTCAGCGCCGTCCTAAACGCCATGGATCTGATCCGAGCACTTGGGGTAATAACCCATGCGGCGTCGGATGTATCAAAAGAAACTATCCTGTCGGCACGAAACCAACCCGCCTTCGTGACCCTGGGCATCACGGGCGAGATCTTCGACACACATCTCATTGGCAGGACCCACTTGCAAGATCGGCGTATTCCATTAGGGTTATTTTTTCGTCTTAAATTGTGATTGGTAAAGCATCCGATTACCAAAAAGTAGGTGTAATAAACGCTCAAGCCTTAGCTTCAATCAGAATAGAATTGGTTATCGCGCGCAAAGGCCACGGGCGGCAGACCACCGCCGGGGCTGCGCTGCGTGAGCTGGAACTTGGAGGTGGCCGTGATCAATTCGCCCAGCTTCAGGTGGCCGTAATTGCGGGGGTCAAAATCGGGGAAGCGCTTGGTGATGAGGAGGTCCACCTTGCCCAGCGGGGCCCAGCCGTCGTCGCCGGCGACGTCGCGCACGACGGCGCGGAGCTGGTGGATGACGTTGGGGTCGATGGTGGCGGGGGCGGGCGCGCTGTGCGCCCGCTGCAGGTGCGGCTTGCGCGAGGGCGACGACGAGGGCGTGTCGTCGTTGCCCATGCCGCTGGGGGGCAGGGGCAGGTTCTGCGCGCGCTCGATGGCGAGGTTCTCGACGTAGATGAAGCGGTCGCAGGAGGCGACGAAGGGCTCGGGCGTCTTGCGCTCGCCCAGCCCGTACACGACGAGGCCGGACTCGCGGATGCGGGCGGCCAGGCGGGTGAAGGCGGCGTCGTTGGAGATGATGCAGAAGCCGTCAAAGGTGCCCATGTGCAGCAGGTCCATGGCGTCGATGATGAGGGCCGACGCGTTGGCGCTCTTGCCCTGGATGGCGAACTGCTGGATCGGCTGGATCGACTGCATCAGCAGCTGGCCCTTCCACCCCTTGAGGCCCGGGCTGGTCCAGTCGCCGTACGCGCGCTTCACGGACGCAATGCCGTACTTGGCCACCTCGGACAGGAGCAGGCCGACCGACGACGCCTGCGCATTGTCGGCGTCGATCAACACCGCTAGTTTTGTGGGGTGAGTATTCATGATGCCGCGAATTCTGCTGAAATAGTGATTAAAACAAGGAAGAATGGAATATGCATTCAGTAAGATATATTAAATAGGTGTCTTGACATGGCAAAAGGGGGTTCCCCAGCTTCACGAGAATCCAATCAAGCATAAGCTGGCTCCGAGTGATTTGGTAATGTACAGATTTCAGGAGTCGACAGGTCGGCATTGGGCGCTTCGCAGCCAGAGCTGCGTACCCCGCAGTGCGCCCGTAGTGCGACAAAGCCCTTGGTCCCTGAGTTTTCCAGGGCGTTTGGCGCCTGTTACTGGCCTGTCTGGACCCTTAGCGCGGTGGAGTAGGATTACATTACTGACATGGAATCATGCAATTGGTTTCAGACTCCGGCGACGGGGTTTAGCGGTGGGATAATGGGCAACACATTAAGTGGTTACAAAAACCAATCGTGACCAAACAGACGGGTAGGTAACAGAATAATTGACTGCTGCAATCACCCCGAATTGGCGAGGCTGCCGAGTGCTGCCAGTCGGCAGCATAATTTGGTTCGGTTGGCAATAGTGAAGAGAATTAAAATGAAAATGCAATAGGGGGCGGGGCACGATCGTGTTCAATTGCCCATCATCATTATCCAAAACTCACCCACCGTATCTGCTGCGTGTGCCCTGCCAATTCCGCAACCTCCATGGGCGTCTTCCCTTGCTTGTTCCGCAAGTGCATGTCGCCTTTGTGCGACAGCAACGTCGGCATCAGGTCCTTGTCTCCCAGCGCCGCCGCATGGTGCAGCGCGCTGTAGCCGTCGTGGTCCGCGAGGTTTACGTCGGCGCCCTGGAGCACCAGGTAACACGCGATGACACGACTGCGCGCGTGGACGATGGCGGCGTGCAGCGGCGTGCGCCCCTGGACGTCCGGCTGGTCGATCGGAATGACGCCGGCGGCCAGCACCGTCTGGACCAGCGCAAACTCGCCCGAGAGGGCCGCGAGGTGCAGGTAGGACTGCTGCTCGTAGTCGGCCGCCGCGCCGAGCTGCCGCGTCGCGTAAACGAGCATGGCGACGGCCTCTGGGCTCCTCGCCTCCATGATGGCCAAGTACAAGGGCGTGCGGCCGGAGCGGTCGCTGACGTCGGGGTCGGCGCGGTGCTGTAGAAGCAGTTGGATGGCGGCGGTGCGCTTCCCCAATACCGCGACGTGGAGAGGCGTGTGCCCGGACTTGTTCCGCACCTCCCCGCCCTTGCCGCGGACGAGAAAGGCGTCCATCACAGCGTGATTGTCCAAGGCGGTGGCGCGATGCAGCGGGGAATACCCGCTATTGTCAAGGACTTCGTAGTTTGCGCCATGGTCATGGTCTAGCAGGAGACTCACAAGCAGAGGTTGATTGTTTTCTACGGCTGTGTGAAGCGGGGTGCGGCCTTGGCTGTCTTGGGTCCCCAGCAGAGCGCCCTTTTGCACGAGCAGCCAGGTTGCCGATATGTTGCCTAGAGTGACTGCCAGTTGAAGCACCGTCCGGTCGTATGTGTTGTCCCTCAGCTCCAGATCACACCCCTGCTCGACCAGGAGCCAGAGCAAAGACTTGTCCTGAACCTTGTGCCAATCCTCGATCAGGTGATGTAGGAGTGTCCTGCCTGCTTCGTCCCTAATATCTGGATCAGCACCGGCCTTCAGTAGCAGGTACGCCACCTCGGGCCTTCCATACTCTACCGCCCACTGAAGGGGCGTCCTGTCGCCCCAATCTTGTCTATTCAGATCAACGGAAAGACCTGGCCTTTTCGATAATAGGTAGCCGATGAGCTGCGTTCTATGCTCTCCAATGGCTGCAGCTTCGCTCAGTATTAACCAGCGGTCGTAGGTTGCCGGTGTGTTGATACTAGCCCCAGCGTCAACGAGAAGTCGGACGATGCTGTCGTGATCCCTGTTGAAGGCCCACCGAAGTGCGCTATAACCGTCCTGATCCTCGGCGTCTATGTTGGCACATACAGGAAGCATCAGCTTGACGGCCCACAAAAGACCCTCACGGGCGGCGAAACGAAGTGGGGTAAAGCCTTTGTCGTCTTCGAGGTCTCCGTTCAAGTTGTAGGCGTGCTCGAGCAGTATCCTGATACTCCATTCGTCCTGATTGGATGTTGCAAGATGAAGTGGTGTCCTCCCTTTGGCGTCTTGGGCATTAGCATTCGCCCCTTGTTCCAGCAACACTTGCAGTATACGGCGTTGATGAAATATTACTGCCCAATGAGTTGCGGTGTAAGACATAGCTGCGCCGGTATCAACATGGACGGCCACGTTATTTATCGAGTGCAAAACAAGTTCTTTTGACCCAAAGAACGTTGCTATATGCAGAGCCGTTACATCAGGTTTGAGATGGGAGGGGATGGTGTCCATGTATTCCGCAGCTTCTGAAACCTTTCCTTGGTCTCCCAGTAATTCCAATGCCAGCCTAGAAACTTCAGGGTCCACGCGTGCACGGCGGAAGTGGTATCCCCAATGATCCGCGGCATATGTCAAATACGCTGACCTATCGGAAGAGACGCGATGTGAGTCATCGGGCATGTGGGCACTGGACAATTCCAGAAGGTCGTGCAGGCATCTTTGGGCCAGTTGGATATGTGATTCTTTGCAGCGGACATACGCCTTGCGCTCCAGGTACTCGTGCGCGGTATAGTGGAACAAGCGAACAATACCGGAGTCGTCAACAGTGACCAACCCGGCACAAATGGATTCCAGGGTATGGCTGTTGACTGTACGGGCAACTTGCTGACCCGCCACGGCCTGACTGAACTCAGCGATGGAAAGTGGTCGGGCAGCATAGCATACCCAGCTAAGAGCTGCCAGTGCAATCTTCCTTTTGGACTCATGTTTGGCCTCGAGTCGGCGTAAAGCGCGTTCGTAGAAGTAGGCTGAATCTGCGTGGAAACCCTCAATCGCGTCCTCGCTCGGGTTCGTTTCGAGGGCATTCATCTGTAGTCGAGCAAGGAGGAAGCTGTATTGTGTCATGTCAGTCGGGCGAGTGAGCTAGGACTCTAAGGCTCTGCAGACTGTACTCACTTTCCTTGCAACTTGGTCACAAGTTTATCATGGTTCTTCCCTTCGACAGCCATTGCTCGCTTGAGAACATCTGAGCGGCCAATCCTCCACTCCATGAATGCCGCTAGGTCCTTGGTGCTTGCCTGGATCGGAATTCTTTTGTCGAATTTAACGGATTCGGCGATGGTCTTGTGGCCTCGGGAGGTGACTAGAACCTTGAAGATTCCCGGCAGATTTGAGATAATCTCCATCATGATTTGAGGTCGTCTCTCATCGGTATCGTCAAAGTATTCGTCTAGTCCGTCCAGGACGAGGTATACTTGGTGGAACGCAGCTGCTTCTGCCTCTAGCTGATGCAGATACACGAGGTGGTTCGATAGCTCATCTGCTTCCCCTGATTCCTCACACACACTCGCCGTCTCCGGCAAGGCATATGGTTTCTGGTACAGCAGCTGTGACAAAAGGTCAGCCAAGATGGCCGCAGGAGTCTGCTTCTCACGTTGCTGGTAATCGAAGTACATGTAAAGAACCCCTCTGGTCTTTGCATCCTGTAGTCCTCTTTGGTAAATCACATCTCGAAGATGACGAATGATCTTTGCTCTGGGCACAGTTAGCCAACGCTACAACGCCTATGGGCAACTGAATCGTACGCCAACACGGTTTTGCCGACCCCAGCTAAGACTCGGTCAGATACAGCTGAATGCTTCAGGCGCATTTGAATAACAACGTACCTTTTCCAAAACACCAAAGGTGATTGAACTCTCCACGTTGCCATTGAAGAAACGTATCATCTTCCAGTATCCAGTCACCGGTGCTAGGCACAGCTTGCGCAGTTTCTTCATGCTGCCGATGCGTCTTGCTAGAACCAAGTCGTGCAAGCTTTCTCAACCTTCGGGCGACCCGCCTCGGAGAAACAGCTATATTGCAGATTCCGAGGTAAGTCGATACTCTAATCTGTGGCTCATCGTCGCATTACATACCCCGGGTGTTTACTATGGTTTCTTGAAAGTAGATTAGCTTATATTAGCTGGATGCAAGTCTTGTGTAATGCCCGGGGTAAAGATTGCGTACTGTATTTGATGTGACCTCCAACTGAAAGTGAGTTGGTAATCGTAGAGTTGAGGTATGTTGCTTTGGCAGAGCCTTTGACTTCTTCTCATTGTTAGTCAGCCCGGACTTTTTACCGACGTCTCATACGTACCAAACCCCACGCTGCCACCTACTGCAACATCCTTTGCAACAACAGAATGGTCGGCATTACCAACGACAACGCGATCCACATTAGGGGGTCCTTGTCGGCCTCTTTCGTCGTCCATTGCGAGAGTCTCGATGTTTCAATTAGCGACAAACCAAGCATCTGCGCACAAACCGAAGTTTACATGAGTGGAACTGGGGAAACTTGGTTGTGGGGCTTGAGACGCAAAATGCTTTGGAACAAGTACTGGTTCTCGCAAGTAGGCTTAACTCTGCACCTGCGCCTTTCTTGCCTGTCTCTTTTATCGTAAGTAGCTGCCTTCAAGCGGCAGTCCAGGCACACTGTGTTCGCTTGGGAGAGCTTAGCGCATCTCAGCCTGCCTACTGTAGCATCGTGTTTGTTATCTTCCCGACACCCCTGTGTGCGGTAACCCCGGGCCCAAACTTACGAATCGAGACGAGCGCTGCCAGTGTATCCACCAACTACGTTGCTCACCGAAGCGCCTCTTCAGTTACCGCCATGCAGCCCCCTGCAGGTCACCGCCCGCACGCTGATTAAAAGGGAAGGTGGAAAGGGTGGCATCTGGGAGATAGGAGATCTGCGACAGCCACGGAGACAGCCTTTGACTATTTTACATGGGCGTCGCTCAGGATATTCCTAAGCTTGCTTACTGATTCGGACAGTGGAGCAAGTTCCGATGCTGGAAAGCTCAAATCGGGGGTTTATGTGAACTTCCGTGCGGATGGGTGCTGACTGTGACCAGGCTCTGGCAACACCCCCAGCCCTACCAATGCCAATAGTATCAGCCGAGGGATACTACACACACACTCCCAGGACTCACCTGCGGGGTCAGTGGGCAAGTGGGCTAACTGCGACAAGGATTGCTGTCTGCTGTCAGCTTACTCGACCAGTATGTAACCCTGCAATGTTTTGGACCCCACCCCAGCCTTCTTGTTCTATTTCCATACATACTTCACCAAGGATTACCAGAAGGCCTATGGGGTAGATTGATTGCCCAAGCAGAAGGTGTGAGGCAGGACGGCAGGGGGTATACCGATGTATGTGCTCCTCTCAACAGGATGAGCCATTTGTTTTCTTTCGTCGTTTCTTGGTATCCACTGGCCTGGGCGTGATCTTTTAATTATGCCATTGGCAATCGTCCAAGGTCGATTAGTTCCACCTTTTTGGGGTATACAATCTTTTCAATCGATCCTTCCATCCTATGAGCGAATAAGACCGCAGAACAAGTTTCTGCCTTGAAAAAGCGGCATGCCGGACAGTCTCAAAAGCGACTCCAGCAAGAACGGTCCAAATGATGTATTGGACGATGACGCCGAGATACGATATGCAACCGGAGTTCCCAAGCGGCCAGAAGCTCCGGCACCACCACCCTCGCGACAACCACAACCCAGTGGCAGTGGAACCGTCAAGGACTTCCCAGACGGTGATGCACCAAATCCTGGCGACCATGAAAGAGATGGTAAACAGCCAAAGACCAGTGACCGACAGAGAACTCTGTTTGTCACTGGGGAGCCATCGGGTGAAACAGTACAAGTCCCTTTCACAGGAAACCCCAAGATCGCAGTTCGAGCCCCCAGTGATCCGGATCGCCTGCCACAGGATACCTGGAGTGATCAGGTAGAGCATGATGGGACCGAGCAGGGACAATGGGGGCTTTCTGACGCCGAGAATGACCCTCATGTTGTAAGATCGCGAAGATCTCGGGCGGGCCAAGGACCTACTACAGATCACTCCCGGAAACGAGCCGAGGACGGTGTGAGGGTCGGCACTGCCCGGAACCGCGCCGTGCACATACCACGAACAACAAATTTCGGGGGGCCTGGCAAGGATGAGACGTACGCAGGCCGTAGGTATGAAAACCTGGATTCTGCTTATCGAGATATGCCACCTAGGCCGGCGGGACAAATGGCACCTTATCACAGCTACTCTAGATATCCGAACCCATTTGCAGGGCCGGATGAGTACATTCAACCACCTTACTTTGGAGGACCGAACCACTACGCACCAAATATGGGTCCTTATCCAAACCAAGCACTCACCTACGTACAACCGATGGGTTACGGCCAACCAGGTTCTTACCAGGCGTCTCAATACCCCTTTACTTATGGCTATCTACCACCTCAACCATTCCCCCCCTACAACGCTCCTCCCCCGCAGCCGCCATGGACTCCACCAGAATCACGACCGGTACCAGCGCCATCTGCACGAAATCATGCTCATTCCAAGGATGACATGAATTCAATGCTGAACAAAGTCTTGAGAGAGTTGGAAGACAACAAAAGGAAGCTGGCGGATAAGGACGATCTCATCCAGAAGTTCAGGTCCAAAGACAGAGAGAGCGAGATATTACACAAAGCAAAAACGACGGAAGCCCGGGCACAGCAAAAGGAGGAACAGGCCAAGATTGAGCTGGAAGCTGCTAACCAAAAAAGGCTAGAGGAGGAGAAACTGGAACTGGCCAAGCGAGAGCACCAGGAAAAGCTGAACCGGGCGGAGGCCGAAGTCAGAGAGCAGCTGGAGAAAAGAATACGTGAGGAAGAAAGACTCAGAAAAGCCGAAGAGCTGAGACTCGAGAATCTGGAAGCCGACCTCCGGAGACGAATCGAGGCCGAGATTGCCGAGGAGCAAGAGCGCCGGAACAGAGAAGCCGAGAAGCGGCTGTATCTCGAGATGGAGATCAGGGAAAAGATCATGGCAGAGAGGAGAGAGCAGGAGGAGATGACGCTCAGAGAGGAGCTCCGGAAACAGCAGATCGAGAAGCGACTCGAGCACGAGTTTGAGATGAAGCGACGGAGAGATGCTGAGCTTCAACAGCATAAAGAGAACATCGAAGCACGGTTCAGGATGGAAGCCTCACAGATCATCAGTGCTGAAAAACGGAAATTGGACCTGGAAAAGCTCAAGCTCGAGATTCAACAAGACACCAACCGAGTCATCAGGGATACGATGCAGGCGCCACCGGACTCGGCATCGAGTATCAGTTCGAGTATCAGTCAATCGGAGCCAGATGAGACCACAGCAAGTTTTCACCGCCCGTCGGTAAACGTGAATGATTATCTTGATCCTGATCAGCGCACAGCTACCAGCGACGGAGTGCGCCAAAATTACGCCCATTCCCAGACGGATGCCCCGAGTGCTTACGACCGTATCAACCACGACACGCAGCCCATTTTGTACCATTCCAACCATGGTGATCTCTCGGAGACAATGGTGCCGCAAACGAAGAACCGGTCCACCCCGTTGCCCTCTTGGACAAGCATCAGTGCCCAGGTCGGATCTTCTCGGCCAATCTCGCAACATACCGAAATAGGGCGACCGGAGAGCGTACGCCAGCACCTCTACAACCACAACAGAAACCCGTTGACCACGCAGCAATACCGGCATGTCGGGTCTCAGCAGCACCTTCACCAGCCGACCCCGGTGCACCAGCCAAACCCATTCAATATACTGCGAGGGATGGCGGCGGCAATGCCATCGCCTTCGGGCCTCAGCTCCAACATCAACATCCCGAACCCCCACAGCGAAGCTGATCAGTTCAGTCCAGGCCTGACAGAAAGAAACCTACGGTCGCAGGACCAATCGCGCATCGACAGCTCCCTCCAGGCTCATGTCGAAAGTGAAATCGGTTCCGAGCCCGGAGGCGCTTCTAGCTTTCGGCAACGTGCCTCAAAGATACGGATCGCCCCAAGCACCGGACAAACCTGGTCGCCGCCTTCCCACACGGCCCATCCCGATCCAGTAGATGTACATGGAGCACCCATGAACCCAAACCCGGCGAACCCCCCTCGTGCCCGCGTGGGAAGTACTGATATGATGCGGCGGGCGCATACTCGGGGCTATCCAATTGCACTGAGCGCCGACACTCCCCTTTCACCGCCAGATCCCGACGCGGCTCCGGCGCCCACGCCGCCGGGCGTAACAACCAACATCAGAGGCTCTCCGCCACGGACGGCGAGCACCGCGGGATCCCTACCGTTCAGGTCGGTCTCCAGCTCTTTCGGTGGCGACAACTACCACACCGCGAGGGACTCTTGGAGCCCCGAAGCTCACCCCAAGCTGAGCAGGTCGGAGATGGGATCTTCCCAAGAGTTCCCCATGTCGGAAGGGAGTAGACCTGTTTCGGGGGCGTCGCAGAACCAACACATGCCACAACTGAAGCGGATGAAACGGTTTTCAAGATGATAAGCGCAATACACCAATTTATTAACCATAGCTAGAGTATGCGGAATGAGGATCTGGTATAGAATATTCATGACACGTAGCCGAGATGTTTTAACGTTATGAAAAGTGTGGGGAGTGAATAGCCCCTGTTTCCTCCAACCAGCGGGGATCCTAACAAAAAGGAAAATTCCATATGACGTAGTAGTCTGTCATCTTGATAAATGAAACAGACATTTCGTGTTGGTATGAGAGGCCAGACCGACATTTGGGTAAGTTGCCTTACCCAAATGTGACATCGTCGTCGGCTGTAACCTTTTCGCTCACCACGGAGGATGCGACGTTGCCTCCAACACAAATAGCCTTTTTGGAATGGACTTCTGTATGTACAGATCTCTTTACATCCCCGTGGGCCTTCTGTATGTACACGATTAAATCAAGTTGGCATCGCTGGTTTGAAAAGGATAATTGGCCCTCTGTGGGCTGCTAGGGAGCTTTTACATACCGTTTCAGTCTCACTCATCGCCGCTGCCGTGGAAGTCGATTCTCAGGTAAGCGACTGAGTCATCCCAATAGAGGGTTTTCTCCCGTTCTTCTAAAAGTAAGGGAGGGAAATAGTATAACGAACCGAATTTAATTTTCTTGCCGTGAAAGTTCTCTGCCACCACGGATTTCTGCACATTGCCAAGAATCTCCACCCCTTTATGCTTTTCCGCCTTGCTCTTATCGGTGTGCGCCTTGTGCTTCTCATCATGCTACGATTGCTGTTAGGGAGACTTTCATTGGTCGCGACCAGGAATATTGCCTACCCGGGCGTCGGGTTCCGTGGCAGCTCGATGCCCATCCAATCTCACACCCTCTTTTGGGGTCCCTCTCAAATCTGACAAGGTGGTGATAGTGGTAGAACCGGATTTTCTCGAAGTCGACATGGTAAGTAACGCCCGACGACTGGGTCTCGTATGTGGATCACAGGGAGATGGGTGTCAGTTACAAGATTGGGGGGTGATGGAACGAACGGGCAAGGCGTTTTTTTTTGTTGTCGGGGGGACCTTGTGCCTACATTAAATACAATTCGTGGGACCAGGCAGGCGGTTGGTTGCCCTGTCTTCAGGCATCGGGTTAGTCTTGGCAAATGGGAAAAGGCCTCCAACGCAAAATGCTGCCTTTCGGATGAGCATCCAAGGCATACTCGAGCCCCGCGTGAGATAGACTTAGCGGCACGCCCGTGCCGATGATAATCGGACTCCCCAGCCGAGGGTGTATGCCTTGGCTGCATCAAAGGCACGAATGAACCGCCTCCAAGTCGCATCCAGCCTCTGATTGGGTGCAGCGTAGACATCCCCTTGTATGGCCCCACACACCACCTACCATCCTTGACACAGCCTGCTTCTCTCCCACGTAAAGCCTCTGATCTCCTCACGCACAGATTTGGAGGAATGCCCGACTAAGTGAGCGTTTGAAAGAAAGCCCATACTTCCGCGAAATTTCAAAATGACATTTTTGACTCGAAGGTCCTGGACATCGTCCGAGAGGACCATCGTAACAGACGACGCCACGCCCCCGAAGTACGGGATCAAAGCTCTGTATGAGCCGACGGAGACGGCAGAGGCCGCTGTAGAGTAAGTTCAGTACCCCCGCGCCCAATATGCCTCAGTGAGACGGCTCTTGGGGGCCACCTACAAGGGTGGGCGGTGCGCGGACTGAAAGCTGACGCATCCCTGAAAGTGTGGTTTTTGTTCATGGTCTCAAAGGTGACCGCGACCGAACCTGGACCGCGCCGGGCTCCGACTCCTCCTGGCTCGAGACTTTGTTACCACCCGAGATCCCTGATTGCCGCATCCTTACCTACGGCTACGATTCGAATCCCGTCAGCGTGCGTGGCGTGGTGTCCAGCAATACCATCGGCAACCATGCGAGAAATTTCCTCAATCTGCTCACCTCGTACAGAGCCCAGAGCCAAAGCGTATGTTGCGTATGCGCCGATGTCACGGTGCCAATTTGCTAATAAGCCTAAAGGTCGACCGGCCAATCATATTGGTCGCCCACAGCATGGGCGGGCTGATGTGTGAAGATGTGAGTAGCGACACCGCCATCGGATAGGGTATCTTACTGTCTATCATACACTGAAACCTATCCCCAATTATGCTAGGCTCTACTAGCCTCCCAAAATAGCTCCGAGCACCACCTACGAGCTATCCTGGAATGCACCTACGGGATCCTGTTCCTTGGCACACCCCATTCCGGCTCCGGGCTGGCAACGTCGGCCGAGCGCCTCGCCAAGCTGATCGGGCTCATCAAGAACACGAACCCGCAAATCTTAGGTGTGCTGAGAAGGGACTCGGAAGTCCTGTCGAGGATCCAGGATGACTTCCACGCGATGCTCCGCTCCAGGATCTGCGATGGGTACCCTCCTATCAACATCTCCTGCTGCTACGAGGAGCTGCCGCTGCCAGGGATCGGCGAGGTCGTGCCCAAGACGTCAGCGATCCTGCATGGCTATACCGCCATTGGGATTCGGAGCAACCACCGAGATATGGTGCGATTCTCTAGTCCAGAAGACTTGGGTTTTTTGAGTATTACGGGCGAGCTGAAACGATGGATTGACGACCTGAGGTCGACAGATGGCAAGATGCGGCGAAGCTTGGCAAGAGTGAACAGTCTACCCCTGAAAGGGCTCATGTTGGCGGAAGCTGCCAACCAGCCCAGTGGCATCACCATTTGGGGCAACGTGGTGCAGTCGAACGTGGTCAACGGCTCACAGACGGTAAATGGCGATATGTATTTTGGCGATTACAAGCCGGCCTGATTGCAGGTGGCGTGAAGACACTCCTGCACACATTTGATAAATGAGCTTATCGGATAATTCCAGGATAAGCACAGTGCGTGCGCATCATATAAACGTATATGTTTCTCATGGCTGATTGCGGCTGACTCATAAAGGAGACAGTTTGCAAATGTTGCAACCCATTCTGTTGCCATTTGACTACAAGCATGTGCACGATCTTGGGACGGACGAAACTACATAACAGGATGCTAGTTCTAGTTGGAAACCTATCGAATGAGACCACTAGGCAGCCGACGAAATATTCGTAGATCCGGTAACATGACACAAGGACCACTGCATTATGATTCAAACCAATCGCAGTCGCATCTATTAAAGGGAAAATAAATCAAACTATTCAAGATTGGCTCGTATACACGAGGAAAAGGAGGAAATCTCCTTGCAAGAACAAATTGTCTTATACGGCCAAATAAGATAGCAAATGAACATCCAGCGATACTTGTTTTTACCCAAACCAATAGGGGTAGTGCTGAGCTGTCACCGTTCTTCTTATCCCAACTCTGCAACCACGCGACGCTCTTCAGCATGTAGTTGAGGCTTTTCCCACTTGTGTTGCCCGTCAACATACTCATAATGCAACTTATCTGGTTGGCGACGGGGCTGCGTTGCTTTCGGCTCTTCCGAGTCGCTGCCTGGGCCTGGCCTATTCGTAAACTCTGGCTTATGGTATCTCTGTTTTGCCAGTAACCACAACAGGACTGCGAGTACCACAAGCAATGGTACACCTAAGCCCACAGCAAGGCCGGCCCCGAGAGCGAGAGACGGCGTCGGCGTTGGCGGACACGTGTCCGTGGGAAGTGCTGAAGTGACGGAGCTGGTGGCTGAGCTGCTACCCGTTGGCGTCACCACGGGTGTCGATAGCCCGGTCTGGATTGTGCTGGAGCTCGTGGGGAGTGGTGGATTCGTCAATCCGACTGTTTCCGAGAGATCGGCGTGGTATTGACGGGCCTGATGGAAACCGTAGCCCGTCTGCACTTGGGATAAGGCGTAGTTGACCAAAGTTGCATTGCTCCACTCGAGTCCCACACCGTCGGCGCAACAGTCTCGCTTCAAATCAAATGGATCACAGCACCATCCATTGAACCCCTTACAGTAGCGGAGGAGGGCCTGCTCGTTGCGGGCTTCTTCAGTTAGCACATATGGTATCATCCAGGGTCTCATCCCCATCTTCCATCCTTGAGCCGTATCAGGGCTTTGCCGCTTCGTAGCATGATGTCCATCTTCAAGATTGCATCAGTGGACTTACTATCAGTGCAGACGTTAGGACAACTGCTTCCCCAGTTTCTGTCGGTACATGAGCCTCGATACATTCTGCCGAATAGGAGACTCTGGCAGAGGCCGTTGCTGTAGCATGCGTCGCGATGTGCCTCGTCGTACTTGGCACAGCAGGCACCACCGGCGCTACTACAAGGCTCATAACCCGCAGCTGGCCCGCCGTCTGGATAATAACATGACGTCGCTTCGACCGTGGATGCTATACCGATGATGAGAAATCTGACCCCGGGGATCGCGAGTGTGTTCAAACGAAGCATTATGTAGGATGATTTGAGTGGTAGCGTGTCGAGTGCACGTGAAATTGGACTAGAAAGCCCTGTGCTGTTCGGAAGTGAGAAGGGATCGCATAAAATACCACACATAAGTGCTAGCCGCCGGCCCCCGTTGAAAATCACTGGATCATGGCGGAAGAGCTGACCACCTTCATTTATCTCCTTCTAACGTGAAGCAGAGGCGCCTCACTTGTGTTAGGGGCCAAACGTGGATTTAATTTAGCTCTTGTTGGGGGTTAATACATCTGAGTTTTGTCTGGCTAATGCTGTAACGGTTTGGGTTAATATTATGTCCCTAGTAGTGAAGTGAACATGAAAAAGATGACCACCATAATTGTGGCCCTCGCAGGGTTCTAATTGACATAACATCCTGCAATTTGCAGCTATCTCTGTCCTTTCAATGCTTGTTACACGTTTGATCTTATTACCACACACTGACCAAGTCTTTATGTCCACATTGACCAACCTTAACCCGTGCGTCCAAGACATGTCCTTACGGATCGCTGAACCGCCCGCTTTGCGTTCAATGATTGACGCCACAGGAAGCGAAGTATAAGCCAAAATATAACGATAATGTAGTATAGTACGAAATCGAAGACCATCCATGATCCAGGACATGGCGACTCCTCGCCAGAAGTACCGGTTTCCAAGCTGCCGACGAACAACGCAATAGGGATGAGGAAGAAAAGGAAATCGATAATTCTGATGTTGGCGTACTGACCCGGAAGAGGGAACTTGTACGGGATGCAGTTTTCCCTGCGCGCCCAATCCGGCGTGGTGTTGTTGTATGCGTCTGTGTATAGGCCTTGGGGACGGTCGCCCATGGCGAAATCCCTCGCATTGAATTGGAGACGCGCCAGAGACGTCCGGAACAGAGCTTGACTCTCGATGATCCACTGCTCGTCACTGAAATGTCTCGACTCAAAGTCACTGATACCGTCGGCCGCCCTGAGAGCGCTGCCCCGCCTGTATCGAAGTGAATTGTAGGCCGAGGTGCGCTTGAAGACCGTACGGGCCATCTCGTAGGCCGATCGCAGCTCGAGGCTGATCCCCGTGGGAAGCTCGTCTGGAGAGTCGCAGATGGTCTCGTCGTTGGCACATACCCGCATTTCATCTATAGCAACCAGCACTCGAGGGCGGGGATCCGAGTTGTAATATTTTGGGACTGGTCGACCAATGGGGAAGAGCTCGCGATTTGCAGGGAACACCGGGTCTTCGCAGCGTCCGTTGTAGAATATCCTGCAGGAAGAAATGAAAATCACCGTCATATACATCTTCTTCTCGCGCGATAGCTCTTTGATGGGCTGCCATGCATCATAATCGCTTCCCGATGGCGTTGACTCATATGCGCTGGCGAAGTTGTTAGCAAAGTCATCAGTTGCGAAAAGGGGGGCGAAAGAGTACCTAACTGCATAGCCCGAAATGTCCCAGTTGAAAGGGAGTCCGTGCATGCTGAATGTGAAGTTTCTGACGCCAGCAGTGTTGTTAATGGGGCCGAGGTAGTACTCAAACTCGAAGTCATCGCCAGGGCCAGACTTGTCGACCACGAAACCGTAGTCAATGTTGAGTGGTACAAAGGTCGACGTTCGCCTGACAAGAGGCAGATTCGCCGCATTCAAGCCAAGCTTGTCGACACGGAACGGGCCGCTATCGAGTCTCACCGCACTGTTGTAAATCCCGTTCGCACATATGCAATTCTCTGGATCGGGGCAAGGAAATGGACAGTCAACCTTCTCCAGGCTGTGTGCAATCTCGGTGTTTTGGAAGATATCGCACCCGGCAGAATGGCCGAATTGCCCATCCCCGTAACAGTTCTTTGCGTACCGTGCTGCTCGCATCTCCTTCTCGGCCTGGACTAGATCGTCATTATCCTGAATCCCCCAATCAGCGTTGCGTTTCAGTTCCCAGAACCCGCAGTTCCCGTTGTTGGACAATCCTATGGTGTTGGCCGGCAGCTCCCCGACAGCACCGCCTGCAAAGGCGTAAAAGACTGCCACGATGGCAACGAGAACTGATGCCAGCATTTCCGGCCAACGTTGAATTTTGTGATGCTGTTCCAAGTTACCAAGAGGCCATGATTGTCGTGCATCTTGGGAAACACTGGATGCATTGCTATCTTGGTAATCGGGTTGAACAATTGTAATAGCCGTAACATCGGACTCGCTCGAAAGCTCGGCGAAAGTCCCATGTAAGAGCGGTTGTTGCTCATTTTGTCCGGCGTCGTCCTCTGGCGATTTTCGCATGATTCGAAGCGTCCAAGCCTGACACCGAATCATAATAAGCTTGACACAAGGCCAGCTGAGACCAATCACAACACCAAGAGAGAGTTTCCAGATCGTCCCCCAAGCTGCGGCGACAGTGAGAAGGTGCGTTGTGCCTTGAAGGTGTTAACAATGCCACCGTCACAGGACAAGCACTTACTATCAGCTGTATCTTTCCAATCGTGATCCGTCCAGTACCCAAGCTTGACGACTGGTTGGGTTTCCATGATGGCTCTCACTAGACTTTTGTCTTGGTATTGAAGGACTCAGTACTGGTACAACCTAAGCGCTTATGACAGAATTGAAAATTGCCCAACGGACTAGGTTCTCCACAGGCTGCAATTTCACAAAAGACAATTTTATGGTGAAGTATTGATATATGACAGTTTTTCATCAAGTCTGTGCGGTGCAACGTTTTCAGGGGTTTCAGACAGGGATACGACGAATGAACATCTGAACTCGTGGCGGTCTGCAAGGGCCATACAGGGGCGTATCGGGGCCCTACACAGGGCTGAGTAGAATTAGAACAAAAGTTGGAAATCCCCTTGCCCAGACTCCTTGGGCAATTCTGGCGCACGGCTTAGAGAAAAACCCCTTTCAATTTGCGCAATCGCTTCAGTCATCATTCCTGCCTATCTTAGTCGACTACAATCATGTCTCCAACAATAATATCAAGATGGTTGTCGCAAGACGATCCGTGGGTATGTACGAATGCACTTTACCACGCCAACCAATCTAATTACTTACTTGGACAGAATCTTTTGGAGCGCGATCCGAACTGGGACCACGACGCAGAACGCGACCGAGATGGCCAGGGAAAACATGACATTCACAGAGACCCGGGACTCACAGATCCCGAGTTCGGAGTGCCAAAGAAACGGACATCATCTACCGTTTATAGTGTCAACTACCACTTTCACTACAATCATGAAGGTCCTCCAGTAAGCAAACCAGTCCCCCGTTGCTTAAGTTCAGTTCTCACCAAGGGCTGGAATAGGCCCCCATCAGAGGAAACGAAACAGATTCCATGTTCCTCAACACCTCCCGCGCCGCTTCTCTCGAACCATACAGGCGACCTGCGGGCTACGAGAGTCAGTATGATACAACGGAAGAGGACGATACAGTGCCGGGCACCGTTGGGTGTCTCCACCACCATCAATTTCACCCACCGATTGATTACTCGATTCCCCGAAACCCAGACGAGTTGCCCTGTATTACCTCAATATTTGACAAAGAACACATGTTGTTCAAGCGTATGGAACATGCTTTGATGAAGCCTTGGTACAAACGAGGGTACGAGAAACGACACAAAACCGCACAGAACACACATCATGGCCATGACCATCAGTCAGGGGAGCCAAAGACGAAACCACGATCCAAAGCAAACTCCAAGATCAGTGCTGCAAACCACCGAAGCCATACCCATTCGCATCGGGGAGTAAAGCCGAGCAAAGTAGAAGATGACACGGCGTCCCAAGGTATACTGCAGTCATTCCTTACAGGGTTCTTTGGAACGCCCCCGGGTAGTGATAAGGATTCGAGCCACCCCAAAATACTTCCAGACAGCGATAAATCATTGCTACGGGCGCAAGAGTTACGAATCAGGGAGCTGGAGTACGTGATTTCGGATGTGTTGCGACATGCGAACTTATACTACGGTCAAGAGCCGCTTTAGGTGCTTGAAGACGGCCTAAATCAACAGTAGTATCTGTTCTGCACTATGGTGCCCAAGTGCCTGCCTTCCCTCACCAGTTTCCGAGTCGAGCTGTGCAGATTTGGGTGGTCCTTTGGTTGCAACTTGCGAGAACGGGGACTTGGCGTCCTTTCCAATGATACTCTTGAGTCCCGACAGTGGAAAAGGCATGCAGTCAATCGAAATCCCTCCATCATTTTACCTAAACTATTGGCACAATCTAAACAGCGCGTGTCTGGGTCTGATGGTTCTCGAAGTATGGCTCGACGTTGGGGAGGGCTTCTTCTTCTGTCGGCGACAGCAAAAGGATGTTCCTATTATCTGTTTTTCATCGCGGAAGCTTGACGAAGACTTAATATGAACTGGGAGCAGAAGTTCTCCTTGCCCACCGGATCCTTTGCGTAGATCCATCTACCTGTGACTTGATTGCGTGATGATCGTGACGGTAAAGCCGAAATGAGGTCTGGGAAAGTTACTTGTCACCACTTTGAGTTGAACTTATATCGCTAGGGGTTCTAGCATAGGTCTACTTGCGTGATATACTTCTGTCGACGACATTTCTCCGCCCTTGATTGATAGGGAGAAGAAACAGACCCGATGACATCTCCGCTATCTCGCGATTCGAAGTAGTGACGTTGAAATAAGGTAGGGTAGGTTTGCGCTATGAGTGAATATCAAGTTCCACCACCCCACGGGTGGCCCCACCTCTTGTCTGTGCGATGGGGTCTATGTAGAGTGCATTTCGCTCTACGGGACGTATGATGAGGCTACGATTACGATTTTGAAAAAAAGTGCAAGTAAATCGATATCCGTTCGTCGCTGACAATCAACAGTAGATGGTATGAAACGACTTCTGTCGCTATGAAGCACTCTGTATCACAAACCCAGTAAAATTGATGAACTCCGCTCTGAATACTGACATTGCTGTAGTAAGCCAACAACACCCCGGGCGATACATGATGGGGGGGCAATCTAACGCGGGAACAAGACGCGCGAGGTCGAGCCATCTTTCGGAGCTGGGTAAACTTGACATACCGGCTAGCTAGCTCACAACATGGTCTGGTCATCCGATGAGTTTGGCTGGCTGGTCAATTGGTTGGGGCGATGGTATCCTAGAGATGAAACCCCCTTGCGCCTATCCCTTGCGACTGTTGGTAATTGAATTGGCAGTGCGTGTGAAGTAGGCATCAAGTTGCGGATCAATACCCTGATGGGGCGCCAGCTCTGACGCTAGCAGGCGCTGTTGGGTCTCTAGCCCCCTGTAAATTCAAGGGCGGGGTGACGTGGATGGTCGCGCTGCACACCAGCATTCAACCAACTGCCGACTCACCCTTTTGTCCATAAGTAGATAACTTCGGCCGTGAAGGAATGAAAGCTCGTTATATTGCAATTATATTTTGGATTCCTACCACTTCCTTCAGTTGCGACGATGGTGAAGGTTCGCGACGTCGTTGAGAGCAATGCCCGCTTTGCCCACGGGCAGCATGAGGGGCGCGTCTGCGTCTTCGCTGGCGCCACCAGCGGCATTGGGTATGGTACCTTGTGCCGCCTGATCACCATGATGCGATCCTCGACCTTTTACGTCCTTGGCAGGAACGAATCCCGTTTTACCACGCAGCTAAACGAACTGCGGGCTTCTGCGCCCACCAACAAGGTCGTCTTCGTCGAATGTCAGCTTTCTCTGATCCGTGACGTTGATGCTGGCTGCCAGAGGATTGCAGCGACAGAGAAGAAGGTTGACCTACTCTGCATGAGCCCCGGTGGCATGCCTTTCCAGGGCGCAGTCTGTAAGCTATTGAGACGGGGGACCCCTCATTTCCAGAGCAACCAAATCTGACTTTTGGCGCTTGTAGATACAGACGAAGAGGGGCTCGAGGTCAACTTCGCCGTATCCTATTACTCCCGGGCACGCATATTGGCCGACCTCCTGCCGCTCCTCCATCAATCTCCACAAGCCCGGGTTCTCTCCATTCTCAACGGGACTAAGGAGAAGCGGATCAACGAGGAGGACATTGGGCTTAAGGACAAATGGAGCATAGTCTCCCTCGTAAGCCACACGACCATCTGCACCAGCCTGACCTTCGACTACCTGTCGGCGGCCGAGAGCCCCGCGCAGACCGTCTTCATCCACGCCACGCCAGGCCTCGTCCACACGGGCGTGCCGCGGACCCGGTATCCCTCCCGAAAGAAGCTCGGGCTCTTCTGGTGGGCCTTGACCTCGGCCTTTCAGGTCGTCTCGGGCTGGATCATCGTCTACTTCGGCCGGTCGCTGCCGGACGCGGCCGAGAGGCACGCCTATCTGCTGACTACCGACTCTATCGGACCGGGGTCGTGGCGCACGAATAGGAACAATGATGTGGTGCCGGATAATGAGGCGCTGCAGTACTACCACGAGCGTGGTTTCGGCGAAACCATTTGGAATCATACGGTGCAAGTGTGGGAAGCTGCACTGGGTCGGTCGTCATGAGATATGCCAGAACATTTATATTTGATCGTCTTCTTGCTACGGAGTTTCCTGGGTCAAACTTGATCAAATGAAAGAAATCTACTCTGTCTACTGCTTGCTGGTCTATTTCATCTAACTGAGCGGGTATCTAGTGTAGAAGAGGCCGGGGTTACTGCCAAGCGTGACACCAATGGTCAGGCCCCAGTAATACAGTACAGAATTTGTTCCAGGGCATGTGACAAAGGGGGTACAAAGATCACATGACTCTAGAAATCTTGAATCCCCCCGGTATGCGCCTCTGAAACACCCCCGTAGGGTCATACGCCGACGCCACCTCCCGCATATGCCCAACACTAGCCGCCCCGTAGCTCCCGAGCGGGTCCTGGCTCAAGTCCGCGTAGTTCATGTACACGAAGTCCGAGTCCCCGCCGACGGAGCGCGCGAACTCCTTGACTTTGGCGGTCAGCTTGTCCCACTCGGCGCGGGCCACGGCCAGGGCGGCGTCGTCCCCCGTCACTATGGGCCCGCCGCACAGCATGACGGCATCGTGGTCCGCGGCGTCGCGCCCCAGCATGTTGCCGCCGCTTTCCGTCCCGATTCGCGCCCAGAAGGCCGGCAGGGGCTGGAAGATGGTCGGCAGGGTGAATTTGTCTGGACCGATGACGCGGCCGAGGGTGCGGATGAGTTCGCGTTTGAGATCGAGGCATCGATGGATTATGCGGGGGTCGTTGTGGAACGCCAGGAATTTTGAGTATGCTCTGAGAACCGCTGACATTAGCATCTTTCGTTCAGGATGAGCTTGGGGGGAAATGCTTTACTTACTTTCCTTCAATCGCGGCCGGGTCCGCTGCTTTGGCCATGGGTACCAGAGACTGTTCATGGGACAGCGCCGGGAGGCTTCTGACCTTGTCATACGCCGTTGTCGAATTCGGCTTTCCGTCCGTGTTGACGTAGACGGTCGTCATGAACAAGTCAGAGCCCAGACGCGAGTCGTACATGTAGATCAAGTTGAACGCGTTACTCCCCAACACCCCCTCGCCCTGGCCGGCAAACTTGGCCATGGCCCCCGCGGCCGCGAAGGAGTAGTTCGCGCTAAAAGCTCGCTGTTCCAGGAAGAGAGGGCGCGACGGGAACGTCTCGAGGTCGTAGCGCGTCACGATGCCGAAGTTGTTGCCGCCGCCCTTGAGGGCGCGCCACAGGTCCGAGTGGGCGGACGCATTGGCGTTTACCGTGCTGCCGTTGGCCAGTACCACCTCGTAGTTGACCACGGTGTCGCAGCCGAAGCCCTTGTGCCCGGAGAAGTAGGAGATGCCACCGCCGAGCAAGAACCCGCCAACGCCGACGTGGGCGTCGCGGCCGCCCGATACCGTGACACCGTGCGTCTCCAGGTCCGCGTAGACGTCTCCCCACCGCCCACCCGGCTCGATCTTGGCGAGGCCAGTAGCTGTATCGTAGGCTGTTTTGTTCATCATGCTCAGATCAATGGTGACACCGTCGTCGATGTTGTTGCTGTTGGGCATGCCGTGCCCGCCGCTTCGGACGGCAATGTGCCAGTTGCCGGCGCCTGCGTTTGCACTGGTGAGGGTTGTCAATGCAGTCGATACTTCCTGGGTGGTTTGTGGTAGCACAAAGCAGTACGGCCGTCGTCGGGCATTTGGGATATACCAAGAAGCGACTCGGAGTTCATAGGCTTCGTCAGTGGGGTAGAGGATGCGTTCTTTCAGTCCGGCGTTCTCCAGCGCTTCACACTGTAGGCGAAACAATCGTTAGAATGGGGCACCTCTTTTGAGTAAGTAGGGACAACTAAATATATGCCTACAGGCGACATAGCAATGTTCTCAGAGACACTTGCTATATCTGCAGCCAATGTCGAGGCAGGTCCAACAAGTAGCCCGGCCAAAAACAGTAGGGGTGAAACCATGATGAGTGTTCGTTTCGCGGTGACAGGTAGATAGAACTTGCACTTGGTTTAGTTGTCTCAATATGAATTGCTGGGGAGAAATTGATGCACAGAGTAACTCTGAACTCTGGAACATCACGACTATTTAAAAAGAAATCGTCAATATAATCACCGCTATGGAATGGCGTTGCGGGATCACCCTATAAGTGGAGCCTATAGAAGATTGATAAACGGATTAGGAAGTAAGAAACGCCAAGCAACTACTACCGGCTGATTCTGTCATATATCTGGAGCTTCTAAGGCGACGTCGTCTCCTCAGCCTCTGGAATCCAACGTCAACAAGGGCGCATGTACAGACCTGGCAAGGCGTGGGGCTGGATAAATCCTTCCGCGGAAGGACACACATCGCAGCACTGTGTTGGCAGGTTCCACCTTGACACCGGCACCTACACATTGAATCACATCGGACTTAAGGACAATTTCCGTTAGCCCATCGGATTAGAAATGAAACCAGCACAGCTATGACGCCAAAGGAGTCGCCGGTGTTATGGAAACCATTTCGATACCAATCCTCTTATTGCCGAATGGTGGCGGAGCCCAGAACTTCGCACATCTAAACTGCCATATTGATACAAAAAACACGTCATAGGATTTTGCAAGGAATCCCATCCGTTATATGGGAAAGGGGTGGCTCACACACAATGACCATCCCCGAAAAGAAATGAACCCGAGAAGAACACTCACTCGCGGCTAACTTGACTCCGCGCCACAAGCCTTGAATACTCATGCATGGAAAGATAACATACACATTACCCCTTAGACTGATGACAAAGTACGAGATCGAATAAAGATCCTGATGAGATCTATACTAACACGACAGTTTGCCATAAAGAAAGAGAAGTCCCACACAGTCCCTACTCCCAGTCTCAAACGCCCACCGTGCCTAGTTGCCATGAACTATACTAAACCCAGAGCATCATAACTTGATACGTCACAGAGACCCCGAAGACAATCGCCGCTCTTGTGCTCGCATGGTTCACGCTGGGTTTGCCACCTGCAGTCCCGCTAGATGGTGGTTTCGTGGTACTCGTGGTTTCGACGTCGACAGAACTCGTCACATCTGTAGTTGCGGGCCGGCTGGCTGTGATTCGTTGGGAAACCCGGTATGTGGTTTGTTCGGCATGGCCACTGGATTTTGCACGCGAATCAGGGGCGTCGACCGTACCCCTAGTGATCCCTTCTGTCGCAGCAGGTGACGATGAGTTGGACGTCTTGCCCAGTGCTTTCACTGTCAAAGGGGTGGATATAGACGTGTGCAAGGAGATATCGCGACCTGTTCTAGTCATTGGCATTGAGGTGACAGTCGCTCCAGGGACAGTGCCATCTAGAACATGAATGGTATTGACGTTGTTTGATGGTGAGAGACTCAGGTCTTCAGTCAAGGAGGGTATGTGTGAACTGAAAAACGAAGGTGGAGATATTTGAGACGCTGCACGACGGAGAAGCGCAGGCGGACCATGGAAGAACGGACGGCGCCATTGAATCCACCCCCAGCCCGGATTCTCATTGATGCCACCACCTAGTCGAAGAAGCATCATCGGTCGCGCTTTGGGCTCCATAGTAGCGGAGGCGTTAACGGGCAAGGCGGTCACATTTGCCGGGTAATCCGAAGATTTTGTTAGATGGGTAAACCCTCTCGTCGAGGAAGCCGTGGAAAATGAAGATCTTCTGATGGTGCTTAGTATCTATGCAATCCCATAACTAAGTTTTTGCAAACAGAGAAAGTGCGGCAATCTAGCTTACATGGTGGTTGAAATCGCTCCAGCAGATCCATGTTGCCAAAACAATGCTCCGTTTTTATCACCAACGTCAGTTGTCGTCAAGGTCGGGCGGGCTCCGTAGCTAGTTAGAGATTCGGCGCAATTCGAACTCGTATTGCATCTATGTACATTGGTCACAGCATGCGTTTCAGTGGGGTTCACTGATACATATTCTGTTTCTTTGGTCCGAGATATGCTGAGTTGGAGGTGATAGTCTGCGGAATGATTCGAATGCACAATGTCACGGTTGGAAGCTAGTTTGGCGTCAGTTGTAACAAGTATAGGCTTGGGGGAACGACTGACCATTGAAGCCTTTCACGAGAGAGATTGGGGCCATGAAGCAGAGCCAGATAGCTAAAACGTGGATGTGAGACATTGTCATCATTAAAGATTCTTCTGCAGAAAGTATTGGTGAATGTTTCGTGTCATGAGACTTGAAGGATGTCTTCCAGTTGCTTCCAACTCATTCATGGGAATCTAGCGGAGACTAAATAATAAATATAAGTACGGGATGATTCAGCCTTGGGCATATTGTTGGGGGTGGGGGCCGAGGCATGGGGGCAATGTAAGAAAGACTTGCATACGCGAGATTATGCAGGGGCAGGCTACTGTAAGGCAGATAGTCTAGGCCGTCAATTAATTTTCGAACAAAACAACTGTTGGACCAGAAGTGGTTATAGGGGGCAATTTGAATGTTATTAATATATACTCATCATGATCTGAAATGACTCACCATGGGGGCGAGGCATTGTCGGATCCGTGTGCAAATGCCTCAGTCACACGAGCCGTACGGGAAGGATTTAAGAGTCACAGGAGTCCTATAGGAAGGATTCAAGGCTCTCAATAGTCTTCATCCGTCAATCTGTTTTCCGAGATATCCACAGCCCGCAATGGATTACAAGGCAAAGCGAAGACTGACGTTATCCAACACATGGGTGCAAGCCGTTAGCACCTTCTCCGCTACTTTGCTGTTTGCTCTTATTATTTACCTCGTTCAGTCCATGTTTGATGCGCAAGCTAGATCTGACCAGAAAAAGCCCCTTGATGCCATACACAAGATCGATCCGAGCTTCACACTTGCCGTGGCTCGAACAGCTCAAGCTATCCTATCGTTTCTAACGACTTCTGCATTACGAAACTCATTCCAGTTCCTACAATGGGCGATGGCTGGTCGGCCCCATGGCTCATCATATACCAGCATGCTCGGGCTCTCACCCACGACGGGAGGTCTGGGGATGTTGACCTTGGTTTCTTCGTTTACCACCAAAGCTTCAAGCAAAGCGTGGACTATCACGCGGTACTTATATCTACATCAGCCATAACTTACACTCATCAACTGACATCTATAAGGGGATTTTTCACGATGATCTTATGGGTCTCAACTCTAGTACTTTTCTGTGTGTACCTTCATATCCTATCTGCGGAAGCTTCATGCATCTAACATGACTTTTAGACGGGACTTCCCAGACCAGTGTCTACGAGTCTGCTCAGAGTTACAATGTGACAGCTGGGGTGGGCCCTTTCAATGGTTCCCTTGTACGCCCCTTTCTCGACTTCTTAAGCTTGGTAAAACCCGACTACCCCTACACAATACTGCCTTATAACTACTACGCCATGGCTGGGAGCCTCGTGACCTATCCCACATTTACCACGGTGGAAGAACCTATCTACTGCGAAGAAGACGATTGTGTATCGTATTTGCTAAGTGGAGGACTTGAAATGGCCATACCAGGAGTGCCGAATGGTTGCCCGGAATGCCCGCTTGTCAGGATAGCGGATGTTCCTGCAGTCCAAATGGAATTCAATAGCCTCAAGGGTCCCCACGTGTTTGAGAAGAAAGACTGCAGTGTATTTGGAGACCCATCAACTCCTGTCGGCGTTGAGCTGTGTCTGACACAAGGGCCTGGTATGGGAGGATTGCGAGCGGGTAAGCGTATCAACCCCACCCGGCTAACCGGGATCGCTAACAGAATTTTCAAGCTTTATTTAGTTGCACAAACGGAACGAACCGAGATGAATGCCTTGGAGATAGACCCCTGCCAAACATCTCATATGAGGTCAGACTATTCAGTCGCCAAGCATCTATTATCGCCTCTCGGTCAAACCACTCCATCATGGGGATTGAAGATATTACCGAACCGGTATCACTCCCTCCAATCGATATCGCGGCCTACAGAGTGTCACTGGGCTGGCTTCTTAATTTCACTGCAGCAAATATCCCCGTACCGACCTCCATCGCCATGAACTTTGCCGCCGCGGACGACCAACTCCTGGATCTCTCTGCGGACGGCGTTCTGTCGCGGAACTTCCAGAGCATATTGGCCTTCCCTTTGTGGTTCTTCAACGATAATAACTGGGGAAACACCGCACGGGATCTCACCGCCATCACACCGACGCTGCCGCCGGAGTTTCATACCGTCGCGGCAGTGGTAACACCGTACGGTAAAATCGAGTTCTCCAGGACCATGTTCTATCTCTTTATTGTTTTGCAAGGACTATCTCTTTTGTTCATCTGGGCAGTTCTGATATGGGTCTGGACATTATCTACTCCGCTCCCCTATATCTCCTCTTTCCCCCTTTTGGATGTCGATTTCAAGTTGAAGACTCGAAAGTTTGCTCAAGATCAATCAGCTGTTTTCAATTCTGAGGACACACATGCGCTAGAATTGGTCAGTCGAGGACGTGTTTACGCCAGAGGAATCTAGCTCTTGCTATTGGGCTACACTATCAGGTGTCAGAATTTTCACTTTTCTTTTTGGATAAGACGCCGCGGTGGTTTTAACTATAGCATCTTCCTGGCATGGCAGTTTCTTCTTCTTTCTTCATGGGGCGCAGGGAACTTGAATATTACTACTCTGGATAGAATGGACATCATGTGAAGTGCCTGCTACACAACGAAAGAAAGAAAATAAAGTCGCCATACAACACATATAGCACCATGCAATTCATTTTGAAATACCTGGCCGTTTGACGGCGGGTTCATACTTGGAAGGTTAAACTCCATTCGCTATCATGATCGAGCACCCACGACGGCATGCTACGTGTTTCTCCGCTGCGAGGCTTCTGGCGTTACACAAGAGTGATGCTGGTCGATGCGTTGGCTGGCGTAGGAAGGAATTTTCATCTGGGGGCTGGCGTGTCTTGGCCAGAATGCAATGCCTTGGACCAGTAAGCACAGTCTGCAGGCACCGCCCCGAGCAATTTGCGTGCCAGGTTGCCTCGTTTGATAGCCCCCAATGCTGACCAGCACCCGGGCGACAGCCTGTTATCAGCAGGTGAGAGTATCGGTTGCAGGACGCGACCCAAGAACGACGGACACGCCCGTCCCGTTTTAGTTTTCAAACCGCCAAGGTAGAAGGGATAGGGGTGGGATTTTAGGCGGGTGGGTGGAGCCATTCGGGGCTGGAGTTTTCTCCATGTCGCGGGAGCGTCTGACCACCATCACGGCCGCGCGGAGCTGGAATGACTGGACCCCACAGGTCAGAGGCCAAATCTCACCCGCGAACGTCATGTCAGCAGTCCCCGTCGTTGGAAAAAAAAAAAAAAAAAAGGATTGTGCGAGCCGGTCGCAAGTCAGTAGAGACACAGCTTTGGTTCTCTCATCATACGCACATCCACCCCGAGCTCAATTCGTGGCGGTCGCCATTACCAGTTGTCCCAATATGTCGGCCGGTTCGACCAACGATGGGTCTGCTGGGGTCCCGCCCACGATAACCCCCCTGGCACAGCCGTCTGACGCCATCGACGGCTCTAGCTTGTGGCAGATAATGCTAGCCATCGGCGTCATTTTTATACCTATCAGTGCGGTTTTCGTCATCATCCGGTTCGGGACACGTCTCAAGCTCGACCTCGGGCTTCATGTCGAGGACTGTAAGTAAAGGATGAGCCTCATTGTATACGGGAAATCCGAACGAAGCTGAACAACCGCGATTCCTTGATGGATTCAGACCTTTGTATCTTGGGGGAAGCTGTCGGTATCGCCGCTTGGGTGTTAGAGTACGAAAGTATGTCTGCCTTCTGCGCATTCGACGGGATTGAAGCCGACGATGACAATCTGACAGTGGCCGAGCGACGCACCGTGGCGAATCACGGAAGTGATATCGCTGCCAGAACCTTCACGACTGCAGAGTTGAAGGTGAGTAGCCATAACCCCTATACTTGAGATCTTCAGAATTCTTATTCACTCCGCCCGTTTCCTTATAGACCATGGTGGCGCTTCTCCTCTTAATCTCCATCGCCAATGGTTTGGCCAAAGCTTCCATACTCTACTTCTTCGTCCGGCTTTTTGGCACACTTCGTTGGGCTCGCAACCTCTGCTACGGCGTGCTGGCCGCCACCGTCGCCGTCTACGTGGCCTACGAGATCGCCATCCTGGCGCTATGCATACCCGCTCCCGGCGAGCCCTGGGATGTCATGACTGTGCTAGCCCGAATCAACCACAGCCTGCAGCCTACCGTCATGCTGGGCGTTTATAATGTCCTGTTCGATGTGACTATGCTGGTGCTACCCCTGGTCATCGTCGCGCGACTCCAGATGCAGCCGGAGCGGAAACGAGGTCTCGCCGTGGTTTTTCTAATCGGGTTTCTGTGAGTAGACGGGCTCCCAAGGGCAGTTCCAACAGGTTTTACGAGTGTCCAAATAACTGATAAGCGGGAAATGTCCTCCAGGATCGTTGTGGCCAGCGTTGTGGGTCTTGCCTACAGGATTGTTGCGGTGATACCTTCCAGGGCAATGAGATCTCGGAACCAGGCCAATGTATCGATTACCAGGTAAGTATACTGATCTGGGCCTCTGGGATCGAGATGATCACTGACAATTCCACATAGCTATGCCGAGATCTTCGGCACGGTTACGGTCAGCTGTGCCCCTGCCTTGTTGTCATTCTGGACCAAAATTGTCACCAAGTCTCGACTTTACGCACGTATGCGGTTCAGACGCCAGGATGGGACGAAACATATCGCATTAGAAGACTTTTGAAGTACTAAGACCCATAAAACTGAGTCATATCGAGATATCAAAGACAGCAACAGTCGTGACTTTGTCTGGAACCTAACCGGTGCTCGTGAAAGAAGCCTAGATCAGCCCGTTCTATCCAGCTTCCCAGCCAAACCACCATCGTCGAGGAGACTGCAAAACATGGCGGCCTCCATGAGGTAGTTGACCTGCCATGCGTGCTGACTTGCGTGGCTCACCAGCCAGGCCATCTGTTGGACAAGTCCCAAATGGTAAGCTTCGGCCATTTGCTGTTGCTGCGTCCCAACGAGCTCCTCCTCGCAGCCACCATCGACAATGCCGGCCTCTGCATAGTGTAGAGGGGCGATGGAGATGCAGTACCACAAATTTGCCAGCCGCTCCCGGTTCTTGTCCGAAGAACTACAATCAAGGAGCTGCGCGACCTGGTCGCACGTCTCGCGCCCATCGCAAGCGCCCTCGAGCGGCCGGCTGAAGCCCGTGGTGCGAAACCCCTCGTCAAAGACCTCGTCAAAGTCGCCCTCGCGCTGCGGCGGCGGTGTCGCCAATTTCGCCTCCAGGCGAACCCGGGAGTAGCCCAGCACGGCGCGGCGCAGGAACAGGTGCCGGTCGTTGACCATGTGCCAGACGTAGAGCTGGGCACACATCTTGGCCGTCGGCTCGTGCCAGCGCCCGGTGAACATACGCGCCCCGGCGTGGGCGTAGGCGTCGTAGACGCGCCGGAGCGCTTCTTCGGTGACGACGCCCGTGGAGGCCACGTCGGCCGTGTTCAGGAACGAGTTGAGGACCTCGGAGTTGAGCAGGTCGGAGCCGACATCGAGCACGTCCGTGCCCGGCGAGCTGAAGACGGCGTCGCTGAAGGCGCCGGCTGGGTCGAAGCCGCGGCCGATGGCTTCGTACACCATGCCCGCTAGACTCCCCTCGGCGAAACCTACGACGAGGGCGGTACGGCGGTCCATCCGAGCCATTTTGTGGCCCAGATGGGTCGCGTGTGGGGTCTCCAGATCCACCTTGCCCCGGATGTACTTCAGCCCAATGTCGGTTGCCGCTCTTCGCTCTCTGCCCAGTGGCGTGCCCAATGCGCGTTCGTCGACCGAGGCCGCCTTGATCGTCGCTTCGAACTCGGGGAATATCTTGGAATAACCGTGCTCGTAGTAGAACCCGACGTCGAGGCAGTAGTTGGAGTACAGGGTCCGGGCATCGCACGCGCCAATGTGGAGGTTGGCCCAGCCGGAACCAAACAGGACGTTGCAAGTGACCAGTGGCTTCGGCCAGTGCTCCGCGTTGAACAGCTCGATGATCTCGGGAGATGCTTTTTTCAGCCCGTTCCCTTTGCTCGGCAGCACCCTGCCTGCTGCGTGCTGTTCGGTCCGCCATTGCGACAGCTCGTCGGAGAGACGGAGAGAGACGACACGTCTGTCAGTACGGGATTCCGACGCCCCGATGTCCTCGTACACTCGGTTTACATACTCCAACGCCTCCGTCATCAGTCTTTCGAAGTCTGCCAACGTGCCATCGCCGACCAGCTCGCGACTCTGCGAGTAGCCACGGACTCGCGGTTGGGTCTTCAATGGTTCCTTGGCCTGACCCCAGAAATAAGGCGGAATCGGAACGGTCATTTGGGGCATCTTGTCATCAGACGGTTTGGAAGCCGGGCTGATGTAGTGGTCATTTTCCCAGCCCAGACGGCTGGGCTCCTGGCCTTTGGTGTCCATATTGAAAAGGGGGAACAAGGCTTACAGATAGTGTGAAGATTGTTTTCTATGTAACAGAAAAGTAGGAGAAGAAGAAAAAGAAGAAGAATTTCAATATGGGTTACTTGTCTCTTAAAAAACGAGACCGGGGAACTAATGAATCACTATGACCTGAGCAAACCACTGACATAGATTCGGTTTTCGTGAGTCATGCAGCAATTTGAAAATACGTGATACGAAATACGAGATACGTTCACTTAATACGCGAGCACTGCGTGGCTTGACTTAGATGGGCATCTGTACCAAAACTGGCCGATTACCTTGTGCGGCCATAATTCGCTATTCCGTCGCTTACACGGTCCCAAGGCGATTTCAACCTCATCAGCCCCCACGGGAAGCTCATTTCGCCCCACCTCCGTACGGGCTCAAAGCTATATCTAGCATATCATTGCTCAGGGGCAGCTCATCCATCTCCCTCTCCGTACGGAAGCGGGAGTGGTCGTACCCGTAGGCCATGCCTTGGCCCGCCTCCTCGAGCTCCAGGTACCCCGGCGCGCACCTCTCGATAAGGTACCGCCACAGCTCCGGGTCCCCTCCGATAAACTTGCCAAACTCGTCGAGGAAGTCAAGGATGCCCTTCTCCATGTTGGTCCTGTATTATCGGGTCCATATTTAGCGTTTTTGCCCGCATTTTGATTTTAGGGGTTGATGGAGGCCAGACGAGTGCACAGCCAACTTACGTTTTTATGATCCCGAGCTTGGCGACGATGTTGTTTTCTCTCAGAATCCTCTCGGCGCTGCACGTGTCGGGAGACCATACGTTTTTCAGCGCGAACGGCCAGACCCGCCGACTGACGCTCACGGCACCGTTGTTCTCAAGGGCACAGAGGAGCGCGGGCCCGGCGTCGAGGGCCTCGCGGTCGACGAACAGGACGCCCGGGCGGTCGAAGAGGAAAAGCACGGTGCCGCGCGGGGTCATGGCCATGCGTCGGAAGTCGGCCGCCTCGAGGTGGCACCACCGCAAGAAGCCGTGCGGCGTGACGGTGGTGTAGTCGCCGCCGGCCGCGTTCGGGACGGCCACGCCCACGCCGTGTTCGGTCTCGTCCGAGGCCAGGAAACACTGCCGGGCCCCCGTCCCGTCGAGGCGGTAGCTGAGGATGTGCTGCTTGGCCCACAGCGCCGCGTCTCGCGGGCTCAGCGGTGGCGACCCCTCTTCGGCTGCCGCCGCCGTCGCTGTCGTTGCGGCTATGCATACGAGGCTCTTCTTTTCGGCGCCCTTATCGTGCCGGTTGGTCCATGAATCGCTGCCCTCCACCTTGAGTTCCGGGTCCGCCAGCTTCTCGCTCGGGTACCAGTAAATCGAATTCAGCGGCTGGCGGACGGGGGCCCGCGACTGGTAGCCGTCGCGCTCGTCCTGGGCCATGCGCGCCCACTGCGTTACCAGGCGTCGGCGCTGCTTAACCTCGAAATTTTCGTCCACTTCCGTGGCGCCCACCTCACCACGGCCTATCGCGGTTTCCTGGACGGGGCTCGCGGGTCAGGCTTTCTGGGGTAGTCGGATATTCAGGCCCTGTGCTTACTTCGAGGAACAGCTGCCACCCCTTGATTTCCTCCCGAAGGTCACCATCGAACGGTTCCGGGTCGCAACAAATGTCATCGGGAATGCCGCCGGGCCAGTACTTGGCAGGGTCGGTCATGGTGAAGGAAGTAACGAGGATGATTACGCAAAAGCGAGAGTGAATACCAGTCTGTATGATTGGGGGGAGAAAGAACAATGGAGCGCAGAAAGATCCAAATGTTGTTGCAAGCGCATCGACTTTGGGTCAAGATGATACCCGCACCATTCACTAGGCAGACCACGGCAGAGTGGAGAATTGGAAGTTTCCTGCCAGCACGAGTGGGACGAAGTGGATATTGTCTACTTTAGTGCTACGTCTAGCAATTAATTCCCGAGGATGCGGGCCCTGTCCAACCCCATCAGCCCTGCAGGGACGTCCTATAGCAGTCTCGGGATTAGGGGTTCAGTTCTTGGCTATTCTTTCACCGGGCACAAGATATGTGAACAAATCACGCAGCCCCTTGACAGTAGTTCGTTGTATCAGAACCGGGACCGGCTAGCCATATGCTTTATATCTAGTAGGCTAATATACGTCTCACGAAACGCGACTCGGTGTCCTTACCTGGCACGACGCGAAGAAAAGAAAGCAATTCAATCTCCGTTCTCGAAGCTAGCCTTCTCCCACATGTTGATGATGATTTGCAAAGCCACATCTAGCTTCACATCAGAGCATTGATCGCCGGTGAACTCTTCAGCTACGACTGTCTCTGTCACAGGAGGCTTGTCCCTTACGAGCCCGAAGATGGTGTTTTAGGGGTCATTGGAGAAGATGCGCAAAGTCTCATCCTGTGGAAGGGTGGTACGTTGGATGCTACTACACAACGGCAAGAGATATGACCACCTACAGATCCTCGGAAACTCTGGTGGCAACGTGAGATGCATCTTGGCGTAAAATGTATCGAGGTAAGTATCGAAAAAGCATAGGCGATTGGATTGCTAATTGTCCAAGAAGTCGGCCACATTTCCACGCGATATTGTCTTATGTAAGAAGGTGTGACGTGACGATCCGCCGGAGATAATCGCTGCGCGTCGGAAGTAAATTGTACCAAGATACTTATTCCATCAGATACCTAGGGCGCAGCACGCTGACTTACAAACCAATGCACCCTAATTCGGACGTCTGATCCAATGACACTCCAAGTTAATCGTAAGATGTACAACCCTCGCGTATTCGCGTCCGGTGTTACCGCCATCCGTTCCCCGACTAGCATAGATGACAAATCGGACACCGGAGTTCGGGCTCAACGTAACAAACCCCACATTTCGTATATATGGCCTGTGAAACCTGACCTCACTGATTCCCATTCCAGTCGCCAAGCAAGGGATATTTAGCAACACATTCTAGACTGAAAATCTTATCCATTTATTATCTTGTACCAACAACCGTTACACAAACCGTGCATACATACCGATCAAAATGGCCATTGCTCTCCAAACTGTGCGCACCTCGAACAGCCGCCTTTCCAGTGTAAAGGGGCCTCATGTCGCGCTCTTCGTGGGCGCCACCTCGGGCATCGGTCTGGGCACACTGCGAGAGTTCGCGCAGCATGCCGCCGAGCCTCGTGTCTACATAGTTGCCCGGAACGCTCAAAAGGCGGGTACCATCGTCGACGACCTACGCGCCCTCAACCCCCGGGGCGAGTACGAGATCATCGAGAAGGACGTCTCGCTCGTCAAGGATGCCACAGCAGTGGCGGAGTTTATCAAAGCTAAGGAGTCCACTCTGGACTTACTCTTCCTGTCTGTCGGCTTCGTCTCGCTAGACGGACGACAAGGTACGTTTCTTACACAGGGGCAGCTCAGATATCTCATGCGCCCAGTGACATTCCCACAGCTGACACGTTCCAGACACCGCCGAAGGCCTCGAGGCCAGCATGACGACCCGGTACTACTCCCGCCTCCGCATCACCCAGCTCCTGCTCCCCCTCCTCAACCAGTCCAAGCGGAGCCCGCACGTCGTGTCCGTCCTGGCGGGCGGCCAGGAGGGCTCCCTGAAGGCGGACGACCTGGGCCTGACCAATGCCCAGAAGAACTTCTCCGTGGCGAGCGCCGCCATCCACAGCGCGACCATGGGCACCCTGGCCCTCGAGAAGCTCGCGGCCGAGAACCCGCGCGTCAGCTTCGTCCACACGTACCCGGGCATCGTGGATACCCCGCTCTTCGACCGGCTGGCGACCGGCTTCTTCGCGGGCTTCCTCGTGCGGTACCTGCTCGCGCCGCTGATCCGGCTGTTTGCCCGCTCCGCCACCGAGGCCGGCCAGCTTGGCCTCTTCTATGCTACCAGCGAGCGCTACAGCGTCGACGGCGGCCTCGTTTCCCTAAGCGAAGCCGGCGGTCCCCTGAAAAAAGGCACTCGGAGTAACGGCGGGCAGGGCATCTTCCTCGTCGGCGCGGGCGGGGACAGTGTCGACAACGAGAAGGTCCTGGCGCCGCTTCGGAAGAAGGACATGGAGAGGAAGGTGTGGGAACATACCGAGGGGATATTCAACAGTGTCCAGTAATGGATCGACGTTGAATTGCTCGTACTATGGAGCTGGGGCAGAAACAATGGGGGTATTAGGGCACGCTATTAATTTTTGAGATGTATTGGGGGTTCACACTGTCGGTTTCGCTTTAGTATGTTTTGTAACAGTAGTGGTATTGCTTTAATCATTGTGAAATCGCGTACGAAAGTTAGAAGTGAAATTTCAGAGGAACAAAAAGAAAAGATACGAGAGAGTGAGACCGGTGCTTCAGTAAACAAGTGTGCCTCAGAGCCAGATCATGACAGCAAGGAAGAATCCCAGCAAGCTCAACAACCCGTTCTGCGACCGCCATAGAACAGAGGCGCTGTTCTTCTCGTCTTTTCCCCCGTCCTTCCCCCCGTCCTTTTCCTCTTCCAACTCCTTGGCCCACGCAGCGTACTGCCCAGCAATAACCGTGGCGACCGGCGTCGGAACGCCATCGATGTCGACCGTGGGGGCCCTGGACGAGGTCGACGCCAGTCGGATCGGGTGCTCGATCTTGTCCGCGGCCGCGACGGCCATGGCCACCGCGTCGGCGGCGACGGCGCCAGGGCAGCTGGTCGTGGTGACGGTCTCGACGTTGGTCGCCTCGATGGTCTGCTGGTACGCCGGCGGGCAGTTGACGGTGGCGACGGCGCAGCGGACCACCCGGTACGTCGACGTGGTGACGGTCTCGCCCGTGGCCGCCGCGGCGCCGCCGTCGCAAGAGGCCGGGCCCGCTAGGGAGGCCGCCGTGGGCCGGAAGGGCTTGCCGGTCGCGGTGGGGAGGCAGGCCGTGGTGCCGCCTTGGTAGAAGACGGTCGCGGCCTTGGGCCCGTCGCCGGTGCAGTTCTTGCCGCCTCCTCCTCCTCCTCCTCCGTGCTGCGTCTCTTCGTTGTCGCAGACGCTCATGCGCGCGTACGCCCCCGCGTTCGCCTCGACGTCGACGAAGAAGGCTTGCTTGCAGTCGCCGCCCGCGGAGGAGGAGGAAGACGTCTCGCCGAGCGTCACCTGCGCCAGGTTCAGGAAGGCACCCGCCTCGCCGCTTATGTCTTTACTGAGAACCTCGCCGGTGACTCCACTGTGGGCACGGAACCGGATGGCGGCCGTAATGTTGGCCGCCGTATCGTTCAGCGAGACAGGAAGTAGTCCGAAGTCCACTTTGGGGCTGCCCTTTTAGTTAGAAACATGACCCAGTAGAGTCTTCGGAAATGGGTATAGGGCCTTACAGTGGGAGGACATTCACGTCCCAAACGTCTGGCACTCCGATGGTCAGACCAGTGGAACCGTCGGCAACCTCGAACTGGAAACCCCCCGAGACTTCGACAGAGGCGCTGACTTGGATGATAAGTTCGGCCGTCAACCCCATATTTAAATGCCATCCTGATTTCTATCTGCGTGTTATTATCGATCCTTGCAGTTGTGATAGGACGAACTTCGTACGTACAGTGATATTGTTCTTATCCCCTACGCCACTATGCAGCTGGAAGACATAGGTGCCCTTGGTACTAGCAGCAAGGCCAAAGTCAAAGTAACCTCCAACCTTGGTGAAGTTGAGATAGGCGAGCAAGTCATGGTCAGTGTTGAGCTCTGCGGTGATGGTGCCCCAGGTGCGACAGTCGAGGCACTCGACGGAAATCTTGGTCGTTTCGCTTAGGGTACTTGGACCGCGGGTGACGGCGCCAGTCCATTGCCTTTTGATTTCGTCAACGCCCACTACGCATTTACCCACCGGGGTTTGGGGTAATACACTTACGCCGAGAAGATTGGCCTGTCTTTGATCTGCCAGCCCAAGTCGAAGGTCTTCTTGTGCTGGTCCCGGACTACCAGATCCCGGGTCTCCAAAACCATGAGATCGCGGCTGGAAGCCTTGGCAGGCGTTACTGAGCCGGCAGCAGAGGTGGCTGCCAGAAGTGCCCCGAGAATCTTGAGGGCAATCATGGTGACAGTGGATGGTCGTCACGGCTTGTGACTTCAGTGATTATGAGTTATGAGTGTCACTGGCAGCTGTGGATCGCAAGAGAAGAGGACGATCAAAACTCATATTACCGTGTCTAATATTTATACACGACCCAGCCCATCGCATTCATTTCAGTTAGAGGGTCGCTGAACAGTAAGCTCGACAAGATGTGCGATACCAAATACAAAGTGCAGAATGTGACTCTTGGTGGCTTACCGCCCCCTTTTCCGCCCGGAAGAGCAAAGGCGCAGCTGAAAATGCCACGGTGGGGGTTATATTGCGCGGCCTATATCTTGAGCATATCAGGCTGTAGCCTGAATTCCCTCCCCAGACATTTCTCAACCTCAGCCCATGCAATGGATCTAACGCGCGGTGTCAACCTCGACGAGAATGAAAATCTGTCTATGTTGCTATGCCGACGGTAGTGTCGTATCAACTCTGCTGGGATGGACACTATGCCAGTGAAAGTGACGAGTGACACGCAGCCCCAAACGTCCTTTTTGTACCGCTTTCCTACCGGTCGTGGATCTTGTCATTTGCCTTGAGGCTATTTTGCATTGCGCTCCAAAAGTCATATGCAACAACTAGCGGGCGACGCAACACTTGTGAATAGTTTGGTCTAGGCCCCCAGGGGGTAAGAGGAAGGATCGCATGGCATCGCCTAAAAATAGATATGATCAGTAAGCGCAGCCCAAATTGGGCAAAGACCGAAGCCTGGGCGCCATCGGCCTTGAAAATTGCACTTTTGGGTGTGGTTCATGCTACATATTTATGCAGCCGTGGTGTGACTATTGAACCTGGTAGATGTTTACCAACTGGTCCGGGGCTTCACCTCTAGCTGTGCCTTGTCAACTGAGACATGCCAGTTTTCAGATGGTGGGTTTTGATGGTGGTGTCGCCCTTTCCCGGCCGGAAGGTATTATGTCGGGAAAGCTGAAACCAAAACGCCTCGGAAATGAAAACAAATGGCATGGCTCTATCAACCTCGGTGTTGTCAACAGTACCGAACATGCTTGGTTCGGGGATCAAAATCAGCCCTTTCAGAATCACATGTAGGTGCACGTCGGGACTGGGCGTGATTAGATGCCAGCAGTCTCCGCAGCTGTACGAAGACTCATATGCATGGGCTCTTCAGGGAGTCAGACGTCAACAGGACCTCAACTCACGATTAGAAGATATAGTTGTCACGGTACATAAGAATGAACCTCCCGCCGTACCTGTCAGGCTCAGTCACAGACCACGCACCCCCATGGTAAAGAAACCTGTCTGGATACCCCTAATACTAGAGATAACCTTGTAATAGCTAATGCATCCTTCTACAGCTTCGCCGTACATCGCACCACAGGATGCGTCTTCCCAATCCGCGGCAGCTCCCCAGTCCAAACCCGCCCATTCCGAATAAACGGCCTCCGCCAATCCGTCGGATTCAGCGGCGCCTGCGCCCACCTCGCCCTTCTACCCCCCGCCTCCGCGACGACCGTCCCGCCTATCCCCCGCGTCCCGCGCCCGATCCCGCTGGCCGCCGCGACCCGCTCCCCGCGCTCCGCCCCGAAGTTGGAGGGCACGGCCTGGCTGAACTCCTTGGCGCTGACGGCCAGCAGCGCGTCGCTGTCGCGCTTCACCCGGTCCGCCAGGACGCGGATCGCGGTCTCGGGGGGTCGTGGCCAGCGTCGCGTGACTGCCAGTACTCGAGGAAGCGGTACGCGTGCCCGATCATGCCGCACATGGCGCCCGCGCTGTGCAGGAAGTGGCCGTTGGCCAGCGAGTCCCCGGCCACGACGCCGTTAAGTGCCACGCGGGCGTTGTCGCTGGTGCGCTCCACCAGGCTGAAGGGCTTGGGGCCGTACAGGACCGAGACGCGGCGCAGGGCCGCGACGGGCATCTCGAGGATCAGGGCGGCCTTCTCCATGTAGTAGTCGTACAGCAGGGCCTGGTAGGCGGAGAAGTACGCCTGGGACTCGGGGCAGGTGTCGGGCGGGAGGATGCCCTTTTCGACGGGGCAGAAGGTCTCGAACTCGGGGACTTCGACGAGGAGCCAGCAGACTTCCGGGTCGTTCTCGTGGCCGACGGCGATGGAGCGGACCCAGTACTCGTTCCCTTGCTGGTCGAACTCGGATGCGATTCGGCGGCGGAGTCGGCCGTGGACTAGAACCTCGATCTGTGCGGCGATGTAGTCGGCTTGTGCGACCTTGGGCCCCTGGCCGTCATGGTGGTCCACTTTCACATCATGCTGTCGGAAGCCGAGTCTCTCGGCATCTTGGCAGTTGATGCCCGTGGATATGCTGAAAAGCTCGGGGATGCCGATGTCGATCGCTTCGCTGCCTGGTGTGCGAATGCGGACGACCTTGTTGTTGAACTCAAGGATCTCGGTCACCTCTTCAATGCGCACCTGGGTTCGGCCGCACGAAGTGGTGAGGAAGCCGCTGTCATCTTGGATGACGCGGTGATTTGTGAACAGGCGTACCCGCGGTGGCTCGCCCGACTTCATGTCGATCTCTTCCAACTTCTCCAGATAGCGTCGGAGAAGAAGCTGGATAGAGTTCGCCGCGGCTTGCCATGTCGAGGGGCCGTCCAGAATGGCCTGCATGTCTGTCCGAATCAGTGACGGGTCAGGTCGTTCCGGGATCGGGGGCGGCTCCGTGGCCGTAATGGTTCGCTGGGGCTTGCCATCCTTCCAGCGGTCGTCGATGAACTCGATGTGCAGGATGCGGCCGGTGAGATGGTGCCCGGCGTCCAAACCGTCGATGATGGCATCCGCAATAACGTCCCGCGCCTTGGTGGAAACGTGGTAGAACGTGTCCGCTAGAAGGAAGAGCGAGCCATCCATCTTCTTGGGCAAGTTGGCCTCGCCGTAGCGCTCGAGCATCATCTGGTCGATGAGGCCTAGTTGGTGGTACAGGTCCACGCGGATGTTCCAGTGGATGCCGAGGAACGGGTCTCCCCGGACTTCGACGCCGACGGCCCGCCGCCCCGATGCGATGGTCCACAGCATGGCGAGCATGTTGGTGCCTCCGAGTCCGATGGCTAGGAAGTCAGGGTCCTTGACGCCTTTGAGCGATGGTGCACTGGCTCGGTTCCGGGCTAAATACTCAGATAATCCATCATTGGGGCCGGAATGGGAGACGTTCTGTGCTGCGTCCGCCATTGTACCCGCAGACTCAATAATGGACACAATGAACTGGATTGGGGTTTGGTTAGGAGCGTGGTTCTTGGCAAGTTGGAAAGGGGTATAATTTGGAAAAGGAGAACGGGGGATTACCGGCCAAGAAATGGTGGAAGATCGAGCTTTATGATCCGGCCTTGGCTCTTACCAAGCTCTCCATGATATAGCACCCGCATGCGGCCGCACGTGGGGCCAATCCAATAAGTTCGGATAGACGTTGATTTTAGTCGGAAAAGGGGGCCCAGCAAACAGCTGTTCAGCTGGCCTATTCTTAGACTTGGTTATGATTAAGAGTGGAAAACTTGCCAAATCCAGCACTCCTTGCTTCATGTATTGTTTAGGCTTATTACAGGGGCCTTTCCCGAACTGGGTCGGAAGGAGTGATAGACATGATGAATACCTGGTATGCCAAGGCTTACTTTGACTAGGCTCACGCCAGGATCTCCACAGGTTTTCTGGATCTGCACAGGGGAAACGGAGCATTTATCAGATGGGATTTTCTTCTTCTTTTCCTTTCAGAATTGCGGTGCCCTTCGTGGTTCATAAACACTGGCTTGATACTCGATCGTGGGGAGGATTGGGGGAGGTTGGTCTCGGATTATTAGCTCTATATCTTTGACATCACAAGATCATCCGCGAAAGTGGTTACGGCCGAATAGTGTTGCAAATCAGCAAACCAGTTAACCACTGTACCTACGGTTGATCGATGGAAGTATGCACTTGGTTGGTTAATAGAAGAATTATAGTTGGTTGATCTATTGACTGTATAGTAATCATATTCATCGGCCAATCCACCACCGTCAGATGGTTGGTTGAATTGCAACACTGCGGCTGAACGATTACGGCCGATATTATTGGGACTAAAGAAGGCCTGGTTGGGGGCTACGAGGCCTACAAGTTATCGCAGGTAGGACAAACTCGTATTATTCCGGGGCCAGATTCTACCCCGCCAGAAACCGGCACATGTCCTTTGGCCCCTCCGCTACCGACGAGATGCTGGCGGGGCTTCAAGGCCGAAGCATGAAGAAAGTAATCGCGTGGGAGTTCGTGCGTAGCCTGTCAGCTTACGTTGCATCAAATCATCCGCGACCAATAGTGTGCCGTATTCATACCCATCCAGCTGGCATTTCTTCCAAGGGTGTCGTCAGCAGCTTGGCATTGATTCAGCTCGTTTCCCCTCCCCGCTTCCGGTCAATGTCTCCCACCTTCAACTCAGAGACAAGTAGAATATGGCACCACCCGCACGCTCCGAAATCGCGACTCCAAGTTTATGGGACAAGGCCTTTAACTCGTTAGATGCCGATCTCCGGAATGGGCTGGTTGCATCCAAGACGCATAAGCGAGATGTTCTTGTAGGGATCTGGAACCCATTCTGCGCGACCATTGGTAAAGCTAATTAGTTGATACAGGCTGCTGTGCTAAAAGAGGTTGAAACCAAGAAGGCTATCTCGGAACGCAAGAAATGGAAATTCAAGAAACCCAACGGGGACACGGTCATCGTGCGGCATGTTCTGGAGAAGATTGCCGGATGGGTCAAGACATTCCAGTCTGTGGGAGATGTCGCCGCATCTTTTGATCCTGTCCATGCTGCATTGCCGTGGGCCGCATTTCGGTTCCTTCTCCAGACCGTCGTCTCGGATGTCGAGGTATTCGGGGCCCTGGTGAGCGACTGTAAGTGACAGATGATGGAAGTGCACTGAGTCTTTTTTTTTTTTTTTTTTTTTTTTTTTTTTTTTTTTTTAATCTTTCTCTCTTCTTGAATAGGGTTCAGGCAGAATGATCATGCAATTGAAGCTGACTTCATGCGACAGTGGAGATGATTGCTCACATCATCACCCGCTACCGAGAGTTCGAGGGCCTTTACTTGCAAGGGGCCAAGTCGGAGCTGGAGCTGATGCTGGAGGGCACTTTGACGCGTCTCTATGGCGAAGTCCTAACTCACCTGGCTCGAGCAGTGAAACTGTTCCAGGAGAGCTCTACAAGTATTAATGAGTGTGATGCTCTTTCTCAAGATAGGGGCTAATCAATTCGGAACAGTCCGGTCACTCAAGAGTCTCTTTCGCGTGGCAAGCCCCGAGCAAATGCACAAAATCCAATTGCAGGATGAGGAAGCCCAGAAGCTTGCCAGGCTGTTGGATGCAGGCAACATTCAGATGATCAAGACCTTGGTTATACGACAGTCTCAAGATACCATCGCGTCCGCTGCCGAATCTGTCTCTGAGGAGAAATATGACAGAATACTGGAATGGATCTCTGCTCTGTCATATTATAGCCATCACCGTTTCATTGCAGATTCACGACCGCCGGGGCAGGAGAGTGGTTGCTTGCCCACCAGGATTATACTGACTGGCAGTCTTCAAGCTCGCCTGCTCTGCTTCTACTCCACGGCATCATCGGCTCGGGCAAATCGACGCTCTGTTCTTTAGTGGTGGACTCCTGGCTGTCTAATTTAGGCAACGGTGCATCACTCACCTCTTTGGCGTACTTCTACTGCGGGGATCCCGATTTCGATAACGCGCATCCTTCATCCGACGATGTAATGAGGACCATTGTCGGTCAGCTCGCTCTCGACAGACTAAAACCACAAAGGTTTGCAGGCTGCCTCGTGTCCGAATATGAGCGCCAGTCAGCAAGGGCGAGCGTTAACAAGCTGGATATTCCCAAATTGAGGACCCGGGGGTGTGTGCAGCTTATTCTAGAGCTAGCCGAGCAGCAAGAACTGGCCATTATCATCGACGCCATCGACAGCCTCGAGGAGACTGAGCGTCATATCCTCATTGCTGCACTTAGGGAGATACTCGCTAAAGCGGACAATGTCGTCAAGATCTTCGTCACGAGCAGAACTAATGGCCGGACCATGGCGGCCATTGCGCCAACCAAGGAGATTCGGATCACCAGCGACGAGACGGCGCCAGACATGAGCCTATTCGTGAACCAGATGGTGGACACCGTAGTAGCAAACGGCTTGCTCTTGGGTCGGGATCTGCCGCCTGACTTGCGAAGATTATTGGTCCGGACACTCATTGACGGCGCCGGAGAAATGTGAGTCTATTCCATCGATTCTCAAGGCTTCCATGCTAAGATGATCTAGGTTCCTCTGGGCTAAACTGCAAGTTGACCGACTTTGCCGAGAAAATCACAAGGACGATGTCGTAGCAGCGCTGCAAGCGAAGCTTCCGGAAACCCTGGAGCAGCTGTATCAGGAGACTTTGGAATACATCTTCAACAGCGGCACAAAATCCCGCGAGATCGCTGTCAATGTCTTTTCCTGGATACTCTATATGAGGGAATCATTGACGCCAACCGCTCTCCTGGCTGTACTATCCACGGCTGAAGAAGGATCGACTCTACAGCCGGCGCAGATTATAACTATATGCGCCAGTTTGGTCCTTCTGGATACGAAACGCGACGCCGTATGCTTTGTGCACCAATCAGTGCGCGAGTTCCTGGTGGGTCAGGAGCAGTTCGCACCCGAAGCAGCCAATCGTCTGCTAGCTTCTGCTTGTATCGAAACTGCTGCTCGGGGTTTGCCGTCAACCGAGACATTTGGGCCACCTAGCAATGACTTTGGCGTATATGCAGCCATGTACTGGCCCGTCCACACAAAGCTGGCTGGAGGCCTGGATAATAGTCACTCCATCCTTGAAAGAATAACATCATTCATCTTTGACGAGGACTTCGACACCACGTTGGCCTTTGAGTCGTGGCTTCGAGCGATACGGAAAATCGGTCCAAGCCTCACCAGGGACCATGTCATGAAAGCTGAACTGGATGCCATTGCCGAGAGCGATACAGGGTATATGTTCTTGATCAGTGTCTTTGGGTTGGACGGTTTGCTCAACACGGTCTTGGAAAGAATTGAAGGGATCGACTTGAACGAACGAAATGAACTCGGGCAAACACCCGTCTACCTTGCAGCTGGTGCAGGTCACCCAAGGACCGTCTCCGTGCTCGTGGATCGTGGGGCCGAGATCAACATTGCAGGTGCTGGGAAACACGGCAGTCCGCTACACGCGGCCTGCTTCAATGGCCACATGGGAGTGGTGGAAACCCTCTTGAGGCTGGGGGCGAGTGTGGCTTCCGGTGGCATCTACGAGGATGCCCTACAGGCGGCTTTCCTGGGCGATCAAGAAGAAGTGGCACTTCGTCTCATCGAACATGGCGGTGCGGTCGCAACCGAAGAGGCCTACGAGAAGTCCTTGGAGGGGGCTGCTCGCTCAGGGTTCGTACGGGTTGTTGAACGGCTGCAGAGCCCGCAGGATGCGCCCTTGAACAAAACCAAAAGCAAGCCCGACAAGCTGAGGAAGAAGATACGAAAGGCGATAGAAGGCGGCGCGCTCAACGTTCTCCGGCAGTTCCTGGACACACAGGTCCACAGTGATGATGTTCTTCCTCCCGACTCGGTCTATCTGGCAACTCTATACACGCATCGGTACATGGTCGAATTCTTCCTGGAACAAGGCGCGAGTATCGAAGCCGAAGGTGCCTTGGGGACACCGTTGAGAACAGCCTCCCTACTTAACTCTGAATCTCTCGTTCGGTTCCTCGTAAACAGAGGTGCGAACGTCAACGCCTGCGGGCAGTATGGGGATGCTCTCCAAGCTGCTGCAGCAAAGGGCCACAGCTCCGTGGTGAGGCTTCTCATTGATGAAGGCGCCGGCGTCAACCGACAGACAGGGTATTACGGAACAGCCCTGCAGGCAGCAGCCTACCACGGCCACGAGGAGACTGTGGACATTCTCCTGAGCGCCGGTGCATATGTCCACAACAAGGGTCTTTCAGAAGACGCTTTCCATGCGGCGGCAGAGGGAGGGCATCAGAATATCATAATGTTGATGTTACAAAAAGGATATAACTTCCGCCTCCCACCTCCTGAACGCGCGTGCAGCAAGTCAACTCCTCCGCCGTCTCCTCCGCCATACAAATCACTCTTAAGGGATGCATCCCCTGGGAGGAGGGTCCCACATCCATCTGAAGCGTCTAAAGCGGAGACCCGAAGCCCCCGTGGTGAAAAGCCGTTCCTCGATCTGTACACCATTTATGGTGTAGCGGAGGGTGAGTCCACGAGCTTTCACCAAGGGTCGAAGAATGATTCAACCGCCAAAGAGACGTCTAGCTTCCGTGTACTGGAACGCAGAGATTATCCGGTCTGGACCGCCGCTTCAGCTGGTCATGGTGACACTGTCAGGCTACTCTTGGACCAACAGAACAGACTTGGTATTTCCGATGAAGAAGTCCTTGAGGCACTCACTGTTGCTGCTTCAAAGTGTCATCTTGACGTGACCAAAACGATACTGGGCTTTGTAGCACAGCATCAGGTCATGGGCTGTATCAAGCGGGTTCTCGATGAGGGACGTCGCTCGTCGCAACCCCGAGTCGTGAGATGGGCCTTGACCATGGCTGCAGAGCATCTCTCTGCGTCTGAGGTTGAGGAATTGAGAAATGAACCGCAACTGGCTGTTATAAAGTACCGGGACCGCAGAGTCGACAGAGAAGAACTGGTCTCGGACTTTGAAGAAGCGTGCAGTGCCGGTGATGATGCTCTTCTCGGTGCCATAATCGGGTCAGAACACTACAAAGCACTGTCGGAAGAAGACATCAACGAAGGGCTTCGTGCCAGCGTATTGAACGGACAGGGCATTGCCGTACAGATGATCCTCGAATCTGCCGTCCCTGAAAGCCGTCTTGAAATCTCGGTTCAGGACGCCTTCGTGGTAGCAGCGGCCCATGGCTTCAAAGACCTGTTGATTTCCATCCACACGTATTGTCCAACTCGTTTCCAACTCATCGACGAAACTATCTCTAGGGCTCTTGTCTTCTCGAGCGAGCATGGCCATATTCAGGTTGTCCGTTACCTACTTCAAGAGTTGGAGGCAGATGTCAACAAATGTGCGACTGTTACACAGCCGAGTCCTCGGAAGTCACGCATCGTACCCCTAGGGCATGTTTCAGTCGAGTCAACAATCATTTCTCCGCTTCAGGCAACACTGCGAGGCTTTGCAAGGTCCAGTTCCGCCACCGCACGGGACACACATCCTGCCCTTTCTGAAGTCCTGTTGTTTCTTCTCCATAACGGCGCAAACCCCAACGACTTGGGCGGTCAGGATATGTATCCAATACACTCCGCTGCCAAATGGTGTCCTCTGCATGTCGTCGAGTGCCTTTTATCCGCTGGTGCTGATGTCAATATATCGCGACATGGTCGTGAAACTGCTCTTTTCGCAGCGGCCGGGCGCGAGCTCTCAGCAGCACCTATGGTCGAGTTGCTTTTTGCAGCAGGCGCAATCATCCCCAGAGAGCAGATGATCGAAACAGCTCTGATTGAGCAAGCATTGTGCTATTTCCAGCTCGAAATCTACAATAAGAGGTTTCCTTACATTCTTGACTATCAAGCCGATGTCGCCAGGTACCACGACACTAAAGCCAAGTTCACCCCACGAAGGTCTCGCACTCCTCACGCTCAATCCCATGCACGCAGAAGCTTCAGCCACGCCGATGGCTATTTCTTAGAAGCCCCCTCTCTGGAGTATGTCTTCAAAGAGGGTTCCAGTGCCGTTCTGTTCGATCTCTTGTCCAGAATGCCCCACGCAACCACCACCGACCAAGGCTGGTCTCTGGTCCTGCAAATGGCTGCGGTCCTTGACAACCGCCCGTTTGTTGATCTCCTTGTCTCTCGTGGCGCAGACATCAACGCTGTGGGAGACTACTACGGTACAGCCTTAGAAGGCGCATGTCGGTTTGGCCACACGGAGGTAGTTCAAAGGCTCTTGGACAACGGCGCCCAAGTGAACACTACTGGAGGACGTTGGCATACAGCATTGCAAGCTGCCCTCGCAGGTGACCACGAAGGTGTCGTACATCTACTGCTCAGCCACGGCGCCGACCTGAAAGTGCAAGGTCCGAACCAAGACAACACCCGTGACGAGTCCCCCTTACAGCTGGCTGCCTTATCCGGGAGCCTGGGAATCGTCAAGGCGCTGCTCGGAAAAGAGAAAAGCTTGATTCATGGCGATCCCGAGTCATTGTCACCCCTAGTATTGGCTGCCAAATCTGGGTTTGGGGAGATAACCAAAGAGCTGCTCGAGTCTGGGACACCAGTCAACATATGTGCGCCGAAGCGTCATAAGTCTTCACATGTGAAAGACGGAGAAGTAAGCCCACTGCATGCAGCTGTTTCGCATGGTCACTTGAGCGTGGTCAGGTTGCTGCTCGCCCACGGGGCCAACATGGAGTTGGATGTTGAGCAAGCGCCAAGGCCTCTCTGTCTCGCAGTAGCCAAAGGCCACGTTGGAGTCGTGATGGCTATGCTATCAGCTGGAGCCAAAACAGATGACGGCAAGGCTTTATACGCGGCTGTCCGACATGGTAACATCGAGGTCGCAAGGGAACTCGTTACAGCTGGGTCGCCTGTATCATCGGAGGCTTTCAACCAGGCTTGCAATAATGGACGCCTTGAAATGGTCGAGGCGTTGATTGAGAGAGTCTTCGATGGCGAAGAGCCTGGAACGGTTATAGCCAACGCTATTGCTATTCCGAACATCGACGATACCATCGTTTCTTTCCTGATTGAATACGCTCTGCCGACAAGGAAGGGGATTTCCCGAATCTGCGCAGAAGGATTGACACAATCATTCACAAAGCTGGCAGAAATGAAAAACATCAGGTTCGATCAGCCGGACGAGTATGGTGACTATCCATTGCAGATTGCAGCCGCAAATCTTCATCCCAAGATAGTCTCACTTCTGCTCTCACGGGGAGTACAAGCTGATTGCTGCGGCCCAAAGGGTGGAACACCACTGGAATTGGCATTGGAAGCTTGCGCAAGACCTCATCTGCGCATAATAGTCTTACGGGCCAGACGTGACATGTTACAGAAGCTTTGTCGACCCGCAACCCTAATGGGCCTTGACCTTGATAACTCCGAACAATTCCCCATAGTGGATTTCCCAAATGAATCCGTATCGCGTTGCGAGGAAATCGTGCAACTTCTTATTGCGCGGGGGGCGACGGTCATCAACAGCGACCGGCCTTTTGGCCCTCCCTTGCAACTCGCCTGTTATCTTGGAAGCAAATCCATGGTACAGATGCTAATAGGAAATGGAGCCGAGATCAATGAAGCTGGCGGTCTTTTCGAGAATGCTATCTTCGCTGCTGTACAAAGTGGCCGCGCTGATGTGGTAGCTCGGCTTCTCGAACGCGATCCCCAGACCAACCAAATACACTCGGAGTATGCCACCCCATTGCATCTAGCTTGTGCCTATGGGCACGCCGCTTGTGCGCGCAAGCTTTTGGAATACGGCGCCGATGCCACTGCTCTGGATGCCGATGGCCGAACACCGTTGACGTTGGCTCTGGACAATGATTCCCCGACAAGCACGCCTGAATTGGACGAGGAGACGATGATAGAAATCCTCGCCAAAACAGCCAAAGACCTGCGAATCTGCGATGATGATCTGGTGGCGGCGGCAGGGCAGGACAGCGGGGGCGCCCGAGGTGACCTCCGCCACCTTCTGGAACGGGACACGGATATAGTCGTCTCGGAAGGCGTCATTTGCCGCGTTGTGGAAGATTCCTGTTTTCCAGACAAGGAAGTACTGGGTCTACTTGTGCGAAGAGCAGGTGGCATCGGGGTGACGGACAATATGCTCAAGGCTTGCCGAACTGAAAGTGTGCGGCAAGCGCTGCTCAAGCTCAGAGATGAGAAAAATTGACATCCCTTACGAATCCCGCAGGAGCAGGATTTGAGGAATTCCTGAGGTGCACCGTGGACAGCTCTCGCTTCTTGCGAGTATCACTCAAGAGTCAGCTCGTTGGGTAGCGCTGAGGGTTTGCCCCGTCCTGATCGGAGGCTTTGATGGCAGGATCACTCTCGAATTAGAAACGACGAGGGCGAGTTGGTACTCTTCCAGTCATGAGATGGAGATCTTGGCGGCAATGTAGCGTATGATCATAGCTGGGAGAGTAACGTCTTCATAACACTCCCAAATTTGACCATCTTGCGAGGGCCGGTTGCTATGTGAGGCTGGCACAAACCCTTCTCAGCGTCACTGGTGGTGGTGGTGTGGGTGTCGTAGCCGGATCACATTATGACAGATACCGCCAACCTTGCGGCTTGCGGGAGCCACAGCTTCCAAATTCCGGAGCTGTGTCGCCTGCGAACGTCATGCTGAGGATGGCTTGTCTTTCCGAAGGCCCTCCCGGGCAAGGACGCAGTATCTATAGAGGAGACATCGGGTTGCCAGTACATATTGCCCCATTGTGGAAGGAATGTACTCGTTCGTCAAGAATGAAGAAGTTGTCTTCACCCCGGAAGGCCTGGGGTGCCACTCGCGCCATATGTGTCCAGAGTTCTTGGGCGGCGACTAGGTGACTTGGTCGGTGGCAGCCGTGGGAAAAGCCAATATGTGGGTCACCACCACCTCTTTGCTTCTCGATATTGGTCAGCACCCGGTATCGATGGCATGGTGTGGGACTTGCGGGTGGCTGAAAACGGTGTCCATGCTTGTGAGGCCCAGCCCGTCCTCTCCACCACCTTCAAGTGATGAGTGGGCATCAAGGTGCGCTGAAAGGCGTCTTGCACGACACGCCGGTTGTCGATATAAAATCAGAGCCGAGGTATCGCGGCGTCGACTAAGTAGTGCCTGGCAACCCCCCTCGTTCGTCGGTGAATGATCAATGGAAACTGTGGTGCTGGCTCAACAGAGTCACATCGTCGGTCTGGGAGCGCATGTACCGCGCCGAACTCGCGCATATACTCCATCCAGAGTTCTTGGTCGGGATAGGGTCAGGACACTGTCGAAGTGGGAAGGCTCGTTTCCAGAGCGTGGCTTGTTGAAAGCCGACGCGAACCGGCAGCCCGCCCGGGGTCATATTCTTAGACTCTGTGCACGACAATTTGACGGCATTGGCGTCGTGCATCACGAGCGAAGTCTGACTTCGAGCAGCCAGTTGGGGAAAAGGCCGCCGTTGAATAACCACACGCTGGAGGCGGTTAGCTGGTTCGACTTCAGGGGACCAAGAGGGAGGAAACCTACCACACATCCAGACATCCTTGGCTCGCTCTCGCGGTCATGAAGCTTCATCGTGAAGTGCGACCACTACGCCAACCTCGGCGGCGATGTTACCCAAGAGCCATGGTTGGAGCTCAGGGCAAATAGCCGAGCTCGCTCGCTTCTCCACGGCCGTACACGGATATGGAAACCGACGTCCTCATTGTCGCCCCGCCGAGCAGACACCCCACTCCCAGAATCTTTTCGCCTCGCTTCTTCCTGTATATGTCTCTCCTCGTGTTTCTCCTATTCTATGTTCTTTAGGAATTCTTCTTTCCCCTTCTATATTCTTCTTCTCTTCGTTCTTTTTGTTCTTGTTTTTGTTGTCTTTTCTTTTTCTTTTTTTTCTCTTCTTTTTTCCTTTCTTTTTCTTTATTGATTTATTCCGTCTTGTTCACATGCCTCCTCCTGGCTCCCCCTAATTGGCCCTTCACCGACCAATCCCTTGCCGCATCAGCCCATAAGCCCCAAAGGCACAACTGTCGTCACCTGTGCCTTCCCTTGCTCAACATGCTTCCAGTACACCTGCAAGCCCCCGTCGTCCAAGAAGCCGGCGTCCCAACACGTCCGTCATCATCATCGCTGTCATGGGCGTCATCCTTGTTGTGGAGAGTGGTACTGATTGTAGGTGGGTTTGAGCCATTCCCGCCTGGTTCAAAGAGTGTCCAGACCAGGAGGTCAACTCCGTCGCGCTTCACCCGCATACCTCGCAAGGCGTCGAAAACAGTGCCGTCGGTTCTCGTTGCTCGTAGTCTAATCCTTCCTTTCTCGATATGAAATTCCCTAACCTGCCGAGGTACAAGGACTGGCAGTGTCGAGCCCTGAGAAGGTCATCTCGTGTGCCACTTCTCTTGATAGCGGTTTTGATGTCGGCTCGAACATGGCGCGGTGGGCGAATGGCAGCACTCTTGGGTCCCCAGAGCAGTAGCGGAAGGCAACGTGATTGCGATCGAGTATGTCGGCGACAGTGACGTGGGGATCGACATGGCGGTTGACTTTCTGGCGGCCCTTGTAGTTATCAGTCGCTCCAGTGTCGGGACAAGCTGGGGCTGGAAATTGGGCAAGGATCGAACTTCGCGAGTGCCCAAAAGGAAACCAATCGGTCTGACAAATATCCCCCTTGATGGTGTGGTTGAGAAACGGCGGCTGTATATGCCGCCGAGTAGCCAGCCGACCCGAGTCGGGGGCTGTTGATAAAGCCCCCTCTGAATGTGGGCAAGGCATCCGCGTTCTCATGGTCTACTAAAGTAGACACGACGAAGAATGCCTCGGGTCGGGCCTCCAATCCGGGTACTATAACAAGCGTGTCGCCGCGGCGACCCACGTCATCCACAGACCCAGGTCCGTGAGCGGCAGGAGCACCTTCAACCAGCCCCGAAGCACAGTTCCGGGCTGTAGGGAAATGGCCCGCGCCGGGCTCACCTTAGGGAGTTGCAAATTGCTCCAGACTGCGAGACTAGCCATGAGGAAGACTGTTCCCGGGTATGTTGATATCTGATGAGAGTGTGTCTTGTTGGGATGAGAAGAAGATGTGGACGTCTGACTAGATACTGAATAACGAGTATTGACGAGATGACTTGGTTGATGATCTTGGATGGCTGCCTGCTCTCTAAGTTGGATGGGAGATGGCAGGTCTTGTACTTATCGTACCACGTTTATTCATCATTGAAGCTTCTCCGTGCTAGAGTTCCCGTATCAGTTTGAAGTCACCCACAAGGTTATCGAATTCAAACACAAGTATGAAGTTTATGCATGCGATAGTCTCAACCGAATGTTTAAAAGCCGACATATCCTTAGGAGAAATGTTTCTCGTATTACCTTAACTCAAGCTCACCCCCTGGAGCACGTCTTTGGATGTGTCCAACCTCACAGCACCTGCGCAAGTGCGAAATGCAAAGTCTGACTGCACCATGCATGCCTAACGCACCCTCTCTAAGCGGTTTCATGCACGTCGTTACTCATCACCCAGGGGCAGAAAAAGAAGGCTGGTTCAAGACGACGCTATTGCCAGCTGCCGTCAAGGTTGAAACTCAACACCAGCTTCCGCCCGAAAAGCCAAGCCGACCAGCCCCGCCCGAACCCAGGCCTCGGCTCACCACCATCCCCGAAGTTTACTTCTTGCCGCCACAGCAATGCCATGTTACCGATATTTGATCACTTCGTTGGTATCGTCGTAGAAAAAATTACTCTCGATATCTAGCTGCGTGTCCGAACCCTGATGCATGATGGGTGACACCAAGCTAGTAGTCGTTGTCGCACGTCCTCCCCCGACGAGGGCCTTGAACGAACAAGGCGCCACACCAACCTCATGATGGATATCGGGAGGCGGCTGGTCCGGCACAATTACGGGAACATGTGCTTTCGCCGTTAGATGGCGGTGCTGCAGCATGGAAGCTTCTTTACGCCGCCTCCGTGTTCGAAGCGTTGCTTTGGAGTAAGCACTCGTATCATGCATGATTTGAGTCCAAACTCTCTTATCAATCCATAAAGCCACCTTGTTGGTTGGGATTTGACTGGATGATGGATTCTGCTTCACACCTCATACTATACTGAAACTTGGGCTCCTTTCTTCCTGCAGGCTTTCCTTCATACGTCTGACGTCTTCCAGGAGTGCTACAACAAAGCACCCGTGTTTGCCAAAGACCAACCCCTACGCCTCCGTCGTGAGCACCACCGCCTCCGGCCCCGGGTACCTCGGGCAACCCTTCCTTCGTCATGCCACAGTCCCAGCGCTACCTGCGGTGGTGGCGGCCGATGATCTGGGTCGGCTGGGCGTGCTTGTCCATCTGCTTCGTGACGCTCCTCCTCTACATTCTCGTCAGGATGTACGTGCGAGAGGGGGAGACTTACATCTCGACCGGGCACATGAAATCGGTTTAACGCCTCTCAATCCAACCCAGTAGGGTCGCTGCTACGCGTGAAAGGGCCTCGCCCTCCGGCTCCTTCGCCGCCACTTCGTCCTGACCACGGCAGCACGCCGTGGCGCGACGACGACCGTCCGTCGCTGCAGTCACCTGTCTCGCCTCGGCGGGGCCTGCTTCGCCACTGTTTACGGCTTCTTCAGCGCGAACTTCGCGGCCATCTGGATTTGCATGAGCAGCGCCGCCACGGCGCGCCCACCCCATGTCTTCAACCTGAACAACTTCAGCAAGGGTGGGCTTGGGAGCGTGCTGGCCGGGCCCGTCACCGTCGATGGGTTTCTAGTCGGGAAGGAGGTCGAGGACTCTCCCACGACTAGCACTCGAGGTCGCCATAGCCCAGCCTATCGCTGGGTCGTCATGTTCACTGGGTAATGCATGTGCCCCAGCGCCAGCGCCAGTGCCAGTGCCGTCTACTTGCGTTATGCGAAACGCCTCACTGTCTATCTAGGTCGCTCGATAAGAGCGACAATGGGTTTGGACTGCACATATAAGGGCGTCGCATTTCATCAGATATCTTTGTCGGGATCAAGTCTTTTTCCAACTACCTCATATGTTCTCAATGTCGGAACGAGTCCCCATGTATTTTGAATACGGCCCATAAGGTCACTTGAGAGTCTACCGTTCCACTCCCCTGATGTTAGATACCAATATACACATCACGCTGTGGTAGATATATGCACACGCAGCATGGATTGGCATTCGTGAGAGCAGAAAGTTCGACGGAGCTTAATGTGAGATCTTCCATCTACGCAGCAGCGCATTGTGAACCCGACAGCACTGCCTGTTCCATCCTTACCATCGACCGGAGGTAGCCCTCCTGACGTTGACGTGTTACTATGACTTTTCTCGGAGTAATTCACCAGTCACTAATACACTAATAGCGATGAGTGAGGCGATGAACAAACTTACCGTGCAATGCGGCGTTAGTTAGTTGCACCTATTTTAAGCACACAAACACGCTTCACTGCCACGCTCCCCAAAACTCGGCCGGCAGTGTTTGTAGTTTCTCCAGATCTCGGCACGGCAATCCTCCCGAAGTCGGGTTCCCAAGCTACAGCTACATGTACAGTAATGCACGCGCACAAAGTAATGTAGTACGTAAGGAGCTAGCTCACCGCTCTCTTGTGAAACCGGCCAATCCGTGCTGTGGGTTGGGTTATGTATTTTATGTAGGCAGGTACTCCGTAGGGGACGGGAGAAGAAAGTCAGACATGACGAGGATGGTGCATCCAACGGCAGATCCAAGGGATTGGCTCTGGTTGGTTCTGTAGCACACCACAGCACTGGGTCGATTAGCGCAACGTTCTGGCTTCTGGGCTCGCGGCCAGTAGGATGCGCGAGTTGGGTCAAGTGACGGGCAGTGGAGCCACGTAGGGCGAGGCAGCCGCTTCCGAGATGCGGTGCGAACTGATGTGACTACTATGCCATCGCAAATCGCAATTAAGACCCGGCGCTTGGGAAATGCAGGTAGGGTTGTGAGGATCTGTTGGAGGGGTTACTTATGCATCATTTCGACTGGATGAATGGTTACATAGGTGGCGGTGGGCTTGTGTGTGTGTGTGCGAATGTGTGTGGGAGGGGAAGGGCAAGCAGCTTTGCAGCTAGCTGGGGCAGCGTGATATCAGAATCAAGCATGAGAAAAGCAAATTGGAGAAGAGGACGACGGCTTCTGGACCAGCAGTGAAATTAAGCGCCGCCCGCCTGCAGCAAAGGGAAGCGGCTTGCATATTGCCTGCAGTAGTCGCGTTCAGGTCCATCCAGCCAGCGCGCATCAAATCAACCGTCCGGAACCGTCAACCCAACGCTGCATCCCCCCTTGCAAGATCGATCAGGGAAAGCGGCGAGGGAGGGTGGTGGGGAATCACCCAGCTCTGGCGCGGAGGAAGCTCGCTGATGATGATGTGGAATTGGGGAATTGGGATTCGGGATGTGTGGGCTGCAAATCGTAGCCGATCGTCGCCCGGACAGGTAACATGACACAACGACAACGAGATGATCTGCAAATTGAGGAAGCGTTTGGGGGTGCTTGGGTGCTGTTCACTGCTGCTGGCTGGGCTTTGTCACTTGGCAAGCTCTGGTTTATTTTTATGCCTTGTGTAAACCTTCGCTTCCAAGCGTGCGTGCTGCGTGGAGCGGGCCAGGCAGGCTTGGCCAGGGTCGCGAGTAAGAGTGTGTCAGGACTCGGGGATGGGGCCCGCTAGAGGGCGACAAGGAAAATGGCAGGATGGGTACTTGTAGACTTGGCGACACGGATAGTCGTCGCGGCTATACTTGCTGCGTCGCCGTCTGGTTCTGCTGCTTGGGCCACATCAATAATTGCCTGTCAGGTTGGAGAGACTTCTGGAGAGACATTCAATAATCCTCCCGTCTCGCCGCCGTCTCCTCAACCGAGCCGTCCGTCCCCTCGTAAAGGGCACAATGGGTATGGAGCCGAGACCCAATGGGGGTCAAGTTAGGTCAACTTAGGTAAAAGGAGCGGTCGGCTGCTCGAGAATGGCGTCAAAACGTCGAATGAAATCAAATGCGCACGAGAACGGTCTGGCCAAGGGGCCGGTTCAGCGGTTGTTCGTATGTATCCTTCTTTGTTTTCTCTAGAAGGGGGGTGAACGGACGGCTCACGGCTGACAGTGACGTGGGATGGGGTTGGCGACCGTCATGACGACCGACCGACCGTACCTGCGGCCATGCCATTCCATCATCGCGTGGTCGTGGTGGAATCTGGAGTCGCCCCTGGCTGGTCGCGTGGGAACAAAAAAACAGAGCTCAAACCATACAGACAGCATGGATGGAATCGTACCAAGGAGCAAGAGAGCAAAACATCATCATACCAGTCGCCAGTGCATCGAAGCGGGACAAAACGAAGACTGTGCACCTGCAGAAGAGGGACCAGTGCCATCGTGACCCGAGTACGGAAACCCGGAAGCGTCCGCCCATTACGGGATGGCTGATGGAGGCCACGATCCAGATGGAGAAGCGAATGCACTTCTCAAACAGAGCTCGGGCCAAGGGGGACACAGAGCATGGAGTCATGGACGGGTTGGATTTCCCTGTGACTTTGTTGCTGGTGTGCCCAAAGTGCGAAGAGGGCAAGCCCACGCACGGTGCTCAGCTCGTCCATCCGTCGTCGCATATTTTTCTACGTGTAGGGGGTTTGCAGGAGCGAGAAAAATAGGCAATTGGGTTGGGGGAGGGGGGTCGTGTGTCTCAGAAGCTGCAAGGTTGGCCTCCTGCCAGCCCAACTCACAGGCTCCCCAATGCGAGTGGATCATCTCATATTCTGGAACATCAAACCATCAATCATCCTTTCTTTCTCTTCAGTGCTGTCGCTGGCTGCTGCTGCTGCTGTTGTTATTATTGATCATCGTCATCCATGCTCCGTCCAAAGTTGAATGGACGAAGACGTTGCCTTCTGATGCGAGATGAGATCGAGAAAACCTGGCGGAGCGCAGTCATTCGGCAATCACCAAACTGGTGCCAACCAGCTCCTGTTTTGCAGGCCGTATCCGACGTCCACCCGCCAAACACGTATTCACGTGCCCGCATTATGTGCAATTACAGACGGATCTTCGTAAGATGGGGGGCTTGATCAGCACCTATGTCTCATCTGCTTCCATAAGGCTGCTGGATTCTTGCTTGATACGCAGATCCACGGCCGGAGAGAAGCGAGTGGTAAGCTTGCCAACGAATTTCGCTGACATGCATGTGTCTGTCTGGCTAGCAGTACTCCGTAGCCACTTCACCCATTTGCCACAGTCCTAGTTGTTAGAACGTCCACACGGCTGCTTTGGAATCGGTCTTTCTCCAGTTGAAACTCCCCTGTATCGGTATCGAGGTGTTTTCTCTCAATGCTGCCCAGAATGGACTTATCCTTTCTAATACTGTGTCAAGCTCGTATTATTTAGATGATATTTGGGGGTTTATTTCAATGAGGTGACGAATATTGGCGTGGATGCAACGCTGTAGGGTCCCCGTCAGGAAAGAGATCGAGCTCTTGGACCGGGGCAGGCCAGAAAAAAGGCCAGGGGTCTCCCCATATTCCCAGGTGTGCCATCCGCCTCCTGGGTTGATGCGAGGAAACCCAGGCCGTAACGTACAGTAGATCACTTGTCTAAGAACCTTATGCGATGTGAACCTTCTTTTTCTTCTTCGCCGGATTCTCTCTCTACATGCGACATCATGGCTACATATGTTTCCCTTTCTTTTGCTCACGACTCTGATGCGATTTGCTGGCAGAATTGAATAGGGGGCATCGTCACAAACATTGGGTTGATTGTCCCCTTTCTCCATGGTTCCCCGTAGGGCTGTATCCCTCCCCTCGGCATTGTCACGACAGCCAGGACGCGAACCCTTGGCAACCGAGACCTGGGGGGCAGACAGACAAACAACATGACAGAGCCGCGGGCGTTATGCACCGAGGGTAATATGCTTTGGGCTACCTAGTGGCTGACATCCGAACCCCTGATCGTAGCACGTAGTGCTGGCGGAAGGGGGCACACTGAGGTAAGCCGTAATCTCCAGGTGTATTTTATATGCCCGGGGACGTCGGCGTAACGGTCATTTGAAGTGCTGCTGCTGCACGCCTTAGTAACGAGGATGAACTGTCAAGGTCGAACGGTTCTCGTCGGCGCACGGAGAGAGAGCACATAGAGTTTGGCGTCCTGTAGCAGCAATGTCCGGGTCAAAGTGGGAGGGAGAGCTGTCGTCGAGGGCACGAGTCAAAGTGATCAATCAGCCAAGCCGTTGAACCATCTCTCGCGTCTTTCCCCGGAAACCCACGCGCGTTGTCAGGGGGGATGCCGTGCTGATGATTGGTTCCTTCCGCACAAGCTGGTCACAGATCGCTAGTCCTGAACGAGGTCGGATAATTGATTGGGATCAGAAACATCGTGTTCTGCTGAAAGTGACATGCAGTGCAGCGGTACCTGTTCTAGGCTCGCTTGAGTGTCGGTACAATAGACTTGAGATCAATAATTCAACTGAAAGGGACACCTAAAAATTTAGAGAATAACCTAGGTAAATAAGGCGCCCCCCTAGCCAACGGGCCCGTAACGGACGGTCGTATCTGGCTTCAGCTTTGTGGGAGTTTGCAGGCGCCATATCTGTACGGGTAATTGCATCGATGCGCGACGATCTTCATGATATGTGCGGCGCACTATATGGATAGGATTCAATACCCTACATGCATCATTTACTACCGGTACTTTCTCAGTCCATGACTGCCTGCTGCTTTGTGGCCCATGAGATGGATCAGGCACGATATCCATTCCACGATCGTACCCATGCCTCTGTCTATACTTAGCACCAGAATAACACGCGCGCCTTGCGGCACCCAAGTTGCAAAGTGGGACAGGCGGGCAGCACCTTGGAAGAAGATTTTTTCTCGAGAGGAGGCCACAACCTAGAAACCCGTCGCTCTAATTCGTATAGTACGAACGGTATTACCGAGTCTATGAAGACTTTTTGGAAAAGAGACCCAAAAACCCAAAGGCGGTCAATTACTAGGCTTCAAGATCCAGGCTGAATAATATCCTCCACAGCGATGACAAGAAACGCGTGTCCGGATGCTACATTGAAATGATACATATTGTATTCAGTCGGAAACGCCTGGTGGGAAAGGTACTACTGTACATGCTTGACATCGAGCGGCGTTTTGGAAGGGCTTGCCGGGGGCGCCCTTTTAGTTGGGACCATTTTCGCCTCCCCTTGTCCACATGCATCAAGCATCAACTCCTCCCCTCGTCGTTTGGCGTCTCGGGTTATATGAGTGGTCAGTCGGGTCTCGTGGTCAACAGGGACTGAAGAGCCAGTCACAGCCAGCACCCAGGCCCCTAACCCTCGAATCGCCCACCGCTGTCTGACTGTTCTTTTCACAACTGGCAGGTCCTTGCAGAGAGACGACGGCGATCTAACCAATGAGTAGCCAATGTTTGGTCTGCTATGCCCATCAGTTATGTTGCATGCATGACAAAACCGTTCAGACACATCATCCAGGCATGTAATAATTGTACATTGGAAGCCAGAGGGCATGAATGTGGGAAGGAAATGAACGTGAAAGATAGAACCTAGAACGGTCGGATACCAGTCAAGTCAGGTACGACTTCCATCCATCATCCCGACTGTCGAGATGGACACTCCACTCTTTTCCCTCGTCCCGGCAGCCATTCGATGTTTTATGGTTTTTGACAGGAGACAGGCAGACCTCAGGCAGTTAAGGCGGTTCAAGTTGTACCGCATGGGGTGGTGTACTGTGTGTACCTACTGTATCGCACGCTCCAATCCGTGTACCTCTTTGCAGCAGGCTAGGCTAGTGTGCCCAGTGCAATTTACCTGGGCAGCTCCGTGGATTTTCAGTGGCTCAGCTCCACCCTCTCTAACCAGAACAGCCGTCCAGCCATTTGCGGCATGTCAACCGTTTCTCTGCAAGGTTAGTGCGTGAATGCGTGAGTGTGTGTGTGCGTGTGCGAGTAGGTGTGTGCTGCTTGTCCCTTCTTGTGTGGGTGTGGGTGTGTGTGCGCTTGTGTGCTGTGTGTCTGGCCTGCCTGCAGCACCCTCCTCCGGGTGGGGTGGATGAGCAACCAAAAAACCAATGCCTGGGCCAGTGAACCAACCAGTAGCAACCAGTAGTAGCCACTGCACTGGCCAGTAACCAATAGAGCCAGCAGTAGCCTGGTAGCCCGGGCCTGTCTTTTCCTCGTTCATTACTGCTCCTCCACCATCAATTCTCTCCTGCTTCTCTTTTCCCTCCTTCCTTCTACCACAGCTTTCTGTCCATCTTCTCTTTCTTCCTTTTGCCCCCCCCCTCTCTCCTTTCCCTCACCAATCGCCGCTACCGTCGCCCTTCCTTCATTCATATCTGTTCCCGCCTAGACTGTTTATACCAATCAATCAATCTCTGGTGTGGAATCGTTATCGCGTGCGTCGTTTGGTCAGCTCCCGATCAACCCAACTTATTGGAGAAAATTGCAAGCCCCCCTCAACTTCGACAACCTGAGCAGAAAAAAAAAGTTACTAGTTAACCCAACACCAACTCGCAACTCGCAATCAATTCGGAAAGGGGAGAAAGAAAAGACAAGACCTGTCTGCAAGAGGATACCGGAAACCAAAGAAAAAAAAGAAGCACAACTACATCGTCGTTCCATCAGCTATTTCTCGGCATCTACCTGATACTCGACTTTTTAATCCTTGTACAATTTGTCCGTCGCGCCATCTGGTCGCCGCCTTCTGTTCGCCTACATTGCAGCCGCAATCGCATATATCGGTACACACAAATCGCAAAATAATCTCTGGTCCCATCTACGTCCAACTATCGAGGAGTTGTCGAGTCGACTTTGCCCAGTGCAGAGAGATCAGGATCACTCGATTTCGTTGAAAACGTCACCTCGCCTCAATCCGCTTAGTCCGTGACCGGTTTGGGAAGAAACAAGAAAAGAAACGAGCAGACACAACAAGGAGCCGCCGTTGAGAGGTGAATTTTGTTACTCGCCCATCAACTCCAGCCAAGTCAGCATTTCATCAAAGGTACGTCTGGTTAAGCTTGTGCCCAGCCCATCCAGCCCAGCCCGCACCACTTGGCCAACTCCTCTCTGCGAGTGTGTTTGCGGTGACCCCGGCCGCGGTGAACTTCACCGACGACTTTGAGTTCACAGGGTTGCCCTGCCCTGCATTCAATCCCCCCCTCAGCATCGTTTTTGGCTGTCGAGGCCATCAAGTCCCAGTCCATCGCGCTAACCCTGCTGCTTTCGTCCTTTGTAGACTTCGTCCACTTCTTTGAAACCAAATCTGACGTCGATTGTTCTCTGCAGCAATAAAGCGCAATTGTTCTAGGGACTTGGGTACTTTTCAGTTCCCATTGATCGATTGTCGACCTGCTCTCGCTTCCTCCGTCCTATCGCACCCTCAGCGGATTCCGCGACTCCTTCATCAGTCGGACATCACTTCTGTCGTTCATTCAGAGAATTGACACACAATCATTGATTCTGTTTTCTTTCAGCTAGAGTTCTTCTCTATCTACATAATACCAACGAACCTCAACACCCCAGCAGGACAACCTCCAAGGCGCAGCTGAGCTACCCGCAGCTACGACATCTACTGGGCATTATCTCGCTTTCCGTTTCTTGTCCACAGCTTTCAGCATCATCAACCACCCACAACCTGCTCCTCTCGGATTCGCTGGATCTTCAGTTTGGCAACGCGTTTGACACGACATTTTTATCCCGAATCACCGAACACTGAGACGAGCATCTTGTCGTTTGGTCTTATTCTTGCACAGCATTTTCGGTTGTTATCCATCATCGATCGATCATATTAATTAGAAGCCGTCTGCTTCGCAAAACTTTTAGGCCAACTATTTGGTTGTAATATCTCGCGATCGCCTGTCTTTTTCGGAGGCTATCATCCATTCCTTCACACTCTGTCCTGCCGCTACCCAGCTGCACGGATAGCAAGCACTTCGATAGATTTTATCTTCAGCATTCAATTTGAGCACCAGACACCGGCGGTCTCGCTCACAATGGCCCAAAACAGCTTCGCTTCGCCTGCTGGCCTCGGCATGCCCACTGGTGGCCTCGCATCGCGCCGCGGTGGCAACAGCATCAAGCCTCTGTCCTTCGACACCATCAAGGCCCAGCCCAGCAGTGGTGACAACGGAGCTCCCACTCCTCGCACCAGCCGATCCCACCTTCTCGCTGGTCTCCGGACTGCCCCCAAGTCTGCCACCACGGGCAATTTCCCTGCTTCGCCTACTACTGCTGCCCCCACTTCCCAGCAGATGTACGGCAACAACAGCGGCATGACCTCCAACATGTACGCTGGCCAGCAAGCCGCCTTCAACGGCCCCAAGACTTCGCTTCCTCGCATGCCGAGCCAGCAGCAGCAGCCCCAACAGCAGCAGCAGCGACAACCTCAGCACCGACAGCAGCAGAGCTACGGCCAGCAGATGATGGGCGCTGGCCAGCAGCAGCAGCAGCAGCATCAGTACAGCAACGGTCAACATTACACCGCGGAGCAGATCCTCCCTCCCCCTGAGATTCAGTTTGATGATCAGGAGGAGGAAATGGATCCTCTTCTGTACGCACAGATGATGCAGGCCAACTTGTACCTGGCTCAGCAGCAACAACGTCTCCAGCAGCAACTCATGCAGGTCCAGGCTGCGGCTCAGCAGTTCCAGGGTCTCAGCCTCAACGGCCAGGCCACGGTCCAGCAGCAGATTGCCATCTCGACCCTGTACCAGCAGCAGCAGCAGCAGCTCCGCAACCTGCAGCAGCAGATGGCCTCGATGCCCACGATGCAGCAGATGCAACAACCCCAGCAGCAGCAGCAGCAGCAGCAGCAGCAGAACATCTGCACCTACTATGATCCCAGCACTGGCCAGACTTACTACGTCGACCAGAGCCAGGTTCAGAATGGGTTTGGACAGGCGAACAACGTCTACATGGACCAACCTTCGACCCCTCAGGGCTTCAGCTTCCAACAGAACAACACTCCCCGTGTTCAGGTCTCGCCTCCTGCCGATAACGAGAAGCCATTCTTCCGTAGCAACTCACCCCCTAAGAAGATGGAATTGACCGGTGAGCCAGAGCCTCTCCCACCGCCATCTGCCAACGCTTTCCGCCGGGGTCATAAGAAGTCGACTTCCAATGCTGGATCCAACCAGCTGTCTCTTGCCACCGATGGCGGTCCCAGAACCGCAGGCCCCAAGAGCTCTTCGTTCCCGATCTCTCCCATGCCCAATGCCTATGGTCCCGGCCAGGCTCGTGCGGGTGAGCATCCCCTTCGCCAACCCCGTGGCCCCCCTGCCATCGACGAGCTCCGAGCCAAGCCGACCTCGAGACACGAAGGAAGCAAGAACTTTGCTGCCCGCACGCGGCGGTCTGCCCTCAACAACCTGGTGCGTGCTGGGTTTGAACGACGCAAGGGCACTGGCAGCAGCTCTGGTAGCATGAGCCCCGTCTCGGAAACTGCTGAGGAGGTTGGTACCCCTCTCACCGACAATGAATCCGACTCCGGGCGAAGCGGTTCCGGTAGCCTCTCTGGTGACGCTGAACCCAGCCTCGCCAGCTCCCGCACATCCGCTAGCGGTAGCTGGGGGGCTATCGGTTCCGATCGCCCGAGTTCCCGCCAAAAGACGCGCAAGAGTGTTGACAGCCTGTCTAGTCAATGCGATAGCGACAGCGGAAGCTTTGCCAGCGTCTTTAAGAAGGGTTCTCAGCGCGACAGCAAACCCCAGTCGGTCGATGGACAGCGCAAGGCTCCCAGGCTCGTGCTCACCAGCGCTGAGAAGCGCAAGGGCGGCATGACTGCTTGAGTAGCGAAGCGGGCTAGCTTTGTTACGCAATAACGATCGTTACGCCTCTTGACGATCGTGTTACCTGGCCTTCGTAATCCCCCGTGCCTCCTTGGTGGAGTTGATCGACTCAGCTCCCGGCGCGGTGGGGACTTGCGAAGTGTTTGGGCGAAACGAAACGATTTGGTTCCTTTTGATTTTCTTGTACGGATTGGCGATCGGGTTCTGATTTCTCGGCCAGGGATGGCTTCTTGTGTTCTTTTTTTCGGTCTCGCAATTTTGGTTTTTTTTCCTAGTGGCCTTGAGTCGATGGTCCTAGACATACATATTTGCAAACAAGGGGGTGGATAGGCTTGGAGAGTATAGTCGTTGCGAAACCTGCAGACACGCGCGGACTGGGGAGACTCCACGGTCGCGTCGTGTCGCTCCTAGTCTTTTCACGTGTTGTTTCGGCACACCTGACTTTGACATGGTGGCTGGCATACTGGTTGTTTATACTTCTCGTCATTCTTTCGACTTGCCAATCATGGAAACAAAAGTATCCTTGGCTGTCTAGCGCTCCGACGATCACGGATGGCCTCGAGCCTCTAGGGCTTCGTCTCACTTATGACCCTTGTGGATGATGCTCTTTCCTATCTTTTTTTTCGCTCCAATCTGCGAGAAACAACAGGTACCAAAGTTAGCTCTTCGGTCATCATCATGGTGGAGATGGATGATATGGAGATAGATGAATAGGGAATACCAAAAAAATGATAGTGATCATATAAATGATCGAACCGATACACCTTATCTTGTCTGCCCTCTACTGCTCGTGACACGGATGCTTCGCCCTCTATATCTGCCTCGTTGATAGGGAGCTTCCGCTCATCAACACCGTGATTCTTGATTCACACGTCCAGCCGGGCTGTTGTCCAGCATCATACATTGAAATGGTGAATAGGCAATTGTGTGGCAATCGATTTAGAGTAATGTCGATCTACTGCTCACTGAAAGGTGACAATCACCATCGTTGGCTCATTTTTCTTACAGTCGACAGTGGCCCAAGAGTATATCTCCGCGTTGGCCACATTTGTCCCAATATGTTTCGCTTACCTTCGACTCGGCATATTGGTTTCCCATCTATGAAGCCGACAATATCTTCTCATGTTTAAACTGACCGACGTCCTTCCCAACGCTTTCCTGAGGCGGCTCTTGTGAAGAGCCACGGGGGAAGAGTGGGAGATGAAGACTGCTGATGCATACGGAGGACGATGCTGATTGTTGTGGAAGTAGGGAGGGGGTATATTCTTGACCGAGAGAGGAGAGATCCAGTCTGGTCAGCTGTACGGGTATAGAGGGGGGTCTTCGTGTGCTGCGGATGTTGCCTACGGTGTACTCCAGATGACGTTCGCCGTTCGAGGATATCATTATGTTGGAAGTTAGCTCGGCAGAGCCGGGGGTGATGGTCTGGCAACGGGCGAGAAATACATAGCAACAGTGAGACGGTATTATTCTGGCAAAGGTGGCATCATGGGAGGAAGTTGGCAAACCTGAATAATGGCATGTTCTCGATAAACTAAAATATTCCAAATGTACGGTCAGATTCGCATGCCTGGAGCAGTATAAAGAATTTTATATGCCGTCGGCGTTTAGAAGACCTAAAGATGAAATCAAACTACTACTTCGTTACTACTTCTACGCATGAGCGATTCAGTATCTTGTGATGGTATTCCCATGTGTGCTAACTTCAACCTACTCTACCATCATCCGGCTCGCAATTGATTAATTACCCCGCCAAAGGCTAGGTCCGCGGTTCGTCAGTGGGGGTGGAAGCTAGCTGGAGCCTATCGCCGAAAATGATGCCATCAGACTTTCCTCGCGCAGGAGCTTGCTGCATCTATTCCCGAGAACCACTGGACGGTTTCAGGGAGATGCAGGAGCCGCTGGATTCGGTCTTAAGCTTAACCACGAAAGCGGCACAAGACGCAATGGCGAGATACTGACATACACCCCACGGAAACCCCGCTATGGGGACGCTCCTGCCTGCTGGCCCAGCGCTGGCTGTTCGTCGTCCCACCTTCAGGTGCAACTGTGCCCGGAATAAATATCTCGCCTCTTCGCCTCGTAGATTCTCTGAAGCTGTCTCTATTGCAACTGACAGATCTCACCAGACATTATTGTCGTTGGTGTTAAAAAGTCACCGCAAAACCGCCCGATCATCATCATCAACATGCCTCTCACCATCCCCTCGACGGGCAAGCCCCGCGTGATCCTGGGCCTGATGACGTTCGGCCCGAACGAGGGCGCGGGCGCCCGCATCACCGACGCGGCCACGTACGGCCGCGTGCTCGACGTCTTCCAGAAGGAGCGCGGCTACTCCGAGGTCGACACGGCCCGCGTCTACGTCGCCGGCGCCCAAGAGGCCTTCACCCGCGAGGCCGGCTGGAAGGACCGCGGCCTCCAGCTCGCCACCAAGGTCAAGTACCCCGGCGAGGACGGCGACCACCAGGGCGCCAAGGTCCAGGAGAGCGTCGAGACCAGCTTGAAGGAGCTGGGGACGGATTGTGTCGATGTGAGTTCTTCTGTTGCGGTTGATTTTGGAGGAAGAAGAAGTTACACGAAGTTGAAGCTATGTCCCCAAGCCAAGACGGGTGGCATATGCAGTGCAACCAACAGCCACGCCGGTGCCATGCATGCCAATCACTGCTTTGAAAATCGCATTTGCTAACCAATGGACTCGCCCGCATCTCCACGCAGATCCTCTACGTCCACGCCGCCGACCGCGCCACCCCCTTCGCCGAGACGTTCGCCGCGCTCGACAAGCTGCACAAGGCCGGCAAATTCGTGCGGCTGGGCGTGTCCAACTACACGGCCTTTGAGCTGGCCGAGGTGGTGATGCTCTGCCAGGCCAACGGCTGGGTGCGCCCGACCATCTACCAGGGCATGTACAACGCCATCACCCGGGGCATCGAGCCGGAGCTGCTGCCGGCCTGCCGCCGCTACGGCCTCGACGTCGTCGTCTACAACCCCATCGCGGGCGGCCTGTTCAGCGGCAAGATCAAGAGCAAGGACATGGTGCCCAACGAGGGCCGCTTCAGCGACACGCACGGCACGGGCCGCAACTACCGCGGGCGCTACTTCAAGGACAGCACGTTCGAGGCGCTGCGGGTCGTCGAGGAGGCCGTCGCCAAGCACGACAAGGACGGGCTGACCATGATCGAGACGGCGCTGCGCTGGGTGCGGCACCACTCGGCCCTCAAGGTGGGCGAGTCCGGGTCCGGCGCCGGCGACGGCATCATCATCGGCATCTCGGGCCTCGAGCAGCTCGAGAGCAACCTGGACAACCTCGAGAAGGGGCCCCTGCCCGACGACGTCGTGGCCGCCCTCGACAAGGCCTGGATGATTGCCAAGGCGGACGCGCCCAACTACTGGCACAAGGACCTCGTGTATACGTACGATACCAAGGAGGCGCTGTTCGGGAAGAAATGAGGAAGGCGTGACAGAGAGTTGTAGTAGTCCGTGTTATCGCCGTTGGTAACGGAATTCCCGCATGCCGCTTATGAATTCACGAAGATTGCACGCTATTTTTGATTTGTTGCGGCCTGTGAGGGCCGATTGTCAATCCCCCAGACGTCTCAGGGCATCACTGCCATCATTCGTTATAGTAATTAGGCCGCCAAAAGTGGCCAATAATATAGGAATAAATTGATGATGCGCCATTCTGGGATGAAAAATGCGTCCGACGTTTTCAAGTATATTCACCATCTTCCGTTCAAAAGAGGGCACAAGGACACACTGCCTCAACCGAACTTTGTTGCTCGCAAGTATTCCGCAGTGGCTTTGTCACCTCGTGCATCATGTCGGGAGGGGCCGGATCGTTAAGTCGTATGTAGAGAACGAAAAGAATCGTTGAAAAGGCATACGACATCGTCGTCTCATCAAGGTGGGCGTGTAGTCAGTCCGGTCAATCCCTTAAATCATCGGATCGATTACGAGACAGCAAGAGCAACCGCACATATCAACCCTTGCGCAACAAAACAAGGAAACACCACGAAGCGAAAACGAGAAACGTAAAGAACTATGCGATGAGACATAAATTGTCCCTATCGCTGTTCGTATGAAACCTAACCCAGAAAGCGAAAGTCAATTTGAGAAAACGCCCACACACCAACCAGATCAAGCTACCTGTAGATATAGATGCCTGACGCCGCTAGGCAGTGTGTGTATCTCTATAGCATATATACAGCCCAATAACCAACCCAACCAACCCATTGAACGCCAGTCCCATGCCATGTCAATGCCAATGCATACGCGGACATGCCCTCCCTCCCTCCTTCCTTTCCACAACCCACCCTACAGTCGGTTCCTGTGTGGCCCTCGACCGACCCAGCAATAAGAAGCAAGGCGAAGAATATAAAGAATCGTTCTTCCTTCATAATATCCAAAACCGCTCGTGACAAGAAGACCACGGGGACAGACCATGCACAAAAGGTCGTCGGTCTACTCTTCTACCCCTTCCCCAAAAACACCACTCGCATCCTCTAGTACCCACAACCTCTATACTCGTTTGGTTGATACCGGATCTAGACTGTGCGTCTCCCACCCGCTCGCTCGCTGTCTATCCACAACAACACACAATCGCGCAAGCACCAAGATGCACCAATAAAGCCTCCTCTACAACAAAGAAAATGTATGATCACCATGCCACCACTTTCTCCATATGTGCAGATAAGACCCAGACTACCGGCCTCCGTCCTTGTCACTCTCGTCATCGCTGTCCCACTCAGCCTCGACCGCATTGTCGTGCGCCTTGCGCTCGGCGTCCTCGGTCATCTCGCGCCAGGTGCTCCAGCTCAGCATGAGGAAGGCGACAATGATGAGGCATCCACCCATAATGGCGGCGAGGGACATGCGCTCGCCCGTGCGGAACCAGTCGGCGATGGCCACGATGAAGATGGTCAGCAGGGCCGCGACGGAGCTGAGGACGGGGCTTGTGAGCGAGATGAGCACGAGGAAGGAGCCGGCAAAGGTCGCGTTCATGACGACGCTCAGGAACAGCCAGACGGCCGTCTCGCCCGTCGGCAGCTCAAACGTCTCCCAGCCGAGCCAGTGCAGCAGCGGGAGCGGCACCCAGAGCACCGTCAGCGTGAAAGTGCCGATGCAGGACCCGAACGCGTTGGCGAAGATCATGCCGCGGTTGGGCGCCACGCCCTCGGGCGGGCACGCCCACCGCTTGTAGAGCACCTCGTACAGGCCGTACAGGATGCTGCCGGCGCCGATGATCATGTTGCCGAGGAAGCGGGTGCCGGAGCTGGTGTCGGGGCCCTTGTTGGCGTCCTCGGGCTTGTTGTCGCCATACGCGACGATAAGTACGCCCACGATGGCGATGACGACGGCGACGCTCTTGTCGAGGCGCAGCTTCTCCTTGAGCAGCGGCACGCTGAAGGCGTAGGCGAAGAAGGCGGAGCAGTTGTAGATGGCCGTCAGGTCGCTCGGGCTCGTCATGTTGACGGCGAGGTACCAGCTGAGGCCGGCAATGGTCAGCGCCGTCGTGATGAAGGCCGTGGTGCGGATCAGGTAGGGCCAGGGGCTGGTGCTGGTGTCGTGCTTGGAGGGCTCGAGGTCCTGGTGCCGGACCTGCTGCGCCGTGCTGCGGAGGATGGCGACGTGGCGGCGCCAGAAGGTGGCCCAGGGCGTGTTCCACTTCTGGACGCGGAGAATTAACAACTGGACCGGCCACAGCATCGACCACGAGCCGTGCGTCAGGTACAGCATGCAGTAGGCCTTGTTCCAGCCTTTTTCGTTCTGCACGTAGGCGCCCAGTTCGGTCTGGATCGTGAAGGACACCAGCGAGATGACCAGGAACACGGCGGCGAAGATGTACTTCTTGCGGGCGGCCATGACCGCCTGCGTGTCAGGCGACCGCGACCGCATCGTGGACCGCCGGCTGAGGCGCGGCCGGGAGCCCGTCGCTTTGGGCGAGGGGGACCTCAGGCTGTCGTAGGGGGTGCGGCCGCGCTCATTGTCGTCGTCAGCGTCGCCCTTGAGGAGGGGGTCGGCGGAGCGGCCATTGTCCTGGCGGAGATAAGAGGGTCTATCCATGTCGTCGTCGTCTTCGTCTCCTCCGTCGTCGTCGCTGTTGCTGATTATATCCGAGTCGGTGCTCTTGCGATTGCGGTGGTATCTGGAATTGGCTCGTGTGTTGCCGTAGGTAAGGTGGTTCCGGCTCTGCTGGTCATCCCCGTCGGTCGAGTACTCGTCTTCGGCGACAAAGGAGAGGCGCCTGTCTATCACGGGGGTGCGGCCGCCAACTGTATCGGTGCCGCTGCCAATGTAGTCGGAGATGTCGCTGGATGCATATGAGGCAGCTGAGAGTGGAGAGGGCTCGGGCGGCGCGGCAGAGTCGTTGAGATGCGAGTATCGGGCGGTCGGATGGAGGCTTGCCGGTGGGATCCTCGACAGCCGGATGTTGTTTGAAGACATGAATCGGGTGTGGAAGGGGGTTATGCGACACACTATTAGTAGAAAACGAGCGACAAGAAGTGGAGCATTAAAACAAGTTGAGTTTGCGGCTACTACGCCTTAGCAAGTAAGAGAGGAAAGGATAATAGCGGTAGGGTAAGGAGCGACTTGGATGTTGGCGTGGGTTTAGCTGCAGCAAAAGGTTGTCAATGGGATGCGACGTGATGGGTTCCAGTGACAAGATTCGGTGTTGAAGGTAACACGTGCAGAGAAAAGGGTGCTGTAGTCGCAGTAGCGAAGGGGGTCCCCCAGCCATTACGCCATCCCTTGACCCCCTAATTCGTTAATCTTAGGGGCCGCTTGGGGGAGTGGACTGGCCACTGGACTGGGCAAAACCGGGCAGTAAGCTGGCAGGCTGGGCGCTGCTGGGGGGTGGTCAATAGGGCGCTGGACGATAAGGCCTGGCTAGTGACCCGGTCCTGCACGATAAGTGCATTGATCTTGCATGGTCAACTGATCCCCACCACCTCAAGCCTCTTCGGCTCTAGCGTCTCACCTGCCGGGGGTCCACTGCAACGATTGAACACCACCTTCCAGCCTCATAAGGTCAATGTGCCCAGTGCTTTTTCTCGATCGGAATTCAAGAATGCCATCGATGTCTTCTACCGGGTATTGATAGATTTATATGACGCCCATCCTGCAAGCCCCGTGATAAGCCATCAGTGGCTGGAAATATAGATGCAAAGGGGTCGCCTCCCAGGTGGCGCATGTTGAGTTCACATGCGGTTGACCAGACGCGAGTCCTGTCCTCAAGCAAACTTGTCGGCGATAAAGGGTCTAAACAAACACATGACTAGTATTGCAGCAATCCGTCTCGCGCTCGTTTTTCCTAGATGAGAAATACCAGCTCAAATGGCAAATGTACTAAGTGCATTTTGAAATACCCGGAGGACTCATATTCGAATACCTACCTATCTCCCAGAGAACTACGGGTCAAACAAGTTGTGCTCTATACTGATATGGGCTTTTCCCATGGCTTGAAAGTGGCAACTGAATATTTGAGATATACAAGGCATGTCTCTTTCATCCCAAGGGGCACAAGCCGTCTACAGTCTTGCGATTCATCTTCTTGAATAATACTGCGGGGCTTCGATGTGTTTTGCGGAGGCCGGCAGGCATGAGGGCTCTTCATGCATTGGAACGATCGCAGACAGGCTATGCAATCTTGGCTCATGCCGTTGCGTAAGCCGCTGCCGCTAGGATGAATATCACCTTGATGGCGACAGCGCTACTTTTTGGTACTGCACAGCACTTTCTATGTGTAAACGGTCGACAGACTAATTCATTTAGTAGATTTGTATTATCTGCCTGTCGTAGCAGTGTTTCATTGCTTGATCTTCCATCGGCAGCCATAGGGCAATCATATCGCCATCATACCATGGGCGACTCACAACATCACATTACATGTGATTTTCGAGTATTCCTCGCAAATTTGCTCTCAGCAGTCCATTGCGCTTGCTCTGGGATAGCGGACAGCTTGACCCAACATGGAATATACAGCTCCCTGTTGCTTTCATTCCAACATGTCTGACTCGCTTGGCGTCAGGTACAAACGGGCCACCTCCAATATCTCCTCTCATAGCTGTCTCCCCTCCTCCTCAAATCAAACACCATTCGCCTAAAGAATCAGTCTTCCGTGGCATTTTCGTCCTCTTTTTCCAAGCCCAGCAGCTCAGCCCGCCACTCCTCCCTCGACTTGGTCGCGTACCGCCGCACGAAAGCGCGGGCCTCGTCGGCGAACCCGGACTCGTCGTGATGCATGCCGAGCGCGGCCGTGGTGCTGACGGGGTCCATGTACTCAGGCTGGAAGAGCAGGGCGTAGACCGAGTTGAGCACGTCGACCATGGCCGTGTCGGTCGTCCAGTCGCGGTCCAGGATGCTGTGGCAGATGCGGCCGTGCGTGTTGACGTTGGGGTGCTTGATGCGCGTCACGAACCGGGCCTTGGGGGCTGCGGTCGGGTAGCCCTCGTCGGCGTGCAGGTACAGCAGGAAGGTGCCCTCGGCGTAGGGCGAGTCCTCGGGCCCGCTCATGACGATCTTCCAGAAGCTCATGTCGGTCTGGCTTACGTAGATATCGTACTTGGGATGCTCGGCGCGGCTGGCGATCGCTCGGATCTCGTTCAACAGGCGGGAGGTGCGTAGTTGAGAGGGTCTACTACTCTCGCCGCCTCCACCGCCGCCTCCACCGCTAGCAGGGCGACTGTTGGCGAAAGCCAACAGCTGTATGAAATCGTCGTCAATATTCGGGTGCGGCTTGCGGGCTGGATAGTCATGCTCATTGGCTGCCGTGTTCTCAGCTTTCAGCTTTGCCATTGCGAAGTCGAACAAGGCGCTGCCCCGGGCGCGCACGCCTTTTCCAGGAGGCGAGACTACCGGCCGCTCCGTCAGAGACAGGAAGGGTTCGAGCTCGCAGGTGGCAAGGGCATCGGCCAAGGTGGTGGGACGGAAGCAGTATCCGCCCTGAAAAAGACACTCGAGTTAGAACCAACAATCTTTCTGTTACCCCCGGTAGGAAGCTTGGCCTTACCAGAAGGTACGACAGCGTCCTGAGGTCTCTATTCCTCTCACTGCCGAGCATAACGCTGTCAACAACAATGTTTCCTTGGCGCAGGCGCCAGCAGACATCACCTGCCGTATTGCTCATCGACTTGTTGTCGAGCCCGTCACTAATGCAGATGATGCGCTTCTTGGCTTGCGGATATTGTCTACCGTATTCGTTCACCTGGTCCATGCCGAGAGCGAGCGCGTCCCACAGTGCTGTGTCGCCATCATGCGACGTTGCGCTGACGGAGCGCCTGAAGTTTTCAACGACGTGGGATATGCCCATGGCCAGGCTTGGCTGCGTAGAGAAGGCCACTAGACCAACGTGTGTCTTGTAATTGTATGCCAACAACCGATTGATGAAAGCCTAAGATGTAAGTTACGCGTTAGATCTAAGGGGTGGTAGGTTGAGTATTGTGCTTTAGACATAATTATTGGACTTACTTCAAACATCTGCTTGAGAACATCCAGTCGAGAAAGCCTGCTGTAGAATAACTGTAGACGTTCGAATTTGCCTATGAGCAGTTTCATAACCAAAGGCCCATTGCTTCCGTTAGCAGCGTTCTTATCACATACCATCTCCTTTCCGAGATGGCCATGGCAGTTCGGGGGTGTCAACAGTGGTGAGAGCTGGGCCTGTCTCTCGCAAAACTCCCCATGATACCGACCGTCACCAACTTCGCGCAGGTCTCTCCAAAGGGCCACCTCATCGAGGTCAGTATGGAGCTTTTTTTGAAGCTTGAAGCGCCAAAACTTCCAAATGACAGAGGATAAGGACTGATCAGTGTCTTTGTTGACCCAATAGCTAAAGAGCGGGGTGTCCTGACCACGGTGGTTGTAAACTTTGATAAGCGCTCGCCCATTGCCAGTCGGTGCGCTGCTAGGTCCGGCCATGTTGGTCGAAGCATCGTCCGCAAGGCGGATTGTGATGTGGCTGCCGTCTTCAATCCCGCATGACTCTGCGGTGAGTCTCGAACTTGGTGCGAAGGGGCCCCAGAGGTCGGTCGAGAGCTGGAATGCCGGGAACTGCCCCTTCAGTCCACGGAATGCCAGTTTGTAAAGGTTCTCAATTGTTGTTGTAGGCCAAATCTTCCTACAGAAAGTCCCGACTCGGCTATCAAATGTCACTTCGAACCCCCTGGATCTGAGACGCCCTCTTACTGATGCCATGTCATGGCCATCGATCCAGATCTTGGTAGCATCACGGATTTCCTGATTGACTCGGAGGCCATCATTCTCTAGCTCGAGTCCTGTCATGGGAGATGACTTCCGTATCTTGAGCCATTCGGTGATTGCGGCGCTCGAATACGTGTGGCCATCGGAAGTGGTAACAGCATCAGTCATCAGGGCATGAGATATGGGGCAGCGTACATTGTATGGGAGATGCACAATCTGGCTGTCGAGGCATGGGATGCGCTGAGCTTTGCTTCCAGTTGCCTGCTCATCATACGAAGACGAGCTCCATCGCTGAGTGACTTCTGGCGAAGCTGCTGTCGCGCGATATATCAAGAAGTCAATAAACACTTCTTCGTAGGTCTTGGAGGCTGCCCACAGAACTTTGAGCTTCTTCATCTTCATTTCGGCCTCGTTGCGCATTCCATGATTTTTCGTGCGTTCAATGGCTTCCGCCATCTCGATGATGTCAGACGACAGCATAGTCTGCATTATTTCCAGCACAGCGGCCGCAGCGTCGCATTTGTGGGCACGGCCGTAAAAGGAGACGACTGCAAGCATATCGTCGAACCCTTCATAGTCGCAAAGGATTTCTATTGCCTCGTCTGTGGTACCCTGATTGAAGAGTTCAGGCTCAGTTAATGCTCGAGCACCAGCATCCCCGATACCTCTGCTCGTGTCATTCACGCCAGTGAACTCGGTAGCGTCTCCCATACTGGTGCTGACATCCACGCAGATCATCAAAATCTCATCGGGCGCCAGCAACCTCTTCACCACAGCACCGCCATACTGGTCGAACGCGGTCGTGCCGTCATCTTGGTAAGTCTTGAGAAGCGGTGCAATGAGCTGTTCCATCACGGCCACGTCGATGATCTCGTCTCCATACAATGGCCTTGACAAGATTGAGGAGTGGCCTGGAGATGCACAGGGCTGTTCTCCAGTATACACGGCAAGATAAGCCTGACGGTCAAAAGTGAGGCACGGGGCAATGGACGAGGAGAGCTGCCGCGGCATATGGACAGCGAGTTTGTTGCGTGCGCAGAGTTCGGAGAGCTGGGCGAGGTCCCTCACTTCTCCCAGTTCCAAAGCAGCCCTGAGTGCTTGGAGTCGCGAGAGAACACCGACTTCGGGTGCCATGCCCCCACTCAAAAGTGCTACACGACTGAGTTCACGATTGACGCCGGCTGCCTCGACGTTTGTTTCCGAATTGCTGTCGGCCAGTAAACCACCTTTCTGGAAGCAGTTGAAAAGGCTAGCCTCCATAAGTCCTTGGGTTGTCGGGATCACATGCATGATCGCTTCGCCGGTCTTGTAGTCTCGTAGGTCTTGCGTGCGAAAGCCGTGAGCATACGGGAGTACAGTATTGTCATCGCGCGAGAGCTTCAGAGCCCTCGCTTTGTCCAGTACGTAGCCAAAGAACAGTCTCGCCCCTTCGAACACGCGAGTATGGTCGGTGCCGATGATGTCGGTGTACGTAGACATGAAGACGTCAAGAGCTTCGAACATGGCTTGCGATAAGGCAGCGCATTCGCCGGGATGTGGAGTCTTGCCTTGTATCAGAATGCAGAGGGTCCGAAGCGCGGGCGGGAACGTCGTCAAGAGGTCGAAGACATGGAGTACCGCATCCTCCAAGCTCTCATCGTTTTGCATATCCTGCACGAGCGAAGCGAAGACTCTCAGCGAAGACAGAAATATCGATATGCCGCGCTCCGATTGTGCGACCTCGGGCTGCCAATGAGGACGGGCGCGGAAGATGTTGGTTTTGCCAATACCCACCGCATCACCACCGCCAGCGTCTGTCATTTGACGCTTAACGCAGTAGATGTCAATGACTCCGTCGATTGCGAGATCGCCTAGACCCGACTCTGCGAGCGTGGCGTTCATGCAGGCAGGGTGTATTGGCAGTTCAGTGGTATGGAGATCCAGAACAAACCCTCTTTGCTGTTCTTTGCCATCGGCTTCGACATTGGTGGTAATAGATGCGTGACGCTGTTTAGAACAGACCGCAACGGTGGGAGGTGTAGTGTAGACTGTCGTCGACGAACCGATACTAGGTCTGGCTCCTACGAGCTTGACAGCCTTCGTGTTTTCAAAGTTAGAACCAAGACGTGATCGCAGTGCAGCGTAGACAGTCGTTTCCGTCACCTCCTTCAAGCGGACACGCTCGACAACACTCTTTCCATGCACAACCAGGAACGAGTTGTCTTGCCTTGGGCTTTTGGTGAGTTCATCTGCAAGTCGACAGTTGCACTCATGAGTATCAAATTTGCCATCAAACTTGTGTGGGATGTCGAGCCGATCGGCAATTTTGTCACGTAGTTGATACAGTCTGTTTGTTGATGGCACTTGAATGACTGGGCAATCGCCGAGTTTGTTGGTATTTGCGACAGTCACGATACGGACGGATAACGAGGGCGAGATGCTTGTGCTGCTTGTGGCCAACGTTTGCTGTGCAGGGCGGATCGTGGTGTTGGCTGATCCCTTCAGGGTAAAGAATGCAAAGATGGTATCGTTCTTTGGATCTTGTACCACATCCGAAAGCACGTCCTCAGGGTCGATGATAGCTCCGGTGATACTGTTTAGACGAGCTGTCACGGCATGAGACTGCCGAGTGACAGGTAGACCTTGTCTAGCAGCTCGCTCGTAGAGCTCATCGATGAAGGCCATTATTATAGCAGATGGCCGAAATGGCACGAGAAGGACGGCACATCCTGCCGTATCCGGGGTCACGAGAGTGACGGTAAATCTCTCCATGATGTTCTATACGGAACGTGTTGTGAGTCGATCTGAATGGTGGCGGTGCCGGATAACAAGCTGTGGTGATGATGGGATCCAGAACTGAAGTGCGTTGTTTTGTGCTTGTCTCTGGGAGTTGTGGGAGGGTCACATCGATCAAGTAGACTCAAGAAATTGAGGATGGGATATCCACAGGCACCAGCACTTACATGGAAGCCTCTCAATCGCTGCCTGAGAGGTCAAGGAAATCTTGATTTCTGCCATTTCAGGCACTTGCTCAATGTTCTGGGCCTAAAGGAGGTCTTGGTGTGATATTGTATTCAGACATAACAGTAAGTAGTATTGCCTCCTTCAACCTTTTCTGCGTCTTTTCTTGTTTCTACAGGATGCAAGGATCCAGGCCTACGCATTGATCGGTTGACCTTTGTTCGTTCAATCGGAATTCCTGCAAAATCCAGCTATCGCATTATCAAACAGCATCAGAGATGGCAGTCGCGCAAGTCACCTCCAAGTGCATGGGAAAGCACGACTACCACCATCAATCAGCGCCATAGCAACAAGCCCCCCTGACGATCACCACACAAATGCAGCCCCAAGGCTCTGCAGAATAAAAGCTTCAAAAGTATGAGTTTTAATCATTCAATTCCAAAAGTACTCGAGCTGGATCCTGATTTATCTTAATTCTTAAAAACCCTTTCTTTTAACTAATTGTAGAATGATTATATTACAACACAACTTACATCAATTCTGCCGTACATTTCAAGACAAAGGGAACCATTGAAAGCCTTTCCCGACATCGACTGCCTGATTTCGACGGATACGCCTGGATCATCAGTATGGAGATGCTGGGACGGAAAAGCGGCAGGGGATCGCGGCAGAGTAACTGAGGCCACAGCAGTATCTGCCAATGTCGGCTTATGAGCAGAGGCGAAGAGGAGATGGAGATGGAACAGTGCCCTGTAGCCCAAAGCCCCTGAACCTCCGAAGTATGGCAATATTTCGAATAGATCAAGAGCGGCTGCAGCTACATTGAAACAACCAGTAGAATGAAGCGAACAATCATATATGGGTTTGATATACCTGCTACGGTAAAGTTGTCTATCTACATGAATGTTGTGATCTATGTCGACTTGAACATGGCGGTACCAGTAGTGGTATGCCCCATCGTCCACATGTGTATTGTCAACCAAGGCCTCTGACACGGAGCCTCCGAAGCTTTATTCTGGTAAGCTTGGTTGATGTTTAATGATTTCACCAAGTGCCCTGCAGCCAAAGTTACCTAATCCAGGTGCAGAACAGGTTTTACAGGATCACCACCATCACGAAACAAGAAATCGAGCGTAGATAGCCGGCGTTTCTAGAACCAAGACGTAGTACTGCGTAGTCGCGTGGCGATTGTGTGACGTTAAATAATCATTGATTCGGCTCGATACCACTATGCCGGCTGAAGAAGATTCTGCTCCACCCGCGCCTCGCCAGTTTATATTCAGAGTGTCTCTTGTCTTGCAGGCCCTTCGCCCGTGTCTCGCTCGCGGCCGGTCCTTGATTTTCAAACCCGGAGTTGGTATGCTATGGATGGTGCAGCAGGTACAAGTAGTAAGTAATCCTTTCTGCTCCAACAATTTCTTTATCGCGGCCCCAGCTTCTCGAGGATCTTGGGTCCCTGCTCTTCCCACTCCTGCTTCGAAATCCACATGCTCTCCTTGTCCGCCATGATGTTGGCCAGCACCGCACCACCCAGGAAGACCATGTGCCGGCGTCGCGGCGGGTCTTCTATCCGGACCTTGAACTTGTTCAGGCGCTCCGGGTTGCCGCCCAGGGCCCGCGTCAGCCACAGCTGCTTCAGCTCCTTCTCGAGTCGACTCGGCAGACCAGGGTACATGCTGCTACCGCCCGACAGCACGATAGCCTTGAAGAGGGAGGAGCGCACGTCGACGTCGGCGGCCTGGATGGTGTTGAAGAGGAACTCGGCGATACCCGGCTGCTCGCAGTCGACCAGGTGGGGCTGGAACAGGCACTCGGGGGCCTCGAAACGCTCGCTGCCGACGCGGATGACGCGGCCGTCGGGCAGGGTGTAGCTCTCGACGAGGACGGTGGTATCTTCACTAAGACGCTTGTCCAGCTCGAGGTCGTACGACACGTAGCAGAGCTTCTCCTTGATCTGGCGCACCGTCTCGAAATCGGCGGTTCGGTTCAGGGCGTAGCCGCGGCGGAGCAGCAGGGAGATGAGGTTTCGGGTGACGTCGCGGCCGGCAACGTCCAGACGTCGCGTCAGGTGGTTGAGCACCACGGATTCGTAAACGGGCACAATATGGGTTACACCGTCGCCAGAGTCGACGACGACACCGGAGCTGAGACCTGTAGCAGGAGTAGGCGGTTAGTTTGGAAGCTGGCTTGGTAGCTGGGCAGGTAGCAGGGATAAGCTCTCGTCAACTGACCTTGAGCATAAAGGGCCAGCACGGCCTGGATTGCCACGTATACACCGCCAAAGTTGTAGCGCTCGAACATGACCTCGGCCATCTGCTCTCGGTTCTTCAGGGGGTTCATGGGCGGCTCTGTCAACAGAATCTTGCGGCCGGTCGGGTCCATCTTCATCTTCTCGAAGAAGGTATAATCCCAGAGGTGCTGCATGTCGTCCCACTTCTTCACGATACCGTTCTCCATGGGGTAGCTGATCTGGAGCATGGTGCGGGCGGCGGCGGCCTCGTCACCGCACATGATGTCCTTGATGACCACATCGTTGATCTCGTTGCCGCCCTTTTCTTCGGATCGCAGGATAGGTCGGCCGACAATCGAGGGGTACTGGAACTCGGGGAAGTTCTGGGCTGCGTATCCGACCTTGAGGAAACCGGTACCGCCGTCCAGCACTATAAAGGGCGACAATAGGTCAGTAACTACACGCGTGCGGTGTGCTGGGCGTCCTGGCGACGAGCAGCCAGGCTGACGCTTCAGGACACGGGGGGCGTTCGTTGCGCGCAAACTGACCTATGGGAGGTGGGTTGGCCATGGTTGATTAGGTTCCGCAAGTGTGGTGAAGGAAGCGAAGGCGTGGGGGAGGTGGATGGTAGGTCGAGGTTGTATTGCCGTCTCGGCCTCGGATGAGGTGTCAAGTGTCGGCCTGCCAATTGAGGGTGTCGTCAATTAGGCGGTTGAGAGTGGGAATGATGCCCCCAGCTGAGTAAGCATGCGGGCCGTACGATTGGGATAGGGATTGGGATTGGATTGACAACGTCCAGGTGCTCCTCTGAACGCTGGAACCAACTCAAGTCGGCCGCGGAAGGCTGGTAAGGTGTTCCATACGTAATGCCCCGCCCCGCCTCCTTTCCGAGCCAGCACCGTCGGACTTTCATTCTTCCAGCTAAGCTCCCTAACTACCCCGCCCTTTTGTGGCTCCAGTGGCAGAGAGCATTGGGGGAGCATGCGACAGCTCGATCGAAAGGGATTCGAGAAGAGTCGCACTGCAATCAGACTTGAATGTACTATTTCCAGCTCAATATTTGCCAATGTCAGAGCTGCAGCAGGATCGACCCAGCAATAGGCACTCATAGCTGCCTCAAGGCAATGCCCCAGTCAAGAGAAATCAAAATAGCAGCTGCAACTGCCTCACGTGAAATTAATCTGCTTGTTAATCTGTTCCAAGCTACTGATCGAAGCAATGATGAACGGCGTGGAATCTGTCTCGCGTTCTGCGAAAGAAAATGCGCAAACTCCAGACTACCGATGATTGATACATCGTTCTCAGAATCAAGAAGCTCGAAACAAGAAGAATGGAACAGACATGAGTCTCAGGATACCGCAGACGAGCTGAGGGGCATTGACTGAAGATGATCTCTAGAAATCCGATTTTGGGTAGAGTGAAGTCGCATTCTATATCGAAGAGCCTGAGTTATGAACTGCTTGTCTATAGGTACATGCATCCCTTCCGTTATCCGCATCGGCATTACTTGTTACGGCCAACCTCCCCGCTTTGATTGGCCGAACTCTGCTCTCCACGTCTGCTCTCAAAACCCTACCCAACCGAGCTACTGACAATAAGCAAAACTGCTCTCGGTACTTCCCATAAGTCAAGTCGTTGATGCAATCCACACTGAGCCATCTCTTGCAGCATCATAGAACGTAGCGGAATCGAGGATCCTACAGGTGATTTCTGTTAGCTTGATCTGGGCCGATGGGCACTTTGACACCCGCAGTCAACTCACCTCAAAGTCCGTCAAATCCGCCGATATCTCGTCCAGGGCCGCGTCCTCCTCCCTCTGAGAACCGGTAGCCTGGTCCCTCCTCTTGTTCCTCCTCGTCAAGAGCAGCCGCAGCCCCAGCGCGATGGACATCTGCGCCGCCGAGCAAGCGAGGATGAGCTTGCAGCCCGTGGGGTAGGTCGGCTTCTCCGCGTCGAGAAACGCGTGGGGCCCGATGACGTTGCCGGCGCAGTAGGCGGCGAAGACGATGGCCGTCGCCGTCGTGCGCTTGGTGTAGCCGCCCAGGTTCGTGGCCGGCATCTGCAGCGCGAGCACGAGCGACGCCACGAACGAGCCGCAGATGTAGTACCCGAACAGGACGCCCATCATGCCCTGGGCGCGGTCCAGCTTCCAGATCAGGCAGATGCCGACGACGGTGGGGACCAGGTACGCCGCCATGATGAAGGTCCGGATGTTGCGGAACCGCGACGCCAGGTATGTGCCTGTCAGGATCCAGAGGACTTGGAAGGCGCCTTGGGGGATTCCGAAGGCTGTCGTCAAGAGGGGGTCTTTGACCACGCCCTTGATGATGAGCTTGCCGAAGTTGGCGATCTGCAGGATTTGATGTCAGCAAGTCTATCTTTCGCTCAAGTGGCTGACCCAAGAGGAGGTTTGGGATCTTACACCGCCATTGATGGTTTCATTCAGCAGAGTGAACAGGGTAAGCAGCCAGACCTGGGGGTCCATGAAGGCCTCCTTGATCTGATACACCTTGATCGACCGGTTGAGAATGCCGGTACGTCCAACCTTGCCGCGAGCGATAAGGGTGGCCTTCTCTTCGAGGGTGAAGCGCTTCGCCGTGATGATATCGTCCGGCAAGAAGAAGTACAAGACGCCGCCCCAGAGGACGGTCACGCCCCCGCAGAGAAGAAAGATGGCCTTCCACACGGGGAAGGTCTTGATCTGCCCGATGCCGTAGCTCAGGATCCCACCCAGCATGGAGCCGACGCCATTACAGCTGATAAAGACCCCCGCCCGAAACGGTTGCTCATCGCGAGTGTACTAACGTGCCATCTGTCAGTACTTGTGCCCTGTTCTCCAGATCGGGGAGCGCCGTCTTTCCACTCACCCACATGCCGACAATCATGATGGTCAGAGGAGTGATGGCACTCTCAAAGACTCCCAGCAGGAAGCGGCAAGCCAGCATGCCGCCGAAGTTGTGCGTCGCCGCGGTGATCATGAGGATGGAGCCCCATGTGATGACGCAGCCGCAGATGACCTTGGCCATGAGCGTGCGCTGGGCCAGGTAGCTCCATGGGTACTCGGCGACCAGGTACGCCAGGTAGAAGGCCGAGGCGAACCAGCTGTACTGGTCTTGGTTGATTCCCGTGTCCTTGAAGAGGTCGAACACGGCGGCGTAGGAAAGGGCTTGCTTGTCGACATCTGCGTATTGGTGTCTCCTGTCAGTCAAAGTCCTCCTCACTGGACCTGAAATAAACCCTGGGGGCTATGCTTACACTGAAGGATGCCAGTCCCTGCCAGCAAGGGCAGCAAGACGAAGTCGACTTTGCGGACGAGGCGTTTAACTGCTGCTTGATCGCTCAAGAGCTCCCCGAGGTAGTCATGGGTCAGGTTGTTTTCCCGGAGAAACGTCTCGGTAGCATCTAGGTCGTTGGTAACGGGCACATCTGCGATGCTGATCGAGTCTCCTCTCTTGGTCTCCGGTTCTACCTTGTCGTCGACCTTTTTGCCTTCCATCTCTTTAACTGACAGTAAAAGGGCCCAAATGATGATTAATGATGCATGCACTGTTGATACTGAACAGAAAGAGCGACACGCCGGAAACCGGACATCATTGCATTGAGGAGTAGTAGTACTGCCCTGCCCATCTACACCCATTATCTCTCTATCTTAGTCCTTATCATCCATTGGCCGCCCAAAACCGGTTATGCTAGCCGTCAACCCCGGATTTGCTGATCTGCAATGATACGGGGGGTTAGCGCCCCACCGTGCCTGACGCAACGAGCCAATGGCGCCGATAGCCATATCACCGGGCAGTTGTCCGAAAATACCACCCTACGTGATCGGAGCGGCACCGATGCAACTACTAGACTCCCTTGGGCGATAAAGGCACGCCATCATACCCCAACTCCAACTCCAAGGGCTGAGGGGATCGACGTCGGTACCAATAGATTGTCCGACGCCAATGCGACAAAAGGCTACCACCCACCACTCAGTTAGCGAACCCAAGTTCCCGTATTGCCCAGTAACTCGTTAGCGATCCATCCATCCCTGTATCATGTCAGCAGTGCAAGACTCAGAAAGCCGGCCGCGGGTCACCCTCCCGCAAGGCACGGTGGTCGGCGTCACCCAAACCGGCGCCTACCCCAACCCCGTCGACGCCTTCCTCGGCATCCCCTACGCGCAGCCCCCAACCGGCGACCGGCGGTTCCGGCCACCGGTCAAAGTCGAGAAGGCCGCCCCGGGAGAAGAAAAGATCATAGATGCCTCGCAGTTCGGCCCCCGCGCGCCGGCGAAGCAGTTCCTGATCATCGGCCCGAAGCTGGCGGAGAGCGAGGACTGCCTCACGGCCAACGTGTTCCGGCAGCAGCAGTCTACGGGCTCCTCCGATAAGAAGCTGCTCCCGGTGGCCCTCTACATGCACGGCGGCGCCTTCAACCGCGGCAGCGCCTCGATGCACGACACGGCGTCCATGGTGGGCTGGTCGGCGGCGCCCTTCGTCGCCGTCTCGTTCGGGTACCGGATCGGGGCGCTGGGGTTCCTGCCGTCGGGCCTGAGCGCCAGGGAGGGCGCGCTCAACCTCGGGCTCAAGGACCAGATCTTGATGATGGAATGGGTGCAGGAGAATATCCATCTCTTTGGCGGGGACAAGGACAACGTGACGCTGATTGGATTGTCGGCGGGTGCACACTCGGTAAGCAATTCCCAGCACCGGTTGGTGTATATCATACATATATATGTTCCTGGGTACTAACAAAGTTCAATGAAAGATCGGCCACCACCTCCTAAACTACGAAGAAGGCAAACCGCCCCTCTTCCACCGCGCCGTAATGGAATCCGGCGCCCCCACGTCCCGGGCCGTGCGGCACCCCGACGCCGCGATCCACGAGCAGCAGTTCGCGGACTTCCTGGACGCCGTGAAATGCCCGAAAGGCACGCCTGAGTCCGAGGTGTTTCCGTACCTGCGGTCGCTGCCCGTCGACGTCATCGCCGCGGCCCAGACCAAGGTCTTCTACGAGTACAACCCGAGCCTGCGCTGGGCCTTCCAGCCGGTCATCGACGGCGAGATCATCCGGCAGCGGCCCATCGACGCCTGGCGCCGGGGGGAGTGGCACAAGATGCCGCTCCTGACGGGCTTCAACGGCAACGAGGGCTCGCTGTACGTCAACAAACAAATGGAAACTTCCGAAGAGTTCACCCAGTTCTGGAAGACGCTGCTGCCCCAGCTGAGCGATGAGGATGTGTCCAAGATCAACGAGCTGTACCCGGACCCCACCACGGACCCGTCCTCCATCTACAAAGTCGAGGGTCCTTTGGCAGAAAAGGGCGGGGTCGGCAGGATGTACAAGCGCATCGAGGCCGCGTACGCGCACTACGCCTACGTGGCGCCCGCGCGGCAGACGGCGCACCTCGCGGCGGCATCCCACAAAAAGGACGCGCCGCCGCCCGTGTACCTGTACCACTGGGCGCTGGAGAAGACGCTGGTCAACGGCGCCGCGCACGGCGAGAACATGCTGTACGAGGTGCGGGACCCGGCGACGTGCCGGGTGAGCCCCGCGCAGGACGAGCTGGCGCGCGTGCTGCACGCGTACGTCACGAGCTTCATCTGCACCGGGGACCCCAACGGGGTGGCTGGTGTGGAGCGGCCGAGATGGGAGGCACACTCGAGAGACGATGGGGATAAGAAGTTGAAGATGATTTTTGGGAAGGGCAATAAGGAGTTTGTTGGAGATGCTTCGGGGGCCGATGGAAACCTGCCTCCGCCGCCACCGGCGGAGTTGGTCGAGGATGTTTGGGCCAAGACGGAGTCGGACTTTTGGTGGGATAAGGTAGAGATCTCCCAACAGTGATAGTGAAGCATGTCTGGTTTTCAGGGCAGCCATTATACAGACCTATATCCCATGAGTACCATGTCACTACGCTACAACGAACTTCCTCATTAGGTCCAAGAATTGCTGATCCTCGCTGTCTCGACTAGTTCAGGTCTATTTACGCCGTATTAGTTAGCTTGTAAGATGCGAGGCTGTTCAAGTATGCTAGTATATGATATGATAGCTGAAGAGAAACATTACACCCCTCGGTTCACTACATAGCTCGGAATAACCGTCGATCCAACTCTGTGACTCCGGTAACATAAACGCGTATACCCCACGGGTCTGGCAAACTTCAGCATCACGCCAGTCCATCAAGTTCGAAGAGGAGCTTCTCAGTGTCTTAGCCCGTGTCGTAAAAGCCCCACTCATCAACCTCTGACTGCGTAAGTTGGTTTTCCTGGCAGGCCGTTCCTCCCGTATCCTGTCCATCTCTGTACGCACGGGATAATAAGAGCAGACCTGGCTGCTTACCCCCTAACCGTACGAGGCAAGCAGCTCGTAGACACCCACACCCGCACCACTGGAAAGCCTTCTTAAACTTCTTACTCAGGGCCCCTCGAGAAAAGCTCCTAGCGGCATCGATTGATTCGTTACACGTGGCGCCTCGCCCATGACATGATCCTTCATTAGTCCCGTTTGGGTAAGCCGCCATATGACAAGCACCTAGACCGTTGGGTTTTGCGGACAGCCTTCTTGTCAGAAATTTCGCTATTGCAGTCTTGCACGCATATCTGACTGTATCCCCAAATACTTTATCAGATCATCGTCTCCCCTAAATCGGCGAGAAGCCTGTTGGCAAGCACTCATATTCAGTTATTATCTTGGGAACAAGTTCAACTCCGGACGATTAAACTAAAGAGTTGGCAAGTTCCAAAATACCAGCTGCGGTTACATTCTTCTTTCAAGCTGAATGCGGAAGAGATGGAAAGAGGCAATGGGCCTTTACGTATATGGAGTGTAAGCTGATGGCGCACCTCCTCGGCAGAACCAGACTGCCGGGCCACGATCGACGATGAAAAGCCGGCCATAGCTCCTTCCATCATGTTTCAGACTAAACAGTGCGGTGCATGACATCTGAATCAAGAAGAGATTGCGTGAGATTGCGTAAGACCGTGCCGCTTCGCCGAAGCTGAGACCTTGAAGGACTCAACTCCCCAAAATATCTCAGCGTGAGGAATGAACAGTGGCACAGTATGTGACCCTCGTTATACCCTCCAGTTACGAGAAGCAAACCGGGAAGGCAGACTGGCATGTTGATAGGTCGTTTAGCGACGCCAAGGAACTAGTCATCAGCCATGGGTGTCCATCTTGCAGGTATGATAACGGTATGAGCAACATCCAAAAGTGCCACATCTCTACATTTGGAATTTGGTCGTTCAGCTTCTCTAATATACGACTCGGTTTCCCGTTTCCTCGCGATGAGCATAGCGGGTGGTGGTAGTGTCTTGGTAATCCAGATACTTCTGGCGTTGCTTTTCTTCAATAAGCCGCACGAAGCCTACTTATACGGAGGCAAAAGGTCAGACACAGGGCTTGCTTATGGCTGACTGGTTGATATTTTGAGTGGTCTGTTGCTGACAGCCAAGTATGCCACTTACTTTTGTCGCCGGGTGAGCGGCGACGTCGCCGGCGGTCGTCAGCCCAGCCCCAGCTCAGCTGCCTGCGTTGTCCCAGGTATTACCTAGGCTGCAAGTATTTTGTCTATTTCGGGCCGCCACAACGTCAGGATTAGACAGGTCGAAAGGATCCCTGGGTATTGGAAAAATAACGTCAGTGTAGTAACCATGTACGTCCTCATTTCGGAACATCACTTCCTCCAGGATCCGTATTCCGGGGGGTCTCAATCCCTCCGACTTCAAAGGGCCCGGTCGACACGTCCGCAATAGTGGTTTTCGAAGGATCAAGGGGTTGTGGTGGTGTGTCCTAAAAAAAGAAACCAACCCCGTCTTTCGGGATGATCCCCCGTTTCATTTTCTTGGGGATTCGGCACCGAGTCATTGCATATCGGGCTACACAGCCAACAGACCAAGGAGAGAAACCACCGGTCCCCCCTCCTCATGCTCCCCGGATGCTACCCTCCACAGTTCGCTCTAGCACTCATTGGTCCCCAAAACGCAAGATAAGGCTGCATAGTAAAAGCTTGGTTTAGAAAACCCCCCACGCCGCCCCCCATAACCGATTTGTCACGATAACGAGGTAAATATGTACTTGGTCTGTGTGGGGGAAGCATATCGCTCCATGTGGGAAAGTAGCATTGCCGTGCCGCACGTCAGCCGTCGCTCATGCGCCTCCGACCCGCGTTTCTAAAGTCAACCGCGTGTTTCCAAATGCGTAGTAAGGAAATATCCACTGCAGCCGACATCCATCTCCATCTGGGCATATTTGCCATAAGTAGGAGGGGATAGAACGAGAGGAAGCCAAAAAGGAACGGAGAAAGAACAGGCAAATAATCCTCCGTGGTTGTCAGCAAAGTAGGCGGCGGGAAAAGGAAAACAGCCCACCCCGCCACAGTTTGGGTTGCCAACTCAATCACAAGACAAGGATCTCGTCATCCTAACCGGACAATGGGGACAACCGGAGATGTTCCCCTTCTCGATACTGACTTTTCTGCTGATAAATAAAATGGAGGATTCACGCCCAGGCAGATGATGACGTGAGCCAAAGGTTCTTCGAAGCTTCCCGCCTAAGGGCCCGTCAGCTCAGCCGCCACTCCGTATATATGCATGAGAAACAAAAGTAAAGTGCGGCTAAAGGGAGCCGAGTTTCCCCCCCATACGAGTAAGCCTCTCCAATAATACAATGCCGTATCACAGACCTGGAGCCTATATATATAACAACTCGAGACTATTCAATCCTTTGTCATGAAGCTTACTAGGACGCCACGAGGACCGAGCACGGCAAATCCCATGTCATCAAATGTACGGGCGGAGGCGACATAGTCTCTCACTGCATCCAGGTAACAAAGCTTCATGTAGTACAAAGTGTCTGACCGTTTCGGTATAGACAAGGATCAATCGAGTAGGGCTGAGAATATCCACTCCACCGTTTCCAGACTCCCGGTAACGTAAGAAAAAGACGCGGCCCTCCAGTTTCTACTTTCCCTATTCAGAACGGAACCATCAGGTGATTTGGAAACCGAAGAAGCCGAAACTCCCAAATCGAGTCTCACCATGTGCACGGATTGCCCGAGGGCTACCTATTCTGGGCAACCATATCGTCGGAAGTGTTTTGAATATGGTAGCTCAGCGTGATGAGCAGTAGAATATTATACGTAAAGTACAATCGATGTCACGCAAGTCGCAGTAGTCATACTACCTGACTGGTAACATGAGATGTAACTCAACAAGGTCTCTAATATCCGGTAAGTCCGAATATGACCCCGAAGATATTTGAGTCATTCCTTACAATATTACACGGAGTCCTACGATATAGCCATGGGCATTTCATCATTCGCCGCTTTAGATCACCTCGTCTTGCCAGCACGGCGAAAAAACAACCACAGGCTTGTAATCAGTAATTTGAACGCCAGACAAGTGAAAAGTCTTGATCCCCCAAGTTATGCGTCACACTAGGAAAGGCAAATCGATGTCCCAAATAGTCTATATGAAAAGAAAATAAATGGCATAACATTCGTGACCGGTACAGTGTGAAAAAAAAAAAAAAAAAAAAACGTGGAGATGGTAATTCTGATGATGCAAGAAATGGTATCTCTCCTTTTCCGAATCCCCGAACCGTGTTACCTACCTCGCGACCCTTTTTCGCAATGTACCAACATTGATGCATCCGTCAGCACAACTCTGGATGCTCTAGCCTTCGCCACCCAAAAATGCACCTCGTATGTCTGAACTCAACACCGGAACCCGACCTCGGAAACCGCCTCTTATTGACTCACACCCACTATGCAACGCCAATGCACTCCTCGTGTACCCATGAGAAACAGAGACTTGAAATGTTCTTCAATAGTGAATTCTGAAAACGGTTGCAGCCGTCAATACCTTCGATCTTCGAGGGGCACGTTAGGGCCGTAGAAACCCCCCTCTTCCCCCCGGAAGCCTGACATGCCAGGCAGACACCACCGCCGTAAACACGAGTGTGGCGTTTCCACCCCATTCCAGCGTCATCCGTAACCGAAATGATCTCGCCATGAACCTCGACCTCGTCTTGGGCGAAGGAGTCATGCGGCGGGGGAGGCAACATGGGGTTGGATGATGGGAACGAATGGGGCGTGAAGGACGGCATGCTGGCATCAAAATCTGCAGACGAGACATCCTGCGGTGGACCGAATGAGAGCGTATGGGTGTAGGATACTCGTTGAGACGAAGTAGGGTATCCCTGAAACACAGGCGCGGTGGTCGAGGATGTCGACGAGGCAGCAGAGTAGTCCGGGTTCTGTTGCTGATAGAACGGGGTGGCTGTATCGCCCGAGATAGAAACTGCCTCGCTATGACGCCTCTCTTGGAAATGGAAGGGCCCGGTCTCTATCGCCAGAGGTGTCATTGGAGGTGGAGGTGGAGGTCGTGAGGCGAACCTCAGAGGCATTATCTCTTCCGCTGGGGCGCCGCTAGGACTACCATCGCGAACCGCATCGCTCTCGTGTTGGGGCCCATAGGTACTGTTGTCTGCGTGTCGCGGCCTTGCTTTCTTGCTCCCCTTCCGCCGGTCCGTCTTCGACGACTGATTGGTTGGCATGGCGGACTTAGTGGTGCTGATGCCACGTGATTGACCCGAAAGATTTCTCTTCAAGCTGTCCCGTTGTCCCGCTGGATGTTGGGGGCCCGTCAAGTGTCGCGTTAACAGTGATCTGTTCCACGATGTGAACTTGAAGTAATATGCCACCATGAGCGACAAGCAAACAACTAAAAACGCCAAGTTTATAACCCGGCGTGATGGGCTTGGGGAGTCAATAGCAAGGGCGACGACGTTGATCTTGGCCTGTTCAGAAGGGCGACTGACTGCGGGCATGTTGGCTGTTTAAGACGGTTTCAAGATCCTTGCCTCTCTTTGCCTGTGCCGTATATATGGTCAAAATAGGAGGGACCGATGGTGGCTTGAACCGGGGGGTTGAGGTCACGGAGTGGACCAGGCTGACAGTTGGTATGACCTGCCTCACGAGCAGATACATCCACAATCTCCGGCTGGACACGAATTGTCGGACGAACCGTATTAGACCACGTAAAAAGGGCCTTATGTCGGGCCTGTTTTACTCGAGGTGACCGACGTGGCCGAGTCTCGGGAGGAAGGGGGTGTTATTGACGAAGGTACTGTAGTACACAGGGGACAGGCCGGTCTAACATGAGGATGAAGCAGGTGACCATTGGGATCCCTCAAAGTGACGGGGGTTGCGTAACCTGTCAACAAAGAAACTTGCGACAACAGTGCATGCGGCTTGATTTATAACAGAATGACAGTCGTATGTGCCGTGCGGCAAGGTTGAGGATGACGCTCACGTAAAGCAGTAAAAGTTATGCAGATGTGGTAGTGTTGTGTGAAGGATCAGATGAGATGCGACGGGAAGAGAGGACCATATGTATAAGCCAAAGGTACCCGGTATCAAACAAGGGTAAGCATGATGAAAAGATACTTGGCCAAAATGGGCCAGGGAACAATTGACCATTAGCTGAGAAGCGGGATCTGGAAATCAGATGAACCGCTTAGGGGAAGGGTGTGTCGGTAGGTCTCGCATGGTGAAAGCATTTTGCCTTTTCGGGTCCTTCCAGCTCTCAGTCAGTCAGCCTCTCGCTCAGTCGGCTCCTTTCCTTGGGGAAGGGGAGGCGACGGTCCTGATCGGACTGACTCGGCGGCTTGCGTCTTTGGAGGCGGCCTGCTTCTGGGCAGAGTCATTGGATAGAGGCAATGCGCTCTGAGACTTGCGGGCGGACTGACTGGGGGCAGCTGAACGCATTCCGTCGCACTTGAGGTGGAGTGAAAGCACCACCTTGCTAGTCCTAAAGCTAGGCTAAGGTGCTGTAGCTAGTGATTGTGCAGGAATGGTTTAGTAGATAGTGGGGAATAAACAGCAGCGAAATTATGGCAGAGTCCATGTTTATTGCTGCAGTCAGCAATGCGGTGCTAGGTATGATCTGCCGCGCAGCATCTATATGCAAGCAGTGTCGTGGTAGACGTCTTGTCGGGGTGGGTGTCCATCGCTGGCGAGCCACCTCGCTTGAGGGGGCTGCATGCAACGAAGTTGGTTGACTTTGCAGTGACCCAAGTACTACTGCCTGCATATTGACGTGGGGATGACTTCCCACACAGCAAGTCGTGTTTGTTTTGCTGTTGTCTGGGTCCGCTACAGGGCGGTTGGTCGCTGTTTTTAGTCCACTGGAACTGCATGTAAGACGGCTTTTCGTTGACGACCTAGGCGCTCACTCGCTCGCTCGCTGCAAGCAAAGCATGCGCGGATAGCTATCTCGCGGCTTATTCAACCCTGATAAAATGCAGTGCGTGCATGGTGATCGCGCGTGACGTGCCAAGGACATTATTTGAAAGATGTAACTGTTTGCATCCAAGTCCACCGACAACAAGCACAGCCAGCTTGACGCCTGGTTTGTCAATGGCCGGCTTCGGTCTTGTTTGTTGACGCCCACGGAGGTCGAGCGGAAGTGGTCGAGAAACCATGTAAGCGGTCTCGCGTTTGGCGGCCACTGGATACGAACTGGCTGGAAAAGTATCGTGACCAACGGGGATTAGGGTTGTTTTCAAATTTGCAATCAGTCATCCACCTGTCATCCACTTCCAGATGGGAAAAAGAGGTCTCCCCTGCCGAAGAGGATTGCTGCGCCACCGAGCCGCGAAAATACATGGCATGGAAGGAACTTGCAAATAGAGCCGAAGGAGCAGCTAGCTAGCCTTGCGCCCTTGGCGGCGAATCTGACAGAACAAGCTCTGATGCGATGGAACGAGGTGGTGCCCGTCCTGAGACCAACCGCGTGCCCTGTGCCTAGTGTCCTGTGTGCTGGGCCAAGATGTCGTTGGAGAATGGTACATGTGAGAACTGCTGTCGGTAAATAGCTCTGAATGACGTCTCCCTCAGATTGTACCTGTTTGTTTGCCAGTTGCGTGCAGCGCCTGTACCACTTCAGCTGGCGGGCTGAGCGAATCGCTGCCCGTTAAGGAAAGAGAGGGTTGAAGCCTTGCCTTCCAGGTGCCTGGTGCATGTGCCACCAACATGGAAGGCACCTGCGCGCTACGCTTGCACTTGCCCCTCTTGTCCTTGCCCATGTCCTTGCCCCCTCGTGTCGTAAACCAACTGAGGTCTGATTGAAAATTGCCCGCATTGAAGATCTTCAGGCTGGTAGTTGGCAATTGGCAACTTATGAGTGCCACAGTTACTTGTTGGAACCATTCTATCCCGAGATTGGACATGCTCTCTCTGGTGGTCTGGTTTAGTGTACTGCTAGTTCCAAAAGTTCAGCTGATGTGAGCCCCCCCAAGTGCCAAGTGGGTGCTGATAGCCCCAACCACTGGGTTCAATCTATCTCGATTGAAACCATGCATCAATGCATTGAGCTTGGGGTGTTCGGCATAGGGCAGAAACCCGTGCATCAATATCCCCGAGATCGTGGCGGGTTGCTGCTGCTGTGGTGGTAGTGGTGGTGGTACCGCTGCTGCTCAAACTTCTGAACCGCCCGGCCCCCAATCAGCATGTTTCTGTCGCCATGTTGGCTGCCGTTCTGGCCACTGGCCAGGATCCTAAATCTGTAATTGTCGAATCAGGTTGTCGTAGTTTGACCTCCGGAGCCTAGGCCGGTGCAAGACAGTGGGCCACTATCCAGACGATAATGACCTGTCGACCAGCGTTCAGGATACCTAACCAACAGCATGTTGATCAATGGACATAATCACCTGTACATGTGCAAATTTACCCACACACGTAGATATTACCTAACGGCCAGTATGAATGAACCTTAGGCATTTGATCACTGATTTGCCTGCATCAATATTGCATGTAACACATCCAATGGGACCACTGACAGTGCTCGATCAAAAATACCAACATGCATCTGAAAGTGTATTTGTGCTTCTTCTTGTGCCAGCAGTGTGACCGATGCAGCCAATACAACATTGAACTCCTCCGCTGTTACATCCTACCAGCAACTTGCCAGCGCGGTCTCTCGAGTTTTACTAGTATGACGTGTGTATATAATAATTTATTATTGATGTATGAACATACAGCACAAAATTTTGACACGGAGATGCATGTGACTGATATCTGGTCAACGGGACCGTTGGGTTAGGGGTTTGGGGGCTGGATAAACGCCAGGCATGGAACCCCGCCATTTTCACCATCTCTAAGTATGTTTACACGCATGCTGCATGCAATGTCAGCATTCCGGAAGAAGAGCCGTTCTCCTGTTCGTTAAGTATGCTCGAATGACTTGTCATTTGACACTGAGCTTGGCAATATTTTGGACGAAAAATTACCCGGTTCTCAGGCTTCGCATATGTAGGCAGTAGGTACATAGGAGGCAGGCAGAGGTTCTGATTTCCTTGATATGGAAGGTGGGGGTAGACATGTGACTGACCTTTCCAGCGCCCCTCCTTGCCTGGAGCGTGCCTTCTCATCTTCTATCGATGCCAGCACCAGAAAGTCCACTGCAGATGTCCATTTCATAGGCCAAATGTAAGCAAAAAGTACCCAATATATTAACTGACCTCCATACTGTATGCAATGTAATGCACAATATCATGCACCCACCCTTTTGAGCCAAGCGGACGATCCAGATCGGTTGATTCACCTATTTTCAGCTGCATTTGACATTCCTGCTTCGCTAAAACTTGCAGGCGTAAATCGTACGAAGGCGGCAGGTACGTGGTACCTCGCACTTGCCGGGTCCTCAAGGAACCTAGAAGAAGTTACGACCCGAAGGACCGGAACACCTACCAGCCAACTGCATCAATACCTCGTGTCTATTGGATCTCTGTTCACCTTTTCTCATGTTTCTTTGCGTCATGGCTGTGCACCGCGTGGCAATTCAGCTTGAGCAGTATAATCTCCGAATACGTCTCAGCTGAAGTGCAACAGTCGAGATCCCACTTGCATGCAGACACGTTGCCAAGACTACACCACAGCCAGTACGAAGCAAGTGGCCACTCGGCATCCACCGCCATCACGAAGTATTGACCCTCGTTATTGACCGAATACGCCCGTCGGTTACAGCCTTATCCGAGATTGCATATACACAACACTGCAAGTTCGCGATCTACTGGCCATCTCGAGAGATCTGCGGAGCCGCGCGTGGGTCCCCCACACCACACCGCCTGCCGGCCCTCCGCCTCCGCTTGGGAGCCTGGTCTTGAACTTTCCAGAGCCGGGTTACATAGAGATGCTGACGACTCGCCATCCTATTCGACGGCCTTTCGGTGCCTATGACCTGCTTTTTGGACCCCTGTGTAGCATTCCAGAATAGCCCTGGAAGAACCCATAAGACGGTGCTGTCCACTCGGTTTCAGCACTTGAGGGCAAACTGAATGTCTCGCCCCCGACTATGATTTTCTGACCGCCTCTTCCCTTCTTGAGCATGGCTTCATGACATTGCATCTTAGGTTTGCTGAATCGGTTAGCGGTGTCAATCAATGAGGCGCAACTTTTATCAGATTGACCACGGCGACTGGAGCCAAGGGGCCCTGTTCAACATGGGAATCTTGACTTACGCGGGGCCGGCGCCAAATCATATTCACTGCATGTCTTTGTTCATCTGCGCTGCAGTTTTGGCCACAATGGGTTACGACAGAACCCAGATTGCTGCTGGCAAGTATTGTTCGCCCCAGGAAGATACGAGGGAGTATAGCTTCTGATATTCTTACGCCCGCACTTGCATAGCATTATTAAGCTATATTGACCAGTCTTAGAATACTAATAACAAAATGACACCTCGTCACCAACGATTACAGCGGCAAACGCACGACATCTGCAAGTCCAGTTGGCGCTTATTCCCCCAATGTCGCCAACTTTCGCACTGGGCGAATGGATGCGACACACATTGCCGAGGCACCCCTTGCTTTGATGTGGCCTCTCGTCATCATATGCGTGCCATTGGTGGCTCTTGGTTCTGATTCACCGATGGCAATATCCACTTGTATCTTCAACAAGGATCAGGTTGGGTTCCGCGGCCTTCAGCCCTACACACCCCTCGTCACATGCATACAAGAGGCTCGACTCGGCTAGGCCCTGGGTCCAACATGGGGTCGCCCGCCAACAAAACCAGCCAACTCAGCCTTAAATTAGCCGCTATCAGCTGAGCACAGACGGGCATAACAAACACCCGAGACTTTTGGCCCCCCTATTTCGGCAGCATCAATTCTCGATTCAATTGACACGACATGACGATAAACAGCTCGAGATTGACATACCCAATCGTTTGCCATCGATTGCAAAAGCCTACATTCCACGTCACCCAATCATCAGCAATTATCCGCGCGCGAAGAGGTAGTATGGATGACGATATACTCTGAACAAAACCCGCCGCATCCGAATTTGCATGTGGCGGTGGGTGACGAAGCATATGATCAATCTATGAGTCTCTTGATGCGTCAGCACCAGATTCGCACCCGCCTTGTCGAGGGGTAGATCGCGAGGCTTGGGGCTGAGAGTTGTCGGGCGTTTTGACAGGCCAGAATACGACTTGGAATTGGCAGCCTTGGGGTCCTTTGTGGTATATATCGATGCCTCAGTCACCCACGCCGCCCAGCTGGAGCAAGAGAAGAGAAGCAGCGAAGGCCCAACTGCCAAAGCTTTACGAACGTCCGCGAGGCTTTTTCACTGCCGTGAACGATTGCAGACGACCAGGTCTAATTGGGCTCTTTACGATCTCACCTAACCCACGGGTGTCATTGCAACCTTATACGGTGTCTCACTAGAGGCTCTGTAAGCATTTTGCATCAAGGCCAAGTCATTCTCAGTCATTTCCGGAACAGCAAATACTCGAATCAGCTGACATGGAAAAATAAGATTACTGTCGCATGCGAGCAATTTTGATGTGTGACGAACCAATGCACCGGAGAAGTCATTTGCCATCCAATTATGGGAAGATGGGAGCGAGGAAGATTATGTAAGTACTTTTAGTCGCACTAATGGTGTTGCAGGTAGGCTTTGAGCCTCTTTGATAGCAATTTGATTAGTTGTTAACAAGGGATTTGATGTTTGAAGCATACTACCCAGATGAGGCAACAGACAATGAGGCTATCACATCCTCGCGAGCTCACCGAGAAAGTCATGCCTTGCTTGCTGGCAGTAAACGAGAGCGAAACAACGCGGGTCCTTGGGTGCGGGGGAACAGCCAGGCACACGCCCGGCTATCTGGCCCAAGGTCAGCAAAAGTACCGTCTTAACTCTCCCATCTCCGCCGGGACCATATTATGGGAGCGGCGGTGTAGATATACACTTGAAACTAAGCCTTTTGACACGCAACGTGTCATTCTCTCCAATCTCTTGGCGAGACTGCATATTAGCGATTTAGAGATCAGCACACCACTGGAGCCGATGTCACGATCTAGGGCCCCCATGGCAATACCCTTGCCTTTTCCCTCGTTCTTGGGTGCGGATTATCTGGTGTGTGAGTGTGTCCTGTTTCCTGTTTCCACAGTAAGCAGCGGACGGACATGGTAGCGTCAAGACGATATGGCGTGTTTCTTGTGATAATCGGTGTTCTAGCTTGACCCACTCATGATGTTCTAGCCGGGCTGGGTGTTAGTCTTGATGTCGGCCAGTAAGCAAGCTAACAATGTTCCGGGAAAAGAACAAGACTAGTCTTCCTAGCGGAGCTAGTGGCTTCCTCTCACGCAGACTTCGAAAAGCACTTGCTGCTTGGGTGACTGGACCAAGACAATTCTCTATGTACATCTTGTCTGTCCCTCTGAGTCCCTTACTCCAGAAACCAGGGTTCGTACGGGGGTAAGATGCTAATTGTATGGGCTATATGGGCGATTTTCCCATAGCGGATCACGGAGCCGTTGAAGCAATCATTGCCGATTCAGTTCTCTTGAGGCATCTACCGTATTTTCTTGGTCAGACATGATGTGACTGTGAAGCAATGATTGGAATTGGGTCCGTATTCAACCCGTATTTACGGCCGCCCCGCCGCCCCAGGGAATACGCCATATGAGGGAAGGGGGGACGGTTACCATCTACGGAGACAACACCCATGAATACTAGAGGGCCAGAAACATTGAGGTGATTGTGATTTGCAACCAAACGTGATCATTTGAGCTGGCGCTGACGAATGCAAGACATGTGCTATACGCCACATATGACGGTAGCCAATCACATGCATGCGCCTATTACGGGAGTCTCAAAGGTGAACCGAAAGTTGCTGGCTGATGAAGATGGATTTGGCTTACCTTGAGAGTCGCCGTGAGTGGAAACAAGGGTTTCCGCATAGTGAATCAGAGTTTACCCCTGTTGAAAGGACAGCATGGTGTTTAATGGTTGTAAGAGGAGGTTGGATTCTGTATTCATTGAACAGCTGTTCAAGTAAAGGCTATTGATATCAGGAAATCAATATTAGATAAGAGCTTAAATACCCGAGGGAAGACAAAATAAGAAAAAGGCAGGGAACTTTTCATGAAAACTAGATATAGACTTGATGTACAGCCCGAGAGTGAATAAGTACTCATTGCCTTCTCATACTTGTATTATCTGTATAAAAAGAGGAATCGAGAAGCGGTTCACCAGTCCCCTTCCCTTTTTGCTTGAGGCATGTTGAAATAACTTCAATACTGACAGTATATTTGAGTGCCTACCTCTTTTTACGCAGGTCGTATCGTTCCCAGTCTATCCCTGTCATCCTCCCGCCGTTCGAAGTAGGAAGAGCCAAATCGCCATCAACCCCTGGGTCCGAACATAAGACGTCATTTCGTCCATGTGACAGACTACTCGAACGAGTAGTTAATTACAAGTATATACAACCACATCGGAGCCGACATATCAAGGGCAGCACTCACTATCCCCATCGTATTACTCCAGCTATTATCAACATTGTACCGGCCCTGGTTGTTTATCTAATAATACTTACGCTCGCCAGCGACAGGTGACGGACTGACTGACTACATGTACAACCGACCCTTTATGGAAATGAATTTACAGTCATAATACTCAACCGTATTCCGTATTTGCAATCGACTCGCCAAACGAGCTAAAATGCATGCGTCGACCAACCAGCAAGGGAACCCACGGCATTGATCCTCACTGCCCACCTGACAATCTGTCGGAGTATGTGTCATCATACGTGAGGAAATCCTGATTCGTCTATCGCCGTGGTGACCATACTGCTATAGTTCGGAGGTTCGGGGAAATAAGACAGCTGATGGTTGCGTTTTCAGCTCATTTGCTCCTCAAATGCCGAACATAATCAAACGTTCACCATCGGCCAAGCCGAGCCTCGTAGGCATGACGAATCCAATAGGAATACATGGCGGTATAGGTCTAATGTTGCCACCTCGACTACGCATTCCAGATCTGCGGCCAAGGGGTTGAACATAAGAGCACCTCGATATGCCAACCTTTCAAGATCATCTTATCACATGAAAATCATAACATCAACCTGCCGATATCAGTCTGGGTGCAATGCAATCAATGTATGTATGTATCTCGGCCAAAGACACCATGAACTACCCTATCAAGTAGTCGCCATAATCCTGAGCAAACCCAAAGTGCCCGGGCAATAGTAAAAAACCCGCCTTCCTCATAAAATCATTCGCTGAACGCCATTCTCAAGTGTCCACTGAAAACCGCCAGAGCCACAAGTCTTTCGTGGCTGCTCCATGGCCCAGTCCTCAGTGTGCCAACCGGTAAAACATACATAACTATACACCAAGAAGAAGCCAGATCAGGCAGTAAAAGTTGCCTGGCCCCCATTCCGAGAGCTCCCAATGAGTCCATGACTCAGACCTCACCAACACCAGACTGTCCGAAGTACCAGTGACCCTCCTAGCAAATCATCATAGGCTCCGTAGCAGGCGCGGGCGCTGCGATGGCCACTTCACTATGTTCCTCCTCCATCATCTCGATCAGGTCATCCAGATTAGAGTCCAAGTTCTCAGCATCGCCCTGGTCCAGGCATTGCTTAAGTAGCTGTCGGTACTTGTCGATCTTCTCGCTCGTGCCGGATAGACCCAGAGCGTCAACATATTCCTGTTCTGCCCGGCGTTGCTCCAAGATAACCTCCCGCAGTTCGCGTGCCAGCTTCTGCCGGGTCTCAGGCGTGTCATCACCAGCATCATTGCCGTTCATCAAGGCAAGTTGTTGTTCAACCGTTGCTTGGATGTGATACTTATTCTGATTGGCAAGGAGGGCCAATACTTCATGCCGGGCCATGGTAGCGTCGCCTACTGCCTTGGCAGCGGCCTCTTCAGGCTCGAGGCGACCTTCAAGCTCCGCGATCTGTTGATGTATGGCAGCCAGCTCACTCTGTGTGTTGCCAAGGATCCGCTGTGCTTCGTTCTCAGCTTCGTGCTTCTCCTTCCACTCCTCGTCGTAGCTGTGGGCCAAGTCTTGGAACTTCTCAAGAACAAGCGGCGTGATCTTGTTTTGAACTGTAGTAGCTGCTTCAGACTGGAAGGCCACGGCAAGCTTGGTGACGGATTCGGAAAGAGCATCCTTGAAAGAAACATGTCGCTGAGACTCTGGGGCAAAAGGCGACGATGAGCGCTGAGGCGCACGCTCTTTCGGCGGTTTGGAGACATTGAGGGCTTGGATGAGTTCTTCGGCACGAACACCTTCTGCGTTCATGATATGGGTACTTGCGCCTCGTCCGAGCAGCGCGCGAATGCACTTCTTTGCACTCGTCTGGGCCGCGAGATGCAAAGCGGTATTACCGTTTAGATCCTGGGCATCAATAATAAGTTGAACGGACTGGGGGTCATGGGTCTCCAGGAGCTTGTTCAGGATATTGTCAAGATAGTAACGAGAACATGTGTGGCTGGTCACTCGACCACTCTTCATGATGGCCGCGTGATGGATGACGGTGCAGCCCTGGTTATCTCGCGCATCCACCGTGTCGAACAACTCTTTGATCACAGCCGCGAAAGTTTGCTTCTCAAAGCAGTTGGTGAAGTGAACGGCTCGCATAAAGGGCGTTTCGCCGCGAATGTTTTGCGAGTTCAAGGTTGCGCCGAAACGCTTCAACTGTTTGATGACATCGACGTCACCCATGGCACTCGCCCAATGGAGAGCACTGTGCTTCTCCGAGTCAATATACCAATCCGGTTGGAAGTTCGGCGGCGGCTCTGGGCGCATGGTTGGGGCATCTTGACGAGAAAGGAGGAAGTAGTCGAGCAGTTCGTCTCCATAGACAGAGTGCTGCTGTTCCGTTAGGTCAACGGTCTCTTCGTGCTTTCTCTTGCGATGTCCGGTTGCGGGGTAACTCGACAGATCGTGACGGTCGTCTTCGGCCATGTACGAGGCGGAAGCTATGGTGACATTATCAGGGGTGTCATCTTCATTCAGCTGCTGACTGGCAGTCTCAAAGTCGGGCTGTCGGGGAGGAGGAACCCAGGCAGCCCTTGCAGGTGCAGCCTTCACCTTGGGCGCCTTGGGTTTACTCGCATGTCGCGGGGCAGGCGGCGGGCTCTGATTGCCGGGCGTGAACTCGAAGATGGGCCGTAATCGATCGTAGACGTTGTTACGCTGTGCCAACTGTTCGCCCGACTCTAACGGGATCCAAGTGCCTTGGTATTTGCCATAGCCACCTTGGATCTTCTCGTGGACGTCTTTCTGAACCTCTCGCTCGAGAATTCGGGTACGGGCGGGTTTGTCGAAGCCCGCGGCTTTAAGGATATGTGTAGCGTTGATCCAATCATCTTGTCGCCTTCTCATAACATGTTCTTTGAGGTCGACGCCAAACTGGAATTCGTAGACGGGGATCTATCGCCGAGCACGTATGTTAGCCACAGGGCACAACTAGATTGGACGGCCGGCAAGCGACGAGGGAGACTTACACCGCTGTATGTGGCACTATAGACGCCAGGGCCGGCAGCGGGCGCTGTCGCTGCTGCTGCTGCACCCTTCACCATCTTGAATACTTACTCCCCTGCGAAACAAGCATGCAGTTTGGTGATAGAGGGCAGCGGTGGGGAAGGTTCGTGTGACAGTGTGACTGTAGGCCTGGACTGGAGGGGCAAGAAGGTTTGATGTGTGTAAACACCTGGTGACGTCGGATGGAGGACGGGTCTGTCAACCTGGTCGCAAAGCTCTGCTGAATGCACAAGCCGAGGTAGGAGGTGTGCAACTGGATTCCCTGACACCAGATATTAGATCACTATAGACCGCCTTTACAATAAGCTGGTCGGGAAATTTCTTGCAGACTCCAGTTGTTCGACTGAACAAATCGCGAGAACACCGTCGGTACTGGTGAATGACTCGGTGCTGGATGGGCAGAAGCTGACTCGTCCCATGTGGCACGCGTGAAGACGCGAAATGAAAGAATTGGGGTGCCGGTTTGGTGCAGAAACGCGCTTCGCGTAAATTGGCTGTGACCAGAGAATCAAACCTGCTGTTTGCCTGGTCCTTCAGGCGAAACTCCAGGTGCCAGGCGCTTAACTTGTGGTTCAGTTATGTGCCACAGCGCCACGTGCACGTCCCAACGGGTGTGGCGAGGGTAGCCAGGTCTGGACCATGGGTAGGTGTGCGGCACAGCTGATCGCCCGGACCAATAGTAATTCCGCCAAAACCGTCAAACCACCGACACTGGGCCGGTTGTTTCATGAAACATCTGGACATCGCAGTCACACCCGACAACACACCAAAGCACTTCTGTCCAAATTGCTCCTAGCAGAGCCTTTCAGGGCTGAGCATGTAGTTCCTTGCATAGGCCTAGCGCTCGGGAGACAGTTCCAGAAACGGTCCGTTTCGTAGCACATCGTTCTTGTCGATTGCTCAGACCAGCTGTCATCGACTGATCGGCATCCTTGACGGTGATCCGGAAGCGCGCTTCCTGCTCCATCGACAAACATGTCGGCATCCACCAGGCCGCGGAGATTATGAGAATAGCCAGCGGTAGCCCACGGCAGCGGTAAACAGCTTGGGAATGTGGAGGCCGGTGCTAGCAGTCCCCCGTGTTCCTGAAACTCGTACACGAGCGCCTGGCTCGAGCTGGTGCCGGGTCGCTAGGGGCGACCTAGGCCTCTTGGGCGCCTAGCGCGCCAGCTCTAGCCACCAAACAGGCCGTAGATCGTATCACCATTCTAGCCCTACAATCTAAGGGTTCCGGAGCTAGCTGCAGATCCGAGTGGCGTCGATCAGGTTCCATGGTCCGTAGGATTAATCAATCTCGAACGTCGGGAAGGGGGCACAGACAGTGCGCGCCAAGTCAACGTATTTGTACCGGGGGCAATCCGGGGGGTCGTGTGCCTCCTTCTCCATCATTACTTCTGACGTCTTGTCTACGATTCTTTTATATATATAATTTTGTTTTGTTTGGCTGCTGGTCACCATGAACTTTGCTGTAACCTTACGCCCTTCTTCTTCTTCTTGGTGTCGAACTTGGCTTTCTGGACTCACCCAACTCGATTGCCCCAGCAAAGCCTCAGTGAACACCATGATGGACGACGACTCCCTCGCCACGCTGATCCGGGACGTTTCGGTGGTGTGCAACAACGCCATCCAGTCCCTGCTGGATCTGTCGACCGTCGTCCCTACTGCTCTTTCCACCCTTCGCCAGACCACGGCAGAGCTCCGAATCACCCGGGCCGTCATCGACCGACTTCTCCTGTTTCCTCTGTCTGGAACAAACCCACAATCTCCTGGCTACCAGTACCAGCCGTCACTACAGGGCTGCCTGGACCTCTTAGTGCAGGACATGAAAACCAGCCTCTTGGAAGCCGAGACCGAGATCCGGCGGTTACGTCGCTACTCTATCAGCGTGACAGGACTCCCCCAGTCCCTGGGTCTGGTCATCCTCTCAGAAGAAGGCTTCTCCGGAATAAGGCGGGACCTCAGAAGGAACCGCTCAACCATCACCTTGATGCTGGATTGCATCTGCAGGTAAGCAGAGATAACACTTTCTCGCCCCTTGCTACACCTTGAGGAAAATGAAGCTGACACCCCGTTACAGCGGTATACTCGCCACGATAGACCTGCGGCTACACAAGACCTTGTCCGCCTGCTCAGAAAAGACGGCCAACGGCTCCAGGTTAGGGCCCAGAGTGGCGCTCGACCTGAGGAGGCAAAGTATAAGCCCAAAAGTGCAGCGGCTATCTTCGACGATCAACCACCCCGACCGGGAGAGGCCACACCGGGCAGACACCCGCAGCACCAAGAAGCTCCACGACGCCATCACCAAGTGCGACTACCCCTCGGTCTACAAGTATCTGGCCGACGGAGCCGACCCGAACGCAACACTCAAGAACTCCACCATGACCCCCTTACATAGAGCACTGAACTTGATGGAGGAGGTGGCAGATGGATCCGGATCTGGATCTGACAGTGAGAAGCCCTCCAAGGGCGCCACATTCACCATACTCGCCCAGATGGACGCGATGAAGGGCTTCCACGACAGCCGGGACGCGAAGGGCGTACTCGCCATCCTCACGGCCCTCATCGTGTCCGGGTCCAACCTGCGGGTGCGGGACGAGTACGGGCGCACGCCGCTGATGCGGGCCGTCAAGGGCGACATGGGCGACTCCATCGTCTCGCTCATGCTCGAGTACGGCGGCAACCTGGTCAACGTGCAGGACAACGAGGGCAACACGGCGCTGCACTTCGCGGCGATGCAGCGGTCGAGCAGCAAGGCCAAGAACCTGGACCTGATCCGGATCCTGCTGGCGTACGGGGCGGAGCCGTCGATGCGCAACTCCAAGGCGCGCACGCCGCTCTACAAGGCCGTCATGCGCGGGCACCTGGACCGGGCGACGGAGCTGCTCAACTACGGGGCCGACCTCGAGGGCACCGACCACCACGGCTGGTCGGCGCTGCACACGGCGGTGCTCGGCGGCGACGCGGCCATGACGACGCTGCTGTGCCTGCACGGCGCCGGCTACGACAACCGCGACCGCGCCGGCCAGACGTCGCTGCACTACGCCGTCTCCAAGGGCCACGTCGACGTCATCGCGGCCCTGGTCGAGGCCGGCGCCGACCTCAACCTGCCCACCAAGGGCGAGACCCCGCTGTGCCGCGCCACCGCCCAGGGCAGCCTGCCCGTCGTCAAGCTGCTCCTCGCCCGCGGCGCCAACGTCGCCCTGCCCTCGGCCCGCTACTTCGGCGCCTTCCCCGTCCACCTCGCCGCCATGGGCGACCACCGCGCCGTGCTCGAGCTGCTGCTCGCGTCCGGCTCGCCCGTCGACGCCCTCGACGACCGGCGCCGCACGCCGCTGCAGTGGGCCGTCGACGCCCACAAGGAGACGGCGGCCGAGTTCCTGGTCAGCAAGGGGGCTCGCAAGATTTACGAAGCTTAACGAACGAAAAAAGGGGGCGAGAGGTTTTCTACCAGGAGTACTTATTTATCTATCTATTCGAAAGAATCGGCGTTGAACGAGCGACATGAAGGGCACACTTATTATACCATTTTTTATTATGTTCTATTACATTCAATACAAGAACACTTTCTCGATACTGATACCATCATTGCCACGTTGGTCAGCCAGATACCGTAGTGGTCACAAGAGATAAACATCAGGCTCCTTTAGTAATGTTCTTGCTCCTGAATCTTCAGTGAAAGGCAAAGCCACACTCCGAAACAAATTGACAATAAGTTTTCCAAAGTTGGGAGAATAGACTCCTTCGAAGATCTTCAACACATTTACTAAAAGTTGGTATTAGTGGGTAGAAAAGGGTTCCGTTATAAGGGAATCAACTTACCACTATCTCTCCATTAAGTCCGAGCACCTCGCAGTACCCAAGTTTCAGTCTTCCAACTTTCACTGACAAGGCTGCTAACAAGACCAGCCACATATCGGCATCTCTAACCCCGTCTGGTCTCGTCAGTTGACCCAGAGTATCCACGTGTTGATTTCTTCTAGTTTGGAGACCCCATAGTACATGCAGGCCCCGTCCTTATAGTACACCCCGATACTCAAGCTTATCTTATAAGTTCCACTAATGTATGATTGCAGAGCCACGTCATTGTACTGACTCAACATGCCATTATGCAAAAGAAAAGAACCTTGTATAATTTACCTAATCAAACAGTGATTTGTGTGGGTTGACCTCTATGTCCCCAGCGTCCATACCCAGCCTGCTATAATGCATCTACTTTCCTCACCAACGTGGTATCGTACTAGAAACAGCTGACTTGCAGAGTCCACAAGTATCATGGGGCACGTTATCAACGCCCACCATAGCGGAGTATACAAATATCACTACCCTATGTACATCCCTTCACCGGGCCCTACAGAACCGTCCACTCAGTCCAGTCCCGATTGTCCCACCCCCCGTAATACGTCGCGGCGGCCACGGCCAGCAGGGACAGCGACAAAACCGCCGTGATCCACCAAACCGCAGCACCCCGACTATTGCTCTTCTTCCCGGCCTTGAACCGCGCCCAGCCGGGGAACGCCCCGCGCTTCCGCGGCAGGAACTCGAGCACCGGCCCGTTGGCGATCAGCCCCAGCGGCCGCCCCTGCAGGAGCCGCCCGAAGTACGGCACGACCCAGCGCGACATGAAGCGCTGGCTCGGGCCGACCTGGGCGTGCACCCGGGTCGTCAGCCGCGACGTCTCCACGATGGCGGCGGCGCGCGGCAGGTGCTCTTTGTTGAACCGCCGCAGGAGGGCGTCGATCTCGGCGTACGTGGGCTTCGTGGGCTTCTTCTCCTCCCGCTTTTCGTCCAGGAGGCGGTGCAGCATGTTGGAAAGCACCGTCACGTCTTCGATGGCACAGTTGGCGCCCTGGCCGAGGTTGATTGTCATCTAGCGGGGAAAGGGGTTAGCATTCCCAAGGCCCGGCGACGATTTTGCCTGGTTGGGTTGAGACTTACCTTGTGGACACTGTCACCAATGCAGACGACGCGACCGTGCGACCAGGTCCGGAACAAGCTCTCCTGCAGGGGCAGCATGTTGAAGACGTGCCGCCTCCGCCACAGGCACTCGAACGCGACCCCCGCCTTGATCTCGGCGCCCAGCCGCGCCTCGCAGAAGGCGGCGGCCTCCTCGCTCGTGTAGCGCGGCGCGTCGTGGTACGCGTAGCGCCGGTCCAGCTGCGTGACGATGAACCAGAAGACGACGCCGGTGCTGCCCATGACGAAGATGGTCGAGCCGCGGCACATGCGCAGGATCTGCTCGCCGGGCGTGAGCTCGGCGACGTCGTGGGAGATGCCGAAGACGCAGGAGAAGCCGACCGACATGTCTAGACGGGGGGAAGGGTGTTAGATGCGGGGAAGTTCGGAATGGGTAGAAACAGAGGGGGAGGGAGAAGGTGTGGTCCGGCAGACGGCAGACGCACTTTTGCTTTCGCTTTGGGCGATGCCGTTGGTCACGGTTTCGCCCATCATCCGCCACATTTCTCGCAGCGTCTTGCTGTGGATGCCGTCGGCGCCGACGACCAGGTCGCCTTCGTACACGGCGCCGTCCTCGGTGTGGACCTTGGCGCCAGCGTCATTTTGTTCGATGTGAGTGACGGCCTTGTTGAGGTGAATCTTGGTCTTGTCCGCGAGGCCCTCGTAGAGGATCTCGAGAAGCCCGCGCCTCTCCATGAAGGCGATGGGGTACCCAAAGCTTTAGACCCCAAGAGTTCATCAAGTTAGCACATTCGTCCCGGTCGCAGGGGGGGTCTCTCGCACTACTACTTTGGCGGCTTACGTGGAAAGTACCCTCCGGGGGTAGTCGCTCGTGAAGCGGAAGTTCTGGTCGGGCAGGTAGGCGTCGGTGAGGTCGAGCGGGACCGTGGCCTTCTCGAAGGCGTCGTAGAGGCCGAGCTGGTCCAGCACCCGGCCGCCGTTGGGCATGACGGCGACCGAGGCGCCCTCCTGCAGCACCACCGCCGCGCGCTTCTCCAGGACCGTGTACTCGACGCCCAGCTTGTCGAGGCAGTGCGCCAGCGTCAGGCCCGTGACGGAGCCGCCCACGATGATGACCTTGAATGCGGGGGGCGGCATGATGCACGTTAATTAAAATATAAAACTTTGCCTATTGGCTATGCAACTTGAGTGCGGTGCGTCAAGCCCCAATGATCTGGGCTTATACCTGTTGAGCAGTGACGCTGATAAACGCGATCGACAGGTCGTACTCTCACGGGACGGAGATTATACAAAAACACCGCCCCTCCTTTCTGCCTTTCTCTTAGGGGGCTCGATTGGTTCAGCTTAAACCTGTAAAAGAGGCTTGGTCAGGCTACAGGCGACGGGCGGCGGTGTCCCATAAACGCCGTGGCGGGTGGCAGTCACTGTTTGCCTCGAGAATTCAGAACCAGGGGCTCCATATCATCGTGTCTCAAACCGTCCTTGTTACAGCAGCTGTCGACGCCTGCCCAAAGTACTACGGAGCAATGCCTTCCAGAACCCTTGGGAATCAGAGGCTGACTCGCGCCGTCCCCGTAGTCCTCCGGTCGCCATCGGTGTCCAGTCTATCTGCCTCCAATGAACAACCAGCCATACTATATGACCGACGATCTCTCCCGCGCTTCAATCCTAAGATACAGCATAAGTCGAGTTCAGGTCCGGTTGAGCATGGTTTAGTGGTCGGTGACTTTCAAGCGAACGTGTGATCTAGGGCCAGCATGCATCTCTACGTGTACACTGTGTATCCCCCATGAACCCCCAGAACATTAAGCCCCACTCGACGAAATCAAGCTATGTACCTACGTTTTTGAGGGCTCTGGGGTGAGTCCGAAGTATTTCACCGAGAGAGAGAAAGCGGGAGACGGAGGGGTGTGGGGTTGTTTTACCTCGCCCAAGCTTTGGTCGAAATAGGTTATGTCAGCCATGTCGTGACTCGCAACCCCTACGACCTCAGACCATGCAGGCAGATCGTACTTGGAAGAAATGCGCCGATGGCGATGCTCCTCATTTTCGGCGGTCTACAGTATAAGCCCTCGTTTAGCCAAGTCGGTAATCCAGCGACAGCCGCTACGCCCTGCAGGATCCGCAGTCCCACCCCATATTATCATCACACACTACCTAGCAGGGGGTCATCAACAGGGGGGTATAGCTTGTACATGTACATGCGTTTTGGGCCCCCACGTGGCAGTCGCGCGTATTTACAAGCGACGGAAGAAAGAAATTGATCTTGCTCGTTGCATGTCGTGAGTACCTACTCGATAGATCCAGAGCGGATCCAAGACACACGAGCCCGTATGAATCCTACAGGGATCTCACCAGTGAGAGCTTCCACCAAGTATGGGCAGATCTATATCCAAGGCGACATGATGGGATGATAGCTAGCAACGACCAACCACATGCATTGCATATTGCATGTTGCCCAGCCTCCTGGGACTATGCAGCAGTCCTTCATGACTCAAGTTTGCTCGAGGCGTCCCAGAAGAAATATAGTTGCATCCAACATACATGTGTATTAGCGCAAACAGCTGTGGCTCTGGCGATGCGCCAATGGCCTCAGTAGAACAGAAGCGGCCGACAACTCAGCATCCTGCACCAAACCTGGCATCCAGATAACGCGTTCCATGCAGGCATACTAGACTAGGCATAGCAAATGGTGGAGTAGAGGACCCAATGGTTTCCTTGAGTTTTTCCAGCCCAGTGAATCGTAGAACAGACTCCGAGGAGGACATCGTGTCGTTGAAAAAGGCTGCTCGCTCAAGAATAGAACAAAGTTCCGGCCGATTAGCTACTTAGGCAGGAGCAAAGGCACTTTGGCAGTCGCTGCGTACCCGATTTCGTCTCAGCGCGACCGTTTGTCTCATTTCCCAAGTCAACTCCTTTTTCTCCCTCATCGAGTCCGGCCACTCGCGCATAGGCAAGCGGGAACGAAACCATGGCGACCAAGACTGTTAGCCAGAACAGCTTGGCCAAGGACTTGTTTGTGCTGTCCCGCTTCCACAAGTACAACCCCGTCTTCACGACCTTTGCTGGCAGTCCGTTTTCCCATCCCCTGATGTTTTTTCCCGTCCGCGCGAATCGTATCCAGCCCAGCTAACATACGAAACCAACCGTAGTCTTCTCCTGCTTGCTGGCCGGATCGACGCTGGTCGGCCACGGTTCGGATGTGACGCTCGCCTGGGTGTTCCGCCAGACGGGGCTCACCGTCGCCGCCTGCTACGCCTTCTGCGGCGCCGGCATGGTCTGGAATGACTGGATCGACCGCGACATCGATGCCAATGTCGCCCGCACCAAGGACCGTCCGCTGGCCGCGGGCAGGGTCAGCACCGCCCAGGCCATGGTCTGGATGGTGGTCCAGATAGCGGCGTCGTGGTGGATCCTGTACTTCATGCTGGAGGGCAAAGATGTGTAAGTGGTCACCACACGACTTCTCCATGGAAGATCCTCCTTCTCTATGGAAAATGCCCCTTCTCTCGGCGGCAAGACTAACATGGCGACAGCAACAAACACATGCTGCCCGCCGTCATCGGCTCCTTCCTCTACCCCTACGGCAAGCGCCCCACGATGCGCAAGTTCTACATCTACCCGCAGTACATCCTGGGCTTCACCATCGCCTGGCCCGCCGTCCCCGGGCGGGCCGCCATCCTCCACGGCGCCGAGCCCTTCGCCGAGACGATAACAAACTCGATGCCGCTGCTCAACACGGTCTTCTTCTGGACCATCTTCCTCAACACGGCCTACAGCTACCAGGACGTCGTCGACGACCGCAAGATGGGCGTCCACTCCTTCTACAACGTGCTGGGCCCGCGCGTCCACCTGCTGCTCTGGCTGCTGCTCGTCCCCATCGCCCTCGGCCTCCCCCTCTACCTCGCGCCCTTCGGCTCCGCCTGGCTCTGGGCGGGCTGGGGCGCCGTCTGGGCCCTCTGCCTGCTGCGCCAGGTCCTCCGCTTCGACGCCAAGGTCCCCGCTAGCGGCGGCGGGCTGCATGTCGATAACTTCCTGCTCGGGGTCTGGACTTGCTTTGCTTGTGTGGCGGAGTTGCTTCGCTGCTACTATGCTTAAGGCTGTTGCGGTCGTGACTACGGCGTGTAAGTGGTGCACGGTTTTCGGGATCGGGAGGAGGTAATACTCGGCTTGAACTAGTATCCCATAGAAACCCGAACAGATGGCTGTCGATATTTGATTAGACTATTTGAGTATCTAGACCTAGATGTCAAAAAATCTCCCTTGGGGATAACCTGGACTCATCCCGCAAATTGCAATGCCTAAAGACTTCTCACGTAGTTCTTGTGACTCCCATATATTTCCGGACCTGCTTATTCTTGACAGCCAACAGAGTTCCTGTTGGTGCATCCTACAAGATAGTAAGATGGGAGTTTATTCTGACATCACTCAAACGTAACTGGTGCATCTCGTGCTGCCCAGGCCCTGTGGTACACTAACTACCCCCAAGGTCGAACCTCAAGAACGGTGATGGTCGGGTAGTTTCTCCCCCGTCGTTAAAACAGCCACTTTCGGAACTGCAATGTGGATCTTGTGGTTCGGCCCATTTCTACGTATTGACTACTACTGTAAAATGTACCGAGACTCCGTATTAGGAAACTCATATCCTGGGGCAGGTGCGGAAAGTGGAGAACCGTGCAGGGCAACAACCAATGGCCCGTAATCATGTACCTATTGGCAGATCGGTTCGGCGGGTTTCAATATGACGAAGTCAAGCCGGCGCAATGATCACTGGGTCTGTCTTGGTCCCGGTTCGGCCCATGAAACCGACATTGTCAATAAGCGAGTCTCGTTACGAGGTCCATCCCAGCCAGTCACACGGTTCTTGTGCCTATCTCTGCCCTTGTTTGCATGCGACTTGAATCATGAATACTGCCAGCGGACCCAATACCAGGGGTCTGGATAAGTCATGTCAATGTCAATCCCACACCGTGCAGGGATCCTAGGAACTGCCAAAAGCCCTGTCGGGGTACCCTGTCGTGCGAGTCATGGGAAGACCGGGGGGTGGGGGGCATGTTCCTATGTAGCTGTGGTTTCTTGGATGCCATGAAATGGATCGTCCGACGAACAGCAGTTGTAGATGTCGGGCTATCCACTCTCTTGAACCCTAGCCCGGCGCTCTGGGCGAACTACTTTCCAGTTGTGAGATCCTGGGAGACCAACCCAGATAGCACACCACCCATCTTGGTGATCGGGGGACCACACGTGGTGTGGGGTTCCCTTTTGCGGGATGGCGAGAGGCCGAAGGGACGGCAGTTGAACGAGGTCGTCCGGACAGTCAGTACGCCCAGGTGATAGCCGGTCTTATAGTGCCATATCATCAAAATCAATACACCAAAAGCAAGTCTTGGGGGAGCTACAACACCTCTGTATATACAACACTTGAACTTCGGTTTACTTACCACTTGTTAGGTGGAGACTCTCATCATCCGCGGATTACAGGCATCATGACCATTACACCGACAGCCCAGTTGCAGCCAATGCCGGCCTCCGAGGTCAAGGCCGGCCCTGCATCTCAATCAGTGCCAATAGGGTCGAGCGAGGCAAATGAGAAGGTTTGTGTCTCATGTTGCTTGATGATCTGCCCAGATGCTGATAGACGAGCTCCCACAGATCCTCCGAGCACCCATTGACTATCTCCTCACTATCCCGGGCAAGGATGTGAGGGGGAAGATGATGAATGCCTTCAACCAGTGGCTCCAACTACCCGAAGAGAAGCTCGAGATCATCAAGGAGGTGATCAAGCTGCTGCACACTGCCTCTCTCCTGTAAGTCGAGCAGGATGGAGAGCTTCCCAACGGTACCAGCTGAGCACAGCGCTCACAATGACTTCGTAATAGCATCGACGATATCCAAGACAACTCCAGGCTGCGTCGCGGGCTGCCGGTGGCGCACAGCATCTTTGGCGTGGCCCAGACCATCAACACGGCCAACTACGCCTACTTCCTGGCCCAGCAGGAGCTCAACAAGCTGGGCTGCGCCACGGCGTACGACGTCTTCACCGAGGAGCTGCTGCGGCTGCACCGCGGCCAGGGCATGGACATCTACTGGCGCGACTCGTCCATCTGCCCGACCGAGGAGCAGTACTTCGACATGGTCGGCAACAAGACGGGCGGCCTGTTCCGGCTGGCGGTGCGGCTGATGCAGGTGGCGAGCAGCAAGAGGTAAGACGATCCGTATTATCACAGGCCAGCGCCGAATGTGCCTAGTTTGTGCTTGCTTGTTCGCTAACTTACATCCCGCACAGCTGCGACTTTGTGCCCTTTGTCAACGTGCTGGGCGTGCTGTTCCAGATCCGCGACGACTACCTCAACCTGCAGAGCGACCTGTACACCAAGAACAAGGGCTTCGGCGAGGACCTGACCGAGGGCAAGTTCTCGTTTCCCATCATCCACAGCATCCGCGCCGACCCGGCCAGCATCACCCTGACCAGCATCCTCAAGCAGCGCACCGAGGACGAGGACGTCAAGCGCTACGCCATTTCCTACATCGAGTCCACGGGCTCCTTCGAGCACTGCCGCCGCAAGATCGACGAGCTCGTCGCCGAGGCCCGCGCCTGCGTCCAGGGCATGAGTCCCGAGGACGCCAAGGTGGCGGACGGGATTATGGCGATGGTGGGGTTGGGGGCTGGCAGTCTGTCGATATAGGTTCTTTCGTGATGCATCATGTATATAGAGACAATAGCGGCCGACGAAAAGAAATATTTCGTTGCAAACATGAATATGCATCCCTTGAGTGACATAATAATCTCTATATAAAGTAATTGGATCATGGAATTGCTCTTAGTTTAACATGGTATGCTGCTTCTTTACAATTTATATGACTAAGATGTCATTTCAATCCCCCTTTTCTCCCAACTTTTCTCCCAAGCTTTACAATATGCGGTCCCATCTTTCCCCCTGTCTGAACTCATAGCAACCTACGACGAAAGATCGGGCAATTGGACTTTATTGGGCTTTAGGCTTGGCAGCCAGAGCCTGCTCCCGCTCGTGGCGGCGGACGTACCAGAGAACAAAGCCGTAGGACCCGTCCAAGAACAGGAACATGCCCAGAAACCAGATGTAGAGAGGAGAGCCAATGTACTGATGGTCATGTCCCCAGTACTTGTACCGCAGCATGTTGGGCAGGATCAGGGCGAACGACCCCATGAAGCGGGAGAGCCTGGACACGCAAGTATTATTAGTCTCAATTTGCATGAGGTAGCACGTGTTGAGAAAAGGAAAACAAAAAGGGAGGCATACCATAACTTATAAGAAGCCCCACGCGAGTGACCACGACACAACAGCTGACAAATCCCGCCCGCACTCAACAAAATCTGGCAAGCGAACCCGCTCACAGCCTGCGCGAGCCCGGGCCCGTACTGCTCCGCGAACGCCGCGTGAGCGGACACCCAGCAAGCGACGCACACCCCCACAATCAAGAACAGGTTGCGCCGGACGAGCGGCGCGTGGCCCCACTCGCGGGCGCCGTAGCGGACGGCCGTGTACATGACGGCGCAGTTGAGGAGGAAGGCGAGGGAGTGGATGCGGCGCTCCATGGGCGCCTTGTAGGGGTAGAGGAAAAAATAGGTAAACTCCCAGGCGAAATTGCAGCAGAGCGGCATCAGCGCCATGCTGTAGGTTTGTTCCTTGACCGACTTGGCGATCATGCCGACGTAGTTGGTCAGCCACCCGGCCGCCATCACCAGCTTGCAGGCGTCGGCGATCCAGGCGACCTCGAGGTACTCCGGGGGGGCGCGGGTCAGGTCGTGGACGTCCATGGTGGCCGAGTTGGTTGGTGTGTCTGTGGTCGTGTGTGTGCTCTGGGCTCTGGGTTGAAAAAAGCAGGGAAGATGAACCGAACCAGTCACTCACAGCCAAGACAACGCTGTTTCTGGGACCAGAATCTTGGGTGTGGTGGGAATCAAGTTTTGGGGGTAGGCTTGCCCGTCTGTTTCGAGAGCACTCGGCTATTCTTTGCAGGATATGTGATTCACAGTGCCTCGGGTCGAATACTACCTACACAGGGCTACCGTTTTCGGTCTGAAGACTCCGGCTGTCGCTTGGCGTATCCAACCGAGATCCATGCAAGTTACAATAATTCGCCGGCCCGCCGAACTCATTTTACCTTGGCAGACGAGCACCGACAAGGAGGGCGACCGCCGCGGCGGGGGGCGCTCAATATACCGAACGGGGACGAGGCGCAGGAAAACAACCTGGTCATTGGTTTGGGCCCGAGTCAGGGACAGCCGGGTCCCAATCTGCGTACAAGTACATTGTCATCCCAGTTCGGGCCAGCGGAAGGCGTAGGGCAGAGATAGCCCACGGTGCGGTACGATGTATCAGGCCATTTGTCAGTCGAGGGCCTTCCCTGCCGGCATGGGAAGGGTCCCAGCATGGTACTTAGATTCGGGGTGGGGGTTGGCCAGCGCGCCTCGCATGACGGCCGGTCCATTGTGCACGTTTATGAGGCCATGCTATCTGGAAAGGTACTGTACTTTACCAGGTTCATCAATGGCTTGATAACCTTTCATCTCGTGGGGGAAATGCAGCGCCCCAGCCAATCATGTGTTACTGAAAGGGGGGTTTCCTGCAATCTTGGCAGACAGGGGCCCAAACCTTATGCGCACAGGGCTACCCCTGGTATTTAAGACGGATTGTCCCGAAACCCCAGCAATCGCGGCTCAGACGAACCCAAACCATCCCGTCGCCGTGATGGGGCTACAAATTGGCAACAACGGGCCGCAACTGTAAATCATACTTTCTTGGCGCGCAAATCAAAACTTGGAACTTTGGGTACCTCGGTCAATATATCGTAGCGAGGCCGACTTACCCGATATGTTGTCTTTGAATTGGTGTTCCCATTCCATCAAGAGTGGTTTAGTCCAGAAACACACGATCCTGAAATTCTGATAGCGGCTCTGTACCGTAGTTACGGTAGGTCCCGGCGTCAAGGTTCGGCATGGCACCTGCCACGTCCTTGGAATATGTATGGCCACGGGCTCAGCCCCGATACAACCTCACCGACCTTCTGGCACCTGTCGTGGTGGGTTTCCGTTGCCCAATACCTGCTTCACGCATGGCGTTCGATATGACCATGTTACAGCGGGCGCCCTCCCTTGGATGTCGTGGGTACTAGGCCTGCTTATCATGCAAGTTGTAATACGTTGCCATCCAGATCGTCGACTTCGCTGGTTCCTGAGTCCTGTTGCATCGTTCGTGTGTTCCACCGTGATAGCACGAACAGCTCTCTTGGAAATGCAACATTGTTATCTTCTTCTTCCAGGTTCCCGGGTAGCAGCCGTATCAAAACTGATAAATGCGGAGGTTTTGTTCCATAATCTGACGTCACCACTGGCTGGGGGTTCGAATCAGTCTGGTGACAGGTTCCATGATCGAGTGTTCCGGTCTTTGGAGCCTTTCCGTAGGTTTCGAAGTATGTGATGTTATGTGGTGTTCTTCGTCAAATCGGGATAGGCATTTTGTACAGAATCTGATCAGGATGGACATTGATCTGTTTGGTCCGTTTTCTGTGCACATGGCCCATAGGTGACATAGCACGTGGGCGCCGGCCCAGGGGAAGTCTGCAGATAGAATCTCCGCAGGCCTCATGTATCGAAACACGTTCTGACAGGGAGTAAAAGGGCCCGAGTCGTGATACAAGCCATTGCGGACAAGATTGTCGATTTTGCCAGACCCCAGCGGCAAGACCGACCACTAATTGGGTAATTGATGGGGAGCGATACGGAAAAATAGCAATAGTACAGTGATTGTATTCTCCATTGTCGATCTGTTTTTTCTTTTTCATCTGGGGACCAGCCTGGCCCAAATTATATACTCTGGACATTCTGTATCTGGCAATACTTGCCCCGATGGCGTGCAAAGGGGTGGGTTTGGAATGGGCAAGGTGGAGCAGGGGGTCCGGCGCAATTCCCACAACCAAAGACATCGTGAACATCACGTACGGTCCCCCGAGTCAGAGTGTCGGAAGTATGGGGCATACGAACATGGGTGCGGAATAACTCGACGAACAACGCAGTGTACTCGCTGCGTATTCGTATCGGATGGCTATATGCCACAGATAGAGTCGAGCATGAGTATTGGCTGTTGTTACGACCCCTGGTGTGATATAGGCCGTCCAAACAGAACCGTTACCAGAGGCACAAAAGCGTACCTCCCCGACCTCCGGCGGACAAAACAGCGATTCCAACGCGTACCTGCGACACGATCCATCTAGCAACTCAACCTCGTTCGATGCATCGCTCCCTACCCGCAGCATCGCTCCTTGCCTAACCGAATGCCTTGCCGTGCATTTATCGCATAACGGCAGTCAGTGTCAAATCATGCCCGCGGAATCAACTTCCATGCTGGTGTGCGGCTCGCTGATCGCGAGCCACAGCGCGGCCAGCCTCGCCCGCCTGCGCTCCGGTCTCGTACACGACCCCAGCCTGGCGGGACTGCGGCAGGAGCTGGCCGAGCTTCCCGACGTCTGGTCTCTGCTGGTCGACAGAGCGCCGTCGCTGAGGGAGGTCGACGCCGCGCCCCTTTTCCGTTCCTTGTCGGGCTGGCTGGCGGGTGACAGCACCTCGTCCGAGACGCTGGGGCTGCCCGAGGGAACGCCCAAGAACACGTTTCACGCCGTCCTGACGGTGCTTACTCACATACTGGAATACGCCACGTTCCTAGACAGGAGTCAGGTGGAACACCAACAACATTCCTTCGGAGCTGGGGACGATGCGCAAACCAAGAGATTGGAAGACTTCCGCGTGGGGGGCATCCAAGGACTCTGCATCGGCCTCCTCTCCGCCATCGTTCTCGCATGCTCCAAGACCAAAGCCGAGCTGGGCAAGAACGCAGCCGTCGCGGTGCGACTGGCCATATGCGCTGGCGCTTGCGTCGACCTGGCCGAGCTGCAGTCGGCCGAGCCCACAGTCTGTCTCAGCGCGCGGTGGTCGCGGCGCGAGGACACCCCCGCCAACGAGTGCGTCGTTGAGGCCGTATTGAAAGACCACCCAAAGGCAAGTCCAATCCCGTTTCTTCCCATTGCTTCTCTAGGGGGCTTCAAAACTAACTACAAACGACTACTTAGGCATACATCAGCGTCCGCTCAGACATCTGCAGCGCCACCATCACAGCCTCCAAAGGGTCGGTGCCTGCCCTCATCACCGCGCTCGAGGAAAAGGGGGCGGTGGTGAAGCGGATCAACCTGTCGGGCCGCTACCACCATCCCATTCACATGCCCATGTTCACCAAGCTGCTGGAAATCTGCGAGTCTCTCCCTTTGTTCCAGTTCCCCCAAGCTGCGCACCCGCTCGTGCCCCTGAGGCGGAGCGACAGCGGCGAGCTGGTGGCGGCAGGAGGCAAGACCCCGCTGCACGAGATAGCCCTGCGCTGCATCCTCATCGAGACGGCCGACTGGCACACGACCATGGCCAAGTCGCTAGAAGCCATGGCGGCCAACGCCACGATGACGACGTCTACTTCGGGAGAAGGCGGCGAGCCCAAGACCCTGAAGAAGCTCGTGCTGGGCCCCATGGACTGCGCCCCCCGCCCCGCCTTCTCCCCCCTGCCCGTCCAGCTCATCCGGCCCGCGGCCGCCCCCGAAACCTCGTACGCGTACCCGGACGACGCCATCGCCGTCGTGGGCCTCTCGTGCCGCTTCCCCTCGGCCGAGACGCCGGCCCAGTTCTGGGACGTGCTCCGGGCCAAGCGGACGGCCACCCTGTTCGAGGGAGGAGGCCCCGACGTCGCCGGGTTGTTCGACTGCGGCCTGTTCCGCAAGTCGCCGCGCGAGGCCGAGTTCCTGGACCCGCAGCAGCGGCTGGGCCTGCACCTGGCCTACGAGGCCCTCGAGTCGGGCGGCCACTTCCGGCCCTCCTCGTCGATGGCATCGGTGACGGCCACGGACCGGGATAACGTCGGCTGCTACGTCGGCGTCTCGTCGTGCGACTACGAGGCCCACGTCAACTCGCACGACCCCACCGCCTTCTCCTACACGGGCACCGCCCGCGCCTTCGTCAGCGGCCGCATCAGCCACTTCTTCGGCCTGACGGGCCCGTCCCTGGCCCTCGACACGGCCTGCTCCTCGTCCGGGGTCGCCCTGCACGCGGCGTGCCGGGCCCTGCAGGCGGGCGAGTGCGGCGCGGCGCTCGCGGGCGGCGTCCACCTGATGACGCCGGAGGGGCGGGCGCACGCGAATTTGGGGGCCGCGTCGTTCCTGAGCCCGACGGGGGCGTGCCGGCCCTTCGACGCGGCGGCCGACGGCTACCGCCGCGGCGAGGGCGGCGGGTTCGTGCTGCTGAAGCGGCTGGGCCGGGCGGTGGCGGAGGGGGACCGGATCTGGGGCGTCGTGGCGGCGTCGGCGGTCAACAGCAGCAGGGGCAACAAGTCCATCACCCTCCCCTCCTCGGGGTCGCAGAGCGCGCTCTACCGGCAGGTCCTCGAGCGGGCGGGGATGCGGCCGTCGCAGATCTCGTACGTCGAGGCGCACGGGACCGGCACCGCCAAGGGCGACCCCATCGAGTGCGAGAGCATCCGCCAGGTGCTCGGGCGGTCGCAGCGACCAGACGCGCCCCCCTTGGTCTTCGGGTCCGTCAAGGGCAACTTCGGGCACAGCGAGGCCGCCTCGGGCGTCGCCGCCTTCATCAAGACCATCCTCATGCTGCAGCGGGGGCAGATCCCGCCCCAGGCCAACTTCACGGTGCTGAACCCGGCCATCCCCTGCGTCGACGAGGCCAACATGGAGGTCGCGACGCGGATGCGGCCGTGGGACGCCCCGTTCCGCGCGGCGCTCGTCAACAACTACGGCGCGTCCGGCACCAACGCGGCCATGGTCGTCTGCCAGCCCCCGCCGCAACTCCAGCAGTCTGTCGTCGCGGAACCGGCAAAAGCGCAGAAGTACCCGGTCCTCGTCAGTGCCAACACCCCCGCCGCCCTCCAGAAATACTGCGACGCCCTTCTCGAATTGGTGGAGTCGCAGCAGCCACAACACGGCGACCGCATCGTCCCCGCCGTCGCCAGCCAGCTGGCCCGGTCCCAAAACCACACCCTCGGCTACCGCCGCGCCTTCGCCGCCAGCACCGTCGAGGAGCTCAAGGCGGGTCTCCGGGCCGACGGCCAGGGCCGCGCCAGCTCGGCCAGCACGATACAGACGCCGCCGACCCAGAAGCCCGTGGTGCTGGCCTTCGCGGGCCAGACGGGCCGCGAGGTCCGGCTGAGCGAGGAAGCCTACCGCGGCTGCGCCCTCCTCCGCGGCCGGCTCGACGCGTGCGACCGCGCGATGCAGTCGCTGGGCTTGGCTGGTCTGCTCCCCCGCCTCTTCTTCGGCGCCGCGGAGCCGCCCGTCGCCGACGACGACGATCTGGTCTACCTGCACTGCATGCACTTCGCGGTGCAGTACGCCGTCGCCATGTCGTGGATCGACGCGGGGCTCCGGGTCGGCGCGCTCGTGGGGCACAGTCTGGGCCAGCTGACGACGCTGTGCGTGGGCGGGGTGCTGGGCCTGCGGGATGCGCTCCGGCTCGTCGCGGGGCGGGCGCGGTTGATTGGGACGAAGTGGGCGGCGCCGGGGCGCGGGGGCATGTTGTCGGTGGATGCCGACGCGGCGACGGTAGAGGCGCTGATCCGGTCGGTGCCGGGCGAGGACAAGGTGGAGATTGCTTGTTACAACTCCGCGGTGCATCATATCATCGCTGGCACCGAGGCGGCCGTCGCTGCCTTCGCCGAGGCCGCCAAGGCTAAGGGGGTATCTTTCCAGCCTCTTGAGGTCACGCACGGCTTCCACTCGCACCTGGTCAACTCTATCCTGCCCGAGTACCTCGAGCTCATCGAGGGCCTCACCCTGCGAAGGGCCAAGATCCCCATTGAAGCTTGCTCGGCGTCGCAGCAGTGCTGGTCCAAGGCGACCGCACAGATGATCGCCCACCAGACACGCGAGCCCGTGTACTGGAGCCGCGCCATCGCGCGGGTCGAGGAGCGCCTCGGCCCTTGCGTCTGGCTCGAGGCCGGGTCGCGGGCGGTGGGAGTCACCATGGCCCGTCGGGCTTTGGCGGCCCATCCGGGACCCAAAGCAGACTCGACTTCTTCATTCCATTCAGCTCGACTCTACGGTGCCGATTCCCTGGACCATCTCACCCAGACGACCGTCGACCTCTGGAAAGAGGGCGTGCAGGTCCAGGCGTGGGTGTTCCACGGTCCCCAGGCGCACACTTACGCCCCCTTGGAGATCCCGACCTACTGTTTCGAGAACTCCCACCACTGGCTGCCTCTGCTGGAGAACACCAAGAGTTCCGACTTGATCAACACGGCATCGAGACCAGTCCAGTTCGTCTCCCTCTCGGATATGACCAAAAAGGGGGGTGAGCAGACTGCCAGGTTTGAGATCCACCAAGAGAACGAAGAGTACTCCCTCTTCGTCCAGGGACGTACCGTCTTCGGCCAGACCCTGGCGCCCTCCTCCGTCTGGATGGAAGCGGCCTCGAGGGCTCTGGACCTCCTCCCAGACCAACCCGCCGACCGCGCCCCGGCCGTCGTCCACCAGCTGCGACTGCACGCCCCGTTCGGTCTAGACCACCAGCGAAGACTCATCCTGGTACTGCGCCGAAGTGCATCTTCTCCCGCCTCCACGTGGGAGTTCACCGTCGAGAGCCAGCTGCTCAAGGAGGGCAGCAACAACCACGGAACCAGCCGCGACCTGCACGCCTCTGGATCCATCGGCCGCCCGGCGCGGCAGGCGGACACCCGACAATACCAGTCGCTGCTCCGCCACCTGCGCGACCGGTGCCAAGCCCTGCGCCAGGACCCCGACGCCTCGGTCGTCAACGGCGCCTTCATCGCCAAGATGATGGCGCAGGTGGCCGACTACGACAAGAGCTACCTGGGCATCCGCCGCATCGCCTGCAAGGACTTCGAGGCCGTGGGCGAGGTCGACGTCCCCGCCGTCGTCGCCGCCGACAAGTGCGCCGCCACCGCCGCCGCCACCACCTTCGTCCCGCCCCTGTTCGACAACCTGCTCATCGTGGGCGAGCTGCACGCGAGCAGCCTCGAGGGGCTGGTCCGGGACAGCCTGTACATCTGCAAGAGCATCGATTCCGTCATCACCCACGACGGCCTGCAGGGCGGCGGGTCCCTGGCGGGAAAGGAGGAAGGGCCCTGGACGGTGCACTCGAGCCTCGAGAGGGAAAGTGCCAAGGATCTGGTCAGCGATATGGTTGTTTTCCGGCCCGGGCAGAAGGCGCCGGTTCTGTCGATTCTGGGGGCCCGGTTCACCCAGATATCCACGCGCTCGCTGCGGAGGGCGTTGGAGTCGGTCAACGGCGGCTGCGTGGCCCAGGACGACGAGGTCTCCACCAAGCTCGTCCGTCCCAGTGGTGGTATTACCGTTGCCGACATGGGGAACCGGGTTTACTCGAGTCGGGAGACGGAGTCGGACCAGAGACTCCGCCCCAGCAACCCCGTCCGCGTCAACAGCGCGTCCGATCTCATCATGGACGACTGCAGCGAGACGACCACGCTGTCTGCCTCCACCTCGCCATCATCCGCGGGCGTCGCCACGCCCGAAGACGAGGAGAACGTCAAGATCCTCACCGGCCTGCTGTCCGATCACCTCAACTGCGGCCAGGGCATCCCGCCCGACACGCCCTTGGTCATGCTGGGGCTCGACTCGCTGGTCATGATGCAGCTCAAGTCCGACATCAAGAAGGCGTTCGGCAGCCACACGAACGTCAGCAAGATCGACGAGAATTGGACCCTGTCGGGCCTCTGCGGCATGCTGTTCCCGAACGAGCCCACGCCCCAGCTTCTCGGCAGTGCGCCTTTAGTGAGCGCCAAGACTGAAACCAAGCCGGCACCACCCTTATCCTCATCCTCATCAAGATACGAAGCTGCCCTGCCTCCTTCGCGGGTGATGACTCCTATCACTTCCCGCCCGCGAAGCGCCTTCATCGAGCGGGCGGCCCGGGAGTTCGCCGCCCTGAAGCAAGCGACCGGCGCGGTGACGCGCGAGGCCAAGTTCGCCGGGTTCTTCGCCGACGTGTACCCGGACCAGCTGCGGCTGGTGACGACGTACATCCTCGAGGCCTTCGCGAAGCTGGGCTGCGACGTGCGCCGCATGCGGGCGGGCGAGAGGCTGCCCGCGATCCCGTACCTGCCCAAGCACGAGCGGCTGGTGGCCCGGCTGTACGCCATCCTGGAGGCGGCGGGCCTCGTCAGCGCCTACGACGGCCAGAGGCTCCGCTTCAAGACCATCAACAACCCCCTCGGTGGCGGGGGCGGGGGCGCCGCGGACGCGGACGCGGACAGGTCCTCGGCGGAGCTGTATCGCGATATCTTGGTCAGGCACCCGGACTACCGGCCGGACCACGAGCTGCTGGCCGTCACCGGGCCCCGGCTGGCCGAGTGCCTGTCGGGCCAGGTCGACGGGCTCGAGCTCCTCTTCCAGGAAGCCCACAGCCGGGCGCTACTCGAGGACGTGTACCGCAGCTCGCCCATGTTCGCCACCGGCAACGCGCTGCTCGGCCGCTTCATGACCCAGCTGCTGCAGCACGGGGCCGGAAACGAAGACGACCCCCTCCAAATCCTCGAGATCGGCGCCGGCACGGGCGGCACCACCGGCCTCCTGCTGGACCTCCTGCTCGCCCACCAGGCGCGCTTCCACTACACCTTCACCGACATCTCCGCCGCCCTGGTATCCAGCACGCGCCAACGCCTCGAAGCCCGCTACGGCCGCGCCCGCCTGGCGCGACACATGGAATTCGCCGTCCTCGACGCCGAGCGGGCGCCGCCCGCGGAGCGCGTCGCAAAGTACCACATGGTGGTGAGCGCCAACTGCATCCACGCGACGCGGGACCTGCGGCAGTCGTGCGGGGCGATCGCGCGGCTGCTCCGGCCCGACGGCGGGGTGCTGTGCCTGCTGGAGCTGACGCGGCCGCTGGCGTGGCTCGACTGCGTGTTTGGGCTGCTGGACGGCTGGTGGCGGTTCGAAGACGGGCGGGACTATGCGTTGCAGGACGAGGGGCGCTGGCGGGCGGTGCTGCTCGAGGCCGGGTTCGCGGGCGTGGAGTGGAGTGGGGATGGGAGTCGGGAGGCGCAGCAGTTTCGGTTGATTACGGCGTGGCGTTGAGGGATGGTACGGGCTCATGAGTAGTGATGGGCATTACGGATGATGTCTTGTTTTTGACATTTCATTACTGCTGTATATATTTCTCAGTCTTGTTTATTTCTTCTTTGTTTTCGATTTTTACTGTAGCATGAATACCAAATTCCTTTAGATGGCAAGATATATACGCGCGTGTCTTGATAGATGTAACAGAGATCACGGTGATCTTGCGACAAATAACGCCTAGGGACTATCGAAAAGCTGACAAGTAAAAGGAAATGCGGTTTTTAGCCTCTTCTCTTCGCACATTGCACCTGTGTGATAACCGACTCGGTGATCAAGTGCGTAAGGACGATAGCTAAAGCTCAATTCACACTAGAAGGCCAGCCGAGTATGCCTATGCCGAGCCTCGACCCTATTCAGCCCTCTCCTGTCCCAAGTTGCAGTGAAGTAACCGGCCGCCACCGACACTGGGTCATCATGATGTTATTCCCTCTTGGGCCCGTCTTAGAGTGAACCGAACAGAGACGGGAGGTTCCGAGCAGTCATAAAGCCCCCCTGGCATACTTTACTCCGCAAAGTGGACCATCACACGTTTATCGAACGTGGTATAAATTGCATAGTTCATTGGCTGCAAGTGGGCCAAACCCTATCTGCGTGACTCGCGTGCTATTGCATGGGGTATACTTGGGTGCCAAGCCCAGCCACCTGGTTTGATAGACAGGCCACTACCAAAGTAAGAGACGGGCCGTACGTACATGGGTTGCGCATCCGTTGGATGAGTACAGTATGCGTGACCTCTTCTTACACTGGGCAATTACAGCATCGAGTCAGCCGAAAAGGGATATCCGTAATATGGTATCCATAGTGATATGGGCCAAATCTCAGTCGTGATAAACCTTCCTAGGATGACGCAAGGTCGGCGGGTTGAATGATATAGAAGGGGATGGCTTTTATTACACACTTTGCCCATTTTTGTCTACCCAGGTGACTTTTCTCTCTTGTCAATCTACTGTCGCTTCTGCTTAACCAGGCCATATCACGATGAAGTTTCTCGCATCCGCCCTGCTCGTCGGCTCAGCCGCCGTAGCCCCGGCCTCTGCCGCCTGCTTCCAGAACAGCACGGGCACGGTAACCGACGTCGACGTCGCCATCATCGGCGGCGGCGCCTCGGGCGTCTACGCCGCCGCCCGCCTCCTCGACAGCAACAAGACGGTCGTGGTGCTGGAGCGCAGCGACCGCATCGGCGGCCAAACCGAGACCTACTACGACCCGACGACGGGCACGCCCGTCAACGTCGGCGTCAAGGTCTTCTCCAACACGACCGTCACGACCGACTTCCTGACGCGCTTCGACTTCCCCATGGGCCGCCTCGACGTCGGCGCGACCCTGGCCACGGGCACCAAGTACGTCGACTTCGCCACGGGCCAACTGCTCCCCAACTTCACGGCCGGCGGCGACCCGGCCGCCCAGGCGTCGGCGATGCGGCGCTACGCCGCCGAGCTGGCCAAGTACCCCGGCATCCGGTTCGGCTACCACCTGGGCACGCCCGTGCCCGAGGACCTGACGCTGCCGTTTGGCCGGTTCATGGAGAAGCACAACCTGACGGGCATGGCCCAGACCATGTTCGAGTTCAACGCGGGCTACGCGCCGCTGCTCGAGGTCCCCGCCCTGTACATCCTCAAGTACCTCGACGCCTACGAGCTGCAGTCCCTGCAGTCGGGCGCCTTCGTCGTCGCCGCCAACGGCGACACGGCCACCCTCTACCGGAACGCCGCCCGGTTCCTGGGCGACCGCGTCGTCTACGGCGTCAGCGGCCTGCGCATCCAGCGCCCCTCCACCTCTTCTACCACCGACGACCGCGTCACCATCTCCGTCGGCAACTCGACCACGGGCCCCCGCCTGCTCCGCGCCAAGAAGCTCATCTTCGCCGCCGCCCCGACCCTCGCCAACCTGCGCTCCGCGGGCCTGGACCTCGACGCGACGGAAGCCGGGCTCTTCGGCAAGCTGACCGCGGGCGTCTTCTACTCGCTCGTCGTCGAGGGCGCGGGCGTCCCCGCCGGCGCCAACCTCCGCAACCGCCACCCGGCCAACCCCTACGGCTTCCCCGACCAGCCCCTCATCTACTCGGTGATTCCGCTGCCCAAGACGAACGGGCTGGCGCAGGTGCTGCTGGGGTCCGCGACGGCCCTGACGACCGAGCAGGTCGAGGCGCGCGTGGCGGCCGACATCGGCCGGCTGCCCGCTTCGGTCCGCGGGGGTGGTAACTCGACCATGTCCACTCCCAAGGTGGTCAGCATGGCGGCCCATACCTGGAACGTCATGGCGCCCGTCGCGGATATCAAGGCCGGTTTCTACGACAAGCTCGAGGGGCTTCAAGGGCTCAGGAATACGTGGTACATTGGCGCGGCTTGGGCTACGCAGAGCAGCACCACCATCTGGGAGGGGCTGGAGCAGGAGTTCCTGCCCAAGCTGCTGGCTACTTTGTAAACGATGTCGCTGGAAGCTGGAAAAATTCACTGGGGGGCACTGGCTCCTGATACTCTTCTATAATCTTCATAACTTGCTCAAAGTAGTTCTGTTAGTAATTCCCTATGCTTTTCCTCAAGCCAAATCCCAATGTCAGGCGGCCTCTTTATGAATTCGAATTACATTTCATTGTGGTTCCATGGGTTGAATAATATTAGCACCAACATGACCACCGCTGTATACAGCCCCTCCTACCCATTTCCATTCTCCTGAACCCGCCCACCATGCACTGGCTTGCTTATGGCGCCGACCCAAACCCTACATAGGTCACTGCCGAGTCAAACAATCCACATATTATACGCAACAGGAATGGCAGAGACCAGAGCATCAGTAAGTATACACCACAAAGGTCGGCCACGACGCTTGTCGTCCTATACCATCGTAACCGACCTTTTCTCCATCAATAGGATAGGTCAGATGGCCGAGTTGGTTATGGCGCAAGGTTAAGGTCACCTTAATACTTTCATCCTTGTGGAGCAATCCGCGTGGGTTCGAATCCCACTCTGATCAAGATTTTCTTTTTGCTCTTTTCACCTTTTACTTACAACGCTTCTTTTAACTACTCTATATTCTGTTGAAGACATACTTCTTTAGTACACATGTAGATTCTTTTATGTGTTCTGAACTCCATAATGTAGTTTCCTTGCTGTTGTTCACGATCATTGCGTTTATTTTGCTACATCAGGCTACACCCATCCGGGGTATCGCTGTTTGCCTGAGGATTTGCACAACCAAGCATTGGTGTGCGTCTTGAACTTGAGGGCCATAGGCAATTAACACCCGTTCGTGGTTCGGCCGTTCGTTATGGACTAAGAATATTTGCATATCGCATGGCAAAGTCGGGCATGGCCACATTACAAGTCGTGCCTGTAGCCACTCATGGTGATAGAAATAGTTCACATCACCAGACAAATGGCGAGAACAGACACATAGCATCATCGATCCTCAAATTAATATTAGGTATCGTCTGTTGAACAGCATAAAAAAACAGCGTATCTCCGGCTCTTCTTGGCACTTCCAACTTAGCCAACGACCGTGATCTCACGTCTCCAAACCTCCCAGCCCTCGACCTTGCTCAGGTCGGCAAACGGTCTCGAAGCGGCCACGCGCATGCTGCAAGCACTCCATGTTAGTCAAACCAGTCCCCGGAAGTCAAGGAGTCTAAATGTCACTTACGTATAGTTCCCAGGCGCCACGACGCTCCCGTTGCCCATATGCCCAGCCCACCGGTAGAGGTAGTTGTCGCGCGAAGCAAAGCCGTTGCGCGAGAGGGACCGGACCGGCGTCACCTCAATATTGGCCTTGACGACGGCCAAGTCGGTCAGGTCAAGCGTGGTCAGATCTGTCTTGCTGCCCGTCCAGCGGGCCGCGGGGCCGACGAAGCCGTGGGCGCCGGCGGTCGGCGGGTACGTCCATTGGGACTCGTCCCAGTCGGACTCGAAGATGTCCCAGCGCAGCTCGTGCACGCCCCAGTCGAACATGCTGGCGAGGGTCGGGTAGTTGAAGGCCTCGGCTTTGGGGTTGAAGTTGAACCTGTGGTGGGATGTCTGGTTAGCCTTTTGCAATTGTAAACGTCATATTAAAGAAGGGGGAATGACATACGAGGAGTCCTCGTCGATGTTCTTCCAGTTCACCCCACCCAAGCTGATCGGGTAGGTATCCTGGAAGACGCGCTTGTTCTCGTACAAGCTGGAAGCCACGCCCATGTACTGGACGGAGAGCCGCTCGCCGTTGCTGCCGGCGACCTTGACCTTGCCGCTGTACAGGGGGATCACGGTCGCGTTCCAGCCCTTGCTCTCGGGGTTGGCAAAGGTGACGGTGACCTTGCGGGTCTCGCCAGCAGCAATCTCGACGGCTCCCGGAAGCTCTACATCGGGCACCATGTGCAGGGGCACCATGTCGTCGAACTTCTTGATGCCCCACGTACCCCACATGGCGATGTAAGGGTCCTGGATCTCGAACCCGGCGGCGGGCTCCAGGGTGAAGTTGTAAGTGACGGCTTCACGGCCGTGGTTGGTGATGGTCAGGTCGTGCGCCGGCTGGAAGTTGGCAGTGTCGTTGAGGTGGAGGCGCGTGTTGTCGATCGTGGTGTTCGCGTAGAGCGTCCTCACGGCATCGACCAGGCCGCTGCCCATCTGCACCGGCGGCGCGATGAAGTCGGGGTTCGTGGTGGTCTTGTCCGCCCACGGCATGGAGGAGCCGCTGGCGACGACGCGACGGTGGAAATCCCTGGAGACCTCGGCGCCGCGCTCCTTGCGGCCGCCGAAGACGCCGACGTAAAGGGCGGCGATGCCGGCAATGTAGGGGGTGGACATGGAGGTGCCGCTCTGGACCATATACTTGTTGTCCGACCAGGTGCTGAAGATGTTGCCACCGGGGGCGGCGACATCGGGCTTCAGCTGCAGGTCGTACGTGGCCGCCCATCCGCTGAAGTAGTTGGGCGTGTTGCCGCTGGCGTCGGGCACCCCGACCTCGCCGCCGGCATACGAGAAGTCGGCGGTGACGGTGGCGTTGGCGCGAAGTGCCTTGAGGATGGCGGCTCCGGCCTCGGCAGTGATGAGACCCAGTGTGCTCGACGGTAACGTGTTGGTGGGGGCGCGGGGGGCGCGCCCGTCGTTGTAGAAGAGAACGTACTCGACGCCGATTGCCAATAGATTCTTTTGCTTCACGCTGTAGTTGCAGCCTTGGCTGCGAGGCACGAGCGCGACGGTATTGGTCTTCTTGGGTGTGTCGGCTGGAAAGGCCTCACACCCGGGATCCACATCTGGGCTGCTGGAGGTGACTTCGAATATCGGCCAGTCTTTGACAGTCGCAGGGAACTTATCATCGCCGACGTATCCGGAAATGGTCGTGCTGGGTTCTCCGTCGGAAGTGTAGGTCAGCTTGTACGGGGTAGCGGGGGCCACCGCCGCCTGGACGGAGGCGACGGCCAGAGAACCCGGGCTAGAGCCAGCGCCGATGCCCATGAATGCACCGTTGTCGCCTCCATTTCCAGTGCTGACAGTAACGATGACGCCGGCCTCTACCACGCGCGACACGACAACAGCCCAAGCAGTGTCGGCCCACCCGCCTGAGCTACCGAAACTGGCAGTAATGACATCCATACCATCCTGCTCAGCTCGGAGAAAGGCGTCGATGAGGGCGGCATCATCAGATCCTTCGCTGTTGCCCGTGACTTTGTACGCGTATAGGGTGGCGTTGGGGGCAACCCCGACAAAGTTCTCGCTCACGGCCGCCACAATACCGGCTACATGTGTCCCGTGGCCAATGTCGGGCAAACTGATGGGGTCGTCGTCGGGCTGCTTAGCGTCGCGGTCAATGTCGACGTCCCCGACGAAATCATAGCCCCCCTCGACCTTGAAGCCGGGCCCGAAGCCGCCGCCCAAGGCGGGGTGCTTGTACCAGACGCCGGTGTCGACCACGCCGACCTTGACGCCCTTGCCCAGCACGCCGGCCTTGTGCAGCTTGTCGACGCCCGTGGCGCGGTGGGTGGTGTACTCGTCGGCCCGGACGTCGTCGGTGAACGACTGGCTGTCCACCGGCTTTTCCAGCTTCACCTTGCGGTTGGGCCAGACGTTGGCGATGTGCGGCGCGGACGAATAGGAGGCGATGTCATCTTCGCTGCCCAGTTCGATGGCGGCGCCGGTGAAGAGAGGCGAGTCATACGACTTGATGACCTTGACCGCGTTGTTGTTGCTCAGATCCCGAGCGACCGAAGCACCCTGAGAGAATATTATGTCAGTCGGTTTCAGGCCTTGCGAATGGAATATGATGTGTGCCGTGGAGGTAAGTGGCTTTCCGCGTTTATTCCACGTTATACCAGTGTCTCATAAGGGATGGAATAACCGTTTATTCGAGAAACTTATATTGTTCCCTTTTGAAACGTCCGACTTTCTTTGGAGAGGGGTGGTAAACGCCGAGAATCGATAGGACTAACCTTTACATATTCGACAATGTACTGATTGGGTATTTCATGTGCACTTTCCGAGGCAGCTGGCTCAGTCGTCCCCGATAAAGGGGTCGCGCAGGCTGCTCCAAGCACAAAGGTGGCAAGGACCGATTTGATGGCAGCATGCATCGTGGAAGCCTTGGTAGTCTTGGATGTCTTGAGGGGCGCGTACAGGAGCTGGTCAAGACAGGACTCGAAAGGGGAAGCGTTTGAATCCCATACTTATTATTTAGATGAACCTGTCGGCACGACGCCGAGGCCCGAGTATGCCGCCGGATCACTGTCATGGCATTTCTCCCTCCTAACTTCTAGACCGTCCCAATGTTCGTTCGCATGTCATGTCATGCAGGGGTGAAGTCGTTCAGTCGGTTCCATCGGGACACGATAAGTCCATATAATATGCACGAGTATAGTCTTAATAGACAGAAATAAATGGTGAATACGATGTTGGAGTGCATCTTAACCTGGTTCGGGCCTGATGTAACAACCACCGATCTTCCAAATTAGGCTCGTTAGCCGGTGCATTGCTCAAATACGAGACGGTTCTTGGGGGGGTTGCGGCTAGCATGGGGGGTTAGCGCCGTGATGCCCTGTTGGTTTGATTGATAGGCAATGCCCCCGCTACAGATCCCTGCCAACCAAATCTACAACGCTTTTGTTCTTCGTTCCGCAATCACATCACGGTCTTTCGCTTCGTGTTTTCCCAGCCCATCCCATCACATTGGCACATATCGTCCCACGATAACCGATACCGCCGGCCAGCTATCCGCAATGGAGAAAGCACTGCCCGCTCCCTGCCGAACGGACGACAATGCCGAGGATTCTTGAATGCCGCCGGTTATATAACACCCTCGCAGCGCAGCAGAGGGTCTCGATGATATCTTGTGTCCACGCCCATCCAACCCTTCACAGTTGATCACCAAGCTGGTTTCAATTCAATCCAGTCACACATATCGCCACCATGAAGGCCAACTTACTTCTTTCGGCGGGTGCTGCCAGCGCCGCCATCCCCACGGTCCACATGCCCCTCAACTTGAAGTACGGCGAGGGCAAGAAGGTGTCGACGCAGCTGAAGCTGCCCTACTCGGACAACACCATCGAGGTGTGTTACGACCTGGGCAGCTCCGACTTCTGGATGTTCCGCCCCAACGCCATCCAGAACTGGGGCAAGAACTGCCTCGCCTGCCAGGGGCTGTGCAACGTCACCGTCCCCGACGCCGGCGTGTACGACCCTTCCAAGTCGACGTCCGCCACCGAGGTCGGGCCCTGGGACAGCTTATACGGCTACGGCAGCGGCCTGGCCAAGGGCTACCGCACCGACGGAGTTGTCAACGACACCTTCACCTTCACCAACGACGCGGGCTACTCCACCGTCGTGCCCGACGTGCAGGTGGCCTTGGCCTTCTACCTGCAGCAGCGCATCCTGGACCCCCAGGGCGCGTGCGACCCCGTGCCCGACTACGACTACTCCATTATGGGCATCTCGCCTTACTACACGTCCCCGGACCGCAACATCGAGAACACGACGGGCCCCGCCTTCCGCCACAACCTGCTGCAGCAAGGCCTCGTCGAGAACACGGTGCAGTCGCTCTGGTTCGAGAAGGCGCCCCCCAAGATCGAGGACACCTGGACGGGCTCCGGCCTGCAGGGCGGCCTCGACCTGTCCAAGTTCACGGGTCCCTTGGTCAAGATCCCCATGGTCCCCGCCACCGACATCGCCTACGGCGCCGTGGGCTACTACACCTACCAGCCCAACCTGACCTTCGTACAGGACGGCGCCGCGACGGCGCTCCCCGTCGACCGCTCCGACACGGTGACCATCAACGAGTGCCTCATCGACTCGGGCGCGGTGAGCGACGGCTTCGCGCCCCTCGACCAGGACCGCTTCCTCAACGTCACGGGCCTGCGCTACAACCCGAAGCGGCCCTACCCGGGCCAGGTGCTGGCGTGGCCGGCGCCGTGCTCCAGCATCCCCACGGACGGCGAGCGGGCCTTTCTCCGGTACAGCTTCGCCGCCCTCGACCCGGCCGCGTCGGGCCCGATCGAGATCAACATGCCGCTGCGCTCCTACGCGCGCCAGCAGGACCCCCTCGACACCGAGATCGGCTGGTGCACCATCAACATCTACCTCGGCAGCTGCCTGCTCGGCGCGCCCTTCTCGACCCGCGCCTTCTTCGCCGCCGACGATACCCGCTTCGAGCTCGCTCTGGCCAAGGGCGGCGTGGGGGAGCGCGGCAGCGGGGTCGATTATGCGCGCGTGGTTGATAAGATCCCTTGAGGGATTGCTGCCGGGGTTTTATGATTGCATGATGATTGAATTGGTAGCTTACGATGCCTAATGTAATGACTGCTTCGCCGCGTTCCGTGCTTTTTCTGGCATCCTTGCTTCCGTAGATTCGTTTCCACCTTGAATCATCTGTGTGTGTGTGTGCGTGCTCGACGATCCGGGCGGTTGCGAAGTGAACGGTTCACTCTCTGGCTTCCAGGGAGGAAACCCGTTGCATTGAAAAAGTGGTCTTGCTCCATGTTCTCCACACGTATCGGCTGATCGCGATCTTTAATACAGTGGGGTATTACTTTAATCGAAATGAGCTCTTTCGGTGCATGAACCGTGTTCTTGAACCGATGTAACCGAGCACCTCCATGATGCCAGGCGTGTGGTCGCAGCAAACGAACGGTAGTAGTAAATATGTAAGCAGTTATGCATGCATCATTACTAGTTTGGGAGATTCATTACCGTCCCACGTCGTCGACACCGATAGGACACTACGGCAAATGTGGAAGCACATGCAAAACATGCTGAAAATCATGATTCGGGCGAGCTATCAAAGCGAAGTGCCGTCGGTATTAGAGGACAATGTCACGGATATGTTGATCGCCGGGGGACAAAATGCGAACTAGACCCAGTCCAGCAGACAGATAGCTATGCTGGGACTGGTCGGGTTAAATAGGGAAGGGCGATATAAGACTAAGAACAGTTCTATTTGACGCTGTATTACCGCCCATGATGAAATGAGGTTGTAATATCTACTGCAACATGGAGGACAGGCAAAAAGGGGGGAAGGTACAAAGAGATGACACCCCAGAGAGACTCGAAAAAATATGACCGCAGAGGGAGTTGAACCCTCTTGCCTTTAAGTATATGAATAAGAATACTACCGCTAGGCTACACCGGCCCGGTCAAGGGATTCCTCTGTCTTTGGAACCTATAAAGGCTGGGTTGGAAAGGAGGGCATGCCTTTTGTCCCGCGTGAGCTTGGTTGCGGGCAAACTCAAATAGTAGCCTCGAAGGTCCAGCCACCATGGGGCTGCATCAGAGTCAGTTGACCGAAATTACACTGAAGCCTGCCCCAGAGCCTTCGCGGCCACCTCCCGCGCCGTCTCCTCCCGGATGCCCAACAATTCAGCATCTGAGTCCTCCCTGCGCCCCGCCACGACGCAGCGCGCCGAGCCCTCCTCGTAGAGCTGGACGACGGACAGGTCCAGAATCCAGCCGCGATCCCCCGCCCCGTGCTTCTGCCTCCCGCCCGCCAGCAGATCGGCCACTTTCTCGTGGGTGACGGCCCACTTTTCGGGGGATGCGCTTTGGAAGGCCTCGAGGAGCTCGTTCTGGCACGTCTTGATGGACCGCGCCTTGACGAAGCGGTTGGCCGTCTCTTCGGGATGCTGGAGCACACCCACCACGGCCTGCCCGATGCCCTCGAGCGTGGTGCCGGTGAAGGGTTCCGTGCCGGAGTCGTAGATGACTGCTGAGTGCTCGGCCACGTTGAAGCCCATTCTCGGAAAACGTCTCAGTGCCTAGATGTGAGATTCCAAGTTAGCAATTGGTGCGCGCAGAGACTTTCAGCAGCGGGGAAAGAAGACAGGGAGTGAGTCGGATGCGTACGTACCCAGTCGATCGGATTCCCAATCGTGACACCCGTCCAAGTAAACCCCGGGACGACCGCCGCCCTGTCCCGCGCGCGGTCCCACGCCACGTGCCGACGCGCGCCGACCTCGCGAATCTCCGGGTAACAGCGCGGGTTCTGCCCCCAGCCGAAATCGTTGACGACGAAGCGCCGCACGCCCGCGGCCGCGGCGGCGTCGACGAGCGGGACCTCGTGCGCCATGGCGCCCGGGCCCAGGACGCTGACGACGGCGTCGTGGCCGGCGAGGGCGGCGGTCAGGCTCGCGGCGTCGCCGTAGTCGGCGACCTCGACGACGGACCCCGCTTCGGCGGGGGAGTGGCTGCTGCGCGTGGTGGGGGTGGACCCTGCTGAAGGTCGGGTGAAGATGGTGACGTCGAAGCCGGCTTTGATCAGAGCGGCGGTGATGGGGGTGCCGAAGTTTCCGGACGCCTAGAGCAAAAGAAGGGTGAGAAGGCACATATGTTACTTAGTCTTCTTCGGGAAGGTTTCCTTGCACCGGCTACATGCATGCATCAAGGTGAGGAGGGCAAGGGAAACCGGCAATACTTACGCCAAAAACGGCGACCTTGTTTACCGGCGACATCTTCAGTATATATGCAGTTCGTGGGTGACAAGAGGAATGTGCAAGCCGGGGTTGGGCCACTGGAATTCTGGGATTACAGATGAAAATGGTGCTCTTTAAACATTGCACTTGAAAAACATGCGCCGCAAATGTCAGCTTGTTGCCTAGCGAAGGGATACTACTAGTGTTGGTCGCCGGTCCAAAAAAAGGAGGGGTCTCCCCGTCAATTACTTTAGCCCTCTCCGTAATAACTAACACCGTAAGTCTAGCGGCCCGAGCCGTTTTGGACTTTAGAGGATACCGAGCAATTGGTATCCAATGTACGACAAGCTTTCGTCCCATATTCTGTAACTTTATTGTAATAGGGTAGAATCGGTGAATGTGCGAGGAGCTAGTCTGGGGATAAGCTTATGCACACTGTAGGAATTATGTGCCTGCGATCGTATGAACGAATGGAACTAGAAAGAAATTGAGGAGGAAAATACCCTTTGGTCATGCATGCTGTTCAGCACGGCGGATACCATCTTCCATAAAACGGCTTTTCAAGTTTACATCCAGTAAGTACGTGCTGAAAATCTTTTGACCCTCCCTTGGAGCCCTTCCGCACAATATTCAGAAACCTCTGAAGTTGAAGGTGTTTTGTTGATAAAAACACCTATTAGCGTGGTGGCGGTGGGTCAAAGGATTACCGGCACGTACTGTACTCGAAAAGCCCTCTGAGTCGGCTTTCTGTTTCTCCTTTAATACTGACCCGGTATGACACGAGTGAGGTAAGAAAAGAAAAAACGACAAAAGTGTTTATGTCCCCAGATTGTGCCCGTGTAAAGAAGGGAGGGGGTGTCCCTTGACGACAGCAGGAGGAATAATAGAATCTGTTTAGAATAGCAGAGATCTTCAAATACGGATCCCCAGATAGAAAGCAACAGTGTCACTCCCCCGGTCCTACTCATGGCGGGACGGCTCCAAGACAAGTTCGGGGATATGTGATCTTACCTCAACCCCTCACATCACCCAGGTAGACGTTCTGCTATAATCATTGCTGAGAGAAATGACCCCAGCTGATGCATTAAGCACGTGAACATAACCAGCACGGAGAGTTATAGCGGTTTCAAGTCCTCTTAGTGTGCGGAGAGAGCCGCACATAATATACTCACGATTAGATAAGCCGATATTACCCCATCGGGTGTTCATCTGACCATGCATGCGTCGATCTCGGTGCTTATTTGGTCGGCTGCCAAGCTACCCAGCCCGGGGTAAGTGAGGTGTCTGGCGGGCTTATTGCCAGAAGGAGCCAATGCCCAGAATTGGATATGTGGCACGTCATCCCAGGCTTGATTCGAGATGTATAAAGATCGGAGTTGGGTGCAGAAGACCCTTGAAGATCCAGCATGGAGGCGGAGTTCCGATGCAGATTTCCACGACTGGACGGAACAACCCAGGAAAGGCCCGCCGCCTTCCCCGAAAAGCCGAAGTATATGGTATGTAGACGACATGTTGCCAAGGAAATGATTCACCGGCTGTCGGACATTTGAAGTAGCAGGGCTCGAAATAAGAGACCCGATGCAGCTCGCCGGTGCAGTGACCAGTAAGTAGCAACGGCTCCTCGTTGCCGCTCTGGCGGGTTACGGACCCAGATCCCGAGTCAGCGACCACGACAGGAGGGCATCTGCATTGGCGCGGTGTTCGGGACAGAGGCCAAGACTAGATCGTCAGATCTCGCAGGTCAGTTCATGCGAAGTTGTCCCGTCGCGATGAGTGATCGACTGTCGGACATGACCATCGCTCCCTTGCTTGCCTGACTTGCCCTCGATCATCCCTTTGTTTGGACCTTCTCCCTTTGTTCACTTCCTACTATATAGTATAATGTAGTTCCCATGTGATTTTCTCGTGTTTTTGCATGGTCCAAACGAACCACAGTTTAAAAACATCTCTTGAGAACTAAGCCAGGAAAAAAAAGACAATCATGGCGAAAGGTATTGAGGAGCCGGTCCCCGTGACCGTGGCCACCGCCACCAGCCCATCCAACATCGCGGCAGTCCCGCATCTGATCAAGGAGCTGGCCGAAGGTGTGAAGGGTCTCGAGTCCGGGGACCACGAGGCCCGACAAGCCCTGGCCCTCAAGGCGCGCACCTTGATGCAGGCGCTGGAGACGCCCCGAGAGACTATGATCAAGCACTGCTGGGCGCAGCCTGCTGTATTCTCTGCCATTCTCTGCGGGACCGAGTGCGGTCTTGTGAGTAACTGGTCATCATATTTCCTCTCCTAGGCAACTGAGCTGGCCATAGGCTGACATCAATCGTCTCTAGTGGAAGTTGATGGCCAAGAACGGAGATAGGCCCCAAAGGGTCAAGGAGCTTGCCGGTGCTCTTGGCGTGGATCCCGTCCTGCTGAGTAAGTAGGGGCTGATGCCAAGAACAGAGGCACGCATGAACGACTTAACGGAGAATAGTACTGACCATGCATCTGATTAGGCCGCCTCCTCAGGCACCTGGGCGCCATGGGATACCTGCTAGAAGTCGGCGAGGACGAGTACAAGCCCACAAACTTCTCGCTATCCCTGTCCCTGCCGATGATGAGCGGGGGATACACCTCAATGTGAGAAAGAACAAACCCCCCTAACGAGCGCGTTGGCATATATCTCTAACCTAAAGAATGCCTAGAATCACCATGGGCGGCCCCTCCTTCATCAAGCTCCACGAATACGAGCGCAGCCGAGGCTGGCAGAACCCCACGGACGCCCAAGACAATCCGCTGATGTACGCCCACCAGACGGACCTCAACTACTTCGACCTGGCGGCGTCGCGGGGCTACCTCACCGACTTCAACCACCACATGGCCGGGTACCGCCAGGGCCGCCTGCCCTGGATGGCGCCCGGCTTCGTGCCGGTGCAGGAGGTGCTTATCCAGGGGGCCGACCCCAGCCCGGACGCCGTCTTTATGGTGGACGTGGGCGGCGGTCTGGGCCACGACCTGCTCGAGTTCCACCGCTACCACCCCTCCGTCCCCGGCCGGCTCGTCGTCCAGGATTTGCCGCAGGTGGTGGGCGCCATTGTGCCGAGCGAGGAGAACAAGGTGTTTACGGCCATGGCGCATGACTTCTTTGAAGAACAGCCCATTAAAGGTAACATCCCCCACCACGCCACTCTCCCTTTTCTTCTTTTTTATTCTTGCTTCGCCTTTTCTTTTCTTTCCCGGTATTGACGCGTAAGCAACCCACAGGCGCCCGCGCCTACTACCTGCACTCCGTCCTCCACGACTGGCCCGACGACCGCGCCGCGGTCATAGTCCACCGGATCAAGGCGGCGATGCGGCCGGGCTACAGCAAGCTGCTCGTCAACGAGAACGTGCTGCCGCGCACCGGCGCGTACTGGGAGGCGTCCGCGCTCGACCTCGTCATGCTGAACCTGCTGGCGGCCCGGGAGCGCACCGAGCGCGACTGGCGCGGCCTGCTCGAGGGGCGGTGCGGGCTCCGGATCGTCCGGATCTGGAGCGGCGGGGGCAGGGGGGTGGAGAGTTTGATTGAGTGCGAGTTGGAGTGAGGCTGCGAGGAAGGGGCTGGGTGGATCTTGAATATCTAATCGGTTTGATCTTGATTGAGTTGGTTGTTCAGAGCACTTTGGCCCAGTAGTTAGATGGGCTAATCAACATAAGCTTTTGGAGATCTCAGGCTACTTCGAACCTTTCTCGTTCAATACGTTTTCGGCGTTACACCTGCCTGTACTTTATGAGCCCTTAAAATGAACCGAAGTGTGCCATAGCTGTCTTCCAGGTCGGCCCCAAAAATATTTTCTGGAAACCGCCTTCTCCGTAACCGCGTTCTCAACTCACGATCGTGATCCTGGTCTCAATTACCAGTCGCCGATACATTCTCTCTTCGTTTACATGCAAGTGGCATCGACTGCTGCTCGTGACCTCTTACCGTAAAAGTCAATCATCCATTCGACTGACATTCAATACCTTCCCTGAACCAAACCAAAAGCCGACACAGGACCGATAAAATGATCTTCCGCATCCTCGACAGCGTCCGAAAACACCACCTCGCCGTGCGGTACGCCGGTCGCCACCTGCTGTGGACCGCGCCGGCCCTGTACGGCTACTACAGCCTGTACGGGCGGCTTGCCGAAAGCTACTCCACCGGCTACATTGGCGTCGCGCGCGAAATAGCCGTGGGCACCCATGGGACGGTCCGACAGTACCTCGCCGAGCAGAAGGAGCAGAAGCAGCAGCAGCAGAGGCAGCAGCAGGAGCAGAAGGAGCAGAAGCATAAGCAGCAGCAGCAACAGAAGCAGCAGCAGGACGGTAGCTGCTGCCACGCTACCCGAGCGAAAGAACAACAAGAAGCGAAGACCGAGTTGGAGGATAAAGAGATGCTCGTCGTCCACGGTATCAGCGCCTGCAACATCTGAGCGGACTAAGGCTCGCAAGACTGCATTTGCAGCTTGTCTCTCTCCTGGCTCTCAGCCCCATTACTCGGTGTCCGTCCGTCTTCAAAGGCAATGCAATAGGAATAAGTTCGCTTGGTAGATGACTACTCCGAGAGTCAAGCTGCCTCCCCAAAAAGGGACATAAAGGCCGAAAGCAAAGATGTGGTGGAGAGCCTGGTCCGGCTGTAACGGCGTCTCTCATCGGTATACATATTTGTCTGGCAGTTTATCACGCAACTATATATAAAAACTATTGATCTCCTAGCGATAGCCCTGGCGACTACATTCGCATGGCTATGTGTTGCGTCATGTTGGAATAGACTACCTTCTCCTCGATTGGGCCCATCGCGTGTCGGTACTTCGTTGCTGGCATAAGCGCCGAGTATTAAACTTTCATCTGTAATCTGTAAAGATCCACAAGTGCCAGTATGGAGCAGGGGATACCCAGGGCTTCGCGATCGGCCTACTGCTAGCGACATGGTTGACAGCTTGGTCATAACCAGAACGGTCAAGTAAATTGCTTGATTGGCGATGCTGCCAAGGGAATGGGGTGTATGCACTACGACCCTCCCGGCATTACGTGTATATGCTTACCGTCTCGATTTCGTCGACTTGCCCCGTTCCAAGATGCCGGACAAGGAAGGTGTTGCTTAAGTAGCCGCCCTATGGTGGGAGGGCGCGATCGCTGATTTGCCCGCGGGGTGGCTGGCTGGGCCCACCACCGCAGGAACGTCCGGGACTGTGCCACGCAGGGGTGTCCGTGGGGTAACAACAACAGACGCAAGCAGCAGGTTGCAGGGTATCATCTATTGGAATACGAGCCCATTTGAGATGCGTTGCGAGGCATGAATAATGCGACACGGGCAACGACACATTATGGCTTCCTCCCCGTCCCCTTTTGCGTCCATACTCCGGGCTGTCTGCCTGCCCCCTGATTCTGGATACCGAGTTGCGCCCGCGTCGTACGTTCTCGTCATGGCACTCGGCCGATAATCTGCACATCCTCGCCAAGCCTCCCTACGGCCGATGCTACGTCAACGTCCGTGGTGTGGGGTCGCCTCCGGTCGGTGCTCTATGCAACCATCTATATTTGCCGGATTATAGCAGTCCATTGACAGGTGGAGAAGCCCATGACAGGCGCTTCCGCCGATGAATCCCCCGTTGATACTACCCTTAATCATGCTGACAGAGTGGTTGATAATGCACTATGGTGGCATGCCTCTGATATACGCACACACATCACCAGTCAGTCGTGAGAAGCGGAGCTGGCCTTCGATATGTATATTAACCCCCTCCTTCATCCTCTCAGGTCCCGACTCCTCTTTCTTCACCCACCGCAAGGACCAGCTTCATTCGTTTCAACATAAATCCTGCCTCCTTTCAGAGTCAATACTTGCTCACTCTCTCCAGTCAAGATGAAGACCTTCTTTATCGCTCTCCTGGCCCTGCCCGCCGCCCTGGCCGCCCCCGCCCCGCAGGACGCCCCCGCCGGCAAGCACGAGGTCCTGGCCTGCGCCTGCGCCAACGCCCAGGGCGAGACCTACACCCCCGGCTACTGCCTCTACATCCGCGGCAGATACTTCACAGCCCCCGACGGGAAGCAATACGTGAGTGGCTGACACCCAACACGCCAGCCAGTGCATGGTTATGGTGGCTAATCAAGTGTAAACTATTAGTGCTTCCCCGGCGCTACCGACGTGGAGCGCATGGATGAGGTCTTCACCGACGGCGAGTGCTCCCGGACTTACCCCGACTTCCCCGGCCACGCCTGCGTCACCACCAATGCTTGCCCCACCATCGGCGACTACCAGCAGGCTTGCTAAGGGAGCCGGCGATCCGGTGTCGTGAGAGGCCAGCTATGACCATGGGTGGGAGGGAGACGGATTTTACGATGTTTATGACAGCGGGCGACCTTTCCAGCCGCCTAGGGAGGGAATGTAGGACGATGGAAGAGCAGCTGTTGTTGTATCCTTGAGTTCTTCATCCTAGCTTGCTATCGCTCGTCTTTTTTCAATACAGTGTATATATTTGCTTTGACCCTGTCCCGCAGATCACGACACGATAGTGAACTGTGTACGCTTCATCATCAGGTGGCTGATATCGAAAAGGGCGTTCGAGGGCTCCCTTGACCTTATAAGTACCGCAATCGTCAGAAGTTGTCGTGCAGCGTAAACAGTCAGGTTTAGTAGGTGGACATCGCCAGAGCGAAGATATATCGATGAAAACCTCGTACCGCCTGTTTCCTCATCCGTAATGTGATCCTGCTGTGCATGTTCTTCTGAAGCGCACGTCTGCTGTTCCGGAGGCTTATAGGTCTTGCTTGTATGTACTTGATATCTATCCTTGGAGGGGTGTCTTCCGGGTCTACAGGCAATCGGAAGAAGATATCCATGCTCCGCAAGTTACTTTACCAGCCAACAGAGCATCTATAAACTGCACGCTTGGCCAAGGCAAGATCAATTTCGATGGATACCAAGCCTTCTTCCGTATGAGTGTTTGCGTATGTCTGTCTACTGCGTTATGTTCTTCAAGGGTGACGAAGCCACGGATCTTTTTCGGGTGTCGAAAAAGGGGTTGGGCCAGGGGAGGTTCTTCAATATGTCCACCCGGCGCAGTCATCACAGCATGCATCCATTTTTATGGAATTTCGACAAATGTATGATCCAATAGTTTTGGTATATTCGTTTCACTCCTAGCTGTCTTGCACACACAGGTCATGGTGGCGACTTCTCATATCCTTATGTGTCAGCGAAAAGTTACGCTGGGCGACATTCATCATTTCTTTCCATGTGTTTGCAAACTATAGGATACGGAGAGATTCTGTCTGAATAAAGTAATAAGCAAGTAGCTAGGAAGAACAATCGGATAAGGTAATGTCGTGGTATCAAACTCGCCTCGTTTCCCACCTCAACAGGCCGATAGCTCGACGGTTTTATATATGCCCTCTCGTGCCAGTACTATATTACCGGTCACATGTTCAAATACGCTCGCCGTCTTGCCTTGTACGGTTATGATGTAGGTTTTTCTGTCTTTTTTCTTTTTGTTCTTTCTTTTCTGTCTTTCCTTTTTGACTTCTCAATCGTGTAATACCCTCTCTTTCCTCACCCCTTTCTGGTCGCTATTCGAGGACTCCAACAAAGCCACATATTGGCGGGTAATTACAGTCAGTGTTGAAACGATCATGCGAGTTTCACCCTGGGCTTTTCCCTCCGAGTGCTTCCAGCCATCATTGTGAGTCAACATGTAGTCAGATCACAGTCTTTCGGCCTTATATGAGTCGAGTATTTGAACCCTCCAGGTTTCAGATACTAATATGCGTATTACAACATATCTACTGTTCCCGAAGGGACTTGAAACCCAAGGGCGAGCGACGTGCGAGTCCTGCCCTCCTGAACCTATCTAGTTCGTGATTGAACACCTCTTGAGCGTCGTAGCCAATAAAGTAGGCAAGCTTTGAACACGATATCTGACCAAAATGCCTGCGAATATTCATTGCGAAATGCTCATTAGCAGCGAAAAAGAAGGGGGCGAGTAAAGGCCTTCTTGAGACAGTATCCCCTTGATGGGAGCACGATGCTTTTTGCATAATGTTTCCGCAAATAGGGGGTTGGCTAATCAATGCAAATAGTTCTTAGTATAGCCATTGAGGTTGGCATTATTATGTCAGTCATAAAATAGACCCTGATTGGGCCAGTACTTTATACTGTGGCGGAAGCAGCGCATCCGCCATGAATGCGGTATCTCCTGGCCACATAGCAGGCTGCATACCAATCTATCTCCGGCCAACGATACGGCATGTATGAATCGTACGACGCAACAACGGTAGAGGCGCAGTGGATTTAAAGTTCCAGGAAGACACGAACCAATCAATGTCCAGACTTACAGATTCCAATATCAAGAAAAGCAAGAAACTGCCCAAGCACGATCCTCGCTGTATCTTCTTACTGGCCCGCTCGTACAGGTCTGCAGACGGGATGCTGCATAATCTAGCTGCATGCATCCCCCTACGTTTATGCCTGAGTAGGGAGCGTCGTATCGGGCTTCAGGGGAAGGCCTGACTATCGTGCCATCGACATCGTAAGTTCGCGATGCAGTCGGACTGGGGAAGAGGCGGATGGCTCACTTCCTCCCAAGATGGGCCACTGAGGGGCAGGTATGGATCTGTGTTGGAAATATGCGTTACGCGGGGAATGAATTGCCGAAGCAAGATGCCCTCCGCATTGTGCCCAATATCGAGATCTTGGTCCGTCTAGATCCGGCGGGTCTTGGTACATTAAGTATTCTGCAATAGCTCGCCACGGTCACAATGCACTGCACGCACACCACCTTCGCGAAGTCCAAATGCCTGGTAGTTTTGATGAAATTTTGTTTGGTATTCATAGGTACGCACACTGTTCACCCATCGTGTGCGATCATGGCCGGGCGTTCCGCCCACCAATCACCGCCTCCAGAATTAAAGCACTGTACAAAGCAAAAAAACAACCCCAATCAAGGTAGCGTTTTCCCTCCCCTCCAGTTTCGCCGTAGCCACGGCTTCGATGCAATAGTGTGCTCTCCATCCCTAACCCCGTCAGAACGCCTTCATTCCCATGTGAATGCATCCCAGTCGAAACGCCCAAAATAGCAAGTAATACAGCGGCACTTCCAGCATGCCCTGCCTCCGGCATTAGAGGTCATGTTGGAAGTATGCACAGCTTCGCTCCCCGTTTGATAAATAATTCTTGTTATCCCTTCTAATCTTGGTCCTTGGTCATCTCGTAGACCATCATGACCTCCTCGAGGCGCTCGAGGCTGCTTCGGTCACCGTAGGCGTCGAGAAGGGCCTTGCGGCGGGCGGCTTCCTGGGCGGCGCTGGACTGGGGCTTCAGGTCGGCCTGCAGACTCCCGCGCTTCTGGTCCAGGTTTCGCTCCATGTAAGTGACGGCTGCGGTGGCTGCTTTGAAGGGCTTGAAGTTAGCGGACGTGTTCACTTATCCCACAAGGTCCTCGGGTGACGAAAGGAGAGATGTAGTAATGGCATTTTCAACTCGAAAAGGAGCGAGGGGGGAAGAGAGGTAATAGTATAGGTGGTGATGTGGGTAAAAACGAGGGCCGTTGCGGGGGAGCAGTGCTGTACTAACCTAGGATGATGGGCAGGGAGAGCATAAGGAGTCCCCGGCTGTTGCGTGCGGCGGCTTTGGGCAGACCGCAGTGGATCCCCGTGGGCGCGGGTCTATAAACGGGTGTGTAGGCCGCCCGCGCCGGCGAGGCAGTGAAGTTTAGCGCATCGGGGGTGAAGAGGGTTCGGTAGCGTCTGGCGTGGTAGGTAGCAGCTCCGGACATTCTGGTGTTGATAGATTGTATGTTGTGGTTTATGTTGTGTTGTTTGTGGTGTTGAGATGCAGGTGGTTTTCGTCTGGTCGTGTGAGTGAGTTGGGTCTCGGCACAGCCAAAGTAGGTAAACAGCAAGGTATGTTGATTGGTATTCGAGGTTTGATCAAGAGTGTATTGATTGTATTGATTGTATTGATTGAATGATACCGAAGATAGATCGGAAACAGAGACTACATATGCCCAAAGGCCTTTATAACTGTCGGGTCCCAAACTACACACATGCAAACACACCCGCAAGACAGCATAGCCCTGTCAGCTGGCTTGTGTCAATTAGGCGGGTTCCAGGAGCGGTACGTAAGGCGCCTCCCGCAATCAGGCGATTATTGGAAACGGAGGCTGCAGAAGGTCGCAGACGAAAACGAAGATCCAGATTGCGCTTGATTGCTGTGGCATTTGTGGCATGAATGGCCCTTGGCAATGCTGGCTTGTGATACGCCTGCGCTGGTCAAGACGGGGCAAGATGGGCTGATGGTTGTTCGATCGGCGGATTCCGATGGTCTTCGGAGAGGGCAGGCACTCAAGCACCAGGGAACAACTATCCCCCCCATGCTCCAAATTGCCAGCCCCAACAGAAGGCCCCAGTGTTGCCCCCCGTTTCCTCCCGTCTCCGCGAATTTGCGACGGGGACGCAGGGGACCATCAATCTGCGCTTCTTCTTCTAGCGCCAGTGCCAGGCCTTACCCCGACATTGGAACATTGGCGGTTTTAGACTCGGCTTATTGTCGTGTGGTTTTTGGGATGCGATTCCTGGGGCACAAGAGCTGGCAGTCTGGGGAGTGGCGCTACGGGCGACTCAAGGGTCTCTTGGTCGCGGGCTGAACCCGGTAGCGCAGTGCGGGTTGAACAGGATTCCAATCGAACCATTTATGATTGGGCCGCTGAGGAATTGGACGATGGCTGAGCCAATCAATTTACATGATCTCCGAATCCAAACCTCCTATGTCGAAGATCATAGCTGAGACCCGAGCTGCCAATGTTACGGATGCACAAACCGCATCTGGGAACCCGAAATTCTTCTATTTACGACCTCGAATATGACAGTGGTGGTTCGTCTTGAAGATGACAAGTCCCTTCCTGCTTTGTTTGGCCTCTTGGACCATTGCTGATCTGAGATAAGAATCGTACGAGCAAGCAGAACCGAGTCAGTACCTACAGCACCAACATGCAGCGTAGCCCCTCCATCGATGCTCTTGATCGATCGACATACACTTAGCCACGACACCACGATACCGAAAAATAAGCAAGAAAGCTTCGCTATTCTGAGATGCAGCATCACGGCTGCCACTTGACCAGTGAAGAGTCGGTCTAGAAACTTGGCATAATTCTCGTCTTTGCAACTGCGGCTCATCATATCGAGTCAATTGGCCTGCTTGCTTGGCCAGATACTGCTTTCTAACCATATCGGGGACATGGACCAAATGCGTCTCATGAGTATGATTGGCGTCTCTGTGCATTGTGGACATCTCATCACACGTCAATTAGCGGTGTATCCTTTTGGGTTGGCCTACGTCGTAGACTTGACAATACCAACAACCAAGATAGAAGTTGACCCAGAAGTGATGGGGTGTTTACCGTTCTCATGGGGCCCTTGAGCAGCTAAGCATGAAGCAGCGACGACGGGAAGATAGTGTGTCCATTGCGGTAACGGGAGACGGTCTCTTCAAGTGAAGATAGTTTCGATTGAGAGAAAGCTTGATTATGAGCTTTCGCACCATGACGGATAATGTGACCGTCAAGCTCCCAAATATCGGGGAAGAGGAATGCACCTAAAGCTATGCGTGAAGAATAGATAGCCAATTTATCCTAACTGCAAGAACATGCAACTGGCTCTACTGCGCCCAAGTGAATGCATTATTTCCAATTTTGGCCAGCGATCAGTCGATTGGCCAATCAGGGTGCATTCCATACCGCCAGCCAAGTTGATACAGATGAAGGTTGCAAAGCCTACTGCGCTGTTAAGACGCTTTGATGGACTAGAGGTGGCCCGTGTGCTTTCAGGGGCTTGACAATGTTTCACCTTCCAATATTCCACATAGGCGCTCAAAGAGCTATCTGGCGATTGATGATAGCGACAACTACTCTAATTTCCATAACCTTCTACTCAGAAGAAGCTTGAGCAGTATTTTGGACGAAGTTTCAACTCCAACAGTCAGCCATCTATCAACCCGGATTCAATCATCATCCTCAGCAACCACCAATCACCATGCCCGACTTTACAGACCCGGCTATGTTCCCGGCCTTCTATGAGCTGCCCAGCGATGTTGAGATCGCCAACGCCCCGGCGGAGGGGGTGGAAGCGGCGGCCTGGTGGATGCTGGCGCAGGTCAAGGTGAACATGACCCTGACGAAGCCCACGCTTATCGTGACGGACCGCCGGGGCCTGGACTTCGCGGTGACATTCGAGGACACGGGCATGGACCTCAAGGGGTACAAGAAGGGCTACACCATGGTGGTCCCCCGGGCGCAGAGGACGGACCGGGAGGAGGGCAAGAAGGCCGTCATGAGGATCGAGGCGGGCGACTGCAAGTCCGTGCAGGTGAGTGGTATCGGTGGTCAAAGTAGGAGGGATCAACGAAAAACCGTGCTAACTCGGGATTGAAAAAGGTCATACCGGCGAAAATGGAACACTTGTTGGAGTTGGGCCAAGTCGTGGACATGATGAGAGGCGACGAGGCGGAAGGCAAGGAGCAGAAATGCGGGGCTTGCGGCAAGACGGACGCGACCCTTTCGAAGTGTACGGGATGCGGAACCGTGAGGTATTGCAGCAAGGTAAGTTGGCTGTGCCTGCGAGAGCTATTCAGAACATTGCTAATATTGGGATCGCGAACAGGAGTGCCAACTCAAGGGTTGGAGTGAGCTGGGACACAAATCCAATTGCAAGAGCTTAAAGGCCATCAAAACGATATGGCCCTCATAGTTGAGAAGTATGAGTAGGAGGTAACATTCGTCTAGGGTATTTTCAATGACAGCGGCATTCAATGGAAGTGATTCGGGCCACGAAATCGAAAAGCGGCTGCCTGCGCTGTACTTGGTAATCATTCGCGGTTGCTGTTGGAGAAGTCGCGATCGAGCATTGTCACGCCAGAGCTGCATTGAATTCCATCAACTGACAGCTAGCTGCCTCGCGTCGTATTTTAACACACAACCTTGGCGCCACTGAAAGCAAGACGTCTTGACAAGCCATTTTACCTACCATCATTTCACCAAACTGCTAGAACTTGCGTTATGTTATATCTGGGCATCCAACCGACATAAAACAACGAGATCCTGAAGATCGTTGGGAAAGATTCCGCGAGCAGGTATGTCTTAACCTTAGGTACTGTCTGAGATTTGTTTGGTGTTGTAGGCGACGCTAACAACTGTATCTGGCAACCGCTGCTGCATCACGTGACACATCATTTTGCGGGGGAGCTTCGCCGTGCCCAGCCCGCGCGCATCGACTCCTTTTGGACGATGCAGTTGCAATTGCCATTTCGCAAACCCAAAGCGACGTGGTTGCGCAAACTTGTTTCCAAGATGTCGTCTCGAAAGCAGGTTAAGGGAGAGTATATCGAGACGGTTAGATACACATTTTCCGATTGATTTGGGATTTAGAAGCTGATCTCGGTCGTTTCACAGGACACGGGCAACAAGGTGTCGCGCAAGGCCAATCTGATAGGAACACAGCACATCATGCTGGGCGGCAAGACGGTCATCATGGCCGATGCCATGGTCCGCGGCGACCTGACGCGCACCGCCACCGCTGCGGGCTCCTCGGGCGGCGCGCCCCAGAGCAATACCTCCATCTTCATCGGCCGGTATTGCTTCCTGAGTAGAGGCTGCTGTTTGCGCCCACCCGGTCGCATTTACAAGGGGTTAGTTCTCTCCGTTCAGTTCCGCCCGAACGCGCATTAGCATTAGCTAGTCAAAATCTATCTTTTCCCCCTCTCTACCCTTTCACTCTACATTCGATCCAGCTCTTTCCTTGCCCTGTTTATTCCAATCGATTCTTGTCGGACTGACATTCTGCGACAGCGCATTCACGTACATGCCGCTCCGCATCGGCGACCACGTCTTCGTGGGCGAGAACTCGGTGGTCCAGGCCGCCACCATCGGCAGCCACGTGCACATCGCGGCCAACGCCGTCGTGGGCGAGTTCGCCATCGTCAAGGATTATGTGCGCATCCTCGAGGGCACCGTGGTCCCCGCCAACATGGTGATCCCCAGCTTCAGCATCGTCGGGGGCCAGCCCGGCCGCGTTATCGGCGAGGTCCCCGAGGGCGGCCACGAGCAGTTCGAGATGCGCGACATGTATAAGACCGTCGGCAACAACATTCCGCCTCCGGCCTCGCCGGCACAAGCCGTATAAGGCGGTTGCGGCGAAACTCGAAATGGCCAAATTGTGAAGGGAGAGAGGGTAGCGCACGGGGCGGCAGCGTGGCCCTCTGTCGAGGACGATGCTACCAACATATCAATACAGCAGCGAACATTCTGAAATTTTCTAGATACCCGAGATGAGGATGGTTTGGCGTTCGGAAGGGACCAGCGATTCCAATGAGGAAAGTGGGTTTGGTCTGAGGGGAGAAGAACATCAAGGCATGGAAAGGTTTCTTCGTCAATGGTTCTTGTGGCGAATCGCGAATATCCCTGTTTGCACCACATGCAGCCCAATGGTTTCCCGACAGAACGGAGAGAGAGGGGCAGGGCTGGAGCATTGGCTGGTGTATCATGAGGATATGATTGTTATTGCAGCCCGCATTCTGAAGGGACCAATATTGATTAAACAGCGACCAAGCACTGGAAATTTGCCAATGGAGAAATTTGTTTCTTCCAGTATACGGAGTACTACCAACTGAATTGTGATTGGTAGGCTGCGATCTTGAGGGAGTGTTTTGGTCTTGGGGACTGCCTCAAGGGGTCCCCCATGTCTATGGAAAGCTGGGTTCGGCAGGCGCCTTGAACAATTTGAAGAATCGAGGCCTTCCTGGCCAGGATGAGATCGTCAGGAGTTGGTGTTGGGAAGCAAAAGAGTCCTTCCTTATGTCGTACAGTACTAAAATCTTCATCATTCCTCAATATGAGGAATGACAAATCTGACCTGGAGCGTTCCGACCATGACTTGGCTGGCCATCTAAAGGCAGTCAGCTGCTTGTGTATTTACCTATATTTGCGGTGCCATGTGGTCTGGCAATAGAGAGAGCTGTCATTTGGTGCATGCATCGTACCTTGCAGATGCTGCAGGTGGGGTTTTCTGGTTACTGTTCCCCTGCTCCAATCGGCCAATTCGAGAACCGCACCGGGCAAAGCTTGCTTATTGCAGGCGACAGGCGATGTAACGCCACCACCAGCGCGGAGATTTCCAGGCACGCACCACGCTGAACTTAAGTTGTATTACGCCCAGAACAATTAATCAATTATACTTGGAAGCATCATGAGAGCCCGGGGAAAAGATTGACAGCAATTCGTCCTGATCAGGGTTCTCGCCGCAAATTGACCAAACTCTGAGTTTCTTGCAATCAGAAACACATCTCTGGAAATTCATTGACTGATAGTAGTATGTATGGCAGGCTCCCCCACCGGCCGGCCCCCGGAGGCTAAAGAATGGGCCGCGGGCGCCATGCAATTACTGGATGACAGCAGCCACTGATCTTCAAATGGGCGATGGCGCCAGGTGCTAGCGATCCCCAACACCCGTGATTTGATAACGGGATAGGCGCCAGGGCATCTCACCATAGGCTTGGTTCAGCCAGTCAGCGAGTCAGTAATGGTTCCTGTCTGGTGCAACACCACCGTCGACGTCTCTTCAGTTGGAGCCGGCCGGTACTGCGTAATCTTGAGTTTACTTTCTCAAAGCCAATCAGCCGGTCACACCTATTGGGGTTGAATATCGTAGTCCCAGGGCGTGCGCCCAACGGGCCATATTCAATTCCCCCCTTTTTCTTCTTTTCACTCACTCCGGCTGGGCCACCACATTTCCCTCATGGCTGATCATGGATGACAAGCTCGGGAGCCACCTATCCACGAGGCGCAACCCCAGAAAACCGCAATAGGTTTGAACAGGGTCCAGGGCAGAAGATCAGAAACCGGGGTGCCGGATGCCTGGGTGCGCTCTCTATCGAACTTTGTTGTCCTAGTAAATCAACGAAAGAGAGTGAGAGAAATTACGAGAAAAGCGAGCCGTTTGCTGGAGGAAAAGGGTAGTCCTAGCATAGCATGCCTACATCCTGATATAAAGAAGTGTTCCTGTCGTCTCATCTTCATTCCTTCCGACCTGAGACACCAACAGCCCATCACTGTATAATCACATTCCTCACCAAGCCACTCTTTACAAGATCCCCCCTAATAATTCCGACATAATACTACAGTCTCTTCCTATCTCTCTCTCTTTTCTTTTTCCTCTCTTCCTCCCTTGCGCAGACCTTCTTGCCATTATACCAACAACCACTCCTCACCCGACCACCAAGATGCAGTTCCAACTCCTCGCCACCACCGCCGTCCTCGCCGGCCTGGCCGCCGCCGTCCCGCAGCAGCAGGACGCCAGCGTGTCGCAGCAGCAGCAGCAGCAGCTCCTGGCCAAGCTGCCGAGCTGCTCCCTGCCCTGCCTCCAGGAGGGCGCCACCAAGGTCAGCTGCCCCGCCGGCGACTTCGCCTGCATCTGCGGCAAGATGGACGCCTTCACCCAGGCCATCCTGCCGTGCGTCTCCAAGGCCTGCAAGCCCGAGGACCTTCTGTGTATGTCCATCCCATCTTCCTCTCTCCTGCTTCTTGTTTATCGCTGTGAAATGTGTGGAAAGGGGAAAGAGCGATAAAAGCTGACCGGCCCTCTACCCTACCTCAACAGCCATGCAATCCGCCGCCACCGACATTTGCAAGGAAGCCACGGCCGGCTCCGCCGGTGCCGCCAGCGGCAGTGCCAGCGCCAGCACCCCCGCCAGCACCGGCGCCAGCACCGGCGCCGCTGCCACCAAGCCCGCCTCCGCCTCTGCGGCCGCCTCGTCTGCTGCTTCTTCCGCCAAGGCCTCCGCCTCCGCTTCCGCTTCCGACAAGGTCGAGGTCGCCGCCTCCGCCACCGGGGCGTCGTCTCCTTCCGCCTCCGCGTCTGGCGCCGCCTCTGCCTCCAGCACCCCCAAGGCCGGCGGCGCGTCCCGCGGCGAGGCGGGCGTCGCTCTGGCTGTGGCTGCGGCCATGGCCATGGCGGCTCTGTAAGGAGAACAGAGAAGACTACTCCCTTCTACCATTACCGTAATTGTATAACGACACCGAAATGGCAAGGAGGGGAGGGATGTAGTGTGAGGGGCTTGGAAGAGACGGGGCTTCTATCATAGGAGTTAGGGGGCTGAGGGGACTACCCCTGTTTTCTGTGCTGTAGACATAATACATATTTCTTTTCTTCAAGACTTTGGTGTAACAGTGTTGTTGACCGACGAACAGAGTTGACAATAAGCGAGGCATGGTCTAACAAATGCTTCGGCAATGAAACCCGACGCTTGGGGACGAGCAGAGCGTTGCCATTGATTGCCGAAGCATCTTTACTTGACGTCTTGATCTGTCGCATCCACTATTTACAACTTGCGTCGGCTGTACGTAGTGCATGCGACAGATCAATATGTCAAATAAAAAACACCTCGACGACAAATTAGCAACGCTCTGCTCCTCCCCTAAGCCATCAACTCGTATTCGTCTATAGTAAATCAACATCTAAGTCTATTTATAGGTAGGTATCATTCTATCATCGTTTCCCGTGCTGTGTCCCGTACATAATTCGAAGCCAAATGGGTATGTATGTGTATGGTGTTACACCGCTTGCTTGCTTGCTTCTTCGCTTCGTTCCGCCCACGGTTCGTTCCTTCCAACACAGTAGTCAACCGGTCTAGCCCAAGGAGAAGTGCCCCAGAGCCCCCTGCCCGCCGCCGCAGAACACGCTATGCAGGTCTTCGAGCTGGGCAAAGTGCTGCGCAAAGTTGTGCCCCTTGACGCGCTCCGCCTCGGTGCGCCGCCAGTCCCAGCCCGTCGCCTCCTCCTCGACCTTGGCCTCGTCGTCCGTGTTGCCGAGGACGGGCTCGGCGGGCGTGGCCGTGGGGCTGCCCGCGGGCGTCACCCAGCCGCCAGGTCGCTCGGGCAGGAGCCCGCTGGCGCCGATGATGACGGCCGGGTGCACCGTGAGGCGCCCGATCTTGATGACGTACTTGCTCACCGCGCTGGCGTAGACCTTCTTCTCCCAGTCCTGCGGGGCGTGCTTGTCGTCCGTCAGGCCAAAGTCCTCGGCCGCCCAGCTGGCCGGCCGCACCGCGCCCTTCTCGACAAAGTGCGTCACCATGTAGAGCCACTTGCGGTCCCAGCTGAGGACGCGCGTCCACATCTCGTAGCCGGCGAAGGGCGGGATCTCGCGCTTGAAGTTGCAGGCGACGGCGCCCAGCATGACGCCGAAGCGGCCCTTGGCGACCCGGTCCGGGTTGCTGGGGTCCATGACCAGCTTTGTGTTCTCGTTGTCGGCGAGCAGGCGGCATCCCCGCGCGAGCAGGTGCGACGCCAGATGGGAGCGCGACACGTCGAGGTCCGCGAAGTAGGTGCTGTTGGACTTGTGCAGGTTGTAGTCGACCTCGAGGATCGAGACGTGCGTCGAGGAGATGACAGGGTGGAAGAGCTTGTCGGGCGTGTGGGTGTGGAGCTTGCGGATGAATATGTGCGAGATCATGGTATTCCACACTCGAACCTAGATTATGTGCATGTCAGCTACGATGGGACCCCGAGATGTCGCGCGCTCGAGTGAGGGCGCACGCGCGAGCGAGCGAGCAAGATGGAGGATGGGGGAAAACGTACACTCCACATGAAGGGCAAGCTCTTCCAGTTGATCAGTACCAGGACCAATGCGATCAGGCGACTGGTGCGACCGGGTCCCGTCACGAAGCGCACGAGGTAATCGACCAGCGCTTTCCGGCCATGGTATGATCCGTACGCGAGGGACACCGTCGCGGCCGGCAGCAAGACCGGCTTGGCGATCTTGGACAGCGGCTTCATGAACCCGAAACTGGACGCCATGGTTGCGGCTAAGTGTCCCTCTTCTTCTTGTTCGTCTTGGTCGCTGTGGTGGTCGCGGTGGCGGGTGTCGGTTGCTCGATTCTGGGCTCGAAGACGGAGGCGGCTCGCGCACGCAGGAGGCCAAAGAGGAAGAGGACAATGACCACACCCCAGAGACTGACGGATCGCAGGTAGCAGAGAGCGGTAGAGGCGCACTTGGTCGAGAGGGCGGCGAGGGGCGACAGAGGCATGCGGTAGGTAGATGGGTATAGCGAAGGATGGATTTGGGGGCGTGAGACGTAAGCAGGAGTGAGTGAAAGGCTCCTCTAGTAATTGATTACGATCGGATCTTCCCAGTCTACTTAAAATAAGATGACACCCGAAAGTGCAATCCAGCTCTCACGCCAGCGCGGCACAGGCAGTGCTTATCGTGGTTTTCAGCAGCAGCTGCTGACACATGCAACAGTAAGTCGAATGCGAATGCGCTGGGCAAAGGCGATTTTATTTTCTTGCCAGGCCCCCGAAGGATCCCTGAGTACAGGGTGCCGAGGCAGGGGTTTAGCGTCTGCAGCGGCTAAAATTCTCCCATTAGCTGCAGTCATTCCACAGCACCCAAGGTGCCAGGTCCCGACTCCAGGTACAGTGGATCGCCCTGCCGATCTTTCAATTCATCAACGGATGCTGACCGAAAACGTTTAATCAAGCATTACCATAAACCAGACCATGCATCAGTGCTTACTTATTCATGCACCGCTCTACGTGGTAGTCAGCAGCATCTCACACTAGTAATATGCTCTAGGTTACCTACTTTATATCAAAGTGCCTTTTTCCAAGTCGATAAGCGACCTGCAGAGTGTGTCTTCGCATCAGTATCAACACACACCGACTACTACTATATGTATATCGATCAGGACAGTCAGTGGTGACCCTTTCTGCCCCTCATTCCTCACGGAATGATCCGAGTGCATCACACGGCCCCAGTGTGATGGCCCCTTTCCAATGCATGGCACCCCAATTCAGATAGTTTGTCCTCTCAAACAGGTGCCATATAAAGTTTGAGGAAATTTTCTCCTGCCACATACGGCATATTTCCACATGCAGCACAGGAGTACCTCCATCCCTTGATTCGTCCACGTAATATGAACAAGCTTCCGCGCGGATGAGAACGGTGCCACGGCTCAATTATGGAGGCACACATGAACACCGAACTCCGGCAACCCTGCCACAGTCTGTTTGTCTGCTACTGAAGGTAGCAAGCATCACATGCTTCTGGGGCAACCCCCCGGCCGGCACATTCACCCTTGGCTCCCCGTCGCCGGGGTGGCTCGTAGGGTTTGGTTCACCGACATTCTGCACCCCCGCCGATAACGACCGGATACAGCCGTTCCCCAGCAAAGGACTGTTCGCGGGAGAGCCAATGCGCGTGAGTATGGAGAGGCTCGCGGCGAGCCATATGTAAGGCGTCGCTGATGGCGCCTATGCTTTGCAGGCCGTACGGCCGGATACGTCACGAGGTCCCTGCGCTCGCTCACATGCCCGCGCCCTGGCCATATTCTAGTATGATGGTTTGTCGTCGTCAGAGCTGGCATGCACCGTGATAGTGGCGGCGGCAATCGGTCTCGGAGTTGACAGGATAGGTAGGGCCTAGTGCAGCGACCGCCTGGATGGGCCAGGTTCCAAAGCGACATTGTTTGCTTCCAAGCATGATTTTTCAATGCCAAGACCACCGCTGCTGCTGCTTCAACATAGGACGAAACCAAAGCCCATTGAGATCGTATCCATCGTTGGCTGCGAAGTTGGGCCGTTTGGTAAAGTCGGTTGGCAAGTTTGCTGAAGGATCAATAGCAACCTGGACCGACGTCTGGGCAATACGGTAGGCGCGCTTGTCCCGCTTCAACGGCCCGCGCAAGTCGTCGCTAGTATTGCAAATGCGGGGACGCACGGCCGTGAGCGTCGGGCATCCATCCATCCCAACGGTCACCAGCTTCCTCCCGACGTTAGATTCGTCCGCCTCGTCGTGCTATACTAGCTCCGTTCTAGCCCTAGCACCAGGTGATCGCTTCGCCCCGCCCCCTCTCTATACTCCTAGCGCCTAGTAATACGTACGAACAATCTGGCCCATGACGTAGGTCGTATTGCCAGATTGTGTGCTGTCCCGGAGCGGGCGCTCGACCCCTCTCCGGCCGTGAGAGATTGGCGAGACGGCAATAGCGCCATTGCCCAAAGAATGGGCTCGGGGAGCAAAGCCGACCTCTGGGGGTGCGAGAGTTGGACGTACGGCCGCAGGCTCTATGACATGGCTTGCGGTGGGTGAACCCTGGAGTGGACAGCGCCCTCTATTCCTGGGTCCGTTTGTATGGCGACTTCCGAACAGCAGTTCCATTTCATTGGGTTCGCATGGAGCGCTTCCTGGAGCCAGGGATGAAATCGAGAGAGAGTCTGGGCTTATTGAGAGAAATTTTTCCTGCTTGGAAATCCAGCTACTTATGCACCTAAGTACTTTGCAAGCCCCTAAGCGTGCAAATTCCCATTCGGGAGCGAATCGCGTGGTTCGATCCCCCGTACATACATTGCCTCCTATCCACTCCCAAAAGCGGCCACATGCATTAGGTCGTTATCCCCTCGGAGGGGACGTATGGCTTCCAGAATGCCGGGAAGTAGTATATAAACGTAGCGAGGTCTGAGGGGTATCCCTCCCAGGCATGACCGTCCAGTATTGGAAGATTAGAGCGATAATCGACAGATGCCAGCAAAAGCGAAGCATTGCTAACCATGGAAAACCGCCAACCCCTGGCCATTGTGGGGTACGCCTACCGGGCCCCGGGGACGGGCCGGAAGGGCCTCTGGGAGTTCCTGTCGGAGGCCAAGTCGGCCTGGTCCAGGATCCCGTCGGACCGCTTCAACGCGGAGCAGTTCTACCACCCGGACCCGGCCAAGGGCGGCTTCCTCCACTCGCAGGGCGGGCACTTCCTGCCCGACGACCTGTACGCCTTCGACGCCGGCTTCTTCCACGTGACGGCCGAGGAGGCGCGGGCCATGGACCCGCAGCACCGGCTCCTGCTCGAGGCCGCCTTCGAGGCCGTCGAGCACGCGGGGCTGCGGCTGCCGGACCTGGCGGGCGCCGACGTCGGCGTCTTCTGCGCCAACGACTACTCGGACTACTCGGCCATGCTGGTCGACGACCTCTTCGCCACCAACAAGTACACGGCCCTCGGCGTCTGCCCCTCGCTGTCGGCGAACCGCCTCTCCTACTTCTTCGGCCTCACGGGCCCGAGCCTCGCCGTCGACGCCGCCTGCGCCGGCAGCCACTACGCCCTCCACCTCGCCTGCCAGAGCATCTGGAGCGGCGAGTGCTCGGCCGCCCTCGTCGGCGGCGCCAAGCTGCTCAACAGCCCCAACATGTGGAGCGCCATCGACACCATGGGCGCCCTCTCGGCCGAGGGCCGCTCCTTCGCCTACGACGTCAAGGCGGCCGGCTACGGCAAGGGCGAGGGCGGCGGCTGCGTCGTCGTCAAGCCTCTCCGTGATGCGCTGGCCGACGGCGATCCTATTCGGGCGGTGCTGCGCAATGCCGTCTGCAGCCACTCGGGCCGGACGCCGGGAATCACGATGCCGTCGCAGGCGGCGCAGATGGCGCTGTTGAGGAGGGTACATACGGGGGTCGGGCTGGACCCGACCGATACCACATTAGCCGAGGGCCATGGAACAGGGACGCCGGTGGGGTAAGCACACACTCCTTCCTCCCTCCTTATCCATGACAAAGACGGGAAGCTCAATATGAAAACTTGGCAAACCACCAAACAGGGACCCTATTGATGCCAGCGCCCTCGCCACCGTGCTGGGAAGCAAGAGCTCGGCCGAGAACCCATTACATATCGGCTCCATCAAATCCAATGTCGGGTAAGTGTGTCTTTTCTGCCCCCTGTGTCAAGCCTCGAGGAGAAATGGGGAGCTGATCACAAACCACCTGGTTTGCAGTCACTTGGAGGGTGCCAGTGGCATCATTTCCATCATCAAGTCCATCATGATGCTGGAGCGAGGAGTAATGCTTCCGAACGCGGGATTCGAGAAGATGAACCCGAAGATTGAGGGCGGCGAGAGATTGAAGGTTCGTTGTCCCCAAATGAAATTGTGCTCATCTTGTGTTACGGCGGTGTTAATGCTGTGTACGTAGGTATTGACTCAACCCAAACCATGGCGGTGTAACGGGCCGAGGCGAGTTTGTATAATGAACGCAGGTATGTATAGTGCTGTCATTCCTTCGCCTTCTCTTCCAGGCTCTGCTCACTTCCCCTGGCTGACTTCTGCAGGATTTGGTGGCAGCAACGGGGCAGTGCTCCTCGAGGAAGCGCCTTCAAACACTGAAAGCAACGGCACAACAAAAACAAACGGGGTCACAGGGAAGCACGAGAACGAGCCTCAAACGAATGGAAACAGGCAAGACGACAACCTCGAGTCAGCAACCATCTCTATCTCCCTTAACCTCAACGGCACACCAGACGAGGCCTTGTCGGACGACGACAGTTCCGAAGATGGCCCCGATCACCACGCCTTCGTCTTCTCTGCCAAGTCCCAAAAGAGTCTCAAAATGTTCCTTTCATCCTTTGTCGACCAGTTAGAGCAGACTCCGCACTCCGCCCGCCTCGCCGAAAACATATGCTATACCCTCGGGTCGCGGAGGACCAACTTCCCCCAACGAATCGCCGTCACCGCCGACTCCCTCGCCTCCCTGCGAGACCAACTCCAGTCCATGCTAAGCAGTCCCGATCTGCAGGCCGAGAAGAAACAAGACAACACCGCCGTGGGCTACGTCTTCACCGGCCAAGGCGCCCAATACTTCCAGATGGCGACCCGCCTTCGCCGCCACGCCGTCTTCCGACAGGCGATCGACGACGCCGAGGCGACCCTGCGCCGCCTCGGGGCGCCGTGGAGCCTGTCGGGGGAGCTGGCGGCGCCCGAGCGCCTGTCGCGGGTCGACAGCGTCGAGATCGCCCAGCCCGCGTGCACCGCCGTGCAGATCGCCCTGGTCCTGCTGCTGCGGAGCTGGGGGCTCGCCCCCGCGACCGTGGTGGGCCACTCGAGCGGCGAGATCGCCGCCGCCTTCGCCGCGGGCTTCTTGTCGCAGGAGACGGCCGTGGCGGTGGCCTATACGCGCGGCGTGGCCGCCCAGAAGCTCTTGCTACAGCAGGAGGCGAGCGGGGCGCGGGGTGCCATGTTGGCGTTGGGGATCGGTGGCGCCGCTGCGGCCGAGCTGCTCGAGGGCGAGGCGGGTCGGGTCACTATCGCGGCGCTGAACAGTCCCGGCAGTGTCACGGTCTCGGGCGATATGGAGGCTATCGACAGGGTTCATGTCAAGGCATTGGAGCAGGGTCTGTTTGCGAGGAAGCTCAAGGTGGGTGTGGCGTATCATTCGTCGCATATGCAACAAGTGGCCGACTTTTACTTGGAGTCCATCAAGCCGTTCTTCCCTGAGGATGGACTGCCATCCGCAAAGTCAGCGGCAAAGGGGCCGCTGTTCATCTCCAGCGTCACCGGCCGTGTGGAAGGACCTGAAACGGTCGGCGCTTCCTATTGGGTCCGAAACCTGGTGCAGCCGGTGAACTTCCTGCAAGCCATCGAGACGCTATCGGCATTGGGCAGCGAACAGGATACCGGCATCAACGAGTCTCGAATTCAACGACCTAATGTTTATATCGAGATTGGGCCGCATCCAGCCCTTAAAACGTCCGTCTTCCAGTCCTTCGAAAACATGCAAACAGCACCGCAACAGGAGGCCGGTATCACTTATCTACCATCGCTGGCTCGAGGTCAGGATTCCAGCAAAACCATCCTGGACCTCGCGGGGAAGCTTTTCGCCATGGGGATCCCCGTCGACGTGGCCGAAGCCAACCGCACCAATGAGATGGAGTCTCGCGCCGTGGTCACTCTCCCGCCCTACGAATGGGACAAGTCGGTTAGGTACATCCATCGATCTCGGGTGACCCAGGAAAAGCTGCATGGAGGAGCTCCTTACGACCCACTCATCGGGTGGCGGAGTGAACGTGTTGGTGGCGGGCAGAACTTCCGGAACATCGTCTCCCTGGACGACATGCCTTGGATTCGGGGTTACACCGGACATGGCAAGCCGAGTATCCCCTCGACGGTATTTTTGAGCATGGGCATCAGTGCTTTCAAGTCACTAAACCCTGGCACCGCCTCCTCGGCCGTGATGGTGCGAGATGCATCTTTCCTACAGCCCCTAGCCCTAGAAGCCGATAGCGTCGATATCACCATCAGTACGAGGCCACTGGACGATGATAATGGCGTTCCTAGCGCCGCTTCTCTGCCACGACCATGCACCTTCGAGGTCGCATCCTGGTCCGAAACCGGTGGGTGGGCAGTCCATTGCCGCGGCGTGGTGGAGAGTTGTCAGGATGACGAGCATCTCTACGCCAGCCCACGCGTCCAAGAAGCCCTGAAAGCATTGGATGACGGGACCCTGGAAGATCGCAGTCCCGCCAACGAATACGCCATCTTGAAGCAACACTCCATCGCGTACGGTGATTTCTCCGCCGTCTCCATGGTCGATCTCAAGCAGGGCCCTGGCAAGGTCGTCCATACGATTGCAGTACGTCCTTCGAACAAAGCATCGTCGAACACATATCCACAACAAGAACAAAGGCCAAGGTCCCTGGCAACCGAACCCCAAACTCTGGATTCCTTCTTCCACTCTTTCGGCATGGTGCAGGAGTTGACGAGACGAAGGCTCGCGTCTGTACCGTCGTCTCTGCGCAATTGGAAGATATCCGACATCTGCCTTAAAGCCGACCAGAACTTCGTCATCGTCACCAAGCGCCTGGCCCAAAACAAAAAGCTGGGGACGCTGACGGTGAGCCTCGTAGTCTTTGACGTATCCGGCGGACAGCCGCCCAAGCCCGTGGCCGAGCTGGACTCCTTGGACCTCCAGACTATCCCGGACCCCAACAGTGCCCACCAGGCCCCTTGCTTGCCCGTCACCTTCTGGAACAAGAAAGTGCCCTGCATCGACTTCGTGGAGAGGGGGTTCCTGTCTGACCTCATTACTGGCCAACTACCGCCGGTGGATGATTGGGAGGTGCGTCGGCTTCACGAACTGAACAGCCTCAGCATGTACTTCATGACCCGCATGTGGGAAGAGCTCGAAAAGACCGATGCAGACTTGTCCGCCCTACCGCACCATCTCTCCAAGTTTCTTGCCTGGAGCAAGCGCCAGATGGCGCAGAACCCTTTACCATTGCCCCGCGATCCAGGGGCCATGATAGCCGATTTCTCCCAGGGCAACGGCCGCGACCAATTGACCTGCCGAGTCGGCGAGCACTTGGTCGACATCGTGCTCGGCAAGAAACAGACGCTGGACATCATGTCGCAAGACAACCTGCTCTCGCGGTACTACCTCGAGAACACGACCAGCATCCGCGGCAACGAGGCCGTGGCCCGCTACGTGCGCAGCCTCGTCGAGTGCAACCCGGACCTGCGCATCCTCGAGGTCGGCGGCGGCACGGCGGGCACGGCGCTCCCCGTCCTGTCGGCCATCGACGCGGCGACCCGCGGCGCCACCGCCCGCTTCCACTACACCTTCACCGACATCAGCCCCAGCTTCTTCGAGAACGCGCGCGAGAAGCTGAAGACGTGGCGCGACGAGGGGCGCCTCACGTTCCGAAAGCTGGATATTACGCAGGACCCCGCGGCGCAGGGGTTCGAAGCGCCCCATGATGCTTACGATCTGGTGATTGCCGCCAACGTGCTGCACGCGACGCCCGACCTGGACGCGACGCTGCGCCACGTGCGGTCGCTCGTCCGGCCTGGCGGCAAGCTCGCGCTCGTGGAGATTGCGAAGGAGATCACGCCGTTTAGTTTCCCCTTCGCCATGCTTCCGCAGTGGTGGATGGCGGAGGACCGTTACCGCGCCGTGGACGCGGAGATGACGCCCCTGGTGTCTGAGCAGACTTGGGACGATGCTCTTGTCAGTAATGGCTTCTCCGGAGTCGAGGGCCGCGTGGACGATTACCCGGAGGAGAAGGATCAATTGTATACGGCCATGTGGTCAACGGCAACGGCCGAGTCCACCGAGAACACCACCACCACCAGAACACAACATCCATCGCTTGCTATTTGCGTGGCGAGCAGCAGTGGGACTGCTAGTGAGGCGTTTTCCGAACATTTGTCCACCGAGTTGGAAGCGCAGTTGAAAGCGCGACCACAAACCCAGACCCTTGCGGAGATGGCAGCGGCCGGGGACAGGTCACTCTGTATCATCATCGACGCGAGCCCGCAAGGAAGCATCCTCAGTAACCTGTCCGAGGCGGACTTCGGGGCCTTGAAAGAGATATGGACCAAAGCGGCAGGGCTGCTGTGGATATTGCCAGAGGGAGTACACCCGGATTCGGATATGATCCGCGGTTTCCTCAACGCGGCGCGCCAGGAGGACAGTAGCAAGAGTCTCCTCCTTTTCGACAATGTGCCGCTGGATTCTCCAGAAGGCGTCGCCACCACCGCACGTGTGGTTACCCAGCGTCTCCTGAGCACCGACCCCGCCCTTCGGCAGGAACAGGAGTTATCGCTCGTCGACGGCGTCATCCACGTGCCGCGGCTCTTCCGGGTGCATTCCGCGCAGGAAATATTCGCCCTCGAGGAGGCGGACGACGACGAAAAGAAAAAGTTGTCTCCGATATACCGAGCGCCCGGGACCTTGCTTCGCTCGGACGCGACATACGTTCTTACTGGTGGCACTGGCGGGATTGGACGGTCTCTGGCCGCGTGGATGGCCACCCAAGGCGCAAAGCACATCGTCATGCTCGGGCGTAGCGGCGCCTCGAGCCCCAAGGTCGCGGCTCTGCTGAGGACGTTCGAGGGCTCGGATGTCCACATGCGAGCCATCGCCTGCGACGTCGGCTTGCGTGCAGATGTGGACCGTGTTGTCGAGACCTTGAGAGACTGGGGCTTCCCTCAAGTCCGTGGTGTGGTTCACGGAGCGTTATCCCTGCGAGTAAGTGAATGATTATACTACTTTATTTGTTGCTTAAGTATGTTACTATTATCTGGGAACTTACCTACTGACAACAATTGCAACTGCTAGGATGCCATGTTGGTAAACGCCACCTATGAAGACTGGGTTGGCATCACACGACCGAGGATCCAAGGCGCCTGGAACATTCACCACGCCTTCCCGGACCTCGACTTCTTCGTCGCGCTCGCGTCCCTCGACGGCGTCATGGGCAACGTCGGCCAGACCATCTACTCGGGCACTTCGACCTTCCTCGAAGCGTTCGTGGAGCACCGCCTCCGGCTGGGGCAGCCCGCCGCCTCTATCACTCTGCCCGTTATCACGGAAACCGGCATCGCGGCGACCAGCAAGCTGAGCGAGACGATCCACAACCAGCTGGCCCTGACCTTTGACGTGCCGCAGGTGCACACCATGGTCAAGGCCGCCATCGTCGGCGGGCGGGTGCCGTCCGCCTCGGGGCTCTTTGGCAGTAACGGGCGGAGCTTCAGCTTCTTCCAGGACGCGGTGGCGCCCGAGACCGAGCCGCTGGACTGGGAACGCTACTGGTCCTGCGCGGCCGTCCGGCGACCCGTCATCGAGGAGGTGGCGGGCGGTGGCGGCGGCGGGCAAGCTTCGTCTGCGGGCTCTGGGGCTGGCGCAAAGGGCGGCCTGCAGGACGGCTCGCCCGCGTCGGCCATGGAAAGACTGGGGGATAAGATCTCGGCGGTCACCATGATTGACCGGCATGAAATTACTCCGGAGAGGGGGTTGGCCGAGTACGGGCTCGACAGCTTGGTCGCGGTGGATCTTCGCAACTGGATTCGTCGCAGCTTCGGCGTGGACTTGCCCTTGAATATCATAGTCGAGGCCACTAATCTGCGGAGCCTGACGGAAGATGTGGTTTCTCGAGTGAAGGCACAGTGAGATAGATGGCGAGGGGGTCCTTTATCGGGGAGCGGAAGTAATAGAGCCAAATAGGAATAATAAAGAATTCTTACGTTTCACGGCATGGGTCAATGGTATTCGGGCTTCTTGCCTGCCTCAAGCTCGCCGTCTCGCGTCGAGCTCAATGTCACTTTTCCAGGCAGGGAGACGACGTTGCCGGCATAACCAATCGCGGCGATAAAAGCAACAGGCCACAGAAGACGTCATCATTGTAGACTTATTGCACTATTTCATCGAGACATTCGAGTTGGATGGAGGCTATATCTTCCATGCTATTTGCCGGACTTCTCAGTGTCGTTTGTTGCCCATGGTATGCCGCTAAGGCAGGCAGGCGGGGTTGTTTCAAGCAATATCGGACGGTGTGCAGAGACACGGCTGATACTGCACCAATTGACAAGAGATGCATGGGAATCCAGTTCGATACAGGCAGGAGAAACAGATCGCCCTGCAAGCTGCAGAGTTTTAGTATGTGTTTTGGTGGTGAGGAGCCCTCGGCACTTCTGCACTGACTGGCATTGGCTCACGATAGCGTGCGTTGCGTACATGGTGTTGTGACTTGGCGCACTCCATCCAGCCCAGAGTCTAGACCGTAGTGGCTTTTTGCGGTGCCTCTAGCTGGGTAGGGGGAATGTTCCAGCATGACAGCCGGAGCTCAAATGGGCGTGGGGGATCTCGATCGTTATGATCAAATATATGGGTTGTTACATATTAGCATGCACTCCCCTTGGACACATTACAGTCGGGTATTTGGCCGAGTGCTCGAATGTTTAGTGATTTAAGAGATTAGGTAGTAATGGGTAACGGAGCGCTATGTACATAATCATGCAAAGAAATAAAATGTGACCTGCCAAGCAGTTCTAAGCGCCCCCAGGTAGTAGGCTTGTAGTGCCTGCTCAAATTGAGCCCATGCCGAAGACGTTTCAATTTTCAATAGTGAAGAGCTAGAACCTGACTTGAGACATTGATGGAAGCTAAACAGATGGGTGCTGGATAACGGCAGGCACATAATGTAGTTAGTTGCTGCTAACGCCAATACGCACTTACTCAGTGCCCAGTAAGTAAATAGATTTTTAGACTTGAGGTGATGGCGCACCTACATGAGTGATGATCGTCTTGACTAGAGATTTTTACCCCTTCGCAGGTGGCCTGATTGCACCTGTGCGTCAATCGTATTCATCATCGGCAGTTTGCCAGGCACCAGGTCATGTTTAGTGATTGCCCATGTCTCCTGATTACTTAAACATACTCGACGCTCGCGTCCCAGCATGCCGATTTGGACAGAATGCGCCTGTGGCTCAACATGGGCTTTTGGGATTGCGCATCTTGCCCACTGCGCAAAGTGAAAATGTGGGGGGAGGAGGGGCAGGCCACTGGGGCTTCTCTGGGCCCATTACGAGGCACCACAGCACCTACTAGCAAGTTACTGGCACAGCTGGGGACAATCACCCCCTCGAGCCGTACCCATTTACTGATCATATGACGCAGCCAGCAGCAGCTCCACGCAGCTCCCTCGCAAGCCCATGGCCGCTCATCGAGATCTGAGAAGGCGATGGGAGCAGGCTACATGTTGCCACACACCCAACCAAATCGCCCGAGCACCGAGTACCCCAGCCATTTGCCATGTCGGTCGGGTCGTCTGCCCATGGTCTGTCTGCAAACTGGGGAAGCCCCTCGAGTCCAGCCCACCCAAACCAATGGAAGATTCAAAGTCCGTGAAAACAGAAGGCTACCCATCTTCAATGCGTGCGTCGGACCCTCGGAGCCTGATCGCAAAAGCAAAACCTTGAAGAAAACCTACTCGCTTGTCCCGACTATCTGGCCTAGTCGCAAGTCGCTGGTTACCCTCACAGCCACTGGGTGGCAAGGGCATCAAATCTGACTGCTGACCCCCCCGGCGCCCGTCTCTCTCGGCAATTCGTACTGATCGTCGCTATGTCGAATCCGGCTGCCGATTCCGATCATGTCGAGCCCCAACCCCGCGAACCCCAGCGCGACCGCGACGTACAGCGCTACTACCAAGGCTGGCTGTCCGCCCAAGGTTCCTCCATCAACGTCGCCCTCAATGTCGACAGCCTCGCCGCCGCCGATCTCCAGGGCGTGGGCTACAAACCCAAGGGGTCACAAGACAAGGCTTTGGCCGCCTTCGCACAGCTGGCGGTCCTGCGCCTGAATGTGAAACGCGCCATGGTGTCGCTGATTGACGGCAGCAACCAGATGGTGCTGGCTGAGGCCACTCGCAGCATCTTCGTCGACACCGACAACGAAAACAACGACCTCTGGCTTGGGAGCACTATCTTGAAACGTCGAGATGCCATGTGCGAGCACGCCATGTCCAACTCCTATACCGCACACGACCCGAACGACCCTAATAGTACCTATACCGCTGCCTGCATTGTTGTCCCCGATTCGAGCGAAGACGAGCGCTTCCAGACCCGTCCATACGTGGTATCGGAGCCTGGCATTCGCTTCTTCGCCGGCGTGCCAATTCTCTCGCGACAGGGCCACAAAATCGGCACATATACCGTTTCGGACGAGCACCCGCGTCATGGGTTGACCATGGAGGAGCTCCGGTTCATGCAAGGCGTAGCGCAGGCCATCATGGGTCATTTGGAATGGGCAGCAGATCGTGTCGACCGCTTCAAAGGTGAACGAATTGTTCGCGGACTGGCCACCTTCATCGAGGGCTCGACGCTATCGCAGAACGAATCAGCAGCCACGGTCCAGGAGGATCTCACTAGTGACCATCCGCAGCTTCGCCCGCCGCCGATGAGCATTGGGCGGGGTAGGCGTCCCCTATCGCGAAACAACTCGAGTAGTAGTAACGGGACTGGGGCCGGGCACGGGAGCGGAAACGGGAACGGGAACGGAGACCAATCAACGCAATCTGGGTACGATACTACGGTATCGAGAAGTTCTGACAACCAGCAACCCCATTACAATGGTGTGAAAGGAGAACAATCTTCGAAAATCCCCAACTCGATTAAACCCGATAGTATGTCGCGCATGTTCAACAGAGCTACTGAAATATTGCGCCAGTCGACCTTGGCGGATGGTGTTGTCTTGTTCGATGCGACCCCAATCCATCTCAACTCGAAGCTTTCCATTGGCAATCCACTGCCGGGTAACATCGAATCTTCCGAGGATGAGGATTCGGCGCAACACCAAACCACATCGGAGTCCGAAACTCTTAGCATGGAGACTGACGACGGAGTCTCTCCCTCGAGCCGACCCTGCAAGATACTGGCTTACTCACTCGCCAGTGAGGCGGCCAAGGCGGATATTGAGAGGGGCTCGGCCATTACCATTGGCACTCTTGAGAAGTACTACAACCTCTTTCCGCAGGGTAAAAGTTTCTCGTTCACCGATGAAGGGGCCGGTATATCTTCAGAAGACGAAAGTGCCAGCGACCGTGAACGCAACGCAGACTCGGCCACCCCCAATTCACACAAGAACAGACGCTATAGGAAATCACGCATGGACCATAAGGAGTTCCTCGCCAAGATTCCAGGGGCCAAGGCCGTGGTCTTCGTACCTCTGTACGATCATGCCGAGGATCGACTCGCTGGTGGTTGCTTTCTTTGGACTGCCATGTCTGGGCGCATGATGAATCTGGATGAGGACATGTCCTATCTGCGTGCTTTTGGCAGCAGCATCATCAGCGAGATTGGGCGCATCAACACGCAAAAGAACGAGGCAGCGAAAACGACTTTTATTGCGAGCATGAGCCACGAGCTACGCAGTCCCTTACATGGCATCCTCGGTGCTGCCGAATTCCTCATCGACACCGCCACTGACTCGTACCAGTCAGGCCTTATAACCTCCATTTCGACGTGCGGTAAGACGTTGCTTGACACACTGAATCACGTACTGGATTACAGCAAGATCAACAAACTTGGCCGGGTGCAGATGAGAAAGCACGCGAAACAGAACAAGCAGATTAACCTTTCGTCCGACTCTTCCATGGAGAGCCTGAACATGACGGCGGTGGTGGACCTTGCTATCCTGGTGGAGGAAGTGGTTGATGCCGTCACCGCCGGCCACACCTTCAAGAAGCTCCCTCATCCGGCTCGAAGTCAGACCGGATACACTGCTTCAGCCAGTGCAAAGGATGATGCATCGGCATCTGGCGTAGGCAGCCAACCTGGCCAGGAGGACGAGGAGGAGCCCGTTTCGGTCTTACTGGACATCGACCCACGAGCCTCATGGCAGGTCCAAACCCAGCCAGGTGCCTTGCGCCGGATCATCATGAATCTGCTCGGAAACGCGTTGAAGTACACAGCTTCCGGGTTTGTGTTGGTGTCTCTCCGTGGCCAAGGCAGCCCGGACGGATCAAAGACTGAAGCGGTTATGCGTGTGACGGATACGGGGAAGGGCATGTCGGAGGAGTTTCAGCGTGATCGACTATTTATCCCGTTCAGTCAGGAGGACTCATTCCAGCCTGGTACAGGCCTTGGACTCAGCATTGTTAAGCAAATCGTCGACTCGCTAGGTGGATGCATCGAGTTGAAGTCGCAGCAGGACAAGGGGACAGAAGTCGACGTGAGGATCAAGTTCAAGCAGGCTCCGAAGGAAGCCGCCATGAAGGCCGAGGCTACGGAAGTTCATGACATCGCGGAGCAAACAAAGGATTTGAGGCTGGTACTTTTGGTGGAGCAAGACCCCTCCGAATCATATTCTGTCAATTTGCAGCATAAGAAGCTGAACGACACCTTGGTCGACACGTGTTCAAATTGGTTTGGAATGAAAGTTACCCAAGAAAACCACGCTCAACCGGAGAAAGCCGACATCTACATGTACTGTGAACCGCCATCCCTGCAGTCATTGCAACGGAGATTTGAAAGAGACCAGCAGAAATCAGGTCGCAACCGGGAAATACCGGTGATATTTGTTTGTTTGGACGCCCAGGAAGCCATCAAGATTTCACAGAGCCACGGTAAGGCCTTGGCAGATCTAGGAAAGATTGTCGAGGTCATTCCTCAACCGTAAGTTTTGTACTTCCTTCCCTTCCCGGCTTTCGAGATGGGTGCAGTAGACAAGACCATGGGCTAACTCTGCTGCAGATGCGGTCCCAAGAAGTTGGCTAGGGTCTTTCAGCATTGTCTTCGACGGTCGGAGGAGATGGCAAATACGCAGCCACTCACGAACGGGGACCTGGCTTTGAGTCTCCGGCCCGCTGTACATGCACCACTGGACCAACCCGAGACAGACCCCACAGAGCAAAACGGTGTTACGGATGGAGGCGATGAAGCGAAAGATTGCAACCCCGGCAAGTCTGCACATGACGAGCTTCTCCGGCAACTCTCTCCGCCGCCTCTCAACCCCACCACGCCACTTCTACAGTTGCTGAACGGCAAAGGCCTCGTGACCCCGCCGAACGGTGAAACCAAAGTCAATAGTGGTAAAATGCACGTCTTGCTGGTGGACGATAACAAGATCAACCTCCAGCTGTTGGTCATGTTCATGCGCAAATGCGGCTTCACCTACGAAGAAGCCATGAACGGCCAAGAGGCCCTCGACAAGTTTAAAGACGCGTGCCTGCCAGGACCCCGGACCACGTCGTCGGACGGGGCCAGTCCGCACTTCGACTTTGTCCTCATGGACATCAGCATGCCCGTCATGAACGGCATCGAGGCGACCCGCCGTATCCGCGACTTTGAGCGCGAGAACAACCTCCCGAGCACCAATGTCATCGCTCTGACGGGCCTGGCCAGCCGCGACGCCCAGCGCGACGCCAAGTCGGCTGGCATCGACATTTTCTTGCCAAAACCCGTGAAGTTTGCCGATTTGAAGAAGCTGCTGATGACGGACAAATGAGGGCGACTACGTACCCAACGTGATCCTGCTATGGTAGCTTTAGCAACAACCATCCTGGCCTCCTAGGACGACTCGCTCACGGCTCGATTCTCGCTGATTTCATCACACTTCCCGGTTGGTTCCTAGAGACTCAAGGTGTGAACGCTTTAGATCCGCACTTAGACATGCATTCGTCGCTGGGTTTTGGGAGGGGGAGGCAAGGGGGCACTTTCTTATCGGACTTGAGGGCGTTTATATGGAAAAGCGGATGATTGCAAAAGATCATATGATACCTACTTACTTAGACGCGTAGGTACCGGGGGCCCGCAGTCGGGAACGAGAAGCACGGACGGAATCCGATGGGCTTCTGACGAATTTTAATGATGGAGGAGACAGTTCTTCACACCCGGATGCGAAGTCGTCAATGGGTCTTATGAGCTTTCACTTTATTAGACGAGCATACTTACTTACATTCACACACGGGCGGCGACGACGCGATGTGAGTCGAGGAATGGTGGGGGAGCGAGACGGCGGCGACTGCGTCTGAGCTAGTCAGTACCTTCCTTGCCTACAGCCAACTTACTGATGCTGAGGCGGGCTCCCTTGGTGGACCGAGGAGTTTAGTTGGTCGGCTGGAGCGAGGAAAGCAGACCCTTTTCATGGCGAGGAATTACGGCGATCAAGGCCAGAATACCCATCCAACCCAGGCAACAATACCCAGAATCAGATAAACATTATACTTAGTAAAAAACAGTTTTTAAAAACTCCCTCGGGTGCAATTCTGAAGACGTCAAGGCATGAGGGAGTGAGAGAACATGGTGCATATTGGCTCCATTATGTGGTACGCAGCTGCGCTTGATGGACTCGAGTGATGGCAATTGGATGGCTACCATGGAATGACTGCGTGGTTTCTCCTACGGTAATTGAAATGATGCACTCCGAAAGCGACGTCCTCGGCGGCTCTACAGCGCCGGCCGATGTGCGGCTCACTGGTGCTATCCACGCCCGAAGGTTTAAGTACCTATTCGGCCATGGTCAGTGAGAATGCCTTGACCACTTCACCAATGGCCGCGGCGGCAACCCACTCTCATCTCTAGTACACTACTGTCAGTCTGTGCACAACTACCACCATCAATCGGGGGGTATGGGAAATCACGACGTCATTGGCGTCATGATCTAGGTATAGGTTAGGCCCCCCGCGACTGCGACAGCCCGCAACCGATGACCCCGCTACATGATTGATGCAGCACCGACCGCCGCGACGCTCCGACTCAGGGACGACCTTGCAGCTTTACTGTATTGAAATTCCATGGATGTGCAGTGACGGGGACGGCGGCGACGGGGCGGCGCTGAGGGCTTCTGTCGCATCACCAGTCTGTCTGTCTGTGTCTTGCCATCCGAATGTTACTTGTCGCCGCCATCGTCGGTGCCAGCCGGCCCCGTCGCCTCCGTCGCCTTGCTCTTTTCGGACGGGTCTGGTTGCTCTTCTTTTTCTTCTTCCGCTTCGTAATCGCTGATCCTCTGTCCAGAGGTAAGCTCTGCCGCTGCTACGGGTGTTGGGCCGGTCCATATCTCGGTACCATATTCAGCGTCGAACCGGGCCGCAGCAGCGTCGTTGTTCACGGTGGCGGATGCCGGTTTGAGGATGGATTTGGCCGGGGCTTTGGATGTCTGCGACGACTCTCCTTCGGCCGCCGCCGTCGCCGTTGTCGCGATAGTATCAATGACAGCCCGCCGATCGCCGGCTCTGGGCGCGGAAGATGTGGTGCCGTCGCCGTTACCGCTGCCGTCGTCGTCGCCGCCGCCCATGAGAGGAAGGGACGGCGGCGACGTTTGCGGGATGATGAAGGGGCGACCCGGGTGCGGGCCCTGGCCCATGTTGGCGCGGAGCCAGCCCGTGTAGAAGGAGAGGCGGGTGACGCGGCTGCGGGCCGAGTCGGACTTGGACCGGGACGTGGTGTCGGTGATGTCGCGGGAGTCGGTGCTGGTTACCCAGAAGAGGACGACGGCGTTGAAGAGGACTGCATGCGAATGGCGCCGTGGCGTATGGTCAGCCGGGTTTGTCGGGGAGAAAGAGGGATAGATGGGAGTGCGTGTCATCAGCTTAGTTGACGTACCGTCAATCTTGCAGCAGAGGAGGCATAGCCAGGCTGGCTCGCCGTCGAGTAACATCAGGGCTAGGAGGTTTCTGGGGTATATCGTCCGTCAGTCATCGGCTTCCGGAGGGAGAGCGGCGGGACTCGGGGTTCTTACGCGATGCTGCTGCTGAGCGAGAGACAGCATCCCGCGAACGACTTCTTGGCAACTCGAAGCAGCCTCTCACTTCTCTTCCGCGTGCCACCGGATGCTGCCGTCGGCGAGATCTCGGCTGAGCCCTTGACAGTATATCCTGCAAGCGCGTCAGTATAGGGGGAAACTCCGGTAGTATGTAGGTCGCACGCACGATAGATGGGGTAGGTGAACACGGCGGTCAGGTATGCCTAGAAGATCAGTAGCCGTGTTAGCACGGAGTCATGGGTTGGAAGTGGAAGTGGCGCTGCTGCTGCTGTTATATAGTCTCGCGAACGCACATTGCAGGCCACGTCAACGGCAACGGGCCCTATCATGGCGCTCTGCTGGATACCGATGATGCAAAGGCCGTTTTCCATGCGGCTGAACCGACTGCGGTGGTGGGATCTCGTCAGCTTTGCCAGTTCATGACTTGCGGCCCGAGGGTAAAGTAGATCTCCTATGCATCAAGTGAAAAACCTACAAGATGATAAGAACTATCCAACACCCAAATAGGGCGACTAGAGGAGTGTGGATCAGTGCCATATATCAACATCAACTGACTGGTGGCGGTTTCACGTACCCGTGAGTACGGCGAAATGTATGAGATATGGCTTCGATCTGCAGCGACTGACACCACTGCCCCATACAGTATACTATCAAAACATGATCAGTATAGTTGAACGAATACACCAGACATGATATGCAATATTGCTGGCTAAGGGCTAACATAACTTACCGCACGGTCACATAGAAACATATAGACGAGCTACCAGCCCAAACGTCGTTATGTCAACAGCAATGACCCCTTCATTCTGGTCACAAGTGGGAAGGAGAGATACTTACGGCCTATAGTAAAGTACGCGTTCTTAGCTTAGTACGCCCGTCTGGAAAGGAAGGTTGGCGAGAGGCATCAAAAGGGAGTGGCATATCCATGTGCTTACCTTGCTAGAGAGGTATGCCAGTAGACACAAAAGCGTCGCGGCCTCGCAGAGCGAATGGTAATCGTTGAGGGAGAAGCTGTAGTGCAGCACGGTGGACGCCATTACGAACAGGTACGAGTCGAAGTAGATGGCTAGGAGCACTAGAGGCTTGGTGAGCTGCTTGTGAGTACCTTTCTATCGTGCAAAACCGATGCTTCGCGTCCAACTGGTGGCGGTGGGTAGTGAACTTACGCCAGTGAGTCCATGCTAGACTCCGCCAGCTCTTCACTTGGGCGACGCGGAACACTGTGTTGTCGAAGTTGTTTTCATGAATATTAGTCGCAAGCACATCGATGATGGGGATTTGATGAAGGACAGACGGGATTTGCTACGAGGGAGGGGTCGCTGAATGGAACAGATTGAGAAGGGTGTTCTGTTCGGTCGGATGGGAGAAAAAGGGGGGGAGAGGATAGGGGAGGAAGACGGACAGAAGAACGAGGCACAGGCACCGCTGGCTAGCACGGAGACCACGATGCCGCTCACCTTGGCATACCTCGGTTCCGGTTCGAAGTAGATGCCGTAGGCGGGGCGGCGGCCGGCGAGGGGTAGCGGCAGTCCGGAAGGAGGGGTCATGGTCATCAGCGGCGACATGGCGGGAAGCATTCCATCATCCAGGCGGGAGGGCCTTATTTTGACGTCGTTGGCTGGCTTATGATACTAGGTACTGACTTAGGTATGTCTTTTGGAGAATAACGACGGATGTGGGCGTGCCATGGTCTTGTTTGTTTCTATTTCCCTCCTCCCCCTATCCTCCCCGCGATCTCGCAAGCAGGCCTGGCTTGTTTGCCGACGGGGTGGATGATTCGACGACCACAAATAGCAGGGCCCGTGTCTGTGTACGAGGTTGGGATGAACTACTCTGATAATTGACGTTGAAGAATACGAGGATTCTCATAAGAGTTGGCTGTCGTGTCATGATACTGCATGCAAATTGTTCGCTTTGAGGATGGCTTCAACTTAATTTTGGTGCATAGGCGCCATTCTCAGACCATTTCATCCCGCGGCGGTAGTTCAGCTACAGTACTTGTACTGCTACATCGTACATATTTGGATGCCGTCACCCGCAAGAGGTGTATGCGTGAACAAGACGACGTGTCCGGGGTACAATCCGGGGATAGCTATCTTTCCTAGAAAGGGAAAGCCACTTGGATGCAGCTGCTGGGCATCATTAGGGTCTGTATGAACAATTGTCCTGGTAACATTCTTGGTAACCTCCATTATCAGGCTGGGCAAAAGCTTCACACAACTTGATCTACCTGCTCGAAGGGTTTACCAAACGGACAGAACAGGCCCAACTGCCAAATGATATTGCAATCACATCGCCGCCGGAATGTACCGCATGAGAGGTAATTACATAATTACCTGGACATACAGGTCGGACATGCTCCAAGCCCGGGGCCTCCCACGTGACCTTGACCTGGCTGATCCTGGTCAAGTTAGAGTTGGTGCCTGCCTTTTTGAGTTCTGTCAAGGTTTGAAAGTAACCTGATATGCTATGGGTCTCGCCCTTTTCAGCAGAGTGCCGGAAATCAAAAGACTGCCCGAAGAAAACTGGTGGGGACGTGGAAATGTTCTAGCAACCGCATAATCTCGAATCGTGGAGTGCATCGTTTGTTGTAGAACGACTCCCAGCTCGAGACCCAACCCCAAAGACCCAGTGACGATTTGCCTTACGCCATTCATGCAGGCCAAGCCCGTGATTCGCGGAGTGTGGCTGAGCCGTGCGACTGTGGCAAGTGTGTTACGAACCGGAGGCAGCCACAAGCTTTTGGCGGGTTGCTATTTTTGTTTTTAGCACCTGTCAATCAGGGGTTCCCCCCAGATCGCCTCGCGCGGCTGAGTGTAGGCAAACCCGCAAAAAGAGGGCGTCTTCGTAACGCTGCTGACAGCACTGCTGACTTGACACGAATACTGCACCGAGGAGGTTACGACGATGCTGCCGCCGAGTGCCTAGCTGCCAGGGGGGTTGGGGGGGAGCGCGCAGTAAGGAGCTGCAGCCGATGCTGTTTGGCTGCTCCCTCTGAAGCGTATTCACATGATAGGCTTGTTGGAAGGCAAAGGGTCTCGTTTCCACCCGTCACGGAGCCACGATAATAATATCAATAGCCACAGACCGACCGTTGAACTCTGCTAAGCGATGCAAAAAGCTACCTGGTAAATTATGATCCGACAAACGGATATACGTGATTGTATGGATAAGCCGTCGTTCAGCCGTTGCCATTTGCCATGTAGGTAGCAGTGATACAATGTGTTGCGGGGACATTATATTACACACAGCGTCGGTGAAATAACGTCGTGGCACAAGAATGGGACCAGTAAGGGGCGCTGAGGTCTCTGGGCGGCTGCGTGGCGGGAAGGAACAGCAGCCGCAGCTGGAAAGCCAAAAAAAGCAAACGTTCGTTTACTTCATTCGTTGTTCTGCGAACCGTCGTCGAGTTGTTCTACGGAGCCTGTGTGTCAGTCCACTACGGCGAATCATCAATGCATTGGCGGCGAGCGAACGCGATCGTCAAGAGTCAACTACCGGCCGACGAATGGCGGTTCCTGATTGCAGCATTCCGCTTCGACAGCGACGTCATTTGCGACGGGTTGTCGGCAACGTGTTGATGGGGACTGACTTAATGGGCGCCCAGTTTTCCTGGAGATTGGGTGACACCCTAACGAAAGGCTCCGAATCATACTTACCCAATCAAGAGTAGCTTTGACGCCGGCTTGTGCTCCTCAAAAAAACAAAATACGCGCTCTCGATATCTACCTCCCCACTATCGAGAAATTATGAGCAGTCCAGGATCTTCTACTACTACTCCATAGCTCGTTAAATCTAGCTCAATCTGGGATGATTCTTCGCAAACCTAGAAATACTGCTTATGGTAAAAGAACGGTGATTGAACAACCCATATGCAAAGTATCTTGGGTGCGTCTTGGTGTCTTGAACTGGTCAGTTGGGACAGGGGGACACTGCTGTTTTCGGCGGGGCGCTGGGGGGGCACTGGTGGGCACATGGCTTGTGCTGCGCCTGCTTCGAAATCTTGAAACGGCAGGACGCTAGCGCTGTAAATCAAGGGTCAATCGCAGTCCTTGTACTGGGTACTGACGAGCGGAAGAGGGCAGTGGGCAGGCAGTGGGCATTGGTAGGAGGGGACCCCCATGTATCCTTTCATCACTGTGAAACCCGCCGCCCCAAATTATTCTGCCACAGCAACACAACACCTTCAATCAACACCCGCTACAGCGACTTTGCCGGCTTTCTTCACGAGCAGCCCTCCCCCGTTCGTTTCGACTACCCTCGAACCTGAACTTGTTCCTTTGTTCTGCACTTGCTTGGTTCGCCGCCCCTCTCCTGAAAGAGATACGAGACGACGCAAGACTCCCGAACAATTTACTTTGTGCACTTGCACTTGCATTGCATCTTGGCGAAAAGGCACAAAGTTGGCCCGTACATAACTTACCAAGTCGCATCGAAACGCCCGACCACGACGACGACGACGGCGCGACGTTCAGAGTTCGGCGCACTATTTCCTGCAACCAACTCTGTCGGCGTCAGAACTTTTGACTGAATTGCATTGGACTGGACTGGATTCTCCAGGGTCAAGGGTCGGGAGAGAAGCGAAACAAGAAGTCGAATTCCCATTCCAACCTGAACCCAGCGACAAAGTTGCGCATGAACCACAGCCACTTGCGATCACCAACCAAACTCTCCTCCACATTGGCACATTCCAGTATCTCCAACATCTATCTCCAGCACGAACCTTGGGTCCATTTGGCGACTCGTTCACGCGCTGTACACCCGACCGGTCGCCCGTTTCCGGCTGTCTCACTGGACGCTGCTACATTACCGGCCATCCATTCCACCTCCACTACTCCGACCTTCTTTTCCCAAACATTAGGGGTGGCAGGGATATAACTAACAACCATGTCGTATAATCGCCTAGGTAAGTCGGCTGTTTCATCGTCAATGCCCTCTCGACCCCCCTTCTCCTTTGCCTGTGCCTCCCTCCGCCTTTCTTAGGTATCCTGCCCTCCCTATCAGTGCCTCAACCACTGCTATTGCCACCTTGAATGCGCCGAGATCAGGGGGCCTGAGCCAGTACCCGTCGTTGCTGTAAATTACATTGGGCTTGGGCCGTTACTTGCCCCATCCTCTCTACGTGTAGCTATTCTTTCACTACCTTCTTTTGCCTTCGGATCCTCCGAGTAGCAACCTCACTACTTTCCCTTCTTCTCGCCCCCTTCACTGTCTATACTTTCTCTCAGGGGCTGTGCCTTGTGATCTTCGCGCGAGACCTCAACCGGACGACCAAAGAGAGTTGCGCGTCTCAAGTGGTGCAGGCAACCAACCAACCCAAAACGTTATCAGAGTGCGAAAAGCATCTGAACATAACAACACAGCTCTGCCGGTTCCAGACATTCTCTAATACTCTTCTTTGCTAGCCGACGACGGTTACTACGATCCTACTATGGATAACAGAATGCACCGGACGCCCTCACCAGGGCATCCGCTCCAACATGGCTATCAGCTCGACGATGTGCCTTACGGCCAACCGCCGCCACCTTCACACTCGAATCTCGATCTCCCCCCGGCTGGTGGTCCGGGCAGGTACACACCCAGCGACCGTTTACCTCTGAACGCGGCGCATTCGGTAGACAACTTCTCGCAGAGCGGCTATGGCCAGGCCCCAGGGTACGGCGGATCCGAATACGCAGTCAACCCAGAGGCACACCACGACCAGTACTATAACCAGCCCTACGAGTCTTCACCGGGAGTGACACCTTACGACGAACACCAGGGATACGAGCTTAATGATCAGCGACCTATGCTGCAGCAGAATGATTCGTACGCACATGGTGGCATGCCGGAGCCCTACAAGGACGAACCCCAGCAAGGTGGTGGTGGCAACCTGAAGCGCTGGAAGACGGTCAAGCAGGTCTTGCTGTACCGCGGTAACTTGGTTCTGGATTGTCCCATCCCTCCGAGGCTGCTGAACCAGCTCCCTCACGGCGAACGTGATGAGTTCACTCATATGCGGTACACAGCCGCCACTTGCGACCCCAACGATTTCTACAACGAGAATTTCACCCTGCGCCAGAAGCTGTTCAGCAAGCCGCGTCACACCGAGTTGTTCGTTGTTATTACCATGTACAACGAGGATGACATCTTGTTCGCCCGTACCATGATTGGTGTTCTGAAGAACATCGAGTACATGTGCAGTCGCAAGGAAAGCAAGACGTGGGGTCCCGACGCCTGGAAGAAGATCGTGGTGTGCGTTGTTAGCGACGGACGTGGTAAAATCAACCCCCGTACCCGAGCCCTGCTCGCCGGTATGGGTGTCTACCAGGATGGTATCGCCAAGCAGCAGGTCAACGGAAAGGACGTCACGTCGCATATCTACGAGTATACCACTCAGGTTGGCATGACCATCAAGAACGATGTTGTGCAACTCATCCCGAAGAAGCAACCCGTTCAACTCTTGTTCTGTTTGAAGGAAAAGAACCAGAAGAAGATCAACTCTCATCGATGGTTCTTCCAGGCCTTTGGCCGCGTTCTGGACCCCAACATCTGCGTTCTGCTCGATGCGGGTACCAAGCCCGGAGGCACTTCAATCTACCACTTGTGGAAAGCCTTTGATCTTGAGCCCATGTGCGCTGGCGCTTGTGGTGAAATCAAAGCCATGTTGGGTACCGGTGGCAGGCATCTCATCAACCCCCTGGTCGCGACGCAAAACTTCGAATACAAGATGAGTAACATCCTGGACAAGCCTCTGGAGTCTGCGTTCGGTTTCATTTCTGTGTTGCCCGGTGCCTTCTCGGCCTACCGCTATGTGGCTTTGCAGAATGACAAGAATGGCCAGGGTCCTTTGGAGAAGTACTTCAAGGGTGAGACGCTCGAGGGTTCTGATGCAGGTGTCTTCGAGTCCAACATGTACCTTGCCGAGGATCGTATTCTTTGTTTCGAGCTTGTCACGAAGCGAAACTGCCATTGGATCCTGCAGTACGTCAAGTCGGCGACGGGAGAGACTGATGTGCCGGATACCGTCACAGAACTCATTCTCCAGCGCCGACGTTGGCTCAACGGTTCCTTCTTCGCCGCCATCTACGCCATTGCCCACTTCTACCAGTTCTTCCGCTCCGACCACTCTCTCCTTCGCAAGCTGATGTTCTTCTTGGAGTTCATCTTCCAGACCATCAACATGATCTTCGCTTGGTTCGCCATTGGTAACTTCTTCCTCGTCTTCAAGATTCTTACTACGAGTTTGGGTGACAAGGACTTACTGTCAACTACCGGCACAATCCTCGGCGTTGTGTTTACGTGGTTCTACGGTGTCTCGCTCATATCTTGTTTCGTCCTCTCGCTTGGTAATCGGCCCTCTGGTTCTGGCAAGCTCTATGGTGCCATGGTCATCTTCTGGGCCATCATTATGGCGTAAGTCTTTTCCCCCCCCACCGCCCCCAGTTTGGCGGACTCGCACTGACATCAATCTGATTAGATACCTCATGTTCGCCGCTGTCTTCATTGCCGTTCAAGCCATCCGAGCGCAGGTCAAGGACGGTTTTGACCCCAGCGATCTGATCAAGAACAAGGTCTTTGCGTCTCTGATCATCTCGACCATGGCGACGTACGGATTGTGGCTTGTTGCCTCGCTCCTTATGTTCGATCCTTGGCACATGATTACATCCATGTTTCAGTACATCCTGTTGTCGCCTGCCTACGTCAATGTCATGAACGTCTACGCCTTCTGCAACACCCACGATATCTCATGGGGTACGAAGGGTGACGACGGTGCCGAATCGCTGCCCACGGTCGATACCAAGGATGGCAAGGGTAAGACTGACTTGCCAGACGAGGGTGATTTGAACGCGTCGTATGAGCGCGAGCTGGCTGTCTTCAACAAGAAGTTTGTTCCTATCAAGAAGCCCCCTACGGACCACGACAGAGCCGAGAAGCAGCTTGACTACTACCGATGGATCCGAACGCTGGTCGTATTGGTCTGGATGATAACAAACTTCGGACTATGCGCACTGGTGTTGAGTACGGCTGGTCTGGAGAGACTGAGCCCCGATGCGGCAGCTGCCAACGAGGACAAGCGTGCCACATTGTACATGACCATCATCCTGTGGAGTGTGGCCTTCCTGAGCGCCTTCAAGTTCATTGGCGCCCTCTGGTTCTTGATTGTGCGCATGTTCAGAGGCGTGTAAACGAGCAAGACCTTGTTTGGGCCTTTGTATTCCTGTGCAACAACCCCCTTCTTGGCCGGGCAGCAACCCTTGTGCTTTTGTTTTTCTTCTTTTCTTTTGCATCCCGGATAACGATCGTCTCCGTGGCTGTCATTGCGGTTATGGTGCCATCATTCATGGGCTGTTCCGGTGTTCTGGGTATACTGCGCGTCTTCGATATAAGAGGGATCTAAGTGGCTGCGCGACGAGATGGGGGCGATGTGTTGGAGGATGGACCCATGTACGCTACGAGGAAAGGCGACGGGCGTGCGCCGTGCGTGCGCTGATGCTCTTACGCGGCAGCGGGTGGTTTTGTTGTTGTTTTAGCTGAGGTTTGGAGACGATAATGGTCTCCTTATTATTCATATACCCGGTATTCATTCATGTCATTACTCTTTTCATGAAGAACGATTTCAGATTTTATAGATTCAGGAGATAAAGCGTTATGACAACGCGAACATGCTTCTTGGTCAATGTTCTTTTGCTGCCTCCGCATCTTGTGCCTCTGGGAACATCGCGTTGCCCCATGTGATATCCATCACCGTCGTGCCTTGACCTTAGTTATTCTGCCTGTCAAGCATCCAACAATCGTTCGTTTCCCCGTTTTGTTGAATTCCCCGGAATGCTTGTTTCCCCAACTCGGCTCCGTCCTTGTGAAAGTGAGGGGTTAATCTGCAGGCACCCAGATGCGGCCAAACTCAGCTGCGTCTCACCTACATATGGCACGGTTTGGCAGCACATCGGCGGACCCCGGGTTGTGTCGCTCATTGCTTACTTGCTTTTAGGGGGCAGGTGCGGCTCGAACAGCCCATTTTTCTAGGGGCGCAAAGCAGCGCGCTGTGAAAGGTGCTGCAGCTGATGCAGTGATGCAACAATAAACTCGCAAACCATTGGCAAAATGCTTCCGTGCCGGCCTTTTGGCCTGCATGCAGGCAGGCCAACAAATGGCATTTTCGCCTCTTCGCTCCAGGCCTTGTTTCCCCCGCCTTGCGCTCCCTCCTCCCATCGGAGCACGCGGAGTTCCTTCGTCTGGCTTCGGGGGATGCGCGCATATCTCCTGACACCAGACTGTCAGTCGACCAATTCTTTCGGGGAAGTTAGGAACTGTCGATTCTTGCCTTGAGGAGAGAGCAACTGAGCCAAGATATCGATCTTGTGTAACTGATACTTCGTACATTTCGGGTCTTTCTACCGGCCGAGTCTCAAATAAATAGCGACGAGATCGTCTGGTTCTAACGACAGCCATTCATACTCATCATACGCATACTTCTTTCCACCCGACATAAGTCATCGCACACCTACACACCTCCATCCATACATAACCCATCCCATCTATCCCCACCACCACCGCCATCATGGCCCCCTCACCCCTCACCACCGTCTCCCAAAACATCTACGACAGCGACCCGGCCTTCTATGCCAAGTACGCCGAGCTCCGCGAGAACCGCCCCGAGACCCAGCAGGCGGGCGTCCCGGACATGGCGACGCTGCACGAGCTGCTCCCCTCGCTGCAGGGCAAGCGCGTCCTCGACCTCGGCTGCGGCGACGGCTGGTTCTGCCGCTGGGCCAGCGCCCGCGGCGCCGCCGTCTGCCGCGGCGTCGACGCCTCGGCCGCCCAGCTCGAGCGCGCCCGCCAGGTCACGGAACTGCACCGCGCCTACCTTCTGGAGTCGCGCGGCAGCGATGGGGCGGACGTCGCGGCGGCTGAGGGCGCGGAGGTGGACTATGTCCGCGCGGATCTGAACCAGAAGGGGGCGCTGAAGGCGGCGGTGTTGTCTTCGTCGTCCTCCTCATTGGAAGAGGGGAAGAAGCCGCAAAAGTTCCAGGTCGCGTTCTGTTCGCTGTCGCTGCACTACCTCGCCGACCTCCGGGGCATCCTCGACGAGATCAGCGACTGCCTGGCCCCCGGCGCGTTCCTCTTCTTCTCGATCGAGCACCCGATGGCGACGGCGCCCAAGGTGAAGGTGCCGAAGCTGCTGAGCAACCCCGTGGAGGACGGGGACGGCAAGGCCGTGTGGCCGCTGCGGGACTACATGGCCGAGGGCGAGCGGGTCAAGACGTGGCTGGGGGCCGACGTCCAGAAGCAGCACCGGACCGTCTCGTCGTACCTCAACGCCCTGACGGCGGCCGGGTTCGACGTGGTCAAGAGCTGGGAGTGGGGCGTCCGGGACGGCGGCGAGGGCGAGGTCGACCAGATGCGGCGGGATCGGAACTTTGGGGTTACGGAGAGTGTGTTTCCTTACTTTATGGGGTTCAAGGTATGGAAGAGATGAGGCGTGGGCCGGTCCAGCAGCTTATCGCCTGACCATGAAGGTCTGGTCCTCTTTGGTTTGACAGTTACCCACTCACCTCTTTTCTAACCTTTTTCTCCTTGTAACAGTCGTGCCGGGGCTGAGTTGGAGGCAAGTGTTCGGGATTCGAGTTATATGATAAAGGGAATGTGTGCAGACACATTGGGGGTGGTATACAACTTTCCTTGCTTGGCGGTGTCGGTAAACTTAGGAGTCTTAACATAGTTATTTGAACTTTTCTTGCTATTGCGTAATATTTTGGTTAACGATTTACTCAGTGGTATGACTTCGGGGAATCATAGGTTGTAGTAGCAAGGTTTACCCCGGATGTTTGCTTTTCCTATAATTTCCAATATGTATACATATATATACTAACGCTCTTGTAGGCCTTTGGAGACCTAAGCGACTGCAGGAGTTTCCGGGTTCAAAGCCTTCGGTCCGTTCGGCACCCTCGTAGTCTTGTCTTGTTCCTCCTCGGCCACCCTCTTACCCGCGCGGATCTTGGCGTCTCTGCCCTGGAGGTACTGCATCAGGAACGCCGTCAGGACGAGCACGACGCCCATGACGGCGGTGGCGACAAAGGCGGCGTGGAAGCGGGGCGCGTAGGCCGTCTTCCAGAGCTGGTTGGTCCACCAGATGTTGTTGACGTAGGAGAAGACGTTGGAGAAGGCGGTCAGGAACCCGCGCATCTCGTGGTCGTCGGGCATGAGGTCCGGGAACCACGAGTAGTAGATGCCCGGCACCCCCGACGACGTCCAGGCCGTGTACATGGCGAAGTACTTGAGGCCCTTGCTGGGGAAGTCCCAGACGGCCAGGATGATGCAGGCGACGACGGAGCCCGCCTGCAGGGCGATGAGGGCCTCGATGCGCCGGCCCCGCAGCAAGGGCGAGTCCGACAACATGCCCGCGGCGACTTGCGTCACGAAGCCGACGGCGGCTTGGCCCGTCGGTAGCACGTTGACGCGGTAGACGCTCTCGCCTTCGGATTTGAGCCAGAGGGCCATGAAGGGTTGAGCATTGGGGTGCTAGACAAGAAAGAGTCAGAAAAAGTCACTAGTCAAAGGGGCTGGGTCGTGGGCGTAGTATAGATGGAAAATGGAAAAGCGATGATAAAGAACTAGCTTACACTGGTTTGTACGAAGAAGTAACCCAAAGACAGGACCCTGAAGCGTGTTAGCAGTGTTTACGAAGTAGGGATAGGTGGTCGACATACCAAAACTGCCACGTCAACACGATCCTAAACAGCTTCTTGCGGTCCCAAGCCGAGGCGCCCAGCGGCTTGTACCCGTCCTCGATCAGCCGCCGGCTGGCGTAGGCGGCCTCGTCCTTGGTCAGGTAGAAGGCGCGCGTGGTCTCGGGGAAGTCCGGGTTGAAGAAGTAGCCGATGACGCCGACGGGCAGGCTGATGATGCCGCACACGATGAAGAGCCACTGCCAGCCCGAGTGGCCCAAGGCGCCGTCGAGGCCCTGGTACACGCCGGCCTGCAGGTAGCCCGAGAACATGTGCGATAACGAGGCCGTCGAGTAGAAGAGCGTCACGCGTTTCGCCCGCTCGTCCTTCTTGTACCAGCTGGCGATCAGGTATATGATACAGGGGAAGAAGGCGCCCTCACACAGGCCGACGAGGAAGCGCACTGGCGAGAATGTCAGAGCCAAAGTCGTCTTCCAACGTACGCGGATGCTTTCGACTTACTGGCGTACAGCTGAGGCACGGTCTTGATGGCCGCAGAGGTGAAGGTGAAGATGGCCCAGAGAACCTCGAGGGTGGGAATGACATACGAGGGCCGGAGCTTGGACACAAGAATGACGGTCGGGAGTTGCGAGATGACGTATCCGGCGGTGAAGACGTTGGATGCATAGGTGAGCTCGCTGCCTTCCATGTGCAGGGCTTCCTTCATACCCGAGACATAGGCGTTGTTGATGTTGGCCTGGTCTACATATTGAACCCTTTGTCAGCTTGGGAGAGTCTGTCTGTGGAGTATTGCAATAACATGCATACCGAGATTCTTGCAGAAGTAGCCCAGGCAAGTGTAGCTCAAGAGGTAGGCGTCCAGCTTCAGCAAGAACTTCTTCTCGTGCTCGGGCTTGTCGGGGTCGTCCCAGATATGCCGCCGGACGGTCTTCCAAAGCCCCCGCTTCAGGGGCGGAGAGTCCGCCGAGCGCACTGATTCGTCTTCTTTTGGTGTGCTGGCCACAGCATCCTGGCCATAGCCCTTGGAGCTGCTAGGCCGTGTGTCGGCATCCTTTCCAAATTCGTGGCGTTCCATGGTCTCTGGCTACCGGTGAAGAAGGAAATGGACATGAACGCGTAAATCCAAGCCAAGTTAATGATCCAAACAAGCATTTTATCAAACATTGTCGGACTTGTGATGACGTGACTTGGTTATCTCCCAAATCGATGGTGCAATAATGCAGGCATATTGCACATCAAACCTCCAGACCGAATTGGCCAATGACAACCCCAACTTTCGACCCCACGGTTGTGGGTTCCCGTTCCAGGAGTCCTGGGTCAATTCCTAAAGTAGCTTGAGCATGCACTACCATTCGGACAGAAACACCATCCAAGTGCATTCTGGTGTACGGACCCGCAGATCTTTTCGGATGGCGTGCTTAATAGTCTACCGGATATGGTGCCGGGGGGTTATGATGGCCTGTCGCCGCGTATGATTAGTCATCTTAAAAGGCAGGTTCAATCTTTCTTGTAACCCCTGGTCCCTTCACGTTCCTTTAGGTTGCATAAGGAACGTAATACAATGTGCATATATAAGGGGCGCCCATATCTTGAACGTGGGCTCTCCATATCTCTGTAACAAGCTCCGAACATATATCCGCGGCTACATTGACTCTCTTATTTTTTCGATTCACACCAAGCCTCTCTGGCACAAACTCGACTGCATTAATGAGATGTGACTCTCCTCACTCGTCACGGGGTGGGACTGGTTCTTGGAAAAAACATGATCTCGGCTTCTGCCACCAATGCGATATCGAGTCCCAGTGTCAGTATGCATTTACAGACAAACCTAGGTTGTTGAAGTTCATATATTCTATCGAAAGGCTCTATGGGAGCATGAACATAATCTCAGAGACCCCTGAGTCCACCCCGTTGCAACATACATCGTGCTGTGAACTTGAATTCGTGGCCAGCTCATCACGCAACCAAGACGCCAGTGTCCACCAGACCTTGAGAGATGATACCTCCCCCCTTCTCGTCTTCTATCTCTACCTCTTTTTGCTCAAACAATATAACTCCAATGAAAGAAAATCTCAAATATGCCAGCCAGACTACATTTAGACGTCTAGATTTCAGAGTTTCGCGGCTTCATATTGGGTGTACGAATATGCTAGTGCTGGTTACCGCAACTCACAGCGTACCCCAACCGATGTCACGGGTCACGTAGAGCTATAAAAGTGACTCTATAGAACAATCAGACCGAGCTTACCGAGCTCGAGTGGCTCGGAGCCCGCCGCCCTATCTGCATCTCCACCACTCCACAACCGGCTATGCCGAAGCACGGCGGGGTAAATGGTTAACGGGGAAAAGGCCAAGCAGCCAAGGCCGGAAAGGCAGCCGAGTGGAGCTGTATACAACACCTCTCACCAATGCGAGGAGCCCTTTTTGAGATTTCCTTGGCCAAGCATTCCGAGTTGGAGAAATATCACACGCTGCAATCCGAACGCGCAGCACGAGGGGTTTCCCAAGATAGGGGCATCCGACGAAGGTGCAGTATTTAATAGCATGTCGCCGTAAGACTGGACCTTGTGTCTGATTTGATAGAAACACTGTTTCATAAGAGCCCGCGAATAACGTACACAGCAGAGGGCAACACATAACCAGTCTGCTCTTAATTTCAGAGCCGAAAGAGATTTCGAATCCATCTTCACTATGCGATCATTGCCGCTGATCAACACGTTTGCGGCAGGCTTCCTGGTTCTTCCAACCGCTTGGTCTGCCGCCATTTCTTCCGACTCTCACTCCCCTTCGAGCAACACCACATTGGCTCATCTTGACGGCTTTCCTCACCCAAACCCCACCAAGTCGTACTGGCAAGACCCGCCGCACCGCATCGCCAATCATCGCTCCACTCCAGATCTCCCTACCGATCAGGTATTTGATTATGTCATCATTGGCTCCGGCATGTCCGGTGCGGCCACCGCCTTCAAGTTGCTGAGCCGAGACCCTAGCTTGTCCGTGCTGATGCTCGAAGCCCGCACGGCGGCCTCTGGTGCATCGGGACGCAACGGCGGCCACTGCAAGACGGGCGACTACAAGAAGATTAAGGAGTGGGTCGACTTGTATGGCGAGGATGAGGCTTTGAAGATCGCCAGGCTGGAGCAGGACTGCGTGAACGATGTGCGTGACTTTGTGAAGAGCCATAAAGTCTCAAACGGATGGCAGGACGTCGAGACGGCGGATATCTACTATACCCAAAAAGCGTTCGAGGAGGCGGCCGAGATCGTCGAGTTCCAACACGAGCTGGCAGAGCGCCGACCCGATGACGTACCCCAGAACAACACCCGGACCGTCCTGCGCGGACAGGAGGCGAGGGACTACTGGCAGTGGCCCGAGATCCTGGGTGCAATCAAGTATGCCGGCCACACGCAGAACCCATACCTGACCGTATGTGCCATGCTGGAGCTTGGTCTCGAGAAGGGGCTCAACCTACAGACACGGACAATGGCGCTGCAGCTGACCCAAGTATCGGAACCATCCGCCGAAGACACCACCCAATGGGAAGTCAAGACAGACCGCGGCACCGTCCGCGGCAACCAGGTAGTCCTGGCAACCAACGGCTTCACCCCCGCCCTGCACCCCGGCCTCGCCGCCACCCACTTCCTGGAACCCGGCCGCAACCAAGCCGCCGCCGTGCGCCCCGCGGCCGACACCACCGAAAACCCCGTCTTCCAGCGCAGCAACGGCTACTCCGACTTCCCGGGCGGCAGCGGCGACTACATCATCGCCCGACAGCCGGGCGACGTCGGGGCGGGCGACGTCATCTACGGGGGCGGGCAGGGCCTGTCGCCGACGCGGGAGCGGAACCTGACGGACGACTCCGTGATCAACGATTCCATCGCGGCGTACCTGCACGGCGTCGGGCGGGTGACGTACGGGCACGCGAACTGGGGCGCGACGACGGCGCGGGTCGTGGCCGACTGGACGGGCATCGTTTGCTACACGCCCGACGGGCTGCCCGTGGTCGGGGCGGTGCCGGGGGAGGCGGGGCTGTGGGCGTCGGTTTGCATGAACGGGCACGGGATGGCGTGGGCGTTTCGGAGCGCGGAGGCGTTGGTGGGGATGATGATGTCGGACGGGGGGGAGGCGCCTGGGTGGTTTCCGGAGCCGTTTCGGGCGGGGCGGGCTTGGAAGGGTGATCGTTAACCAGGAAGCAGAGGGCAGTAGAGAGAACTCTCCATGATAAACGTCGTGGTGTAGTAAGGAAATGGGGGTCCAGCAGCTGGGTTTGTAACTAAGTTGTGGGTACCTTCTGGTCCTACCACATGTGAATAAAGTTTGTAATGGAAACACGGCACGGCTTGCAAGAGGACTGCCAGCCAGACGATCCTTTTGTGTCTTGTATGATCCTTTTCAGCTTTTCAGGCAACCATGGGTAATTGAATCTGAATAATTTGGTAAAAGAGGATGGTGTAGAGCCGTTGAGGCTGACGACTTGGGCGTAGCATCCCTCCCATCAGAGCTGTCTAACAACCCCATGAGGAATCAGTGTACACGATGCCCTCGCCTACCAACATAACCGTAACATTGGCTTCCGGAGCCGTTGGAAGAGAACAGCTCCGGGAATGAGGAATGGGACAATCAGAACGCTTGGGGTTAACCCAATACACCGCCAGCACCATGGCGGGAATCTACTTTCAGGAGAACCAGCATACGGTTCGTATCGGTCAGCATCTTCTATTGGGCACTTTAACGGAGTAAGTTCTGAAAGAATGCGTTAGATATACGGCGGTACTGCCAAAGGTACCCCCTTTAGCTAGCTTACGCGTTGACGTTATTACTAAGCGCGCCATTTGATATTTGAGTCCGATGTTGCTTAACATCACTTTACAAAGCAAATTAATCTCAAATAATCACCTCTGTGACGCTCGACCGTATTTTCGAAACTCACATGACATCCTTCAAAGAGTGACTGGCTCGCCCCAGTATTTGAGCAGAACCCGATCATGTAAGGGCAATATTGAGAAATGTTCAGATGTTGTAAGCGAGCGTAGAAGTGTGTCTTGATGTTCGGCGACTCAGCCTTGCGCCGTGTATCCGAAAATGTTTCAGGGCTACATCCGGGCTACAGCCGCTTGACGCAGGCAGAAGATGGTGACGCCGCATCCGATAAAGAAAGGCCGCACCCAGATATAGATTGTTCTTGCTCGCCGGCTCTTGCCTTCCCGTGGCAACGAGGTGGTTCTCCGGAGCTAGCCTTAGCAGAATGGTTCGTTTCAGTAGACTGGGGCAACACAATATGGGTTGCACTTGATGATATCGCTGACGGTCTGCTTCAAAACTCTACAAACAAGGCTTCGGAACAGGCTTCATGGACGATCTCTTTGAAATAGCGTGTGCTTTCTTCCCTGTCAACCATTCCTTTGAAACTCCCCGGCTTGCTCGGATGGATGCAGCTGACAGGCAGATTCATACATGTATGCTTTGGGAGAGGTGTCATCACCGGGGCTTGGATCGCAGTAGCACTGCATCCTGCAAAGCGTAGACCATCGAGGAAACGATTCGCCACAGCCCCATGAGATGGCTCATAATTGGCGAGAATTGATAGTTTTGTATCCTGGTTCAGATGACACTTTGAAAGGCAGCATGTCGAACTACCACGGAGATTCAGAGGACTAGAAGGCGAGAACTACTGGCGTGCAGCCATCTCTGTAGATGTTAACGACCACTACACTAAAGTCAAATCGTGCGGAGGAGAAATGGAAAACGAGTCCAAACCCACCCCAAACGAATATTCAGGCACTAATACATGGGACACACAATTGGTTGGGAATACTGAGATTTGATTGCGTTGTTGGAGGCCCATTCCATTCCATGCTCTGGAATGTGTCCTTAGGCGTCCACTACCCGTTTCACAGGCATTGAAAATTTGGCAGATTTCCGTGTGTCTGGCTGTTTGGTCTCGGTCTGTCGTCCGTCTTTCAAAAGCCGTGTGCTGGTGCCCGCCTTTGTTTCTTGCCACATGCTCGGCCGTTCGCCTGGCCCCCCTGAACGTCATATGGCTGCCATGGAAACACTGGTGACATTCACGGGAACACCAGCCAGATCAGCCGGTTGGAGAGGCCAGGTCGAATTGAGCCGGCCGGCGGGGTTTGTTAGGACCCCAAAACCCAGCTGGCTGGTAAACACAGCCCTAGGTTAGTGTCCCGCTGACTTCCTGTACCACAACTTTTGGGGCAAGCTTTAGGCACTTCACGCAAGGCGACCTGAGGCAACCGCTGACCACTTCTACAAGCAAATACGTCTTCCCCCCAATTGATAGCGCCTAAAACTCAACTTCTTATCTTCCAACATTTCCCAACCTCGTTCCGACGGCACGCATTATGATCGGAATCTAACCCTGGTAGATTGCAAGACATTCAATTCGGTTCAGAACTCGCAATTTAATAAACCAGACACTCATCCGTCGCGCTGAGCCTGTAGCCTGGTCGAGCCTGATCCATTGCTGAGCAGAGCGTCATATTGGCATTCGGCTTTGAGGCGTCGTCGTGGCCACCGAACATAAACAGCAGGCAGTCCCACGACATTCATTTTCCAGCCACCAAGAGAAGCCCTCGGAATCCAGGCTACGCTAGATGCGCTCCCTTCACAACAGCGGTTCCAAGATGCTCGAAGATATCCTTGCGATTGGCGCCCGCCACATTCATACGCTCATAGATTGAGGATGTCCTATCTTTTTCTCCTTCCATGGTCTGCCTGCCGCCAGCCTTCACTATCAAGCCACTAGTCACTAACAATATGTCATGGAGTCTTATGGGCGTGTACGTGACCAGGCCGGCCTCGGAACTGAGCGGCTGCTTTGCATTTTCGTCTGCCATAAGCGCTCATGCCGCCGAGGCCTGCCGTTGATACCATCACCCCACCCCTTCTTCCAAAAGAGCGGTCGCTGGTTACACATATCCCGCCTCATGCAGCCTGGTACTTTTCAGAGACATAACTAAAAACGCACCCAATTAGATGACCAGGCGTTTCCACCCCGGTTAAGATGGTGGAATGTATGTCCTCGAAGGGTGTGGATGCCAATCCCACCGTCCACCAGGATGTCGTCCCCGTAGATCATTCCTCCGACCTCCCCCTTTTCTTATTCTTCGTGCATTGGTGTTGCTCTTTCAATTGACTCTTAAGTGGTTCTTCCTGGTTAGCAGGGATACGTCAAATATTGGCTTCTGCCTCGTGTCATTGGTCTCAATGTGCCGTCGGCCTAAGGTAATGCTGATATTGAACACCGCGAAGGCGTTTCTCTACGCCATTTCATATCCGCTGGCTCTCACCTTACAATATTGTCACTCTGTTTGATTTTCGTCTATTAAAGGCGTCCTGGCGAGCTGCCTCGACGGTGTTTCAAAAACCCAACGGTACACAGAACGTTAGGTTTTTCAACAACTCAATGCGCTCGTTAAGAGGAGATCGACATACTCAGCGATGCCATCTACGACCCATTGGGACGGTAATGTATACGGACTCACAGTCATTGGACAAGGTGGGACTGCCATTGTCTTCTCCGTCGACGACAAAAGGGCGATAAAGGTGCCAATCCCCTCACCTTTTGGTCTTCAGGCCATTGAACAAGAGCGCGAGATATACCGGCGCTTCGAGGAACAATCGGGTTCGGCCTACGTGATCACTTGCTACGAACCGAGACACAGCTCTGGGGTGCTTCTGGAGAAATGCGTCGGGTCCGTCCGGGGCCGCTTGCGGCAGATGCGCCAAGGAGACGCGGGCTATCCAAAGATCGGCAGCGACGAGGCTCTGGATTTGGCAGGTCGTTGGGCCTACGAGGCTTCCCAAGGCCTTGCGTATATACATAGTCATGGTGTCATACAGGCTGACGGTGCGTGAAAACTCTCCTGTGTCATCTAGTTCACCTTATCATCCTGACGCAAAGATGCCAAAGTCGGTTGCCACAATATGCTGCTCGATAAATACGATAACCTCAAACTCGCCGACTTCTCGGGCTCCAGTATCGAAGATACCTACCGAGCACTCGTGACCTACGACCTCCGAAGTCGCCTGTCAAACTTTGACGAGCCAGACAAGGCCTCCGACCTCTTCGCCCTGGGCTCCGCCATCTATGAGATGACCACCGGGCACCTCCCGTACCCCTCCCTGCCGTCGAAACAAGTCCAACAGAAGCTCTTTGGGAAAGTATTTCCAAGCCTCGCCCATCTCGAGCAACGCGCTCCCGACATTGCCAAAGCAATCCGTGGCTGCTGGAATGTCAAGAGAGAGGGGGGTTTCGAGTCCGCCGAGGACGCTGTGTACGCGCTACGATTACGTTACACCCCGAAACATCGTGTTATAGGAAATCCAAACAATGTTCCGGGGAAGTCTGCAAAGACATACAAGAAGGATGCGGTACCGAAGCCACATAACCACATCGCTTCGTCGAAAGGCAAGAGTCATAAGAGGAAGAGCAGGGACCATCCCAGGAAGGTGCACCGCGAGGAGAGGTCATCAAAGCATTCTTGGAAAGACAGAGTTTCTTCTTTTTGTAACTTTCTACCGTATAGGTAACCTTGAAGCAATAACAGTTCCATCTATTCTTTCCACAGCCGCCATACGTCAAAATCCCATTTGATCAAAGGATTGGACAGCACTCGTTTCGCGGCTGCCACGTTGTGGTCAATCAAGCTGATCTGCGCAATGATACCGTGAAAAGTTGCATCATTCCCTTACCTCTCTGTGCTCTCTTCGAGACCGACGTACGCCATCGCGCCCAATATCTCTCCCCGAGTGCCCCGTCCCGACTGCGGGCTCTCCCGATCGTCTATGATGACCATGGCGACTGTTGTTTCCGGGTTCTCCCGATCGTCTATGATGAACATGACCATCGTTGTTTCTCCGATTTCTCTCTGGTTGCTGAGGCCTAGATGCAGGCTCTCGTGGCCGACCGTGTTGTCTCGGGTCTACCCTCGTGCCAGTCCCATTCTAATGAAAAGGCAATAATTATTAGCTGTGGGACGCTAGAGATAGGCCTGCATCGGCGCTTCATGACCACTCACCCGTCGGCTCCGCTGCCTATCAGGTCGCGGGTTGAGATTTCCGTTCCTGTGGTTCTCGTGATTCGCTGGTGAGGCTGCTTCGGTGGTCGGACCACTCCACGGTGTCTAGCAAATCAGCCAGGTCAGTGTCCAACTTGACGAGTCACATCAGGGTTTTCTGAACCAACCACCAATTTCGTATCCAATGCCTCATTTGTCGCAATCTCAATAGCCACGCAAACGGGGCAGTCTATCCTAGCTGGTGTGAGAACCTCGTCAGGCTCCCTGTTGGGATACAGGGGCACCATATTCGGGCAATGTCGTTTCTCCTCCCCAGGCAGGCTGGTGTCAGCATAAGCAAGCTCACACTGCAGGATGAAGGTTTCCTTGATAGTGTGTGGTTCCTTTGGCCCCGCAACGACTGGCTCCGCCCGAATCTCGGGCATCAAAACCGGCTCATCGCGGGGTTCGTTGTTACTGCTTGCGAAGAAGCGGCCAAATCCAAACCTTGGGATTCTGCCGCGCGGCTCGGGCGGAGGTGCATCCTGTTCCGCGACTGGATCGGGCTGGAGTTCGTCTTCCCCGGCTGGCTGCCCATGCCCTGACTGGTCATTTCGGTCGGGCTCTTCCTCCAGCAACTTGCATTGATGGTAGACATGGTATTGGGTTTGGTATTGACACATGGCTTAGGAGTGATCCACGTACTATTCGTGATTGGTGTAAACCAGACCGCTTGGTCTAGGAACGGCTTCATGACTTGAGGCTGACGAGCAGCTTGGGCATTAAATACATGACGGGCACCCTGATGGATCATACATGACGCCCGTGTAGCCTTGAATCCATGAGGCTCTGCTCTTAACCGGGGTGGATTACCAAGTCTGCCCCGTGGGGCGCTCTTACTGTCTATCTTGCTTCACAGACGTGCAGATTTTAGGAGTGCATACGATGCGCCCTCCCAGGCATCACTGCGAGAGACCGCGACTATGCTGATCTCTCAAGGAAGGGAGCTGGTGACCACCACCAGCAAGGGCCCAGTCATGGGAGCCCCGAAGAGAAGTGTGGCCGGCTTAGTAGAGCTACACGCACTCGCACGCACCAGGTGTTGGGGGGCGTGGGATTCGGCATATCGACCGACCAATGAAACCGGTGGCCTCAACTAGACCCTTGGAAAATGGTGTACGATAAAACTACAGGAGGCGTGCCCCTTGTCATTCGCCAACCACAGTCTCATCTGGTTTGCACACCGAACGAAGCCGGTCATCTGGGAGTCGTTTATGCACGTCATCGTTAGAGCAGACTCAGCTCCGGGGGATCTGAGACATTCGCTCCAATGAGAGACGAGAATGGACTGCATCTCTGACCGAGATCAACGCCACACCTGCTAGGCGTTGCAGATAGATCTTGGCCTTGGTATGGCTCGAGCTCGGTGAGTATTCACCCCCACGCCAAAGTCCATACTTGCGCATGAACATCCATGGGATTCACGAGGTGGCGGGAGCCATGCATATCAGTTCTGGGACAAACTTGCGGTGTAGTTCAACTTGGATCCAGATCGAGGATGGCGTGTATGACAGAACGCCTTCTTAGAGCTGGCGGCGCCGGGTTTTCCAAACATTATGACAATACCTGAAAAAGAGAAGAGATAGTGTTCAGACCCCAGCATCGGAGCTATGAATGTGGTCGGCCGTTGACTCTTTCCGCGCCTTAGGACAGAGACATGACTTTCATTGAGACAGACCGTATCTGGCCGCCCATGGCGGAGCACGTCTGGGGATCCATGCACTCAATGAGACTGAATATGTTGCAGTTAGGGCCGTCGTACGTGCACATCTTGTAAGGCTTCAGGTCAGCTCGGCATCGCAAACCCGTGGCGTAATCATAACAATAAGGATAAGAGTCACTCAACCAAGCTATGCCGTTCCCAGTATCGCCATGAAACTTGATCCAGGCTGGAAGATGCATATGTTGGTGATGGTGACATCTTCAGCCAACGCACTAGTGTCGCGGCACCCGTGTTAGGAGTATAGGTTCATTGAACTGCTCGCTGGTCCGAACTGGTGGGCTTCGACAGGGGAGGCGCTGGTCCCAGCGGCCATCAGCATGGCGCAGACGGTGGTCAATCTCATCTTGTGGCGGTTGAGATAACCAGGCTATTGCGATGATGTAAGATCTCGAGGTCTGCGATGTCAACAAACTTGAGCTTGGACACAGTATTTACTAAGAGGCCAGACCCTGGCTCTCCTTTCCCCTGATATGACATGATACCCCTTATATATACATGCCTAAAAGAACCGTCCAGGGAAAGACTCTAAGGGTAATTTCAATAGACAGTATCATATCATATCATGCAGAGAAACATACGCATATGGCAGACTGATCGTGGTGTTCAAATCGATTCTGTTACCCGTTTGTCACAGACAAAACATGCTGAGCCTAAGCAAGTTCGATTGAGCCTGGAGTTCCAAGGCATACGCGACGACATCGCATGGTCTGATTCCGGCAACAATTGAGATCCAAACATGCCACGCACAGGGTAGTCAAGATTGAACTACGTAAGACAAGGCGAAGAAACATCATCAAAGGCCCAATACGCATGCAACAGTAAACAGGCACGGTCCCGGTTCTCTTCGCGATCGAGTACCGACGAACCCCACCCTCTCCACATCCCGGAGCGGACGCTAGATGATCTATACCATTACCCACAAAACCTTATTATATGTGGGGTATACGATAGAGATCTGCGATGGCCGTCGTTGCAGCACTAAAACAATTCGACCGAGGAGGTCATCCTAGCTCGGTTTCTTCGGTTCGGAATCGAGCCAAGGTTTCTAAGGCCCCGGCGCTGATTGTTTACCATCTGCAAGGTCATATAAAGACTAGATCCGTCATAACAATGTGTTGTTACTACCTGCATCAAGTGTTTGGTGCCACCTCGATCTCTTGGGTAAAGTTTAAGTAGTCTTGACCGGAATACCTTCACGATGATACCCTCTACCCGATCGCTTGTGGCTCTTCTGCAATTGCTGCACCTGAGCAATGCCGCCCCAGCTGCCGCCTCCAGCAATGCGACGGCGGCTACAAGGTCCTACAACAATCCCATCCTGCCGGGATGGCACTCGGACCCGAGTTGCGTCTTCGTCGCCGAAGGCCCCTACAACAACACGGCCTTCTGCACGACGTCGACCTTCATGGCGTTCCCCGGGAACCCCATCTACGCGAGCCGGGACCTGACGACCTGGAAGCTCGCGAGCCACAGCGTCAACCGCGTGGCCCAGTTCCCCGAGATCCGCACCGCGACGAACCAGCAGTTCGCCGGCATGTTCGCCAACACGCTGCGGTACCACCAGGGCACCTTCTACCTCATCTCGGCGTGGATCAACACCGCCGTCGAGCTGCCGCGGTTCGTCCTCTTCACCACCACAAACCCGTACGACGACGCGGCCTGGTCCGACGGGCTATGGGTCGACACGCCCACGCGGACCATCGACCCGGACATCTTCTTCGACGAGGAGGACGACTCCGTCGTCATGGCGTCGTCGGGCAACCCCATCATCGCGCGCCGCCTCGACGTGACCACGGGCAAGACGAGCGAGTCGTGGGCCCTGTGGAACGGCACCGGAAGCGGCAGCACCGAGGGACCCCACATCTACCGCAAGGACGGATGGTACTACCTGCTGGTGGCCGAGGGCGGCACGCAGCTGGGCCACAGCGCGACGCTGGCGCGGTCTCGGACGCTGGCCCCGAACGCGACGTGGGAGCCGGCGCCCAACAACCCGCTCGTTTCAAATAGCGGCACCGATTCCTACTTCCAGACCGTCGGGCACGCTGATCTGTTCCAAGACGGCGCGGGCAACTGGTGGGGCATCGCGCTTTCGACCCGCGGCGGGCCGGAGCTGTACAACGACTTGATCTTCCCCATGGGCCGCGAAACCGTTTTATACCCCGTCTCCTGGCCCGCCGGGGAATGGCCAGTCGCGGAGCAGGTCCGCGGGGCCATGAGCGGACCGCTACCTTCTCGCGTGGGTGCCGTCTCTGAGGGCGTTGGCCCCGTAGTCGGCGAGGCCGACGCCGTCGACTTCGCGCCGGGCACTGCCATCCCGCACCACTGGATCTACTGGCGCGCCCCCTTCGACGACAACACCTTCGCCATCTCCGAAGACGATCACCCCAGCACCCTGCGCATCAAAGCGTCGCGCGCCAACCTCACGGCCGACGCGGCCTTCAACGCCAGCGTCGAGGGCCTGAGCGCCGTCTTCCGCCGGCAGGAGCACAGCTACTTCAACTTCAGCGTCGACCTGCACCTCCCCACAGAAGGCGGTGCCGGCCGCGCCGAGGGCGACGAGTTCGGCGTCTCCAACTTCCTGAACCAGGACCAGCACGTCGACATTGGGATCGTGTACCTGCCCCCGCAGGAGCGCAACTCCAGCAAGACCAACACCAGAGCGACCGCCCTGCAACCGTACTTCCGCGTCAGGGCCAACTCGGTCCGATACACGCCGATCCCCGAGCCCATAGTCACGCCCGTGCCGAGCGCATGGCTGAAGGACGACGCGGTAGTCCGGCTCCGGATCTCGCCGCGGAACGAGAGCCACTACGAGGTCTTTGCAAGTCGTGGCGACGATGACAACAGCAAAGCCATGTCACTGGCTTTGTACACTACCGCCTTGCTCTCGGGTGATGGAGCAGGAACCGGTGGTCTCTTGGGCGTCTACGCGACGACCAACGGCGGCAATCAGTCTTTCGACGCTTACTTTGGGAGGTGGCGGTACGAGCCCGTGGCGCAGGTCATTGACTACGGCGTCCTTGTGCCTGCGGATGGAACGGCATCTGCTTAAGGGCTTTGACTTAATGTAATCCATTTAATGCATATAATAGATAGACACAGATTTCTCTGATGCAAAATTCAGTACTTTTTGATCCTTTCCAACTGTTGCCGCCCTAAATGCACCCGCGGCCTGATTGTCGACAACAAAGCCCTTCACATTCGTAGACTCGAGAACCACCCATGCTCCTCCAGAAACTGCATCATTCCCATTCAAAATTCTCATAGGCATTCTAATCAATCATTCCGAGACCCCCACAGATATCACAAAGTAGCCGTCGCCGCACAAGCCCACATCGTCCTCGTCGACGGCACCACCGCCGTGGAGACCGTATAATGACCCCCCAACGGGCAGCGCGGGACGTAATACTTGAACTCGAGCGGCGCCAGAGTCCCGATCGCACAAGTGCCGCAATCAGCCGTGCTCGTGATGGTGGTAGACGTGGTCCAGGTGGTGCGCCCGCAGACGTGGGAGTAGAAGCGGGTCGACAGGACGGGCGTGCAGGCGCCCGCGGCCGCGTCGGTGACGACCGAGACGGACCCCACGGGCCAGGCGGGGTCGCAGAAGGGATCCGGGGCGCAGGGGTCGTCGTCTTCTTCGTCGGCCGTGTGCGTGGAGGAGGGGGCTGTTGTGGGTTCGGGTGCGACAGCCGCGGCAGCTTCCTTGAAGAAGGCAGGGGCGGCAGCGCGGGTTTGCAGTGGTGGCGGGGGTGGGACAATAGTGGCGGACAGGGCGCCTGAACCTAGAAACAGCGCGGAGACCGCTAAAGATTTGAGGAGCTGCATCCTGCGTTACTTCGAATTGAATTGCTAATTGCTCGCGATTTGGCTGGGGACACAAAACAGTCTCTTGAGATAAAAATGCATGTCAAATGCACCGTAGGAGGATAACGGTAGGGCTTGGGATTTATAACTCCGCATCATGACATCTTTGCTTATTTCCTTCATGCCTGATCTCGCCTGAGGTTGCACGATGAAGGGCCGCTGTTACGTACAGCGACCGTTCGATTCGGCGGCGCGCACGGAACTCCTGCTGCAGGATGCGAGCCCTGGAGCCCAGGCGAGGCGTCCCCTTTTAGCCTAAGTGACTGCAGGCACGTACGATGATTACATGCGGCGCATTTCCACCTCGTAAACCACTTGCAGATTCCATGGAACGTTACCTGGTGTTGCTTATTGCTGTGAGATGTGATAGGTCCCGAATACTGGAAAAGAGAAGAAAAGCAAAGAGCCAAGCACACATAAAGAAGACGAATACGGGGATGCGCAGAGCTACATTACCAGTCAGCATGCTTCGTGTAATCTAAACCCAAGATTTCCAACCGAAGTCATATTATTCAATATTCAAAAAAGGTATTTTTCTCAGTTGCAATTCTACGAGCGCTGGCCGGCAATATGAATCTCGAAATAGTCAATTGATATTAACATTACATATCTGGAAGGCAAATAGAAAAAGAAGGAAAGAAGAAGAAGAAAACACACATAAAAGCCTATCTAGGTAGGGAAGCGTTCGCGCCCTTCTTTGGTACCCTCAGTCTTCCCTTAGGAAGCCATGCAAAAATTTCCATGAGCCTCACAGTGCTCTCCGGCTCCCCTAACTTCTCTTTCTCATCCTGCAGATTGGGTGGCGCTTGCAAAGCGGCGTCTCTCTTCTCGATCCTTCTCTGCACATCGCGCATCAACTTCTTCATCTCCCGCCTCTTGCTTGTCGAATGCACGAGAATGTCGTACAACGTTCGTAGGATATCGTATATGAATTGACTGGGCTTGACGATAGGAACAAGGAAGGGCTTCATGGTGGGGTAAAAGGCAATGGAGGTCGACAAGACAATGACCACGGTAGATAGTGAGACTGGTTATCCGATTTTGTTAGATGTTTGGATGGATAGGCTTGGAGTACCGGCAGTACCGGCCCGCGGAGATTTAGCTTACACATATACGTGACTTGATCGTTGAGCGTCATCCACTTCGCCTCATTGATGTCGTCGTTGTTCATTCCGAAGAAGGCTGCGAAGAACCCCAGCGGTAGCTGTCGAAGGGGGCGACATGTTAGTTAGTCAGTGTGAAAATTTAGGGCTGAGGAGTATGGAAAGGAAACTCTTACGAAGAAAATAGTAACAATTGTGAAGGCCATGATCGCTCGGCCTTGTTTCACACTCTCCTCAGCACGTTTCAGAGCCGCCTTCGCTTCTACGATGGAAGCCTGCTGCTGTTTGAGTGTGAGAAACCCTTCAAGCTACATCATGCTGTATTAGCTGAACATTCCCCGTATTTCAAGCAGCGAGGCTTACCTGTCTGCAGGTATGTAACACAGACTGCTCCAGTTCAATAATCTCTGTTCTTCTGCTTTTGACCAATTCCAGCACCCCTTCGGCTTCATGGAGAGTCTCATCCGCGACCTGGCTCCTGGATTGGCTTCGCCTGGGCTTTATTGTGTCAGGATCGTCGTTTTCCTCCTCGTCCTCGTCTTCTTGCTTGTCTTTGGGCTCGATCAAGTCCAGCAACAGCCTTTGGAGCTGGCTAGCGCTATCCCCTTTCCCCACTCGCCTCCCCTGTGGATGGATCAGATGCCGCTTGAAGTCTTTGACTACCTTTAGCTGCTCGTTGTAAATCCGCTTCATCATCTTCAGCTCCTCCGCGATATCTTGGGCTTCCTTCAGTAGGACCCCTTCAGGGTTGATATCAAGATATTTGGTGCCCACGACTTCTCGGAACGGATCCTTGTTATAAAGGTTTGTGTTGCGCCAGAATGTGTCGTAAGCTACTGCCGTCATTTGGTCCTGCCAACCATTAGTGATTATGTTCGCATTAAGGGTGACCCGAGAGAGATCAATCTTACCACATGAGCTATTGCCGACGCAAAGATGTCCATAACCTCTGGACGTTGGTCAAGAGGCTTGGTGCGGTCAAAGAAAACACGGGAACATTGATCAACAATAATCAAAGCTGGAGAAATCTTAAGTCAGCGCAAATCGGAGTGAACAAATGGAGTCTTTTGGGTGGCATACCTAGATGATGGATGGATCTTATATCCTCCGGGCGGGCTTCAAAACGCTCCCGTAGGCTTTTGTGCACACCTGAAGGATCAGGCTTATTCCTGCCCCAGCGTCTTGGGAATGACGTGATAATTGTATCTGCCAGTGTAAGTACCATCCTATCGACAATGATCTTGGTAGCTTACTATCATCCAGAATCCACAGCCAGAGCTGGTCGACCATGACAACGCGACTTTGCGATTTGGTTTCCCTCTTTTTATCCAGCGTACCCCTGTATACCACCTGGTCCTTGTCCCGCTGGCTTGTATCGTCAAGAGTAACGAAATAGTACTGATCGAGCGTACGTCGAATATGCAATGGCGGATCTGCCTTGACAAAGTCTCGGAGCAGCCTTTCGTCTGCTTCGTAATCCATCTGCTCAGCAACTTGAGCCAGTGTGAACAAGTAGTTCGCTAAAAGCCGCCTGCAAACACTGCATTAGCATATGAGGTTCTACCATGATGAGGACTCATTAGAAACGAGTGTGTAGGACCAACTTACTTCCATGGCTTTGTCTCAGCTTTCAGCTTGCTCGTACTCTTCCCTCTAATCTTCTTGGTAATATCAAGAAGTTTTGGGTCTTTCTTTTTGTGGTCGATGGTCTCGTTTATTACTTCAACCATTTTGGCTCTGCGGCTGCTCGTTTCCCAGTGCATGTACGGTAACTTCAGTTGAGTTAGTCTCTCTTGTTTCCCCCGCCACGTTATGGACTCCATTGTACTCACGAATAGCGCTATATTTTTATCTCTTGTAAAGGGCCGTTCTTGATTGGAGTTGCTACCAGACGAGGTACTCCCTTCACGTAGCGTTGGTGCACTTGAGCCTTGGCGGAGATCACTTTGTGACATGGTATCTGAACATGATGTTAGCCAGGGCCAGCTTTACCATATCCTAACAACTCACCTCTGGGTATTATGGCACACTTTGAACGCATGTGTCTTGCGTGGATTGGGCCCCCCTTTCTTGCCCAGTCCTCCGCTGGATATGAAGCGTTTCCCAACTGGGTCCTCGAATTCGAGCCATATGCCGAGCTGCCGTGCATCTGACCACGCCAAAACTCCCGCGACAACAATTTCTCTGTTTTCCTTCCGTCTGGGCTGTAGGCATGGTGCATATCGTCAAGCGGTTTTGGCTCTTCGTTGTAATATCTTGCAATGGCTCTCTATTGTGAGACGGGGTTTTAGCCTATGCAATTCTGCAATCTTGATGATCCCTTGGTTGGTCTTACCTCGATCCACTCCATGTTGTTCGTTGGAAAGTGGAAGTAACGTATGCAATCCATGGGGCACCGCTCCATCAGGGGGTTGCTCTCGGTACTCTCCAGAATCTTGTGCATGGCAATCTTCTGGTTAGGGAATTTAGATCCCCCATAACTGCTGTGGTCACTTGTCCATCCCCTCCATGCAGATTCTTCGCCTTCCACCTTTTTGAAGTACATTGCGCATGCTTTGAGACCATACAAAGGCTCAGGCTCATCAGCCTCTTCTTCTTCTACCAGCTCTGCAATGGGAAGACTCTTTGGTGCTTGTAGTGTCTCAGCTTTGGTTCCACGCGCCTTTCCGATCTTAGCTTTCGATTGTCGGCGCTTCGATCGGCCATGTATAATCATCGACTGATCCTCGGTTCCAGGCGCTGAAGCATTGCATCTGCGGAGGATCTCACGTTCCCTTTCATGCCTGCTTGACTTGTAGTATCCTTTGAGCAGCGCCTCCTTGTCAATCTCTTCCATCATTGCCTCCTTGCCGGTAGCCACGCACTTGCGCCAATCGTCGAGTGTGCTCCTCAGGTTCTCCATCAATGCCCTCTTGTTGTCATCAATCGCAAATCTTCTGCGAACCTTCCCAATGCGTTCGAGCTCATGCTCAATTCGGTCCTTACGTTCAGGGGTAAGATGTTCCAGGAACGCCTTCCTCTTACTGAACCGCGTGCTGAAAAAAGACTGCTGGACATTCTGTGAATGCGCCCAAGGTTCCTTTAGATACTCGGCATCTGTAGATTCTGCGTGTTTCCATCGACAATCTGGCCAGTGATCCGTCATCTCGGGAGTCAAGGTAGTGCCGTTGGGCGCCATTGTAGCGCTTCACTTGTTGCAGTGGGAATTGAGTAAACGCATGGACATACGACAACCTACCCACCGCTCAGAATTTGGGTCTTTCCCATTTATCTTTAACAGGCCTTGGCCCGAAAATCAGGCTGAGCAATGCCATTGTCAAGGGTTGGAGTGGTGTGGTCAGGGATGACGGGAGGTGTGTTACTGATCAAAGTAGAATTGTTAGCGGGCGAGCTCTAGCACACCTTCAACTGAGCTGCAGCGTGTTAGCATGGTAACAGGCCAGGATCAGCAGGGGTTTGCGGCCCCCACGATAAGCAGTGGAGGAGCTGAAAATGACACCTGCATGTTGGTCAACCAATTACCACCAACCGCAATCAGTGATTCGCTCAATGTACTGGCGATGGTGGTACCGCATCAGCACTTGCAGAAAGAGGGGTCGGTGGCATTGGTTAACTACGACACCAATCTCGCGATTCTTACGGAGTAGTCTTCGTCGCTTGGAATTGGAGACGAAATGCCGCCTCAGTTCGCATATGCGAACTGAGGCACACTCCGGGGTCGCAGCCGTATGCACACCATCTCAATGCGCTGTAAATCGTGAATCATGGTTGTCCGTCCATTTGGTTGGGGTCGGTTGTTGCGCCAGGTGGGTTAGCGGCAGTCTTCCGCAGCTGAAAGGGCCACCATGCATCTCTCCCAGCATCGTGAGCAATGACTTAGGGGTCTCAGTAATCAACATGCAGCCTGATGATACCAAGACCTGAATAAAAGAGATTTCCATGCAAATTGATGTAGATGAAAGAGAAGTCGGGAATTCTGCATATGCAGGTAGTTTGGGTCTTTTGATCCGTCAAGCTTTCGTCAACGCCTTGCTCTCACCCGGTTGCAGTGATGGTAATCGCAATCAAGGGAAGTGGCACCCGACAGATAGCAGCAAGTGTGGAATGGAAGGCACGAATGTAAATCTACCACCTCAATTGGAATGAGCAGCTCAGCCAAATCGCTGTTGCCCAAAATTCGATTTTATAGATCCTCAGCGACCGGGAATCTTCCAGTCATCTCACATCAATATTGGCATGTTGACGAGCAGCAATGCAGATTTGCTACGAGTCAATTGAGCAAAGAAAATATCCTTTGTCGCAAATCGCCATATGGGCGCATGCGTCAACTATCTGCATCCTGATGAACTATTATACAACAATTTTACACAAACGTCCCAGTAAACCACTGGGTTCAGTCCCAAGAGCGACATAATTCGGCGCTCCGTTGACCCAGTGTCTCGTGGCTGGTCCATATCAGCCTGCTATGTGTTGTGCCTCAGCACTGAGCACATGGATGTGCCCTCGCATGATGCTGATGCTAATGTACAGACTTTCCCATCTTCATGGCAGCCCAATTTGCCAATAGAATAACTCATACATGTAGACAATGTTTCTAGGTTTTCTGACTTTTCCCTTTCCCGTCTCTATTGTTGTCGCCAGCTCGCCTGTGGTCATCGAGCCATTTTTGCTAGCCATCTTCGGTCTCGGGTCATCCGTTAACCACTGTTAGAAACGATGGCAGGTGCCATGTTGATGACACATTGACCCTTCTTCTCGCCTCTGAAGATTGCTTCGGCTAGTACATCGTTAGTTCGTCCATCTTTGTGGGAAAACACAGCCGAAGCCCGTAGAAAATACGTACCCTCGAGGTTGAGGCCTTTAATGCGGATGACTAGGTTGAAGGAGACCCGCCAACAGCTCTTTTCGCCATTCTGCTCAGGCAGGATCACACGGTCGTCGCGGAGAGACGTCATGTCCGCCACAATAGTTCCAATGCATGGACAGCCTGTTCGTTCCACTTATGTTAACAAGACATTGTACAAGTTGAGTATGGGGATGCTCAAGACACAATTACCCTTGTTTCGCTTGTTCTCTGTGGAGTAGCCGGACTCCATGACCCTGTCGGACATGTAGATCAGCTCCTCACAAAGGAGTTGGGGTGCACTGAAAGAAAAGACATGATCGCATGTGACGGAGAAAGACCAATTCTCATCCACATTCTCGCCCTTGAGTTGATGTTAGTGAAACTGGAAGACACTCCGACTATTACCAAATATATTGGTCGTGCTTACCTTCTGAGCGAACCAGACAATACGGTTGAAGAACCACCATTTGTCGTCAAGGGGTGTGTACTTCGATCTACCTCTGTGAATCTTGCGCGGGAGATAAGTGTGATCCGTGCTCAGCTCATGGTCCTCAATGTGACGGAGGATACCGTATGACAAAGGAAGCGCCCTAGCGGGTTCAGCAGCTCGGTTCAATGCTCGCAAGGCTGCGCCTTGGGCAATAGCGGTCGGGCTAGACCTCCCAGTCAGTATGTGAATATGTCATTATGCTTTAAAGATGATGCTGGTGTACTTACTCAATCGGTTTTCCTTCCCCCAGAAGCGCCGTCTTCGTTCTATGTTCTTCGTTGTACTCGTCTAGGCATTTTCTGATGTACGAGTGGTACGAGACCGAGCAGCTGAAGCCACCCACCATGACAATGTACTAATTCACTGTTAGCTGATATCAGTTTTATCTGGGCATTGCGTAGATCAACCCACGTCAATCGGCTCTTCTCTCTCCCTAGCATTGTCCAATTGGGTCTTTGCCAAGGCCCAGACCTTGTGAAGACAGTCAAAGAACATGTTGGAAACTGTAGCACTTTGTCTTATTTTAGCCAACATCATGGAGGGGGGTTTGAGTAAAACTTACTGCGGAATTTTCATGATACCTCTCTCGAAGCCGTGCTCCCGGTCTGTCTTCAAGCCATCTTGCTTGAAAAGCATCATCCGGGGAAACAGTTCGTATGCATTATGATTTCTCTTCTGTATCTCGAACTGTTCCCAGGTGATCTCCTGGGCGATCTCAGGGAATCCCCTTTGGCAGTAGTCCTTCAGGTAAGGAGCCCCTGTTTGCAATTTCTTCAGAGCTTCCTCGTAGAATGAGCCATTCATCATGTTGGATCCACAGATCGCGCCTTGTTGCGATTAGTATGGTCATGCCATTCCAGAAAGAAATCTGTCTCTTACCAGTGGGTGGAGCGTCCTCCCTCTCCAGTCGAAGAGGCAATGAATTACCAGTACGATAGACACTTGTATCACAAGTACCGCCACCTGTAACAATGATCAGATTTGGGTAGAGAGTTTAGCAGAATTATAAAGATAAAAACTTACCAGCATCCAACATGAGAAGCCGTGAGGATTTCTGTTCGGGTCAGCATCTAAATGAAATTCGCAGACGGTCTATGCTTTTCGTTGCTCACCTCAATGATAGGGTACTGCTTCAAAGCCCATTCAGCGCCTGCCTCAGGCTCTGTGATCATGGAAAATCGAGGAATCCACTTCTCCGAAAGGTCAAACCCTCCAAGCTTGACTCGACACAATGCCTTGGCCAGCGCCTTCTGCAAGTCCATGCAGGCCTTCAATCCGAAAACGACAGGAACACACAGAACCACCTCAATCTGATAGTTCGATTCCAATCTGTGCAGTACCATCAACTGTTGCTTTGTGTGGCTGAGCAGTCGAGTAAAGAAATCTGCGGTGATAGTGACATGAGGTGAACTTAGAGAAATTATGCGATTATCTTGAAGTCTTCCGATAACCGGCTTGAGCTTCTCGCGAATCTCATCGGTTGCTCTGTCGTTCTGGAAGAGCAACTTGAAACTGTCGATCTTCTCCTCCTTCATGGCAGCTTTTTCTTTGTTGCGTCGAGGCTTGTCCGCAGCGGGCACGTGTAGTGCGTTGGCTTCGTAGCCGAACAAGACTCTGGCTCTGTCGTCATGATCCTCCTCAGACTTCACGGGCCCGAAACGGGGATCAAATTTGCGGAAATCAGGATCAGGAGGGTACAACATCGAGGTTGGTACCTCGTTTCTCATCTTGTCGGTGGTAGGGTTGTAGAAGTCATTGGCGTAGTTTGTGATGGGTTGGATCCTCTCGAGGGAAACCTTCGTACGATCATCAATCTCGTGTGGCTCAAGAACAACATACTGTTGTGCAGTGTTAGATGTACCGAAGTCGATGGTCAAGATCACCAATCTCTGCTTGGAGGGGGTGGCATCAGCCTGAGCCTCTGGCACATCGGCCATTGCAATGTCAAGAGACATTGTGGTCGAGATAATTCCAAGTCGATGCGATGTGTTGTCTCTTTGTTACCGAGATGTCTCAAGCTTTCGGCGAAGAATTGCTCAATAAAATGAGATCAGGCATGCATGCGGATGAATGCAGACACAAACGTCAGGCGGGGTGATTAAGGAAAGTAGAAGAGGTGAAGGGTTCTAAGCTTGAAGCTTTTCTGCACCAGATAAATGGATCTGTTTATCTGTCAACCCAGCTAAAGCCAGGGTGCAAAAGAATTTTGGTCAGGTTGCTGAACTGAGCTGTGGTGAGGAGGTGGTGGGAAACAATAGAACAAGATACGTGGGCGACCTCTAATCAGCTGTGAATGTGAAGATTGTGTGAATCCTTATTATGCAGGTGCCTGGAAAATAAAAGGACCTTATCCAATTGTACTTGAGGCATTGACTTCCAGCTCAATTGCGAGGTGCATCTCCCAACCCCATCATTCCCTCAACATAAACATTGATAGCTAGCAACCCACTTTCACAACACCAACATCTCACACCTGAGGAACAATTGTCTTCACAAACTCATCTGAAGGACAAACAATTCATACCTGGGAAAACAAAAAGACCTCTCTAGGTTTGAAAACCCTTGGAGCAGATTGACTGAAATAATTCTTCAGCTTCTTCCTTCCCTGTTGATTCCACCACCACAACCACATCTCTTCCGACTCAATGTTCGACAGAGCCTACCAATTTGCCCATCATTACATCGCACTCGTGAAATCACGCGTCACTACAGTCTTCTCGAGAACTGAAACCTTACCAACCACCATTTCTAATCACCACGACACCATGCCGCTCAGGGTCCTGTGGCCTCGAGAGAGTACGGCGCAAGCCTTCGCTTGGCTCGATCACTGCATCGATACCAACAAGAATTTTACAAATACAATTGTCGACCGCCTCAACTCCACCACTGACAAGAAGCACTTCAGCAACTGGACACAGGTTTATCTCCACATGGCCAACTATGCCCAAAAGCAAGTTGATGATCAGACCAGCCCAGAAATCAGAGCCAAGTTGCCGAGCAGACACCGAAAGCAATGTATGGATGCCCTACTGATTGAGGGCACCTCTATCGTACCCAATCTGACCGGTGATTCTCCGATGGCAAAACTCATCGCGGACATCAAAGCTTCACTGGCCCAGTCCGATGACGCCGGGGACGCAGAAGTGAAGGAAGAGGACGAAAACGAAGATGCGGGTCACGACAATAATGGCGACGTCTACATGATCGAGAGTGATAGTAACGATGACCAGTCCACTATTTTCGAGTCATCTCAAAGCGAATACATGGGAAGCAAGGCCAGAACCCAGGGTGCCGCTGGTCCCAGTACCACGCGGAACTTCCCCAAGAAGCGCCAGCAATCGGTTCGTCACGTTACACCTACCGCATTTGAAATACATCCCTATTTTGAACATTACCAAAATAGGCGTAACATTTCGTTGACGTTTGACTTGGTCAATGCTAACCTGTGTACAGTCTCCCCCGCACCTGCCTGCTCCCAAGAGAGTCCGTCTTGCTACACAAACGAACCGAAGTGGAGATCTGAGTGACGATGAGATACAAGGCGAAGGTTCTAACCAAGAGGGCTTTGTAAGAAGATCTCTCCGTCCTGTTATCCCAGCAAAAGCACCTCAGCCCCGTAAGGCCACTGCACCAAGAATGGGGCAACATCGAGAGCGCCCTGAGGATGCACCGCTGCCTGCAGCAACGCCTAGCCACGAAGCCCATACTCAGAACACAGTCGAGGAAGGAAAACTACCGCAGGTACCTTCACTCGTGTTACCACGAAGTCCCAAACTTCAAGTCCAAATCAGAGGCTTGGACCAACAAGAGCGCGCTCCGTCGTTTCACCCCAGGATGACAATTCCAGAAATCCCCAATGCGCAACTTGTTTCTGAGTCGCAGCAGAGAAGCTCAGAGGCCAGCACAGAGATAGCACCAGGAACTGGTTCCGGTCATCCCGAGTCTCATGATATCTCAGTAAGAGAAGAAAGCGCACTTGCACGAGAGAATGCTAGGCTTTGGCAGATGTACAATCACGAGAAGAACGAGAAGCTGGAGTATAAGAGGACGAGCTCGACGTTAAGATTGATACTTACGTCACCACACAACAAGGAGCAGCTCTTTGCTGCGAGATACTTGCAGCTGTGCGATCGTTTCAAGACTCGGGATCAGATGAGAGACGACTTAAGAGAAGCTGAACTAGGGCTCCCTCAGGTTCGCGACGGCGAGCTGGCGAGTCAGTTCCACGACCTGCAGACCCTCATCCGGAGTGTCTGCCATTCCATCACACTCGAGAACTTGGAGCAGACGTTAACCGTATCTTCCAACGATACCATTCGCGACAAGAAAATCGAGCTTCTATGCAGAACGGCCTTCGGTCAAGGACTCAATGCATGGGACCTGAGCCAGGAAGAAGATGGCGACTTATTCCGAGGGTTCGTTACTGCGCACATATTCCACTTCGTATTCGAGTCCGACTTCCCGTTGCGGTACTCGGGACACGAAGATAGTGCCATACTGAGAGAATACCGCAATATCTGCTTTGAGCGAGGTAAGTGTCGTCGCAATCAGTTCACCCTGCGTCCAGAGGTTGTAACCAAGCTAACGTATCTTACCAGATGGTGCAATGGGTCTGTACACCAACGAACGGGTCGCGCTGCAATCCTATCTTAAAGATAAGCATCACTGGCACCAGGATGAAAAGAAGCCTTTCCAAGATGCCGTTAGGATGAAGGCTGCAGAACTTGCCCGAGACGTGGCCGAACTGCTGGCGCCGCTGTCCGTGCCCGTCAACATTGTGGCCAACGGGCTCGAGTCGGCCTACGTTGCTGCGCTGAAGATGAAAGCCAACATGGTTATGAGCAACAAGACCTACATGGCACGCTTCGTCCGCCCTGATGAGCCTATAGATCCCGACTGCATGGTGGTCGACAACAGCTTCGAGAATCCCAACGCCAGAAACGTAAAACAATGCATGTTTCCCGTCATATACACAACACCGCTGCCGGACATAGACCATGTATACACCGAGCCGAGTCAGTGTTTGATCAACTACAAGAACTTTTCTGTCTTGGAATCTCAGTACGGTCGGCCAAGCATGGCGAAGGGCGAAACCATGCTCTTCAAGGGTATGGTGATTGGTTGAAGGAACACGGTATCACGACGGTTGAAACATTTTGGAAGATATTCGATCGATATCGATTTGTACATGTAGGAACAGAACCTGCGCCAAAACTAGAGTTGGCGCCAGCTGTGGAAGAAGGAATATCCGTTGAACATGAGTCGGAAACACCGCAGCACATGCGCTTGGCAAACCTTGGTACATACTATAGATAGTTCCGCCGCAAACCTTGACATTCCCGCCGCGGGAAGGAGCGGCGCAGCGGCAAATTGACGAAGCTTAGTTGAACCACCTTCGAGTCTTGAGTTGCAAAATGTGTGTTGGCTACGAGGTTGCAGGTCCCATATTAAGTACGAAAACAGAACAGGACACAACAAGGGTACCAGCAGAGATGGGAACCGGGGCGCTGGCGATGGTGAGACGGTAAGTAGGCTTAAGATAAATATGCAGTCGTCTGGTAACAAAGTTTGGTACAGATTGCGAGACAGTGGGGGCCGGCGAAGTAAGCTACATTGGAATGTTTGAATCGGTCAGGCCGTTCAAGACCGGGGGCGTCGGCGTTGGAATATTCCTCCATCGTGGTATTTGAGCTTGTCCACTGAGGTCACATGCCAAAGTTGCCGTTGGTAGGGAAAGAATTGAGGTGCACCTACGTGTTGGGTTGAAAGTTCAGTTATGTAGGTAACTAGATAATAATGAAGCTTGAGTATGCCTGAGAAAGACATGGACTTCCTAAGATTGACTGGGACCATTAGGCTTGGATGAAGATATGAAGGTGGTTGCTAGCGAGACCTCAGACAGATGGCTAATCTTGCAATCATTGAGCTTTGATACGTAACAAACCCGGTCTGACAGAACGCAAAGCAGCATGGCGAACAAGCTGTCTCCAATTTGAGTCCACCCCATCATCTTCAACCTTTCCAACATAAGCAACTGATATTGAAATACATGCGACAATCTACTCTAGATGGAATCATACCCTGTTCACTGCACTCCGGCCGCAAATGCAGATGCAATGTTGATCTGGCATTCTCGCAATGTCCTATCGCCATACTTTGCAAAGCCTTCGGTACGTTAGCAATCTAGTAGCATCAACTTGAGAAAGCAGGGACAACTCTCACATTGCAAGTCCCGATCTTTCACCTTCATCACCAGGTCGAACTCCACCTCGTAATAGTAGTCGCCATCACAGCCTCCAGGTGCTGGTTTGAGCTCGAGCAGCCCTTCGTGTTTCAAGAAGGTCATGTCAACTTCAATCCACCCGATGTGCTCGCAACCTGGCCATGATTTCAGCACGAGCACGCGCCACATAAGGGGACAATGGGTCAAGTACCTTTGTTTCGTGGGTGAGATTTCTTGTAGAAGGACTCCGTTGCATGATCTGAGACGTAGAGTCGTTCCCAGACGACCAGATTCGGGTCTGCACAATGCGTCACAAAATGTTGGCATCGGATCGGTTTCCTCGTCCAATCCTCGGGTATCATGTCGTTCTGTGCCGCGATCACTCCGATCAGTAACGATGCCGGGGCTAGGATGGAACCAAAAGAGAGGGAAGGGAAGAAGACCTTCTTAATGAACCATTCTATGGTGTTTCGCACATACGGCTCCTTTGTACAAGGGGCCGGTGTGGTACGCTCGTTCGCGTCGTGGTGGTTACGCTTCTGATGTTTGGAATCGTAAACATCCTTGGGAAGATGACGCAGAAGACCGTATGAAGATCGCGCGAAACGCTGTGGCCCATGTGTTTTGTCGAAAGCACGAATTACGGCCCCACTGGAAACTGTAGTTCCGTGGCTACATGAATGTTAGTATGTGAGTCTGAGGCTGCGATCCCAGTTACTGACTTCATCTTTGGGGTTATCAGTTGTGTGCGCCCTCCGTCGTAGTTTGCCAACGATCGTTTCAGATAGGCCCGAAGGGAACGGGAGGCCGAGAAACCACCTATCAACACAACTTTCTGTGACGAGTAAGCAAAGGCACTTTCGTGTTACACCGCATGTTACTGGTCGTTGCTTTGCCTACATCTGCTCGGTTGCCTCTTGCTTTGCATGATTTGAGTTGTCCCTCAACCAGTGCCCATATCGCATGGAAGCATTTCAGGAATATTTGTCGGATATCTTCACTACGGCGAGTTTGTTAACGCTTAATCAGAGTGGTGGTTCTCGGGTGCGCCCAACTTACTAGGGGACTATCACATAGTCGTTGGCGAAGCCATTCGCTCTGTCGTCTATCACCCCATTGGTCCGTATATGGCGATACCTCGGAGATGGACCCTCATAGATATCAAAGCTTCGCTTCAACTCGAATTCAAAATGGGTCCAAGTTATCTCTTCTGCTTTGCGTTGCAGAAACTCGTCGTCCTTTTTACTCATCTCTCTGTGCTTCTTCAATAGACCAAGTATGTAAGCTTGGAAACTCTCATTCAAGAAGCCTGAGCCACACATTCCGCCTATATGAGTTAGAACGGGTTAGAGTGCATGGATTGATTATGAAAGGCTCATAGATAGAGTTTATGATCTTACCGCTAGGCGGGGCGCCCTCTTCTTTCAGCCGGAGTGGCTCTTCGTAACTGACAAGATACGTTATCAAGTCGACTGTTCCAGCGCCTAACAACATGTCAGTTATCTTATTCCGTTAATTATGTGATGTTGTTGAAACGGGCTTCCAACCGGCGTCAACAAATACTAGTCGATGGCCTGTCTGGTTTGAATCGTCAGCAACGGTCGAATGGGAGGAGGCGTACTTCTGCTCACCCTGATTTCGACATGTTCTCGCAAAACTATTTCTGCGGCGGCTTCCGGTTCCGATACAATGAACAGGTTTTTGATGGAGTTGTGCTCGACTTCGACTCCTTCGAATTTGGCAGACTCAAATGCCTTAGCTAGTGCAAGGTGCATTTTCCGGCAAGCCTTCTGTGACCAGATTGTCGGGATACACATGACAATTTCCTTATCAGTGCCAGCGTAGTGGCCTTTTTCTTCGAGCGAATTTCTGACGTGCGCAACGAAAGGTGTAAGGAAATCGACGATGAGATCAATCGGTTTCTTTCTTCTTCCCCTAGAAGCCAAAGTTTCGAGGTCACGATGAAGCCTCTCGCGTACACCCGCCGTTTCAACATCATCCTGAAGTAGCAACTTGAACTTCTTGAACTGGACTGTGGAAACCTCTAGCCAGGCCTGATGTACACTGTACCCCCACCGATAGCACTCGTTCCGGTCGTGGCGAAGGTCCAAACTGTCGAAAGATGATACAGACTGATTATCTCTGTCCCAATCTGGAAATGGGTCATCCTCTTCATCCACACGAGCGCGAGTTTGGCGCGTCATTCTCGCCGGAGGACCGCCCAAGGAATATATGAGCTCGGTTGGGACTTGGTGAGATGAGACATCGTCTCGATTCCTGTTACATTCGGGGTAATCGTATATTGCCTGGACCTTTTCCAAGATCGAGGTGACACTAGTAGGTCCTGGCTCAATCAACACATACGAGGCCGACGAGTAGCCAGTACCAAAGTCGAAAGCAAGTATGACACGACTGTGGGTACCAAGGCTACGGGACGATTGGCGGGACTCTGGCCTGTTAACCTGGATGGCGGATGGCGGATTGAAGAGGGGAGGTGGTGTCATGGTGAATGAGGAACTAGAAAGCGCTGGGCCAGGTCTCGGGATGGATACATCTTCGATAGAGCGTGGATTCCCTTGAACCACAGCCGGATGTCTTGAGAAATCAGAAAATGTCTGTATTGAAGGTGGTGGCCTGGAAGGGCCAGCAATAGACCTTGACGGCGCCCGGAAGGGCGAAGGCTTCGGGGTGCAGAATAAACCCGAGCTGGTATTCGACAACCTTGAAGAAGATGTTGATCTAGCGACGGAGAATGCTCGCCTTTTGGCAGACTCATTGGACGTATTTGAAGCAGGTCTCTTGGTTGATGTTTGCGGTTCTGCGTCAGAGAATCTCAAGGACTCGACCGATCCGGAATCCAGGCTGGGCCTGCGGAATGAAAGGAAAGACCCAGCATTGGAGGTCAATCTGTCCGCAGGGGGTCCCCAATCCATCTTTAGGTCGACCTGGCATATGGAAAGATGTAGGCAATTGGTATTAACGGCAGTACCTCCAAGGCCAACATGCAATGGCAAACCTGGGGCATGGAGCGTGGTAAGGATAGAGAAGGAGGTTGATGAAACAGAGACTTTTGGAGAGCAGCCAACGCGACAAACTCTCACCCCCCGGTCTTGCTTACCCTGGAGCTTTGACAAAGCATTGTCACAGTTTTCATCACTAGGTACATATGGATGAACCAAGGGAACAAGTTTTTTCCAACCAATCCGTCGATGGGCATGTAGCCGGTGGCTGTTGTGTCGTACGTGCTAAGGCGGTTTCCAGGTTGCTGGAAGAAGGCGAAGTAAAAAAGCAAACATTGGCAAAGGTCACCAATTGGGCAATTACCCCTGAGACCCACAAAATGCAGCCAGCCCTCCCCCGCCGCTTCATCTTAAGCTGCAGTAGGTGCATGTCGAGGCAAAATTGTGATCAATCATTCACAAACATTCACGGCAGTTCTAACGCGCCCAAGGTGACGAACACATCATCCCCGGTTGCTCCCATCCATCTCAACTTTGTTCGCATTCGATACTTCAAGGAACACCCAAAATGGCGAAGCGGAAGCGGCAAAGCACCCATAAGGACGACAAAAGCTCCAAGTCGGAACTTACGGTCAGTCGAAAGCGCAATGGGGATCCGAACCCGGTACAAGCCCATGTGCTGGCTTGGCTTGACCACTGCCTGGAAACTGGGATAACCTTCAGGCAGACAGCAAAAATCTACATGAAGCACATCACCACTCAAGATTTCACTTGGGGCCAACTCGATCAGAAGTTGAGGGGAATCATTAAGACATACAATCGACGACCCCCATATACACCTGTTCTTCTGGAGAAGGGAACGACTTGTCTGCATAATTTTGATGGCACTCAATTGCAGGTCCGTGTCATTGAGATCAGGTCCTCCCTGCCCTCCCGATCGACCGAGATTCTTGGTGAACTGAGCCATGGGTCTGGGTTGGAAGTGGTCTTGTCTTCCAATGCTGGAATTTCACAGCACACCCTCATGACTTCGAATCAAGCAAATGATTTAGTCAACTTGCCATCAGCAACCTCTGCTCGACGTGCGATTTGCGCGGACAGTGAATCCCCGCCATCATCGCCAAGAGCACCGCCACAGCCACTTTTACAGGTACGCAAAACTTTGCCAAATGCCTATTTTGACCTGAACTCATGACGGGATAGGGTGACAGCGAGACCAGTGCTCTTGAAGGCCGGCACCCATACTTTGAACTCAACGAGACCGTGTCGAACGAGATGGCAGTCCAAGAAAATGGCGACTTGTTACAAGTGACCTCTGTGGCAGCAAATTACGACTATGTGATATCTCAACAAGGGTCCCAATGCGACCAGAGACCAGATGACGATACTGTTGCATCCCCATGCAGCTCTGGTCTATCACCGCCTCCGAGTGACATTGGCTCCGGGCGACTGGTGGACTCTCCCATGGAAAACACACGCTTTGGTATTGCCGTCGACGAAATCAACAGGAGCCTACACGGTATACACAGTGCACTGGCAAACACAGAGTCCCAGCCGATCCAGTCTTGCAACTGCAGTCATGAGCGTGACAATCTTGAAAGATTGGTGCTACAGTTAAAGAGGCAGGTTGCTGACATGCAGAATGCACGGCTGGTTGACGCTAGGATGGGCCAAGGAATCCACCCGCCAGCGGACCGAGACATCAAGCTTGAGTTCTATCAGCTTCTCTCCGGAATAGATCAAATCTGTTTGTCGTTGGCGAGTGGCGATGAGACTTGTCCTCCGTTGCCGAACGTATGGGACCGGCAATCTCCTTTGGGCCCGTTGATCCAGAGGGCTTCCACAGCAAACCAGGAGTCCTGGATGGCAATCATTTGCGCCCAGCCTCCCGGAAAGGTTGAGATATTGCGATGCTTAATAGCCGCGAGTGTTTTCATGAACGTCTTTGAGCATAGTGACCTTGGCTTGCTAGGTGGCAGCTGTTATCTCCTGGCAAAGTACCGCGAGACTATTCTCCTGCGCGGTGAGCTAGACTCCGTTGCCCCATCATACAAGCAACATACTGACGAACAATTGTAATACAGACGGCCTAGAAGCCTTGAGGAAAACCGACCGTTCAGCTCACGAAAGGGTGAGAGAAGACCCACTGGTGGAATCGCAACTCCAAAGAGCATCAAAGACATTGGCTGGCGAGTTGGAGGAAACGCTTTCAACAGTCTGCCAACTTCAGGTTCACGAAGAGAATGATCCTTTCGCGCAGGTTCAACAGACTGCAATGTCACCGACACGGTCGATGTTCGAAAAGATCTTTGCCAATGCTCTGAGTCTCAAGGCACTTCTACTGCAGACAGGCCAGAGGTACCGAGCCGACTTCGTCCCGACGGGGGCACGCTTTGACCCAAATACCATGAGTCTGGTCGGGTTGGAGAGCATGGAGATGTGGCAGCAAAGCAGGGGACTCGGTGGTAGAGGGGAGGGCACGGTGCTGGACCCGCCGCGGGCTGTGAGGTTTTGTGTCTTCCCGGCCATCCATGCGTATCCACTGGAAACAGAATGGGCTTCAAAAGCTGATGCGTCGGGTTTGACCGTCGACTACTGCAACTTTGTCAGCGTTGACACGTCGGCAGAGGGTACGAGATTGGTGAGCAAGGCAGCCGTGACGGTGTTTGAGTGAGGTGTCGGGGTTATTAGGACAGGATTAGCGTGTAATTTGACAGCTATGGGCACACTTCTGAAGCGTGGAATAAAATAGTTTTCAAAACATTATCCAAGACGAGTCTCCAATCGCATAGCTTATTCTTAAGTGTTACACCCCCCTTTTCTATCCTCGGTGCAGTGTGGAACGGCGCTTATGTTGGGTGTTCTGAAAACTCAAGAAGTCTGATATTTGACCGTTCCTGGGCATTTATGTCAGTTATATGTTACACCTTCATAGTATTGGCAGGAATGTTAGCTATTCTGTGACGATCTTCCAACGGTCTCGCCTGCTCATGGTTAGCGGTTCCGCTGCTTCTCCACAAATCCACGTTCCTCACCATGCGACCCAACCGCGATGACAACCAACGGTAGACCCGCTTCCTGATTTTGGTATCTCGATGGTTCATTGTTGTATTCCCCCATTGGCCCAATCTTGTTGCCAGGGCATCCGCTAGGTGCCAATGCCAAATCAACCTGACCATTCCCCCTGGTCTATTCGGCCAACAGCCAGGTGCACGAGGTGTCCCCTTTATTCCACCAAGTAATGGGGCAATGAAGTTGGTTTTCCTTTGGGCATTCCACCGAATCCAAATATTTCTTGCTTCCTCGAAATATTTTCTACTTTTGAACCTTGAGCATCCACAGGACACAGTGGCAGGAAGATGTAGCAACCCAACGACTCCATCGGCGATCTGCTTCGTTAGCTCAGTTTGTTGTATACTGTCTGAAATATGCTCAGTCTTTGTCTTCATCATCACCTGGGCCCAGATGGGGTTTCCCGTTTGGAAGACGTTGGTCAACAGGACGGGGAAATCAAAGAGATGATGCCTACATCATAGTATCGGGGCAACAGCCAACATCTTCACGGATGCGGAAGCATGGAAATCATAGCGACTATTCCATCTCAGTCTCGGGGTATATAGACGACTGTAGTCACGTCTCGTCTACCTACCAAAATTTGACATGACAATCTACACAGCCACGCATACACACATACAATACACTCTGGAAAATAGTTTCAACCATGGCTAGGTTAGGAGAACACACAGTACACTATAGACTTACCAAAAACGATTTCGTGTGTATATCCAGCTTCGTCACGACGGGCCCAAACACGTCGGGTCCTGAGGGTGGCATGTAGCAGGTCAAACCCACCGAATGGCAACCTTGGGATGATTTCAACTATTCGACGCTGGCGAGCATCTTCAAGAAAGAGCTCGAAGCTAAGTTTACCGGTTCCCCGGCAGCGGAGCCGTTGGATATGACACGAATTGTCTTCAACGAGCGGTCCTTGGACGGCTATATCCGCTGGGGAATTATCGAGGCCGTCAACGAGGCACTTCATAGCGTACGGGGGAGGAAAGCAAATCATATCGGTGATGGGGCCCGACTGGTGGCAAACAACAAAGTTAAGGATAAGAAGGATAAGGGGAAAGACGCGGGTTCGTCCACCGAAAAGACCAAAGGGGATTCTCACCTCAGGCCCGACTGGTCAATGATCCCATATGCTTCTCCCGGGACAGATCTGAGTACTTTGCAGAACTTGATGGTTGGAGATACCAAGCTACACGCAAAGTGGTACCCTGACATGATCAAGAAAGCCACTGATGGAAAAATAAAGAGTAAGAGTTCAGTGGTACAAGAGTGGAGAAAGGTCCTCTCCCAGGTCACCTCTTACATGGCCGAGAATAATTGCAGATACGGTTTCATTATCACTGATGCGCACCTTGTCGTACTGCGACTCAGTCTTAGTGACACCACTGCAGGGGGCCAGGCATATGGAAATCCCGAGTACTACGACATCCCTTGGGATGGCGAGAACAAGGAGAATTCGGAAGCAGGGGCCGGAGCCGGGCTTACTCCCAAACTAGCCCTATTCTTCCTGTCTCTATTGGCATCTTGCGAGGGGAAGACTCACATTGCGTCAAAATACGGCAGAATGAACTGCTGGCAAAAATTGAACCATCCGCGCAGATTCATCAACTCCTACACGGGCATAGAAAAGAAGAAACTGGAAGCCGGTGATGAAGAGGAAACTTCATCTGAAGACGAACTCAACGTGACTCCCGATGATCTCGCTAAGGCTTTGGAGAAGAGGTTGAACTTTCAGGAAGCCCACGGAAAGAAGCAGTAGACCAAGTGGGCGATTTGATTCTTAGTTCTGGTGTCTGGGAAGGCCTTATTTGCAGTCATTTCCGCTCAGTGGTGGGTTTCCTCTTGGAAATCTGGATTCTTTTGGTTAAGTGTCGAGTTCTTTCTTGAATCTCATATGTAGTTCCTGATCTCAATTGGTCTACTGACTAACATAATACACTCATTGTAATCGAATATGGGTTTCAAAATGAGATGATTGTAGTGGTGGTAGTAGTATTTAATACACCCCGCGAAATCCATGTCTTCTGGTACAGGATAGAATGAGCGAAGGCATCTCTTTAATCTGCATTGATAAACACGAAGTGCACCTATTGACGTCTTAGCACGCCACTGACTCGAATGGGAAGTTTGAAAAGAAAACCTCTTTCCTCTTCAAGTCCTTCTTGGAAAGCACGTTGCTTCTACGAAGTTTGTTGACTGGCACGACCTCCTACCAAAAGCGTCAGTCGACAGTCTGGCCTTCTCATCCATATTGCACGGCAGCCGCAAGATGGCTCTGCGATCTAGCAATATGTTATGCTCCACTAACTGCTCATCGTAGTCTTCTCGTCGGGAAGAGGTTTAAGTATCTCGCCAAGGCGAATCCCAGTGGCAGTTTCGCCCGTTGGGTCCATGCCAAAGAACCCTTCGAAGGTAGCCGGGGAGCATGACGGCCGGGCCACTGATACTCAGCGGCGTTCCTTGGAGGCCGGCGCCGGCTCGGTACCAGCATCTACCCACTCTAGCGAAAGAGTGTCGTGGGCGTGGCATTCGGAACGAGCCGGAACCGGTTGAGGCTGGGCCAAGAGTAACCTACCAGCAGCAGGAGGCGGCGTCAAAAAGCATTCCAGGCAATCCAAAGAGAGGGAATTGAAATCCGCGACCGATGTGTCCTTGAGCGCCACGGCGCCGACTCTGAATGTGAAGGTGAAATGGAAGGGCTCGGAAAGGGAGGGCTCGGAAAGTAGGACATGCCATCAGGTATTCAATTGAAAGAAATACGGAAAGGGAAAAAAGAAAAAAAGAAGAATAAAAAAGTAAACAAAATGGCAAAAGCTCGGCTGCAAGCCCCGTTCGGTGTCCCCCCTCTTTTAAAGAGGTGCCCACAGGGGGGATCGAACTCGAGGGTTGCAGCTTACGAAAACCTCCCCATCCAGGCGTCCCCGGACAAGGAATTTTACTCCGCGCAGTAACCAACTCGGCCATTGTGTACATGGGGGGCTTCCCATGTACAGTAATGGGTGCGAGTTGGTCTGCTGGGAAAGAGAGCTCTTACTGGTAATTATAAGGACTAGATAGCTACCTATTGTTAGGTACATAGCTACCTGGATAGGGTAGCTACCCACTGGAGGCGCGTTTCCCGGGTGGTGTACCCTACGCGTCACCTCTGAACCGCCTAATGAGCACCGTAGATATGTATGGGCGTCGCTCGAGTAGCTAGCTGTCTCGATGGAAGCAAGCCCAAACACAATCATTGTGGTACAACCAGCAGTAAGGTATGTTTCCGGAGTACTCACTTCTTATCTCGGCATCCAACGCCGTCAATATGCCCTACCGACGCGGTCCCCCTCCCAATGCCACAAATGCCAATTCCAGGTCGAGTCGCGACATGTAATCACCATACACCCTGTATTGAACAAGCTTGGCCAAAAGATTGAGGTAAAGAAATGCCAAAGATGCCAGAGCGTACACCATCATGATCATAGTCTTGGGTATCCAAAAGATGATTCTGAACATCTTGTTTCGTTGTAACATCCTCGGCATATATAGGACTCCGTTGATCGCAGTATTCAGGGTGGTTTTAGCTTGCAGTACTTCTATAGACACGGTGTTAGCAGCTTTACTTGGTGTCTGTGATCGTGGTGAAAGAAAGCATACTTTGTGTGATGAAGCTACCTGGATTCGCGTCTGTCACGTCGATCACCAGTACGTCTTCTCCCGAGACTGGCTTCTTTGGCATCATTTTATCCAGGTAGATTTCGGGCCCGGCGGGTTTGGCGATTGTGAGAGAGAGGTCTACTGTGCGTGCCTCAACACGAACTCGTATTCGATCTCCCGTTCCTCCTCGACGATAGATTACCGGTCGTTCTGCCATCTGTCTGCCCTTTTCTGCAACCAGTTCAAAGACCTCCCTGGAGCTGGTAGAATATACCCATTCTTCTCTCCACTTCCGGCGACGCTCGGCTCCTGCAAGCCGGGGGTGAATGCAGAATATGTAAGTTTTGGATTGTCCAACGGACCGGATCTCGATCCATGTTGAGCCTCTGATCTGAAATGGACGGTTGAGAAACTTGAGAAACAAGTCGTTTTCTCTGACTTCATATCGACCCACTGATGAGATGTAATAACCTGGGGGAAGACTCCGAATCATGACAGCTGTGTGACGACTGGGAGCACGTCTGAGGATTTCACCGAACTTCCCCGGCCTATTTACGAGGGATACATATTTGGGAGTACCGCGGGGCGTCCAGTTGTCTTCCAGAATGATAAGTTGCCCAGCCAGTCGCACAAATGTATTAGGCAGAATTTCCTCTAGTGGGATAGCATAGTCGCAGACTGAATGATGTCCATACGGCTTGAGGATACCATAACACCTGCTCCGAATCTTCTCGAGATGAATTGTGACCTTGATGGCCTCATTTGTAAGCTCCGTCGGTGATGTCGAAGGTCCGGGTATGACAGGAACGTTGGACGAGTACGCAAACTGGGGCGCGGCGGTGGCAAGAGCGCTCAAATGGGTCATACCTTGAGTCTCGGGCTGTGCCCAAGCAAATATAGAATTGTCGTTGGAGGTCTTGATGATCTCTTCCTGTAGTCTTCGAAATGCTTCTTTGCCGCCCTCTCCGTAAAGTAGACTCATACTAACACCAAACACTCCAAGCAGCGAGTAAGCCATGTCTTCCTCGCGACTGGTTTCTCTTCGAGCTGCCCAGCTCATCCGTTGGGCAACTGAGATGGTGGATAGATCTGGAACATGGCCGACGGGTTGGTGACGCTCGAGGATGTTTTGCTCTATCCCAGTGATTTGGGACACCTCCCGTGACAGGTTGGACCTGTAACCTATCATTTCCCATCCAGCCGAGTAAAATATCAGGGATGAAGGGCTGAGTAACTCTTGAAGAGTCCAGCCTCTAGTGAACCAGATGCTTTCCTGGAATCTATCCCAGTCGCCTTGGTCCGGAACATCTTCCAGATAGGCGTAGCATACTTGAGCACCCGCGTACCAGCGGAACATGGAGTTGATAGACTCGGACAACTCCGAGCTGCTGCTCTTGTCGATGCCTAACTGCTTGTGAGATGGATGATTATGAATGATGGACAGTGGGAAACCCACAGCAAGTGTCTACCCAAGCGAACGCGAACCCATCTTTCCTGGCCTGCTTACAGCATTGCTTTATCTTGGTGTAGCCGCTTTTCTCCATGGGAGGAGGCCCTCGCATCTCCTCGAAGGAAACTTCTTGACCCTCAATCCATCGGTGGGAGAGTATTGCATAATCTGGGACGTTTTGCGGCCCGAACTCCTCCAGTTTCAGGGTTGACGTGTTGATGAGCCTCATGTTGTTTTGTCGGCCGTGCGTCGCCGTGAAGCTGACGGCTAGAAGTGGGACCAAAGTATGCCGAGGGGCCTCGCGTTTCTCACCCCAGACCCTTTGTTGGTTGATTCACGATTCTCAAGCGTAGGTCATCAGTGTGAAGTTCGTAAGGGGGAGAACAGCCTGGAGTCGATGTTCCAAGTAATAAGGGAGAACAATGAATATCGTGTGGGCTACATGTCATTCCCTGGCCGATTGACAGGAAGCGCGTCGATCTATGTAAGACAGGGCAGGTATATAAGCCCGGTTCCCCACTTCCGCTCCAATCACCTTCTAAGATCAGATTGCCAAAGGGCTCTTCACAACTTGCGTAAGCGCTCACTCCGTGCTAAGCAATAGGTTGGCGTCAATTAAGTAGATGCGTGTTCTTGTATCTACCAAATATAGTGGCTCGCCGCGAAAAGGCGACTTCGATAACGTTGCTGGGTGTTATAAGAACGGTCAGGATATACAACTGCAGACAGATTCCTGCCCGCGAACTGCACCGGGCGTGAAAATAAGCAAGGGCAAGGGGAGAGAAAAAGGGGCAACTGGCGGTATTTATACTCCTCCCTGATAGATTGCCGTTATTTGATCGAGCCACCTCCCGCTCTCGAACCCTTGACTGGCATCAAGCGCGGCCTTACAGACCAAGATGCAATTTACTTGGAATAGCCTGGGCCTTACGCGCAGATGGATGGTGGGTAGGTGGTGGTGCGTGCGCCTTTCCCCAGACCCATTGCTTCAGGGCCGGCATCGGGCCAAATCTTTAGTGACAGCGCGCGAAATGGCCAATCAGAGCAATGGCAATAAGAAGCCTGAAATTTCCTTTGCCAGGCGACATCGTGATACACCACAACGTTTTGTTACCTGCACCGCTGTTCCCACCTTCCAGCAGCGTCAATTGGGAAGATGAGGGCCGTCGAGCTTGCGTGCCGCCGTGGCACGGCTTTCAATGTACGTTTTGTCGGGCGCAAACAGACCATTTGCCCGGTTGACACTGAATTACTGACTTTGATCGATCGTACGAGCAGCGCCTAGCCACGAGAACCCGAATTGCAGGCACCCGATCGTTCGCGACACCCTCTTTCGACAACACGAACCCCCGCATACCGCCTTACTTCAAGCTTCTCAAGAACTATGAGAAGGTGCGCGAGGTTCTGGGGCGGGGTACTGCCCTGACCCTGGCCGAGAAGATCCTCTACTCGCATCTGGACAACGTCGAGGAGTCTTTGACGACCAACACCAATGGCGGACGCAACATCCGCGGCAGCGCCAACCTCAAGCTCAAGCCCGACCGAGTCGCCATGCAAGATGCCTCCGCCCAGATGGCCCTGCTTCAGTTCATGACATGCAACCTCCCTTCGACCGCGATTCCCGCGAGTATACACTGCGACCACTTGATTGTGGGCGAGCACGGCGCCAAGGCGGATCTCGAGTCGGGTATGAAGGTGAACCAGGAGGTCTTTGACTTCCTCGAGTCTGCGGCCAAGAAATACGGTATCGAGTTCTGGCCTCCAGGAGCCGGCATCATCCACCAGAGCGTCTTGGAGAACTACGGTGCGCCTGGTCTTATGATGCTTGGTACCGACAGTCACACGCCGAACTGTGGAGGTCTTTCTACAATTGCGATCGGAGTTGGCGGCGCTGATGCGGTCGAGGCTCTCGTTGGCGCCCCGTGGGAACTGAAGGCTCCCCGCGTTCTCGGAGTTGAGCTGAAGGGTCAACTGAGCGGCTGGGCATCACCTAAGGATATCATTCTGAACCTGGCTGGACAGCTTACTGTCCGTGGAGGTACGGGTTTCATCGTCGAGTACTTCGGGCCCGGCGTTGAGACTCTTAGCTGCACTGGTATGGCTACCGTCTGCAACATGGGCGCCGAGGTCGGCGCCACCACGTCGATCTTCCCCTTCAGCCCTGCGCACGTCAGATACTTGGAGGCGACCCACCGTCATGATGTCGCCGCGGAAGCCAAGAAGTTCTCTGATATCGTCAACCTGAGGGCGGACAACGGCGCAAAGTATGATGAGGTCATCACCATCGACCTGTCATCTCTGGAGCCTCACATCAACGGTCCCTTCACCCCCGATCTGTCAACGCCCTTGTCGCAATTCAAGGATACAGTGCAAGAGCAGAAATGGCCTGAGAAGCTATCTGCTGGACTCATTGGCAGCTGCACGAACAGCTCTTATGAGGACATGACCCGTGTAGAGAGTATGGTTCGGGAAGCCCTGGAAGCAGGCCTGAAACCATCCTCGGATTTCTACATTACCCCTGGTAGCGACCAAATTCGTGAGACATTGGCTCGTGATGGTCCCCTTGAGACATTCAAAGAGGCAGGAGGTACAGTTCTGTCCAATGCATGTGGCCCCTGCATTGGCCAATGGAAGCGCCATGATGGTGTCGAGAAGGGCACACCAAATGCTATTTTGACCTCCTACAACCGGAATTTCCGTGGCCGGAATGACGGAAACCCCGATACTATGAATTTCTTGGCGTCGCCGGAGATCGTCACAGCCATGTCATTCGCTGGATCCACTACATTCAACCCTGTTACCGATAGCATCCCGACCCCGTCCGGCAAGGAATTCCGTTTCTCACCTCCCACCGGCTCTGAGATCCCCACCAAGCCGTTCGAGTCTGCGCGCCCCGAGTTCCAGGCTGTTATCCAGCCTCCTAACGCCTCGGTCAACATTGCAATCTCGCCTAGCTCCGAGCGCCTCGCGCTGCTTGAGCCTTTTGAGCCATTCCCCAACTCGGACCTGTCTGGTCTCCGCGTCCTGGTCAAGATTACCGGCAAGTGCACGACGGATACCATCTCTGCCGCTGGCCCTTGGCTCAAGTACAAGGGTCACCTGCCCAACATCAGCACCAACACCCTCAACACTGCCACCAACGCTGAGACCGGTGAAGTCAACGCGGCATATGACCTTGACGGCTCCAAGCACACCATCCCAGAGCTCGGCCAGCGTTGGAAGGAGGCCCAGCAGCCCTGGCTCGTCGTTGCCGAGCACAACTACGGTGAAGGCTCCGCGCGTGAACACGCTGCCCTGCAGCCGCGCTACCTCGGCGCACGCATTGTTCTTTGCAAGTCTTTTGCCCGCATCCACGAGACCAACCTCAAGAAGCAGGGTGTCGTGCCCCTGACGTTTGCCAACGAGGCCGACTATGACAAGATTGGTGCTAGCGATGAAGTTGCCACTGAGGGCTTGTACGATATGTTGCGGAATGGCGGCAAGGGCGAGGTGAGCCTCCGAGTCAAGAAGCACAAGTCGGGTGAGGAGGTTGTCATCAAGACGAAGCATGCTGTCAGCGAGGACCAGGCTCTGTTCATCCTTGCCGGTAGTGCTCTCAATCTTCTGAGCAAGGGTGCTTCTGTTTGAGTTTGTCAACAAAAGGGGGTCAATTAGAAGACACAGGTCAACCTTTTGGTTGAGATGCCATGTATATAACAATTTTTCACAGCCTGGTTTTTAAAAAGGTATAGGAGACCAAAAAAATAGAATCATGTACAAAGAATTTCAGGTGTATTTTTATGCAAAATGGTTGTCCTGATCCATTTCTAAAGAAATGATGATCTACCTCGAACGCCTCTATCCGTTGCCCCTAAAGTGTATGTACAAGAAATATTGCCATGATATCGTGTCGTCAAAGCGAATGGTAGAATGTCTACGAAGACGCAGTGTCTACTATCTTGGACGCGGCGAACGGCCAGCCCAGGACAAGTGCGAGACCGGGGACGTAGCTAAAGGAGGATGGTCAGTACAAGGGCTCGTGAATAGGTGGTATATGGTGATGGCGGGGATACTTACACAATGCCCGTGCGGCGTGCCTGCTGGAAGAGGCGACCGTAGTCAGCCGGGGCCGACTTGCTGCTGCTGGTGAAAGCCCGGCGAGCGGCGGCCTGGCGGGCGGCGGCCCGGGTGGCTTGGCGGAAGATTTGGGAGTTCATCTTGAATGAGTTGTTGGTGGTGGTTTGCTTGTGTGGTGGTGGATGAGTGACTCAAAGTCTTTGTGTGAGTGAGAGTGTGAGTGTGAAGATGGACTTAAGTAGATGTAGGTGAGGATGTGTGGTGAAGCTGGTGGTGAGCAAGGTGAAGGAAGACGAGATCACGAGCGAGTTCGGTAGTTTATATAAGACCAAATTGATAAAATTCTGGCTTCTTCTGCAGCTATCCCTTTTAGCACATGCCAGGCTTGCATTTGCATCTGCATGGTCGTCATTTCTGGGATTTCTGGGGGCGGAGGGAGGCAGGACCCGAGATCCTGGCACCTTCCGAGATATTGCGTCTGACTGCGTCCCAGTCCCGGCCAGCTGGCCCTGCAGGAGGCGCCGCATAAGGGAAAAACAGGGGACGACACCGTCATTTCCCAGAAAGGGACCCTGAGGGCCCAGCAAAATTCAATCACGAGTTCATCTAAATTCTGGAATCTGGAGAAAATCCTTTCTCGTTGGGCGGGCGAAATCATCATTGTCTTGCGGTTGTTACGGCGGATGGTGCCATGTTGTGGCCGCTGTGGTGTGATGTGGTGCGATGCAGCGTCCCCAATCCCGAAAAAACCCTTGGCGCGCTGATGGCAACCTCCGAGCTTTTGTCGCTGGTTTCCTGCGTTTTTGGGGGGCCAACCCCCTGGCGGGAACACGCGCGCTTACTACAGCGATTGAGCTGCGCCCTGGCGCCGGACCGGCGTGGGGCCTAGAACTTTGCTTTGCTTTTTTAAGGCATTGGGAATGGCTGCAATGCTGCGTATATTTGAGGGGGGGCACATTGACCAAGCGACAGGTGACTGCGAGTAACTTTCGATTATTTGAGGCTGAGAGCATCTAGATGCAACATTACCCAGCTAATGCTCAAGGTAAGGCTCTGTAAGCAATGCGAACCGCTCGTACCCAATGAATATGATGGAATTAGTTTGTTGGACTCCCATGGTTCCGTCCCGTCCCTTTCCCAGATGCCGAGCCAGATTGATGACAAGATTCGTTTGACCGCAACGCAACCCCCATCCCCATCCATCCATCCATCCATTAATCCATGCTTGCTTGCTTTTATTAATCAATTTTCATCAAACGCCCGCCTGACCTGACGGCCTGGCCGCTGAAATGAACAGGACTTCTTTTTTGGCCTTTCCCCTTTATCCAGCATTGAAGACAATATGTCGGTCTGCTCCTGTCACCGACTGCATCTCTTTGCATTCCATGTTGGGGAGGCGCCTCGCTGAGAGATGACTCATTCGCGCCTACCTTTCTTTCCATGATACGATCCCCAGGAGCTAGTTGCACCTACCTTCCTTACTTCGTGCACTACGCCATGCCTTGCCCTTCTCGTGTCGTTGAACCAACTGGACTATACCTTCTTGGATCTAGGTCGCTCTCATATTCAAGTATAAAAGAGCAGAACAGACCACTGTCCAAAAATGCGATGCGCCCGCAAAGCTGCGGATGCAGCTGCTCTAGCCTGGTTCGCTAGTTTGGAAGAGTGACGATGTCTCTTCCAAAAGGCCAGGCCACCCTCTGGCTTCCAATTCGTCGAAATATTACTATATTCCGGTAGGAAGGAGCCATATAGCTCTCGAGTCCTTCCTGCTGTCTATACAATTCCGACTGATTGACGCGACGCAATGATAGGCAAGGTCAGTTTCGGCTGCACGCACGCGCCTTCCCAACCAAGAAGGAATGGAGCGGAACAACATTTAGCCTGCCGATGAAATTGACGGGCGCTCGGGCCACATGCTCGCAAGTTGCTGCTGCTATTGTATTCCACCGTGATCTATCTGCTCTTACGCGCCCAAGGAACCTCTCAATTTGTTTTTGATTTTTCACGACGACTGTAGGACCCCTTGACGGGATTCCATCGGACTGGAGGGTTTTGCATCAAGGCCACGATCCGGCCATCTCATCCTCGCACCCGCCTGGCCACAATCGGTGCCGCGTGGACTGGGAACTTATCCATCCGCCGTTGCTGCTTTGCGACCTATCGAGTCGCCAAAAGAGCGCGCGCCGGACGGAGGACACTCAAGCCAAGCTTGCCCCACCACCCGCGCCCGTATGAACTTCATGTTCTTATGACCGACACGTCACAGTACTACTTACTTCTGCCATTTCTGGAAGGCCGGGTAAGATCGTGCATGATTTCCAGTTCGGGTTTTTTTTGTCTCGTTCATGCGTTTCTCGTGATTTCTTTCCACTGAGCTAGGTAAGTTCGGCCGCGTTTCCATTGAGAATTCCTTCATCTCCTATTCCTTCCACCCGTCAATGATGAGCAACCTGGTAAAAGGTCGGACTGTTCTTCAACCACTTCTGGTTCTGGAGTCTATATCCGCCGATCGCTACCAGCGCCGACCGTGAGGAAGGCGCACATCAACCCGCTTTGTTCGGACTTGACAGATCGCAGCATTTGTTGTGCACCATATCACCAAGTCCACATTAGGGTCAATGTATATGATTGTCAAACTCGCCTTTGACAGGGCCGCAATTTTGGAGCTTGGTATCAGTATGTCTCTATAGAGCCAAGCCAAAGGCCGCGGCCGACAATTGAGCCTAGCTCAGCAATGTGTCAGCGAGATGCAGCTTTCGAAGCCGCTGTGGTGAGCAGCATGACGTTACAATAAAAACTGAAAAGACCTGAGACGGGTGGATTGAATTCTACTTTGAACCAACACAGCCCCGCCTTCCTCCCAACAACAACTACTATTTCACCAGTTTCGACTAACCTTCGCCTCAGACAACAGCCCGCACTTTGTGTATATACGATTTAGTCTCTGGCCCTCCAATGGGCCAGTTTGCGTCGCAAAAATAATAGATCGTATACACGAAGACAATCGTGCCAGCCGGCTGCGCATGCATGAATTCTCGTTCGCAAAAGGCCAAATAGAACAACGTATGTATAGCCACCCTTAACTCGTCGACCTGTTATTTGGCTCCCTCGGCGATCCCTCACTCAACCCTTTCCTGCGATCACTTCGTCGCAACAATTCGACCTTTCATTTTTCATCCTGATATCCAGACCCATGTTTGCTAACCTATCGAAAATAGCCGGTTTTGGGGAGTGCATACTTTCACAACGGGCATATCGAGTACAATGATCCAGCACCATTCTGAGCCCAAGTTGACCGTAGACCTGCCCTCATGGTCCCGCGGACATCATCTTCGTCGGCGACGACAATGTCTAGATCATCATCGGAATTGTCATCTGATCGCGGGTCCCCGGTAACGGAACCCGGCTCATCCCGCACCGGAAGTACCGTCCACAACCACATGGGCCAGCTCTGTAGTGTAGATGGTTGCAGCAACTTCTGCTTTACCGGTGGCCCTCTCTGCCAGCTGCATGCGGGACACAAGCGAGGCAGCACTCCTTTTATCGGCTCAGCCCAGCTCAGATCTGCGTCATCGTCGTCCAGCCCAGCTGGGCCGAAGCACATTCAGACAAGAATGGGGAGTTCTCATAAGAGTATTGGACAAACCAAGTTAAATGGTGCACACGATACATTGGCCTCACAGGCTGGGCGCCGGTCAGACACGTCCGGGGCGTCTGTCCACTCGCAAAAGGCCGACAGCCCTAGAAAGGTGCTCGATGCTAAGTTTGCTGCCAGAAAAACGGTGGGTAAACCGAAGCCATCTCAGCCGATTTCCAATATGGCAGCGGCGACCGCGGCTGAAATCGTGGTGGCCGCGTCCCCGGAACCTGCAGCTGGGAACGAGGAAAACCAACAGGACGACGAGTTAAATGGCCCGCCCCGTAAAAAGGCTCGAACAAGTCCGACGGGAACAGATACAGGCGTTCGTTCTTCTTCAGATGCTGGTGCTGGCGACAAGCGCCCATCTCCAATGACAGCGCCCGAGCCGGCCTTGAACCATGAAAGATCCCGCATCGATAGCCGGCGAAGAGTCAATGGGGATAAGAATTTCAACTTGCGCGCCCAGACCGAAAATCCTTCGCCTCCCGCAAATGGAAGTGTGGGTCGGGAAAATGCCCACACAAGGCCAAAGGATCTCTCACAACCAGTTGCGGCGACGAACGGGAATACGAGGCCAAAAGGGCTACCAATTAAACAAGTATTCGATCTCCAGGCAAGTGGCAATGCTGAGTGTTCGGGTGCTACATCAAGGCCAAACCAGCGTCTTCACCCAGCTCCGGTGCCGACACTTGGGAACCCTTCCCCACCTTCCGTCTTGGCCAGCAACAACAGGTCGCCAAACCCACCGCCTGCTAACAATTCAACCCGCGGAAATTCGGATCAAGCAGCCTCAACCAGTCGTGCCACTGAGAGTCCATCAATGATCGCGCCGCAGCCGCAAGCTCGAAACCCAAACCATCTCCTTAATCGCGAGACGACTTTTGGGCAGGGGCCGCAAAAGGCGGCGGGCGCGCAGTCACAAAGTCCCCTCTATGGTAGCCACCTTCGGCGTCAAGACTTCCACTCCCAGCCCCCGAGACCACCTAGAAACAGCCCGTTGCCGCCTGAAATAACTGAATTCTGCGGATTTGGTCTTCACCCGAGTCGGAACGAACGTAATGCCGGGCTGGGGCGATCGCAGTCTCCCAATCCCGGCACAATGCGCCGACAGAGTGGCAGCAGCAGCGCACAGGCCAATAACGCTCAAACCAGTAATAATTCCCAGTCAAACGGTGTCTTGCACGCACACACAGCTGCGAGAGTCCCCGAGTCAACTCCGAGCTCAAATTCGCAGACAACGGCATACAGTCGCAGCTTCGATCTGAAAAATCCAGGTCACAACTTTTTGCACTTCGGTGGTTCGTCCAGGGCTTTCCATCGCAATCCTACTTCGCAGCATGTTCAATCAGCACAAACAGCAGCGCAGAAAGCGCTCAGTTACTCGGAAGCTGTTTCCTCCAATGGCGACGGTTTTAAGAAGTCCAGCTCTCCGTCTCATCAGGTGCCACCTGCTGCAGTGGCGCCCACTAGTACTGGTCCCCGTGCTCCAGTTGCTCCGATGGTCGTGGGGCAGAATGGGCACAAAACACCTATTGAGCCACTAGTCATCAGCATAGACTCAAGTAGCGATGAAGACTCAGTAAAGAGACAGACGGGCTCCGCCCGTCCAACTCCGGCACATCCGCTTCCTGCACGTCAAGCGCAGTTGGAGAAGCAGAGAGCCCTTAATGGCACAGCGATAGCGAGCCAAGGACCTCCGAAGGCAGCAAAAAATGGAGCAACAGCCTTGGTTATTTCTGACGGTAAACTGTCAAACAAGGAGTATCCCTCAAATGACCCCTGGAAGCCTGTCACTCCTTTGGAGGCCAAGGTAAAAGAGGCCAGAGATGCGATTCGGAATGCGGGCAGGCTCTCGATGAACGGCCAAGATTCAGCACCAGTTCAAGCTGCCAGTCGGAATGCGGCCAGGCCTTCGATGAACAGTGAGGATCCGGCAGCAGTTCAAGCCGCCAGAGATGCAATCCGGAATGCGGGCAGGCCTTCGATAAATGGTCAAGATTCAGCAGGCCAAGCCGCCAAAGATGCTATTCGGAATGCAGGCAGACCTTGGATGAACCGACAAAATCCAGCACCAGCTCCGGAAGCGGCTACGAATGGAACTGGTAGTAGAGCCACGGCGTCGGGCCGGTCTTCAATGGATCGCCAGAAACCTGCCACGGGCCCGGAATTGGCCATGAATGGACTCGGTGGGAATGTGTTGAGCTCGGACCGGTCACAGAAGGACCAGACCAAGACTGCTGCAGTCCCAGGTTTGGACGAGAACGTATCTGGTGGTAAGACCTCCGACTCGGATCGGCCACTTATGGATCGCCGTAGAGCTGCGGCGGCTCCGAAACCAACCACAGCCCCGATTGAGCACAATGGCCTGGACTCCGATCGACCAGTAGCTGCTCCGGTTCAAGGCGCAAAAGCCGCGGCTACCCCGGCCCCGACCCCGACCCCGAGTCCTGCCCCGGTCCAGGCTACGGGCCAGACCATCAGCGATCCGGCTGTGGCGAACGCGTCTGACGATAACATGTCGGACTCGGACCGCCCACCAGTCACCTTGGATCGTAAGAACATTATTTCCGAGAGATGGCAGCAGCTCACGCCTGTGCAACGGCGTAATATGCTAATAGACATGCACGATGCGGACGAGTTTGACTCGTTCATCTACTCAAAGGCCAACGAGTCCAGTCAGCCAAAGTCGATGTTCTACGACATCCCTCCCCATGCATTGCGAGCAACTCCGTCTTCGCGGCCTATGCCGAAGATTTCTGCCCATGTTAATCCTTGGACGCATTGGACTCATGCCAGAACCCCGGAGTGGCATGCGCAGAAGCAAGCGGAGATCAATGCCCGAGGAAATCGCAAGGATCCCCAGAACTTTGGCCAGGCGGCCAAGCGATTGGCTCAAGGCAAGACGAGACAGGGGCATCTGCCCTCGTACAGGAAGCAGGAGTTGCCGGACCGGGTCAAAACAAACCCGTCGTGGATGGCGGCCCTGGCCGAACTCGGCAAGCTCACGGAGGCGTATCACGCGGATCAGCGGGCGAAAGCGCAGCAGCGCAAGAAGCGCGCCAAGGGCAAAGGCAAGGCCCGCCTCTTGGACGACGATGGGGATGTCGAGATGATCAGCCCGGGAAGCGGCGGCGATGGGGCTGTACAGAAACGTCCGACCGAGTTTGTGCTGCACCGGGGCGACTGGACCGAGGTCGAATAATGAACCGAGGTTGCGTTGCCCCCGTCGAATACACATAAATGCCAAGAAGAGCAGGACGGCAACCGAACGAGGAGAGGTTCTTGGGGAAACAGTAGATGCCCATATTTACATCGAACCTTTGAGATGGTGAAAGAGCCTCGATAATCCTAGGGGATACGCATAAACCCAAATGAGGCATAAAGCAGGAGAAGAGAAAGACAGTCTGACCCCCTGAGGGGCTGAGGGGTCATTATTGGATGAGCGAGTTGATTACAGCGCTCTGGTGCATATTTTGGCATTTGCACTAGACCGGCGTTTTTCGTTCTTTGTAGGGAACAGCGCAATTGTTGGCATATATATTTTATATTATTTATTACTTAAAATCCGAACTCCTGACAACATGCAATGACAGTGACTGAGGCCAGATACGTGTAATCTGGAGTTTCATTACTGGGTCTATAACCTCGAGTTGAACAAACCCATTCTGTATACTGTCCTCCAGCGGAACCGAATAAAAAAATGCCTATGTTCGACTATAAACGTTGATATAGTAAGATGTCCGGCTTGATCAGAGTAAGGTTTGGGAGCCACGCCCATTCCGATCAAAGTTCTACCCTGAAGCGGAAGAACACATGATGCAGCAACGGTTGATTTTGTAAGAATAGTGCCGCCCAGTACTGGGAAAAAGTTTTCAATGTAAGCTTACTCGGTGATACGTATGTTGAGGGAGGATCATTACAACGAGACAACAAACGTAGAAGTCCAACAACATCGCATCACATCATCCACAAAGCACATATCGAAATTGTTATTAATTCTAGCAATACACTCGTAACCACCCGTCTACTTCTACCTAGTTGCCTCCTATGAAGCCGGCTGCGTCTCGTACTCCATGAACCCGAACCGGGCCCCCTCAGGCACATGCAGCTTCCGCGCCTCAACGACGCCCTTCTCCCGCACTGCGTCGGCAGTACGGTCGTACCACTCCTCAGCATACAGCTCGGCATCGAAGTTGAGAAGCCAAGCCTCGCGCCTCAGCCGCAGGCTCTGGGGGTCCTTGCGGGCGGCCACGAAGTCGGCCTTGTGCCAGATGTCGCGCGTCTGCGTGCCCGTCTTCTGGGCGCTCTTGACGCGCTCGTACCGGAGGGCCTCGAAGGTCGCGACAGCCTCCTTGACGGCGCGCGCGCGCGTTTCGGCCGTCGCGCCGTCGCCGTTGGTCTGGGCCGTGGCTGCCCGCTCGCACGCCTTGCGGAGGCAGACGGCGATGGTGGCGCCGTCCTCCATGGACTGGCTGGCGCCCTGGATGCTGGTGGGCAGGAAGGGGTGGGCGGCGTCACCGATGAGGGCGATGCGGCGGAGCGGGGAGATCCACTTCTCGAGGGGGTCGCGGAAGACGAGCTTCCAGTCGACGAGGGGCTCGGGGGTGCGGTCGAGGATCTTCTGGATGGTGGACTCCCAGCCGGCGAGGACCTTGCGGGCGTCGGCCAGGGGCGCCTCGAGCTGCCACGACTCGTCGATGTCCTCGGTGTCGCGGTGCGTGCAGACCCACGAGATGTCCTGGCCGTCCTTGAGGACGGCGATGATGAAGTGGATGTCGGGCGCCAGCCAGGCGATGTGCTTGTCGCCGCCCTCTACCAGCCAGCGCAGGTCCGGGTCCTGGGCGATGGTGTCCTTGGTCTCGAACCAGGTCCGGTACACGGCGTACCCGGACGGCTTGGGCCGATCCTCGTAGCCCAGCACCGTCGTGCGGCCCTTGGACCGCACGCCCTCGGCCGCGATCACCACGTCGGCCGTGATCCTCTCGCCGGACTCAAGCACCACCCCCGCGCCACCGCCTTCCTCGTCGGTCTCAAAGTAGTCGGCGACCCCCGCGCCGAGCCGGACGTCGATGCCCAGGTCCTCGACCGCGTGCCGGAAGACGATGGTGTGGTACTCGCCGCGGTGGCCGTCGTAGCGGTTGCCCCAGCCGTTCTGCTCCTCGGTCCAGACTTGCTGCAGCAGCGTCTCGCCCGTGGTGGAGGCGCGGATGCCGAAGCCGTCCTTGGGGCGCAGGGTGATGGGCTCCATCTGCTCGGCGACCCCCGGCCACCGCTCAAAGATGCGCGAGCTGTTGGAGGCGAAGCTGATGATGTCGCCCAGCGGCTTCACGGCGCGGAACTTCTCGACCACGATGGGCTTGAGGCCATGGCGGTGGCACTCGATGGCGGCGGCGAGACCGGCGAAGCCGGCGCCTACTATCAGGACTGTGAGAGGTATGGGCGAGGCCTGGGGAGGCGTATATGGCGTTTTGGCGGTCATCTTGACCCCCTTACTAAGTCTGGGCGACGTTGTGAGGATGGCCGTATGAGTGGCTTTGGATATTGAAGTTCCTGGAGTGCGTGGAGTCTGATCTGGGTACAAATATGTTGGTGATCACTGAAAGATGGATTGTGGATTCTTATCTTCAATTGCGATTTAGCAAGCAACTAGGCGACACCTTAGGGTTAATATACGATGTTTGAGTCAACAATACCCACTGCTACGGTATAGGGGGGGGCTCTGGAGTGGGCCAAGATGACTCGTGTAAGTAAGCGAAGGATTTGGGGATTGCAGAAGCTGTGGTGCATTTCTCGCCCTACCAGACTTCCCCGCACCCAGATGCACGGGGGTTATTTTACACCCGTATTATGGAGCTCGATCGTCGAGGGCATGACGGGGAGTTTGAGGTTTGTGACTGCTTGGTAAGATCGTGATAATGCGGGGGAAGCTGTGGGTGCACTCCTCTCCCGACCGAAATCATGGCGCCGGTGCCCGCTATCGTCGCTGGTTGGCGTCAAAGGCAGTGCCGTGACGCTCGATAGCGTCTCGGCGGGGATTAAATCCTTGCAGAGACCTGCAGAGGCCCGTCTGTAGTGGAGCCGTACCTGCAGCCTCTGGGGCAGGAATACCTACTTGATCAAATTGCCAGCCTGGATTGACAAGCAATCGTACAGGAAAGGTGCAGGTGAGGAGCCAGGTTGCCGTCTGGAATGGATGGGATGTGTGCCGGCTCATGGACGGGCCCGGGCAATAATCGGCCCCGGTCGGGTACGTGCTTTAATCCTCGGCCCTGTCACCTGGAAGCCAAGTAACGTGCTAAATTTTAGTGCATTGATCCCGTGACATGTCCTTCAATGTCAGATATACCGCGACCGTGTCTCCCTGTGGTGGAAATTAAAAGCATTGATGACGCAACGAGCGATTCGAGACTGTCGTATATCTGATTGCTGATACCATTGCATTTTAAGAGTCTATGTCGTTTTTGAGTTAGTCCTATTAGTCTTGATCCGAGCGAAGTCGAAGTTAATTGATTGTGTAACCAGAGATGGTAATAGGATAGATACAGTGGGTAGAAGTTGAGCTTCCACTGCGAGTTTGCCTAAATATCGCGGTCTGTAAAGGGGCGGACATTACCAAGCATTGGAATTAGGCAAGATGCCTCATGAGGCTGCAATAGAGAGTGCATGCGGTCAACCATCTCCGCCTATATCCTGTCTGCTTCCTCCTCCGTCTAGACGATGGTAGCATCACTGCGCCAGACAACCAGTTGGTTGGCCGATGAGAATTTTCATCTCTCGCTTCACAATCTGAGATCCAAATTATTGCCATTGGATCTCAATGACTTGGAACGAGTGATGACTCCATCACCACGGGCTATTGCAGTGCAACTGTGATTACTGAGCTGTGCTTCGGGATGAGACCCTGCTTCGTGCCTTCCCCATGTTTGGTTTAGCTTATCTTTGACCCAGGCCCGGGCCAATCAGAGGCGCCCTGCACGTCCCCCAATTCCCACCCCCTGCAGAGGCAAGCTCCTGAACTTTTGGCAACATTACATTTTGGGGCCAACGCGTCCCATGAGCTATGGGGCATTAGCACAGCACTCCTCTCCATTCCAACTCACCAGCACGGTACACACTTCGCCCAGCCGACATACCGTGGACCGACCCTTCTATCTGCGTATCTTGGGACGCCTCTGCTCTTGCCTGAGCTTCCATTGAGCTTCTCGAGAGCTCGCAGCCCGTTGGCAGCTGTCGCTCAACCCGCAATTTCCTCCGCAAACAAACGAATCCACGTTGTGCACGCACCGCCGACACAAACATCGCAACGACGACGAGGTCTCCAGAGACCAGGAACACCAGCACAATTGGATGAACGCACATGCATCTGGGCAGTAGGATAATACCAGGTCGACAACATGGGGGAACCTCTACACAACGCGCCCATCGTGCTCGATAATGGTTCAGGCACCATACGAGCCGGTTACGCGGGAACCGATCTCCCCGCCTGCTACTTCCCTTCGTTCGTCGGACGCCCGAAACATCTCAGAGTTCTCGCCGGCGCATTGGAAGGCGACGTCTTCATTGGGCAGAAAGCCGCGACTGAGCTCCGAGGCCTTCTCAAGATCCGCTATCCCTTGGAACATGGCATTGTCACCGACTGGGACGATATGGAGAAGATCTGGGAGTATGTCTACAGCGAAGGGCTCAACGCTATGAGTGAAGAGGTATGACATGCCGTTGCCCCTCTGGTACCCTGATCTGTCGAGCATTGCAATACTGACGCTGCGCCTGCCGTGTCACAGCATCCCGTCCTTTTAACAGAACCGCCCCTGAACCCCCGCGCGAACCGCGATACTGCCGCCCAGATCCTTTTCGAGACCTTCAACGTACCAGCCCTCTACACCTCTATCCAAGCCGTCTTATCCCTGTATGCTTCCGGTCGGACGACAGGATGTGTTCTCGACTCTGGTGATGGTGTCTCACATGCCGTACCTGTATACGAAGGTTTCGCCATTCCCTCATCGATGCGCCGGATCGATGTCGCCGGTCGAGATGTCACAGAATACATGCAGACGCTGTTACGGAAGAGCGGCTACATCTTCCACACCTCGGCTGAGAAGGAGGTGGTCCGGCTGATCAAGGAATCCGTTTCCTACGTTGCGGCTGACCCTAAGCGCGAAGAGAAGGAATGGGCATCTACCAAGATGGACCAAGGCAAGGCCGTGGACTACGTTCTTCCCGATGGCCACAGGCTGAAGGTCGGCCCCGAGCGATTCCGTGCGCCTGAGATCTTGTTCGACCCCGAGATCATTGGACTGGAGTACCCCGGTGTTCAACAAATCGTCACCGATGCCATCAACCGCACCGACTTGGATCTCCGGAAGTCGCTCTTCAGCAACATTGTGCTCAGTGGTGGAAGCACTCTGACCAAGGGTTTCGGTGACCGGTTACTGAACGAGGTCAAGAAGCTGGCCGTGAAGGACATGCGCATCAAGATCTTTGCCCCGCCCGAGAGAAAATACTCGACCTGGATAGGCGGTAGTATTCTGGCGGGTCTGAGTACATTTAGAAAGGTATGTCAATTTCCACCCAAACCCCACGCTGGCCGAGTGGAGCTAACAGTTTGCAGATGTGGGTGAGCATAGACGATTGGCACGAGAACCCCGACATCATCCACACCAAGTTCACGTAATCACGGTCAATCATTATCATGTTGGCGAATACGAGTACAGCGCGACACTCGCCCAAGCTCCCGCTGGCATTGCCGGCCTTGTAGGCAACGCGCTACGAGTCACCGAAGGACTACTACGATTATATCTTCGCCTTGGACCATACACTTCGAAGCGCATATGGCGAGAATCGATAAGGGGTGGCAATTGGAGTTCCGGTAGAAACTGGATGAGGATAGACCACTGTGTGGACAAAGACTATGCAGGAAGACGATGGCCTGCGCAATTGTAATACTGAAGAGAAGTCATCTAGTGTAGAGATGAATGATACCCACGTTCTCAAAGCTTAGCTCTGCCACACCATTCCGTGTGAGCTGAATCTGAAGAGGCTGAATCTGAGGAGTACAAGAGACCCCGAGACACGCCGAGTCATTCTCAAGGCAGCGCATCCTAGAACATGGCGTGCGATCGGCAAGCTGTTGGCCAGAAATAGCTCTCAGTTTGGCCATTGCTCCGTTGACAATGTGGGTTCATTTCCGCCCAGGACAGCCCCATGAGAAGCAAACGCCACGAGCTGAGATTAGTACATGAACTGAAATACATCTAACTAGAAGCTCCGCAGTAAGGCTCCGAGACAGTTGGGAAAGCCTGATCCCTAATACCAGGAAAACCAATTAGTCTTCTAGGGGAAAAAACGAAGTGGTGTGTTGCTCGAGCTCGTGAGCTGATATCAGGCTCTCTATTGCTGGAGTCTGCCTCGGCTCCAATAACTGAAGGACGGGCGTTACAGTTGGCTTCCCACCTCTTTCTCACATACCTACCTTATTCGTTCTTAGTTTTTTCTCTTTCACTTGTAGAACTCTACATTGTTATGAGTGTCGAATGATCACTTTCTTGGCCGATTCGCTGCTTTCGTTTGCCCATAGGCGACAGTACTTTCCTCTTCTCATACATCCCGTTGTTTGGCAATTGGCAAAACGGCCTTAGGAACAGTGTCAATATGTCTCTCGCGCCATTTATCAGGCGCTTTACTGCCTTTCTGATATCATTGTCACTCTACGCGTCAGCAGTTCATGCCCAGCTGGCATCGTCAATCGTTTCAGACGCGATAAGCGCTGTAGATTCTGTCATCAGCACCGCAACCGGTGGTGTGGGGGGCGCAGGAACGACCGCTGTTCCCCGTCCGACAGGCCCTGTAGTTACTTTCATTGGCACTGCCACCAGTGCTGGGGAGGAGGGCCTAGGTCCTTCCACCGCTGACCCGTCTACATGGATAACAACAACAAAGACCCAGGATGAGTCCACCGTTCTTCATTCGCCAACTTCACCACCCTCGCCTACATCGAGCAGCGTCGGCGGCGGACTCGGCGAAGGGGCTAAGGTCGGGCTGGGCGTCGGCTTGGGTATCGGACTCCCTCTCATCGCCCTGCTGTCACTCGGCTGCTTCTTCTTGTGGCGCCTCTGGGGCCAGCGAACGCATGGCCAAGGCCAAGACCAATCAACCAAACCCGATAAGGGGCAGATCGACACGATAATGACAGTACAGGAAGTGAATAAATGGAGGCAGAAATAGTAGCTTGCTGAACGTGAGCTACAATCGACGGAGCTTCATGAGATCGTGCGTGGGGCAAGATCAAACGGAAGAAGCAGTTACGAGGGGCTGCGACTTCGAGATGCAATACTACTGGACGAGAATCCACGTTCTTTGGTCAGTTCACTTCGAAGGAGACGAGAAGGACAGAGAGATCCGGCTCTTTTGGGACAGAGCGTACTATGGCATGCTGTGTTAGCTAATCGCTTCTGACTATAAATATAATACCCTTGAAAGAGGGGTGTGAAGTCGGTCAATCATGCGTCGCCTCTGGAGCATATACTGACACAGGTGAAGCCGTTGAGAGTCCGCATTGGGCTGGCATCTAATGTAAACTGTCAATTACATCCGGGTATGATAGGTATGAGGATATAGTCTACAATAGCTACATGGGACCCGTGGTTTCGATGATATTGGCAGCCCATGCACCTGGAAGACATGACAGATGCCACAACGAAAACGAACTGTTATGCTGCGTGAGGTCATAGAACTTGATCGGGTTTTGGATTCGAAAACGCACATTGGCTCGTCTTTGAATACTAGTAGATGGTGGGCGTGCTGCTTCACGCCACGCCCCCGCACGCCTCGTTGTGCTTGTTCCTAGAACTTGGAATTACCAACATCGTGACAGGCGATAGACTATCCGGAAGTTGTTCCCATTTCCATTTGAGCAATGCTAAATATCATATTTCTCCTTGTTATACATGTCTGAGGACCATCGAGTCGCTTTGTTGCTGCTTTGGGGTTGTTTCATAAACTTCAATTGACATATCTCGCCCTGAGAGGTAGCTAGTCACGGACTCGCCAATATGCATTTGACACCACTATTTTGGTGCTTTGCCTTGGCCATGATGTGGCTCCACGTGAAGACAATTCACGGGCAGGAAGATGTGACATCTTTGCCTGCCGCAACTTCAACCACCGCTCATGGAACAATCGTGTTACGTATTGGAACCACGTGGGCCTTTTCGTCTTCTTCGTCCGCGACGGCTACAGGGCGCAACAGTACTGCAACCCACCCGTCGACCGCGACACCGGTCAGCTCACCCTCTCCCTCCTCTGATGTGGATGCCGAGAACGTCGAAGACACCAATGTCGGGCTCATCATCGGACTCAGCGTCGGCATCCCACTGGCCGCCCTACTGGGACTCGGCTGCTTCTTCCTAGGGCGTTGCTTGGGCCGTCGGAAGCAGAAACGGAAACAACAGCATGGTAGAGGGCAAGCAGCCGGGCCTGAAACATACGCAAGAGCCGACGACGAGACGGGGTCGCCAAAGGAGCTCCTGCCAACTGGGCTATTCGAAGCCGACGGTAAGCAATGGAAGCCTCCTCGAGAGCTCCAGTCTACGGAACTCTACGAGGCCGAGGGCTGTTGTGCAGCGAGACCGGGAATGCGACCTGTTGAGCTGGGTGTGTGAAGCGTGACATTGTCATCCATAACTAGCAATTGGCCCGAGAGCGGCGAACATCGAATTCGCCAAAAGAGGCCCTTTGCCACGGAGCTGATTGCTGATACTACCTAAACGGCTGGTTGGTACCGAGACCACATGCATCTAGTGGGGGCTAAAGACGCGGTAATGAAAATCACCATTTGCAAACAACTGTATTGCAAAGATATCCGCCGGTGTATTGCAGGGATGTGGTCTGGGCAGCCCAAAAAGTGTTGGTTGATCAACCAACGCCCAAACGCCTTACAGGGGCTGGCGCTTAACTTTTGATTGTCCTTTCCATTGATCTTCTTAAACACGGCAACCGTCACACCGCGACAGACCTCAAGAGCACACCCGACAATTCGTTTTTCTATCTCGGCCAGTATCCAACAGTGCTTTCTCCCCCCTTTTCTTTTTTGCCCCGTTTTGCATGACAAGTGGCTGGCCAGGCCCATCCTTTTTGATCCAGCCAGTAATTATCCCTTTGGCTCCTACCCCGCACTCGATCTCCATCCATCTTTTACAATGTTTCCGCGGTGCCTTGCGCTACCCATCGCGCTTGGGCTCCACGTGGCGGGAGCGTTTGGTACGGAGTTTGGTGACGCTGCCACCATCGACCCGGCCACTGCTGAGTTCTCCACCCTCCCGGTGACCTCCTCGCTCCCCAACCTGTTTCCGCCCATCCCGACACCAACGACCAGCACCATTGCTTCGACCTCCAGTTTTGGACCGACCGCTTCGATGACGAGCTCGTCCGTGCCAGACAACGGCGGCGCCGGCGGCGGTCTCAGCACCGAGGCTCATATCGGGCTTGGCGTTGGCCTTGGTATCGGCATTCTACTCATTGCCTGACTATGATTCTTCATGTGGGGCCATGGGGCGGACAGAGCTAGTTCCAGGAACGGTGGAAAAGTCACCCAACCGACAGCTACAAACAGAAGGTTGGCACAATGACGGTCGCGCAAAGGATGAAACAATGTGGACGGAAGGGGCAACCGCATGAGACACCCATTCGCAGAGGTCTCGCGATGCAGACGACGAGGGTGAAGTTGGCTTCATCTTTTATTCTTCTCTTATTTTCGATTCATACCATGGCTCCCCGGCAGTTGGGGGTGGGGGAGCCTGTCAGGGTATCTATGTGGCTGACATCTTGGAGGAGGCATCATTTCAGCAGGTCAGCCATGCAGGTATTGACATTGCAGCGGCACGGGATCCCAAGCGTGATGGATATTACTTGAAATCATTTGGTAATTGGAAAGGGAAACAAACTGAATGGCTACATATACCATCACTTAGGTCTAATGACAAAACCACCCCTAAAGCTCATTGATGAAATGCAACTACTTATCAGGCTGTGTACTTATGTGGTGTGTTTCACAAGCCCCTGGGGCCAGAGTAGGCACACCCGGGCTTTTGCGATGGTATGCTCGGGTCCTTCATACTTTACTTCCAGATTCCTTCAGCTCAGAGCTCCTGTGTACGATTGCCTCGACCTGGACCTAGAAGAATTAGCATACCTCGAACCACAACATGCCGCTAACACTAATATGGTGGCGCTTGTCCTTGATCTCGCCGTGGCCTTTACTTTTGGCCACATCCGACTCCCAGAAGCAGCACCAGCATCACTTCAGCGAAAGTGATGATGGTTATGTAGCGGTTGTGACTCCCAGGGATATTTCGTCAACAACAACGATGAGCATGGTTCCTCGAGATTATGGCACTTGATCGTGTTCGATAGTACCTAATGTACTCCGTACTCCGTATGGGTCTTTTGGCTGCCACTTTTGGCACTTTCCATCAGGCTGCCCGGTTGCCGCTAGACTTGCCCACTAACTTGGCTCTGTGCGGATCGTTGCTTAATAGCCGCCAGAAACCCAGAATTAGGGCTGACGCCGGCCAGCTAGGACCTGACAAGAACGCGCCACAGCTGAGACTTAGTGCTTATTTCTGGGTGCATTCAGATATGGATCAACAACCAGGCTACGGTACTGCGAGGAAAAGCGCCCAGCTTGCCAATACTGGGCTTTTGGGCTTGTAGGAGGATGCTGCAGAGAGAGACAAGTTTGATAGTCATGATTGGCGAGGAGGAAACCAAGCGCCGACCCTCGAAAGTGTAGTGATATGGAACGTTGAGAAAGGGTTCGTGGGGATGCCTTGGCATCAAATAGATCACGCATTGGAAGAGGCCTATACGATACCGGTCGAAGTAACACGATGCTTCAGAACATCCTTCTAAGACATGTAGTCGTTATGCCGGTAGCACCAGAGACCCAGAACCCCAGAACCAGAAGTCGCACTGCAGATGAAAGGGGAAACTGTTCAGACCAGCCCTGATGCGAAGCACTCAGTTGATGCTCATGGTGTGTTACACAAGCCCTTGAGGCTGCCAGACTGTCTCTCTTTTTACATGTAGGGCTGGCCTTTCCCGGCTGGCAGATTGACATACAGGTAGTATTAGTTCCCGCTCTTTCAGGGTCCCGGTCTTGGGTCTTTTCACTTTCTATGATACGTCTGCCCCATATTGCTGTAGAAAGGAGATACGGACGGACAGACCAGTATGCTTCTCACATTATTGTTACCGCGGCGCTCTGCTTTCATAGCAACAGTAACATGGATGCATATACTCTTAATATTCTCGAAAACGGCCCTTGGCGAGTTAGTCTTCGTCAATCCGGCACAGAAGTTCGAAGGGGATGCCGTGGACTTCGCGAACAACCCTGTTCACCCCGTCGGCTCGAGCCTGACGGTGGAGTGGGCCTCGAAAAATGATCTCAAGGAATCCATTTCGCTGCTCCTCTTCCAGAACAACAGTCCGCCAGAAAATGCCGAGCATATCTTTCGTAAGTTTACCGACGGTCCCTGTTCTGTCTTACAAATGTGGATTCTTACATGTTGTTCATAGGCAATGTCTCGCTATCCTCCAAAAAGGGCAGTTGGAAATGGACCGTCGTCACGAACCAGACTCTTGACCACAGCCATGTCTTCAGCTTCAGCCTCTTCTTCGAGGGGAAGCAGAATCCTGAGGCCATCAGCCGAGAGTTCAACATCACCGCCTCGGCTAACGGCTCTGCTCCCCAGTCACCACCACTAGCTTCCAACGACTCAAGCGATAGTAGTACGGCTACATCGTCTACGACAACTTCCACCGCTTTGTCGTCTACGTCGGCAACACCAAGTAACAGTGACAGCGGCCTGAGCGGGGAGCAGAAACTCGGGCTTAGCCTGGGCCTGGGTCTCGGTATCCCACTGTCCGCGCTCCTAGGGGGTTGCTCTTTCTTCTTGCGGCGTCTGTTGAATCGCCTGAAGAATGACAAGGAACAACGGCAGGACCATATCACCGGCGGTGACTCTGGCGTTTACATATCCGAAGACAAGTATAGCCGTAATGGTGATGATGATATAAAGACCCAGCAGCAACATGAACAAGAGGCGACGCGCACAGGAGATCTCCAGTCAACGCCCCTGTGCGAGGTTGAAACCCCGCCAGATGACTCAGAGGTGCAAAGGTCGAGAAGGGGGCCCGCGGAGTTGGGAGACTACGAGGGGTCCGAGCTGCGCGCATGATCAAGTTCCTGCTTTCGGGAAGGGTCAGTCGCGGCCATTGGCGTATTCGAATCGACGCTGGAAGGAGGTAACGCTTTATGACATATGTATGTTGTTGTTGTAAAGGGACGATGGTTTAGATGTGGAGTAGTTTTCTGGGCATGGAATAACCACATTGTGGAATTGTAGAGCTGTAAAGAAACGACTGGCTGGCAGTGGGGGTAATAAGTAAGTTGCTGGACATGGAATAACGGGCTACGGATCTTATATGTCACAAACACTCCGTGACAGATCAGCAGCTATTCCACTCGTGCTTTCGCTGCAGCTGCTACGCAAGTCAGCCTGCATGAGAAACGGAAACCACGAAGCAACTTAGGCAATCCGGATGGGAAATACCAATCCACACCACTTCGAGACCAAGACGACTTTGCATCATTCTCCCCCAGCTCATGTCTTCTGTACGATAGGTTTTATGCCAACAAACATTGATTGCACTCGCTATCAGACCATATTGAGAACATCAAGCTTATCAATTAGTTCTAAGCCATTCAAGATGCCTCTCAATAATCTCCCCAAGAAGCCTCGTTTCGGCCTAGTCTAGGAGTCTCGAGACTCGGATGATATTCGCTTCGGCGTCGAGATCGAGACGGTGGTCAAGATGAGCCCAGAAGTGTTCCAAGAATTCCCCAATTCCGACCGTTTCGAGGAGTACTGCGACGCGCAGAGCGAGGTCTTCATCTAGCAGCTCATGCCAAGGCTCAAGGCGACGCTCTTCCTCCACAAGGATGACTACTGGCAATGGCAGTTTTCCAACGACCAGTCGATCGAGGGCGGTGGCGTCATCAAGCCGAGCGGTACGTTGACGCACTCCAAGATTCCTGACCCATCGAACCCACCACTGACTACTACTACTACTGCAGACCTCGCGGTCCCACTGGAGATCAAGTCGCGCATCTTCTCGTACGACAGAAGCATCGAGTAGCAGTCGGAGCTCCAAGACGTCTGGTCCGTCGTCGGGAGCGAATTGAAGACGACGCAACCAAAGTTCTTCAAGAACTGCTCGACCCACGTCCATATCTCCTTCCCCGAGCAGGACGTCCTGAACCGGTCCAACGAAGTCCCGTCGAGAAAAGCCCGACGGGTATTCCTGGCCGCCCACATCTTCGAGAAGGCCATCGATGACCTCATGCCGACCGGGTGGACGAACAGGCGCTACGCCAAAAGCCTGCAGATGCCCATGTCGGGGCCGAACTGTCTGCCCGAGGACGTGGGGAAGCCGAAACGGGTCGACGACCTGTGCGAGTTCTGGCGCGCCATGAAGAGCTGCACCAGGATGGCGAAGCTGGCCGGGGTGGTCAACTACGTGCCCAACTACGCCGAAGCGCCGAGGGATAAGCGGGAGGAGGCGCGATACTTCAAGTGGAACTGCTACAGCCACAAGCCCAAGATCCACTACCGCACCCTCGAGTTCCGCCAGGCGCCGCCGGCGCTCTCGCCCCGCGACGTCGAGCTCTGGGTCCACTTCGTCGTCGGCTTCGTCCGGGCCGCGGTCGAGGTCGAGGGGGGCCGCATCGACGAAGCCGTCGTCAAGGCGGCCAAGGCGGGCAGCGACGCCCCCATTTACGGGCTGTACGCCGACGAGGGGACGTTGCCGGTGGACCTGGTAGCGCTGAGGGCGTTCATGGGCCACAAGATCCCGCAGAGCATGCCGATGTTTTGGGATGAGCTGGTCAGCATCAAGGGGAGGATGAACAACTTCTTCGCCGACTGACCAGAGGCACTCATGGTTCCACTGATGGCTATTGCAATAGAAATAGGGGAATAGGAGAGTAGTAATTGAATTATCACACTCGTATACTGCACACATATACCACTGGTTATAATGTTCGAGTGGTTTCAGCATCGGATCAATTTGGCTATTCGTCGTGTACTCAAAGCCGGTTCCTCACATCTGCTGCACTAGCGAAAAGAGGGCTGAAGAAGAAAGGGGGTTTCCCAATCCCTTGGGGCGCACGCGCTATGTAATAGTTAGGTACACGTATGTATGTATATACCTGCGTCCTCCATGAAATGAAGCCCGTGCTCATGTAGCTCGTGATGTTGTGTCACCCACAGTGATTCACCCCAAACGCCTGGCTTCCACTGGGCTAGCCCCGTATCCGTATAGAACTCGAAGAGCACGAGCTGAGCCATGTAGATCTGCGTCTCACAGCCCCCGATTTCATCATAATGTCTTTCCACACCATACCATATAACTGGGCAGAATTCAAGCCTGGATCATGCCTTACGAGTAAAACGTAGATACTTTTATTTGCCATCTCTATGCCCGAATGCTCACAAACCCGTTTCTTCAGTCATTTCTGTTCTCACTTCCGCGCATAAAGATAATACTCGAAACATGCTACACACAAGCTGCAGGCTCCCCGCCGGATGGCGAGGTGCCGCATTTCTCAACACCGCGTTGATATGCTTTGTTACCATACTGCTCGCCATCCTTTTCTTCGTCTCAGTTTTTAGTGCTGGCGGTGGCTGGTCTTCATCAAGCGGAACCAGCCGGCTGTTCACTGGCCGATGCGATCGCTCCTCCCATTTGAACACGGCCCTGCACGTCCTTCTCAACATAATCGCGACGGCCATCCTCGCATCGTCGAACTTCTTCATGCAGGTCCTGGCGGCACCCACTCGGCACGAGGTTGACAAGGCCCATGCGCGTGGCCGCTGGCTTGAGATTGGTGTCCAGTCGTTACACAACATCCGCTCGATTCCCACCATGAATTCGGTGCTGTGGCTGCTGCTGGCTTTGTCGACCATTCCTCTCCACCTGGTTTTCAACAGTTCGGTCCTCGAAACGAAAGCGTCCACAAACTATACCTTTACCATAAGCTCGGAAGCTTTCATTAAGGGATCGGAAATTGATGGGCCAATTCGCCTCATCGGATGCGACGCTTACCGGGACGGGTGCTCGTCTTTCGATTATTACAATATAACAGTACAAAAATGCAACACCCTAAACGGGTGCGAGGCTGAAGCCACAAACGAAGTGCGCAGGATTTCTGCATCCTTAGCCCACTGGGACAATCTCACTCTACAAGAATGCTTCTCGCGCTACAGTGGGAAGGGCGCCGTCTTCAACAAGTACCGACACGGAATTCTCGTGGTTAGCAACCAAAACGAAAGCGCCGGCGAGACGAAGGGATGGAGCCCTGCCCAGGTGTACCGCGACCCAATTCCACCAGTCAAGCCCGAACTCGCTCATGCCGTTAGTCCTCTCTGGTATTCCGAATATTTCTTTGCGGAGGACCAATATACCTCATTAGCAGATTTTCCCCCATTTGTCAGTGACCCTCACGTGGGCAACGTGGGCATCACGATGAACCTCAGTACAGGGTTTGTTGATCAGTGGCCAAAGAGTCGCCATCCTCTTCAGGACGATTATCATAACATGAAAGCGCATTACTGCCTCTCGGAGCCTTACAATGTCGATTGCAAAATCGATGTTAATAACCAACTGTTGGGCATTGTCTGCCTGGTGTGCTTGTCTAAAAGCATCATTTGTTGCATCATATTGGCGAAATACAGAAAGAGAGATCCTTTGGTGACCCCGGGTGATGCGATTGAATCTTTCATTGTTCGACCGGACGGGGCGACACTTGGATTATGCTCGTGGAGCCGGAAAGACTTCGCTGTCCGCAAATCACAGAATGACTCCTCTTGGCAGGCCGGTCCCACCTCGTGGAAGACACCAACCAGAAGGTTTGGCTCCGCTATCCCAGTTTTCATATGGGCGTCGTCGTACCTCATAATTACACTGTGGCTTGGTGTGGGAGGTTATTTCCTTTACTCGGCAGCAAACATTACCAATTTGAAAGAGTTAGTATTTCTCTACTCCTAAACCGTGAGAATTCAGCATGGAAAGAAACTCTCAGTCCAGACAAAACTAGAGCAAGATACTAATTTCATCCTGATTCGTGCCGATTTAGGACACAATTTGGGTACAACACACGAAATCCCAAAGTGCATACGTTCCCTCGCGAAATAACACCTTCAACTGCAACGCTACTGGTTCTAGCTAACTTACCCCAAGTTATCTTATCCATGTGTTATCTCACATACAACGGCCTATTCACACGGATGTCGAGTGAGTATGAATGGGCGCGTTATAGTATAAGGTTCCTTCCTTTACGAGTGACCCATAAGAAAGGCCAGCAGCTCTCAAGCTATCGACTACAACTACCATACCTCTGGTCGGTCCCACTGCTAGTCGCCAGTGCAACACTACATTGGCTGTTCTCAAACTGCATCTACCTTGTCATCCTTGAAGGAAGGTTATATCTATATCACTCGATAGCTCAACACAAGTTGGTTATACTAACAAGCCGGCAGGTCACGGAGCATACTACCCCTATGACATTGATCAGAAGTTTACAGGGCTCTTGTATTCACCGCCAGCGATCTTCATATCTCTCATTCTCTGCTTCGTCTTGGCCGTCATCCCAATAGGCCTTGCTTTCGTCAAATTGCCCGGGAAGATGGTGGTCATGGGAAACTGTTCTGCCGTAATCTCGGCTGCCTGTCATTGTTCCCCTCCAGGGGACCTGGACTCATTGATCTCGTTTGATACAAGAGAAGTATCTACCAGCAGGCTGACAGAAGAGCAAATCGAGACAGCAGCACCACGAAACGCGCATGATCTGTATGGGCTCGCAGTGGGGAAATTGAAATGGGGTGTTCTGTCTTGTCCCTCGGATACATCAGACGAATCCCAAGAGACCAGCCCAGGGCATCTTGCATTTGGGAGTGAAATACAGGACTTGGGGGAGGTAGTCGAAGGTCAAGCATATAAGGGACGCGGCGATATGTATTGAGTTCCAGCAACGGTTGAGGAAACCACGTACGGCGTACTAGCTTGCTTCAGGCCATAATAGTGGAGTCGACTATCACGAGAAGCCTAGCTTCTGTATAAGCTCGGCCCGTGACGTCACGACTGTGTAGTCAGCCGGGCGCAAACAGCCCTTCGCATCGCATGTTTGTGGATTCACAATGGCGAGACGGCAGCTTCGCACCTGGAATGCAAGAGCTTCTCCAGCTGGTGGTACAGCAACGTGTCGCTGGTTATCCTTGGTAGCACGGAGGCCCCGCCCGTAATTTCGCGCTCTAGTTGTGGTCGACGGCGGCATCCGTTGCTTAAGTGGGCCGGTTGACGATGAAATTTGAGGACCTTGACTTGCTCCAAAACACACTAGCATTCCTCCGCCGCCCGTAGGTGACGTCCGTTCCCCCACCACCAACATCCAATACCACTACTGCATCATCCATCCATTCACAAAAGTTCACCAGTCATACATATACGCACATACGCCCATCTGGGAACCTATCAAATCGTCTCAGCAACAGCAGCAGCAGCAGCAGCAGCAGGAGAAGCACTGATAACCATGGCTGACACCAAAGACACCGCCGCCCCCGCCGGCGGCAGCAGCGGCGCCGCGCAGCACCCCAAAACCATGCGCGCCTGGACCTACAGCGCGGCCTCGCCCAACCTGGAGTCGTGTCTCCACCTGAGCGCCGACGCCCCGCACCCGAAGCCCCAGGGGATCCCCGCCGGCAGCAAGAAGGACGAGGTCCTCGTCCGCGTCACCGCCGCCACCATCAACCCCATCGACTACAAGCTGCCCGAGAGCCTCGGCGGCCTCGGCACCCGCGCCATGTTCGGCCACCCGGCCGTTCCCGGCCTCGACTACGCCGGCGTCGTCGTCGCCTCGTCGGCCTCCAATAGCACCGGCGGCCTCGCGGAGGGCACGCCCGTCTTTGGTCGCTTGGAGCCGTGCCGCTTCGGCACCTTGGGCGAGTTCGTCATTGCGACGCGCGCGGGTTGCGCGCCGCTCCCGGCTAACGTGGACCCCGTTGACGCTGCTTGCGTTGGCACCGCGGGTTTGACTGCTTACCAGAGCTTGGCGCCCTACGTGGTGCCCGGCGACTCCGTCTTCATCAACGGTGGCAGTGGCGGCACCGGCACCTGGGGCATCCAGATGGCGAAGGCGCTTGGCTGCAAGCAGGTCGTCGTGAGTTGCTCGGCCGGCAACGCGGAGCTGTGCCGGAGTCTGGGCGCGGACGAGGTGATCGACTACGCCACGCAGAACGTGACCGAGGTCCTGAAGGCCAAGGGCCCCGTGTTCAAGGTGGTGGTCGACAACGTCGGGTCCAGCCCGGCGGACCTCTACAAGGCCGCGGGCACGTTCCTGGTCCCCGGCGGCCAGTTCGTGCAGGTGGGCGCGTCGGCGTCGATCGGCGGCGCCAAGACCCTGGTCGAGCGCATGCTGCTGCCCGGCTTCCTCGGCGGCGGCAAGAGCAAGTTCAGCCTCATGATGGCCAAGAACGACCACGACGCCCTCGCGCAGATCGGCACGTGGATGCAGGAGGGCAAGGTCAAGGCCGTCGTCGACGAGGTGTTCAGTTACGAGGACGCGCCCAAGGCGTTCCAGCGGCTCAAGACGGGACGGTCCAAGGGTAAGGTCGTCATCAAGCACACGTCATAGGGAGACTGGGTTGATTTGGGTGTTGGCCGAGATCTTGCAAGGAAGAACGGGGCCTATCATGGATGGGTCCGAGTGAAGAACAGATCGTAAGCGCATTAATGCTTCGGATATACGACTAGTGCTTAGCTACGCCGCATGTTTCGTATCGGGGAAACCAATGAGATAAGACGGCAAGCGGGTGGATGGCTCGAAAAGCAATCAGAGATGGGGGGCTCCACCACACATAAGACGGGAGGATTGTGCCGTCCCCTCAAGTCGATGGCGAAAAGGTTGCGTTTTCCTTTCTCGAAATGTAAATAATTCACATGTTCTGGACCGTTGCTTCAGAAGTCTGTTAATTGAACGAAGTCTACTCTTTACGATTTCCCGACCTAGGTTGGAACCAGTGACATCATCGCTGATCCCTTGCATCGTCGTCTCGGCAGTTAGCTTGTTTCCCGTAGACCCGCTCCGGCGTAAGCCCAATTCGGTCTCCAGTCCACGCATCGCTGTCGCATCACGGCTAACCAGATAAACTAGATAATGATCATGGGCGCCCTGAAGAACTTCACTTTAGGAGTCCTGGCAGTTATTCTGGCGAGTCTCTACCAAAGCAATGTCCACACCGTGCTATACACGGGCACCCGCCTCTTCTTCGGCGTGGGCCACACGCTAGAGCCCCTCAGCGCATTCCCGTACAAGTGCCGAAGGATCGAGGACGAGCGCCTGCAGGCCTGCGAGGACATGTGGCTGTCTGAGGCAACGCGGCAGTTGTTCCTGGCGTGCTCGGAGCCGAACGGGCGGATGCAGTGGGCTCCCAAGTAAGTTGCCGGTGCAACCGCAGGGAATCTGACAGCTTGTCGCAAATGCCACTTGAAACTGACAGGGAGCCTTGGCCGTATTAGCGTCGCAGAGTATAACGCCTCGGGCCGCAGCCTGACCGGCCACGTCACGGTGCTCAACATCGACGAGCCCGAGGGCGCGGGCTTCGCCACCCGCGTCCTCGAGACCCCTGGCTACTTCGGCACGCACGGCGACGGGGTCCTGAACGTCCTGGGCATGAGCGGCAGCGACGACCCCGACGGCGGGGTGCGGCTATGGCTCATCGACGTCAAGCCGTCGGTCGACTTAGCGACGGGCCAGGTTCTCCAGGACCAGTCCGCCTCGGGCGGCAACCAGACCGTCGAGGTGTTCCGAACCGTCGGGGGGCGCAAGGCCACGGGGCTGGAGCACCTCGAGACCTTCTCGCATCCGCTGATCATGACACCGAACCGGGTCGCGGCTGTCAAGGACGAGACGAATGCGTTTTGGGTCGTCAATGACCATGGGCACAGCAAGAACCAATGGGTCCGTGGTATCCTCGCCTTCCTCTTCAGCCAAGGCAGCGTCGCCCACTGCACCAGCAGCCACAGCAACAGCGACAGCAAAAGCCGCCCCAATTGCCACGCCGCCATCCCCAGCGGCCTCGCCTTCCCCAACGGGCTCGTGCGCAACCGCCACGACGGCCGCCTGTACGTGCCGAGCTCGCTCCTGGGCACCGTCGACATCTACGAGCCCGCCGCGAACGGGTCCCTGCGGCACGTCAAGGCGGACACGGTCGACGTCGGGTACTCCATCGACAACCTCATGGTCGACCGGGACGGCGACGTCTGGGCCCCGGTCTTCCCGGTCGCCAAGGACATCGGCGCGGTGCTCAACGACCCCTTCGGCGAGCACGGCGTGGCCGCGGCCGCGATGCGCATCCGCAGGAAGAAGGGGCCGGACGGCGGGTGGGAGGTTGAGAAGGTGCTTGAGGATGGGTTGGGGGAGGTCTTGCCCATGTCTACGTCGGTCGTGCATGATGCGACGACGGGTCGGTTGTTCTTTAGTGGTGAGTTCTTTCTTTCTTCCTGTCTTCGACCATAGTCCCTCCTCTAGCTACTTGCAACTGGGCTGACACTTTGATTGCAGGTGTCGTATCACCTTTCATTGCAGTATGCGACAGGGCGTGAGCGAGCGTGGCAGGAGTGAAAGAGCTGTCGGTAAAAGTGGGACAGCGCAACCTGAATTTCCTGGCAGATAGTTTGGTTGCTCACAGAAACCAAGGAACCTTGAACGCGAATCGATAAAATCTACATAATGACCTCTATAGAACGCGAAAACCTTCTCTTTCTCTTTCTCTTTCTCCGGTCGCTGCTAATGACTCACCGGCCTACGTATAAAATGGCTACCTGCTTAAGTCCTGTTCCTATCCACCACGACGGCACAAACATCAGCCACCAAAACGCTACAGCCCAATCACCCCGTCACATTTATCTACCATCTCCACAAGAATACTAGCCAGGCTATCTAACGCCGGGTATTCCATAAATTACACGAGGACGCTGCTGTGCGAATACCAATTTCTAATTCAGTTCCCTCATCGATATTCTAACAGCCTGTCTGTCCATCCACCATTTTTCATTGCCCAAGCCCAACATGGCGGAACGCAAAGTTCTTTCGAAATACTACCCACCCGATTTCGACCCCCAACAGATTTCTCGACCGCGACCGCGCCAGCCGGGAAGGACAGGGCCTAAATGGCAACAGGTCCGGCTTGCGGTGCCGTTCACTATGCGCTGCGTAACATGCGGTCATTATTTATACCAGGGCAAGAGATTCAACGCGCGCAAGGAGACCCGGCAAGGGGAGACGTACCGAAGCATCCAGATCTTCCGGTTCCATATTCGGTGCCCGGGGTGCTCGGCCGCCATTACCTTCAAGACGGACCCCCAACTCAGGGACTACGTCTGCGAAAGCGGCGCAAGGCGGACTAGAGGGTGGCGACGCACGGCTGAAGAGGAAACAGATGAGCAAAGACTGGATCGGCTGGCGATGGAGGAGGGCGAGGGCGAAGGTGAGGAGGACCTGGAGCGCGATACCATCGCCGAGCTCGAGACCAAGGCGGTAGATGCCAAGCGCGAGATGGCCGTTGCCGATGCCCTCGACGAAATTAGAATACGGAATTCGCGCGTTGAACGCCTGGGTAGGGGGAGTACCGCCACCACGCTCGAAGACGATGAGAAGAACAGGATTGACAGAGAAGATGCCGACGAAGCGAAACGCGCTTTCGCAGCTGCAAGACGCCAATTTACTATAAAAAGAATCGACGGGATAATCGTGAACCCTCCACAGTCGCCCCTCCTTTCTTTCACGCCCACGAAAACTACGAAGACAAGGCCTATTCTTAAAGGTATTAAGAAAGGCATCTCGATCAGCCAGGAGCAGGGCAGCTCTACTGAGCCCCAAGTAGTGCGGAACGAACCTCAGGGACCATTGGTGGACTATGACTCGGATGAGGATTAAGAAGTTGAGTATAACATCCCTCGCCAGATGAAAAAAAGGCATGCACCAACAAAGTTCTTCACTGCTATGACACAACTCGCTCAAAGCCAGCAGAAGTTGTCTCACCCCAAACTGTGATGGAAGTGAGGGTAACTGTCGTCTGAGCTGATGCCATATCCGTCATGCAGCCGAATACGTCGTAAGAGCCTACAACTGAGGTCTGGCATTAAACACAGCACAAATCCACAGCCAATGAAGCTGCAGTGCAATCTCCGCTCAGTACCTCTGCCCGCAGATGGCGTCGAAACTCCAACAAGGCTCTTGGGATTGGCACCGACAAAAGAAATTTGGCACCTATAAACACATGACTTCGTTATCGCCATGCCAGTTTCGAATTATCCGTCAACGGTGCACTCCTAGTACGAAGGGCATGATAAGTGTACTAGCATTTGGAACTTTGTTTGAAACCAAGTATTGCGAGGTAACGTCAATTGAGAAAAAGCTGGAACCACAAGTGCATCGATATATGTCCGCCCTCGACGTCCATAGGTGAACAGCCCAACCTTGAGGCACCGCGGAGCTCGACAGCCACAAGGCTTCCCAGGCCTTTTTCGACTTGCACTACCTCGGCCGCCACCCCGTATCCCTTTTTGGGTATGAAGTGGCGCCCAGTCAGGTTGAGAGTGCCGAGACACATGCTGTGTCACCTCGCACGAAAAAGAACGAAGGTGCGTGTGTCACGGTGGCAGAGCCAAGGCCGGCTCGTTCGGCGACTGACTCGAACTGACTCGACTTGACGTTGAAGAAAGTGTGGAAAGCTGGCCATCCCGTGCATCAACAATGCAGCAGCACAACTAGAAAGAATGTATACGTTCTTATTTCCTGCTTAAATCTCAGCTGTATGGGCCTCCAGGCCGGGTAGTTCAAGCACCCCTATCCAATTAGATGGCCAGAGGCGGCCAATAGTGTCGCTCATCAGCCACAAAGTCGGCAATGACGCAAATGATCATGCCTCGGGATCCATTATGAATCGAAATAAGCTTACTGTAGATTTCTTTGTGTAGTCTGGGTGTCGCAGCTTACGCCAGGTGGTCGGCGACGTTGTCAACAAAGTTAATCTGTGGTACCCCCTTTACCGTCGGCAAAGTGTTCGCTTTCCTCACGAGAAGGACAGGCCAGGAAAGCGGTTCCGGTTACACATGGTCAGAAATTAAGGAACCTGTGGCTGCTAGAACCGAGCTGAGGCTTTTTGGTCTGACGGATGATACGCATGAACGCGGTCCGGATGCGGTAACGATCAGACTTGTGGGCAGCTGAGATCAGGTCCGGCAGGTGTAGAAGTTCCAGTTTCTCTTTGCCGGGCAAAGTTCAATTTTGTATACAACTTACGAGGGTAACCCAAGGTTCCACTTGAAACAAATTACTACAAAGCTTCGGTATAAACTTTTCCGTTCGCTGGTTTGTCGAAAATAAACTATGTGTTTTGGCGGTTTGGGTGACTTGCCTCCGGACTTTGCATCTACAGTAATTTCCAGTGGCATAATAACTGCCGGATTACACTAAGACTCGGAGGAGATGATCAATTTATTGATATACTATATGCAGCCCTCGGTGTGAAGATATGCACGGCGCTGTCAGCAATATCCAAAGGATACGTCGGCGACCTCCTATTAAGGCGCCGATGAGCTGGCAATACAACCCGAGCTAGTGACAACTCGTCATTGGGATTGACACGGCTTGTCTAACAGACATCAATGCATGAGCTGAGCTGAAATGGGTCACATTGTTCAACAGCGTGGCGTAGGTGTCGCACGTTTGGAATGCACCAACGTCTTTGTTTAAAATGGGGGTCTCTTCCCAATATCAACGAAAGCATCTCCTCCAGGCTCACCTTCATCATCATTTTATAAATAGAATTCGATTGCGGTAAATCGGACACCCCAATTCTTTGGGGACAAATTTCAAGACATGTACTTACGTATAATACTGGTCCTTGGGGGCCTCCTGTCCGTCGCTCAGGCCGCGACCAACAACACATCATGGACGAGTATCAACGACTGTCTTCGAAAATCCGGCGTTCCCATCGACGAGAAAGGTTCAGTCGACTGGATTCGCGATGCGGCAGCCTACAACGTCCGCCTGCCCACCTATACCCCTGCCGCCATCGCAGTGCCCACCACCATTCCGCAGATCCAGGGCGCCGTCAAGTGCGGCAGAGACTTGAAACTAAAGGTAAATGCCAAGTCAGGTGGCCATAGCTACACGTCCGGGGGCTTTGGGGGAGAGAGCGGCCATCTCGTGATCCAGCTCGATCGCATGCGCAATGTCACTCTGGACCCTCTCACCAACACCGCCATCGTCGAGCCCGGGACGCGATTGGGGCACATGGCCACGGAGCTAATCAAGCAAGGGAACCGTGCTATCGCTCATGGAACCTGTCCCAGGTATGTCAAGCACTAATCTTCAACCCCGACGATAGAGTGAGTGCGTTTATACTAATTTGTAAACACACAGGGTTGGCGCATCGGGACACATGACCTCGGGCGGCTACGGTATGAGTTCCCGCACGCACGGCCTCGCGCTGGACTTCGTCGAGGGCGCCACCGTCGTGCTCGCCGACGGCAGCGTCGTCGAGGCCAGCCTCGAGCAGAACCCGGACCTGTTCTGGGCCGTCCGCGGCGCGGGCAACAACTTCGGCATCGTGGCGCTCTGGCGGCTCAGGACGTTCGAGGCGCCCCAGGACCTAACCTGGTTCCACGTGGAGCTCGGCTGGAACCAGAGCACTGCGGCCCGCCATCTGGCGGCCGTGGAGGACTACATCAAGACCAAGATGCCCGCGGAGCTCAACTTCCGCATTGCCGACTACGGAAAAGGCCGCCCGTTCGCGGAAGGGTTGTTTTACGGCAACGAGAGGCAGATGAACAAGGGTCTGGCGGAGTTCCTGGTGGCCTCCAACGGCACTCTCTACACGTCTCATCAGGTCGACTGGCTCGATGCGATCAAGCACTATTCCGTCGACAACACCGTCAACACAAGCGCTGTCGACGTTCCTGTCGACTACCTCGAGCCCGGTCCGGTAAGAGAAGACCCCAGAATTTCTTTGTCCATATCAGTCCACTAGCTAACACAAGCAACAAGCCCGACAACTTCTTCGCCAAGAGCCTCACCCTCAACAGCCTGAGCGGCAGCGTAGGAAAAGCCTTTGTCGACTACTGGTACGGCACCGCCAACCAAGTCGACCGCCGCTGGTTCTTCCAGATCGACGCCGCGGGCGGGGCCAACTCGGCCTACGCGCAGCCGGGCAACGCCGCCACGGCCTTTGCGCACCGCGACAAGACCTTCATCATCCAGTTCTACGACGCCGTCGACAGTGATCTGGCGTACCCGGCCAACGGCACGGCGTTCCTCAACGGCTGGGTCTCGAGAATGACGGCGGCGCTGGGCGCCAGCGGCGGCACCGACGGCTGGGGCGCGTACGCCAACTACCCGGACCCGACGCTGGGCCGCGACGAGGCGCAGATGCTGTACTACGGGACCAACTTGGAGAGGCTGCAGAGGCTGAAGCTGCGGTACGACCCCGAGGAGCGGTTCTATTATCCGCAGTCGATCGTGCCGTGGGGAAAGCATCCTTCGCGGGCTCGTAGACTGCGTAGATGGAAAGGGGGGAGATGGTCTTGAGTCACTCCAGTCAATTCAACTCACTGGTGGGACTGCAGACGCGAGCTTGATAGGGGGGATGGCCATAGGAAGGCAATCGCTCAGGGCCTATTTTTAGAACGCCCTCAAGGTTCTATACCAATATCAACCAGACACTCAGATGTCACATAAGGCACTCGTTACTTTCCATAATATGGCATATTAAGACTGCTACAGTACTCAGCTGCTATCATTGAATCATTATAAGCTGTGATGCATTGAAAAGCAACTCACAGCCCATATATCTGATTCCCGTGCAACCGACACGGAAATACCCATTTAGAAACACGAAACACGTTGCTGGCTTGTCATTGGAGGGAAACATTCCCTTCCACAGTCACTCGCCTATATGCTTTGGGTGGCTTCTTCGATGGATCACGTCCTTGAATCACCATCCCTGTACGCATACCCTTCACCGTTTGGCTGGGTCCGCTTGCTTGGATACGCTCGCTCGCACATCCCAAAGGTCAGCAAAGCAGACGATAACGAGAAAAACATTTGACATTTACCTGTCTATCCAGACGACCCTGATTTTGTTGCGATCCGAAACGCGTTTTCCCACTTTTACCGGCTGGAGGTTGTGAACGCATAACGTGACCGAGTCATGTTATAGGCACAACATATGCAACCCCTAAAGCTCGTATCCCTGCTCGGGTACCACCCGATCGAGGCGCACCCCTACTCCCCCACCCAGCGCACTGGCCCAATCCCCATTCCCCCAATGCCATCGTGAACGTCTGAGCCCAAAAGCGGCCCCGCCCGCAGAGCCGCAAAAGCCAAGCTCACATCGGCAGGCTTGGCAACTTCCTAGAATAAACTTCGGATGCCATGGAATCCCACTTTGGTCCTCTGCCTCTCTTTTAGAGTTCAGTGGACAGCTCGAAAATAGACACAGATACCCTGTCGACCCCATTGAGAGAACGACGGAGCAGAAGGCTTAGCCAACGAGGCGGCGCGAAGTTTCGAAACATTATCCCTGCCAACACAGCAAATGGTGGGCGGTAGGCTCAGCTCTCCCGTGTAAGCGGGGAGTTCAACATCGTGAAGTCTTTTTTTAGTCTTCGTGGAAAGAAACATTGAAGGAAACGAGTGTTGCATAGGAGAGAGATTCTGTATATAAGGACTTCATGATCGACCCGAAGAGACAACTTTTTTCCTCATCACTCACCACCAACAACTTCCAACAGTCTTCTTCCCACTCAGCTTCACTTCGAACCGCCTGCGCCAGTCGCCTTCTTCACTTCAAACTACCATCTTCACTTCATCACTTTGATACCCCGTTTTCGAACAACCTTTTCCAACCTTTCAACACCTTTCTTCATCAACCAACCAACACCGCCAAGATGCAGTTCACTCAATTCGCCACTCTCTTCCTCGCCGTTGCCACCGGCATCAACGCCATGCCCAGCATGAACGTCACCCACATGGAGCCCTTCCAACTCCACGCCCGCTCCTGCGGCGCCGGCCTCCTCAAGGGCAAGGCTCTCAAGGCCTGCCAGGCCGCTTGCAAGGTCGCTTGCGTGAGTTTTCCCTTCTTACTCTTCTTCAACATTTCCTTCCTTCCTTACTAACACCCCACCCAGAACGTCATCCCCAACCCCGTCGGCTCCGCCGCCTGCGCCGCCTCCTGCGACCGCAAGCGCTCCGTCGAGCCCGAGACCGAGAGCCTGAGCGAGGCCGAGGCCGAGGCCGCCGAGGTCGAGCGCCGCGCCCTCCTCGAGGACCGGGCCTGCGGCCTCTTCAAGGGCAAGGCCAAGGAGCTCTGCCAGAAGGGCTGCGCGGGCGTCTGCACGGCGATCCCCAACGCGGCCGCCAAGGGCGCCTGCCAGGCCGCCTGCAAGAAGCGGTCCGAGCTCACCGCCCGCGACCCCGAGCCCGCCCCCCTCACCGGCGGCCAGGTCTGCCGCGGCGCCTGCGCCGTCACCTGCAACTCGACCGTCCTGGCCCTCATCCAGAAGAAGTGCCTTAGCGTCTGCAACGGCAAGTGCCCCAAATAGATGGATTGTCTACCACTTTGGGGATCTACTGCGACGACGCACGGCGGTACTTTTCTCGAGCCACTAGCTTGGCTTAACCAACCACCAACTGGAACTTTTTTCACCTTTTGGCGGCGACTTTATCATTCTCGACATTCTTTTGGGACATTTGGAAGCATATGGGCAGCGGGGTAGCATTTGGATGGTTCCTTTTTTCCGGCATTTCTCTTTTTTGATAGGACCATTTGGTCTTTTTTGGGTGTATTCATGTTTTCTGATTTGATATCAAGGCGGTCTGGGTCTGGGGTCTGGTTGCTTCAGCAGGAGTCACCCGGGTTGGATTTTGTATATATGACATTCCTTTATGTTATCAAGCAACTTTCTATGAAGAACCTCTTCAATACCTCCTGGTATAGCCTCCAAATGCCATGCTGCATGTGGATAGAAAAGTCAAAAACACTCGGTTAACATCCCTTTAACCAGTAAACAGCTCCTGCGGCTGTGGCCTTGTTCCTTGTCCCGGAAGACACATTTGCAGTCTTGTTCTGGGGGCAGCTGCCGCCATGTCCTCTGCGCCATCACTTTTATCATCAATTGACCCATATTGGACCTGGACATCCTTGTACACCTTCATCAGCTCAGCGATGGTCATATTCGATGTTCCTGGCTGCGTCTCCTGTAGTAACCGTGGTTGAAACGCGTTCGCCGTCTCCAGTGGGCTGAGCGAAACGGCTCGGCCCAAGGTTTGGAAACCGGCAGCCGTCCGTGTGACCGCCGTGGCCACCAAGGCGGTGATGGCCAGCGCGATCCACAAGTAGACGTAGCGCGATTCATAGATGATGTGCGCGGTTTCCTGCTGGGCCACGAACTCGGTCCGCGGGCTTGTGGCGTTGGGCGCTGCCAATGCGATACGAAACATGATTTCGTTGAGCTTGGAGAGGATCGCATCGGTTGGATCGTTGAATGCGACGGCACATGTAGCATCAATGCCTCCGCGGGTAAGGTAGGTCGCGGTGAATGGACCCTTTGTCGTGAACTTCCACCCATCTATGCCCTGGGATTCCAACAGCCCTGATGAATCCAATATACTACCCGCAGCAAGGCCTAAACCACCAAATATGGGCTCATACTCAGGGTCAAGCCCAGGCTCAGTTGATATGATACGGACCCGACCCTGTTGTGTCTCAGGAATCACTATACCGTCTCTTTGCGAAAATGGATAAGCGGCAACTGCATGTCGGAGAACACAGCTGACGATTGTCGAGTTTCCACGACATGACTTCATCCTTGGTGATGATAGCAGGGCATCCAAGTCAGGCCGAGGCTCGTCCGCATCCCACAATGAACTATCGTTCCAGTAAGCCCATATTGGACTGTCTTTCAGGTGAGTGTCATTGTAATCAACATTTGTCTCAACATAAAACACATCCAATTGAACGTACGAGCCGACAGCCATAGGACCCCCCGCGAAGCCCGCGCGAATATCGAAAATTGGCGTTCTCTCCACAGATTCCTCCTCAGCGACATTGAATTTGGCCACGAAACTGGTATCTCGAGTCACATCACATTGGGCATCGATACCAGCAGCTGTGAGTGTCCCTGAGCAGTTCCCAGTGCAGCCGGATATGGCAGCGCCTGTTATTGGTTCTCTTTCAGTGAACTGCTGCATAATCTGATTCATTCGGGGTGTAAGCTGTACGGGTCCCCCCCTATCGTCCCTATAGGAGTCTGTTAAGTTCATTTCCTGAAGCGACTTAACATCCGTGGCTGCGGTAGTCGATAGTTTGACGTCATCACGACTGGTCAAGATACTAGTCGTGAGAGCCCTTTGGAGCAATGGATTAACAGCAAAAATTGTCAGTGTCATTAACTTGGCCGTGGAAATCCTGTCCGCATCCCTTCCCGCGGTGGTCGCGGACAATATGCTGGTCCCATGCTCCCATTGCCGATGGAGGGCCCCGAGTGTCGTTCCCCTCAGAGCTGAGCTCCACCAGGTAATTGCCATCCCACAGGAGAGAGCATACTGAAGCAGCATGCTTCCTATAGGCCCGAGTATTGCCAAGATCACGGTAGGAGGCACCGCCCAGGAACTGGTCTTGGTTAGGTCGGCAGCGGATACAACCGCGATGCAGCCACTAAACCAAGCGACGGTACCTAGTAGAGAGAGCATGAATGTCCAGGGAAGGTTGGGCTTTATACCGGGCTTCCAGCCCTTCGAAACGGTTGATTTTGTTGATTTTGGAGGCTTAGCCTCTTCGTTGCAGTAGGGTCTCTGGTCGCGGGCTATCTCGGAGCTTCTTTCTTCTTCATAAAGCTCGGTCGTTTCTCCCACATGCTCCGTTAGCTCAACAGCGGAGCCACTGTATTCGGCTGTCGAATCGGAGTTGGGATCAAGAAAAGATAGGGGGCTGTCCGGCCTCATGGGGATTTTCGAATTGCGAGTAGATGGTTCATGGGCCATAACGTGTTAATAGATGATGTCCCGCTTACAAATTAATAAATAGATTTATGAATGTTTCCTCCTAAGAATCTGTAGAAGCGTAGAGGAGTAAACCGGCTTATTTATGTTTTTTTAAGTCAGAGCTGAATCCAACCTGACAGAAAGAGGGGCTATGTCGGTAGCATTTATAGGGTGTGTTGTACGGCCGGCATACTGCATAAAAATGACGGAATCAGGCTAGAACTGGATCCAAAGTCCGCGAGCCGTTTCCCACCATCTTATTGTATTCTACATACTTTTCCTATTCTTTCTATGTGTCCAAGTTTTAACTGTGTTTTCTCTCTGTCATCACCTTTTTCTGTGCTGTATCCGACGGCTTGACATCTGACCTATGGGCTGGAACATATCACTTGCTTGTCCGGGCTTTACAGTGGATAGATCATCTGAGACAACTTTGGTGTTGCATACGGGCCCCTCTTGCTCAGCCACCGAGCTCATGAACGTGCGGTACGGATTGGTTGCTGAGTTTGGTGGTGGTCCCGTCGGGTATTTCACAATCCAGTAATACTTCACTGTTCTAATAATAGTCGGACTAAACCTAAAGGCGCTAGTTGCTTAATTTGGGGCATTGTTGCTAGCTGTTAAGATGATATGCAGGCATAATCCAAATGTCTGAGCCTGCTTGTGTGCAACTTAACACTGGTGCAGCCTGACCTTTCTTGTCTGCCTGATCAGAACCCGATGCAGGAAGTGACTGAAACCATTGATCCTAAGACTCAAGGCTCCAGTCAATGGTTTAATTGGCTTATCATCTAGCGCTACAGGAATTACGTTTCACTCATTCTAGGAAAGGGGAAGGGGTCGAACTGAGGCGGATGCCAGGACCTACCAGCTTGATCAGTAGAATGCAACGCTTATAATTGATAAAATACCTCAATCAGGCTATTTAATTGTACATTGCCTATATTACTAAAGAAATATATATGTTACAAAATGCCACATGATATCAGCTATCATTGTGATCACGTGGTCGCCTGATCGTCATACGATGTCGTTTCGGATTGACCAAACAGATTTCAGTGCTTGATGCCATATCCGGCTTCAGCTCGACGCGACGCGACACAATTGAGACTCCAGCCTCCGACCCGTTGTTACCAACTTTTCATAACCCTGCGCGTCTTGTTTCCCAATCTCTATAATGAAGCAGCCCCAACGGTCACAACCACCTCCACCACAAAGCATCTACATCATCGGCGCCCAAAGCACTGGTAAGACGACGCTAGTCCACGCGCTTGAAGCGCATTTCCGCCAACTGCACTCCCCTCCTACTGTGATCCACGAAGTCGCCCGCACCTTGTTGCGGCAGCGCGGCATCACCAGCACCTGTGACGGCAGGCGACACGGCAGCGGCTGCTTCACTGTCGACGACATCCGCGCCTCGCCCACGCGGTCGCTAGACCTACAGCGCCGGATCCTAGCGGGCCAGGCGCGCGCGGAACACGAGGCGGCGGCCAAGTCGACCAAGTCAAATTGGTCGCATCAGCAACAGCATTGGTTGGTGTCAGACCGGTCGGCCCTGGACCCGGTCGCGTACGCGTGGCAGTACGTGGGCCCCGGCGCGGCGCGGAGCCTGATGACGGCCGAGTGGCGGGGGATGCGCGACCGCATGGCCGGGTCGCTGATTGTGCTGTGCGAGGCCGGGGTCGACTGGCTGACGGACGACGGGGTGCGGCTGATGCCCGCGAGCCGGGAGGAGTGGTTCCGGACGCACGAGGTGTTCTGCCAGGTGCTCAAGGAGGCGCGGCTGAGCTACGTGGTCTTGCCTCGTAGTGTTGGGAGTACTGAGGAGAGGATGGCGTTTGTGTTGCGGAGTTGGAGGAATTATACCCCTGGTAAGCAGGGGTAAAGGGTGTGAATGACGCTAATGGTTTTTGAAAAACAGAGTACTCGATTCTTCTTGCGCATGTATATAGAAATAAAAGCCCACCCTATCCAGATTCGCGCTGAGCAGAGCCGTTCTGGAGAACAAATAACATATCCTTGACGGAAATTAGCTGGTGAAATTCACTGAAGTTGGGCCGTACGAAGGAAACTTACGTCGAGCTTCCCTTCCTCTTGACTACCTGGCTGTGTGTCAAATGAGATCTTTGCTAGATGACTCTTCCTCTTTTGGAGGGAAACAATATTCTGGATCGGATCAGTGCACAGTTCTACTTCTAAGGGAGATTTTGGTTATTGCTTAACATTACCTCCTCAACAGTACCCTTCACAATATACTTATTGACAATGACCTTGCGATGCTGGCCAATTCTGAGAGCCCTGCCAATGGCCTGATCTTCAACGGACGGGTTCCATTGAGGCTCAACGATGTGTACTCGATCGGCAACCGTCAGTGTCAAGCTATTGTCGGTGTGTCAGTCTACGGTTACTATGATGAGTATACACGAGCTGCCGTGCTTCAACGTACCCGACTGCCCCAGTCGCGATGGATAGGAGCAGGACGCCTGGTCCTTCGTCTCGCGAGAAACGCTGGAGGGTCTCTTCTCTCTCCGCAAACGACGTCTGTCCATCGATTCGACCGTTGGCTATCCCGTTCAGAGCCAATAGATCCTGTAAAACATCGAGACTCAAACGCCAAGAAGTAAAGACAAGGCTGATTTCGTTGTTAGTATGGATACAGCCAATTCAGTGGTAAGAGTGCAGCTGACTGTTTCGAGGCTGGGGAGCCTCGGATGTTTTCAATAACAGCATTAAGCTTGGAGGAAACCCCGACATCCCCATCGTGCGTAGTTTCGAGGAAAGGCACACCTATAGATGCCTGGTCGGCGCTCGTGGTGTTTAGTGTACCAAACCTGTCTTTGAAATCTGACGGATTGGATGTGCCTTGATCCAGGATCTCTGAGCATTCAGGACACACTTCGAGGGCGCCGATACCGGCACTGATATCTGCGTTGTCCTCAGAGCAGTATGCACACATTGGGTCATCGCTGACTTTGCCAGTTTTCGTTCCCATTGCCGATTTTCCCTTGCGCTTTGACGCCTGGGTCCCTGGCGAATCTTGGCGTCCGATGAACGTACCATGGTTGCAAAGTCTGCGCAGGCTCATACTGGCAGTGAATAGGACGGCATATCGCTTCTTAGATGACTTCATATAGGAAATCTCTTCGAGCTCGTCCTTACAGTGGTACAGAATTTCTTCGTACAGCTGTGCCTCCGCTTCTGTCAATGTTATGGCAATCTCCCTAATCTCATGGGGTGGAAGAGATAGCAACTCCGCTGTGCGACGGAAACATGTGATGCGCAACAACAGCCTCAGATTCCGGAAAGGGTCAAGAGGAATTGTATGCAGTGGTTCGATGATGTGATCACGGAAGAAGTTCGGTTCTGAGAACGGTTCGAAGTGAAGGAAGTCCAGTAAAGATCTCAAGTCATCCAAGGTATTTTGGATTGGGGTGCCACTAAGACACCATCTTCTTTGAGCCTTGAGGTCTTTGGCGGCCTTGAACTGTTGAGATGTAGAGTTTCGGATCGTGTGAGCTACACATGTCAATCTTCAAACATGCGCTACTTGTAAGACCTAAATCTAGCAAGCATACCTTCATCCAGGACGACACGAAACCACATAATTCTCTGGAGCAGCCGGTTGGATTTCCAATCCGCGACTAGCGTATGATATGTAGTCAGTACCACATCGTTATCAACAATGTGATCCGGAATCTTCGCGCGATTGCTACCATGGAAAATGGTATGTCTTATTGTACCGGGTTTGATGTGTCTTGAATTGATCTTCGTCAGCTGAATCGAGGGGTTGACACTGGCCTCCCGACTTACTTCTCGATCTCCGACTTCCATACGCCCATAACCTCTGATCAGTTAGCGAAAGTATAAAATTCCCCAAGAGTTACATACGCGGGGACGTAGCGACAATTAGTGTTGCTCGTGTCGTTGGAAGCTCCGTCTCCACTTGGGAGAAATTGGCTGCGCTTGGCATTGAACAAACCACGGCACCCAGCATTGTCAAGGACTTCCCGAGGCCCATAACATCCGCAACAATGCCGCCAACTAGTTGACTTGGGCGACCTTCAAATTCTCTGGTGCATCACTGTGAGAAGCCGTGTGTGCCAACAATAAGAGTAGATTACACTTACTTTGTTCCAATATAACTCTGGAGTATACTGGTTGCGGAGGCAGCATGACACCCTTCTTCGCGTTTCAGAATCGAGATGACCCCTTCTTCTTGGTGACTTTTGCATACGTTAAATCATGAAAATTTTAATGGAAGATACTGCGGAAATGTGGTCTTACCTCTTCAACGTAGTTGTAATCTTCCCTTTTGCCAGCGATAACGTTGAGCCCGCTGAGGACGACCAGTCTGACTCACTGAGGCTATTCAAAACACTTCCTAGCCCTTTGGATAACTCCAAAGCCTCTGTGTCATTCGTTGGGGGACCAATGAGATGCGTCAGATCAGTTCTGAAACCACCGGGATAGTAGTAATGCGGGTTGACGTAGGGCGTGCCGAAAGGTAAGAAACACGGATGTTGCAAGAACGCATTGGCTTTTGTCAGAATAGCCCCAACATCATCAATCGTATGCCTAGGGCCAGAAAGGTTGATCGATATGTCGACATCAATGTATTGGGTCTGCTTTTTGGGGAGTCTCGGGAGGGCGGATGCATCCAAGACAGCTTTGTACTTTATCTGAGGCAGAGCGCGAAGTGTCTTCAGGACCTCTGCAGTAACAATGTCCAAGATACCTACCTCTCTCCCAATCGGGCCTTGCCTCAAGTAGTAGTTAGTTTCCATTCGGAAGACATTGAGCTCGTAAAAGCGCCTCCATGCTGTAGAGGGGAAATCGCCGGACGATTTTGACTCCATTCTCAGTTTTGCATCGCATAGCTTTATCTTTTATTAGTTCCATACGACTAAGGCAAAGGTACTTGGAAATTCTTGACATACTGCTCCGTAGCAGATAACTTCGGTCATGGAAGGTGGCGATAGTACGTCACCGCCCATATTATCAGAGCCATTATATTTGCCTTCAGAGGAGTATCCGGCTCTAGGCCCAGTGCCGCTGCTTGGCCTGAAACAAAATCAATTTATCATTCCGAGATTAATGTGCTGATAAAACCTTTGGCGAATTTGACTCACGAATCGTGACAAGAGGTGTCTGTGCCAGTACGCGGGGCTTCTGACGGGACACAACGGCGCTTCGCCCCAACGTCTCCTCCTTTCGCCTGGGAATTCGAGTATCCCCGTTTGAGATGCGCAGTAGGTCTCATTGGATAATGATCGTTTCTCAGCTGATCTGCAACAACTTTGATATACCTTGATAGGAGAATGTACAATCGAGTTATGAAGGTATATATTATTTGTATTAGACAATCACAAATGAAGGTAGGCAGGGCGCATGGTAGTATCTTCCCAAGGCATATTTTGTAAGGCAGTGCGCCAGGTGGGCTGTGTCATGCTGCAGCGATGGTGGCTGCAGATACAGCTGTTGCTTTGCCACACGGAGAGCCAATCACTGCGAATTGGAGGCTGGAGGTGATTACTTCAGCGAGTTTAGGCTAAATCCAGAAGGGGGACAGCTCTGGCATAGCCCGGTGGCATATTCGCCTTGTTCCTGCCTTGGACTTGAAATTCCGCCCAACCCCTCCTGCGAACTATTGCGGAGGGGTGCGAAGCATCAGACTTAAACTCCACACAAAGCACTCACGACTGCGTATACTCCTTGTTGTATTCATGATAAAACGCCACCAAAATCATGCCTGACGTCATTCTTGACAGGGCAATCAAACGGTTCCGGCGGGGTTTGAGCGAGGAGCAGAGGAACATATTTACCGCAACGTCTTTGGATAAGGTTCAGGATGAGATCCAGTCCATACAAGTCCGATATGGATCATCAAAGAAACTGCGTAGTTTGAGCAGGCTCTCGAAGTTCCTCGAAGCAATGACTCAGATTGAACAGCTGGTTCAGATTTTCCTCAATGTATCAGAGGTTGTGGCCTTTGTCTGGGTAATATATTTCCTTGAGTCTATTACATCACAACTTACATGCTGACAGTTTGATAGGGACCAATTAAGTTTGTACTTATGGTATGTAGTCCTGAGATATGCAGCCAGCCTCGTGCAATATTAATCGCCTCGGAAGATGGCAAGCACACGACTTCAAACACTAGAGCAGCTGTTGGACACTTATGTCGAGATCGGCGAGGTGATTCCCGCCCTGCGGCAGTATGAAATACTTTTCCAGCAAGCTCCTGCAGTCCTGAATATTCTCGAGAAGTACTTCTGCGATATCCTCGAGTTTCACCGCAACGCACTGGATGTGTTCGCCAGGCCAGGTAAGTAGTTATAGCCAGGATTAACATTGTTAGCTGATGTCAAGCTCATTAATCTAGGTTGGAAATCGTGCTTTGATTCAATTTGGAAAACTTTCAGAAGCAGATTCGTCCCCATACTCGAGAGTCTGAAACGTCATAGGGCTCTTCTTCTGGACGAACGTCTCAACGCAGTTGCACTAGAAATCCGAAACAGCAGAAACGAGACACTGCAGCTTCTCGAAGACAAGGCACATCAGTCCTCGATCAGCTTTGATGGGTTGAAAACCAAATTGGATGACATTTACACAAAGCTTTCGGTTGAGATATACGGATTGACCCAATCAGCCGAAAGAACTGGGCAGGCACTTCAGCGAGACCTTGCCCTTCAAGAGATGAATTCTATGCTTGCTAAACTAAGTCCCTCTGATTATAGGGCTGATCAGCAAGCGGCTCTAAAATCATGCCATGGAAAGTCTGGTACTTGGATCTTTAGAAATTCCTCTTTTTTGAATTGGACGCAGTCCAGGCTGTTTCAAGACTGCACATTGTTCATCCATGGCATGCCAGGCGCGGGTACGTGAGCTTGGGAACGACGTCACATTTCCAGATTTAGTGCTAATCTCACGAGGCAGGCAAGACATCTTTGGCTGCACGAATAATCGATCACCTTTCAGCCCAGCCAGGTTCCAACCACGCTTCATTGCTCTATTTCTATTTCAAGCATGTTGACAACGATAAGAGATCAATGAGTCACATGTTGCGAGCTTTGCTGACTCAGTTGGCACGCCAAGACGACACTCTAGCCCACGTGTTGTATGAGAAATGCTGCTCAGTCAGTACGACGGAAGCACAGACAACCTCTACATTGAAGAGTTGGGCGGTCGAGCTTTTCAAGACTCAGCCCAGGTGCACCATCGTCCTTGATGGTCTGGATGAATGTAACCATCACGGCAATGGATATGAGGCTAAGAACATCCTGGAGTGGCTCCTAAAATCCGTCATTCCGAACGGTCTTAAAGGAGGCTCAGAAATCCGGATGTTAGTTTTGGGGCAAAGAGATGGTGTGATCGATCATGTGCTTACCGATTACCCATCCATATCTCTCAACACCTCCACGCTTCACCTTGATGACATTCGAAAATTCACGACGGCACGTGTGTCTGAAGTCGCCGAAAGGTTCTGGCTTGAACCAGACGAAGTGGATGATATCATCCATAAGGTGGTATCGTCATCAAAAGGTGAGCAGCTGCGAGCCCAGCGCCTTTCAGCAATAGGCAACACTTCAAACTAATTAATCCATAATCAGCCATGTTCCTCTACGCAAAGATTGTCATGGACAATTTAATGGAGCAAGGCTCAATAGCAGACTTGAAGGAAGAGTTGAAAGTCAACTTCCCGAAAGGCTTGGACGAGGCGTGTGTTAACCCCTGAGCTGCCAATATGATCGAAACCTGACTTTGTACTAGATACGAACGTGCCGCTTTCCGGGTTCTGGACCATCCCATGCGTTCCCGTTCGCAGCGGGATGGGGCAAGCAGAATAATGGAATGGCTAACTTGCGCGGTGAGGCCACTCAAGTGGAGAGAAATACAATCTCTATTTTGCATCAATGCGCATGATGCGATCTGCGACCCAAAGAACCGTCGCATTGACGACTGCAAAACTATATGCGGATCTTTCGTGGAAACCGACCAACTCGAGTCCAAGATAGTATGTTTGGATGGCACCGACCCAGTTGTGGGCCTTGTTCATGATACAGCTCGAAGGTATGGACGAACGCGCAAAGGACGTAAATATGTGAGACTGACCGTGGGGGTATTTAGGTATTTGATCCAAAGCAACCGCATCAGTCTACCACAGGCCAACGCCAGCATGACTATTTTCTCATCGGCGTATTTGGCTTCGCTGCCCTCCAAGGTCGATTGTGTCGCCGTTGTCCGTGAAGCTGCACTGAGCGGTTATTACGGTCTCCTCGACTATTCCCTGTCATCTTGGCAAGACCACTTGGAACTCAGTTTGGAACACAGTAGCGAGTTGTCTCTGGCAACCTTGCATCAACTCCAACAAGCGCTTCTCGTGCTTCTACAGCATCTCAATCACCAGAATATACCCGCAGATTTTGGCCATAATCTGGAATGGTTGAAAGGTTTCGCCAATGACAGCAATATGAAGTGCTGCATAGAACGACTTGAGCATATATCGACTAGCATACGAAAGGTCGTCGAGGGCATTGATACTACTAATCTCGACGACCGGTCCAGAGACGTCTTCTTCGCTCTGAATGGGAAACAACGGTTCAAATGTTCCAAGTCCCGATGCCTTAGATCCTCTGAAGGCTTCGAAAGCAACAAGGACAGAGATCACCATGTTGCTCAGCACTATGCCCCATTCACTTGCTCTATTAAGAGTTGCCCTAGAGGAAAGGTCGGCTTCTTGACTCGTGCAGACTTGGACAAACACTCAATCGACGCACACTCAAGACTTACGGACAAACCAATAGACCTATTTCCTGGCGTTGGTCAGCCAATGGATCATCTATATGACGCCTGCGCACGAGGCGACATGCAGGCCACCATAGGTCTAATCACCCCTACAACAAGTCTACGCATAAAGCGCAGACATGTAACAGTGGCTGCGCAGAACAGTCATGTCGATTTATGCCGATATTTCGCACGTAATTCCGAGACTGTTTGCGAGGCACTCTTACGGGATGGACCTACAATGAGTTCGATCCACGACGCTATACGGAGCCACGACCTGAGCATGTTCCGAGTGCTAATCGAATCAGCCACACTGAAGCAGACAAGCCAATATGTCAACAGCAGGAGATTCATTTTTCACATAACTTTGGCTGTCAATCACGCCGAGAAAGAAATATTCGATGAGCTATTATCCATGAAAGCCAGATGGTATACTCGACCCGAGCCATTGAGCTACGAGAAGATATTTGAAGAATCACTCGGTGTTCGACAAGCTGCATTTCAACATACGCTCGCTTCGGATTGTTATGATGATAATCTCGTTTTATCAGATGATATGTCGGGAAGCTATCCGATGTTCGAGCACATGATCAGCATTTCACCACCAGAGGATATATCCGCCATCTTGTCAGCAAACATGTTGGACAATGCAGTACGTCGTGACCACTCATCTGCAATGTTATGTCTGCTACGGCATATGGATGAAAACACCACTCAACTGAAAAGTGAAAATCCCAACAGCCCGCTGTACAAAGCCATTCATTTTCACAAGCAAAATTGCGTCCAGTCCTTGTTAGAGCATGGCTTCGTCAAAGATATGCCCATAGTTGACGATACGAATGGAGACCGACCTCTCCATCTTGCTTGTAGGCGGATGCATTTCGGAACTTTCAAATTACTGCTTCCCTACTCAATGAACCATGTGGACGTTCTGAATGCCAAGGGCCAGACTCCGCTCCATATTGCAGTGGAGGTAGGCAATGCGAAGATCACAAAGGCACTTCTGGCTACCAGAGCAGTTGATATTTATAGACGGGATGGGCGTGGGAGGTTGGTTTTCGAGATGGCCAAGGAGCCAGGTGTGCAGTCCCTTCTTCGCTCAGCGAGTGGTAATGCAGAGTTACCAATGGGCCCAGCAGCCCAAGTCGGTTCTAACGCACCTGATCAGCCCGAATCTGTGGAAACGTCGGAGTCCGTCGAAGATGAGGGGGAGAATACTGGAGTTGCTACCTTTCTGGATCTGGATTGGGATACAGTGGTAGACGATGGCTTCACGAATGAGAATACTGGAGGGGATTCCTTTTCTGATTTGGATTGGGATGAGTGTCTCAGGATAGAATTCGTTTGAATAGCACTGTTGTTAATATTGCATCGCTCCAAATAAATGAGCTTGCTGCCTATGGAAGCGAAGTCATGATCCAAACACCCCTTATTTCAATGACTGTGGTTTCATTTTGTTCCGGGAGCAGTGCGCCAGATAATGGGGGTTTCCAAGGCGCATTATTCAAGTAACCTAACTCTGTGACTGCGTAACAGCTTCATGCAATGCGCAAACCCAACCCAAAAACATGAGACAGCCCAAACAAATCTTCCATTAAGGAAGGCATACTAGTGGAACGTACATGAAGCTTGTGCTCGTTGGCGCTTTACCCCCGCTCCTCTCCAACAGCGTCGCTCTTTTGCCTTAGCCCCTTAAACTTCACTTCGGTCTTTTGCGTCATGGACTTTTAGCCTGGCCAACTTTACCTCTCGCGCGTCGCTGGAAACGTATATTTCAGATCATGGCACCCGGTAGGTGATATTACCAGTGATAGCAATAGTCTTGATGACTAGTTCCGAGGGTGATTCTACCGTCAACGATGGCCCATGAAGATAAACTTACCGTACTGATCACCGGCTGCTCCGACGGCGGCCTAGGCGCCGCCCTCGCCCTCGCCTTCCACGAGGCCGGGTTCCACGTCTACGCCACGGCGCGCGACGTCGCCAAGATGGACCAGCTGTGCGTGGCCGCGGGCGGGGCCATCGAGACGCTGCCGCTGGACGTGCAGTCGGCCGCGTCCATCGAGGCCTGCGTCGGCCGCGTCAAGCGCCTCGACATCCTCGTCAACAACGCCGGCGTCATGATGACCATGCCCATGGCCGACGTGTCGATCCCCCGGGCCAAGGATCTCTTCGACATCAACGTCTGGGGCGTGCTGGCGGTGACGCAGGCGTTCCTCCCCCTGCTACTGGAGTCGGCGCGGCGACAGGCCGGTGGCGGCATCGTCGCCGTCAACACCTCGGTCGCGTCCATCGTGCCCGTCCCCTTGGCCGGCGTCTACAGCGCCTCCAAGGCCGCCATGGCCATGTTCTGCGACACCATGCGCCTGGAGCTCGAGGCCTTCGGGCTCCACGTCGTCGAGCTCAAGACGGGCGCCGTGGGGCCGACCAAGATCATCGCGAACAACACCAGCCTGGCCCGGACTGTGAATGGCGGAGGCGGCGGCGATCCCGGCTCCTCTGCGCCCATCCTGCCCAAGGAGTCCATCTACGAACCGGCAAGGGAGGTAATTGAGAGCATCGTCCGCCGCGGGTACGACGGCGGGTGGATGCCACCGGCCAAATGGGCGAGGCAGGTCGTAGAGGACCTGCAGAAGACGGCACCCCCGTCGCGCATCTGGCGCGGGCAGAGCGCCCTTCTGGGGTGGCTCGTGCAGTTCGTGCCCTCCTTCTTGGTGCAGCCCTCGATTAAGAGGATGACCAAGTACACGCAGGTCGAGGAGGTGGTGAGACTGGCGCGCATCTACCCAGGCAACGACGTCGAGTAATGACCGAGGCGATGAGAGAGGGGGTGGGTTTGGTTTATTCAATATTGATTGGCAAATGATGGCCCCGGCTTGGCAAATGAATGACCCCCGTACCAATCATATTCGCCCTGAATAAAGCTTTGTTCTCTATGCGAACACATGCCATAACTTCAAACCTCCTGAGACTTGAACACGTAGTTTCTGGGCTGCCAACTGGCGGGCAAGGCAATCGGTCTCAATTGCTTCACTAGAAACAAATTGGGTTTGCCATTGATGCCTGTGCATTTGCCCCCTTACCTTACCCCTTAAGTTAACCTACGACGTGAGGACGAATGCCTTGTGCCACCAGGCTATGTCCGTCGAACTGTAAAAACGTCGGCATCACTGAGGGGTACAGCCCAATTACGACTTGATGCACACTGCACCGATCAACAAGTCCCATTCGTGTCTCTGGACACGGCATCTGGGCAGAGTGGACATAATCATTCCAATAGACGAGTGGATGGATGCAATTGAGGAGAACTGGTGACATTCAATTAGGGAGGTCGCATTTACGGGGTCCAGTTACGTGGGCATTTCAGATGGTCAGGGCGCGCTGTAAATTGAGCCCACCCACATCAGGAGACTCGGAGGCCAGCGAACGATGGCTGATCTCCAGCACAAGCAATGTGACCTCAGCAAGCAAAACGATCAGCGATGTCGGTCAAGCCGCAAACACTGAGAGCGCTGAAGGCAAACGAAAAAGAAGTCGCGCATCGGCTGACATCAGTCAGTCCTGACTCCTGAATGGATGGGCCGGAGCAGAGCTGAAAATTCTTTGGGTGAGAATTTTGCGGCGTATTTCCTGTTTGTTGCCCAGGGCAGACAGGAGTCAGAGTCCAGAAGCCTGGAAAGGTTCTATGGCGGCTTCCAACGGGACGGAGAGTGCCTAACCCGAGGCGGCTTGCGTTTGCGTGTGATGTCATCCACTATGGTGGTTTGCCACGGTCACAGCCGCCCAAGCCAGCCTGAAGTCCCAGCCTTTGTTCAATTGATCAGCGGGCAGTGAAGAGTGTGTTGTCGATACCCAACAAGGCAGATTTCTGGCTAATTCATTTCCAAGGCACAGAGCAGTCTTGATATTCAATCTTCTTCGCTAGTCCGGCCAGGCGGCAGATCGACATCTGGCATTCCAAGATCGTTGATCGTGGTGGTGCAAATGGGGAAAGGCCCTGAAGAAGTGCCCCTCCTTCAACCTCATGTTAACCCCCCTCCAGCTCCTCTGCGAAGGAAAAAAAAGGTTGTTAGTGCATGTTGTGGTAGGAATAGCGCTGCAAAAGCGCTGCAAAAATTCTCCTCAGAACGGGGCGGACGGCGAGCGGGCAGGTCCCGTACGCTACTGGGCACCACAGAAACCCAGCTTGCTTCGGCCCTTTGCGAGAAGGAAAAAACTTCTCAAGGTCATTGGTTTGAAACAAAAGACACGATCGCATCAAGTAGCGCGGTGACACGTCGGGGCATGTGGAATGAATTAATCTAGGTCCTGCCATCGCACGCAATTATGGCAAAACATACGAATTGACGAATGCATTCCGAAGGTACTGCGACAGAACAGCCCAGACCCCCCTCCGCGGAAGTGCAAGGCCTGCTTGCTACGTAGGTAGATGCTGTGTCACATGGCATGGGAGGAATATTGCTTTCTGGCCTCACCCGTCTGGATGGCTGCAGTACTCCGTGTCTCGGTTGTGGATGACACCGCCCTTCTGGGCTCTGCACCATCACCGGGAGGGGAGAATCACAGCATCGTGAGGAGGTCGACTGGCTACGGTGCATCGGGGCTTATGGAAATGAGATCAGGCCAATGGTAGCGCATCGTTGCGGTCAGCCAGGCCAGGGCGCCCGCATGATTGGGCGAACGACGGAAGACGCCCTAGCAGGTAGCCTGGTAGCTGTCTTCTTTCTCGCTTGGCAAGGAGGTATTGGAAGGAAGAAGCGTACCTGCAGCGTCAGCAGAGATTCACCTCATGAGCTGAGACACTGACGACAGCAGGACCAGACGCGGCCCCCCCTGTCGGGTACTGGGAAACTATGGGGTAATGGTTTGCTGAGCGAAACCCGAGCGCAGGTCTGGTGATGGAGGGCAGCATTGGCAGCCTGCCACCAGAGGAAGCTGTTAGCTAATAGGTAGCTAATGGCTTCCCTGCTGTGGCATCACGCGGGCCACTAAAACCGCCTGGCCAGCTACCCCGGATTCCACTCTCTTGCCGTTAACTGCTAAGCGCCCTACCACCGGACCCAGAAGTCGACTTGCCAAGAAGCGAGAGCCAAGAGAAATTTTCCTTTGTGTTGGCTCATTTGATTTCTTGTTGCCGGTTGCTGTTTCGGGCAATCCCAAGCCGGCCATTGGCCTCTCTCCACCGTCCAAACCAACACCAGACCTTCAAGTGGGCTCCCTTTTGTTTCCACCCTGCAATTACGGTGCTGTACTCTAGCACTGCAGAGACAGTCAGGTGGTACATTTTCAAATTTCCTCTGCGCGGTGGTCCCAGCAAATTTCTCAGAGGTAACGTAATTCCCGTAGGTACCGTACCGCTTACTGGACGACCGCCTCTGCTTGCCCTTCGCTTAGTCCCGTCTCGTTATTGGAACTTTCGAGTAAATATGTAAACGTGACTAACAAGCCCGAGACCAAAGCCCCCCTTACAGCCCACGATGAATATAATATCCCATCCCCCTCTAGCCTTTGTTCAGATTTCTCTTTGTTTTCTCTGATTGAACCCTTGTATCAAGCTTTATCACACCTATACATCTCAGCCAAATAAACGCATATATCTACGATCTACCCCGGATTCCGTAGAAACGCCCCGCCCATCGAAGCAAGTACAACACATACACATACGCCAAGAACAGCTACCACCAACCACTTACATCACGATGCCTCGCTTCACCGTCAACGAGCCTCACCCCACCGTCGCGAAGGACTCCTTCACGCACTCTGGCCGCGGCGGCGCTGGCAACTTCTTCCGCGCCCCGGAGACCACTCCCGCGACTGGCATCTCGACGGAGCCCATCACCACCGCTCCCCGCCCCAGCATGGGCCGCTTCTACTCTGGCCGCGGCGGCGCCGGCAACGCCCACGCCTCGACCCAGCGACCCGTCATGTCGTTCGAGGAGTCGTACAAGCTGCAGGCCATGGTCGAGGAGAAGGCCACCGGCTACGTCGGCCGCGGCGGCGCCGGCAACGCCTACGTCAAGGGCCGCCCTGCCAGCGAGCGCAAGAACTCGGACGCCAGCAGCGTTACCAGCTCCAACTCCTCGGGCAGCATGCGCTCCAACATCATGGAGCGCATCACCAGCACTCTGCGCCGCAGCAGCAGCCGCGCTGACTGATCTCGCCGTCTTTGCACACTACCTTGGCGTCGAAGCTATGAGCGCTTCGATCGTCTGAACATCTACTTCACTCGACTCCTCTTTACGAATTGCATTACAAGCACGGCGCACGGGATCTACTTATATCATTATCATTTTTGAAATTCAACAACGGCAACTTATGGGAAAAGCAACGGTGGAAAGGAAAAAAGAGAGAGCATTTATGGGGCCTCAGAGCAAAGCGACAAGCTCAAATGATTTTTGGAGCGAAATACCCACGACACACGCGTGTCGTCCCCGGCTGGCATGACTCCGGGGAATATATTGAATCGGGAACATTCCAAGGGCATTTTAGCGATTGAAAGGGCGCATGTTTCTGGTGAACTTTGGTTTAGTGCGGCGACGGATATACCCCCCAACAGCGAGAGCGCGATGGAACAACTCAATTGTACTTTATATAGCAAACAGCGTCTCGCACACTTTTCGTGCGAGACCGATGGCATGAAGCAATTGCTTCATGCGAAATCATAAAACATTTCAAACATACATATCACTTGCTGTTTTCGTAGAACCGCTTGCATTTGCCTCGAGTAATGAGTGCTTCGAGAAGACGACCCAGGGGTTCGGAAAGTTCACCTGTCACCTGCCACGGAGCTCACGGTTTCGGTATCATCAGATAACTGCTACAGATCCTCAGACGCCAAGATACTGTACGACTACCCCCTTAAAGCTAATGTCACGCGTCGTGTGAACTAGACAGCCGGTCTTTGACCAGTGTAGCCGACGTTTTCCATCTGTGTATGAGATCCGTTTGGTGTCGCCAATCCATTACTGCATGCAGAAGTCATAAAGCATACCATGCCAAGTTGGCGCTTGTTCTCGCAGGCCATGTTAGTAACGTGTCACCAAGCAAGCGACAATCGAGGTCACGTTTTTACGAGATGGTCCTTTTCATATTGAATACGTAGATACAGTAAGTAGCCCAGCGACCAGGCTGGCCTGTTTCCCAACACAGGATACAAGAACCGCCCAGTCATTCCAAGCCCACCACGCACCCGAGTCAGCTAGATAGATCATGCTACCATCACCACTACGCCGCCACCACCACGCCCGTCCGCATGAACAAGTTGGGCGGCAGCTCCCGATCCCTAAACTCCTCGTCCACGTCGTACACCAAGTCCCCCCGCCCCTCCTCGGGCCGGAACCCCAGGCGCGCATACGCGTGCCGCCCCATGGCCGACGCCTCGGTCGTGGCCTCGAGCCCGCCGCGCCGCGCGGCCTCGTCCAGCCCCCACTGCACGAGCCGGTTCGCGGCGCCGCGGCGCTGGAACCGCGGGTCGACGGCGCAGATGTCGAGGGTGAAGACCGCGGGCGGCTTGCCACTACTACCGTCGTTTGAGGATGCCGATAAAGACCGCACGTACTCGATGCGGCGCCGCACGAGGTTCCGGATCATCTGCGTGCAGAAGCGCTGCCCCCGCTCGTCGCCCGGGTACATGTCGCCGAGCCAGGGCGGCGGGTCGTCCTTGGGCTCGTCGCCGTGGCCCTCGACGAAGGAGAGCTGGCACCAGATGGCCATGCCCGCGACGACGCGTTTCTGGTCATTTTCCGGATCCGGCACCGTCGCTTTGAGGAACACGGCGTTGGGGTCCCCGTTCTTGTTGGTGGTGGTGGACTGCCAGCGCTGGACCAGGCGCGCGACGTGTTCCTTTTTGCCCTCGGCAGTATCCCAGCCTGGGTTCATGGCCGTCCTAAGTAAGTTTCGGCATTAGCTTTTCGTTTCTTGCTGGGTATATCGTCCCATAATGGACTGGGAGAGTTGCTTACCAGATGGCGTCGTTGACCTGGCGGCCGAAGGCCCCGCATAGGACTTCGTACCCCGCGGCGAAGTCGTCGGGGCTGTTCATGAGCTCTATGCGCACGTCGGCGGCAGCGCCGTCCTTCTTCGAAGATGCTTCCGCCATGGCAAGTGAACAGTAGTAATTGATTAGTAGTATATACACTTAGCAAACTCGCAGAGCTGGATATTGATAAAGATGTTCGATAGGCTGTAGACGGAATCGCAGCCAGTTGTTGCGTCAATATATGACCTGTTCCGCTAGGCGGTAAACCACGGGGAACTTCCCGGCAAGTGGACCGCGGCTCTCTCGTGGCAGGCTCATAGAGGTGAACAATACTGTCTTGGCATACGAGTTCATTACGAATCGAAATACAGAAATCGGAGGTTCGGTATACCTACTACACAGGACATCCATCAGGGTGGCCAGTATTGGTGGCCATCAGATCACTGAATGGGAGTCTATCCACCAAGAGAGGCATCAGGATGTCAAGATACTAGAATTGCACTATCTACAAGCCACGCCCTGAGACCCAACTACGGAATAGGAATAATTAAAAAAAAAATAAAAAAATAAAAAGGTAGAGACCGAATTTAACATCATACACGATTGGAAGTAAACATGTGGAAAATGCAAAAAGGTAATGTTGCGGCCAGTGTGGATTGAACACACGACCTCCAGATTGATGAATCCTGAAGTTGACTTCAGTCTGGCGCTCTCCCAACTGAGCTATGTCCGCTGTGATGAGACGATGTTGGCATCGTCCCACATGTTAGGCCGCTTGTTGAAAAAACTGCTTTAATCAGAGAATATGTAGTGTAAAACATATTAGGTTTGGATGCTCCAGATGCCGAATGGCAGATGGTGATTAGGGTAATTGGGTAGGTGACGGATGGGCTAGACACTCTCTCAGCTTGTCAGGTACGCCAGATGGGCCTAGAATCGGTTGACCCATATGGCTTGTGGAGCAACCAGCGTCTACGGCAGTTATCTGGGATAAGGATAATATTATCCTCAGAGGGCATATTTTCTGTTTATTACAAATTCAATAGTATTTAACAGCTTGAGGTTATTGAAGAAGTGCCTCTCAAGATGGCCGACTCCGAAGCAGCGCAGATGCGCAATGCCGATTACTGGGACAGCAGATACAGCAGCAAGGACGACCCCGCGGCCAAGGAGTGGCACCTCGGCCCCGAAAAACTCGAGGGGTACCTCGAGGAAAACATCTACTCTCGATGGCCCAAGGGGACGACACCAAAGATTGTCCAGCTTGGCTCTGGCGCCAGCGTGAGTCAACATGTTGGTGATGCATCGGTTGTAGCTGTTCTGGTTATTTGGGCATGCTGACTTCTTCTGCTTCGTTGTCGCCCAACAGAGCGTCCCGTTCGAGATGTTTGCGCGGGGCTACACGGACCAGACCTGCATAGAGTTCTCGGAAGCTGTCATTGCCCAGATGGCGCCCCAGAATCCCGCAATCAAATGGCTGCCGCACGATTTGCGCAACATGCCCGAGATCGAGTCCAACTCGTTCGATTTCGCCTTTGATAAGGCCACTTTCTATGCCATGTGTGCATATGGCCCGACACACTTATTGAAGAGCATCCCGCCTGTGATAGTGGAAGACACGGCAGCCTACAGCCGCGAGGTGAGTTGCGACACAGACTCTGCCTTGCACCTTCTTACGTCTTCCTGAAATTGGGGCCCCCAAATGACACGACCTAACTTTGAACCCGAAGGTCTTTCGGATTCTCAAGCCTGGCGGCGTGTTCGTTTGCATCAACATCTTTGAACCCCGCTACGTCCATCACCTGCTGAAGGTGGAGGGCACCGAGTGGACTGACTTACACGCACCCCTTGCGCTGACGCCCGCCGGATGGGCCTACACCCGCGCCTACGGTTTGGTCAAGGGGCCAATCGAACCAACAGATGACGCTGAAGCGAAAAATGACAGCAAAGAATAGACTTCCAGCTCTAGGGCTATTGATCAGAGTTACAGGCATCTTCATAGCGGGGTACTCGGGCATGATGCATCGAGTCAAATCGATATGATGGACTACCCGTGCTGTGTTACAGCTGGTGGTCTGCCCACGACAACGGGAAGCCCCTCGATCGTGGAAGCTATGGCATCCGTCTTCACATTGAAACAAGTTCTCCGATCCTATGCTTCATTTTATCCGCGGAGTCTTCCCTTGCGCTTTCAAGCCTTTGCTGCCATGCATTTGACAAGTCTGCTTTTGTCGGACCGTACCGAACAGCCACGAGACTGGCATGCGTCTATCTGCCATGCTCAGACTGTCTTGGAGGCATTTCACACTCAGGCCCATGGCGTTTTCATGTAAGTGCGAGTCTCGACCAACCCTGAGTGTCGTATCCGTCCTGGGTTGTCATGTCGTGGCTAAGCAATACCGCAACGACATGTTGACGATCTCAGTAAGCGCAGATGAGCCACTGTCACCAGAGGCCAAGTTCTGCGTAGGGAATTGTCAAGTATTATTGCTAGAAAAAACTTGAACATATAAAGCAATATATAAGCATTTGCTCGTTGGCACTCGTATCCCAAAATATATATGTTCTCATCATTGTCAGCTTCTTGAGGAATGCAATAACCATCTCGGGACCCTTTTCATCCCCAACTTGATGATCAGCTTACACTATTGACTCTAGAATCCTCCTATGGCGAAGGCTTCTCCCATGTATAAATACTAGTCTGTTCCAGCTTCTACTGCCTAACGAAGTTATGTGTGGATGTAAGGAGTTACTGCCGATGTATTGGGCGGTTAAACAGGAATTGTTCGACTTGAGTAAATCATGTGAGTAATGTATTAGGTGCTATATATAACAGATGTAGGATTGTATTCTCATCTGTAATAATGGTATTAAGAATATATACAAGTTCTAATGCCATGTTGTAAACAGATGTCGCTTGGAGTAATCTTTGCCGCAGACACGCATCATGGCCCCAACCCCGCGGCCGAGGCCCAAGGAATCGTTCCCTTGGACCACCTCCGCAATGCAACCACACCTAGCCAGCTCGAGGGCATGCAGATGATCTTACCTTAGCAGCAGCACCTTATTGCAACCTCTTCAATCGACCTCGCTCGTCCAGAAGTCTGTGTATATCTGCCTTCTTTTCAACCACCCCATCAATCAATGTCCTTTTTGTCATCAATCGGCTGACTGACTACCGGTTACAAGATGTCGCCGTCCAAGCCAAAGCAAGATGGCGTTGGCAAGCAAGGCGATAATATCCCCGCCACTGGCAGTGGTGGCAGCAATCCAGGCCAGAAGCCACCGGAACCCTTCGGCGACAAGCTCCCTTGGGCTGAGCCGGCCTGGTACAACACCTTAGCCTCCCCTTACTACAACGCCACCCACCGCGCCCTGCGCGACCACGCCCGCCGCTACATCAACACGCACATCCTGCCCCACGCCTCCGCCTGGGAAGCCGCGGGCGAGTGCCCGGAGGCGGCGCGCAAAGCCTGGATGGCGACGGGCCTGCCCCTGCTCGACGTGCCGCTTGCGTACCGGCCCCCGGGCCACCAGACCATCCAGACGGACAGCCTGGAGGTCCCCCTGGACCGGCTCGACGCGTTTCACCTGCTCATCCTCAACGACGAGTGCTCCCGTTTCCAGGGCGGCGTCGCGTCGGGCCTGGCGGGCGCCAACGTCATCGGGCTGCCGCCCGTCATCCACCACGGGACCGAGGCGCAGAAGCGCCGCTGGCTGCCCGGCCTGTTCACGTGGGAGACGAACTTCTGCTTGGGCATCACGGAGCCCAGCGGCGGCAGCGACGTGGGAAACCTGCGAACCACGGCCACCAAGACGGCCGATGGGTCTCATTTCATCGTTAACGGGACCAAGAAATGGATCACCGGCTCCCCCTGGGCGACGCACATGACGACCGCCGTCCGCACCGGCGCACCCGCGTCAGGCACCGCCGGCATCTCCCTCCTCGTCATCCCCCTCGGCTCCGCGGGCGTGACCATCGAAAAAATCCACAACAGCGGCCAAAACGCCGGCGGCGCGAGCTGGGTCCGGCTCCACGACGTGCGAGTCCCCGCGGACCACCTGCTCGGCGCCGAAAACGCCGGCTTCAAGCTCATCATGACCAACTTCAACAAAGAGCGCTTCGTGCTCGCCGTGTCCTGCAACCGGCACGCCCGGACCTGCCTCACCACCGCCCTCGCCTACTCCCTCGAGCGCGAGACCTTCGGCCAGCCCCTGGCGAGCCACCAGGTGATCCGCCACAAGCTCGCCACCCTCGCCCGCGAGGTCGAGGCCCACTGGGCCTGGCTCGAGCAGCTCGCGTACCACGTCGACTCCGACGCCCGGGGGTGGCAGAGCGAGTCCATCGCGGGGCGCATCGCGCTGGCCAAGGTGGCCGGGGGCCGCGTCCTCGAGCGGGCGGCCCGCGAGGCCCAGCAGGTCATGGGCGGCGTCGCCTACCAGAGGGACGGGCCCGGCGGCGGCGGCCGGGTTGAGCAGATCACGCGGGACCTGCGCATGAACGTGGTCGGCGGCGGTTCCGAGGAGATCCTGAACGACTTGGCCTTCCGTGAAGAGATGAAGCGCGCCAAAAAGATCGGCGCACATCTCTGATACATGTAGCAATGACGGGAATCTAAAGTACTTGGGGGGGTTTGTTATTTGTGTACTATCCGTCGTCATCATGGCATCACATCGTTAAGCAACATCGCATAATTGTGGTGTCGTAGGGCCTAAGAAAAGGGATGCACATCACAAAACTTGGTGAAGTCTTAGCCAGCTAAGGTATTTCATATCGAGTCACATCGGCTACGAGTAAAACATAGGAATATCGGAGAGGATGGAATCTTTGGCATATAACACCCCGCCTAGTTGAAGGCAGTGTGCGTCTCTCTCGCGAGTCTGTCTACCTATACACAGTCGTCGTCACATCGTCCAAGACCCTCCCCCTTGAACTCGAAAAAACCAAACCCGCTTGGCCGTCGATCGCATTAAACAATTTGCAGTCATTCCAGAAAAACACCCGCCGTCTGGAAATGATGCTGCCAACTTCCACTTCGTCACGCTTTCCTCAAATCGTCCCCAAAACCCTGATTCATAAAAAGATTCCTCATATCGTCATCATGCATCATGAATCCACCGGTAGTAAGAATGATGTGTGGAAGAGAAGACCAAGCCAAAGAAATGAAGAAAAGGCAATTAAGACGATTAAAAAGCTGAGAAAAGCTTGCCAAATGAATCAAGAACGCCGTTCTCCTCGCGACTCAGCGCAAACAGGAGCCTGATGATCGTCGCGATGCCCTGTTCCCCTATCTTTTCCATGTTTCGCAGAAACTCCAAAATGGTATATGTATCGTGTCGCAAAGCAAATCGCCATGTTTTATGCAGATTTCTCGGCTCTCTTTCGTGTGCATTGCATCTCGTTCCCCTCCTGCGTCCGCCACCGCGAGGTCTGCGAAGACCCAGCCGGTCCTATACGTCTTATGTCTGTAAATGACAGCTCATATACAATCGAAATGCAATATCAAGCGTAGCCGTGGTATGAATCGCCAGTCGATATGGGTGATCCTTATATTAGGTGAAAGGAGTTGCTCTCATCCGGAGCCACCCGGAGACCGAAAGTCGACTTGAAAGGGCGAGCCACTAGGCATGGCCACATCCAATATACGAGTACGTCTCTCCTAGAAAGTCTCGGATTCTTGGCTCAGGGCCGTGTCGCGGCTGCCGACGGTGCCGAAAGTGTCTGCTTCAAGTTAGTAAACTGTGTCGTGCATGTGTTAAAGGGAAAATCAATGCTTACTTCTTTTCCGTCTCTGATCATCCCGAGAGCCATCATCCCCGAGAGGAGATCGGAGGCTCCGACGGTCTCCATCATCGCTGCCAAGACCCCTGGTGGGAGTCATGGCTCTGGGCCCGCTGGGTCTTCTTGCGGGTGCACCATTGCTGAGAGCGCCGCTGAGGTTTCGGTTCTCCATCCTTGGGCTGGTAGAGTGATAGCTCTCCGTCCGAGCATGTTGGGTGCCCGTCATGGTGCCGTAGCCGCTTTCCACTGAGTGGTAAGGAAGGGGGCTTGGCTGCTTCTTCTGAAGCTTGTTGACGCGATCGTTGCGCGGGGGTGTGGCCGTGTCGAGCGGCTCCTTAGGCGGCCGGGGCGGCCCTTGGGCACCAGGTGAGGACCCGTAGGTGTTACGGTACTCGTCGGCAGCGCTCTGATCGCTGTACCGGTTGGACTGCTGACCCGGGAAACGGTTCAGACTCGTAGCTGAGCCGGCCCAGTCCGCACTGCGAGGGCTCATCGGGGTATCGTAGTTGATGGCCGAGGACTCGAGAGCTGTGCGGAATCGCTCAGTCTGTCCAGGTCGTGGTTGAGGGTGCTGGAGGTTCACGCTGTTACGGTGGGCCTTGTACTTGGGATCCTCCGGAGTAGAGTAGGTGTTGGGCATGGGTGCATCCTCAAGTTGGTACCGAGGCGTGGCCGCATCGCTCGCAAGGTTCTGCTCAGAGAAACCTGAGTGTAGCTTGTCGACGGGGTAGGGATCTTGCGGCTCGTAGACCGAGTAGTTCAGGTCCGAACCAGACCGCGACGGAGGTGCGCGCAGGAACTCCTCAATGTCGTTCTTGTTGGACCGCGAGTTGCCGCTGTTGCGGTTGAAGACCTTTCCAATACTGGAAGTAGTGGTCTCTGACCAGCGGGAGATCTTGGGAAGGAAGCTAGATGAGCCCTTAGATTTGTGCTTCTTGCCATTGTCAGTAGGCGTATTCTCATTGCTGAAGCTGGTGTGGTTCTCGGGGGCGAGAGGCTGAGGCGGTGTTCCAAGTGGGACAGATCCAGCACGGGCAGGCCCGACGGCTGGCGACATAAGCAGGTCGGGGTTGGAGTAGTTGTTGGCGGCAGTCACTTGTGGCTGGTTGTATTCTTCCTCAGGGCCTTCGTGCACTGTGCTAATCCTGTGGTCCGAGAACTTTCGCTCGTATCCCATTCGTCCAGGTTGCCCGCGCGATTGGACGGAGAACTGGCCTGACTGGCTGGCGTGGCTTGCAGTCGATGTTCCAGCATTGCCTTCGGGTTCATAACCACGATCTTGCTCATACTGCATCTCGGGCTGCATGTTCTCCAGAGACTGGTTGCGGGTGCTCATAGCAGCCAGCGTCGCAGGACCCCCGGTCTGTTGCTTGAGGACATCGACTTCGGTAAGCAAGTGCATCAGCATATCCTCGATCCGGCCGAGGTCGTTGTTGCCCTTGGAGCTAAGGCCCTTGAGCGCTCGTCGGAATAGGCCACGCTTCTTAGCTGGCAAGTCGTCAATCGTGCCCGCCTGCGAGCCGCCTTGGAGAGACCTGGCACCGCTGCCGGGAAGAGGCCGGGGCCCGCCCAGGTGTCTTTGCACAGTCTTCTCGGTGTTATCTTTGACTTCGTTGATGATCTGATCTTCGGTATCAGCAAGAGCACGCTTGACGTCTCTGAAAGAAGAGTGCATCTCCTTGATCACTTGGCAGACGGTCTCGATCATCTCTCGGTCTCTAGCACTTCGCTGAGCGTCGCGAACCATGAGCTATACGAATGTTAGTCGACAGTACCTGCAGCCCTGATACATTTGCTGAACTTACGTGTTCCATCAATGCAATGACGTCCTTGGATTCAATCCTGTCCATTCCCGTGCCCGTCGAGGCATCGTAGAAAGGCGATCCCATGCCTTGAGACATACCACTCAGGTGTCTCTGGTGCTTTGGCGCGTAGAACGGATCATCACTGTTGCCGCTCATACCTGATTGGTCCTGGAATTCGACGCCCTTGCCCTTCATAGCTTGCATATCTCGAGTCTCGTTGGGTGCGGTCTCGTAGCCTTCGTCGCCCTGAGGCATGCCAGGGCTGCCTGTGTTGAACCCGCCACGGTATCCGTTGTGGTCAAAACCGTCAAGGATATTACCTTCGAGGCCAGGAAGATTGGCGATGGGGCTGGTATCCCCATACGGGTTGGTGACGATAGTATCCCGCTTTCGCTCACCAGAAGTTCGCTGCCATTCGTCATCCTGCTCTTGGCTCGGTTGCTGGCTGTGATTCGACGCCATACCAACTGCTGCGGCCATGGCTGCTGCTGCTGCTGCTTCTGTGATACCCAGACCGTTGCCGTTAGCTTGGTCGTTAGCTTGGCCATTAGCCTTAGGCGTCATCGATCGTTCGTTCTCGTAGTCGAAAGTTTTCTCCTGGGTGGGAGTCACGTCGCCGCCCCATTGTTGGTTAGCACCACCAAGAGGTTCCTGGACCAAGGATGGAGTCTGGTGATCCATGAAGTAGCCAATCTCCGGGAGAGGGTCGTTCGCATCTGGCAAGCCACTAGCCTCCATCTTGGGACGATCATAGTCTTCCGATAGCCGGTCGACGCTGTGTCGCGGCGTCGCGTCTGGCCTGTAGCCGTCCTTTGCCCGCTCCTTGAAAGACCGGTTTCGTTGAGGTACGCCCTCGCCTGTAAAGGTAGCAGGTGAAGTGTTTTCTCCTTTCTTGGCCCTTGCCGCTGCTGCCGCCGCCCTGCCGAGGGCTGCGCTGGTGATGGCGGCCTCCGAGGGAGATGGAGAGTGTCGGTAGTTGCGGGGCACCTTGCGTCCATATTCGTCCAAGTCGTATTCGTCAAACTCGCGCGAGAGCTTAGACCTGGAATGGTTGGAGACAGCGGGTGACTGACTTCCCTTCTCAAAGATCTCCCTTCGGCTTTCGAACGAGCGCTTGCCTGGGGTAGAAGCCGCTGAGATGCGGCTCAGATCTCTGCCGTCATAGGAGACTTGCGAGTCGCGATGATCCTGACCACCGCTTAGAACCGACGGGTCAAGAACAGATCCATCAACCAGAGAGGCCACGGCAGACTCCGTGCCGATCGGTTGGTGCACGATTTGAGGGTTGGCACCAACACCGCGAACGGCTTGGCCTGAAGTGATCATATCCAACTCGCTGTTGTCCGTATATTGCGTATCCCTGTAGTAGCCTGAACTGCGGACGTCACTCTCCGCGTCGCCAAATTCGCGGCTCATCAGGTTGCTGGGAATAGAGCTTGGCGATTGGCCACGTAGGTCCGACTTATCAGGCGAAGAAACCTCGCTGTGGGTAGCTCTCGAGTCTCGGCGATGGTGGAGGTCACTTCCTCCATCAGTATAGCCAGAGACACTCTGAATGGGGCTCAGCCCGCGTCGTTCTTGCTGATAAGGCACATATCGCAGGGGTGGAGGCACATCTTGTTGGTAGTAACCTGACATGCCAGGCTCGAACATGCCTGGTTCGCCCAAATGATCTTCAAACTCATCTTCGTACTGGTCATAAGTCTGGCTCAAGTCACTCTCGGTTAGTTCCTGGTCTTCGTATTCGCCAAGTCCCTTTCTCGGAAGAGCCTTTAGATCGCCGTGCGAGATATTGGCATGCGTTGCCCCGAGACTCTGCAGAGTATGCTGTTGTTGCTGTGGCGTGCGGGTAGGTGTCGGTGTGTCGTGCATTGATTCCGTGGAGCCTGGTCCTCGGGCCACCTCTTGTATAGGAGTCATCTCCTCGCTAGCGGAATGGGGTCTATCGGTGTTGGCTGACAGAATGGATGTTCTCGTCATTTCAGACGGGTTAATCTCACTCGACAGTGGCATTGGCGGAACCACCTCGTGCCCAGACTCCCGGTAATCTTCTGATGCCCTTCCTCGCTCTGGTGTCTTGGCTCTCCGCCGCCTGCGCTGGCGTTTGTCGTCTCTCGAGCGATCTCGCTCTGCGGCGGCGTCGCTCGCAGCAGAGCCTGGACTCAGCAACGCAGCATTTCCGACATGGTCATGGGCACGTCGTGGTGTGTCGTCCTGGTCGTTCAAGGAGTCCACTACGGAAATGTGTTCCACGCTGCTGTGTGGCGACAAGTCATTGCGGGCTTCTCTGCCTCTTGACTTGGTCGAATGTGTTGTGTCGGCTGATCTTCGCTTGTTATTGCCTGATAATTCCTCCTTTGACACCGAGGTGAGACTGGACAGCGATTCCTTATCCTTGGGTCGTCGTCCAGGTGGTTCGCGGGTGCTGCGCTCCCGCTTGATTGCATCTAGTTCGGGAAGTATTAACCGCCTAATTGCATCTTCCACAGTTTCAAGAAGCTTGGGGTTGTTGATTGACACCTTCGACGAGTTGTGCGAGTCGTAGGATCTCTGACTAGGTGAGAGCTGGGAAGACAGCATGCTCGAATCGGCGCCTGAGACAACGGATTCCTTGTAGCCTCTTGACCTCCTCCGAGATGATGCTTTGCTGTCCATATCTGCTTCGTTACCAATGCTTCGCCGGTAGCCACTAGAGGATCGACTGTGCTTCTTGTCAGGCCTGCTTGCCTTCTCGACGGCCCTTTCTATTATTTTCCTATCGTCGCTCGCACTGCGAGTCTTACGATTCATTTTGTCGGCGACCGCTGCCGCAGTAACAGCTCCCAGCGCACCAGTTGCCAATGGCTCGACGCGCGACCGGCTTCTGCTGCGCTCGCGTTCTTCCTTGCGGTTGGAAAGAGTCGTCTCACCAGTGCCACCAGACCCGTCTAGGAAGCTATCGGTGGGGATAGCCGAGATGTCGGACATGTTGGGTGGCACATATTGAGATTGGGATGATACCTTGCTATCGGCGGCAGGGATGAGAGGACTCGATACCTTGCGATCTCTTCTACTGCTCCGAACACTCGGGTTGATCTCGACTTCAATTGGATGCCGCGACACATTGGACTCCTCGGTCGCCGAGGCGTAGGAGTTCATGCTCCTGCTATCTTCGGGGTCTGTCATGACGTCGAGCTCACTCCTGCTAGGGTTCTGGACCAGCGGTCCCTCAACCCTGGACTTCTTCCCCATTGAGGACTTGCGTGAGCTCTTGGTTTCTGTGATCTGAATGTGACCGTTCTTTTCGCGGTTCTTGGATGGTGTGAGGCGCACGCGGACGCTCGGCCTGCGTTTGCGACTGCGGCTGCCACGTTCCGAGGACTCTGGGCTCTTGCTGTGCTCAAAATACTCGATCAGCAACGAAGTCTGGGACTTGTTGTGCTCGTGGTAGTTCCGAGTTCTGATGGTGACGGGGGTGCCGTCGTCGGGAAGAGAGAAGGAAGATTTCTCGTCGTCTGCGTGTTTGGAGAACTCAGTAGCCAACTCAGTCGGTGAAGAGATGACAGAGTCGGACTCGGTGGGTGCTGGCAATGGAGGAGCCTTTTTCGACTCGATACCCATTATGCTAATGGATAGTATAGGGCGGATTGTCGGGCCCCCCTAAAAATTGACCGGGTGTGTGTGTGTTACCCTGTCTCTTTTCTTCTTGTACAAGTGTGTAATGTATGGGTTCCTGTCGTGTTTGGGACCGCACCTTGTCCAGTTTGTTGTTTACCCGCTGGAGATTGCCCACAATGTGGAGTCGACAATCAGCGGAGCGAACTGGGAAGTACTTGGCTGACGGCCGAGGTATCGCAGTGCCGATATCCAGCAAGTGTGCCCAGGGTCGGCGATTGGCAAAGTAATTCGGGCGTCAAAGATGCTGCAAAAACGACATGCTTGGGTAGTGCACAAGAGAACGAGGAGGTGGGTGTGGTGGGTGTGCTGCAGCAGGGGGGGATTCAATCTCGAAGTAACGTCGAGACCCAAAAAATGAGGTGGTCGGTGTAAAAGCTGCGTGAATAGTAGCTGGTTAGGTCGCTGTGTCGCAAAGCCCCAGAATTTTGTTTACTTGGGATAAAAATACATGTACACAACCGGCTCGGGGGTATCTTTTTCTTTTCCTCTTCTATTGGGGGGGATTGGATAAAAAATGGCTGAAATGAACAACAGACAAACCGAACCAAGAGAATAAGCAATTACCTCAGATTGAGTGAAGATAATTAGACGGAGGAGGGCAGGAGACGTCAGAGGATCCTGTTTGCTGTCTTAGAAACAGAAGCTCAGCTTTCCCAGCCGCTCTATTAAAAATGGCTTGCTCGTCTGTCGTTTCGCCCCACGTGTTGCTTGATGGCTTGTCGGTCCCCAATAGTCTTTTTCTCTTTAGGCAGTCGTCAGTCAGTCAGTCAGTCAGTCTTGCATCGACGCAATGCTGCCTACCCGCAACAACTGCAATGCGCAATGCAATGACTCACAGCTAACGAGGGAAATCGAGAAACAGTTGACGATGCACGAGTATAACATGTGGAGGGAGTTCGGAGGGAGAAAAGAGGGGGGCGGGACAGCACGAGTAATTGTCGAGGTAAGGCGATGAGGAGGTAAATGAGATAGACACAGAGATGGGCAATAGGTCCAGGGTGGTGGGTTGGTGCAGGTTGAGGATGTACGTAGATACGGGGGCCCACTACTCTATGTGATTCGGCTGTGCTTGCGGAGGGGCTGATCTTTCGTCTCCTCCAAGTTCTAGGTACGGAACAGGGGCACACTACGACTCAAGCAGACAGGCTACTGCAGGGTGAAAGATTGCAGAACAAGACTCCTCACGAACGGATGGATAGGCGGGATCGGAGAATGAACTTGCAGCACTTAGCTGCAATGCCCGTCAGTCCATATTTTCCAGGCTTCACCACCCAACCCAACAGTGAATGGCAAAAAGAAGCACGCACGATAACGTCGAGAGAGGAAGAAGAGCCTCGAAGCTTAGGTCTGGCGCATATTGCTTGCTGAATGTGGCGGCTGGGGTTGGGCAGCGCTCTTGGACAACGCATCAGACCAGGGTCCGCTCTTGGGCCAATCTCGTGATGAGAAACCCTCCTGGCAGAAGCTGCGAGATGCACAAGCAGGGAGCAGCAGGTTTGGCATCTGGCATGGAGTGGGATGATTGATCAAAAGAGAGATGCACTCATGATTTGACCCCTTCTCATGGACTGAAACGTGATCCCGAGTCAACGCATCTAATCGTCGAATTCGGGTGACGAGGCTGCGGCATATGTTTGCTTGCTACCTACCTGACAGGTGGTCCGTAGTTAGTTCAACGGTGATCACCATATGTGCAGCTCATACTTGGCCAGGTTCATTACCGTACGTGATGAAAACGAATAGCCAAGGTACATATTTCCGTTCATGTAGCGATGGAGGAGGCATGAGGCCCTGGCTAGGCAAGGTAGCTATGGAGGCCTATTGAAGTCCGGCCAAATGAAAAAGGTCCTCACTTCTTATGCAGCCCGGATCTATGCGGCATGCAAGCCGGGGAACATCCTGAGCAATGGCGGCTATTGGCTTACTACATCGCTTTTTCACATACATGGCAAGATAAACCTCCGAAAACCTGCAATCGGGAGGCGCCAGCGTGGAGAGGGGGGTTATTTAAAATACCCGTCAATGTCGCGGAAAGAAAGCCGTTGGTGGTTGGGTCCCAGAGCTATTTCTGGTCACGGTTGACTGAGTAACAGCTCAGAAACAAGAGTAGGAACGAGCGTCTCCATCGCGAAGCCGCAGGGTGGCTCGGGCACCCAGTTTCTCTGGCAGGGTGACGACGGTCGATCAGAAGGTCGATCGCCGGAAAAACATGGCATGACGGGAACCGATCCACCCCCTGCCAATTTTTGGGCTCCCCAGACAGCCAGAATCCCATAATGACATGATGAGCTCCAGGCTAGCACCGAGCCCTGCCTGCTCTGAGCATCACCATCACGCTAGGTCGGAAGCTATGTTAAATTAGATCACGTCGAATAAGGCAGTGGTGCCACGGGGGGATCGAAAGGCTTTATTAATTGAGCTCAAGAACTGGGAAAATCGCATTGCCCTCCAGCCTCGCGATTAGGTAGAAGATGGCCTGTCAAAAAAGAGAAGAAGGTCTCACCCGCCAGTCAATGGAAACTCGGGGCTTGGGGATATCGGGAGTGCCAAGTCATGCCGGTTGAGGGAGGCAAACCACCAAAAAGGGCTTGGCGGCCTTGCATCTACTCAACTACTGCAATGGGAGAACCTAGAGACCACACATGGCGAATGGTGCGCATCCCATGTCGCCCTGCCTTGGAGGAGAGAGAGCCGCCTTGTCGGCTCTTGTTGGTCGCATTCACCAGATCCACAGCCCTCACCGACTTCTTGAACACTGCCTATCGGCGAAAAGCTACAGCACTTGCTTGCACATCGAGTTTCCGAATACAGCGTAGAGTACAGAAAAGAGTTCTCGACCGGACCAGACCAAACAAACCAAACCAAACCAAAAACCCCTTGATCAACAAGCCCCGGGGACTTGGTAAGTCAATCTGCGACAACTTGGAGCACAGCTCCAGGGGGGAGGTGGAGTTGTTTGGCCGAAGATGGGTATCGTGTTACCGAGACATTTTCATATGACAATTTGACAGGTTTGTCTCTCTCTGTGTTCGTGTGTTGCCAGTCAACCACGCCCAAGTCTTGAACCCAAATAGAAAGAAGAAAATCGCGGTCGTGCTGCGTTCCGAAGCCTCACACGAGAGCACTGTATGACTGCCTTGTGCGTCGGTGGCAATTCCACCGCGCGTCTCGTCCTTCTTGAATTGTCGCTACGCCCAACAGTGGTTGGACGGCAGGTGATTGATTGTTGGGGAGAGTAGCCGGCTCCTCCGTCACATCCATCCCACAATCCCCGCTCAGCCGATTCCGAAGCTGGACTTTCGGTTTATTCCGTTGACTCATGTTACCCGTTACTCAATTTCTTCAGGGGCCCTAATATCACGTCACTGGTTCTCATTTACGCTAATTGTTTCGAGGCACTATACCGACAGTCCACATGGCGATAGTCTCGGTTTGAACATTCATAAAATGCAAAGGAAAAGAAGAGCCAAAACGAGAAAGCCAATAGTGCTTATAGGAATCAGTCTCCGTCTCGAGACACCTACAACTGAGGACTGCTAGGGTGCCGATTTTATGTTGCCCTTCCTGGTAGACCTGCTATACTGTCCAATGGTTGTCTGTTTATCCTCCGTTTACATGCCAGCCCGAAGATTGGTAACACAGCTCTGCCGGATATGCAAGAAAGCGATGCGACGTCTCAAAGTGGCCGACAAGGGCCACTCTCATTCAGCGGCTTCCGATAAACATGTAACAATTGATTCCTCGAAAATAAAGATAAAAATCGAATAACGATATGCTTCGTGTTTCACGACTCTTTAACGTGTCGTAGGAGCGGAAGTTAAGGTAGAAATCGGGTATCTCATCCTTAGGATGCTATCAGGGGCTCGTGGGCAAATTCAAATGGACTCGTGCTGCAGAGGGGTTGGGGTATCGCAAATAGAAAACTGCTATATATACACAAGAAGGGTGTCGGATGGGGGCTGCCCAGGTCTTGCATCACGCACTATCAAACGTCTCCTCAATTACCGGATTCAGCCGCCAGTGCGTGTTGAAACCACCCCCGAGGACCTTCTTCAAGAACGCTACCCGTAACCCGAGTGACCATGACTCGATCGGGAGCACTCTGCCGTTCTCATCGCGAATCATATCGCGATAACCCACCTCTTGATAGACGTCCTTCTCGTTGCCAAACACTCTTTCGCCATCTCGGTCTGATTGCCTTGCCGCTCGCCCAGCTTTAGAATACTTCGGGCCCTTGCCGAGCTCTATCGACGTGAGAATGCTGGCGAACTGTTGGTGGAGTTTGCGGCGATCCTTCTTGGATACCGCTCGCGAGGATTCACCGGCTAATTCTGAGACCCGGTGTACAATCTTGTGTTGGTCGTATTGCAAGTCAAACGGATTGTACTCCTCGTATTTGAAGTCTAGCTTCAGACGCTTGGCCTCCAGCCTTGCTTCCTCTTGTCTCTGGTCATGCTCCTCCTCCATTCTTTCGTTGTATGCTCGCATTACCTCAAAGATAAGAGCAATGTTTGATCCGGCTGAGACCTGCACATCAGCATCGGAGCTATCGAGTTGCTCCGTAAAGGCCTCGAGGGCGGCCTCAGATTGCTGCATGAGATCTTCCTCATATGTGGCCAGAAGACCCCAGCAGATCAGAGCAGCAGTGACGACTGGGCCGTTGTCGGGAGCGTCAATGTTGTGCCCATCGCTTTCGACGATTTCCAGCAAGTAGTCCATGAGCTCCTGCATCGTAGCGTCCATGCCACCGCCAAACACAGTAGCGACTGTCATAGCATTGATAGCCTCCACCTTTACGGCCTCTTCGTCCGAGTTCTCGCATACCTGTTTCAGGCTCGAATAGACGTCATCATAAATGCTGTCTGACTCGGTTGACAGGACAGTCATGGTCAAAGCTTTCAGACCAGCCAAGACCTCTTCCGTATTGCGACCGCTTCGGATGCTCCTCAGTATGGCGGGGACAAGCTCGTGCAATTGCCCTTCAATGATGGTATCGGCGAAATGATGCCGGGTCAGGTGCACGTAGCCAGCCAAATACGCCTCACGGCCCTTGACGCTACTGCGCTTTCGGTCAAGGATCTCGTTGATACAGGCCTTCAGCTTGTCGGTCCAGTCGGAGATAGTATCTCCGTCCTCCGAGTCGACGACCGAGTTGGTCAGGCTTTCGTTGACATCGCTATCGTCGCTTTCGGCATCAGATGCGTAGCGACTCGGCGCGCGAGAAGCAGGCCGGGAGCTAGCGGGGGAGGTCGTAGTAGAGCCAAGGCTGGAGTCGGGCTTTGCGCGTGCCTTTCGGGACACAGTCTTGCCAGACTCGAGCAAAATCTTCTTTCTCAAGTCTCTCATGGTGGCTTGCGTCTGGTTGTTCGATGATGGTAGGTTGTGCAAAGTCCACGAGGTCTAGCGGACGTCGATTTATGTATAGCTCTGAAGTCTTCGCGAATGCTATAATAAGTGTCAAGTAACAAAGTAATGAGTGCAGTGTTGATGAGTAGCGTTGAATGTAGATTCCATGGAGAACAATAGGTTTGTGTATGATGAGCGTTCAGTTAATCAAAGGTTTCTCCGAATGACAAGTTCGTGGAAGGCGAAGAGGCAAAGGAATTTGCAATGCACACCAGATTTTTTTTCTCTGGCAAAACAGGACAATGGGAAAGTAATGGAAAAGTCGGGGACGGGGCAAATGGAATCTGCAAGGGATTTCCCCAAGTCAGATTCAGGTACTTCGGAAGCAAGACAAGCTCGGGTGTTGGCACATGTCTCTCCAACTCCAATTGATTGATTCGTCTTCGGCTAGAGAAAAACAGCCTGAAGCCTCACTCTTCGACACAGTCTTATTCCATTCTGACTTTGGCCCGAATGACGCAACCACGTCATAGTGGTGGGCTCATCATTCGAGCTTATTGAAGCGACGCGACCTGTCCACTTTTGGCACTAACAACTGCCCATAAACTGGAGGGCCTTTGCAGCACTCCACGCAGCCACGATAAGCCCTACGAGCTATGTACAGGCCATCACGAGCAGCAAAGGCGGGGTATCCTGGCATTCAACCCGCTGCGCTACGATCCTCCACTTATGACTTCACAGAGTCTCCAGAGGCCCAACGCGGGAGCGCGGCCAGGCTGGATCTCTTCTACGGTTTTGATTTTACCATTAGGGACTCAACAACGGGAAACCCAAAGACACGGTTCTACCTATGGCTCTTATTGATTAATATCTCAGGTGGCAGTGGCAGGAAACCAGTAGATTTCCATGCCAAAAAGCCCACTTGTCCCCAGCAACCATGGAATTATCACCAGCAAATCTCCCGACCCATGACACGCCACTGGGATGGGATGAATGGCTTGCTGTTTGCACACGGGTCCATCACTTTGTCGTACCTACATGTGCATAACTAACTACTGCAGGTTGGACTTGCTCGTCGATGGCAGGAATAGTTGAAGCCAGGAAAGTGTACACTCAAATCCATGCCGGAACCAGATGGCAGGTGAGAATTGTGTCTATGCTCATGTATGCAACCACACCGCAAGGGAGTGATCCTGGCAGCGGTGCACGAGTTGCACGACTAACGCAAAGCTGCGTCTCCTGTCGAACTGTGCTACGAGATGTGCCAGCCAACATTGGGCGTACCTGAATCACGAACAACATTGACCAGCGCTGAGCCCAGGCCATCGCGGAACTCCGCAAATCTGACAATCCCTTCCTTTTCGTATTCCACATAGCCTGTAACCTATATGGCTTGGATATTGATGGACAGTACCGAGTAGAGCGGAGTAGGGTAGGCCTTGGTGAGGAGCTTGTTCAAACCGGGACTTGAGTTGATCTATTTCAGGGTGTCCGGTATTGCCAACGACCAACGCACTGAGCAAAAAACCACCTGGCGTAATGCAGCTAGGCGATGACTTGCAACGCCCTAAGTGGAATGAATCATCGAAGCAGCCTTCTGCCTGTATTCGTTGAAAACTGTCGACTGAATATCTGGCAGATGCCTGAACGGTATAAGCAAATGTTCGCGTATTGGCTTTCCTCGCCTTTTTCTATTAATATAGGAGAGCAGCGCTTTCTCTATCAAGAGGATGCCTACGGAAATTGGTAGGCGGACCACTCGAAAATGACGATTAATTGCAGTTGTTTCCTTCGCGCGCTCGGGGCGAACTAACGAGGTTGCGAGGGCGGTTTCTGAGGCGGGTAGGCGGAGTATCCACTATTGTGCACATCGACGGTGGTCTCCATACACACAGGTCGAGCAGGGAACCAGATCGGGCTCGAAGATAATATGGACTGGTACTACGTTGAGTAGAAACAACTATGTGAACATAAACCAGAGCATCAGTGACTTGGATTGTATAGATGCCCTCTATGGCCTCTCACCCGGTCAAAGATATCCCGCTCAAATGTACTCGGGGGCTTCAAGGGTCGGTTTACTGCCATGCCATTACCACATGCACCACCACCCATGATCGATGACCCCGCCATCGTACCCCTAGAGGGCAATCCACTCTCTTTCCCACTGCAAGACCCTTGCATCAGACAAGCGGGATCCAGGACCTTTATCGCATGGTCGGCCTCGTAGATAAGAGCTACTGTATTAAGCTGAGCCCACTTGCCCATGTGAAGAGCCAGCTGACAACAGTGAAACAAGCCTGAAAGCCTCAGATTATTCTTCTGGTACGGAGTAGCTGGCGATTCAATACGATATACATAGATGTACCTACCGGCACACATACAGTATGTGTTCCTTTGGAAAACCCATCGCCCATAGGTATCGGCCTACTTTTAGTCGAACTTGAGGCAGAATCTTGTCAAATGACCTGAGAGGGAGGTAGGTATTAGTTGTACAGACCGTTAAAGCCGCCCCTCTATTCATGTTGAATCAACTACCTGAGGTCAGCTGTAAATGCCTAAAAGTACCCATCAAGGTTAGGTAGGTGGGGTGAAGTGAGCGGGAGGTGATAAGGCACCTGCAGGCAGCTTTATCGGCGGCCAGTTCTGCCTGGACACACTGCCTAAGTACACTTCTGAGTCCTGACCATCCCAGTTCAGACCCCACTTCTACCCCAGATACAGGCGCTAATTGGTCCTAGTTCCATTGATTCGCTGTTGGAAAGGGCACCTGGGCGGATTGCGATTGCTGGGGCCTTCTCTTGATCAGTCAACTTGAACCTCCAAAGTCGTGCCTTGGACCTCACAACTTCCCCTCCTCTCCCCTTTGCAAGGCAATACCCATTTGATTGATTGTCTGGCATGATCTTGTAACTTCACCTCGACTGCTCTTATTACCTCTCGCCCCTTCCATTTCACGCCTGGTTTCTATTTCCTCCCAAGCTTCCTTCGTGCCCCCCTCTTCACGTTTCTGTAGGCAGTTATTAGCTGCTGCTGTTCCTTGGGCGGGCAGTCATCCTCTCCCGGCTCTGCCTGAGACGTCTTGGACCAGCACCCCACCTTTCACACTTCGAGCACTTTTACTTTCACTTCACTTCCGCCTTGGATGTGACAATTGTGCTTCGTACTTTTGTTCATAGCTGAAGGCTGACCACTTCCATTTGATGCCATCCAACCCACAAGCCTAAGGCATCTTTCCTTCTTGGTCCCCGAGTCATCAGAGGACTCCTTTGACTGCTTGTCGTACCCATAAATCGAGCAGGATCCTCGATCTACTTCGGCAAAAATGGCCTCTGATTCCGATCCTCAATCAGTGGCTGACGACGCCAAAGGTATGTCTGGAACCAGCTCGCTGGCTTCGTTCATTTATTCCATCCTATCTGCTGAGCATGTATATCATCGCACGGTTCTAATATGCTTCTTTGCTAGTTGTCGTCACGTTTGCATCCTGCAACCAAGGTCCGCACGCAAGCATCCCAGCACGACGTATCGCCCTACGGCACAATATACCAGAACGTGTTGGCAGAGCTTCCAAGGTAGCGACAAAAGGATTTGTTGCTACCGCAGATAATGCTTGGTTTGATTCTCCAGTGATGTCCAGAACACACGCCGAGCTTGTTGCCCACTTGGACACCAAGGCATGTTCCCCACCCCCAGGGCGCAAGAAAAATATATATTGACTCACAACGGTAGACGGTTTACATCAAGGATATCGGATCTCTACACGGCACATTCATTGCAAAGAAGGACACCCCTGACCCAGAGAAGCGATTGTATGAAAACGAACCCACTGAGCTGGCCAGTGGTGACAAGATTCGTTTTGGCATCGAGATCCTGCGTGGACGTGATACTTTTCCTCCTTGCGAGGTTGACGTGACCATGGAGTGGCCTAATTCGTATGTTCTTTGCCCATCCTTCACTTGATCCACCATATCACTAACATGATTCAGTGCGACGTCGCTGCCCGAACGGTCAGCCTCTACCAACCACTTCACCGTCCCCGATGCCGAGGACGATGATATGTTGAGTGACGCGGGTTCAGTCATGATGATGGAGAAAGAGGACTTCACACTCCCTGTGCTCCCTGAAGTCAACCCCCCGGACGAGTCGATGGTCGTGGACCTGACCCAGGAGGCCGATCCAAATGCAACTGGTCGTGCCCGGCATGGCTTGACATCACAGGGACTGTTCACTACCGAATCGAGCTCAGATGTTATCGACTTGACCTCCGAAATCGATGAAGATGAACGATCGTCTATCCGGGGGTACTCTCCTGACCCTAGTCATTGGCCCAATCAGCCGGCTTCGCCAGCCATGTCGGTACACGATCTTGAGGATAAACAGGAGACATACGACCCACATCATTCCCAGGATTCGAACCCATCTGTTACCGCTTCGATTAACCAGTCTTCCGACGCATCTGGTGAGAGTATAGAGCTCCATCATCCCCCCGCAGTCATCTCGGATCTGGTGGCTCAACAAGCAGGTAGCATCGAAGGTTTCAATGGCCCCATGCCATTGCCGTCTTACATCGACACCGAAGACGAAGGTGAAGATGATGACTCCTTGATGTCAGATGAGCTCGATTGCCAAGGTGAAAGCGACAGTAGCGAGGACGAGGAAGAAATGGACTCGCATTGGAGTTCTGACGATGACGATGACGAGGCAGTGGACGAACATACCAACTCGGACGATTCTGAGGGCGAAGATGCCAGTAAGTTGTGCTCTGTGTAGACAGCCCTTTTCCACCATGTACATGCATACTGACTGTGGCCTCTTAGGTGATCTTGACGAGCCCTGCAGTGCAGACATTCTTTCATCGAGCGATTCTGAGTCTGATATTATCGAAACTAGCATTTTCGACAAAACCTCAACATCCACACAGTCGCCCAAGTCGTCACCGATGGCCATCAACACACATCCCATCCTCAAGCTGGAACCCGCATACCCTCATCTTCATCCTTGCAGGGCACTTTTCAGTTCCAGCTCCAATTTCGAGTCGTTGCCAACAACAGCCCCGCCCAATCTTGTCAATAGTCTGGCCAGCGATATTGCCCACAATTTGACTGCCCTCGCGAGGCAACCAAGTCCTTCGGATGCCGCAATGGTCAAGATGCCCGCCTCTGGATCCAATTCTGATGCCAAGACCACGGCACAAGTTCTTGGCGAGAAAACAGGCAAAATGGAATACTTTAATGCCAGAGATGGGAACAAGGCGGCCATGCAAGCCGGTCCAGTCCAGCTTACGACATCTGACCAGTACACATTTGACCGGGTTATGCCAAAGACCAACCAGGAGGGCAATGCGCTACCATCGCCTTTCAAAGCCAACGATTTATCGTACAGCCTTCTCCCGAGTTCTCCTGCGCCCTCTCAGCAGACCAACAACAATCAGGGGAAACACGATGCGGACTCCAATGCTGTGTCCAAGGCACCTTGGCGTACCAATCTCTTCCAGCAGCACCCCGTTGCACCCCCCTGTCAAGCTTTCGCTCCTCGAGCTCACGTGGGTGGTGAGCCTCCTAAATCCCATGCCGTGCAGAGACGACGATCTTTGCCTCAGCAAGATCCGGAATTTCCTTTTGGTGCTCCCATTTGGGCCACCTCGAGCATTGCCAGCTCATCTCATGGTCAAGGTTCTCCAGATCCCGAGAAGCGAACTCGGCTCCAGAGCCCAGAGCATGATATGACCAGTGCGTTTGCATACCAGAAAAGCAAACAGGCGGCTGTCGCGGATTCCAGCGAGATCAAAGTCATGCGTAATACCCGTCGTATGACTATTCCGGATATGCTGGCACAGGACTCGGAGAAGGCATCGTCGCCTTTGTATTCTCCACCTAGCCCTAGCCCTCCTGTCATGTTGGCGGCATGCCGTCCTCCAAAGCGCCCGTTTGATGAGGTTAGCGAAGACGAGGACTATGATACTAACTCTATGGTCTCACAATCTGTCGAAGCGTCTTCTCCAGCTCGACCCATCGTTGCCAAGGACACCGTCACCACTGTTGCTGTTGCGAAGCCTTCTGCTGCATCCGAGGAAACAGTCAGCACACAGGGCCAGGTTTCGACTGCATCTGCACCGGCTCCACCAGCCAAGAGACGTCGTCTCGCTGACTTCGCCGCCTGTGCCCTTGGCGGCGCCATAGGCGGTGCCGCTGTTCTCGTTGGTTTGATTACGAGCGCGCCGAGTATCTCTCAGATGTGAGGTGCTGGTACCCTTGCGAATCCGGAGTTTTGTTGCTTCTCGGCGGTATGGCGTTTGCAGGTTTGCAGGCATGGCCAGAAGAAGTGGTCCTCACGGCTACTTGGTCAGTTGTCTACTATGCCAATAAGGGTTTATTTGCTTGACGGTTCCATGGTTTCCTGTGATTACGAGTTTATGGCTTCATGAGTAGGGTTCACAATGGATTCATTGCAGGGGAGGGGGTGAAGCAGCACAATTCAGCATGTCAGAGCTCGCAGTAGCAATGGGCATTTCTTTTTTTCCCGTAGCCGAGGCCGAACGCAGCTGCTTCATAATTGATTGTATCCCACCAGAGTTGATTTGCCTCCGTACCTTCTCACATCGCCGCCTAGAGTTGACTGAAGAGACACCGGGCTTGCCAGAGTCGGTACCAAAAGCTAAATAGAGGTACTTACTGCTCGATACGTTGCCCACGCTCGCATAAAATTGTAAAAAGTATGTACATGATGGATACCTATGAAATCAATGAAAGCTACAGGAGTAGGTAATAATTCAGTGATCCCACCTATGAACACTATCTTGTTTTGTTATTGGGGGTATTGCCGCTTGACGGCGGTAGCGACTCTGCTGTTATTGCTATGCTTGATCCGCTCACAAGTTGCCAATCCTCCAAGGTGTCAGCCTTTCCTTGCTTCTGCTCCATTATGCAAATGACATACAACCACAACCGACTCCCTGGACACCCCCGTGGAACGTTATCCAATGATCTCGCATCTGCGAGGGAAGAGGACATGCATTAGCATACGAACCCGCCAAACCAGCAACGACGGGATACTGACCGAACCCTGTTTTGTTGGCGCTTATGGCGCATCCTCATCAGAAGATATCGAGCACCTTTTTTGCTGGTAAGGTCCGTATATAGTATTATGTTTTCGAACTCCTGATATCCAATGGCCTTAACTACAGAGTGGAAGGTCACAGGCTTCCTTGTACTCTATCCGCGGCGAAACCACCAACGTAGTCCAGAGTTGGCTTCTCAAAATGCCAAACCAACCACAGGTCTTTCGTCAGGGACTCCATCGTTATACCCTTCTGTCTAAGAAGGTCCACCATGGAGTCAAGCCCTAGATCGATCGCTCTCCGCAGAGGCTTCTTTCGGAGCAGCCTGTTACCCTGGCAGCGCCTGAACCAGGGCCAGAAGAGGTCTCCGGCGCCCTTCTCAAGAAGTAACTCTACCATCTCCGCATGCTCCATTTCCACGGCAGCAGTCAGAGCCAGGTGCCCCAGGAAGAAGCGTCTCCGCCGGTAGGGTTCATCCAATATGGCACCGAGGTCAAAGACGATCTTCATCATCTCCACGTTCCCACTTTGAGCGGCTGCCACAATCGTAGAGGAGCTGATGCTGCGAGGGCTTCTAGTATTTTGGATAGGGTCCCAAAATCTCATGCGAGCACCACGTCTTAGCAGCAGATCGATAACATCCCACTGGCAATGCCTAACAGCCTCTCGCAGGATATTACCCCCGGGTTTTCACATCCCCGCACGTCAGCGCCTTGGTCAAGAAAATGTCGGACCATGTCTGCGCGGCCCAAGGCAGCGTAGGTAGTAATCTGCCACTCGTAGTGAAATCCGCCGACATGTGTCCTGAGGTACTCTAACACCTCGATTGAGGGCGGCAAACACCTTGAAAGTGCATAGTAAAGGGCAGAGCGTAGGTCTTCGTGGTCGCGAGCGCTGAGGACTGTGCTGGAAGGCGGATACAGGGCGAGTTCAAGTACGTCCATATCCCCCCGTTTGGCGGCCCCAAGCACGGCGCCTGAGCTTCTCTTGCCCCGCCAGTCCCGGCTCTCATCGAGGCCGAGTTTTACAAACTCTGGCATTCTTTCCTGGAATATGAGAAGTAGCTCATTGTTTCCGGTATACGCAGCCATGTACATTGGTGATGGCAACACGTTACTGTTATCCAGAAACACAGGAACAGCATTCAGCAGTTCCAATGCAAGGGATAGGTCACCATAGTAGGACGCCACACTCAGAAGGTCACCCGCGGTTCGCGGCGCTTCCTCCGCTTCCCCTGTATGCTGGCATGTGGTTTCCTCAAACCAATCGCTCTTAGCAAACCAGCAAAGATCAGTTATCGTCTCACGTAAGTTACCACCGGTCCTTTCGCAGAACCGCGCTGCCACGCAGCGGACTTGGGCAAATCGGCTAAAAGCCGGATCGGGATCAGTAGCTACCCTCACTACAGCATAATCGTGCCAAAGCCAGTAGGGTCTGTTGCTTCTGAAGTATGTCGCGTTGGTACTTCTCATAGCCTCGTCGACTCCATCATTGAGGTCCGAAGCTACGGTGTCTAGTAGCCTTGACTCGAATAGGACTGGCTGCAGGGCATCGCGGAAGAACTTGCAGACAAGCTTCAGCCGGAGGGCTCTTCTGATTCCACGTGATAGGACAGAAAAATAGAGGATCCTGTGAACAATCTCATTTGGGCAGAGCTGGAGCAGCATTGCTTGGACTGGACGGAGATACAGACCGGATTCTCCTCGCGAAGCTAGGTAAAGTAGGTGGGTACGGAATGAAGGGTTCAAGTCTGCCAAACCGGACGTCAGGCTCACTAGCGGCCCCTGCTTGCTGTACCTTACGAACCAACATCGCCTTCTGCGGGGTTTGGAATGGGTGATCGTTCCCGACACCTGGCCTTTTGATTGGTTGAAGACAGGGATGTTGAACCTGTTAGGCGCCAAAAAGCCCGATATCCTTCTGTAAGTCGGACGGGTACAGGGAGGGCATTGCCAAAATCTCAAAATGAGTGGTATTTCAACTAAGCTGTTGCTGTCATAATCCACAACTCGCATCCTGATGACTGGCATCCTTACAATTGAAGCCGAACGAGAACCAATATGAAGTCCGGGCCTGCCACAAACTCGAAACGAAATAAAAAGAATAAGAAAAAAAAACATCAATCAAACGACCCAAGATTCCATAACCGATCGTCCGTTTTCCTGCTAACTTCTTACACTACCCACTCGCCATTCTTCAACGTGACAGTGTATTACATCAGATCATCAGCCCAATCTAACTTCCAGATGGTACTCAGAGCTCTGCTCTTGAATCTTGAAGGATTGGATTTGCTTCCCCACTCCAAACTGCTGAGCCGTCTTGTCGGCATTCATTCCGAGAGGCGTTTTCATCATCTGCTGGAAGAGGTCGTGCTCGTCGCTGTTCTTGGCCGCCTTGGAAGTCACTGTGACCTCGTTGTCGGCGGCTCCAGAGGGGTTCGGGAACTTCTCCAGGGCCGCGGCCATGACGCCGTCAGTCTCGGTCTGCACGACACTGTGGTACCGCATGATGCTGAGGTCCTGCGGGCGATGGCCTTCCTTGTTGACCCAGAGGTACATCTGCATGTCCGAGAGCTTGATGGGATGGTCTTTGTACTGCGAGCCATCCTTAAAGACCTGTTTTTCGTTCCAAGCAGCCACAGTGTTGATGGAGTTGTCGTCCTTACGGATTCCGATGGTGTCAACGGGGCGTGATCCTCCCGAGTAATCAGGTGTCCAAACATCGTACAGCTTGCCATAGTCCATCGGATAATCGTCAATATCTTCCTTACTATCCTCCAATCTGTACTTGTACTTTCCGTCAAAGGGGTCAGGTATTGCCTTTGGTGGGTAGGTCTTCGGCTCCTTGGATAAGAGGTCAGCACAGTGGCCGTAGACAGGAACTATAGATGATAGGAGAAGCTGCTTACGCCGATATCCTTGAAACTGCCGGGGTTGGGACCGGAGCTTCCTTCGTCCCCCTTAGTGGAACCAGACTTGCCGGCACCGCCGGAAGATGGGCCTTCATCTCCTTTGCCGCTCCCCTTGCCCTCTCCAGCTCCGAGGAGCCTACCGCTTCCCCCTGCTCTCTTCGCAGGTGAGTGCAGGCATCCCTCAGTAGTGACCTGAGGATGACCCGGTAGACACAAACCTCGGCTGGAACTCTATAGCGTGCGTCAGCTCACGTCATCATATGATACTGTTTCTTTCTCTTCCGGTGGTGCTCCGGAGACACCTACGGAGTTGTTATTCTGGGAAGAAACGATTGGGGCGGCGTTGATGCCGAGAAGAAGGCTCTCGGCACCCAGAAGGGTGAGTGCTGCGGTTTTTGCGAGCGAGAAACGCATGACTGCTGAGACTCTTTCTTAATCGGTTTGTGGGATGATGTTAGGGTAGTTACGGATTGGTAGACTAAGAAGTCAAGATATTCTTGGGCGTTTTAAGGTAAGATACAATGTTCTTAGAGGCTTGTAATAGAGAGTGGTACTCGAGTCGAAAGGAAGATTCGTAACCTATATAATACAGTTGTCGTAGGAGATGAAGTGCACCAACTTATCTGCTGATATAGCATCGAGAGTCTGCATGTTCAACGCAAAGAGATGCCAAGGTTACAACTAGCAGAGTCGCGTCATTGTGTTCTATATTCAGAACATCGTTTAGATGAAGTGACGACTGTGATCCAAAAACCAACCAGCCTTCGCGCGTTTGGCCACATATGCTGGACTGTAATCAACTGCTCCCAATGCTCGGCGGTTGCCAAACGGATCTTTCTAGCCCTACATGTTGGTTCAGTCTGCATACACGAGTTTTGAAATTATATATGTGGCCATTTTGATGCGTGTGAATATCATCAGGCGAAGCCAGCTTCCAGCCATGATGACGAAATTGGGGCCGAACGGGATGCAGTTGGACGTAGTGTTTTCAACTTGAAACCAACATAAGGCTAGATATTCATTCAAAGCAAGCCAGGACGTCAATGGCCCATCGCTTAGGGGTGAGCTGCTGACAGGAGGATCAGAGTTGCCGCCCCGGACCCCAATATGAGCCCATATCCGCGACCTGGGGCGAAATTAGCATCAACACGCCATGCCGATGAAATCCCCAGACCGGACCCTTCGTATCGGCCCGCTAAAGAACTCTGGCGTCACACCATCCCGCGAGAGCAGTGCCCAACCCGATTTGTCCGCACCAAATATAACCGCCCCAGCCTTGATGATGTTGCTATGTTCGGACTTGTACAACATCACATGCAAGCCACCTACCTATCTGCTGGGATGGGTCTCATAGCCATTGACCAGTGCATCCTCCCGACCCTGCAGACGCCTCGGCCGTAAACAAAATCTTCTAAGCAGAGGCAAAGAGCTGTAGGTACCCGTGGGGCTGGCATAGAACCCGGAGAAAAAAAAAGAACTCACCATCTCGTGGGGGCTGTTCTGTCCTGCATCGTCTCTTTTTCGGGATACGAAGTTGATGCATGACGTCGTAGTGGTCATCAAACCAAACACTGTGGTCTCAGTTGGCGAAGTTGTCGCAGTAGTGTCAAGGAGACCAACAAAATCAACTGTCCAAGAGGCGATAAGCTGCCAAGACGGAGGAGATCAGTATAAAGCCATCTGCATATCGTGCTCTAGCGTTTATGACTCTACGCAAAGAACAACAGCAGCAGCCTACAGATCATAACTAAAGACGTCGAGAAACACCCCAACCTGCATTTTTCCTTTCATCCTTTTGCACTTAAAGCGTATCTTAAGCTGGTACCCTGTTTTCTTCTCAAAACATAGTTTTGGCAGTCTTGAAGCCCCCAGTTAGATAGCTCATCAACTCTGAAAATGGCCTCCTTTCTTGGTTTCATTTTCAATGCAGCCGGTATTGCCTCCCTCGGACTCATGGCCTCGGACATCTCGTCCGCGGGTAAAGGCAAGGAAGAGTCGACCCACGTCGAGATCCTCATTGGTACAGGGACCGAACAAATGGTATGTCGTCAACAGAGAGACCTCTCCGCATTCCATATATATTCAGTCCCATGCCTCCGCCATAGCCGAAGAAGCTAACCTGAATCCAATCCAGGGCGGACACTGGCCCTCGGTAGCCCTCTGGAACGAGGAGGGACAGCGTATCGGCCAGGGCAATGCCAACTGGGGGGACAAGCCGGGCGCGTCGATCGACATGGAGATCAAGCACGAGCAGGGCGCCAAGACGGGTAACCAGGCCGCCTACATCATGTTGAGCAACATGGACAACGACGCCATCTGCATCTCAGCCGTCTACATCACCGAGACCCGGACGACGACGACCTGGTTCGGCGACGTCGGCAAGCGCTGCGGCATGTCGTGGTACCAGAGCAACCGGCGCGTCGGCGAGTCCGGCCAGACGCCCGCCTGCGTCTGGCTCGACAACGACGGCTCCGAGGGCGTCAACAGCCAGGCCCTGAGCTTCCACATCCCGGACATGATCGCCAACGACGACCGCGTCGAACAGTTCGGCGAGGATATCAATTCGCTCTGCAAGAGCACCCCGCGCTTCTCGTTCTGGGGCGACCTCGAGGCGGACTCCATCATCCCCTTCTTCGACCCGCCGCTCGAGTACGAGACTGACGCCAAGAGCGGCGGGATCGGGCGCGACAAGGACGTCGAGCGGGTCAAGGATAAGTTCAAGTACGACAAGAGTGTCACCATGTACAGCGGCGGCAACCACAAGAGGGCTTGGCATGGTGTCCACGGCGAGGGGTACGGGAACCTGACCGTCCCCGACTTCATGCTACCTCGACAGAGAGACGACACGCGGAGGAGAGGTGGTGGTGGGAGGAATATGGGCCGACATGCCGCGGCGAAGAAGCGCGGCCGTCGCGGTTTCGACAATCTGATCGTCACATCCGACCCGGGGCACAGCGCCAAGGAGCTCTGCGAGTCCGCGACGTCGTACGGCGCGGACACGGTCTCCATGGCTGAGAAACTGTTCTGCGACATGGAGACCAAGACTATGTATCCGCTGTGTCAAGAAAGAAATGATACCATGCATACCAACACAAATTCCTCTGGAGCTGTACGGGTGCGAGGGCCAGCAGAAGAAGAGGGGAAGAAGAGTTGCTTTGATATGAAGAGCATGTCACTCCATATCCCGGACGGCCAACGGGATTCTCAGGTTCACAGAAGGGCGAAGACGGCAGGCGCCAAGGCTTACAAGTCGACCCAGTATTGGTGAGACGGTCACCTCCCTTTTGGTCAACTGCCAAACGATAGCCGGGAGATTGGAGCACCCTGGGATGTTGTCGTGGGAACGTTGTTGCGGTCAAGGCACTATTATTCATCTCCCATCATTTTCCACCTTCTTTATTGCGCAGAGGACCAAGGCATATGGGCTCTGGGGGCCGTGACTTCCTTTTCATGATGCCACAGATAACGAGGAGGAACGGTGGCAGGTATAAGATAGGATAGTTATATCTCTCTTTGAATTCAGTCCATACAGATGTGCCTTGCTCCTTGTAATCTTTTGGTTTAAGCCAAGCCATTGTCTACGCCGTCCCCTCGAGGCAAAGCCCGCATGATATAGGGGTAATCCCCCAGCAGTAACATGTTGGGGACTGGTGAGGTAGGGGAGCATCCTCGATCATGCCTTCACGACCCCTATGCCCACTGCTATGGTGGCTGTGCTTCCCTGTGAGCAACAGACCTACGCAGAGGACATTTAGTTGAGACATGCTCCCTTGAGAGTTCCCTGTTGAATACATCAGACTCTCCAGATCATATCACGACAGATAAGCACATCGAGACTTTATATGGCCCATCAATCCAATCGCCGAGTATCCGTCGCCTGTTGCTCATGATAAGACCCATTTAGCTTAACGGTAGAGCACGTCATTACTGAACCCATTGGTCAGTAATGGCTGACACCGGTTCGACCCCGGTAGTGGGTAAATGCCTTCCTTCTTTTTGGTGATATTCTCATCACATGCAACAAAGTCACTTTTTGCAATGGCGTGGAAAGCTCTCAGGGGCGGTCAAACAAGAGCAACACAATGGCTGACCCTCTAAGCCGTCATGATAGGATCTGCCTTTGTCCCGTTTTGTTGCCCATAACCTCCCCTGGGACTGAGATTTTCACCATCCTATCCGATGATCCCATTGGGCTTACTCGACCAATGGCATCTGGCTCCCCCTTTCTATTCCATGTATGGAACCTATTCTTTGATTTCCGTGATTGCACATGTCGCTAGATACACATACTGCTAGATGGCATGTTGGTTAACGAGTTCCATTGAGATGAGATCATATATTTATACTCGAGAATTAATAGCTCTGGAAATGAAGTGAAAACTATTGCGAATAGCAAATAATGAAACCTTGGATTGATAATGCTGCAACGAAACACGAGATTAGCGGTAGTCAGAATAGGCATGCCGTCTCCTGCAAAGTTCGTCCCATCGAGTCAGACAGAGGATTGTCATTGGCCGCGTGTAAGTCAAGGTTCAGCCATAAGTAGCTAGTGAAACTCACTATTAGCTAACCTTCAGTCTTGCACTATGCCAGTATGGAACTGATGATAACCTTGTGATGGGATCAGTGCTTACGGCATTCAGGGGGCAATCCGATAGTTGTTCACCCTAGTACTTATGTGTTGATCATATAGCCAAACCCAACCAATCAAGCAGATATGCGGGGAGCTGATCCGGAAAGTCACGTTGCCAAGTCCTGGGCACACACCTGAAGCAAACATTGATGGCCCAGTAGTCTGGGTACGACTTATTCATACGAATAATAGGGTATAGTAATTGGCTATCTTACACAACAAAACATCAAAACGCTAGAACAAAAGAAAACCAAACTATGCACGCCTCTGGCTTATACAACTCGCAAAGAGCTCGTCCACAAACGTCTCCTCGACATCGCCCTTCTCCACCGTGCCCAAGCCATTGGTCTCGTTGCCACCCCTTGCCAGGATCGAGCGCCTGCCCGCCTCAGCACACTCCATCATCTCCAGTGTGCCGTCGCCGGAGGTAGGCGGCTGCGGCCGCACCAGCGTCGCCGTGCAAGTGGTGCTGAGCTTGCTCTTCTTGGCGGCAGAGGACGCCTTGGCCGCCCCCCTTTCCAAGAGACGCCCGAAGCTGGAGCGGTATGAAGTGCGGGCTGCGAACCCTTCACGAGTAGGGCTTGGAGTGGCTCCGTCTTCCACCTGGATGGCGATCTCTTGTGACACCATGATCCCACCGAATATGAGAGAGGGTTTGCGGCCATGCTGTGTAGACGGGCGATAGTTGGAAGGCGAGGTGCGTCCCGAGGACATCGGCTCATCCTGTGAAGCCACCGGGTTACAAAGGTCTTGAGTGGAAGAGGCACGGGAAGTGCTACCCTGTCGACGTTCGTTGATGATGGCCGGGGCTCTGGGGGCGTAGGATATGACGGACGCCATCTCGCGGTGCAAGGCACGGGAGAAGGCTGCTTTGTGCGGGGAGTGGTTGAGGATGAACTGATGGACTTTAAGCAGTTGCAACGGAATGAAACAATGCTTCAAAGATTCTGCGTTGGAGCCGATGTCGTGGAGAATCTGTAGTGTGATGATGGAGCACGCCATGTTCTCTCCTTTCTCGCCTGGTGGGCCGGGTATCTGAGCCACCTTCGACGAGAGTCTTGCGCTATCCGCCATAGCATCGGGAAAGTTAGACATGAGTTTAGTGATGCTGCGGCGAAGTTGCGTGGCAAATTCGATTTCTCTCGGGTTGTAGCGTTTTGCCGATGCAAGACGAATCAGGAGCGTTTGCACATGTAAGCCGTCCAGGTCTGAGAGGATATCTAGCTGCCACTTTTCCAGCTTCTTATAAGGCAGTCTCCCGGTAGGTAGCGCCGTGCGCTTCTGTCTGTCAACTAGCACATCAAACCCGAACCTGTCAAGGCGGGCGCGGATAGCAAACACGCCGACATGGACGCCCGGCTCGATGAAACCATCTTCTGGTGCATAGCCGGCCATAGCGCGGAGCTTTTCCTCCAATTGGAGATTCTTGATCTGCATGCTGGACTTGATAATGTCAACAACACGATGCGTGTCGGCGAAACGGAAACCGGCTGCTTCGAGCTTTGCGACGGCGCTGTCGTTCTCCACGTGGCGAACGAGGAACATGATACAGCCTTGACCGTAAGAGTCGTGGCGGTGGCCAAGTCCTTTTTCAAGCCGACTGGCGTCGTCCACGCGGGGTTGTCCCGGGTTTGGCTCCTTTGAGGTGGCATCGGGAGTTGATGGAACGGCTCTAGATTCGGCGCCGGTATGGAAGATCTCGTCCCAGAGCGTTCCAGCATTGGTCACGTCTTCAGACATCTTGCTTGCCAGGGACGAGGCCGCCAGGCAGAAAAGTTCTCGAAAGATGGTCACATAGCTTTCCACGAGCTGGCCGTTCTCTGCATACATCTTGACTGCCGAGCGGTCACGGCCATGACGGGGAAGATTGGTGATGTGATCTGACATCCAAGGAAGGAGGGAGCTGACGCTCGACCAGTCGCGGGAAGCCCGGTACATCCAATGAAAAAGGGGGTGGGCGGTCGTGAAGACATCATCGTGCGACTTCTGGGGGAACGCAGCGGTAATCTTTTCGCTGGGCAACAGGCCGTCTGGACTGACGAGGATGCGCCCCTGCTTGTCGAAGACTGCTGCAGCTAAGGTGACGAACTGCGCCTTGTTGGCATACTTGCGCTTCGTTCTGGCAGTCAATCCCGCCGCCAACACCATGATCAAGGCGGCAAGGAACGAGAGGATGATGACGACGGCGGTAGTAGCTGTGCGTGAGTTACCATTCCCGACCGCAGCTGCCGACTCAATCAGAGAGTACTTGGTGCCAACAGAAGCGCACCAGTGCATGCCGGAGACTGCGCCGGCGAGCAAGAACATGCACCCAGTCTTCTTGAGCCAGGAATTGGTCCAGGCGCCACGGAAGACGAAGAACATGGAGAGCGCGAGGGTGCTAGCTGACACAGCAATGACGGAAGCACCAATCACGTTGCCGATGGAGTACTCGCAGTGGTAGTTGCTGATGGAGGCGTTTCCGAGGTAGTGCATGCCGCAGATGGCGCCCCCAGAGAGCGAGCCAGAAAGGCCCACCCGCCACCATGGTATATCGTCGTTGGAGCCGACGGCAATGAAGGCAAGGAGAAGTACACAAATAGGTAGGAAGAAGGACGCCGCGGTTATTCCTGAAGAGTATGAGATCTGTAATTCGGGTTCGTCGTTCAGGATGATAATGGCTCTGTTCCCTATGTAGTGCTTTGGCGAGTGTTAGTGCATGGCCGTTCTTGGCAAGGAATAGCGGCTTGACTTACCATGGACCATATAGAAATGCCTCCCATGGAAACAGCGGCACCAACGAGTAGAAAACTGGGGGTCAATCTGTAAGTTTTGCATTCTCCCAAAGGTTGCCGGTTTCATCTAACTGACTGGTTGAACAAGCCCTTCAGGGATGTGCGTCGGTTGATTAGCTCGAGCGTACAGCCGGCACCGATCAAGCTGACGAGGAAGCTCAAGACGACAAATCCAAGATCGAAGTTGACTGGAACGTCGTGGCCCGTCCAACGGACCAGCAAATCATCAGATGCTGACATGTCGTTTGTTCAGATGACAAGGTCTGCAGCTAATATGAGGAAAGCGGCGACCGCCGCGTAAGTCCGGAAAGAACTATATGCTGGTTGATCTTGGCAAGCTCGAGACTGGCATGCCCAGAAAGTGCCGCGATACATGGATTACCCACGATATATAAACAAGTCAAAACCTTCAAAATCTGGGGATGTCGACGGCATTTTCCCGCATACGAGGGCACGGCCGCTAATCAAACTCGCTTGATCGAGCATGTTTATGTCCGGTATTAGAAGGGGAGGGGGGCGAAAGGACGAGGGTGTTTAAAGGTGCCTGTCTACGGTATTCCTGTTCCGGTCGGCAGTGTTATCGAAATGAGACGACCAGTCCCAGAAGAGCATCATGAACCGGCAAGTCGCTCCCTCGAGGGGGGCATGCAGATCCACGAATCGAGGGCCCAGGTGGCCGGCTCCAGTATAGGCGAGGTCATGGCGAGTATGCTAGCAGGGTCTGCACAGGGTCCGAGTCCCTGGATATGTCGTCAAGTTAGAGAGAAGTCGGGATCCTGAATCGGCCATTCTTGGCCGCGGGCATAGGCACAACTGAACCTATCGCGCTTTGACGGGCACGATGGATTGCGGCCCCGTACGCACTCCGCAGCGTTTGATAGTGGCTGAGGGGCGGATGCACGTCTTCTGCCTTGCAGTCCGACATTGTGTCAGGAAGATGAGAGAGGGACTCGGCAGTGGATATGATAGGCCGCGCTGGTGCCCGCTTTGCTACAACTGGTAAGGCGTGCCGATCTTTGGTCAAAGCCCAAGCGCAGCCCGCAGGCGACAGGGGGAGGGAATATGAACAAGGGAAGGAAAGAACGTGTGAGTCAGTGCCGGGCTACCGCGCCCGACAGTAGCACCCGATACCATTTCCCTACATCTCCAATTGGACATGAATACAAGACAAGATGTTGCACCCCAATGCTTTGAATATAATCCACACATGCAGATGGCTTAAGGGCGACATGGCGCTCCTCGCCTAAAGTAGCTCGAAAGAAGCAGCACTAGTACCAATTAGCCAATGATCGACAGGCACTGGACACAGCGGCCGGTACTCCGTACATATATCGTATATGTAATAGGTAGCCGAAAAATTCGGCGAGCCAGGGTTGGAAACAACAAACCATGACCTTGGCCCGGCTACCTAACCCGACTCAAAGCATCTATGCCCACGGCTTGCACGTTGTTCAGCAGCTCGCTTTCTGGGGGCCACGCTTGCCGCAGTACCGAAAGCGGTCCACAGTTATGGGTTCCCGGGATGAAAAGATAGCCCTGTTAGACATGTATGTACGTGGAGCTACAGAGCCGTTGGGACTATAGAATGACAGATGATGAAGATCATTGTTGTTAGTCCTGCGTAGCAGGAGTGAAGAGTTTCAGGAACATGAAGTCTGTGGTGACCAACTCCCATGTCGAGGAGAGGACGTATTATAGCGAATGCAAAAATACATTGGGTGAAGAGACTTGCTTTTCGGCAGACTCGTTGCATCTTACTGTGGCGTTGGTAAGATAAGTAGACCACCAATGGCGCACTGGTATGATTTTCTACCTCTAGCCCTGATGAAGGGGAAAACCGACTGGAGGCTATCAAGAGTCCTAGACCCGAGATTCTCATAACTTCTTTTTCTTCTTCTTTTTTCGATTTATACCAAGGCTCCCCGGCAGAGACAAAAGACTCACATCAGAATCCTTTTGAGAAAGAACTGTTCGCAACATTCTTCTTGTGGCATCGGAATACCATCGGAGGGCGGGTTATGATACCAACTTCAAACCGATTTGGGTATATTACCTTCACACGTCACTTAGAACCCGTTATTTTCTCGTTCTGCTGCCTGGGAACCGAGGTCGAGATATCTTGTAGGGATGGACGAAGCACGCCTTTCGGGATTTGGTACGTAAACACATACCCCGAGACTGGACCTTTGTTGAGTGTGGGTAAAAAGCTTGTGAAAGTCGCCAAGGGGGGAAGATGAAATGATCTTGTGGTACATAGATGTCATTTAGATATGTTTGGCGGCAGACGTGACATCACGGTGACTACTATATGGTCATCCGATGAAGTCGAAAGGAACAGTTGCCAAGGCAGATCTACGCCTTGTCTTATGCAGATAGCCGATGAGCTTGAACTGGCAGACAAATCCGTACTTGCAATCTGGGGAACCTCCCCAGATTGAGAAGCATCGTAACATATGGACAGTAATTGAGCTGCAATATGAGTCAACAATGAAGTATGCGGACCTGGATAATCAGTTGGGGGCCCCAAAAGCCCACTCCGCTGCAATTCCGCTAGAAGCTCTTGGGTCCCTAACCTTGTGAAAAACGCATCCCCACTACATCATGAGGTCCTATCTGCCTCTAAGTGTGTGTCACTTAAACGTTGATGTGCCGAGGAGATGTGTAATGTGGTAGGGTATCAGCCACACTGAACCAGGCAGTATCCGATCCGATGAAGATTATCCAAGAGCGCACAAAGAAATCGAATCAGTCGTTCGGCTAGCGGCAGGCGAGAATCAAGCCAAAGCTTGGCAGCCGTGCTGATGATGCTTTGTACCCTCGGCGACGCCGTTAGGGTGGATTTGACGATCCATAGTCACACAAGGTGTCAATGTGGCTTTGCCTGACTGGGCGGACGACGCAACGCATGACTGGCGGCGGCGTAGTTGACGATGTCTTCATTCGTCCCAGACCTACCCCGACAGGCATTGCCTCTAGCAATCTGACCGAGGTCATGGAGGGCAACACTTGCCGGTCATGTGCTTTCGCAGATCTAATCAGATAACGTCAAAACTAGATCGTCTGACCATAAGGGCAGTGGTTCTGGTGGTTCACCGGGAGGGTGTGGATCGTGGAGCGATATAACTGGCCAGACTCGGTAGACCGACATCAGATATCGCTTTGGGCTCGCCTGTCAAAACGAGATCGTCGGTGGAAGTTTGTGTTCAGAATTACTAGTGATGATTTGGTCATTTCTTGCTCATCGTAGCGTTATCGAAGGGAGGGGAGAAACACTTTCCATGGGCTCTTTACCCGCGACTGCTCCGGTGGTCGTACGTTGGTTGCACATGCATTGGTTTCCGACCAATCGATGCATTCTTATTGATTGTTGAAGCTGAGGCAACCAGTTTCATTGAGTCGCCTTGGTCACGGCCTCGCAGAACATTCATGTGGTACACACAATATTCGAGCCGGTAACGGCCACTTACGGGGACAGCCAGCTCTGCGAGCCCACCGCCTGTCGCAGAAGAGGCCCCCATGAAAGGTACTGTATCACCACGTTATGTGATGAATGTCGGAATATGAGATCGATGGCGCGCGTAGTAGTAGGACGCATCTGAAAGGGGGAAAAAAAAGTAACATGTACGAGACGTGGCGAGGGACAAGAAGAGATCTGTGTTCTCGTAGATGGAGAAAAGACCGGTCAAGTTTGTTTTCCTGATGAGATCATTCCATAAATGTTCGATGAGCGCCCCATGCAAGACGTTTGCAACGGCCTGACATTAGATTGAAACACAAAGGGCCGCCGATTTTTGTTTGTACCAGGTACCGGAAGAAACGTCAATTTACCGGGTGACATGGAGTATTCGTACCACTTACAGGTTACGTAGCTATGCTTTCCAGTGTGTGTGCGTGTGTCGATGACAAGCTTCAGTCGGGCCAAAGGGTATCCCACGTTGTACAAGATGCTTGGTAATAAATCAGATGAACTGCGCATGCACCTGTCATCCAATGTTAAGCATCCGACGATCAGATTTCGGTGGCGGTATGGAGCATGGCTTTGGTTTATTCTTGTGCCACAGGAGCTCGATAAAATGCAATGCAAAAAATCTTGAGATACAAGCGAAGACATCCTAGCGATATGTTCTCCAGATGGAAGACGAATGGTGCAATAATGTTGTGGCATGCCAGTTGGTTGGGGAGAGGGGGACTAGGGGAAGACACCGCTACTCTTTGCTGGCAAAAGGGCCCTGCAAAGTCAGAGAAATAGTGTGCCTTGGATAAAGTGATGATTGATGCGGTAATGACGGTGATGCAGGTAGCCGGACTTTGGCTCGAGCCGAGAGGGTTCCAAGATCAGGTCTGGAAGACGGAAAACGAGCCAAAGCCGGATCCACGAGCACCTGCATGCAGAAAGAGTGTGGAGAACAGAATATCAGGACTGGAGTACTAGATTGATCAAATTCTTGTTTGCAGATGACGAGAATACGATGCGGGCTGTTTCTTAGGCTTCTCGGGGTCTTTTCTAGTGATCAGGTGGTTCACAGCTCGATACCCCTTTGGGGATCGACTGGGACCGGACAGCACCTTCCCTGTCGGATACTCACCGGAAGAGTCAGTTACGCTCGGCAAGGGGATGGTAAGGACAGTCTATTGGCTGGATTCATTTGACGCACCTACAGGGATGGTAGCTCCATTCAATGCAGGCCTGGATGGATGATAAGATAACTGCCGCTCCGATGGTTGCCTTTCGCTTTGTAGCCACCCTCCCCGCAGACCAGGCGACAAATAGAGACTCGGGATTTGATGAGTCGCCCAGTCTAGATACTTCGGAAGATGCCCCTGCTGATGTTGGTGTTGGCTCCGGCAGCGGTGAGTAGGTTTCCGAAATGTGCGGTCCTGCCTAGGAGCTATAGGGGTGGCGATCACGGTAGCATGAAGCAGTCACTGCCTTGACAGATATAAATAAAGCACAATATAGCCAAAGAATGTTTGCGATATCAGAAATTTCTGATCGTGTACCTAAGAAATCAACAAAACTGATCACCATTATCTGACTGGAATCTACAAGGAACACTTCTTACTGTTTACGAAGATGCCGTCGCAGCAATCACCGCCCTTCGGAGCTGGCCAACAACAGCAAGATGTTGCCTCTTGGGGCCACGAAGACTGGCTTATGTACGGAATAGGAGACGAACGACAACCTGTGTATGACTGCTCGAACTGCAGAGGCGCTCATAGACTGTAAGCAGTTGATGGACTCTCCAGACAGCATGTCCAAGGCTGACAGGTGCGATACATAGCGTCTCATCATGCACCCAGTGCGGTGGGACTGGAGTCGACCTAGGTCCGGGAACCTTTGCTCCCCCCGTCCAGCAGCACGGTTGCTCTGGCTCTAGCGGCAAAAAGCCCAACCAGCGCCGCTCCCACGGCAATGGACGCCAAGCTGCGTCCAGTAGCCGCGGCAGCAGATAGCTCGAAGGCGGGATTCATCTCAAGCCGGCCATGACCACTACTGTTATATGACGGTCTCGTGGGCCGCGTTTACGATGAATACCGGATGCCTGGTTCTTGTCACGTCACATGGTACATACAAGACAAAGGATTTGGGCAGTGCATGGTTCACTATTGCCTGCCTTGTCTGCGTTTGATTTCTTCCCTCTTTCTCTTTGTCAAGTTGGTTCGTCGAGGACCAATATCACATTTTGCTCAATAACGACTCGATGCGAAGAGAACATCTGCTTTTCGACTCGCCCAACTTCGCGGGTTGATTGAATCTATGCAATTATGATTACGTATCCATCGATCGTCTCATCGCACTTCGTGGCCCAGTGACGCGTTCAATCTCCTTCCTCCACTATTTGTCATCTCTTTGTCAGGGTAGATGATACCCGCCTTGAATGATATACCTGTCACAGGGTGTGACAATGGTTATTAGATGAACGTACGATGTCAGGCTAGGTCTCGAGATCGAGAAAAGTCATGACCGAGGCATCGAGGCTGCAACAGTCGGTGAGGGCAGAGCACGCAGCTTGCCGGATGATGCATCGACGGGTATCCTGCATACACACGGCTTGCAGCGGCCGGTATCTGGCATAGGCGGACTCGGGAGGAGCCTGACAACGGACTGGATATCTACGCGATGTCTCGGATCTGGCCGCGCAAGCGTTGTTCTTTGCAAGGCTCGACAAAGTTGTTTTCTTCATTCGCAAGCAAGCACGGGCATGATTGCTACATTTAAAACGTACCCGGAGACAGGTCATCCCACGTTATGCCACTTCATGTGAAAACATGTTTCCTACTGATCCAGTAACACATGACTGAGTACTTCCCGGCTGCGGTGTACCGCCTGCGCATTCTGCCCTACGCGCGTCGGCGGGATGAACCGCCACCACGCGGCAAGGGGGTGTATCTAGACATTTGTGCATTTATGTAATCACGCAAATGATCTTTTCGTCGGTCCCATTTTCTCAGGAAGCGAGTATGTCCAAGGATCTTGTTGCCATTTACCTCGTTAAGGAGCTGGGCATGTACATGGCGAGAGCGTACAGGCCGTCGAGGATTTATTAACCTACGTTTCCCTAAAGCGATAAAGCGAATCAAAGTTGGGACATCTTGTAGAGCGTTTCACGAATATCACCTCGCTGGGTTTGAGCCACATGCAGTCGTTGCGCAACCTCCTTTCTTCCGTCACCGCTTATTGTGTTTGCAGTCCTCAGGATTCCGTCCGCCCAGTGGCGGGCGGGCGAGCGGGCAAAAGCTGAAGGCCTTGGCCATGTTACCAAGGCACGGGACCCGAGGAATCGAGAGGGCTACGTGTCTCCAATCCCGCGCCTTCGCCCTCGAGGGGTGATCGGGTCGGTGCGGCGGTGATACCGTGCCACGGATACCGGCAGGATTCGACACATGGCTTACGCGCGTTCATTGGGTCAGGTTCGTCCATTCTTTCTTCCTCGGCGGATTTGCGCAGGATCTATCATGCTGAACTGCACGTTCTATCCTCATCGAACACCGGTACCTTGTGTTGAGTGGGAGAGGGCGCTCAAGGCCGAGTAGCAGCAGTAACCACTACTCATTCCCCCTTTCTTCAGAGTCGCACTTGTCACATTGGCAATCACCTGCATATCATGCGTATGCTTTCGATCTCCAGATTTGAACAAGAATGAGCAGTCACCTTTCGAGATCTCGTTTGATCGTACGTGCCAAATGTCATCCAATGTCCTGCTTCCCGTCAGATGCAGGTCCCCTGAGTTCAGCCAAGCCGCTTGTGCCACCCGAAGAAAGGGGAACGCGTGCGGCCGAAACATGCTTACCCTACGTCACTCCATGGCAAACATTGCCCCGGGACGCTCCTCCGAAGGGTGATAATTATAGCACCTTGGTGCCTGACGACGTCGCCGCTTCCAGGTTAGGTAACCAGGACCAATCGTGTACTTGTCTTTGAGACATCAGCGTGTCTGAAGTCGATTCTGCTAAGCGGTCCTACAGTCGTTCATCTAGATGAACCTCACGGGCGGTTGATGTCGTTAATGGCTCTGAAAGCATCTGTAACCGAAATAAATCCCCAGGTCATGCAGATAGCTGTAGTATTTAAACACGGTCTTCCTCCAACGTTGAGGTTTTGACAAGCATCTTCTCTTGGAATTGATTCAAAGAACAGTGTTATTAGATCATCCTCAGTCATCATCGACTGAGGCCATTTTCCAGCCATCACCAAACAGACGCGTCCAGCGTCTTCTATCGAAAACCGTCTTTAGATCCAAGTTCAGAGGAAAACCAAAATCCAATTCTTGACCCAGGCGCATTTGGCTCATACACCAAAACGAGTCCCAACCGACAGCAATGCCGAAGGTACCTGACGCGTCATACTTTGAGGAGGAGGACAGTTGCCAGTGTATTCGTGGGAGGCTCCTATGCACATGTCCAGACTGCAACGGCAGCATGAAGACGAAGTTCGTAAACCCCATCAAACGCGATGGAATCTGACGGAGGCTAACCAAAGTTCACAGCTGTGACAACTGCAACAACAGTAGGCTTGTTGTATACGGCATATGCCCAGTTCATGGAGACCCGAGCACCGCAGCTGACGGCGATTTCATACCGGTACCAGGATCGTCCCGGGGACACAGGAGTACAAGGAAACATGCGAGGCAGCACAAATCTAAACCCCCAAAATGAGAGAATATGGGACGCAAAATTTGTACAAGAGGTGGCACGGTATTACTGGTCTTTCAGGTGCTGCTGGGCAGCCTGGCATGTTCGCTTATTATCGATGGAGGCAGGAGTCGGCCTAGATTTACTTCAATAGGATGAGACAACGTTGAAGACATTGGATGCATCGCCGTGCATAGAAATGAAGTATTTTATTATAAGGCCCACGAGGTCCCCTCTGTTTTGTATTTTATTGATTTCTACCAAAGGCAACAACTCATGGACTCCCAAATGACCGTGTAGGGAAAGGAGGCCCGCTCATCTCAGTTCGTTAGCTCAGACATCATTCTACGCACCGTTGAGCTGTACCCAATTTGATATGTCAACTTACTGCCTCACAGGGGGCGTACAAAGCAGTAGAAGCAACATATCCTAATGTACAGAGCTCTTGTCAAAAGTCAAGGGTACAAGCACATTACGCACCTCTTGTTCTCGATCCCCACCCACAAGATCACAAGGTGTAAGTCCTTCGAAGTCTGGAATCCTCGGATTCGCTCCTAATTCAAGAAGCAAACGAACACCCTCAGGTGTAGGCGATCTGTCACCTCTGCTTCCAGGACCTCTGTACGGCTTTCCATCAGTAATAAACCAAGATAATGGTGTCCGGCCCGAATCATCTTGGGTGTTGATATCAGCCCCGCCTTTGATCAATGTCTTGAATGCTGATGTTTCCCCCTCATACCTGTATGTCGGCCAGCCAACAGGCAATCTCCCGGCTAATAGCGACAAAGGGGTTCGGCCTTGGCTGTCTCGGGCGTCAACATCTGCCTCCCCAGATGTCAGTAGAATATCAATTGCCGACCATTGCCCTTCGATAATGGCATGGGATAGACATGTGAGCCCATTGTGATCTCGCCTCTTGGCTTCTTCTTTCCCATAGCTGAGTAAAATCTCCATGTTCTTCATCCCATATTGAGTCGCTGTTGAATACAGTGTCCAGAATAAAGGCGACTTCCCTGCATTATCGCAGAGCCCGATTTCTGCCTTTCCCCAGTCCAATAAGAGCTTTATAACTGTTTCGTTGTCTCCAGTCTTCGCATCGTGGCTGCCACTTGCTGCTTGTGACAAAGGTGTCCGGCCCCCATTATCGCAACTATCAACATCTACCAGGCCGGTCTCGAGTAACAGTTTTGTGACTTGCGCACTGTAGTTACCCGCGGCATATGACAAAGGTGTTCTTCCATATTTGTTGTGGGCATCAATTTCTGCTTTGTATGTCGCATTCTCAAGCAGTGTACTGACCAAACCTAGGAGATTCCATTTGGCTGCCATGTGTAAAAGACCACAGTCCCTCGACACGATCTGGCCTGCAGCAAAGATTTTCATAATTTCGTGCAAGACCAGCTCACGTCGATGACGGCCTGCACAGTCAATAATGTCCCCCCAATCGGTGTGGTTCTTTTCATCGCTTAGCAATCCAGCATGTAGGAAGAATAACGTCAATTCTTCGCTGCTTTGCGAGATCTTGTCGTACAATTCTGTTTTCTTGCTAAGATTTGATTCTCGCGAAAATGCTGGCCAGGGATCCTTTCGTGAGAAGAGGTCTGCGAAGTGCCGCCGTGCTTCATGGGTGGGAGAGAAAGTTTCAATTCTTCGCCAGAGTAGCACTTTAGCAGCCTCGTGGCTCCCCATAGCTATAGCAGCATACAAGGGACATAAGTAACGCTCTTCTCCCATTTTGAGATATGATGAGTCTGTTGAGGTCATGGTGATCAGATGCGAGAAATTCTTCTCCGCCAAGATATACAATAGCCTAGCGCCGGATGGGTATTTGCGAGTTTTGTATTTCTCGCATAAATTGTTGAGTTTCACCCACGCAGCCGTCTGGAACTTGGTCAGGAACTCACTCTGGGATATCCCGAGTTGCTCTGCTCTGTTGGCATGGTGTAGAACGTTATTGACGGCATACCGAAGGAATGGAAACCGTTCCGATAACAAATTTGGGTCATTATCAGGATCCGCGATCTCCATCTGGACCAAGCAGCATTGCTTGAGCCTTTCGTGGCTGATGCCTTCAAAACTTTGGTTGGTATGCTTTGCTAGAACGGACTTGAGCCCGCTATCCTTTAGCAGGAAATCCCTAACAGACTCGTGGATGAACTGGGCTGTGCAGCTCTTCGACTTGGTGGTTTCGATCAATCCTTTAGAGCAGTTTAAGATATATCTGTCGACAACTGAGTCGGATAGCTCCTCCATGTCGCTGTTCTTTATCGCCTCAGAGTCGGCACCGCTCAAGATTGCAAAATATAGCTCTTTCGGGTTCAGCGGATCCTTAGCAAACAGAACCCATTGTAGACATAATACCAATTCTTCTGCATTCCTAGCATCTCTGGTGAGTATGTCTCGGAATAGATCATGCAGATCTTCTGGTATCTCCTTGAGTCGTCGCCGGAGCTTGTGCACATTCCCGCTATCGTGTTCCTTGTTGAGAATCTGGACCACAAGTACCACCCACATGAAGATACCAGAGGATTTGGTCTGAACAGTCTGCCTGATTTCATCGGCTAGTTTGCTTTGACCGATTTTCAACTCGCTTTCCACATAAAGTGAAATGTCTTTGCCATGCCCTTCATGTTCTTCCAAGATGAGCTCGGTTTTGTTGTTGATCGTGATGTGCGGGTAGTGCCTACTTGAAAAGCAGACCTTGAACTCATGCCCCGCAGACACCGCCTGTTGGCCAAGATGTGAAAATGAGGAAACCATTTCTCGGACCTCGGTTTCGGGACATTCGTCTAATGCATCAACAAAACAGACAACGGGGGTACCGGCTAAGCTTTGGACAGCCTGCTCGAACAAAGACTTCAGCAGCTCAAGGCTCCAACCCAAAGCGTCCCGGTTTCGAAGTGAATCGAATCCCAACACTGGCTGAAGTGAAGGCTTCTGCTCAAGAATTTGCAACAGGAGGGATCTGTACAATCCGGTAGTCGATCGCTCTAGCTTGTGCCCCCGGGCGTTGAAGAAGAACGAGATGAGCACCTTGTCTTTCATTGTGCGTCGCGCATTTGCGAAAAGAAACTTCATAATAGTGGATTTTCCGGTTCCAGGTTTACCCTTCATCCAGAAGAAGCCGTGGTTCTCCTCAAGGTGCTTTGATTTGACCCAATCCCCGTAGATGTTGCTCTTCAGTAGCCATTTGCAGGTTTTGGCGTGGGCTGACTTGATGTTTTGATGTCGAGCGTCGTGTTGATCAAAGACCAGCGAGTCTAGAATCTTTTGCAAAGCCCCGTGATCGATTTCAGGCTCCCTGGTGTGACCCGTATTCGTCATGGTCGTCTCTCTCCTTGAAATGATGCGAGTGATTGCTGCAGATACCTTTCGGTATTCGGGGTCGTAAGAGCCACCAAAACGACACATCTCCATGTGGTTTTGGCCGATATGCTCCGCAATCTCGACTTCAGGAGCATTTATGTAAGAAGATGTGTCGTCAACCACTTTGCGGCCGTTAAGGGGCTTGACCCCCATCTGCTCCTGGAAGGAATGGACGGTCCATCCCTGCTGGCTGGCCAAAGGAGCGAACTCGTCTCGAAGTTCGCGAAGTCGCTCAGACGATGGCAACAGAGTATCAACAATCTGCTGGTTGACTGTAAACCCTACTGCCTTGATCAGCCTCTCTGCGACCGATTGGAGGATGCCCCGCGGATCGGATCCTCCGTGTGGCGTGCCAAAGAACATGATCCCCGTTGTTGCATTGAAGACTGAGTTCAAATGACTCTGGCCCAGTATACACATGCTGGACCTTCTCAGCATCTCCTTAACCACGATTCCGCCAAGGCTATGCGCGATGAACATGATTGGCCTTTGAGGCTCCATTCTCCTTGAAGCCTCCAAGGAAACAAGGAAGTCCCAGGCGATGTCATATACAGTATTTTGGCTAACCTGTGGGCCAATCCAGTGCCTGATTTTCGTGTCGTAGCCGTATGTCATGACTCTAGCATCGGGTGCTGTAGCAGGGAGAAGATCGCGTGGCCAGAATACCGACCTATATCCATGGCTATTGCTGGAACCTGAACCACGGAGCACATTGAACTTCCGCATCTTCTTAGGTCGTTCAGAAGATGCCGTCGCTTCATCGTCGGCATGCTCCATGTCTCCTTTCTTCTTAGTCCATGTTCTTTCGGGGTGACCAGTAAACCCATGAACAAACACAATGCTGATTGGGTCAGCTCGTACACAACAATGCACAGTATGCTGAACTTACTCAAGCAATGGTTGAGGGGGCTCAACGACGGTAGTTAACCCGGTAGCTGGAATCGGCACATGCCTTTGGGAACCAGTACCGGGTTCCATCTTGTCAATGTTGATGTTGGCGGATCAGTGATCTGGGGCCGACAGCTCTGCGAAGAACTGGGCACGAGGTATGCTGGGTGTACGAGGTATGCTGGGTGTTTCATGCGAACAGCGACTCCAACAAGATGTAAACAAGACAATGTAGTACGATGCTCTCAAGCCTGGAAGACCGGCCAGCACTGCAATATTCAAGCGCGACGAACGAGATCGGGAATGAGAAATGGGTGAAAGATTCTCTGCGTAAATCACTTCTTCACCAGCACCATGCTGTCAGCTCTGGTGGCAGAGTTTGGGCGGGGTATGCAGCAGTGGTGGCTGAGCCAGGCAGTCAGGCAAACCGAGTGTCGACAACGCCAATCAGATGGTCAATTATATGCTCTAGTGACTACGAGAATCCTGCCTTGAGGTAAAACCCAATGAAAAGACATCCGTGTCCTTGGAGTCGGAAGAGCCTTGCCGCTTTCACAGCCCCCCTATATTTCCACAGGAACACGCTCTGTGGCGAAGCTTCCCCCTTCATCGTGTTCGCACAGGAGCGTAGCCGACACCAGTAAGATACTTCAAGAAGAGGTCTGTCACGGCGAAGGAACCAGTACTCTAACCAACTGAACCAACTCGTCCCCAACCGGGCAAAAGGACGACGTTGTCAAGTCAGCGTCTTGACAGTCTATTGAGCTTATCACCACCCGTTACAAGGTCTTTCTTTTCGACCCTTGGAGAACCTGTGAGATCCAAGACACTAGGAAGCATGCATAGGTTTGGATGGCAGAGCTTAGAACATATCTACAGGTGCAGAATACATGAATGGTTCCTGAGGTGTTTGTGGCCTATAGTCCCAGGGTACAGGATAGGGGGACAAGTCTAACGCAAAGCAACGTAGTATAGGATTATATAACACCGCATCGAGCCCAATCTCTGAGGTCCATATGCGATGACTTCAACAGGAGTCGCAGTCTAAGTCAGGCGGCGCATTGTGGGTAGCTCTGATAACCCACAGGCAGCTAGTCCCTGGAGCTGTGCCGTTAGCGTCTTATCGTAGCTAGATACGCCTTATCGTTATCGATACGGCGCCCCCCGCGAGGTTGCTTGGTTCGCGCTTACCAAATGGCCTCCAATCCACGCATGCTTTACATGCGAAGTACATGCCAGGAAATAATTCAAGCTGAGCGCTGTCTCACTTTCGCTTCCCGCCTCTTTATGCAACATCCCACTTGGAAGAACAATATCCTTCAAACCAAGGCCTGTCTGCTGTGTTGCGACAATCAGGACTCATCATGTCGGTGATTCTTTGCACAGGTAAGCAAGAACCAGGTCCCTTGTTAGCGGTGATATGCGAAGTGGCTAACGTCCAACTGCAGCTGGCTACGACCACACCATCAGGTATGCTCAGCACGATCGCGACACAGCCCTCTGTGGGACAACGCGAATGATCACGACACTAACATATATCTGACCAGGTTCTGGGAGGCCTTATCCGGAATCTGTTCGCGAACGATCCAACACCCCGACTCGCAGGTGAACCGATTGTGCATTTCGCCCGACAAGCGATTCCTAGCAGCCGCTGGCCACCACACCGTCAAGCTGTACGATATCAAGTCGACGAACCCCAATCCCCTCCTCACCTTCGAAGGTCACACTAGTAATATCACCGGTGTCGCGTTCCACTGCGAGGGCAAGTGGATGGTCACGTCCTCGGAGGATGGCTACGTCAAGATCTGGGAAACACGCAGCGGCACCGTCCAGCGAACCTACAGCCACGGGAGCCCCGTCAATGACGTCGTGATTCACCCCAACCAGGGCGAGATCATCAGCTGCGACCGTAGAGGATCCGTGAGAATCTGGGATCTGGCAGAGAACAACTGCAGCCACGAGCTGATTCCCGAGGAAGATGTTAGCGTCAGCAGCGTCACGGTTGCCAGCGATGGGACACTGCTCTGTGCAGCGAACAACAACGTAAGTTCAAGCTTCATTCGCTAGTGTATCAGGGATAGCTAACAATGGTACAGGGAAATGTCTACGTCTGGGCATTGATCCAGGACTTCCACCACACCCAGCTGCTCCCTGTCACCCATTTCTCTGCGCACAAGGAGTACATTACGCGCATTCTGCTGTCGCCAGATGTGAAGAAGCTAGCAACTTGCTCAGCGGACCACACCGCCAAGATTTGGATTGTCGCTGACGTTGACCCTGCCATCGAAGTTCCCATTATCAACCCTCAAACTTCTACACCCCGGGTTCTTCCCTCCGATAATATCAACAATACGATGAGCCCAAACGCCATCACGTCTCATGACGCCAATGGAAACCCACTCAAGGACCCCAACCAGCCTAAGCCATGGCCCCTCGAGGCCACCTTGACAGGCCACCAGCGTTGGGTGTGGGATTGTGCCTTCAGCGCCGACTCTGCCTATCTTGTCACGGCCTGCTCGGACCATTACGCCCGACTTTGGGAGCTGCATTCACAGCAAGTGATTCGGCAGTATAACGGACACCATCGCGGTGCTGTGTGTGTTGCCTTGAACGATTACTCGGAGGCTCGCTAGAAGGAAGCTTACCGGTTCTTTCCGAATGGGCCCGTCCGTCGCAAAGACGCGCAAGACGATGCGATCAAGCAGTTGGCAAGATCGACGTCAGGAAGTTCCAGCAAGCTAACTAAGAAGAAGAAAAAGAATGACCACAACGCCTCGAATGTGGGTGGGCGTGGCCGAGGCCGACGTCCAAGCAGGGCTCTGGCTAGAGGAGGCCACAGAGGCGGTTTTCGCCCACGTCCGCCTTCCCCCTATGTCAGCAATGCAGATGCTGGTATTACCGATGGAATGCCTGGCCGCATACCTGATGACGGAGCCGACAGCGTGGACAGTGGCGAACTCAACGGTAATGCCGACGTCAATGGCGTGACCGACGGCAGTGCCAATGCGACTAATGATGACTGGACGGAAGTTGTGCCAATCGGCAGTCTCGAGAGCGAGGCGATTGTGGAGACTGATGAAGATGAAGCAGCTTCTGGTTCGGAGTGGGAGGACGCACCGCTCGTCCAGCAGCGCGACCTCCTGACGCGACTGCGAAATCGATTTCGAGATACGATGCCGCGTCGCTCTTAGGCATATTCTGTCCGCGCCCTTTTTTTGCGATTATCGTCGATATGTTCTGCGACATCCTTTTCAGTTGGGAAAGCGTTTGATTTGGAAGAGCAAAGTGGTATTGCCTTGCAGCATCATGACTGCGGATCTTTGTATTACTTGTTTTTCATCATTGAGGTCCCGAACGAACATGTTTCTCGTTTGGGGAGGCTTACTTTTCGTTCCGCACGGCGTTTGAGGGAAGGGGGCGTCGGATGCTGCATTTCTCATTTCTTCTCAGGCTTTGTATTCCATGTTAGGTATAGTAGACCCTTCGTGTTTGGGTTTGGGTCCCCAATCAGCGATTACTTGCGGTTTTTTCCTCGATGCACCACACGCATCCAGATAGTAGAAGGAAGGGAATCAGCTTCACGAGGCATTAATACGATTTTTGCTTCTTAAATCGCTTTATTTCCACGTAGAAGGTGATCTTTCAAGGGCCGTAACGTTGACTTGACTTCCGATATTGACCGTCTTGCCTGAGACGATTGTGTGGTATATAGGTAGTATCTTATTAACCAAAAGGTGATACATTACTCGACCAGAGCTCAAAACTCCAAAACGCCGTGCCATGCCAATCAATGCCAATACCAATCAGCTGGAAGGACCTCGCATCTCATCCCCTTCCCCAATCCATCGCGCAAATCTTGATAGCTTACTAACTTGCCCTTGCCCCATCGTGCTGTGCTGTTTTTACCATCCATCACCCCAGCCATCGTCATCATCATTAGTCTCCTTGGGCGTCGTATCGATCTTCTTGGCCACCACCGGCTTCGGTTTCGGCTTCACCACCGACGTCGCGCTGGACTTCCTCGACGTTGCTGCCGATCCTCCTCCACCCTTTGACAGACCCTTGGGCAGCGGCTTGCCGCCGGGCGCGCCGCTCTTCTTGGAGGCCTGCGCGGCGAGCCAGCCGGCAAAGTCGGGCTCGGAGCCGTCGTCGAAGGGCGCGGGCGCGGGCTCGGCGGCGGCCTTCTTGATGGTGGGTTTCGCCGCCGCTGGCTTGGCATCGAAGAAGGTATCGGTGGAGCCGTCGTCGTTCTCGTCCATGTCGCCCATGTCGCCCCAGGCGTCGTCGGCGCCCTCGTCGTCGAAGGAGGGTTCGGGGTCCTTGAAGTAGGCGTCGGCGGCCGTGGTGGAAGAGGTTCGGGACATGGCGGGCGGCGGCGGTGATTTGACGGCTTGGCGGTGGAGGGCGGAGGCGGAGGACATCGTAGGCGTCATGCGCGCAGAGCCCGGAGGTGTCGGCGCGCTCTGGCTCGCTGGGTTCGCAGTGCCGTTGTTGCTGCCATCAGTCTGGATCTCACCTCCCACAGCGGATAGTTTGTTGGTGAATGACGAAATCGCCCAGCCAGTCCAAGACGAGGCTTCGGATGGCTGCGGTGTGCTCATGCGGGGACCAGCAGCACCTTCGGTTGTGGTTTGTGCAGGGAGGACCGTGTCCGGCATTGCGGACGCAGCTTTGCGAACCCTTTGCATGTAGACATCCAGTGTCTTCACCGCTTGATCTCGCACAAGCTTCTCCTTGTCAATAAGGGATGGGCAGATGGCCGGCATGAGCTTCGCAGCGCAATCCTCGTCGGTGAAATGCTCGGTAGTTGCGCCCAGTGCCATCAAAGCTGCGCTGCGGGCGTGCACGAATGGATCTCGCAACGAACGAGTAAAGGCTGCTATTAGCACCTTGGACCGCGACGAAGTACCTAGATTCTTCGCGATTTTCCCTAGGCAGATAGTGGTGTTGGTTCTGATGCCGGGTTGCTCGTCATTGGCGGTCTTGGCTAGGTATTTCAGGAGCTCGCCATTGATGACACGGTCCGAGAGCTTCGATATGATCACCAGAACTGACTTGAGTGTCTGCTCTCGCACCACCGGTGCCAGATCCGTAAAGCCAGAAACCTAGCATTGAAACATCAGTATACATCCGGGATACGAACTAAGGAGATACTTACTAGATTAGGGAAGATCTTGTCATTGACAACTTTTGGCGGGAGACGGTCAATCATAAGGGGCAGATTATCCAGCAGGCAGACTCGGATCGCACGATCAGGATTGCCAAACAGCCTGACTACCACTGGCTGAACTCGCGCCTCGAAGTCGTCACTGGAGAGCTTCGTGGTTATCTTCATAACCACACCGAAGGCCTTCGGGCCGCCACCACCAAACTCGACAGACTTGAGCAGCTCCGGTAGCACCTTCATCTTGAAGAAGTCTTCGGGGAAGTCGTCGGTCAAGGAGTCAAGGTCGCTCAAGAATGCCTCCCTCTCCTCTTCCGACTTCATGCCCAGGTTGTCGATTCCATCCGTCAGCTTGATTAAGGGGCTGTCGAAAAAGCCCCCAGTTCTTTGCCCCTGTTGTAAGAAAGCACCGACCGTGATCCTTGCCTTCGGGGTGGCGTTGACTAGTCGCTTGTAGCTCGCATGCATGGCTGGCGGTATGCCTTTGGTCTGACCCGCTTGGTCGGCACCAACAAAATCGCCGTTGAAGACCTCGTAGATCAGGGTACCGTAGTTGTAGGCATCGATAGAAGAGTGCGGGTTCTTCTTGATGGAATCCCAGCCGCCGCGAGCGACTTCTGGAGGCGCATATCTCCCCGAGTCGGGCACCAAGCTTCCGTATGTGTATAAGACGGCATCGTCGTCCTTAACATTACTCAAGACTTCGAAGCCACCTAACTTCCACTCTCCGCTCTCGGAAGTGTATACTGAAGCGATCTTGAGGTTGCCGTGTATCGAGGAGCCTTCGTCGTTGATGAATTTGATCGTGCGCTTGGACAAGTTAGTAAATGTCGCAATTTCGAGAAGGCGCCGCTCGATGGCAAACGTACTGCAACGCTATAGAGACCCCATTTTATGGTTTCCGGGCTCAAGCTCTTCCTCTTAATATGCCACCGCAATGGAACAACGCGCTCGGTCGCAATGTAGATATAGGTTTCGGTCTGTAAAAGGATTCGTGAGCATTGGCATTCGTGGCGGGTTCGTCTAGTCGTTCTTCCGTACCTCGACCGCGTCCAAAACTTTGATCACGCCAGGGTGTCGCATCGTGCGCAGCTTCTTGAGCGCATTCTTGGCGAGGGTCAATCGGCTCTTGTTTGCGACAGCATCGAAGGAGAAGATACTGCAATTGCTGCCATCTTCCTATATCCATTGTCAGCTTTGGGCATTTGCAAATTGCCGGTCACTTCAGAGTCTACTAACTCGTTTCGTGCCATTGTATAGCGTCCAGATGGAAGAGTCGATGTCGACCTTGTCGCCAAAGGAGTACGGGAACGGGGGCCCTTGAGCAATGGCAGAGGCCACTGCAGATTTGAGAAAGTTCATGCTGGCCGGTCGTGTCACATGCGCAAAAGGTCGGGCTGTCGCAGGAAAATGAAACAAAAACAAACAGAGTCCTCGTGAAACAGAGAAAGGTTGGCAGAATGAATAGTATGAGGCCGGTATTATTAGTTGTTGCTCCTTTTGGGTGGCAGAATAGCTTCAGGCTTCTGGCAAGCTGTCACTAATTGATGGGTCATCGACACTGCGCTCACTCCTTTTCCACACTATGGTGGCCCCCAAGAATGCTGCAGGCAGACGCTAAGTCCACCCCGCACTAAGACCAACCGAGAAGGCGGTAAAACAAAAATGGGCTGCCACATGCTTGGAGGGTAAGCTCCCATGATAGCTTCAAGTAAAGTATACCAGGCAACTTATAAATGCTTATTGGCGACACCATGTTGTTCCCCTTCGTACCAGTAATTGCATTCAATCCGCTGTAGAGTTTGTTCCTTTTGAAAAGTATGCATGCAATTATACGAGGCACGAGGATATTATGTGACTAGCACCAAGCACCAATCTACTACATAATCATAATTATAAGAACCCAAGACGGCGCGGTGAAGTAATCTTCGACGCCGGCACATATACATCCGCCTCGGGGGTTGATGTTTAAGACTTCCATGAATCCTAACGGAGCCGGGCGTCTTGCAAGCAGTAGGTAGGTATCAATACAGTGGTCAGCTCTGCTGCCTTCCGCATCTACGAATCTTAACTCAAGACTGTTTACGACTTTTCCAGGAGCCATCTAGAAGCATGCAATGTCTTTACTAGACCCTGATACCTTCCGTCTCAGGCTTTCGATGCTCTCTCTACGGCTCAGTGATTGAGCTGTATCAATCTTCATCGTAACGACTTACCCCACAGGTGCACCAAGGGCAAGACCAGGAACCAATCAGCCTAATGAGCACTTCTGGGGCCTGCCCAATCCGGATCGATCTCATAAACCAAACAGAGTCTGATGGTCCTGCATATAGTTCCTATACCCATCAGATGCAAGATCAGGGGTAAAGTAGCTCAACGACGACATGACGGATTAATAGAGGGTCTTGAGCTGGTACGATCGAGAGACCCCCACATGTAGGGCTGAGTGTCGAAGTCTAACTCCCACCCCACCTTTCTCATTTTTGCTTGTCCCGCCCGAAGTCGGCAGGATCTCACGAAGGCGGGAACACCCTAGATTCTGTGTGAGTAACAAAGGTTTCAAGGAGCGAACGGCCTGATTGCTACCGGTTGGATACGGAATCTTTCGGCGCGGAGATAAACAACCTGTTCTGATACGTGGCCTCTCTTTCTGCAATCCCCGTCATAGTTTTTCTATACCTCCCGTTCGGGTATCGGTGTGCGTGCGCATTGCGACTGCGACAAAATGGAGACCTTCACCATCCGAGCCCCCTGCTCGTCAGCCAACATCGGCCCTGGCTTCGACGTCATTGGACTGGCCCTGTCCATATACCTCGAGCTGACCGTCACCATTGACCGGTCCAAGACCTCCTCGCAGGAACCCCTGAACTGCAGAATCACCTACGAGGGCCAAGGCGCTGAGACGGGCGAGGTACCCCTCGACCCCTCCGCCAACCTTCTCACCCGCGTCGCTCTCTACGTCCTGAGATGCCATGACCAGCGAGCCTTCCCCGTTGAAACCCATGTGCACATCAACAACCCCATCCCGCTCGGAGGCGGCCTGGGTTCCTCTGGTGCTGCGGTCGTGGCCGGTGTGCTGCTGGGCAACACAGTGGGCAAATTGAACTTGACCCATGAGCGCCTGTTTGACTTCTGTCTTATGATTGGTGCGCCGCCCCATTGCTGCCCTTATTTCGATTTAGGAAACACCCAAGTGACTAACATAACCCCCCAGAACGTCATCCCGACAACGTCGGTGCCGCACTCTTTGGAGGTTTCGTCGGCACGTACCTCAAGCCGTTGGCACCGGAGGATGTCGCACGTGTTGAGATCCCCCTGAGCGAGGTTCTCCCCGCGCCAGCAGGTGGAGAGGATACCGGCAAGAGCCCGCCCGTGCCGCCCTTCGGCATCGGCCACCACATCAAGTTCCCCTGGTCCAAGGAGATCAAGGCCATCGCCATCATGCCCGCGTTCGAGGTGCCGACGGCCAAGGCGCGCGAGGTCCTGCCGACGCACTACCCGCGCCAGGACGTGACGTTCAACCTCCAGCGCATCGCGCTCCTGCCCGTCGCGCTCGGCCAGTCCCCGCCCGACCCCGACATGATCTACCTCGCCATGCAGGACAAGCTTCACCAGCAGTACCGCCAGACGCTCATCCCCGGCCTCGGCGACATCATCGCGTCCATGTCCCCCTCCACCCAGCCCGGTCTTCTCGGAGTCTGCCTTTCGGGCGCTGGCCCCACCATCCTGGCGCTCGCCACAAGTAAGTCCACACCCAGCGCACTCACTACAGCCCGCAACCAACAATTGCGCATGGAACGGAGGGGAAGAATGTTCGGAACACATGCTAATGTTCTATCGCGCAGGCAACTTTGAGGAAATCGCCGACAGGATTATCTCGAGGTTCAAGCAGGAAAACATCGAGTGCAAGTGGAAAGTATTAGAACCCGCCGAGGGCGCCAAGGTCATCCAAGGCTAGCCAGGGATAGACCCGTCCCTCGCATACATGAAATAGAGCCTCTTCAAAACATCGCTAACCCCCATTATCGCTTCGGCATCACGTTGTGATTGTATCTGCTTCTGGTTTAATGGCGTGCCCCTTTCAAACTCACATCACCGTACACGTTTCCCTGTCTCGCCTGCGCCGCGACATTCCGTACCCAGATCTATCGTAATTCCACCGTCGACGGCCTAGGTACACCGGTCTCCCAGAACCACCTGCGAAGTATCGCATGGCACATAATTGCGCCGAGTTGTATGAATACCTCCCGTGGTGGTGGCGGCGGTGATGGCGTTGATGGCGATGATGCTGTTGATGGCGTTGATGGCGATGATGGCGTTGATGGCGATGATGCCTTTGATGGCGACTAGAGCTTCGCGGCATGTTTATCATACGTTCATATGTGAGGGAGCTGGCAGTGTCGCCGAACACGATATAGGTTGCCCTGATTGCGACCTTTACTTGTTTTTTCACTTATATTCCCTATGTAATGGGACACCTTTACAGGTCGGCTGGGACAGTGCTGTCTCAAGCCTAGGTTTTATAGCATTCTGTGCCTAATAATTGTGAAGAAAACACAGTAATGGGTGCCATTACTGCCAGTACAGCTGAGATAGTGACAAAAATGGCTTCGCCAACCGTCTTCATAACTCAAACTCTCAATGTTCCCAAAGCGGGTATATCATGGTTCACAGGGTACTGAACATGTATATGGGATTCCTCTTCCACAAGAAGCCTGCGTCATTCATTGAGGAGGGAACCATATTCACCAAACCAATCCGACTGTCATTTCCACTACATTATGAAGTGAATACTTTTATGACCAACACTTGATGGTCTGTAGGGGGGCTCCCTGTCATTGCCCCAAGACGTACTTATGTATAATGAGAAACCAATTCATGAATAACAAAACCCTACAACATCGAGTGCCGGAGCGAGGCGGCTCCTCAAGTAGCCATTTCCGGTTCAGCTGTCGCCGTACTGAACAACGTAGTACCTAATAGCTGTGCATCGCAGGTCAGTTGGCAGGTAATATACTGAGGGTCAAGGATTCGATGAATGGGGATCCTTTAACTCACTCGTAGCAGTTGGGTGTGGTACCCGTCGGGGTGGTTTTGTCTTCTCGATGTTCCTAACAAGACTGTGTCTCCTCTAATTCCAGAATGGTTGACGGAGCCAGTCATTGAGGTTTGACTAAACCCTCCTTCCTTGGAGAGCAATTAGGCCTGCCTCTTTGCACAACGCGATAATAAGTGTGTCAAGTCGCTGGAGGATGGGAGCAATGATCTCGCCCTGTCAAGCAACTCGTCTCCCGCCTCCGACGTCCACTCCTCCCCTATGGCGTTCTTGAAGGTCGATACGAATTCATCAGTCGTGCAGCCTATATTGTGGTCCCACAGCAGCCACTCCGGTACGACTCGAGTTGCGAATCTGGGGACGAAAGAAGCTCTGTCCCAGTCGACCACGCCGGTGATCACGGGGATGTCGTCGTCTGTGAAGTCGACCATGATATTTCCAGGATGAAGATCGGGGTGGTGGAGGCAGATGATGTCGTTCTTCGAGTTGATGAGTTTACTTTTCACCACGCTCTTTAGAACCTCCTTCTCAGCCTTGTACGTAGCGATATCAACCGCTCCACCCTCGGTGCGGTAAAAGCGCCTCAAGATGTGCGCATGCATGATGACCTCAGCAGATAGCCCGGGTGGATCACGTTGAAGTCGGTCGAGCAGTAACATTTTGTCTTTGTTCTTCAGCCACACAGGTTCAGGCCCACATGATATGGGGTCATCCGGGGTACCGAGTGGCTGCAGGAAGATGAAGTCCTCGACATTGCTGTGGCCCTGTATGAAGCCCTTTTGGTGAACCATGATGTCTCCGGCAACGGAACTAGTGACGGACTCCAGCTCGAGGTAAAGAGTTGCTAACTGGGCGGCGACGATGTGTTTCTGCTCGTCCGTAAGGTAGTCGTCCCAGATCTTGTCGAGCGATTCCCCGGGGATTCTGGTGAGAATGATGTAACCAAACCCCAAGGGGTTGTTTCTTGTCGTGTCGTATTTGATGACCCTTGGGATTTTGGAATTCAGGCTCGTGTACGTTTCCAGGTACTGAAGAATTGCGACTGTCGGTAGTACAAATTCCTGTCCGGATGTGATGCGTATGACCAGATCGTGGTGAATTACTTGGCCTCCGCTGGTTTCGTCTCTTTCCAGGAAGGACAGGCCAAAGACTCGGTTGGAACCCCCCTCAGCAAGATACTCGATCTCGATTGTATCGGCAATGACCGAGGGCCACAGGTGTCGGCAGAGGGCAGCTGATCGAGGAAATCCTTCGCCCGGTTCGGCCAGCAGCGCGGGATCGTTGAGCGTTTGGTAATCGCTGGTAGGTTGGGTTCTTGGTAGAGGCATATTAACACGCCAAGTGTGTTTCTTGCGTGGGTTGTGCATCTTCTGGGAATCGATCGGGTTCATTCTGGAGAATCTGCGCAGAGAAATCGTTTCTGTTGATTTGGTGTTGATTGATTTTGGGCAATTGATCCTATTTTCTTGGTTTAGGCGAGAACAGAAAAAGTCATAGGAACCTGTACCTGTTGTGAATTTTGTCTATCGGTATGTACTTTATAACCGCTGTATTGAATGCTTTACTATTTTCAGGGTTTCGCCAGCTTATAAAGCAGCTCTAGGAGTAGGCGCTCGGTACAACTATACAACCCCAGCTCACATCGATGCCCGTCTGGTTGGCGTAGACCGCCCCGAGCCCCGTAAGCGTGGTGATCAAGCAACCTGCGTTTTGAAGAGCGATACCCATTGCAGATGGCTTATATGATCTCCGGCTAGATATGTATTTACCACTGTACGTAGACAGTTATTTGGAACATGATGATAAGAAGACAAACGATACGCGATTGCGCCATGACTGGACGTGTCAACGGGCAAACTGTTCATGACAATAGTATATAATTGTTTCAACACCCTATCGCTCGGACTCAATCAGCTTTACTATGCACTACTGCACTTTCTAGTCATTTCTGCTTCTGTTACGATGTACATCAGGTAAACTCGCATTGCTTGGATCCCCAGCCTCCCTGTCAACTGCCCACATTGCTTTGTACCCTCTTCCAAGACATCGTTGCAATACGCACACCAGATATTTGGGATGGAATTGTTTTCCTGCTGGGTTTTCATAGAAACATGGCAGTGATATGAAGTGGATGTATTTCGCCATCCGGGATGAGATAAGCCCTGGTCTTCCATCATAGCAATATGAGGACATGGATTCCCCTTTCTTCAAATTGCCCTCATACCTTCGATGCCTGGCCCTCCTCTGAATTGGGTATCACGAGATAGTGCATTTAAATCTTTCAGCACTCTTTGTTGTTGTAAGCTTCACAATGTAACTTTTGGTCGATACCTGGGTATCATCCACAACACTCTCCTCCTTACACTTTTCACATTCTTTCTCCTCATCCGTGCGTCTCTGGTGTAATCACAATGCATAGGCGCGACAGCAACTGGGACATTCCATGACCCTTATATCAACACCCTTGATGCATTTGAACACACGACAGGTACCTCTATCTCCCACTTCCCCCAACAACTATAACACACTGTTTGGCTAGCTACGAGGCAGTGTGTAGATTTGTCTCGTTTCTTTCAGTGCCCTGTTCAGCTAAAGGATGAATAGGGGTCCTTCGTAGCGTCTCATGTACTGAGAGGATCCTTGCCCACTGCTTATGCTTTACATGCGTGTCTAGGTTCCTCGGTCAAGCAAGTACTGTCAATAGCCACGACTCTACACTCGTTACAAGGACAGCAGCTGGTTGTTCTGATGTACCAGAGTCAATTGAGATACTTGAAACCTAAAGCGACGTTCTGTATCACTTTCCACATTGCATTAGACTCTAGAATCTTAGGGGTCATGCAATCGGGTTCTTTTAACTCATGAGAGACGACTGGAGAAAATAGAAACTTGGAGAACAACTTTATGCATTACCCCTTTGTGTGGGTCTGGTCACCTCCTCGCCAAACTCGGGCTGATATCATTGCCTCTGTAATAGGATATGATTGGCCGGCACATAAGCACTACGTCCATATCCTTAGAAGATTTACTATGTACTGGGGCCTTGTCAGCTTGCCAGCCAATTGTTGGCCATGATAAGTGCTGCTCACAGGTTCAGCGTTACATAAGTGTCTGCCTGTATGAGAGGGTCAAAAACCCAGATCTGCCTCGCCCGGTTTCTCTTGTCCATTCCATCCCAACACCACTACTATCTGGACGTCTTCAGTATCTGAAACTCATCACATCAGCAAGTTTCGCCAATAGGGTACACCAAACAACATGGTCGACGCAGAAAATGACTTGCAATTCTTACCTGGCAGCAGTGACAGATTGAACTATGCTCGATCGTGTGATCGCTTCATAAGATACAGGCAAGCTGAGGGGCCTGCTAGAATGGAAACGCTGATTGAATACCTTGGATCAATCTTGCCTCCCGATTCACCCTACGGATTCCCGCCATCAGATGGATCTTACCAGCCATCCTTGCCACCCTTCGCATGGAGGGCGATTCTGACATGGTACCATCATCTGGAATTCGAGCATTTCAACGCCACGAAGCCAGGCGATGATCACGTGTCAGGGATGGATTGGGGAAGCTACGCAATCTGGAGGGTCGCCAAGGCAGATACAGCCTGCATGGAGCGGGCGTGTCTTGCGTTGTCTGCTGGAACCAACGAGGTCGATCCAGACTTGGCTGGCATTGGCGTAAGTCGTCGCTATTGCCTCTTTGATAAATGCATTCCAACTATATGATTCTGCAATTACAGATACAGCTTTAGCTAAGAAAAGCATCACAGGTCTTGAGCTCGTACTGCATGGAAGCCGCGCTGGTGACAGGTTTCTTCCTCATGCTTGTACTCCTGCCACGGATCAACAAAGGAGGGTCGTCGAATCCTGTGTCTCTCGTCATCGCGAGAGCGGTGGATGTGCACCGCGGGTCACTGTACGACATGTTCCTCGGCGCGAGCATACTGTGCTTCGGCATTCAGCTTGCGACCATGAGGCTCTATGGCGCCAGAGGGACCGGGGCGCCCCTTTACTTCCTCGTCAATACCCTGGTATCATCCTTCGCCTTCCTGCCGCTCCTGGCGCTGTGCTGCCTTGCGGACGCGACGACCCACGTTCGCATCCGCTCCTGGTACTTCCGGGTCTCGACATTCCTGCTCTATTGCATGTGGGTTGTGGTGATCTGGCTAACGCTCGTGAACCATGCCAACTTGAGCTTCATATTCTTACTGATTGACCCTGAACAGAAGACCAAGTCCGTAATCGGGGAAATTGTGTATGAATTAGACTGGAATCTGAAAGACTACTGCGACTACCAGCTCAACGCGAGCATCGGGTATTTGAAGTTGGCGGTGGTATGCGTCTGGGCTGTCATGATAATGCCACTGGGGATGTGCGTCATGGTAGGCACTGTGCGTCTCATAAACCGGTTGCGAGGTAGCAAAAGTAACGCAGTGTCGCGGCTGGCATCGGGCCTCTTTCACTTCGTGCTACCTCTTTTCTGTCTTGTCGGCATGTGGACAATACTCGGGTTGATCCTGCACATCCGTGGCGTTCTCACCGCGGCATCGGAGGATAAACTGTCCAGAATCGAAATCAACAAATGGGAGGTCGGGCAAATCCTGGCAACTCTGACTTGGGTCCCAGTCGTGATCGAAATGGGACGTATTGCAGCAGGTCAGGACTCGATGCATTCACTATCTGTCTTCTGTTGCTGGCGACCTAGCTGTCATTTCCTGTTAGTGGGGTTAAGAGCTATGGGTGTTCGACATGTGGCGGGGGATGAGGAAAATAAACTGCCCATTTACAAGCCTGAGGTGCCTGGAGGAAACGGCAGCTACAGCGGCTCTCATACCGATTTCAGCGAGGGTAATATCCAACTAGCCCCCTTAACCCACCAGCCGCCAAAGTAGCCATTAACAGCATGGCAATAAACCGGGAAATCAATTGTACCAAACAAAGACTTTCTTACGTTGCAAACAATCTGCATGGTTCCTCGGATGTATCCCAGTTGTTCCCATCTACTAGATTTCACAATGAATTAGGAATAGAAACCAAGCGTGCATTTATTCATTCAATCCTGGCCCTGGCCTGCTATCTTGCTGAGCTTCTCAGAACCACTGCACTGATTGCTTCCGCTCCCCATTAGCTCCGATTAGACCTCCAAACCACCGTTATCACCCTTGCGTAGCTTGTACAAAAGATCCGTCCTGATGGTGTATTTCGTGCCCGCCACGACATTGTCACCCGAGTGGTAGAGCCGGCGGTGCTGAAAGATCAAGACGCGGCCGGTCTTGGGGTGGACGTCGAGCCGGCGCTTCTCGTCGGTCGAGAGGAAGGTGGTGGCGCCGCCCTCGAGCTCGGTGGCGTCCTTGTCCGCCTCGGCGGCCTCAGCCTTGGAGTCGTTGAGGTAGATGTGCACGGTGTAGTGGGTGCGGTAGACGGTGCCGTCGTCCTCCTTGGTGCTGTAGGGCCCGTCGCAGTGGGGCGCGAAGAACTGGCCGCCGCGGTACTTGAGGCAGCGCATCCGCTTGTTGACGCCGTGGAAGTCCCACCACGTCTGCTGCTTCCCCGGCTTCGTGACCCCCAGCAGCGCCTCGCCCGTGATCGACCCCAGCGTGTCCATGATGCCCGGCACCTGCGCGATCCGCGCCCAGATCCGGTCCACGACCTCCTGGTTGTCCCAGATGATCCGGTCGCTGTTGCGGTAGCTCGTCTCCAGCACCTCGCGGCCGCCGCCCACGTTGACCATGGCCGGGCGCCAGGGGTTGCCGTCCTCGTCCTTGTCCTCGTCCCGCACGCTCGACTCGGCGAGCTGCAGGAGCATCGCGCACTCCGCAGGTGTGAGCACGTTGTCCAGCACGGCCGCGTAGCACGGCTCGTACTGGGGCAGGACCGTCTCCTTGAAGTTGATCACCTTGTAGCTGATGGAGTCGGCAGTGTGGCTTTCATCCCGTAGGAAGTCGTCTGGGATTGCGACATCCTTGGACTCGTAGGAGGTCACGACGGGAATTGGCTGTTTTCTTCGCTCCGGCTTCGTGTCCGGCTTGCCCAAAATGCCGGCCATCATTTTCGGTTGCGAATGACTGATTCTCAGTTCAAATGCAGGTAGTGTTTGAGAATATTTGGTGAATGCGTGACGACGGACTCCAAGTTGGAAAATAAAGAATTGTCCAGTACGGGAAGTTTAGGGCTGTTTGTTGCAGTTATGGCTTTGAGTCACTGTTGTTTTTGTAGCAGAGTGCTGCCTAAAACTAAGACCAATGGTCTGATTGAGATGGCGCAGCGTGCGAACCACTCTACTTAACCTGTAGGCTGTGCACGAGAGTGCCTAATTGCGCCTCCCACTAAGGTTGATGTCCATTAATCAATTGCAAAAGCTGTACAGCTATGAGGTTTTTGAATGGGCGTGCATACAGGCTTAGACGTTACCAAGCCTTGAAAGGGTACGAATGGCACGAATGGTACGCATGAAGATTCCTCAAGAAAGGCGCCATTGATTGAGTGGTCGTCATTTTGCGACGTGAATTAAGCCTAGGAAAAGAACGAAGGAACTCCGCCGATAACGAAACTAATCTCTGTCTCTGAAGAAACATTTGTTCGATTTATATGAGTTTTCACATGATGCAATGTGGTTTCAGTATTGACGAGCTCACACTCTGACACCCTGCGGTCGTCGCCCGAGGGAAGTCATGTTGATCGGCCACCACCGACCATCAATCGCTAACAGATCGCTGCAATGCTGCACCGAATCACCGACCCCAGTCCTCGGTAATCGGGTACGGCGCCATTTCCTGGAGAACCCCGCGCAAACCCCAGGAACCATAAATACGTGTATGTAAAGACCTGAGTAATGGGAAATGGACATATACCGAATAAAAGTCGAAAAAGCTCTCATTCCATCCATTGACGAATCTTTGAACCTTTGGCCAATTAAGTTGGCCTTATTTCCATCACCACCTTCCTTAAAGCGCGTATAAGCCCGAGAAAACCACCCACCATGGCCCCTGTTCCCCCGGCCGGCATCTACGTGCCGGTCCCCACCTTCTTCCAGCCCAAGAAGTCGGCGACTTACAACGCCATCGCTTCGCCGTACGATGCTGACACCCAGGCGGCGCATTCCGTGTATCTGGCCAAGGCGGGCATCACGGGGCTCGTCGTCCTCGGCAGCACGGGCGAGGCCATCCACCTGACCAACAAGGAGCGCTCCGAGATCCTGTCCAGCGTGCGGACGGCCCTCGACGGCGCCGGCTTCAAGGACTACCCCATCGTCGCCGGAACCGCCACCCAGAACGTCGAGGAGACCGTCACCCAGCTCAAGGGCGCCAAGGAGGCCGGTGCCCAGTGGGGGCTGTGTCTCGTCCCGGGCTTCTTCGCCGGCGCCAGCACGCAGGAGGGTATCATCCAATGGTTCACCGCCGTCGCTGACGAGAGCCCCATCCCTATCTTGATGTAAGTCGGTTCCTCAACTGATTTTCGGTGGGCAAAGCCTCGAAATCATTGTACACCAGGATTACGAACCAGACACTAATACCATCATCAGCTACCACTACCCAGGCGTCTCCAACAACGTCAAAGTCGTCCCCTCGACGTTCGCGACGCTGTCCAAGCACCCCAACATCGTCGGCTGCAAGCTGTCACACGGCGACATGTCGTACCACGCGCAGGTGGCCTCGAGCCCGCACATCGACCACGCCCAGTTCCGGACCTTCTCGGGGCTGGGCCAGCAGCTGCTGCCCGTGGTGGCGGTGGGCGGCGCGGGCGCCATCGACGGCTGCGCGGGCTTCTTCCCCAAGACGGTCGTGCGGCTGTACGCCCTGTCGGCCAAGACGGTCGGGCTCACCGAGGACGAGGCCCGCCGCCGCCGCGCGCTGCAGTACAAGCTCAGCGCCATGGAGGAGCTCGTCGTGCAGACGGGCACCGTCGGCATCAAGGAGGCCATCAGCCGGCTCCGTGGGTTCGGCGACCCGGATGGGACGCGCTTGCCGTTGGTCGGGGGGTTGCCGGGGGGCGATGCGGCGTGGGCGAAGTGGAAGGAGTGTATCGATGCGATGGAAGAGGAGGAGAACAGCCTATGAAGGGTCAATTCGGAAGGTTGTCTAGCAGAGAGTTGGATAGAAATCAATGGAGGCGATGCATCTTCAGTGGGTGTTAGGCTACTGGGGGCTGCATCCCCTACTACCAAATGAAGCCACCCACCTGGGAAAAGGGTAGGGTAATAAGTCCCAATAGCTGCCTTTTCTTCCAACGGTGGTCGAGTGGTAGTGATTACGCTGGACTGTGCTGGTGGTAAGCCTCTCCCGACCGATTCGCACTCGGGGACACCCTGCCATAGCATCCTCGTTCGATCCTGCCACCTAGCAGATGTTTGTCGCAATCACCTCGAGCCACTTCGGGACGGATGCAACAGCATACTAGGAGCTCGACCACCCATCTCTCTTCTTTTTATTCTTTTCTCAGCGGTCACCCATGAATACTTACACAACGGCATACCATCGGTAATCTCAGTTATAGGTACTTACTCAATCTCAATCAATTGAACAGTGGTCTATGTATACACATATCATACAGCACTAAACTACCCAATCCACATTACAACAATCATCCACCGTACGTACCACTCTTAAGCTATGTAGGAAGGAATCTCGGGGGATGCCGGCTCGGTAACCTCTGCTTGTGCTTCGCCCTCTGCTTCAGGGGCCTGAGTGCCGGGCGCCGTCGACGTCTCGACCGGAGAGGCTTGCTCCTGCGCCAAGCCAAGCCCTGGGATCGGGCTGCCCGTCGAGTTGGCAGCATCCCACGTCCACGTCGGGGCGCCGAGGGCCGGGTGCGCCGGGTCGTATTCCTCCACCGCGGCAACACCGTCATCCTGAGTCGACGGCGACTCGGTACGCTGCCGCTTCGCAGGGGGCTCCTCCAACGACTGGGTGTTGGTGGTGTCGTCGTCGTAGTCGTCCACCACACTGAGCTTCCGCTTCGCGCTCTTCTCCACGGCCGGCGTAGGAGGCCGGGGAGCCATGGGCACTTCAAGCTCGGGACTCGGCGCATCGCTGCGACAGAATGGCTCATTCGCATTCTCATCCGTGTCTTCTTCGTCCACGCCATTCTCATCTCCAACGTGTATTGCCGGAGGTGGGCTGCTACTGAAAGGTAAGTCACTCCGCCCTTCCAGCGGGTAATAGTAGAGGAAAACGTACCTGTCATCATGTGTCATCACCACCGGAGATGTTGTTAGAGGTGCATCCGGGAGGATGATCTCGACATCGTCGGAGGGGTCCACGAGTAGTGACTCCTCCGCTTGCTCCCCTGGAACGGCGGATGATTCCACTTCGATCTCGAAACGATCCTGCTCGATCGTACTCACAGCCTCATCAGGGAGGACATCATGCGCTCCATCCTCGACAACGGAACTTGCTTCTGGTGCCTGCAGATCGAGTCGGTTAGCCAGATAACGGGCAGCGGCCGACGCCGGACGAGGAATCTCCCCGGGCCATTGGGGTCCGTAGAATACCGGAGTCTCATCTTCATTATGCTGCTCTGCTGCGCCGGTGTCTATCTGCAGCCCCGACTTTGGAGTGGCCTCGTTTCGCGAGATCCCACGACTGAGCTGGACACCAGCCCAATCGCCGACTTCCGATAACGACAGTCGCTCACCGTCGGGGCCGCGGAAGACCCGGCCGTCCTTGTCTTCCCTGAAATCGCAGCCGCGTTGCATCGAGTACCCGTCGCTTTCAGATCCGGCATCATCCGCAGCAGCATCTGGGGCGTCCTGCATCGTCGCCTCCGCACCCTTTGCCTTTTCGACGTCTACGCCGCCGACAAACCCCATCTGCGCATCCTCGATGAATCTTGCCGTCTCCGCATCGTCAGCAGCTCCGATCGATGCAGGCTTAGCTTCTTCCTCTTCCGCCGCCGCCGCCCCCTCCTCCTTCTCATCGTAGGCGTCGTCACTACCAGCAAGCTTCATAAAAGCGTCGTCTACACTCTGATGCAAGTCTTCTTCGTCTGAACCATCCGACTCGATACGCGGCAGTCCCTTTCGCGCGGAGGGAGGCGGAGTACTACCTGCAACCTCATCATCGCTCGACTCCGCCACAGAAGAGCCGTCGTCACTTCCTTCTGAATCGCTAGTCGCAGCGTCCTCGTCGTCATTGACGAAGCGAGACTTGGGGATCCGCCCAACCTCCGACGGCGTATACAACCGCGGCTGCACCGGCGCCCGGCGGTCCTCCTTGCCGTTCTTGGGCCCCTTTATCAGCGACAGGGTGACGCGCGGGACAAAGTCCATGTAGCGGCGGACCTGGCGGGCCGCGGCACCAATCATGTCGTCGCGGGCCTTCTCGAGGTTGGTCCAGGCGCAGGTCGGGCGCCAGAGGACGGCGGGGTCGTACGTCTTGCCGGCGCAGCTGAGGTCGATGAGGCGGCGCGTCAGCTCCTCGAACAGCACGTACGCCCGCAGCCCGGAGCTGAAGTACTCGTCGGTGCGCTGCGCGGGCGGCACCCACAGCTCGCCCTCGTGCGCGGCGCGGTCGTCGATGTTGGCGAGCACGGGGCGCATGAACTCGGCCAGCCGCGCGCGCACGTGGGCGACGCGGGATGCGGCCGCGGGGCCCGTCGAGGGGTCGATGAAGACGGAGCGGTCGACGGTGGTGTAGGGGGAGCTGCTCCGGCGGTCGTGCGGGTCGTCCTTTTGGAGGTGGAGGATGACGGTGACGTAGTGGCCGTCTTTCGTGTCGACCTGGTGTATCAAGTATTCGTTCTCGCGTACGGACTTGTAGGTAGGCTCGAACTTGATTTTTGAGTTGGCTCGGCATCTTTCGTGGAACGTTTTGTACCCCTCCGTATCGCCTATTTCGAGATGGTCCGGGAATAGGTCCATGTCGTCGGGCGACATCCACGTCATGAGTCCCCGGACCTTAGCTGGCAGATGCTCGTAGTGGTACTCCAACGCGCTCGACAGACTCTCAGACATGATCGGCGCATCGTATCGTGTTTGCAACTGGTTGAGGCCCCTTAGAGCGTTTCTCCCATACGTTACATTATTTTCGTTTGGAAAGGGGATACTCCTAGGGCCCCTTGTGGGAAACTGCAATATCCCATCTTCCAGGACAGAGGCTCTAGTGACGTTGGCCGACATCTTCGCTGATACTCCTCTGAAATGTGGTCTTTCTTTTTCAGTTCGGTTCGATAATCCGGGGTTTTCAACGAGTGTGACTATCAAAAGTTCATATGGCTCTACCTCCCCATACAATTTCTTAAGTATGCATGGTTGCAGTAACAGTTCCTAATACACTTAGGATGTCGGAGAACTCTGCCTTTGTCATCACGAGGGTGGATAAAGACGGTACTGATCCGGACGATGTACTATTCTTAGCAATCCCCTTTGTCTCGAGACAATGTAGTCGAGAAGAGCTCCTTGTCTTGGATGGGCCAACACTAGTCTAAATGCATCTGGAGGAGAAACACTTCATTTCAAGGCAGTTGGACGTTATCAACAGCTGCCTTGTGTTTTTATCTTGGACCCCGAGCCAGTGAGGGGGGGGGGGTTTATCACATTGATGCACAATGAACCCATCCCTCGAGCCATCAAGTCAATATCGTTCGAATAGGATAAGCTGGTTATGCATTTTTATTACTTACAAGGACTGTATCTCAGGATTGATACTCAATCAAGTGTTTATGGGGCCGCAAATACCCCTGGATACACTCGCGGTTGTACTGAACATCCTTGAGGGGGTAATCAAATCAAGAGGCGACTGCTTGAAAGTTTTACTTTGATTGATTCCATTGATCCCTGAAACGTCAAGAGCTCGAAGACCGAGGTCCGATGGATAGTTGACTAACGTAGGTATGTCCTGGTGTTCGATCTAGAAACCTTGTCATGGCCAGATTTGTGTTCGCCCACAAGCAGGCTCCTTGGGGGACGAGAAACACATTTGTGCGTTGCAAAACAAATTGACAACTAGATTTAAGATATTTTCGATCACCCATGTTTGGCACATCTGAAAAATTCAAGGGTGAGAGGGTTCGTTTCCTTCTTGGTATCCGCCTCAAAACCTCTCGAGAGAGATTCAACAGATGAACCAATGGAATATTGCCTAGAGTATCCAGAACAACTATGAACTTAAATTGGCTCCATCTTTACTGGGAATTACAAAGTCTAGATACAAAACAGCGCCATCATTCCATGTTTGTCCTGCAGGAGCCAAATCCGTCCCCCATCAGCAATTGCAACAACAAACTTGGCAAGCCTCCCTCAAACCATGGTTATATACGAAATCGAGATATCCAAAGCCTCATCCTCACCAGAAGACTCACCAGTGTCTCACATTCCAGCACGCGACGTAGTACGATCGAAACCCACAATGCCTGCAAACGAGAAACCCGTCGTCAAAAGCCCAAACCCCCGGGTCAGCCATTTTTGCCTTGGTATGGCCACTATGAAAATTACAGCTTTAGTAGTGGCCTGTCACTATCGCGAGCAGCCAAGTGCAGAATACGGAGGCTTCTTCTGGGCTAAATTGGTTGGCATCGTCATCTCGCTGATTCTGCTACCCGTCCACGCAATTCTACGGTTCAGCTCATATAAAAAAGAGCACCACGGTATATTCCACCGGGCCATGCCTTTCTGCTCAGGGCTCGTCGCTGTGTGCGCGATGACAATTCTCAACACATTACTTTGGCCGGAGAGGTTTCCCACATATATCTTGGCCTACCAGGCCGAGATGTGGTTCTGGATCGGCTACTGGGCTGAGTGGTGGACCGCCATACTGGGAGACGTAATGGCTGCTTTCGGATGCTGAGAGGAAAACATCACCTGGAGGAGTACAAAGACACGTCCGCCAAAACCACTTGCAGGTCAACCACTAGCCCTCTCTCACATCCAGCAATACTTTGAGGCATTGCTGCTCTGAGGATTCATACACCTTGGAGCAAGATGGCTGTTCATAACCACTACCGGAATAACTGGTTCGAATTTCGAACGGTAGATCTAGAAAATCTCATGACCAACTGTCTGTACACTCTTTGAAGACCCTACTCTATCATCATCTTCCCTTCCCGCCCCTTGGATCTACTGGCATTGCGAATAGTACTCATTGCTCACGACACACTTGTAGGAGCCGGAGCACGCCGTGCAACCCTTGAAGTCCTTGCCGCCGCACTGGCCCCACTGGGCCACGGGACTGCAACCGCCTCCTTGGCCGGGGCTGGAGGTGGTGGTCGGGGCCGCCGCCTTGGTGGATGTGACGATGGTGGTCGGGGCAGCTTTCGTGGTGGTGGGCGCGGGCGCGGGGTTGCCGGCTCCGGGGTTGGCGCCGCAGGTAAAGGGGTCAGGGCCTGGTGGGATCGTTGTTAGCTGAACATTATTCTGGGTCGTGTGTAAGTATGTATGTGCGGACTCGAGGGGAGGCTTACCGGGAATCACGTAGCTGCTGCTGCCCATGGAGTAGATGTTGATCAAGAGACCCGGGTCATTTGCCTGCGAAATTCAAATAAGCATCAGCACTGGACTCGACTGTAATATATACCAAGGATAGTGTTGCCATACCTTGTAAATACCGGGGATACTGTACGTCTGGGGGGACGCAGATGCCTTTCCTCCCTTAATGTTGATCTGGGCGCATTCCATCTGGAGAGAATCCGTGTCAGTGAGAGCATTAGATGGCAAACGCTTGGTAGACATGACTTACATAGAGCTGGGCACCACCAGAAGAGCCTGCGCCGTGCAAGGCGATCATCTCAGCGCGCAGGAGGTACTGTCCATCGGCTATGCAGTCGGGGATCTTGATGGAGTGGAGACCGCCGTTTTCGATGACCTTGGAAGTGCCCCAGACACCACCATTGAGCCCGTCCTGCTGGATCTTGAACCTGTAACGATGGTAACACAGATTAGTTCTTTGGCCTATCACTTGTACATCGTACAAATTCATCGGCCTGAGTCCCTACTTACCAACCGTCACCCGGCCCAGCAGCAGCCATAGCACTATCCACCTTCTTCAAGTAAGCCAGCGTCGGCCCCTTGTGAGACGCGTCCATGACGTCGTCGGCGCCCGACGTCAGCGTGTGCCGCCAGACGGCCGTCACGGTGCTGCCGGCCTGGACGTCGATGACCTTGTCCGAGGGCGTCGTCGGGTTCGGCGGCCCGTTGCACGCCAGCGAGTCCGAGCTCACGTCCTGGATCGGCCCGTCGTACGAAGGGGTCCGGATCCCGTGCGATACCGGGTACCTCGTGCCGCCGCTCTCGAGCTGCACGAAGATGGTGTGGGCCGAGGCGAGCGACGAGGCGCTGGCGGCGAGGCCGAGGAGGGCGGTGGTTCGCATCGTGATGGTGGGGGGTGGGAGCTAGGTACTCGTTGGACGGAGGTGCCCTTCGTGTCGAGTCTCGGATGCTTTGGGGGGATTAGTTCAGATTCCACGAGGATAGAAGGAGTCCAAATGAATCAGAACGAGCGGCGTTGGTATGGTATAAGTATCAGAGCCAAGTCAGTCAGCCTGGCACATGCTCAAGAGGGATGGGTGATCGCATTGTGCGTGCCGCCATCCCACCTTTTCCATGCAGTCTCGTGCTTGGTGTGCCCTGTCAATCCCAGATTCCTCCAATGGATGCGATGGAATGTATCCGACAGTGACTTATCTTTCCAAACAAGCCCTTTTGGCGGTTCCGAGGCGCCGAAACGAGGTGACAAGTTTGCAGGGCGGAGCCGGAGCCACGACGTCCGGCGGTCGAATTCGGCATGGCGTCGCGGCATCACGCAAGCAAAATCCCGTCGCCCAGGTAGATCACGCCACGTTCCACACGACCTCCTCGCTTCATTCCACATTGGCATAGTTTTCAATGCAATCGGGGAGTTTTTGGATGTTGTGAGGGTTGGTCGGGACACGCAGTTCACATGGTTGGTAGGAGAGCGTAGTCTTGGCATCTTGATGTCTTCGGCTGCGTTGCCCGGATCTGCATACAAGCTTGAATTGCTTGTCGTCCCTCCACGTGTCAGCAGTGCCTGACGCTGGACGATGCCAAGTGTTCTCATTGTAGATAGTTACTTCAGAGATGTCAACTTGCGTAACATCACAAACATCGGCCGCTAGTAAAGTTACCATCTATCATACACAATTGCTGGCTTCATCGCAGCTTGTGAGTACGTACTGTATTCAGGATCAACAGAGTACAGAAGAAAAGGCTGAAGGCATCTATTTTGTAGCAAGCCATGCTCGTGGTTGGGCAGATAAAATGGCACAACAACAAGATCCTGGCTCAGCATATCGCGATTTGTATTTGGCACGAGAAAAGCAAATATCAAATGGAGAGGATCAAGATATGAGTTGTCTTCAATTGCTTTGCAGCTGTATTGATTTTGAGTGGTTGAATGCTATGATATGATGTGTTGTGTTGTGTTGCATTCAAGCTGCAAAAGCAGAGATTGAAGTAAGTGCCCGCCACCGTCCCTCATGTCACCTCCAAGAAGTGTCATGTGTATGTATGTGTGAACGTTTCCAATCCCAGAATTCCCAATTTCCCATGCCAAAGTCCCATTATCCAATGCCCCATATGTCCTCCACTGTTGCCATGATGCTCCCGCCTTGTGTGTTTGTCTTGCCTCGAACTCGGTGGCTTGCCTCGTATGTATCAGTTGGATTTCGTAGTTTGCTTGTTGCTGGTATGTTCGTCTTGAATGTTAGTAGGATGTTGGAGGTGAGGGAAAATGAATTAGTATCTTACCTTGAAGGCGGGTGATGCATCGCCACCATAATCCTTGATGAGAAGCTGACTCGGGTTTTTTATCGACTCTTCCAAGACTCCAGTTCTACATATCACCAACAGTAGTGACCATGACCAAGCAGAGCAGAAGGCCTATCTCAGGGATCCCATGTTCCAGATCCCCAACCTTCCAAAGACGCGTTCCGTGTTGACATTAAATCACCTGAAACTCTGCGAAATGCTGCACCGAAGTACGCTCGACTTATGAGATCAGGATGAAGTCGCGATGCGCAGAAGAGCCATTGTGCAGCCACGAAGTGACGCTGGAGTTCTGGTGGTGCAAAGCTTGCCAAGGTACTGACGTGATTGGGTGGAAGAGGTCGTACTGGGGATGTGAGGGCACGGGACTGGTGCAAGGAAAGATGTGCTGACGATGGATACGGGAAAAGAAGTGAATGGTGGTCATATGTGGAAAGCTGTGGGGGAGAATGGTTAGGTATCTCGAAGAAGAAAGAAGACTTACTGTGTTGGGTTGGGTTGGGTTAGACTTACTTTGTATGGTTGAGCCAACTTGTGTGAGACGACATCTTGATCATTGCTTCCGATGTTCTTGATGAAGGTTGCATGCCAATGTTGTTGTTGTGTTGAGGTGATGTACCAAGGCAATGTTGATGTTGGCAAGTGGTATGTGTGGTATGGTGTACCAATGGTGAAGGTGGAAGGTGGAAGCGATGATGTGTTGAAGATGCTTGGTGATGATGATACTTGATCAAGTTGGTGAAGGTGTTTGATGATGAGACTTGATGAAGAAGAAGGTTGATGTAGGTTGAAGATCCAAGTCCTCTTGACCAAAGGTGTTTGGGTTGATGGAGGAGAGAGGAGGAAGTTGGGAGCTGGGGAGGAAAGTTGGGTCCCTTTATTCCCTTCCAGATGGGCAGAACGGGCGCGCAATCAGTAACCTGGGGCCCGAGGAGGGTGCGCCAGCATGACTGTAAATTCCAGTACCTTATTCCAGTGCAACTGTAGGGTGGGAAATTTTCTGATTGGTCGAAAACGTTTCGGGGTCCTTACAGCAGCATAGCAGAGCCGCACCTTGTTTAGGGGGGCCAGCGGTCCCCACCCGATTTCGATTTTTCTGATTGGTCCATTAAGCCAGCTGCCCTTCTGCAAGGCACATTTGGTAGGTTAGGTACCTTTTTCCTATTGGCTCTCTCAAGATTTCTGCTTGATCTCTTCCCGAAAGGGTCAAGTGCGCTCGGATTCCTGCTTGGGGAGTGAGGGCCTTGGGCATGGAATGGCTACACAGGTACCTGCCTGGCACCCAACCCATGCGTGCTTGACAATACCTCACCTGTGCCTCATAGTCAGTGTTATGTAGATGGTCTACCGACCACATGTACAATCTACACATGTGATCTCGTGATTTCCGTACTACCCGCGTCGTAGCTGTGTAATTTGAGGCTCCCTCTCAACAAGACCAGTGACCTGCTTCGTATCTATTTCCAAGGGCATCTCGAAACTATTTGTGCTCACTACTTGATGGTATTGAAACCTACCACCTGATACTCATTGCAGCACCAATACTGTGAAACAAGATCTTGTAGAAATATTTGCCAGCTTAGATATCTGACACCACCCTTCTTGAGCCCTATCATTCCCCCGGCAGCCAAGTACATGGATATCAAGTAGTCAGGAGACTTGATTATACACAAATAGTTAAGAATTTCTCCTCCAGGTTATGTTTTTGATGAAGGCTACATATTGTCTGATAAAGTCTTGACATGACCAGTGATCTGGTAAAAGTTGGATCAGTTTTTTGACCATATCGTCTCCCCGCGACCATGTTGACAGTTCATGAATGTCCAGGATATTCTAAGGGCGGTCTGATCAATGGATTCTCTATATTCAGGTGCTACATCTGTTGTTCTCGAGGGACGACATGGCAAGGAATGACCGCTCAGACAGAAGGAACGAACCCCTGAAGGCGCTTACTACGACCCTAAGAGTATCACTTCTTTGGCATGAAGACATTCAGGAACCGTTAGGTGATTAATTATATTACTGTACTAATATTATGGCACTCGAGATTTGTAGGAATGTCTTTCATCCCCCTGCGTGTTCGTCATGACACTGGTAACCCAAGACCCAAGAACTGCTCTAAAACGGGCTCGTGGTGTTGCTGACACCGCTGTAGAAGTTAATCCACTTGAAGATTTCAGTGTGCCAAACCAGGCTGTTCTCAGGCTTGAGCGTCAGGTGATTCTCGTCGGGGAAGCTGAGGAACTTGCTCGGGATGCCCTTGACCTGAAGCATGTTGAAGAGGAGGATACCCTCGCTGATGGGCAGGCGGTAGTCGAGCTCGTTGTGCACAACGAAATGGGGCGTCGACCAGTTGTCCGAGTACAGCAGCGGGTTCCAGTCGTAGTAGGGCGAGCCGGGCACCATGCCGGTGGCATTGTAGGGACCGCGGTAGTCGTGGTTCATGAACCAGAGCTCGTCGCTATCGTAGGAGCCCAGGGTCTGAGTGACACCGTCGTGGGTCACGAGTGCTTTAAACCACTGGCCCATCTCTTGTCCAGCGATCCTGTCAAGGATGTTAGCTACAGGTCTGTAGTACTTGCAGAGTAAGGTGATCAATTTCTTACCAGTTCGTCATGTATCCACCGAAGGAAGCACCAGCTTCGATACCACGAGTGGTGTCAACGTAGTCGAACGTCTCGTTGACGTACTTCCAGGCGTGGACCAGATCCCAGTAGGGGTATGAGCCCCAGTTGCCGGAGATCGCGTCTGTCAGGTTCTGGCCCCAACCTTGCGATGCCGTCGGATTCGGTGCGACCACGACGTAGCCTTGGTCGGCCCAGGTCTTAAGGTTCCATCTAGTCGACCACGAGTTTGCCCAGCTGCCTTGGGGACCGCCATGAACGAGGAACGCGAGAGGGTATTTCTTGGTCTTGTCGAATCCTTCCGGGTAGATTACCCACGATTGTTGCTTGATCTCAGAGCTGTTGGTGGCGTAGTAAAACTCGGTGACGTCTTCGGGACCGAGACCAGCGAGCTCGGGATCGACCTTGTTTGCCTGGAAGTAGGTCTTGAGAGGCTCGCCCGTGGCGGAAACGGTGTAGATATCACGGCTCGACCAGATCTTGGAGTCCGAGACGATCAGCCCATCCGGGATGACGTGAAATCCAGCAGGTGTGCCCTCGTCTGTGATGTTCTTTGGGACGAAGTCATCATCAGCCGTCGTTGGAATAGAGAAGATGCGATCGCGGCCAAGATCATTAGCTTGGACGAATATGGTCTGGCCATCCTTGGCCCATGCGAGCGTGGCCGGGGAACGGTCCCACTTGCCGGCGAGCTTGGTAATCTCGGCGTTCTTGGCGTCAGCGTTGGCAATGTACAGAATTTTGCGATCGGATTCGTAGTTGATGCCGTTTTGCTGGAAGTAAGCGATCTTGTCGCCCTCGGGCGAGAACTTGGGGACCGTCGAGTAGCCTTCAGCATCGGTGTAGGGAGGGGCACCGCGGGGATTGAGAAGCACGGCATCTTCTGACGTTCCAGTGAAGGGAACAAGGTAAAGCGGGGTGCTCGTGTAGTTGGACAGAGGCAGGTCGATATCCTTCGACCTGAAGACGAGCTTGCTTCCGTCTGGTGCCAAATCATAATCGCTCTCGTCTCCTTCGGTGTCGACTGGGCTCTCGGCACATGTAGCATTGCAGATGCCAGTGACATAGTTGGCCAGCTTGCCATCGAATGAGAAGCTGCTGCCAGTGCTATAAGTTCCGTTGCTGGAGGCTGTACCGCTCTTCAAGGTTCCTCCAAAGACAGCGTATTTTTGGGGGGTAAGCCAATGGTCCTAGAAAAAGAATTAGCTGTGATTGAGGAAGCTGTCTGGATTGATTAATTACTCACCCAGAGTCGTGGATAAAGCGCGGTGTAAATGCGACCGGCACTTGCTGGCTTGGTAGCAAAGTTCTCGTTGTACGCAGTTCCGTTGGGATAAGCCAGGCCCGAGAGAAGGAAGTTGATGTCGCCGGATGAGGTCAATGCCGCCTTGAGACCGGAGAGTGGAGCAGGGATCGATGCCACGAGCTTGGCATCACCGATCTTCAGGGCGTCGCCGAAGTACAGGCTTACGCCGCCATCATCTTCCGCGTTCGTGCCGTTGACGTACAGGATGGACGAAGGCGAAGGGCCAATAAAGACGAATTCGGAGATGGACTCGTTTCCCTCCCAGTCGCTAATGTCACCCGTCTTCAAATCCAGCTTGGCCCACTTGGATGAGGAAGTACGGTTCTCGAAAGAGTATTTCGAGACCGTGAAGAGAGCGAAATCCTGAAAGAGTGTTAGTCACGCTTAATCATGACCATGCGGTGTTTCAGAACATACGCCAGTAGGATTGGGAATGGCATCACCGTAGCGGTTGGCCGAGATCATGCCCTCTGGGGTCAACGCGGCAACGCCGGACAAGCCAGCATAGAGCGCCAACGCGCATGATACGAAGCCACGTCCCATGATGGTGTCTCTGAAGTCCTTGCCTTGTATGACAGACAATTGACTAGAGAGAGCTCAAGATTACTTTAGGTCAGGCTACACAGGAACGAACCAGAGAGACGAGCGCCCATGGTAATACAGGGCATGAGCTTTATATGTGCTCAGGTACACTTGCCTGTCTCACCTCTCGGACCAACCTTCCATGGCCACACGACCCAGGGAAGCGGCTCACCGCAGGTATGGATAGATTACATTACGTCTTTGAAGTTGCCGCCCGTAAGCAGGCGCGCGGGGTACCATGCGGCGTAGGAATCGGAAAAGCATCCCCTTGGTGATTATCCATTGAGGCTGGTCTGACCTGCCTATCGCAATCGAGTCATGGATTTGCAGCAGGGAAGCAACGATAGGACCTTCCTTTTCCGGTCACGATTGAGCGAAATATTGAGGAGATAGCAATCAAAAGCAATTGCGCCATTGGCTACCGTTGTAACGCAGGCTTGGCAGTTACGCTAGAACATCAGTTCCGCTTACCACTCGCTTCCCGGGCTGCGAGGCTGCCTGCATGGAAGGTCCGCTCCCGGGACTCGGTTCTGTGATTGCACTTCGGTCACGCCATGTTCTTCGTCGCTGATCCGATGTACGGCAGTTTCGAGGTCTCTTCGCTGGAGAATGGATACGTTCTGCATGCTGCGGGGACGGTTTTGTCGGCCCGGTAATGGTTGGGTTACATGCACTAACTAACATGAATCCCCGCCTTGGAAGCCAGAATGCGATATAGATTTCTAAGAGGTTGGCTCGCCTGAAGAGCGCCAGTTATATACGCCTACTAAAGCGATGGACTTGTATTGCGAGGGCTTCATTCAATTGACATCTGCGACTTGTCGTATCTGGCCTACATGTACACAGAACGGCATGAAACCTGGAAGGCTCCGATAAAGTTTGTCTTCTTCACTACCTACCTAGCAACGCTTCACTCGTTCTCCGCGGAACCAGCCGCCTTGGAAGCAGCAGCAGTTAATTGAGTTTGAAGAGGAGAAAGTGACCAGGAAATGATATTGATGCTCCAGTATGAAACCTGTGAACTGTACGAATGAGTATGAATTCCATAAAGTCAGAAGCATCTCTCATCCTTCAATCGCGTCCAGATTGGTCTGTCCGATCTTCTGGTCCCTCGCCGCCGCCACCATCCCTTCCAGCCAGTCCTGATGGCCTAGCAGCATCTTATTCGGTTTCGCCTCGGCCAGCTGCGCGGCCGGCTTTCCAATCTGACTCTCCTGGGTTAAGATCCGCACTCGCCCGCCCTCAAGGTCCTCAACGAGCCACGCGTGGTAGACCTCGACGCTCTCCCCAGGGTTGGGAGCATCCAGCTTGGCCGACCAGGCGATCCGACACGGCCGCGATGTTGGTGCTTGGATAGGAGGTGGCGGCACGGACTCCTCGACGGAGCATGTAATGACGGGAAACCCGAAAGTGCTGAACTTGAAGACGTTGCCCTTCTCGAGGACCGGACCGGACTCGGGCTCCGTGATTTGCGAGACGTTCTTGTAGTAGCTCTCCCACTTGCTAATGTCCGCGAGGAATTCCCAGACCTGCCGCGCAGTCAAGTCTTTGACGATGACCTCGTTGGAGACGAAGTTGTCGGTGGTTCCAGGGAGGAAGTGGTCCGGCCAACGGATGGCCGATTGGCTAGGGCCCTCCGGGCTATTGCATTCACGAGAAGTGTATGGTGCCGCCATTGTCATTATTGTTGAAAAGGAGTGCTATTAGGATGTCTTTCTTCATATAATCCATGCCTGATTTCGAAGCCTGGAGTAGGTTTTACTGACAGATGAAACATAAATCATGACGTCAACACACTTGAGTTGTACCACACTCAAACGATGAGGTGATGTGGAAAGCGGCACAATTGTTTGCTAAAGATGAATATACACGGTTCACATCATGGCAACACTCGATGTTTGCGCCGCGCCCTTAGCATATACCTCTTGGACCTTTTAGTCGTCGTGTCCCGCTTTCGTCTCCCCACCCTCGTTGCCCTCCTCCAGAAGGTCCTCCATATCCTCGTCCTTGCCGGGCCAGAGCACGTCGCCCCGCCAGACGGCCCGGACGTTCATGACGGCGACGAGCAGCCACACCGCGATCAGGACCACCGTGACGGCGGGCACGAAGGCGTCGCGGATGACGGCCGAGTCGATGGCGTGGCCGATCTGGGCCATGCCGAGGGTCAGGCCGGCGTTGGGGAAGATGAAGGCCCACCAGCTGAGCGTGAAGTGCATCCGGCGCGCCCCGCGCAGGCACGACACGGCCGCCTGCGCGAAGAACCAGAACCCCAGCATCCAGATGAACATGGCCGCGGGGACCGACATGGCTTTCCACAGGTCCCCCGTCGGCACCCCGGACGTGATGTCCAGGTACGTCGGTCGGATCACCTTGGGCGCCATCATGCCGAGGCTGGATAGGGTGGTCGCGGTGTAGCCTAAACGCAACGAAAGAGATGAGTTAGTGAGACGTGCGGAACGGAACGAGAAATGGGAGCTACGTTACCGGCAGGTCCTACAGCCACGAACATATCCGGCCTCCTCTTCACTTTCGGCAGCGCCCCGCTGATCAGACGAGTGATATAAACGGTGTACATGATGAAGGCGAGACTCCACCCCAGGCCTGCGAAGAAGATACCCCCAATGAGCATGGCCGTGGCGCTTCGGTCTTGGCCCGGCTGCAGTGTGCCGTACTTGAGGATCATGGCCGCGAGCGGGCCCATGATGATGAAGGGGTATGCGGGCAGGATCCAGGTGGGCATGGCCTTCTGCACGATGGGCAGCCGCTCCTCGTCGAAGATGACGTGGTACTGGAAGATGACGAGCTGCAGCGCGCCGGCCGCGTAGATCCAGAAGAACGCCTCGATCGTCTGGTGCATCCAACGGGGCTCCTCTTCGTTGCCCATGATGCTACTGATCCAGGGGACGGCGTACTCCGATAGCCCCTCTATTATCAGCGCGATAGAGACCCAGAAGGTGCCGGTGAAGAAGGACTATCGAGAAGAAGTAGTTGGTTGGTTAGCTCTGATGTAGCAAACGAGGAGGCGACCTGCCGGCACACGAGACTCTTGATGCGCCATCTGTCAAGCTGTTGTCGTATACGCGGGACTTCTCCAGTGTCGTTTCTACTTACCTCGTGCGGATGATGCATCGAAGCTTTCAGCGCGGCAGGCCGGATCATGAACCGGGCCAAGATGAGCGCGAAGAACAGTGCGAACAAGAGTATGTCTATGACGAAGAACCCCAGGCCGACACGTCGCAGGATGGTGTGGCGCGTCGGAGTGTCGTAAAAGGGCTTTTCCTCCTCCTGGAGCCCGACCAGGACGGCTAGAGCGCCCGTCGACATGGTGCACTCGAACCAGCACCACGTAAAGTGCGAGAGCCGCTCTCGCACCGACACCCGCGCCGACGTGAAGCCCTGGCTACGGCGGATTTTGTCGAGTTCCGAGAGAGATTCTGGTGAGCTCTTCTCATCATTGTCATCGTCGTTATCGTGTTGTTGAGAGACGTAACCTTCGTCGCCTGGGTCGTCCTTCTTACTGCCCCGTACATGTTGTTGGGCTCTCCAGCTCGCTGCTCTTGGCCATCTCTGGTTCTCCATGATTATTGAACGAGGTAAGTAATGCGGGACCCCTGTGTACTCTTGTCGCGAGCCAAGGTTCGTCCAAGAGGAAGTGGTCTAAGTGGTGACAATAGTATACGAAATAGGGGGGGTTGTATAAACTTATACAACAGTAGAATGGAACGCAACACCCGAATATGTCTAAACGCCTGGACATTGGTTATAATATTCTTTGGAACCCGAAAGCTCACATGTAAGCTCGTTATCGTTTCCTGTGTAAGCTCTTCGTTTCAAGCTGTGTGCCGCAGCTGTCTGTGCCATAAATCAATCGCCCATCCAGGGGCATTCTATCCTTGCTGCCGAAATCGCAGGTCGAGAGCAATTAGAACATGAACCGCATCAAAGCGCGATACCAAGGCCTTGACTTGACAGCTATGGCAGTTCAGCCCTGATATTCAGGGTATTGCCTCCCCGGAGACTCGTCAATCTCGATGCGTACCATCAAGACCACATCCCGCCATCTCGCCCAGACCAAACACTTTCTGCTCGATTCAGGAGGGACCTTTCGCCTAGACAGGCGAATACGCAAAATTGCTTGGCCTACGTCGGTGGCTCGCTGCCGTGAAACATGTGGTTATGGAAATACGCATCCGAGTATTTTCAGTACCGTCAACTGGAATTTGACTTTTGGGGATATCTTCTCCGGCATCATCGGATGAATACAGCCTCGGGGTTCAAGGCTTCATAGCGCAGTCAATGTGTACCATTGACGGTCAAAACATTTTCTTGTTATTCAGCATTGACAATAACCACACAGTTGAATCGTTACATCTGAGCAGATAGTCGATGTCCACGCGATGCCAAAAAACTGACAGCAATCTTCGTCGAAGCTTTTCGAAGCCTCGGAAATAACATAAGTTGATAAGCCTTAGAAAAGCACTGAATCAAGGGTCCGTACATTGTTTTAACCTGTCGTGGAAATCATATGCATTTTGTTGATCTAGCAATTACTCGTATTGCTCGGCACTTTTCACAAGCACTGGTTCAAGTTCACTTGTAATGAAGAAAGGGTATGTTGTCAGATGTTCTATTGATCCGACTAGTGTGAGGTAGTCTCGAGATGTCTTATCAATCGAGGTTGCCCTATACAATGCAATTCCGTTGCATATCTTAAGTTTGTCATCAAGCCATATCTCGTGTAACGCCGGTGATGTAGTATCCCCCGTTCGCCTCGCGCCTATGTGTTGTGTGGTTGTTTCGTTTGCTCTGATGAAAAGAAAAACGCCGTCGCTTGTTGGTTTTGTCTCCAAGTCGGGAGGACATAGCTTATTTGGCAGCGGCATCCTTGGGGGGACCGGACAGGTTGTCGTGACCCTCGCGGCCGACGTTGCTCAGGTCAGCCTCCTTGGTGGAGGCGGGCTCGCGCAGGCCCGAAGAGGAGCCAGCACCGGTAGAGACGTCACTGGAGACGCCGCCGGAGCCGACGTTGGTGGCGGAGCCATCGTTGGTGTTGAAGTCAGACTTGACGGGGGGCTGCTCGGGCTTGGGCAGGTTGGAGCGGACCTCCTCGATCTGATCGGCCTTGGACTGAGTCATGGTGAAAAGCTGATGTGGGAGTTAGTGACGGTACATTGTAGGATGTGTGAAAGTGTGTGTTCAATGGTAGGGTGGTCGGGTGAAGTGCAAGAAGTTAGGAGATGACGTAGATTCGCTTGTGAAGCATATTGAAGCAAACAACGATGGGCTAGGCGTGGAAGAACATGGCAGTGTTTGCTTGCTACGTTCCCAGCATGCCTCTCATTGTCGCACAATTGATTTCCACGAAAGCCCGGCAACGTCAAAGAGGCAAATGCCACAATCGCGTAGCATCCGATGTTGAAAGAGGCGCAGGGAAGGAGGCAGTAAAACTTACTGTTTGGTTGTTGTTGTTGTGTGAGATGGTTGAGATGCAAGTTGATGGAAAATGATTCCTGTAGTTGGGTTGGTCGTGTGATGAGTTGCTTGTTTGATGGATTGGAGTAAAAGTCTGGAGCATAGAGAGGTTCTGGTCAGTCTTTATGTATGTATTCGATGTTGTGTTTGGTTGAGGCTCTACGCATCCGGAGCTTACCTCCGTTTATTCGTGTACGTTGACGTCACTAAACCTGACGTCAAGCCTGTGGAGAGCCTCACTTGACACTTGGGCGTGGTGGCGGGGTCCCTGGCGGTAACGCGGGGCTATTCAGCGGAAAACTTATTCAGGTACGGAGTACCCAACAATGATTGCCAAATTGACAGCCTTGGTCGTGTCAGCCTGAGTGAAAAGCGCGGTTTGCAAACCCACTGAAGACGTAATACGAATTGGCAGGCCGTAGGTCGTTGGAGCAGATCTCGATTTATTGTCGATACAGAGGGGCGACCAGACCTGATAGTGCACGATCTTTACCCGATTTTACATCAGTAACCAGGTAGAGCTCCAGTAAGAGCTCTACGGAATGATCAACGGTGATGTGACGGCAGGGTTTTCCAAGTTTTCCTGGCTACAGTAAGTTCCAACCACCTCATACTATCTCACAGATGCTTCTCGAAGGGACTCGCATGCATGCACCATACATGCAGCTTGTTCTAGGCCACTGCAATGCTCAGAAGGTTTATTGATATCGTGAATCTAACACCACCAACGCCATATCTTCATTCATTTCAAATTTGACCGGTTCAACCGAGTCTTTTATCTGTCTCCGCACTGGTAGCCTGGGCTCCTTCGTCCGGGTTGAGGTAGTTTGCGTCCTCTGCCGCCTCATACTCGGCGATCAAATCCGTAACAACTTGTCGTGACTCGTCAAACTCGTCGAGATTGTCAGCAAAAGGTGATGTCTTCTTGTAAGCCTCAATGAAGGCGTTGCGTTTCCGCATGAAGTCGTACGACCGTACAATTCGCTTGAAGAGCTGCAAAACGGTTAGTCTGTGTTTGCTCTGGGACGCACGTCCAATAGTTTACTTACAGTCGCGATGCTTGTGTGGTTTGCCAGCATGAGGCCACTGACCCGGTGGCTCATGGGGACGTAGGGGCTGCGCTTCGTCAACGCAACTTGAATACTGGCTGGACCCCACGGAATGAAAGTCGCCAATCTTCGCTCGCGAATACGGAGTAGACTCTTGTGAACATCTGTCGGGTCAACCTCACCCTGAATAACGTTGAGGATGGATATGTAGCAGCTTTTCTTGCCGGGCTGTGTAGAGACCATGCGATTCTTGGGCTGCAACAATCTCCGCATCACATCAAGAACTGTAGTTTTCCGCACCGTCTTGGCTTGCTCGACCTGGTCGCCCGTGAAGGGGGTATAAGCCGTCATCAGGAAATGGCATCGTGGCGTAGGAATAAGCGAGGCGAGGATGCTGACCAGATCGTTGTGCATGTAGCCGGGGTACCGTAGAGTCGTCGTGCTGGCGGACATGACTGTCGAGACTAGTTGGTTCGTTTGCTGGAAAGAGGGCTCTTGTACGTGCAGGCGGTCGGCGGCAATGCTGGACAGCGCACCATTGTCTAGTACCACCACCGAGTCGGCATTTTGCGTCAGTCGGCGCATCGCGAGGATACTGTTGTACGGGTGGACCACAACGTTATCGCCCGTGGCAGTAGTATCCGGGAAAACCGAGTACGTCTGGATGATCTTCTTGGGGAATCTGTCGTTCATTCGTTCGAGTAGAAATGAGCCCAGGCCTGACCCTGTGCCACCTGCTATCGAGTGAAGCAACATGAAGCCCTCCAAGGAGTCACTGCCGTCCGCCTCGCGGTCGATCATCTCCATGATCTCCTCATGCACCAATTCGCCCGTCTGGTATCCATCACCCCAGTTGTTGCCGGCTCCTATGCCGTTCTTTCCAACGAAGAAATTCTCTGGGTTGTAGATGTTCTTGTACGGGCCCGTCTGTATACCGTTGATGACACGGGGTTCGAGATCGATCAGAACTGCGCGCGGTATGTATCGGGTATCGTCGCTCTGGTAGTAAAACACATCCTTGCGGTCACCGCCCTCGGTCGCAAAGTCCTCTAAGTTGCCATCTTGGTTGATTCCGTGCTCCTGGCACAACTGTTGCCAGAATTGACTACCGACTGCCGAGATATGTCAGTCTAACAGTTCCATCGTCGCCCCCTATTTGCCCCCTTGAAGTTGTCGTAACTCTTGACATGGGCATTGATCTGGATTGGGTGGGGGTTAAGGTTTTAAGAAAGTAGAGACTGACTGCTGTTGCCGCACTGGCCGGCCTGGATGGTGATAATTTCCCTTTGTAATTATCTGTCAGAGAAGACAATCTTGGGTGGGGGATTCCTGAAAGCGTACCTGGGCATCACCGCGACATCGAGCAAGCTTAGAGCAGAAGATGGGAATACTTGACGCCGGTATTGTTCGAAACCAATTCACACCAGACCAGCTTGGCTAATTGCACGCGTCTAGAGAGCTGTTTGGGCTTCAACTACCTATCTTATCGCGTAGCGCGTTCCCTACGCTAACAAGTACTGTACATCCCGCCGATGCAGTGGTAGACTTCACCAAAAGTGAAGGCGGGCAGGCGGGGAATTTTTGATAGGCCAATCTGCCTGTCAACTAAAAACACCCACATCAGGAGGGGCTGAGGGGTGTCCAGGGGCGCAATTTGGCTCGCCTAGCTGACTTAATTTGATTAGCACGTGCTGCTGGTTCCTGGCACTGGCAGCATGCAACGCAACCGTAATAATCACATCCGACAGTGTCATACCAACACCACACATCCAACGTGTTTCCTCGCATCCTGAGAGGTGCTGCTAACATGCCACTTCCAGTTGTTTACATACATAACCTACCATATATAGACGTAGCTGAACCTGAAGGCCATCAGCATCCAGTTGATGTCTCAACAGCGTCCCCCTTCGCGGCTACGAACCGTGGTGTTTTGGCCTCCATCATTGAAGCTTTCGTTGGTGTTTCTAGTATCCCATGCCTGGCGCGCCAGCAGGAGGACCCCGTTTCAGTTCCTAGGCCTATGACAAGCTGCAACCTGCGTACGGGCTACGAGCTGAGCAAGCAGCACTCCATGTCATGAAGAAAATCAAACGCCCACGATCATGGTCTCGGCAGCGATTCCGACGCCAATTCGGGTAGAATTCTTGTTTCAGGGTCCTGAATTGAGCCTAGCAAATCAAACAAATCAAACTTCAGCCAACAAGGGTCAACATGATGTTCCTAATGCAACGACAGCGTGGGATGAATACTGGGCCACGGCAGGCCACGGCACTTTGGCGGCAATAATGCTGCCCGCTATAGTGAGGATGGACGCCAGCAACCCTTGCAACCTCACTTTTGACAGCTCGAAACCGAACGTTGCAGACGCGGCAGTACATCCTACATAAGGGAAACCCAATCGCCGCCGACCAGCCTGAATTTACCCCCTCGCTTTGCCATGTCAGTCCCCGCGTCCAGTTTGTCTTGCTGTTGTCGCACTCTTGGGCAGAGACAGATTCAGCCTCCAAACTGCTAATTTATACCAGTTATCATGGCTGACTAGTTCATGTCGCGGGCTCTGTCTGGGTGTGTCTCGAGTCGACCTTCTAGACCACGAGAAGGACATCGTCTGTCTTTTTTCTTCTATTACTTATTATTGTATTTCACTGGTGGTATCTGTCAATTTCTCCCTACTTTGTGTATGACTTACACATTCCACCAGTGGGCTCACTGGCCGTCTTTACTTTTTCTTCTCATTCTCTCGCTTGTATGCCGCGGAACTCGTGGCTAATCATAATCCTCTAACACATCCATCCCATACGACACGCGGATAATTGTCCCTGTAACTCGTCGATCGGGCATTTGTCTTGTTTCCGCCCCCACATCCAATCAATTGAAGGGTCCGGCTCACTCCAGGTGTCAGGCGCGCTGCTGCAGGAGGCAGGAGAAGCAGGGACAGGTTTTAGTGCGCTAACACTCGAGCCCAGCCCGGCCCATTGCCCCGAAGAGTCAGTCAGCATGCAGGACCAAAATGTATCGGCGGCTCCCTTTTCGAGATCCGCCAGCATTTCTGGAGCTACTAGTCGACGCAACAACAACAACAACGGCCACAGCAGCAGCAACAGCAGCAGCCTGACCGCCAACCACCCCGGTCAACGATCCAGACCCAGCACCAGCCACGGCGAGCGCGAAGGAACCGCGCAGCCCGTGAAAGAGAGGCCCCGGCTCCTCACCAAAGAGCGCGACCGCAAACCTTCCTTCACAGGTCTCGTGCGCCGAGCCTCATTCTCGGGGAAGCGCCGAGGCAGTGTGTCGAATGGGACCGCGGGCGGACAGATTATTGTCGACGACACTGCACCACCTGCCCTTCCCGAGCACGCCCTCGCCAATGCTGCCAAGTACTCTAAAGAATACGAAATCACCACCGCACCCTCGCCCGCTTCCGTCGACTCGTTCAGCAGGATGTTGAGCCGCACCGCACCCACTTCCAATGGATACAATAACGCCGTGACGTCGCCGCCCATGCCGACGGAAAGGCACGGTTCCGTCAGTGCCCAGGGAGGATTGGGGCCGCAGAATGAGAGCAACATCATATTTCAGCACATCCAAGAGATTGCGAATAAGAGGATATCGACATTGGATTATTTACGCAAGGCGTACGCAACCCTCACTGAACTGCATGCATTGGCGCAAGGGAGTCCTTTTCTCGCTAACATTTCCCCCTCATAGTCACGAAGGCCGAGTTTACTGGTTCAACACCTTGCTATTCGATAAGCCCGACTTGGCTCGCATGCCCTACTTCGACTCGCGCAAACTAGCTCGCCGCGCGACAAATTACCTACTTCTGGGGCTATCTTTACCTACCGTCATTGACCTCAATTCGTCCACGCCGCTCGAGTTCCTCCGGTCTCTGAACACGCTCCTCACCGAGTTCGAATCCTTCCAGGCAATCCACACCGAAAACGGCGTCAATGCCTCCTCGCTATCGCGCGCACGCCTACCCCAGATGTTCCGCCGTGGCCCCGGCGGGAAAGGGCGGAGGACCTCGGGCGCCGGCGACCTGGGACAAATCCCCGAGGGGGGCGGGAATGCGGGAGGAGGGGGCGCCGGCGCCGGCGGCCTCTCCATGGGCAGCGGCAGCCTCGTGAACCAGACGCCCACGTCGGTCATCTCGTTCGGGCTCGGCGGCGAGGGCAACGACCTCCTCCCCGGCGAGGAGTACACGCATCTGCTGACGCCCAGCCTGCCCTTCGACCCGGACTTCTTCGAGACGTTTGCTACGCTCTGCGACGTGCTCATCGACTGCTACACGCGGCTCATGAGCTTGATACCCAGCTCTCGAGAGTGCACGCCGCCCATTGCGGAGCTGTTCACCAAGGCCGATGCGAGGGTGCGCAAGATTATCATCCAGGGCGTGGTCAAGGAGTTTGAGGATTCGAGCCGGGCTGGCCTCAAGCAAGAGGTCGGCAACGTCAGCAAGGTTGTCTTGGGAGGGTTGATGTAAGAAGAAGCAAATAAACAAACGGATGGGACCGGGCGGAAGGTATATATTCGACTTTAGGTGGGCAGCGATTTACTCAAGGGGGTACCGGCGTTCGATGAGGCATATCAGGGAGGCTACTATATCACGAAAACCATTGTATATACGATGGAGAGCACGCATCCAGTTTTACATACAGTTGCTCAGTACAGAGAATCCAAGTTAATTTGTAAATGAACCATTTTGCTTGCATCTGCCTGTATGTATGTGGTCCTTGGGTTTGCATAGATGGCACGATGAGAATTATTCTTGAGTGAAGCATGGGATCATGTATCTTGTATTCTTTCTGAAAAAGGGTATCTTAACTATCTAGGGGATGGGAAATAGGACAGTCTGACACTTGCCAGATATGCCTGTATAATATTCAACCAGAAGAATGAATGTTCATCAGATACCATAACGCATTTTTTGTCGTCGTCGACACTTTGTGTCTCGGTGCTTGACTCTATTAAATGGTTCTCATCACATGAACGTAAAGCCCCCAGAACCCGCCAGTGGAGTGTTGAAGAACGTCGAAACGCATCAGATCAGAGGGATGAAAGGGGGGGCTTCCCACGAAGCCCAGAGTGTAAAACATATCAGATCCGAAGCATTTCTCAGCTTCTTCAGTCCCCGACAAGAAAAAAAATCAAGATGATTTGAAGCCACCCTCGCACCGAGAATAAGCCCCGTCGAGTTGCCACCTGCTTCAACACGAAGTTGAAGACGGGAGGTAATCGCATAACTTTTGGATCTCGACTAGATGGTTCCCAACTCGGCCTTGTAGCACCTCCCTCCCAGCTCCAGGCGGCCAGAAAGTCACCACCCGCACCGTCGCACGCGCGCCACAAACCCTCAGCCCGACACGAGAAGAGGCGGACTCATATCTTCGTCCATTGGGGCTCAACCCGCCGTAGCCAAGAGATGCGGCATTGCGCGACAGAAACGAATGGTTTTGGGATAACAATCCGGGGCAGAAAAGGGAAAGGGAAGAAAGGCGAGAGGTAAGGTGAGCCGCTGTGCTTTTATGGCGGCGCGTTTCCGCTCTTCTTTTCTTGAAAGAATCAAGAAAAGGTGTCCGGGGACTTTCTCCCAAAGCTTTGGTCTTCTGCAAGGAGAGATCGTGAAGATCTCTCTGTGTGTAGCTTCGATAGCGATTTTTCGGACGAGGGGTGGCTTGAAGGAGAAAGGGAAGAGGAAGGAAAGGCTGTCGGGAGAGCTTGGTTGAATTTTTATACAGAAATTTCAGAATGGGCCTGAAGCTTAGGTGGGTCTGCATGTCTTTCGAGCCCACTAAATTCTGCACACCTGCCGTGAATCGCAGGCAGGTACACATATGCAGATACGCGGCATAAACCACCTACCTCATGGTGGTCACTGCAATAAAGTCAACAAACCTCCCATTCTAAGACATCGAAAGAGCTCACCAAGGGGAATATATGTACAAAAGTTATCATGTATAATAAACAAATCCTTTTGCATCTTGTTCATGTGCTGGAGGTGTCATTGATGACAAGACCCGGGCTAACCAGATCTAAGCACGAAAGACCTCTTAGAGCTGCCAATGCTGGCATAACACTCAAATTGATGGGAATAAACAAGCACATATACACTTGTAGGATCAATAAATGCGCACCATCGCGGTCTAATAGCTGTTATTACAAATGTTACCAATCAGTCAAAGGTTGGCTACTTTTTCTTGGTGGTCGCATATCAATCAATCAAGGCCGTTTTCGTGCAAAATAGGTATGGAATGGACCATTGTCATGATTAGCGGGACGACATGCACCAAACCAGTATAAGTACCTGCCTAGCCCAGGGCCGGTTCGAGTCTTATCGTTTATCCGGGTACTGCTACCTACCAACCTACCTTAATCGGGTCGATCGCGTTGGGAGCTCTCAATTGACCAAAAATTAAAACGTAAGGCGCGACGAGGGTTGCCTACGACCGAGACAGCCTCAATTCCAGGAGCATCTCCAGCAACATCACTTAACAACAACCAACTGAATTCTCGACGGACTACTTTGCCCAAGATAGCGTCTCGGTGGAACATTTAGGAGAATTTGGACAATATGTCGTTGTTCGGCTCTGCTCCCGCGGCGTCGTCCTCGACCAACACCCAGGGCGACCTTTCCAAGGACGTCGCTCTCAACCAGCCCCCGGAGGACACCGTCACCGACCTCGTCTTCTCTCCCACCGCGGAGATCCTGGCCGTCTCGAGTTGGGACAAGAAAGTTCGCGTGTACGAGATTGACAACTCCGGACAAAGTCAGGGCAAGCACGCCTACGACCACGACGCCCCTGTTTTCAGTGTCGACTTCTCCAAGGTAAGGTTTTCTTCTGGTTTCCCGTCCTATTTGCCAACAACACACTCACATGGCTTGTATAGGATGGCTCAAAACTCGTGTCCGCCGGCGCCGACAAAATGGCGAAGCTCTGCGACCTCGGCGGTAACCTCCAAGCGCAACAAGTAGCCGCTCACGATCAACCCATCAAGTGCGCCAAGTTCTTCGAGTCACCACAGTCGAATAGCACCATGCTGGTCACTGGCAGCTGGGATAAGACGATCAAATACTGGGATCTCCGACAGAGCACGCCCGTCGGCACCGTTACCGCGCAGGAGCGAATCTACTCGATGGACGTCCGCAACAACCTCCTCGTCATCGGCACCGCAGACCGCTACATCAACGTCGTGAACCTGCAGGATCCTCTCAAGTTCTACAAGACGATCCAGAGTCCGCTCAAGTGGCAGACGCGCGTGGTCAGCTGCTTCACCGATGCTTCGGGCTTCGCGGTCGGCTCCATCGAGGGCCGTTGCGCCATCCAATACGTCGAGGAGAAGGACGCGACCTCGAACTTCAGTTTCAAGTGCCACCGCGACCCCCCGCAGGGCAACGTCACCAACGTCTATAGCGTTAACGATATTTCCTTCCACCCCCAGCATGGCACCTTCTCGACCGCCGGGAGCGACGGCACGTTCCATTTCTGGGACAAGGACGCCAAGCACCGTCTCAAGGGCTACCCGACCGTGGGTGGCAGCATCGTGGCCACCACCTTCAACAACTCGGGCAGCATCTTCGCCTACGCCGTCGGCTACGACTGGAGCAAGGGCCACCAGGGCAACAGCCCCCAGTACCCCAACAAGGTGATGCTGCACCCCGTCCAGGGCGACGAGTGCAAGCCTCGCCCCAGTGTCAAGAAGCGATAGAACGTCCTAAGGGATAGTGTGCAGCGGCCTCAGGGCTTGGTGTAATGGTCGTTCGGATCAGCCCTTTAATACGAAAACAAGGTGATTCACGGGCATAGGCGTTTACGGATACGGCATGAGAGATGATTTTATTTGCAGTCGTTGCCTCCATAGGAATACCATTTGACATAGCGATTCCTTGCTAATTGTGACTCCGCACGTGCCTTTTGCCGTCTGGGGCATGCCATGTACACAATGATGAGATGACTTGACAAGCCGTACACTACTTATATTACCCACCTTCGACCGAGTATCACATATTAATGGGCTTGATAATCAATATCTCACAAACCTCCCACCTACCAATCTTCGGTATTAATAACATTGCCCCCCTTGGGGTAAACAGGATGGCCTAAAAGTTATCGAATCAGCAGTAAATACATTCATGACTTTATAAGACGGGGAAACGAGGAATAAATACAGGAATAGATTGAATTACAGTCCGAATGTAGCTTACCTATATGAAAGAGCTGTCGTCATCAGGAGGTGCCGAGGGTTTAGGGTCTGTTGCGGTTAGTATTCGCCCTTGTCACTTTTGGTCCTTCCTGGAAGTACTCACCTAACTTGAATACGGAAATTTCTGGATAGTAACCTGAACCACGTGCCCCTGATCCCGTCCTAGTACGGACTGGAATTGGTGTAGCCGACTGATGAGATGCAACGTTGATGAACGCGCGAACATGATATTTCCGCTGACCTAGTGGCAATGGTGCACGCATTGATGAATCTCCAATCCTCACTGCCGATCGGCGGAGCCAAGAATTAGACAATACTTGATCACCGCCTGGTCCAGGAGACTGTGTTCCGTGTATACTTTGGGGCCTCTTTGAACTGCCAGCTATGGGCGATCCAGAACGCCCCCTGCTTCTTCTCCCGCGTGTGATCAAAGGTGCCACTTTTTCATGAATTTGTCGAGATGCCGTCACTGTTGATCTTGCTTTGGAAGGAATCGATGGAGCTTCTGTCCTGTCTGGATCTTGGATTTCCTTATCGGAAGCATCCCGATCTCCAATGGTAGCATGAGCGAGAGCAAACATCTCCTTTTCGTCACTCGCAATTTCGGTAGACTCTGATTCTAGGTCTTCAAGCAACACCCTCAGGGCGGCATAATCAAACTTCATTATTTCCAGAAGTTTTCCGACTTCGGTGGCTTTACCACGTTTTATCGATCTAAGGAAATATCGGGCAACAATATCGCTGGCGGAAGCTTGCAAGCTCTTTTCAGATATTGCATGGTCTAGACGGTCCCTCCATAGCCTCGAATCTGGCGGATGGGCGTGTAGGACGTTCAGTAGCGTGACGAATGGAAGCGGCATCGATATTTGGGTGGATGTCCCAAAGCGATGGCGTACCTTTGCCATAAGATCTGCAAAGGGGACAATGTAAGCGGTGCCGGGAGATGCCGCGGTCACTGACCCAATAACAGAGTCGTTTGATATGTCGACCACCCAAGACCCGGAATCCCCCAATTGTATTACTATCGCATGGTTAACTCAATCTTATGATGTAATTGTGGTGGTAGTAAGAGATTATCTTACATTCGTTGGGTTGTAGTTGTGCGGTCCAGACTTCCTGCGAGTCACCACTCTCTTGCACAAGAAAGGATATGTTTCGGGACATCGTCCCCATTCTCGTGGTACCTGAGAGTATTGAAACCGGGAATCGGTCTACTTCCTCGGAGAAATCCATAATGTATCGTAACTGTGACGTTGTGCCAGACGACCCGGGCAATATGTAGGAATTCGGAAGCTTGCATGAGGGATGTACAGGAATAAGCGCCTAGTCACCGAGCAGAACAACTTCTTCCTGCTTCGGAAGCCAGTTCGTCTCGGAACTATCATGTTCGTCGGACGTCGTGGTTGTTTCACCGGTCGTTTTGATGTCCCAGCTGTCGGCTCTACTACCATCATTGCTCCAGCTGTCTATAACTAGAGGTGGTTCTAGTTCAATGTTCTCATTCCCAAGAAGAGTTCTTTCTGAAGAGGAGCTGTTGCTATCGCTTGTTCTCCCACCAGAGCTTTGATGGTCTCGGTCGTTGTCATGGACGATAGTGGTAGCGTATGAACGGCCATCAATTTCAACAATGCCACCGATTGTAGACTTTGAGATGATATCCGCCCGAAACATGTTCCAACGAAGAATACTGCCAGCCAACGTGTTTGGGTTATGGGCGATTTTGAACGAACTCGATACGGTTCTCGGGCCCACCAGCTGAATGCGTGTGGTACTGAAGCACAATTTTAGAGGGTCGGAATACCGGCGACAATGTGCTTGGGTCAGGACTTCGTGGGATTGAATGATTTGATCATGATTTTTCAAGCCATTTAGGCAGATGCGAACTTCGGGAGACCCGTTTGTTTTCACTAAGGTCGAGCGGAGCAGGACTAGGAAGGTGTTGACCCGCGGCCTCTCAATTGTAGGGAATAAATCAGCATAGTTGCTACTGAGAAAGTTGGTGAAGCATTGCAGTGTATCTTTTTGGTCAGAGGTAAAATCTTCGCCTCGATGGGCTATGAGGTTGATGGAAGAGGCAGTAGTGAACGTTGTCAGCCTCTCCTTCAAGTCGAAACGGACAGCGACATGGATCTCATTCATCTCACGATCATGCATGGACTTGGTGAGTGCGGCCTGGTATGAATAAACGTCAGCAGAGTCTCGTTACTAATCGAATGCCATGGAATGCGCACACTCAACATGACCATGGCTCTTGTTACCGCAGTTCCAGTCGTCGGATGGTGTTGTACCCCAAGATACCAGAGTGCACCCGGGAATGAAGTTGTTACAAAGGGTACTGGCCATCTCGTTTCTATTCTTGATTTGGAGGTGTTTGGTGGGCGGAGGGGTAATGAACGCGATCACAGCTAGGCCAATCGCCTGTCATGACTGTGACCGAAGGAGGGCAGTAGAGAGGCAAGGACTAACAATGGAATCCTAATGGATCATGCGTTCATCATCAGGCTGGCGGGGTTTAATGGTCTTCCCACTGCACACACTTGCTGATGGCCCAATAGGCATCGACCAAGTGTGCCTCGCAGGCTGCCCCGATGAGAGAACCGTACCACGACAGATAGGCTGTGTTGGTACGTCGAGGCTGTGGCGACCGGGAAAGATTATATGAAATACGTCTTCCATGTAAAACCCCAAACATTCACTGCCTAGTGCTTCACCCGTCAAATTGATTTCGCGAAAATGGAGTTGTTGCGAATACAACCTGCTCTGTCAGTAGAACGTTTTGTCCAATCAGCATGGGGTGTCTACGATATTACCAGCGTCGACCGCAAAAGCCTGACGCATTACATTGCTTATATTAACAAAGAAATCCATGCTACCTGCCTTGAGGAAAGAATACCCGCGAACGTCGACGAGTGGGCAAAGCTTATCTGGTTGCTGAAGACGCGACCGAATGTCCCTCGAGAAGAACTCCTTCAAGATCAGGGATTGGCCCTTCCGGAATCTGTTCTTGACACCATGGTCCAGATCATGTTTTCTATTGCAACCTTACCTAGCAGTGTCATCGGCGGTCAGCTCTTTCGCCCTCGATGGAAGCCCGACGAAAGCGTCACCATGCTTGTCAGTCGTATCTTTCCACAACGACTTCCCGACGACATTGCTCCAGATACCCAAAAGGTCAAGATGCAAAAACTGTCAGTAATCTACATTACTAAATATACGCAAGTTAAAATTCAATGGACGGACTATCTGTCAGACCACTTGCTCTTGTCTACCGGGATCAATTGGAAGACGCTCTATATTTTCCAACACCCAGCATTCATTCGCGCCGCCTTGCGAAGCCTCGAGGACATAAATGCAGCTACAGATACAGAAGCACTGTCTCGGTATGCTTACATTACCCGACTTGTCGAAGTTTGCCTGTCGCTGACGATGTTCTCAGGGGCTGCTTGCCGCTGAAATTAATGAAGGAAACATTAGCTACACTGTATGTCTTGTTTCCGTCGGCCGACAAAAGTTCATACAACTTTCTATCGAATGAGGTCAAAAAGTACCACCTGGATACCTCGCTGCTAGACCCACCGCCCCCTGATCATTCGTACCACGAAACCCAACTAGACGTTCTTCTACCTAGGAGCGTGTCAGCACTTTACAAAAGATTTCCATACTGGGGGGAGAGGTTGTATGACCTTTGGAGCGAGGCAGAAGACCCGACGCCCATCACCACCGTAGGCAAATGGTCGGACAGTAAGAAATCAGGGAGATATGTCTATTGGGCAAGTTTTGTGGCACTGGTTATTGCTATTCTCTTCGGCATCGCGGCGACAATTCTGGCCGCCCTGCAAGTGTGGATTAGTTACTGTAGTTGGATTGATGACCCCAGCCGGCCTCTTTGCTCGGGACATTAAGGAATGATGTCTCCGTTATGTATCCATTCTTACTTGCCTCCGAGATGTTGCCAGGTCCAAACACTTTCACTGAAATAGCAGAGCTCTATCTTGAAGCAGCAAAGTAGCAAGATAACTGGCATGTCTGGTACGTCAAAGGTTACCTGTTGTGAAGACATATGGCTCGTAACCACGCAGTTCTTGACTTAAGTACACACCTGACTTACGTTTCTATGATGTTGTTTTTGGTCTAATGTTTGTCATACTGCTAGGAACATCTGTTCAAAATAATGATTTTACCTTTTACCATGTGGTAGGGGGCAGCCCTTGCTTGTCAGAAGTAGATTACACCCTCTGCGATCCGGAATCTTAGGGACTTAATTGTACCTGCTAGACATTTGAAGGGTTACTGGTACATCATTTACCTATCATGGCCGTCCCAAGCTAGTATGGGCATCATTAAGCATGTAAAGTCTGGCAGAAGAAAAGGCTCACCCCTCTCCATTTTGTCAATCACCAGCCCTCTCCCCCCCCCCTTTCCAGCCATCCTCGGCATTTCAGCCCAGAGCAAATTACTTCTTGTAGACAACTCCGACAATGTCACCTCCCAGAGTACTGCAAACGCAATACCGAAATGAATCATTAAGTCATGATAGGCTGGCTACTGCAAACTGTACTCACGTTGAACCAGGGCTGACCCTCTAATGAGTTGTATTTCCGCAGGAACTATAGACAGTCCTGTCAAAAACGTCCCCGTCATGCTCGTCATGTTTGACAGTATCATTGTCGTGTATTTTCGTCTCATCTTTCGTGAATGGCGCTAGGGGTATTTGGGGCCCTCGGTAGAGTGACTTACGGCCATGTCATCTGTCAATGCATCCATAGATAGATGAATGATGTATTGGAGCGGTGCCATCCCTAGGATAAATTTGTAACTGCCAAACAGCCAAAGTCAGTATACATCTTCGTGACCGAGAACATCACCATGGGCCCCAGCGTGCCTACGGTCAAGCCTGGCTTACGGATAGCACCGTGAACCTGCTTAACCGCGGCGTAAAGGTGCCGTAACGATATAATGAAATCTAAAGCTCGTTTTGTTTATATTAATGACGGAAAACCCTTTTCGTCCTTCTTAATCTCGTTATTAACGAATTTAAGGAACAAAGAAAACCAACGGCAGTTGACTAGGGTGGAATAAGAAATCCTCATTGCATTCAGCCTGGATTAAAAGCGTGAGAGCTCGTGGCCTGACACACGGAAATAGTGTAAAGCATCAGTGAAGCCATTCAAAGAGCAGGCGCGTATAGCGCAAGCAGCATATGTAATATCAACCCCTTTGTAGCATGAATGATGCACCGCATAACCACGTGCTAGTCCGATATATTCAGCATTCTCGTTATCGCGTCGCATCGTTCGCGGTTCGGTGATATTGGAAGGGCACTAACCGGCCTACGATCGCTCGCACTTGGTGTCAAGACGTGATAACGCAGGCGTATCGTTTGCCGTTCGTTGGTAGTGGAAGGGCACTAACCGACCCACGAACGCTCGCACTTGGTGTCAAGACGTGACAACGCAGGCGTCCTGCGTATCAGGTCATGCCCGCCCGCTATGCCACAGATCGTTTCTCAAAGCATCGGAACGTGCGTATAAGGTCCATAGGATATTGTCCATCGATGCCCCCTTGCACAATATCCATCCAGTCTTACTGCAGGGGCCTGTTGCCACTGTAGTCCGTGATCATCGCCGAACTATATCGCCGGCCGCCTCTCTTCATTCACCTCTCCGTCGCGCCTGTCGCCGGTGTCCCCAACCCATGTTCAGTAACATCGACGACGGCATTGTAGTTTGAAGCCCTCGTAATCCCACAAAGCTTCACCCACTACAGAATCTGTTTCTTTACCCCCCACGCAAGGTACACATTTTTGTTTTTACCTACACCTGCTGGCCAAGAGGTTCTGGCTGATCTTTCCCTCGAGCCTAGGCCTGAACAAAAACGAAATCCAGTCAGGTCACTCAACCTTCGGAGTGCACTCAAAATTGGGTCGTTGCTTCCCTTTCCCTTCCCACAACCTTCCTGATCTCCACCCACTTCCTTCCCACCTCCCTCCCACCTCCCCAAACCACAACACTTGTCTACACCAGGCAAGTAAACAACACCAAACCCACTGCACAGATATTTCACCAGAATTTGTTCTGTCACCATACCTCCCAGACATTGATCCATTCAAGCAAAGAGGGAGTCACCTCATACCTGCCTGGCTTTTGCGATTCTTCACGCAACCAGCTCTTGTCCTTTGGACACCGTTATTCCCCCATCCCACCCCAAGCCATTTGACTTTCCCCATCCATGCAATCCACCTGCATCCAAGGAAAGTAAGAAGCCTTCTTTGTATCAAGATGGAGGGTCGTGGCGAGAACCCTAATGGCGCTGGTGGTCATCACAATGATGCTGCTAGCCGAAAGGAAGAGAATGCAAGATTGTCCATGATGGTAAGTCTGACACCATGATTTTTCTTCCTGATGCCAGTGGCGACCTCGAGGCTGTTTGGAATTTTTTTGTCGGCGGAAGTCATCGGCATTCAATCTTCGCCCTATTGCCGCTGTCGCTTCAATATATGAAAACAATACTTTGGGCTCGCGGCTGACAGGTAACTTGATTAGAACGATCTCGGCCTCGGCCGCATGGAGGACAACGCCCAAGATGACGATCGAAGCGCCCGCCAGGACAGATTCATCTCTGTTGCTGCACCTGTCAAGTCCAATGAAGGTAACGAGTGGCAGAGTAAGTTCCCTAACTCCAGCCCCCTAGCACCTACCCAGACCAGCATTCGAAAAGCTCACACGACACAAAGTTGCTGTCCAGAACGATACCTTCGATGATGAAGATGCTAAGGCCGTGAACGGCCTGGATCCCATCGCCGCCGGTCGTCTCCACGCCATCCGCAAATCTGCCACTGCCGGAGCTGTAAACAGCCCCCATGGTCTCAGTCTTGCGCGAACTGCCCAGAGCAGTGGCCCTCCTGGATCTCATACCAACTTTGGTAATGTGGCTAGAATACCCAAGTACGATCCCAAGTAGGTGGAGAAAAAAGACCTAATCTTCCCGTATTCGGCCTTTGGCTAATCAAGACGATAGGAACCCGCGGATGACGGCCCGTTCAGCACAGTTTGGAACCCGGCGCCGTCAAGCCTCAAACTATGGCTCCAGTCAGACCGGTCAGGTGTCCAAGCATGGTGTTGTCCTTCCTCCGGGAGCCAGTGTCTTCACTTTCGAGAATAGCAAGTCGGCGCCGAGTCTTTCTCTCAGTCCATCTATTCGGCCTCTTCCATCGAAGGGACCTACAATGTTCGATGCACCTAGTGCATCTTCGACCTTGAACAGCAACCAGAAGCGTTCAGCTACCCACCAAGCGGGCTCAAACAACCTCCCCATCCAGGCTCAGACTTCGAACCGCTTCTCATCTGCAAGTGTCGTAGGTGCAGCACCTCTTCCGCCTATATCATCTGGTCAGATGAATGGCAACACCAACGCCTCCTCTCACAAGCGCGTTAAAGCAACTCCTCCTCACTTGCGACCCGCCTCAGGCCAACCTGGACCTACTCCTTCTGCTGGCTCTGTATCTAGCTCGAATGTTGCTCAGCCTCCCAAGAGTGATCCTAGTCAGGGATATCCTAACGGCACCAGCCAGCTTGGCCGACGGACTCCCCAGCCACAGCAAAGATTCAACACAATCTTTGAGAGCGATGCCGGCATCACAAGCCCAAGTGCCAGCCCTGATGGGACATTCCCAACAAGTGGAAAGGTGTTCCTTTACACACATCCCACAGTTGATGGATGGATCATCTGGGAGCTCCAAAGAGACAATGGTTTCGTCACTCGGGATGATGTGAGGTCGTTTCTCCCCATCATCGGTATTGGCAGCGTCAAGATCCTTCGACGCCGAGCCGATGAAAGTCAACCTATGGCAGTGGATCACCTGTTGTTTCCTAGCATGGTGGCAGCCGAAGAGCTAAAACGTCTCATCGAACAGAACCAGAAACGCATGGATCACGTCAACGCCCCGCGTTTTGAAGAACAAAACTTCAAGGCCCAAAAAGTTGGTGGTGTTGACTTCTGGGCGCTTCTGGAGTTGCACCCGAAACCGAAGTCTACCCAGAAGGCTGATCAGCCTTCAACCAGAGGCAACAACAGCCCGCGCAATGCTCAAGTCGTCCCGAAGACGACTGATGCTGCACAAAACCAGAAGCACGGAGACAAACAGAAGGATAAAACAATCCCTCCTCACAAGAGATTTGCCAAGAAAGCCGTTCCTATACAGAACTCAGAGACCAACGAGCGCGATCGGTCGGCCTCTTCTCGCCCCATTCAGACCGGTGCCAGTGGTTCGCTTCATCGGGAAGAATCGACATCATCCCTGGTTGATATGACGTCGCCCATGAATATGAACGCAAGAGCTCGAGGATCTCAAGCTCCGCCTATGCCCACAAAGCTTATTAAGATTGAAGCTGAGGACAAGGGCAAGCGACCGGCATCGGAGGATCTGAGGGACCTCACATACGAGGTAAACTCATCGTCTGCCAGAGCAGAGCCTGCAAGTAGTCATCCTTCCCCGGACGCGACCAGAGGTTTACTCCAGCAGAGCTCGCGATCCAACATCAACGTGGCGAAGCCGATCGAATCTGCCGATGCCCAGGCATCTATGCATAAGGCATTGAACCAACAGCCAGAGGCTCGTCTCGGCCACATTCCGGACACCAACTATCTGGATAACCACTTTGGTGGCGAGAACGATGCGGTTCAAGAAACCGTTGATCATATGGACGAGCACGACACCACAGCTGAGATCAACAAGTCTGACAACCATCTCCCCGACGACCCTGAGCAGAGCACCGACCTTGTACTTGCACCAGTCCCTGAGACCACCCGCATCCAGCTACATGACGTGGAGAGAATGCTACCAGTAGGCAATCTGTCCCCTGCATCTAAAAGTCTGATGTTGCGTATGACGGATGGCAAGTATCATGGTATGATTGAGTCGGTCAAAGGGCTTTGCGAGGCTTGCGCTAAAATGGGCCTTTTCCCCGATCGGCGACTCGAGAATGCCACTCTGTTGGCAACTTGGCAGGCACTCTATCAGAGCGCTACGTTCCGATCCTTCAATGACGATGACAAGTTGAATACAGTGGCCGTCATCTATGAGAAGGTGTATCAGGGCGTAAAAGGAAGTCGCATCACTTACACGATTGATCATCTGTTGGATCTCAATGGCGAGCGTCCTGGAGGCCGAACTTACGATCCACATGCCTTCAATGCCATGGCTGGACAGGACAAGCACACGGCTCCTCGAGTAATTACTCCCAGTGCACCATGTGACCCACAGAACACCATCAGAGTAGCAGAGCAGGCCATTCAGCACTTGAAGCCCCCCACCCCCACAGACGACCAAGCTGTGTCCTCACCGTCGCCCTTGAATTTGCCTGGTACCCATAATAACCCCGGCAGATTGACTCCTCCCCCGGATCACTCCGAGTCAGTGGAACAGCAGCAAGTGGCTGGACAATCGACTCTAGTGTTCAACGACAGACGCGCCCAGTCCTCACCTCTGGTTATGCCAATGGCCTCTGCATCCGGCGAAGTCAATGCTCTTGGTCAGAAGCCCGATGGTACTGAGAAGGCAGTCAAGCAAGAGATCCATGAGCCGGTCATCAAGACTGAGCTTCAACCGGAAGCATCATCTTTGGCATCCCGAGTGCCTGAAGGCGACGCAAACCAGCAGTCTGAGACACCCGCCAAGCAGGAGAAGGCGAGCTTCACACCCCGCTCGCAGACACCCTCGTCGTTGACTGCAACTCAGAGCTCACAAGTGCCTAGCAGTCGTACTGGCAGCCAAGGTCTGCGCAACGTGCTCCCTAACGTGCGCGGAATCAGACACAACCTTGGTGCGGCCGGTCTCCTCGGCTCACGATGGGCTTAGGAAACCGGATCAGAACTAGACGAGATAACACCTTCAACACTCGACATTCATGACCAACCCAACTCGGATCCAAAGAAAGAATCGACGGAGGAGGATAAGGAGTTGGAGTTGAAGGTTGATGACCTAGCACGAGATCTGGAGGGCCTTAAGATCAGCAACTGAGAGGGCTGTTGTGAGGGTATTTGTAAGATAAGAGTACGTAATGCGGACTGATACCTTGGTAGATAGATGCTCAGACCTACCGAGGAATGATGACCAGCTACATAGATGACCAGGACAGGAATTTCAGGTGATCTTGGCCAGCGAGACATGATTCCCAAACAGCGATGATATATCTATTGTCGTATGGGTATGCAGTAGTCGCGAAGGTCACCTAATATGAAAGTAGTGCACACCACAAAATGCTCCCCTTTTTTCGTGTCTTTCTAAACAACAATTAGCCACCGGCGCTAGAGGCTAGAGAGATGTTGCTGTACCGATCGTGCCTGTGGTTAGAACTCCCCTTCTCTCCTTCAATCTGATACCAAACCTGGATAAAAACCTATACAGCGAAATATCGATTGCGTGAACCGCTAATAGGCGCCCAGTCCAAATCAAGAGGTCTGTACCGTTATGCGTGGCCCAAGGTCCCAGTTTCTGCTATTGGAAAGCGTCGAACATGCCGCCCGCCGCCCTGTAGTGATTTAGGCTTTCGTACACACGCGAGGCAGATATCATGCACATGGCCTCTATCGGGACGACGTACAGCCTGACTTGAACGGGCCTCGTTGTGCGGTGCGCGTAGCCCAACGTGTCGCCTCTGGGCGTGCAAGACCTCGTGGATGAAGGAGACGAGCAGCACAAGTCGGCCTGGCTTCTTGGTGGTGAGACCCTCGCCGGGCGCGTTAGTCATTTCCGGCAGATCGCGGGCCGGTACTCGACCTGTCACCGCGCCAGCCGTATCAGGGTCCAGATGGCGGCGACGATGACCTAGTATCGGCCCATAGCCGGCATGGACGTCCAGCAGGGAGCAGTACAGGCCGGTGGCGCCACTGCGCCCACTGTTCAAATCGGATTCTCAGGATCGACGGGCGGGCCTGTCTGCCAAACAGTTCCCGCTTCCATCCACATGTATTGGCGACGTTCGGAGGGGAACGGTAGCCGGGAAGGGATTGAAACCTTGGAGGCGGAAGTGACAACAAGTGGCGACTGAGACGTTTCTAGTGCTACGACTGCCGCCGTCGCTGCTATAACAAAGAGAGCAACAGCAACAAGGTGGTGGTGGTGGTGATGGTGACGACGCCATGACGAAGCCGGCCACGATGCTGATAACGCGGCTCTTACTAACGCGACTACATTTACCATCCAATTCTTAGATTTATATGCCACGTGTGAGCGCATTACAACTCGTGGCTGCATCGTCAAGTATGTAGGCTTCGCACTGTCGTGAGGAGTATGCGCCCAGCCGAGTTGGTTTCCGAGTTGGTTTCCGATGATCAAAACATGCGCTTTAACCAGCGGTTGGTGGAGGGCAATGACTGGGTTCAAGCTGGCGCGGAAGTCTGTGTACCTTGCGGATTGGATACCTAGGGTATACATGCCTTTTCCAGCTGGCCCGGCCCATGGTTAATGGTGAACCAGTGCCGCTCTGAGATGTGTCAGAAAAGGAGGATACTGATGCCGGCCATCTTGTATTATTGGTCCAGTCAGTGGCGGTCTCGTGCTGCAAATCCCCTTGGTCTATTCATCTCTTTCCTGCCCGGTTTTGAAAATGCACATCCTGTGCCATGCTACCTCTATTATAGTATAATCTTCTGCCCCATCTACATGTACTGAGTAGATATGTCAATATGCCTGAAGAAGCTGCCTGCTCCGATGACGTCTGCGCAGTCAAGTGGCTCAATTTCGGCCCTGCTCCGACAATCTGCTCCCAAGCCACAGGTGCGCTCTGCTCGGCGGCGGTGAGAGTAGGCGACACCGAACAACAGAGTTTCCCAACCGCGGCGGACGTTGCCGCAGTGGAGTCTGCTGTGTGTTGTGCTGTTTTGGGGGGAGCCACATGGGAATGATGATGTTAACCTTACTAGTAGGGTTGCAGTCACAGGGTGGAACCCTTCATTCCCGATCAAATCATCAAAGCGTTTGGGAAGGGACTTTTTCATTATTATTATTTTGTTCGCCTTTCTTTGTTTTCTTCCTTTTCTGCTGTAGCGATCTACGTCTGGCAGTCTTGGTGACACGCGACACGGGAGGCGGGACTATCATCCAGTACTCGTTTTATGTCTCCCGTTGGTTATTCCATCTCGGTAGCGAGCGAAAATCGCATCTGAAACCCGTCATTAGCCACGGCGATTGAGTTTCGTATGGATTGCGAGGATTGCGAGAGAGATTTCGGGAAACCAACCAACGCAACGCAGATTTACTTGGGTGACTAACCCAGATCGGAAGGATTCCGCAGAGCGTCTGTTACGTGGTGTGCTATGGCCAAGTGACCCAGCAAAAGAGAGCGGGCATCGTATACTTGGGGGTTTGATTGGACGGATCTTGATCCAATGTGACTTGCTAGCTGTCGTGGTGCTCCCCACACCCAGCCAGTCAGCTTGGAACGACTGCAGGTAATAAATAGACAGCTTCCGGCTCCGAGGGCAGCCATTGGAGGATGGCGGACAACTCAGCAAGGCGCTGTTTGGCTAGCTTGGCTCCAGCATCTAGTAGTAAGCCAGTCAGGATCCCATAGAGCTGTATCAAGAAACGGAAGAAAGAAAGAAAGAAAGATCGGGCGACGACGTGGAGGATTGTGAGACAACTGGCTATCACATCATGGTGTGATTTTTTTCCATATTGCAGGAATGGATATCGGGAATAGCTGCATGATTATATGCCCTATGGAAGCAGGGGTAGTAAGATGTCGAACAGCATTGGCAGGGCCGCCGGCCAAGACCCGCATGGCATAGATGAGATACATGTAGGGTGGATGTTTCTGATTCCCTGACCGCTTCTGCTAGGAATAGGTAATAAATGTCAAGTAGCATTTTCCCTCCATGATTGCCATGAATGATTGAAGGATTACTTGCCTCTTGCTGTGCTCGCAGCTGTGAAGGACAAGGCGTCCCAGACGGCTCGACGGGTGACTTCCTGCCCAGGGATGTGTGCAAATTACAGGTGAAAGGGGGGCCGCTTCGCGTGCGTGAAGAAAGAGCGTTGTCGTAACGATGCAACGATGCCGCCGTCCCTCCAAGCCCTAGTGAGCTAAGTAGCAGCTAGTAGGATGGAGACTTACCCAGAAACGCCCTCGCGCCTTTGACAAGACTCTCGACTAACCAGATCCAGCACCAGCGCTACCTACTTGTAGAGAATGCGATACGTTACCAGCACTTGATAACATTTAAATGCTCTTGGGGTGACGGAGTAAACTCAGTGATAAATAAATATGTAACATACATTATAAGTCTTGTCGGTTTGAATTCTCGTTGTTTATCCACAGACGGTTGTTTAATTTTGTATCCGTAACCCACAGCTGGCTGGCTATCTCCGTGGTGAAAGTGGACGGTCCGGGTCTCTCCTGGCAATCTGGATGTCGGCCGGGGCCTCTTTTAGCGATGACCGGGGGCTGATGGAGGGGGAGGGGTGGTGGGCTGGTGGTCACTTTTGGAACCACCTTCTGTGCGGATAGGCTTGGCCTGCTAAAATCCATCCATCCCTCCACCAGTGGCAGAAGAAGATTTGAGCCACACCAGACAATGTTTCCGCCTTTTCATGCCTGACCTGACCTTGAAATTCGTGGATGGCCTCTCAGTGTGACCGACCTCCCTCCTGCCTCCCTCCAGGTACATGACTAGGAGAGACATAGCCAGCAGCCAGTAAGTGAGCCGACCTTGGACCGCGTCAAGAATCCATAGCTCGCACCTGCATGCAGAGCCGGTGGTGGTTGGCTGATTTGACTTGACTCCGGCCCAGTCTAGCGGCGGCCTTGCGTCAACCGGAACACACTCTCTGCAAGTCTGGTTCTCACTCAGGCGCCCGAACCCACCTCAGATCCAAGCATCCATCCGCTTCCCAGCCAAATACTTGCATGCCTGCATATCTGCTTCCAAATAAAAGTACCATCCATACCAATAACACAGCTCGACTACTGTACCAACCATACCCATACCGCCTGGCGTGCTGGTCCTTGGTTCGTTCCTTGGGGAAATGCAATCCACAGGCTTCTGCACAGGCTAAACAACTCGACTTCTGCATTCTTCCTCTTTTACTTCGAACCCATCCCCCCTCCCGAGACCCTTCTCATTTCGTTTCCTTCATTTCTGCTTCATCAGGCACCGACCGGCTGTCTTCGTACCCGTCCAAGATCTCCATCCAGGCTGCCGTCATCCGCAAATTTCGGTCGCATCGACGTAAATAGTGGCACAGCATCATTGCAGCCGACTAGACTTGCCGACCGTACGACCGATCCATTTCACTCGCAATACGCACCGACTGTCGGCATCAAACGCCATCATAACCGAATAATTGCCAACAACAACAAAAAAAAAGGCACCAGACCTTCCATCATCGATCCATCAACAAACAACCATTCTACCGCAAAATCTCGAGTGTTCCATTTTGGGGGGATTGACTGGCCACAATGAACGCGCTGTTGTCACCACAGCCTTCGTTCCTCCCTCACCAGCACAACGGTACCTCCCGTCGCTCTCCCACACGATCAAGTGAGTCTTCCTGGTTCAATCGGCTTCTTGGCTACATCTCGGCCCGCCATGATTTGAGTGCTGTGAGACTCGAAGATGGCCATGCATGCTACCCAGTCTGTCTCTGGCTCGCAGCCCATCTTTATATCTCTCTGCACAAGGCAGTCCAGAACGAGTTCCTGAGCTAACCATACTCTCCATGTAGTGTCCCCATTCCAGCACAGCAACATGTCGAGCAACCGAAAGCGAAAGGCCGAGGACGATGGCGACGAAATGTCCGTTTCGCCCATGAGCTCGCCTGCGATCCAGAACCGTCAGCTCTCGCGCCCCTCGAAAAAGATCCGCTCCAACGAAATGGCCGGCCGCCCGCTTACGCTCCCCAGACTCCTCGAGACGCTGGACGCCGCATCTTTACGTATGGTCCTTCAGAAAATTTGCGAACGACAACCCGAGATTGGAGAGGAGGTTGTCAAGAGTGCACCTAAGCCCTCGGTTCCCAATGCCCTGCAGGTCTTGGAGGAATACCAGCAGAAGATGCGGGCTGCCTTCCCTTACGGCGACACGAGTTCGGATTATACCTACTACCGTGTGAAGGCGCCTCTGATCGCCCTCATGGATGCCCTCGCCGACTTCACGCCGCAATACCTGCCCCCGAATGAGACCCAGGCCAACGTTTCTCTGCAATACCTCGATGGTGCCACCAAGGTCATTCACGACCTCCCCGAGTGGGAGAGCCACAACTACCGCCACCACAAGGAGAACGCTTACGACGAGATCTCGAGAGCATGGGCATTGGTCATCAACGAGGCTGCTAAGCGAGGCGGAGGTTTCGTCCTGCACTCTGGCGGCTGGGACCAGATCCTTTCCAAGCACAACCAGCAATCTGGAGGTCGGCTGGGAACCGCCATAAGCGCCATGGCAGCAAATGTTGGCTGGGTCGGTGGAGGCCCCTCGAGCGCCCCGCAAGAACAACAACAGCCGCAACAACACTCAATCCTCAACGAACTTTTGTCGGGCAACTACGGTGCCCCTGTCAGGGTTGGTCCTTGGTAGGAAAACACGGGCTCGAAAGAAGCCGAGGAGTTTTGGTTCGGAAAACCCATGATGCTGAGCGCATCGGCTGATGGATTAGTAAAGAGCATGAAGGTTTCCGAGCATGGCACCGTGGATTTTAGCGTTACGACATACGATATCCCGCATCTAGCATCCAGCGTCACCGCTGGCACACGTACGGCCGAGCATTTGGAGATGGAAGAGGCAGCGCTATTGCACATACCGCATCACGATGATATATGACTACTTTTCTTCCCCTTCATTCCTCATTGGCATCGGAAAGGCAGCATAGACTAGGGGTTCATGGCTATATTCTTTGTTTGTTTTTTTCTTCTTTTCTTTCCCTGGCGTTTGCACAAGTTCCTTTTGTTTGTCCCCAGTCCTTTTGAGGCTGTCCAATTGTCCTGTTCATTTAATCCACTGTTCGCATCCGGCCGCTTAGTATACCTGCCTTCTTAATTGACTCCGTGGCCTCTGCGCCGCCGGAGAAGGGCACTACGGCTTGGATCCGCGCATATGTCCTTCCTTATTACTCACAAGAACTTCGTCATCATGGCCGCTGGTAACGCAGTCCTGTCTGGTGGAACGTAATATCACACCTTCGTCACGGGTGATGATCCATGTTTTCTGTATGCATGCTCCTCTCTCCCCCTCCTTCGGCGGATTGGGTATTTGTTGGAGTTATGGGTGTTTCGTTGTTCGTAGATAGACCACGCAGTCATCTGCGGATACATCATCACACAAAAAATAAGAAGACGGCACTGAAAGTTATATATACCCTCACCTGTTCCTGTCGCGTTCCATGATTTGATGACTGTATGGAAGTCAATTGTTTAGATTATTCATAAAGGGCAGCACGATGCGTGCTGTGTCTACTCTACGCCCCGCCCAAGTCCCAACCCCTTTTCTCTGGTGCTTGCCCCCTGAGCAAGCCCCATCGGTCAGGCCGGAGCAGCATATGTACGGTCGACCAGTACAAATGTATATGGGCTCCCGGTTGAATGTGAAGTCTTAGTTTTGTTGGTAATCGTCTGGGGGGATGAACGGCGCTGGGTCTTTCGTTTTCCTCTACGTTCTTTTGCCTAGTGGAAGGTACTTGGTTAGCAGCAGTTGGACAGTCTGAAGACGAGAGAAGGAACGGATGATGGGAAGTGTTCTTCTCAGTCATGTGATGGCGGTGTCTGTCTCTCTCACCTTTCGTACTGCTTTCAGGAAACGCGGGTCCGTCCGCCGATAAGCGGGCGAGCCGCGTTGTATGATGACACCATGGTGATAGATCTTTTGGGACTCCTTGGCTCGTTTGGCGGCGAGCTGGGAGGGGGTTTGGGTCGGCGCTCGTGCCATTGGGATCCGTGCCGTCGCTTTGTTGGTGGAGAGGGAGAGTAGGGGCAGCGGCGGGAAAAAGGGGGTGGCTAGTGTGTTGTTGTGGAAAGGGGGATGTTGGTTGGATGCCAGGATAAGCAGGGCGGAAAGGATTTATTCACATCGGTCACATTTGCCTGTATGAAGGGGGTGGTTGGCGTTGGTTACGGAGATAGCTTGGTATGAGATTCAGTGTGAGAAGACTCTGGTTTGGATCAATCTAAGTCCGAGTCTAACTTTCTACATCGAGGAGGCAGGCCATTACATGTCTAGTATACAGAGCATCATCAAGCAACGTAAACATACGTCTGGAATACGTAGTTCTGTTTAAATGGTGTATTTGAGATGTTCATTCATCTTCTAAATCCATAAAAGTAGGGTATCTTAAAGCTGAGCGGAGTTTGCGTGAGTAATAAATGCGAGTCGAGTGAACCCAGTTTAGCTTTCTTCAAGCCAGAGAGAGTTGAGTCGATTGTGGTTCAACGTTTCCACAACATACGGTGCGTGCGTGTGTTTGTGTGTGCGTGCCTGATAGAGTTGCTGTGTGCACTGGGCCGGACTCGATCCGAGCCGGCGAAGTAGGGTGTGGCGGATGATAGTCAGAAAACCTGGCCGCAGGCAAATCAGAGACGGAATCTCTCTCGCTGTTTGCGTTCGTGCTCCATGTCGCGGATCATTGTCATCATTTCCGACTCGGAGGCTTGCGACTTGATGCCCATGGTGCGGATGCCCAGATCGAACAGTTTGTCTTGGTGTTGGTCTCTGTCTTTCTTGAGCCGTTTTATTTCTTCCTTCATGTCCTGTTGTCTGGTACAGGAAAGTATCTATGTGTCAGTGATGTTTGGCATCTTGAAGTAGTATTTGCTTATAATTAAGATGTCTTCTTACTGTGTATACGTAAAGTAGAGCATGCCGGTGCCCAATCCGGCAGCAGATGCTTTCAAAAATCTGAAGGGGATATCCCCCTCCCAATAAGCCTCGAGTTTTTCGATTCGTCTCAAGAGGGTTGTGTAAGCCCTCTTTGGCACTTGTACTAGTGGTCGGGACATCTCTTCGGTTGGGCAGCGAATAAGCAGGAGTGAGAGTTGACTGTTGAGGATGGTTGTTGGGTTAAGCGATAAGGAAATCAAGTAATAATACAAATTTGAGAGTGGATTATAAAGAAGGATGGAGTAACAAAAAGAGCTGTGAACCGCAATACGTTTATATACCTGCCATGTATCACAGGCGTCTTCGGTTCTAATAAGAACAGTATGGTCCTTAATCCAAGGTGGCCAGAGAGCTTCCATAATGTTGTAAAACTACGAGGCCGCTTGTAACTCCCTGAGTTATACGTCACACGGGAGATTTCGGATCCTTTGTACGCATTAGAGTAACTGAGTGTATTTATCGGGTACCTACTGGTTTTTTTTCTTCTCTTTTTTATTTGTCTACACGGTCTTTTATGAAGGAAGTTCACATACAGGTCGTGCTTTCTGGTGAACCTGACCCAAGCCAAATGCTTTCGTGTAATAGTACTCAGAGGGTACAGTCGCTTTTTTGAGAAATTGGTGTCGTTTCCCCTTTTTGGTCATGTCGAGTTCTGATGCGGTAACCAGAAACATGCTCAAGTTTCGACTTTTTCAGTCTACCACCGACACTTCTCCTTTCCCCTCAACTTCCAAGCCTTCATGGCTTATCAATCGTAGCTTTCGACTCCTCAAGGCGTTCCAGGCTATCATCCACTCTAGCTCTAGATTCGTCGAGGCTGGAGTCCAAACGTTTCAGTCGCTCTATTTCTTTGGTTCTGGAGTGCCTGTTGTTTGGTCATGTACGTATCAGCGGTGAAGACAAAACCAAACAGGCAACGGCTCCGTGTCTCTGTTGCACGGCAATCATCATGGGATCTCACCTGTCGTATGCATAGTAGATTACGCAGAGTGACATAAACCACCGGACCCATGGAAAAGGAAGCTTGTAGGTTGATTCGTTGGACTTGTCGGACTGATCAGAGCGTTTTGGCTGATTGGGGCTCTTGGGCGGACTGGGTTGGTGACTGGCCGGCCGAATTGGCCGGCTTACCTGGATCCTGGTCTGGGCGGGTGGATGAGGGGGTTCATCAGGACGGTAGAATCGGGGGAATGGTGGCAAGAGGTGTCGAGGAATCGGGCGATGTCGGAACCCCTTTGAAATGGATATGATGTCGTGCTCTAGTATCCGTGCCATCTTGATAGATAAAAGGACGCGAATGATAGGTTTGGAAGCGGAGTAATGATTTTGCAGCGTGTAAAAGGAATGGGATACTAATAGTCGGGAAAGCGTTGTGGGCTATTTTTGCAGAACTGGGGACGAGCGAAATAGAGATGGTGAAAAGGGGAAAGGAGGAAAGAGCAAAATGCATCTTTATACAGTCCAAACTACAACCATGGTTGCTGCCAAGAACAAGGAAACTTTAATTGTGTGCCTAATTGTAGGACGCTGCCCCTTTTTTTAGATGTATGTTAATGGGTGGCTCGACACATTAGTGGTACCAGCGAAGCGAGCTTCTGCCAAATGATCCGGAAACGCCCATTCCGGCGGGATTAGGTACACGATAATAGCAAGCCAGGAATGTAATAATTTTGCGATGGCGCATCTGGTGATATTTGCTGTCGATTTTGGTGCCTGTAGAAAGTATGACGCATTCAAAGCAGGACTATTATACATCACCATGGGTGCACACAAATCTCATAAGATATTGAGTACCGCAAACCACAGCAAAATTTTGATGTATTGCATTATTGAGAAGGGTAGCTCTTTGTTCCTACAATATCTGAGAGGAGATTAAGAGTGATGTGTTGCAACCGATTCGTCGGAAATATCCAGAAGCCAGTAGCCTGCCTGTGTCCTTGGTTCTATCAAACCATCCTCGTCTCGATTCAGTGTATCATCTGTCCACTATCTCCAATACCTAATCCTTGATGTGAAGACAGTCGACACCGATTCCGCGTTGTCCCTCGGTTTGCCCGGTCAATGATCGGTCGTTCTTGGGGTTTGTCCCGTCTTGTCGAAGTTTCCGAGTCCCACGAAATGTTCCTCGCTATTTATGTAATACACTTTCGGGTATCGTGTCGGTTCGGCAGCCAACAATTGCTTGATTTGATCCAGTCTTGAATAATTACTGTTGTTAGTCGGTCTATCCAAACGACATTTAAGATAGATGGAAGGGGCTAAGAAGGGACTCCGGGTAATGCGAGCTGCTGAGAGCTGCTCAGAACTTACCATCTGGATTGAAAATACAAGGTGCTAGATAGGCTCGTGAAGCTGATAGCATGGAGCGTGCTGGGGCTGAGGTTACATATCGTTTAATGTATGCGGCGGAACATCTTAACCTGTGGATATGGCAAAGTGTGTGTGGCTTGGATTCGATATATAGAAATAGAAAGTTGACGAGCTGGCGTTGATCTGAATAATCCGAGTTGTGGATTAGTGGATGAGTAGCTAGAGAGGAAATAATGAGGCGAGGAGGTCTGAAAGATGCAAATACGCTTAACGATTTATCATAAGCAGTAAAGTCTGAGAAGTATGATGATAGAGAAAGGTTTGGTCGGGGCAAACCCCGGTTTTTCCCGAAACAGTCATGTATAAGTTAGTTCGCGCGAATTCAAATAGGGGTGCTGTGCAGCCCGTAAGCGTTGCAAGTACATCAGTCTATCGTGACACCAGCCTCCTATATATCGCCTGGAGTTAGTTCTGCTGTGCTGACTGTGGTGCGAGGTCCTCAGGATCCAGTTAGTCGTGGCCAAGAACAGATGTCTCTTCTATAAGCGCGCGCACAAGGACCAAAATAGATCGGCCCTTCGGAGTGAAATCTCGTTGAAGGATTCATGTCCCCTATGCACCTAGGGTGGTAGCCTGCATTTGGCTTGGTTATATCCTCGGGGAAGAGCAGTTTGGGCGACGAGAAACAGATACCAAATCAAGGGGGATTCGACCTGGCGTAGAGAGGAGTAATATATTGTATTGCTCGAAACCAATGAAGCACATCCATTCACCTGAAAATGCCCAAAACAGTCGCAAAACATAGCCAGACATGAACCAACCAATATGTCGTCCTCCAATGCTCCCCCAAAAATAACAGAGTTTCGTGCCCGGGTAGTTTCGACTCGAGAGACGCAGCTGTAAACTCATTTGAATGATCGTCGGGAAAAACGGAATCCCGCAGCAACAGCAAGCTTGGTCGCAAGGAAGTAGGCAACTTCTCCGAACGGGGGAAGGTTGCCATAGATCTCGGTCGCTTGCTGCCTTATGCGTCTATGAATGGCAGGGAAGTCAACGTTTGCCATGCGGCGGGGCATTTCACAGAAAAAAAGGTTGATCATACGGTTTTGAATGACCGGGAGGTCGACGCGGCGCTGCATCTTGTCGATCGTGAGAAACCATCCACCTGGATTCGGTGGGCTGGGCTGGCTTTAATGCACAGAGTTAGTACGTTTATCAAGGGGTGATGGAACACCAGGCCAACAACGGACAGGCATATAGTCAGGGTCGGGGGAGAAGGGGGGAAAGGGACGTTTGCCTGGTATTACTTACTTGAAAACGTAATAAATTCCAATTCCGATGGCTGTGCCCCTAATCATTCCCCAAATCATCGGGCTCGGCGGCCCCTTGCGAATTTTCGCATAGATTATGCGTGGAGGCATGATGTGATTTGAGATTGTGTATTCAGGGGAAATCGTGAACTGGTTGGCTGGCCAAACTGAGGATGTGCGCGTGTGATGTGAAAGGAGAAGGCAGCTTTGAATGGACTGGTAATTTTTGCCTGGATCCGTGTAAAAGGCACATATTGACACCGCTCTGTGATTTATGTGTGCTGTTGGCGTTCAGAAACTTTCAGAGACCTATAAAGATATTTAACTTCGAAGAGTACCACATTTCTCTATATGTCAATGAGGATATCCATCGCAGGATAGCCAGTGGAAATACAGGTTCATACCAAGATGAGGTTGTGAGTCAAAAGCTTAGTTCTTAACAAGAGCAGGGAGGATTATGGCTCAACAATATAGAAGCGGTGAGTGCAATCTTGTAACAAGGTCTTATTAGATTGAATTAAATATTGATTAGATTAGAACATAGGCGACACGTAAGCCAGTCCTGAGCGACGCTTCAGCGGCGACGAGGTGACATTGTACGCCACGTCCTTGATGGAGCAGCCCTGCTCCGGCGGCGTATAGGTACCGCCGAGCACCTGGGCCAAGAACTGGAAGGCGCTGGCCTCCCCGTTGACGGCGCCGGCGCTGTGGCCGCCCACCGTGTTGCGCTCGTACTGGATGGTGGCGCCGACCCGGCAGTACTTGTCGACCAGGTCGTCGGTGTCCTTGACGGGGCTGACCTCGTCGCGCACCGCCTTGTAGACGAAGAGCGGCATCTGCGGCACGCCGTGGTAGCCCATGCGACCGTCGCTGTTCATGATCTTGGCAACGAGGGGGCTTCGGAAAATGTCGTCGCCGTTGACGAAGTAGTCGGTGACGTTCTGGAACGCGAACAGCATCGAAGTCTGGGCCAGGGCCAGGGTCTGCACCGAGAGGAACGAGGTGGCGTTCAGCGGGCCCTCGGTCTTCAGCTGCGACTTGATGTACTCCAGCGTCTCGGGGAACTGGCTCGCGAGGCCGATGATACCGGGCGGCGTGAGGCCATTGCAGAGCTGCCCCGAGCAGGCCTCCATCACCGTCGTGATGTTTGGAGTCAGTCCACCCAGCGCCGCGCCGGCGAAGTTGAGCTCAGGGGCGTACTGCACTTGCAGCTCGGCAGCCCATTCGCTAGCTAGAGCGCCGCCCGAGTATCCCCACATGGCGTAGCGTACGTCTGGACTGTCCGCCAGGCCAAAGCCGGACGACAGGACAGCCCGGACGGCATCAATGGTGGCGTGGCCAGATTGCACTCCAGCCGTGACTTTATTCTTGTTAGTGGATTTGAACAGATATTGACCGTACGAGAAGGGAGGAGATGAAGCTTACATGATGCCAAAGGGCCCTCGTAATCCGGCACGCTGACGTACCACCCGTAGCCGAGCGAAGCGGAAATATCGTCCGTGCCACTGGCGCCCTCGGCATAGAGCGCATTACTTGGGCTCGCATCCACGGCAGCCGAGTCGTACGGGATCTGGTACGACAGAAGGGCAGTGGCGCCACCGGGGGTGGTTGTGTTGGAAGAAGCGTTCGAGCTGCTGTCACACGCCGGGTTCTCCGGGACGAACAGCGTAGTCACGGCCCAGTCGGGCAGGTAGCGACTGTTGGTCGTGCGGTACAGGATATGATAGGCCGCCGAGGCGTTGGCGATGGAAGCGGTGAGATTGCCGGGTGCAGCACGCACGCGCAGGACCGCACCGGGCGCCGCGGACTCGAAGTCGGCCGGGGCGGTATACCAGGGGTCCTTGCTGGGCGGCAGCGGTGTCGAGGACATCGCGGCGCGGCGCCAATGGTTCGGCGGTGCTGCTGAGCTGCCTCCGGCGAGCAGGAGAGCTCCCAGGAGTGATTGGGCCAACGATATCATCTTCATCTTGTCCGAGCCTTGGCGTTGGAGAGAGCAACTGACAAGGAGATGGGCTCGACGGGCGACAGACTTATAGGAAGAAGGTCGTGGGGAGTAGCAAGGGAAATTGCATCGTCGCACGCGAAGAAACTTGATCTACTTATCCACAACCTATGCCACCTCTGCGGAACCGGTGCGGAGATCGAAAGTAAGATCCGCGATGTCTCCACGATTAGTATACGTCATGCAGACTACGGTGAAGGTAGCTGCTTGCCGGCTCCATCGCTTCGCCGGGCCTCGCTGGGAGGCTGCTTCGTCCTGTCATCAATTGGTTCAGACTGCCAGCGCATTGAAAAGCCTCCCGTGACGGTGGAGGCCGCACGTGCATGCGTGGTTCATGCTAAAAAGCTGGGCTGTTCGACCTTTCGGAGGTCTCGGTCTCGGTCTTGGTGTTTTCTGGACCAATCTGCATCGACGACGGTCGCCTCCACAACCAGCCACCTGCCCACCTCGGCAATTCCGTCGTGGAGGCGGAGAAGGGCCTCGCAGCAAGAACACTCCCAGCTGCCTAAAAGGCACACCTTGCGAGTCCGTGAGGTGAATAAGCTCATCACCTACATAAAGACGGCGCGAGTCGCGGGACTTCGATTTAACCAGATGCAGGGTTTCTTGGAGGATCCGGGGAGCCGGCGATGGGCGGGGCGCATCGTGGGAATCGATCTGGACTGCGCCACAAAAAGCAAAGACTCAATGGCAAGGTAGCAGCTTCCAGCTGTATGGGGGGGACTGGATCTAAGTAGCAAATTTAGGCGAGACCCCCTACTAAAATTAAGGCAAGCACCAGCGATTTTACGAAACCCGAATACTTGGAACCAAATGAGCCCACGCCCATCATTGCTTGATTCTTCCATGGAAGCGAAAGAGGACGGAGAAAAAAGAAAAGGAAACCTCAACCCGCGGTTTGAGAGGTACTACTCATCGCTAAACAATATCCCCAATTCGGCCGAGAACATGGTCCTTCATTTCGTCGTTCTTAAAGCGTTTCTTCCACGGACATGAGAGACCCATCCTCTCTCGGCCGTAAAACGAAGGGCACCTGGTGATCTCCGACCTGGAGAGCCACGGTCCCAGGCCAAGGCGGACTTTGGGCGTGCGATATGATTTCCTGATGGGGATAGCGACCCACGCGGCTTTCAGAAAATCCAGCGTAGCTAGCCAGCTCCCTTCGAGCCTTCCTAGCAGCTCTTCCCTCATCGCTTCCAGCACACGCTCCAGCTCTTCTGGCGTGGGGGTTACCACATCCCAGAATGGCCGTCTGTGATACAACGCGGAATAGGAAATGGCACACTCGTATCGAAGTCTGCGCTACGGATGCACGATCTCGCTGGCCTGGCACCTGTTGCCTGTGTTGCGAGATTGGATGTAAATTTCCAGGAACTCTTCCAAGTCGGCTTCGTCTAGGCTTGGTATAAACCTCTCCTTCCTCGTTTCTATACTATGGATTTCCTCTACATCTCCACGTAGAAGGCAGCGAACGAGATATGAATTTTATGCTAAGACATCCATTTTCGAAGATTCTGACCCATACCTGCATGCGCGGGTGCTTTTGCTCAATCGAGTCGGCGACCCAAGCACCTCACTCGGATCCGACTGTCTAGGGAAGGACTCAGAGCTGTTATCTTGATACATCTCTAGTCGTTAATCGCCCCAGTTTGGCAGACTTCATTCTACAACCTGATCGAAACGGGTTCTGTGTGCCTACATGATCCTCCACGTGCAACAACATTTCAAGTCAGGGATTCTCGTTAACGCAACTGAAGTAAAGACGGACATGGCAGTTGCTGATGGCGAATAGATGCGCGAAAGTGGAATTGACAAGCCGGCTGGCAAGGTCCGGCTTGGTCCAGCCCAATCGGCCAATATCGTCTTCCAACCCCCAAACTTCTTGCAACTCCCGCTGTCGCGCGCGATACTCTCCTGGATAGAGGTGTCTAGTTGGACGCATTGGGTGTTTGCCCCAGCACTCTGAGCTTGTCCCAGGACGCGATGATGCGCCCGCATGGTGCTCTTGCTCTTCGCGGAAGCGTCACCTCCTGAATGACCCACGCCCGGGGAAACCACCGATGCCGGCGGTAAAGGTTACCATGATTTTTCCATCACGCATGCCTTCTGTCATTTGGTATATCCGTGTCACCTGCGCTGTGAACTGGGGTCCATTAGCGAGTCCGAACCGTGTTTTCATATGGTGTCTAGGAACTTACCTTGAAGCCAGTATCGACTCCGAGATAGGCAATCACTTCTTCTGCTGAATAAGTCTCATCCATACGGGCGATCTGAACGCTCTTTCGCGCTTGTTCTTCAAGTCTATACAAATGGTGTTGGCCCAGATCTACTGGTCGGCAAACCCGACGGCAACCTGGCGGCCCGAGGCGTCACGGAAATTTCTTGACACTCCCTTGTAATTGTGGTTACGGCCATTGCAGCATCACACGATTATATAGTTGCTCAGTCTTGGCCATCTTGATCTCGTTATCCTTGGAACCGTTACGGAATGCGGCACTGTCTGCCAGACATTGGCGTTGTGTTTTCCCCGAGAGCATCCTCATGGAATTCACAGCACAAAAGGGATAGCAAGGCACCTAGGAAAATCCAGAGGATTAAATCGGTCTCTTTCTCGCATCATGGTTTGCGTCACGAGTGTCTGGGCCCTCCCTTGAGGCTTGAGTGGACTTTTTCGGCTCCAGCTCCCCCGGATCGTCCCATTCACCCCGCACTCCACTGTAAGCCCCCCGGTCTGAATCCTCGTTTAGGCTATGGTTACATCTTGGCCTTGACAGGAACCGGTTTGGAGGCCGAAATGGGAATAGGTGAGGAGATGGAAGAATCACGAGCCGTGGGCCATCAACATCGCCTCATAGCTGCTCGCAGTACAAAAGATGGAGCTGTCCATCTCGACCCTTTGCAACCAAGCAAAGGCGCACCACAGTTCGGCCCGTCATGAATAGACTTGCCAACCTTCTCGTCACGCTCGTGGCTACCACCCATGTCGCCGGCCAACAGACATCCTCTATCAAGATCCCCATAGACGGCGTGAAGACCCGGCCGCTGGTCCGCGATGTCTTCGGCTACTCCATTGAGCCCATCTGGGTGAACGCCTACACCGACAACCCGAAGGCGGCCAAGCTCCTGGGCGCCATCGGCGACATCACGGGCAAGCCGCCGCCGATCCGCGTGGGCGGCAACACGGCCGACCAGACCTACCAGCACGAAAGCCTGCCCAGCGGCCACGACTGGGACGCCATCCGGGGCGAGCTGTCCACCGTGCAGCAGTTCAACGTCACGCCCGCCTGGTACGGGGCCTGGGCCGACTACTTCCCCGCGGGGACGGACCTGATCTACTCGCTCAACTTCCGGGCCAACGAGTCCGGCTGGGCCAACGCCGTCGCGCAGGCCGAGGCCGTGCACGCGGCGCTCGGGGAGAAACTGGTCATGTTCGAGCTCGGCAACGAGATCGATCACTTCATCAACAAGGGCTGGCGCGGCGCCGACTGGGGCGTCGAGCGCTACATCGACCAGTTCCGCAACCTCACGGGGCAGATCGTCGCGTCCGACTGGTACCAGGAGACGCCCGAGGCCCAACGGCCCAAGTTCCAGGCGGGCGTCTTCGCGGACCCGCCCTGGGTCCCCGACCAGCATGACGAGATCGACGACTTCTCCATCGAGAATCTGACCACCCTCGCCACCGACCGCAGCCGCGTCGGGGGCGTCGTGGAGCGGGAACAGGATAAGGCCCTCATCGGCAGCTATGCCATGCACCTGTACCCGCAGTCGACGTGCGACACAGCCCGATGGTAAGCATCTCCCAGTCCCCTTTTCCGATGTGTTCCCTGAAGAAGTAAGACTGACGCCAATTCCGTAAGGCACCGCATGCGCCTAGACCTCCTATCCGACCATTTGGTCCTCTGGCAGAACGTATCCCAATACGCCCCGCAAGTCGCCGCCGCCGACCGCGCCGGCGCCCCGCTCATCATGGGCGAGACAAACTCGGTGAGCTGCAGCGGCCGCAGCGGCATCAGCGACACCTTCGGCGCCGCGCTCTGGACCGTCGACTACGTGCTGCTGGGCGCCTCCCTGGGCCTCGAGAAGACGTACTTCCACCTCGGCGCTCAGAGCGAGTACAGCGCCTTCACGCCCGCCGGCGGCTTCGAGCTCAAGAACGAGACCCTGGCCGCCGGGATCCGACCCAACTGGTACAGCCACTACTTCGTCGCCAAGGTGGTCGCTTCGCCCGAGGACCTGGCCGCGCCGTACAGAATCGCGGCGCTGGGCGGGGAGGCCAACTCGAGCTCGCTGAGCGGGTACGCCGTGTACTCGGGGGCCGCGGCGGACAAGACTGAGCCGCGCCTCGACAAGCTCGTCTTCCTCGACATGGGCGTCTGGAACGGCACCGAGGGTCTCAGCAACCCTTCGACGCTTTCGGCGACGGACGGCACCATGTTCAGCGAGGGCGCGCGGCCAAACCGCACCCTGAACATCGCGACCTCGTGGTGCGCCGGGCGGAACGCCACCTTGACACGTCTGCTGGGCCCGGGCACTAATGCCAAGAACAACGTGACGGTCTCGGGAGTTGCGTTCGATCCCGAGTCGGGCGAAATGGTGGGCGAGGAGACTAAGGAGTCCGTCAAGGTCGGGGAAGACGGCGCTGTCAAGATCACCATGCGACGGGCCGAGGGGGTATTGCTGGAGATGGAGGATGCGACGTCGTGCGGTGCACAGCCTCCGCCTACGTCTGCCGCTATTAGCACACACACTTCCGTTGGCAGAGACCTAGCCTTCGTCTTGTGTGTGACGGGACTGATGCTGCTTCTGTGATACACCATTTGTACTTGCTAGAACCTTTCAAAAATGAGCAGTCAGGGCAAAGGGGATGACTGACACAATGTGTCTCCTCAGCTTCTTGTTCAATCGTCTCGTCTCAACTTGATTGACCTTCACAAGATCTCGTGCATCTACAACCGATTACGGGAGTGTTCATTGAAATTGAAGATTATCAAGATTTGGGAGAGGACCAATGTCCTCTGTTGGCTGCACCATCCACCTATGCTACTTCCACATCCAGTAAAGACGAAACCTCCATTAATCATGTTTCATGCCTCAGTTCATACATGTGTTAGTGACACGACTTGGGAAATAGTCCGAGCGGACCTAACGCAACGGCCAGCGGATTCTACCTCTTATGGGTACCCGAACCAACCACCCTGTCTCCAGCAGATAGTTGCCGCTGGGCGATTGGTGACTGTAGTCTCCGTCGTTTGCCTAAAGCGATGCGCAGTCCCCATTATGTCAGTTTGATGGTCGTTGCACAAATGGATGCTAGATAGGAAAAAGCCACGGAGGATGGCTTGGTACGTACCCAACTGTCACGGTGCCAGTTACATGCGTCGTGCTATACGTAACGGTCGTCAAGAAGACGGTGGAATACGGCCTGGTAATGGTGACGGTCTTGTCCGGTCCGCCGGGGCCGCCACAGACGGTGCTGGGTGGAGGCGTACTGTCGAGAGATTTGTCAGTCATGAATCTCAAAGGGGTTTGGAGTCGAAGAGGGCAAATCTCGAACGCCCATGAAGCAAGAGTTGAACTGGAGCCAGCGAGTGCCGTCACAGGGTACTTACATGGTAGCCGTGTTCGTGCTAGTCGACGTCTCCGTCGTCGTTGCCGCAGGCAGCGTCGTGACGCTCGTGAGCGTGACGGTGTAGGTCGTCTCGGTGACCGTGATGGTGGTCGCCGCCAGCGGGGCAAAGTCCGTGGGCGCCGGCGGCTCGGGCGCCTTGGTCTGGAGCGGCGCGTCGGGCACGTCGGTGGCGTCCTGCCGGGCGTTGTTGGCGGTCGCCGGCGGCCACGGGGGCCACTTGGCCGTCGTGGTCTTGGACGTGGGGAAGTGGCAGTACGCCGACCTCGTAACGGTCACGTACACCGAGCTCGTTACGGTCTTGTCCGTTTCGGTTCTCACTACCGTTGCTGTCTGCACCATATGTTAGCGCTAGTATCTGACTCGACGTAGCTTCTTGAATGCTAGTCTTTCTTACCCTGATAACAGTCGGTGGTGTTGGCGTGATGGTGATGGTATACGTAGGTTTGTTGCACGGCGTAGTTATAGTTTGCGGTGGCAAGATCAATGTCTGAGTGATGGTTCTAGTTGCGATGACAGCTTTGCGAGTGTTAGCCTCTGTGTTCATGCTCTCATAGTGACATCTGAAATTGATGGGCTTACTTATAGCCTCCGGTGTGCTTGTGATGCCAATAGTTATTGTTGGTGTAGCCTAAATAATTTTCGGTCAGACTGAATTTGATCCCTTTGAATTTGCTGTACTCACCGTAACCACCACTGTCTCTGGCTTGCCAACAGTAAGATTGATAACTCTCTGGACGGCGATCTGACGCCCAGACAGAATTATCCTCCACTGGCCCGTCCACATCTGGGAGTATGGGATTCCGCTGGCAGCTGTTCAGCATAATCCACTCACTCTCATGGCTGTAAATACTTACCAACTCGAAGTGACCGAAGTCCCCTCGGGCGTGGTGTTGATAGGCGAACACCCATACGAATTTTCATTCGAGTCTCTCAGCACGGGCGTAATCGACTCTTCGGAGCAGCCTATTAGACAAGGATCACGCCAACAGTCAGCTCATTCACGATGAAATCGGTCACAGATTGACGCTACGAACCCTGGAATATGGTCGTGAAGCTGAAGTTCTCATTTGAGGACCCATCGATATTGTAGGACCCTCCGTTAGCAAAGTCCACGCCATAACTGGCGCAATCGGCAGCCACCCTGAGAGCAAGGAGAGCCGCGATCAGCCAAAGATGATGGAGTATAGTCGCTGCCATTATGATGAGACCACACGCTTGAAATTGCAAGAGTCCAGTCAAAACCGGATTGAAAAGTACATCAAAGCGACTTTTTCTTAGGATGTCGGGAAGCATCCCTACTTGTAGACCTCGGCGTCGTCGCCGATCACGCGGTTCAGACCGCCCATGATCGGTCTCGCTTCAAACAGGGCGAACGTGTCCAAGAATAGTAACAGGTAGCAAGCGATGATGCATCTCGTGGTGGTAGTGCAGGAGTCGCTTGAAGGCATATTCCCAATAGTTTTCGTCGTGAGTGGTGGGAGTAATATAGAGCCATATTGCGATGGGGGAGATTTCATATTGATCTGCAATTCAGCCTATGCTCAGGTCGCCTTGGGGCAGCGGAACGTTACCCAACCAGAACCTGTCGCGACCAGTCTGGACCAGCACCGAATCTCTGATTGGAGCTGTAAGATTGATGAAACGCATGGAGCTGTAATCCCAGCATGTTAAAAAGCACGAGAGCTCGTCGCTCAGAGTGGAAACACCGGCATCGTGGCCGGGCTAGAAGTGCCTTTGGCAAGACTCCGGACTGACTAGGTCTGGCACCAAATGATATGATGCTAATGCTGATCGCATGATGCCTGGATAGCACGGTTTAGCAGAGACTGGATTACACATCAATAACTCGAATTGATCTTGATTGCTTGGTAGGTATTGGGTCTGTGAATGATTGTTTGAAAACTGGCGATTTAGGTGGTGAGATTTGTTAGTAAGGGGGAGAGAGTATTGAGCAAGTCCCCCATGCCTGAGCTAGCCGACATAGCGAAGACAGCGAAGACAGCACGACGCAGCTGTAGGCTTATGCAGTGTAATTCAATGACAATTCTGAAGGATGAAGTTCCATTCACAACCAGTGCAACGCATTCCAGACCGTTCTGCTCGTCCGCCAAGATGGGTAAACACCTCGCCGTCAACTGCAAGGTCGCAGGCTCGCAGGCCCGGAACTGGGTTCGGGAAGTTGGGTCGCATTCTCTCTTCTCTTTTCTGGCTACCGTATCTCGCGTGTCCTTATCGTAGGACGCTGGACACGATTAATGCATTGAAGTAGAACAGAGCTTCCTTTTTGGTACCGGCCTCGTTACCGAAGATGACCACATGCCCGCATCTCGGCCATCATGCACCCCTACGAGATTCGAATTGCTTACACCATTCGTGTTACCCGAACGTGATCACTCGAAAGTCGATTATCGCTGTTTTTGATTGCATATCGTGTTGAATAAGGCAAATATTGCTTCCCACCAATCCATTTGAAGTCGCAATGATATGCCCAAGATGAACAAGAATATTGTTCCAAATATCACCAAGAACCGAAATGAATTGCGAACTCGTTAACCCAAGCAAGGTGCTGAATATTCCGTGCTAACTAGGAGGAAGATCATTGTTCAAAATCGCCGCTCCAGGCCCATCTCGTCAGCGGCGACTTGGTGAATGCTGGTATGGGCCTGCATCCTCCAGAAGAGCCGCCCACATCAGCCTTCCATCTCGAACACGTGGCTATGTCGACTGTCTGGTGAAGGGAAACCATCGGTAGTCCTAGGTGATCTTGGACTGAGCGCTCCGAGCTCGCTGACGCTGGCAGCGGGCACTGTCGATTCACGCGCGGCGTCGATGGCGTCGAGTTCCGATTTGGGCGCCTCATCGGGTCTGGTCACGGTCGTACCATCGAGCTCGGGCTTGCCCTCCCACGAGTGTTGCTCGTGATTCGTTTGCTGTAAGGCAGCAGTCTCGTGCTTGGGTGCTCTCTTCTTACGACGTCTGTACAGCAAGAACATTGCGAATCCAATGCATAATACCGCCAACGAGGATCCCACGGCGATTCCCGCAATCGCTCCTCTGGGAAGACGGGCTCCAGAGGTATCGTCGCCATTTCCTGCTGCATCGCTCGGGATCCCTTGGCCTCCGACTGAAGGCTCTACACCAGTTGTCAACTGCAGTGGAAAGACCTTGTGGAAGACAGTTGCCGCATTCTGCGGCTCCTCGCTCGTAATCTCAGCGGTCCACGTATACTTGTCGGTTCCCATGAGGGAATAAGCAGGGTCCCAGGTCATCCAAATAGCGGTGGTCTCTGACAGTAGACTCTGGCACAGACGCTGTGGTGCTGCCTTGTCAGACGCACCTACCTCGGTTGCGCAGGACCAGCCGCCCGAAGGGCAACACCAGGCCTGCGGGTAGGGTGAGCCATGATGTGTGAGCGTCGTGGTGCAAGCCGTAGTCCACCCATCCAGGCAAGCAGTTCCCGGATACGCCAGGGTTGATCGGTCTCCTTCATCGGTTGTCGGGGCCGTATTGAAAAGCAAGTCTTGTTCAGTTGGGAATATCGAGAAGTAGTTGTTGGGAAAACATTCCTCTCGAAGGATCAAGTCTGTGCCGAACTCTCCCCCAGTCTGGACACCAAGGCACTCATGGCTCCTAAGGGCTGTGGGCGTTTTCGAATAGACAAGGTAACTTAGACGAGGACAGTAGACCGAAAGACGACAAGGATCGCCGGGGGCGTTGAATGAGAATGGCGTTACTTGGGTTGGTAATCCGTTGGCGGTTGGGGTTGGAGCTTCTGTGGTCGCGACTGCCATTCTCACATGGACTCGGGGAAAATGAATAGAGCAAAAATGGATAGCAAGAGCGAAGCTCAAAGATACCTGAGTAGATTGTGTGAGTGCAGTTACGTTTATTCCATGTCAAGCATTGGAGAAATCATCCCCCATGGTGTGGGCGGTTCTGTGTTTATTGGAAACGTCAATAGATCTATCTGCACCTTCCCGTCGCTCGACGAACTCTGCAGCAAACGGCAACTATCAAGCGACGGAATAAACCGTACTTGCCCACTAACAGCTTCTATGTACCTTGAATTATTCCCGCCTACGTGGTAGGTACGTTCAGGAAGGGGCCATTCATGGCGAAGTCAAGCGAAATGAGATGACCTAAGTTATCCAACCAATTCGCCATTTTCCTGATATATCCACTGTGTTGGTTCGCTGTATGTGATGTGATGCAGAAATGCATAGTGGTGGGTGACATCAGAGCTGGAAAATACATAACCAACAGCAACCAGTTGACGAATCATATGTAAGTCGAAAGTGAGACCTCGAGCAGCTATTAAGCAAGCGACTTCGGGCCTAGAGCTGTAATCGCTGAGTATATCAACTTGACTTGAAACACACAACCCGAAGATAATGATATATGAAAAGTGAGTATCACGTTGAATGAGATATGCGGTGCTATGGTAAACGTTTTTGTATCACATTAATCGTGGTGAATGTTGAACCCTAAAGCCGTACCTGACCCTCTTGAACGCCCCCAAAACCCCGCATCGGACTCGACATGCATATTGCTGTCCGTCCGATGTATCGAACCCCTTCCATGCCATGTCACCAACGAAAAGGCATGCGACATTATTTCCGTCCTGTATCCTCCCTTTCTACGTTACACATACTCGCGCGTCGACTGCTGCGGGCCCAACGTCCTTGGGCCGGTTCCAATATGAACCTGATAACCAGGTGTGGCCCCCGCAGGCATCCCCGACAGCCCAGGGCCGGCCTGGCCGTGCGCCGTCTGAGGTCGCGTAATGATGGGGTTCGGCTGGTAGCTGGCCTGCTGGTACTGCTGCGTCTCCGCCGTCTGGCGCCAGGGCTCCATGTCGAAACCGCCCACCGCGCCCGCCTTGGGGTCGTCCTTGCTGCCTTGGCCGTTCAACTTCTTGGAGATGAAGTGCTTCGTGACGAGGATAAGAGCAATCACGGGGAAGACGAAGATGACGAGTCCTCCGAGGATGAGATTCCAGTGGCTGCTCTGCGCGAGGTTGAAGCCCCTGAGATGAAGTAGGTCAGCGGGTGGAATTTCATTGACTGGTATGCGATGACGGGGTTGACTTACAAGAAACCGTTGATGACTCCCAACACGATGATGAAGCGACCGAGCCAGACGTGGATCGGTGCCATCTTGCTCGGCTTCTGGGTCTTCTGGTACATGCGGTGGTGGAAGAAGCCCAAGGCGAACTGTCCCAAAACAAAGATGAAAATGAAAATACCAATGACCTGGTGAGCGCTGCTGAAGTTCTTGGACTGTGAGGTGTGCATGTTAGCAAACGATCTCTCTCCCTTTCTTCACTCTTAGACAGATAGGTTAGATGGCTTACCCTATTGTAGAGCTTGCTGATATCCGCCCCCAGCCCGAACCCGATAATGACCAGCAGCCCGCCGAACCCCTGGTTGATGGCGTGCCAGCGGACCCAGTTGCCGAGCCGCAGCACCAGCGTGCCGAAGGGGAACAGGCCCACGAAGACGAAGACCATGATGATGGCGTGCGCCGTGCCGGCCCGGCTCGTCTTGCCCTCGACCTGGAGCCGCTGCGTCGTGCCGACGCGGCCGGGGTTCTTGCCGTCCGGGCTCAGGACGGGCACGCCCCCGGTGCCCGTCGCGCGCACCATGTCCAGCGTGAAGGTGCCGTAGCTATAGTGCAGCTTGAGCGGGGCGTCCTTGGCGTCGCTCTGGACGGCGTTGCGGCCCAGCGGGCCCGTGGCGTACAGGAAGCTCTGCTCCGTGCTCTTGACATCGAGCGTCTTGTTCTTGTCGCCGTCGTCGCCGCCCTTGCTCCTCCAGGACCGGCAGTTGGTGCACTTCCCGTTCCACAGGAACGCCGCGGACCCGTTGACGAGCCCCGTCCCCGGCAGCGTCGTGATGTTGATGTCGGGCGTGTAGACGGGCTCGGAGTGGCCCGAGGCGAGCCGCGGCGAGACGGTCACGTTCTGCCCGTTCTCGGAGCCGTACACGACGAGCATGAGGGCGCCGGCCATCTGGTTGGTGCCCAGGCCGATGGCGCCCCAGGCGCGCTGGGTCGGCAGCAGGATGGAGAAGTACAGGTCCGTCGCCGAGTTGTTGGGGACGTTGAGCGCGAACGCGATGTCTTGGGTCTCGCTGACGAAGATGGACGACGCGACGGTGTTGTTGCTACCCTGTGGTCCTGCCACACTCTGGGCCAAAGCGCCTATCGTATAACATACTGCTGTAGATCGTAGAGGGTTAGCTTAGGAGTTCTCCGATCAACCAGCGAACGATACTCCTACTTACACGATATCAACGCCGTATTAAGAAATTGTGTAAATCGCATTTTGAAGAAGAAGAAAAAAGGAGTCAAGACGATATCCTACTGAGAAAAAAGAAGAAAAATAAGGAGAGAGAAGGGAGTCAAATAAATGTCCCAAAGGTATTAGTTACCAAATACGCTCACTCAAACCAGGAATGAAGTGAAATGTAGAAGAACCAACACGACTAGCAAGAAAAAAATAGATAGAGGTTCGAGTCGCAATTATAGGTAGATGTCACCCACACCAGTTAAAATGCAATGCCTAGATGAGTCCAAAGCGCAGTCATCTTTATATCCGTCCCTCACATCACAGCACCCTCGAAAAGCAAGGGTTGCCCGCATCTCCCCAACCGCCGAGAACGCGTTCTCCCCAGGCCTGGCGGCAATGTGCAACGCCGAGATCAGCGGCGTCCCGGAGTGCAGCAGCGCTAATTGGCCGGCCCAAAATACCACCTGGACGCTGATTGGCCGCTGGCGTGAGCAACCGCCGGACCCCTGCTCGCCTGCCCCAGCAAAAACTTAAGGGAATGATGACAGCAGTGAGATCGATTGGGTGTGCGCAATTATTCACTTCGCTAAAGATGTAAATTTAGCCAACAGTGGATTGACCATCCGGCAAGCCCATCCGATGCTGAAGATTGGGGCAGCACCTGCTTCACAGTCGGCTTCGATTGGCGGCCGCTAGTTTCAACACCATACATGCGCGTGTGTGGGGGATATGCGCTGCTTTTCTTGACTGACGATAGCCGCTGCAGACAATGGGGCTGTGAAGAAACTTATGTTCTGTTTCACAGCGGCACACTGATCTCCGTTCATGCAAACTTTATCTCGGCGTAGGATTTGGGGTTGGATATCTAGCCATCGACAAGACAATCCGCGATAGAATGTATGTAGCTGTTGACTGCATAGCTGCGGGATAGTTAGACTGGTGATTGGTATCACCACGACCAATTATCTAACCCACAAAATGAATGTCAGCCACCAGCAAGAGTTGAACGGATTGGCTCAATAGATCATGTTGAAATATACGTTTCATTAGGTCATTAATACTTAATGTAAACAAAATAGTCTAGCAACATTACCCCATCCGCGGTTGCTCAACCCGTCCTGTGCCTTCCTCGCATCCCCTATACAACAGGAAGATCGCCCTATCCGAGGTTGTTCAGATCGTCCTGTGCCTTCATCGCATCCCCCATACTAACCCAGTCAAGCTGCAGCATGTCAGTCGATGCCCGGTCAAAAGGGGAAAAAGAGAGGGTGGTGACTTACAAGGACCACATTCGGAGTACGCTTGTACTGGATGTAACACAGGTCTGTCTGCGCGAGGATCGATGCTACCGAATTGGTCGTACCGGCATCGTCCCTGTTAGGGACCAGAACGCCTGGCAAGACCTCGATGTCAAGGTAGTGGTTGACGATATACATGCGCCCATCAGGCGATGCATCCTTCGGGCGATCCAGTGTGCATTGCGGGAAGTTCTTGTCCGTCGTGTCGAAAGGTGTCTCAAAGTAGTACTTGAACTCGTCTAGGATCCATGGCACCTTGGAGGTGTCGGCGTGGTAGTCTGTCTCGCTATTAGCATCTACCTTCGTGACTCGGCCAAACTGGAATGGGGGACTTACCCATGAACACAACCAACCGCTGCTTGTTTGAAACCATGGTCCCCAACGTAGGCCATTCATCCATGGTCAGCTCCTCGCCGGGCGTGTAAGCGTAGGTGTCTAGGCCGGCCGTCTTGAATGCATCGGCAAACTTGTTGACATCGATCGCATCTTGATTGGTAAGGAGTAAAGTGACAACTTCGTTGGGGTTGCCATCCATCCAGGCCTTGATGTCGCTCAAGTAGTTTTGGAGCGGGCCAGCATCCAGCAGCAAACACAGCGTATGACATAGTTCTATGGCGTCATCCTTTTTGTGAGTCTGGGCCGTAAGATAGCGGATGCCGCCGCTGAGTTGGTCAGTGACAGATTTCAACTGGTTGTCCGCAGGCAAAATGCCGACAAACGAGGAATCGTGTGCGCCGACGAACGTCACGTTGCTGTACTTCCGATCACAGAGTTCGGTGTGGCCGTTGCAGTCGAGAGCTAGGGCACCTGAGGCAAAGGCCAGAGCCAAAGCCAATGCAGCAAAAGCGCGCATCGTGTAGACTTAGTTCCAAGTAGGCAATCAAGGGGTCTGGTTCTTAGCTGGGACCTGTGTAGTTAGAAAAGAAAAGAGGCAACCTGGACTTCAGGATGGTAGAGCGCAGGCGGATATTATATAGTTGCAGGATCTCTGTCACCGGAGACAGGCGTTGTTTACTTTGGTGGTCGCACACCATCAAACCATGTCTATAGCTTTCGGAGATGCATAGCTTCTCATCCTGACAAAGTGCCGAGTCCAGCTGGCTCCAGTCAACATTTGACATAACCGCGGGCGCATGAATGAACCAGGCGATCAATAGGCCAGTGGTTGATATTGGAACCAGGAGCATGGTTCCGATGGCGCACGAGTAAACGTGAATGGGGCTACTGGATGAGACGGGGTCTTGCCTATTAGCACCCAACAAGGGGGTGGCGGCGCACCTACATACTCATAGCCATCGGATGCCTCACTCCATTGGAGTAGGCCGTTATGCCCACGGTTATGGGCGTGCGTGGCTGCCTTCCTTATACCTATTGGTTCGTTGAAAGACTGGATGAATTCCAGTCAGTCAGGAACGTTAGGTGCATATGTAGAATGATCCATGCGCTGAGGGAGCGCCTGTTCCTGGAACCAGTGTACCCCACTTCAGAGAGACTACCGCGAACGACGACCAGAACGACGACCAAAGGAACGGCTTCGTTGATAAAGAAAAAGGAAAACAATAGGCATAGATAAACTTATTAACCGTGGGAAACCAGGCTGGATGGCACAAGTTTGTACTATCTCCCTGGATCGTCAAAGTCGTATTGTTTGTTAAGGTTCAGGTAGATCCGTCCTTTTTGGGCGCCACCTGGTGCTGTGTGCAAGCCCTTGGCACTGGGGCATCTTGAATTTAAGCATCATTCTGTATGATTAGAACCCGCGATCGTCCTAAGTCTATATCTGCTTGGAGAGCAAGCTTTAGGAGCTAGGCACTTCACCTTCCTCATCTGCCGTATTGAAGCTGAAGCCTATCACCTGTCCACTATCCTTCTGCTGCAGACGCCAACGGCAAGCTTTGGTTTTTGTTGCGGATACGGGTTGATGATGAGTTGGTCGGTGGCGACGGAAACACTTCTGCGGCAGCATCGAAAAAGAGCAATTCGTTTGTTTCGCGTGTGCAAGCTTTCTGACTGAAACGGTGCACGCTGACCACTCAGCTGCCGTGGTTGCCCAAATGCCGCCTGCCTTCCCTACCGCCCCCCTGTAGACTGGCAGTTAGTGCGGGCAGTGGAGGATGTGCGCCACAAAGAAGATCTACCCGACTGACCCCCCATCCTTGTGCACTTGGTAGCGGCGCCCTAATCCCCTGACTAGGGGAGCAAGTGAACTTAATCGTCACATGCGCCCCCGAAAGGTCATAGAGAGCAATGTGTGCCAAGTCTCTAACTGGCTGCATTCATGATGTAGGATATGTCAAATAACGATAGGATATTACAAGATAGCAAGTATTCTATTTCGAACTTGATATTACAATTTTGCCACCTGCGACGTGACGTATTGATGCTCATTCGGCTAAAACGTTCTACATAACTTGAGGGGGGGATTGAACCATGCATGGAATGGCACGCATGTCCAATTCCATTATTATATCCCCAGCTCTTATACCACCCCTCTTGGGTAGTTGCGCCACTCAGCTACATGCCGTTCGGTCATTCGAATGCCACACCATACGTCGAAGAAATAATCTGTCAAATTCCATGGCGGTTCTGGGTATGTATCCCAAGATCGAAATGCCTTTCGAAGGACCTAAACCGCCTCCCGCGGGAAGAGATCCCCATTCCTCCGCCAGCCCAGCCCGATCCCCAGCGCGGCAAGCCAGGACAGGCCCGCCAGGAATCCGCACAGACGCAGCCATTCGGCGTCGGACCCGAAGCCGAGCAGATCCGCCGCCAGCGGCCCCAGGAACATGCCCAGCGCCCACGCCGTACTGTTGCCGGCCAAGAGGACCCCGCTCGTGAGCCAAGTAAGCCCCCAGCCGAGCGACTTCTGGCGGTCATCACCGCGACCAACGCCGCCCTCCTCCTCATCGTCACGAGCACGAGCAGCAGCAGCAAGCCGCGCCAAGAGCTCATCACCCTTCTGCGCGAACGCCGACTGGGCCGTCATGTGCGCCGTGGTCGACACCGCGACACCGACGCCGACGAGAAACACGGCGGCCACGAACAGCACCTCCGTCGCCACCCTCCAGAAGCTACTGGTCCCGGTGGACGACGGAGGCCCGAGGAAGGGCAGGGCCCCCAGGGCAGCGAGCAAGGACCCGGCCATCGTGAAGGCGTAGAGGCTCAGGCGCTGGGGGCCGTGCCGCGTCGTGAAGCGCCCAACCCAGGGGCCGAGGACGGCGGGCGACAGGAGCGCGAAAATCACAACGCCGCCCAGGGCGGAGTTCCACGCGAAACGATGGAATACGTAGAGCGGAATCGTCTGGATATCCCCAACCAAGCGGTTGGGTATTTGTCAGCGAATCAGTCGATGTTACTGTTGCTTATTCAGGGGCTTGAGGAAAGCATATAACACTTACGGCTTCCAAGGCACATCGCACTATCCCCGTCACCGTGGTGAATGCAACGCTGATCACCGCATTCCATCGGATGTCCTTTAACGTCGCCACGCTTCTTGTCCCGTTTTCGTCGGGGTCGATGAAGGCAGAGCCTTCCGTCGCAATTTTGGCCGAACCATTGTTCTCCAGGGCCACCGCAGTTTCGGTTTCGTCCTGGTTCTGGATAGTGGAAAGCGCCTCACCATGCAACCATTGACCATCTTCAATGGGAATAGCCTCGTACTGGCTGGTATCGCTACCTTGGGTCCGCGGCATCTTCGGCTCGCGGATAATTAACCGCAATGCCATGTCGATGACAATGATCCCCTCGGCCACCCCAAAGACCGCCCAGTGGCCAACATGCTCGTAGAGCGAGCCGCCGATGAGCGGGCCCACCAGCTCGCCCATCGTCGTCGCCAGCGTCATATAGCCCATGTAAGTCCCAAGGACGTCTGGTTCGATACGAGATATGAGAAACGCCAAACCCGATACGTACAGAAACGCGCCGGAAGCACCCTGCAGCGCCCGCGCGACCAGGATGTAGCTTGGCGCTGGTCCCAGAAAGAAGAACAGTGTCGAGGCGAGAAGCACAGCATTGCCGAGCATGAACAGACGACTCTTGTGTGTGCAACGGTCGGTTAAGTAAGCAGCGATCCCTTTCCCAAGCAACCAGTCAGCTATAGATACCTGTTCAGGGAGGACGCAAGCTAGGCCTGTTCTGTAGGACCCTCGTCCGCGCCGATCGAAGTATGAAACATACAAGTGAAAACCAACGATGCTATCCCATACATCGCAAGCGCCAGGGACGTCCATCGTTCAACTGTATGGCACTCAGTAAAACTCCATTGCTGCATCATACCGAGACGCGGTCAATGTCAAAGCTTACCTTCAACTGCCGGAACTGCGAGTCGTTCCCCAAAGAGCTCGGGCAAGAATGGCACTATCTGTGTCACGTCAGGATGCTGGAAACAGCAGCAGTATATCCATCGCGGCTACGTACGAGGGTGTAGATTGCACCATCCTGCCACAGTCCATCAGCTTGGTTCAACTAGCAACCAGTCCCGAGGTCGGTTGTAAGAGTGGTACTTGCAGTAAACAATGCGAATGCTACGCTGTTCGCTATCAGGTATCGTGAAGTCCCAGCCATCGCTCTGAGTTGTTTTTCGATTTTGGTCAAGCTTTGTCCTGGTATCGTGCTAATGGTCGTGTATTATAGGAGTATTGGTCAAATTGCCCAGCTCATAGTGCTCGATCTCAAGCCAACATGACGAAGTACTGTCAATATATAGATCCATTGATGTTCTATTACAAGAATGATATAATGTTTGCTCAAGACGCAGGCCCCGACCCACTGCCACTGGCATTTTTAGATCCTTCGGCCTTCTGGGCGCATATCAGGAAGCATCGCGACCGTGGACTGTCTGTTCACATTCTTTTTCCGTTATGAGCAAACAAACACGACCAACCAGCAAATCCCCTGCCCAGCGTTTTGGCTTGCGCGTCGTATCCGTCTGTCATTTGGTTGTGAACGAACTATGTGTACGAAAGCTCAACAAGGCTGTTTTGCGAGAGAGCCGATCAAATATCCTGGAACCTGGAATGGGTGATGACTTCGACGAAGCCCCAGAGTATTCGTGATGAGTTGTGACTGAGGAATGGTTCAATCTGGTTATCTAGCACCGCGTTGAATATGTACGTACAGGGAAGCCTTCGCATAGAAGCATCAGTATTGGCGCCTGAGCTCATTCCTCTCTTGCAGAAGCTCGTTTGCCAGCAATTCCGTATATGGATGATTGCTAGGTTGTTTGCCGTGCGAGGCTCTTCTGGTGTGTTGCAGTATGCGTCTACTAATGCGTAGTTGGTTGCATTGGGGTCCGACGAGAGCAGGGTTGTTTCACACCACACACACTGGCGCAATCACAGGTACATATTGCACATGAAGGTGTTGGACACACCATTCGAATAGTATGCGATCGCCGTATATCCCATTCCATCTAAAAATGGAAGATGGTGGGTAACTGGGCGAAGGCAATCTTTGTAGAATCCCCAGACATATCGTCGTAAGTGAGATCCACCCGTCCTGGCCGTCAGGCTCTGTTCTATGATGCGTAGCTCGCGTGATATAGTCAATATTCGTCTTGTGTGGTCATAATCGCATTTCATTCGCAACTCGAGACGGATCGACCTCTCTGTCGCTGGGTCCTCAATGTGCGTTCGCACCTTGTGCCGGAGACTCGTGTAAATGGAGGAATAGCTGCTACCATATGAACATAAGACCTGAACATGATCTTAGTGATGTTTGCGCGGTGTTCCAGCATCCATGAGTGGGTTGCAGTTCAATAAAGTGCTATTTTCGCATCTTCGCCCACCCCTCAAGCAAACAGGGCTTCATCACCCCTCGACTTTCCATGCAGCCCTCATCCGAATATTGGAGCGGCAAATATGCATGAGGCAACGGACCAATGCGCGCCCTGCACCTCCATCACTTGGTCTAATTTTGACTGCGGTATCAAACGAAGGATCGTTTGAAGCCTGTAAGAGTGTCGGCTTCATGGCGCAGTCCTTGCTCGATTGGAGAGACTGCCGAGTTGATGCCATTTTAATCCACGAGACTAGCAGCTCTCGTCTAGGAAGAGAAACTGGAGAAAACGGTCGTTGATGGTGACTGGAAGGGCGCTAAGGCAGTGGAAACAACGGCTCTCAACACGGGAGAACTCGCGGTATCAGGGTGGTGCTCTCCATCAAAAAGACATACTGGTGGTCTTGACACCCTAGAGTCAAAGGCCTGATTACGGTTTTTCAATGAGCGTAGAAGGTTGGCCTGGGCACCTCTGCTCTAGATTTCGAATGATGCACACAGCTTTGGGACAGCCGTTTCATCCCAATGGTCTTTCTTCTGTGGCTTCTTGCTTGAAACTTCGTGCCATGTCCCAGGAGTCATTGTACTCCTCCTCGAACTTCACGAGCAGCCTGGTGTCGTTGGAAGCCGAAAGGCCCTCGAGCTTGAGCGTGTTCTCCTTCAGCCAGTATAACGCGCTAGTGGTCGTCGAGTGACTGAGGCCAGCGGTCGCCTTGACGAGTCCGTAATACTGCAGGAAGTAAGGCTGCGCGTCCCTGTACCGTTGCAGGCCGTAGAAGGTCTTCCCCTTCGCCATTATCCAGACTGAGTACAGAACGCCATACTTCTGGGCGGTTTGCGGATCGGACTCCCACCACGCCCCGATCTCCTGCAATAGCTGGTCCGCCTCGAAGAATCGGCCGTTGTCCGAAAGGAAGAAGACCAGCTGCATCTGGACAGCTCGGAAGTCTGGCGCCAAGGTTTCCATTTCCAAAGCAGAGGAGGCGTTGAGCATGTCATTGCTCATTTTCCTGAGTGTCTTCTCGAAGATGGCTTCTACCTCGGATATAGGGAAGGCGCCCTGTTTATGGAGGAGGCGAGAGTGGTTGCATTGCAGATACATCACGATCCAGCTAGATTGCTTCAAGCACGCCGAAGCACAATCGAAATATGCCTTGGACACAGTGCTAGCCGCCATTCGCGCCTCGCCAGGGTCCATGTCGTTATATTTCAGCCAAAATCGCGTCAGGGGGTGTGTTCTGCCATTCTTGATGGTGTTTAAGCCAAGAAGGAACCGACTGAAGACCTTGGCGAGCTCCGGTCCGACGGCCAGTAACTTGAAGAAAGCTACATGAGCCACGGCCAAGCTTTCAGGACTGTCTTGGCTTAAGGTTGATACGCACAGGTCGAAGCAGCAATGAAGATTCTGGAAGTTCGCAGCGGAGTCTCGGTCTTGTGCCACGTTGTCGGCTGCAATCCATAACCTCTGCAGCCATGTGCATGGCTGTGAGCCCCAATTATAAGGCGTCATGCTATCGGAAGCGAAGGTGAAAGTTGGCGATTGAAATGCCGCAGTTGTATAATCCGATATAGCCCGTAGCGCCGCTTCGGTCGTTCGATATATGTTGGGAGAGCCGATGGAGCTTGCCACCGGGGACAGCGATACCGAACGAACCACACTCCAATCATCAACACCATCATCAGAGCCTGAAGACGACTTGGCGACACGGAGATTCTCTTTCAGCATCTTGGAGCCAATCTTGCGACCACGGATTTCTAACGGCACAGTGACCTCGCCATGTTTTGCCTGGCGGATGATTTCTCTCGTTTCGCTGACTTTGAGATTCTTCTTGAGGCCCCATTCCCGGGTGCGCGCCTTGTACATTTTCGGCCTGTTTGGGTAAGTAAACAAGGGCCCTGGTTCGGGTCTGACCCATCGGGGAGTGCGTGGCTTGGCCTCGACTTACGTTGCATTGAACCCATGATCTCGACTCATGATCTCGACCACCTCCCTTAGCGGACGGTTTTCGTCCCAAAACAGACGGGTGATGGTTTCTCTGTGCGACTCCCATTCTTGCGCGCTGGCCCAGGCCTTTTGGCTTAGTGATGGTGGCTTGTTCTTGCTGTCGCTCGCTGCCATGATGCACTCCTTCGTATGTAACACGTCGCGCGCCAGAAAGATCAACGCTGCCGCTTGGTCAAATAGGGTAGCGATTCCCGATCTGGATATGCCGGGCAAGCGAAAATCGAAACGATCAAGGTGTAGGTGCGGGTCTCTCAAGACTGTTAGTAATTGCGTTGTTGTCTTTGCGACGATGATGCCTTGAATGAATCATAGTAGGCATCGGCGCTGGCGTAAAAGACCAAACAGCCGCAAACCGGCAGGAAAGGATTAGAGTATTCGATACTCGAAGCCAGATGTTCCCAAGAGTGAAGCTTCAATTGATTCGGACCCGGACTCCTCCTCGTCTACACAGCCCTCGTACTCAATGCAACCTCCAAGCACGCTCGGCAGGCTTCCGGGCCACCAGGATACCGTGGGGTCCCAAGAGTCAAACAATAGCTGTTAGAAACCGATTGCGATGATTTATCTCTCCCAGAAAGTGAAAACTGGATCGAGGTTGTGTCGTTTTGTTGGCTTGGTCGAAGGGGAACGCAGTTGACCTCTGGAGAAGTCGGTGTGGCTTCTCGGCTTCCCTAATATCTCTTTCGAATCCTACATTAAACCAAAGGCGGTTTTGGGCTCAGTGCAGACCCCTGCAACCCTCAGGGACCACCCATGCCCTGCCCACATCCCCAACCCTACTGTCGACTCCAGTCGACCTGCAGCCCTCTCTCCTCTCTCATGTGCCAGTATTGTCTCGGGTAGCTGGGTGGGTTACCCTCCATGACTCTAGAGGCTATCATTGAAGTATTGATTGTGTCTGTCCGTCCCTTGCCTCTTGAATATGTCTGCACGTATTCCCAATCTTTAGTCATGTACTTCAGCTGATCTACATCTTCAGTCCGATTTGCTTCCTTCAGGCTATAGAATAAGTGGTTAGCATCCCTAGACATATATGCACTTAGGTCCTTACTATAGATCAGCCTCGTCTTGCGGCATGTCAGGTAAACCGCACACAGTCGTTTCTTTTTACTGCGATGGCGGCTGGCATACCACCTTTAAGTTGGCGCGCCACAGCCAGTACCCTTGTGCAATTGCTTTACTAATTTCCGAATAGCGCGCCACAGTCACCGTGTGACTTCGCTCAGCCAATACGTGACAGCAGGCCCCTGGAAATATTGCCCATCTCTTGCAGCAAACAATATGCTCGGCAGTATCTTCTACAAGGATGGTGGCCTTTCTTGAATGAATTTTGGTTTGGGTTTAAGACAAGTAAGCCTGGGCGACAACTCTGGCCAGAGGCATCGAGGCCCTTCGAGAGAACAAAATGTGAGAAGTTGGCACTATGGCTGTTCTCCCCTATTCGACATAAGATGAGGAAGAGTTGTGATGTAGCACCAGGTGCTACGAATCCTTCTAGAAGGAATTGGCCGAAGTTCAGAACACTGTTAAGGTTCGACTCGGCAGAAGTCCACGCTCAAGTCATGTCAGAATTCACGCCATCACAGCTATTTGGGCCAGAATCCTGCATTTCTTGCCAAGTGGTAGTTTCCCTAGTCAAAAGCAAGCCTAGATAGATTTTGTATTCCTCACAATATCCTAGACTATATCACAGCCAGATCATGACCATGGCATTTAAAGACTCTAACTCTTACACGCGGAAGCCCCTATGCACCTACATATCTCTCGCACAAGGGAAAAATAAACTATGTAACGAACTAATTCATCACTGATTACCGTATCGTTGGTTATCGTCGCCAACCCAACACAAGAATACGGTCAAATAAAGGGCACTCTGGGGCCTTGCTCACTTTGCCTGATGGATGGTGATTCCAGGTCCAAATCAAAGCCAAAACCTACCCCAACTGCCCTCCAATCACGAATGACAGGACGTTGATTGCTTCCTTGGCCCGGCGACCGATTTCCAAAGGTTAGTGCGGGGTAATCACCCCTACTCAGGGAAAGGGCACGTCGCAATATCGTTGTAGTGCCAAAATTGCTAGAGATAAGAGATCTCTACTGTACATGTACCAGTAAAATGTGTAATTCAGATTTATCTACAAACAACGAGGACCTTTTGATAGACTTCCACCGCCTGCAACACATGCGTACATGTGTTGTGCTGACTGGACAGTTGACCAGTCTCCATTTCAAAGAAGCTATGGCCAGCGTAACTGCCGGCGGGGCAGTTTGGTGATGTCACTAGCCCGTCACTTGCGGGAGCTATCTGTGAAGCCTGACCACTAAGAAGCTTCAGATTACGCATAGATGTTGGTAGCCGGGGTCAATTACGACATGCAAAAACAGCTGTTTTACTGGACAGCTGCAGTACCTACAGGCACAGCCATGCACTTCAATTGATGCTAGACAACGAACTCTACAGCCCAAGTGCTCTCTACATACATGTACCTATCAACTCACCGCGCTGTCAAAAGAAACAAACGGCCATTCCCGGCGTATTAGGCTAACCATCGCTGTACTGTAATCGCATGATTTGAATGATTCGAAGAGCGGAGAAGCTGTCCTTCCCACCAATACCTCGTTGACTCTCTTCCATCTGCTCACCCATTCGCTTCTCCTCCTCCACCTTCATGAATTCTGCAAGATCACTGCTCTTGCGGCCAGTAATTGCGCGAGCCACTGTGAAGCCCAACAACTTCTTCGTTGCCCAAAAACGTAATCCCATCGTCTCATTCCAGTTCCGAGCCATGTCCGAATTCAAACTCAAGGACATCTCCTCGCTCTCCCTCCAACCCGGAGAGAAGCAGGAGGTGGAAGTAGAAGGCATCGAGGGAGGAAAGGTGCTCCTCGCCAACGTCGGCGGCAAGATCCAGGCGCTCGGCCCCAAGTGCACTCATTATGGCGCACCCCTGGTCAAGGGTGTCATGACCAAGTCTGGTCGCATCACTTGCCCATGGCACGGAGGTAAGTTTACTTCCATATACAATACGACCAATTGAGCAGTTTCACTCGGGTTGCCGTTCTCTAACATCCAATCGCTACCTATAGCCTGCTTCAACGGCAAGACCGGCGATGTCGAGGACGCCCCCGCTCTAGACTCCCTTCCGGTGTTCAAAGTCGTCGAGAAGGACGGAGCCATCTACGTCCAAGGCGAGGAAGCCACCATCAAGGCCGGCCGACGCCAGCCCCACCTGAAGAGCACCGCTGCCGCCAAGTCCGAGAAGATCGTCGTGGTGGGTGGAGGTAGCGGAGGTCTTGGCTTGGTACAGGGGCTTCGCGAGAAGGGGTACAGCGGGAAGATCACCATGATCACGAACGAAGGCGTGCTACCCATCGATCGAACCAAGCTTTCCAAAGCCTTGATGACAGATGTTTCCAAACTCCAGTGGAGAAACGACGAATGGTTCAAAACGGGCTCTATCGACGTTGTGCAGCAAGAAGTCACCGATGTCGATTTCGGTTCCAAGGAGGTTACCACGAAGGCTGGCGGCAAGTTCAGCTACGACAAGCTGGTCCTGGCCACCGGTGGCACCCCCCGAAACCTCCCGCTTCAAGGCTTCAAGGTGCTTAACAACATCTTCATGCTTCGAAATATCGAGCATGCCAAGGAAATCAACAGCGCTATCGGCGATAAGGGCAAAAAGATCGTCATTGTCGGCAGCAGTTTCATCGGCATGGAACTCGCCAACTGCGTGGCTGCGGACAACACCGTCACTGTGATCGGAATGGAGAATACACCCCTGGAGCGTGTGCTTGGAAAAGAAGTCGGCGCCGGACTCCAGAAGAGCCTCGAGGGCAAGGGTGTAAAGTTCCACATGGGCGCCAGTGTCGACAAGGCCGAGCCATCATCCTCAGACCCCTCCAAGGTTGGCGCTGTCGTCTTGAAGGACGGAACCAAACTTGAGGCAGATCTCGTCGTTCTTGGCATTGGTGTCTCACCATCCACTGAATACTTGAGAGAGAACAAGGTCGTCGGGCTCGAGCAGGACGGCTCATTGAAGACTGATGAGCAGTACTCAGTTGTTGGCCTGAAGGATGTCTACGCAATTGGAGACATTGCATCGTTCCCTTACAAGGGCCCTGGTGGTGAGGGCAAGTACACGCGCATCGAGCATTGGAACGTCGCTCAGCAGTCCGGTCGCATTGTGGCAGGCCACATTGTCAACCCTTCGATCAAGTCGGAGTTCTTCACGCCCATCTTCTGGTCCGCGCTGGGGGCTCAACTGCGCTATTGCGGAAACACATCAAACGGATATGACGACCTCATTCTGAACGGCAACCCTGCCGAGGCGAACTTTGTCGCTTACTACTGTAAGGGCGAGACGGTTGTCGCTCTGGCCAGCATGGGGCGGGACCCTGTCATGGCTCAGGCAGCCGAGCTGATGCGGCTCGACAAAATGCCATCCAAGAGCGATATCAAGGGTGGTCTAGATATTCTGAGCTTGGGATTCCCTCAGTAAAAGGGGCAAATCTAGTTTACAACTGTTAATCTGCGACATTACTTCAGCGTAAAGAAACAAAGCAACTAATTGAACCATTCATGACGTTTATATTGATTTCTTGTCCTACTACTATCAGGTTTTAACTGACATCTTCCCGGAGCGTAAACAACGTGTACCACTTCGGACCTTTTGTTCCGTGACCCCTTGGTTGCAATCGTTGACGCATTATTTTTGGGGTCGTTGGAGCTTCCCACGACATTGGCAAATTATATGGTTGATGTTCGACCATGAAGGCATAGGTTGCGACGTTTTTACTTCTATGAGGTCAGTTTCACCGTCGAAGGATTGGCCGACCCTCTTCTCCGCATCTCCACCACTCCGCAGATCGGCATGCACAGTGGGTAGTCGACGGGTCGCAGACAGCGGCTGATAACGCTGAGTTATAGGATAAATATACTGACGAGCAATGCAGTGATAGGAGGCCGTTTCAATTACATCCATCATTTTTCTCATTCTCTTCCCCTGTCTATTTCTTGAAGCCTACGACGGTTTAGGATTTCATCAACTCACACTTTCACACAACTTCTGTCCCAGAAAATCGAGAACATGGTTTCGAAACAAATAGCAACACCATCCGATCCTGCCGGTCTCGTCACTGGCGTCACGAAGCCCGACAGTTCGGCCATTCTCAACGTAGACGAGGCCGTGGGCAACGGGGAAGAGACGGGTACGACGACGGAGTGGGGGTTCCCAAGATCCAAGGGGCAGTCGCTGTCGTACTGGTTGCAGCAGGTGCGCGACGATGAGCTGCTTGACCACCGGACGACGGAAGAGCTGCCGGAAACAGCCGATACCGTGATCATTGGGAGTGGTGTGAGTATTCGACATGATTATCTATGTTGTGGGCCGGCATCATCATCGTATCTTCAACAGTTTGCCAGCTAATCTGCATTTCTATTTTCGGTGGGTTCTAGATCACAGGGACACTCGTGGCCAAGTATCATAAGCAGAACTGGCCCGACAAAAGCGTCGTCGTGCTCGAGGCCCGAGACTTTTGCTCGGGGGCCACGGGTCGCAATGCGGGCCACTGTAAGCCGGATCAGTGGAGAGGGTTTGATAAATATGAGAAGCAGTTTGGGTCTGAGCAGGCTATGAAGGTATCATTGCTTTCCATTTCCCACCGCCTACCATATGGAGCCCTTTCCTTTCCTAATTCCCACAATGGTACTAATGATTACTTTCCTGGCCCCAAGATCCTGCAAAACGAACAGGGTACGTGGGAAGCACTGGTCGCCTACATCCGAGAGCACAACGTCGACTGCGACCTCTGGGTCGGCGACACGCTCGACGTGCCCCTGGACGCCGAGACGGCCTCGCTGGCTCAGGAGGTGTTTGAGCGCTACCGGGCCGCGGGCGGCAAAGTCGACCACATTAAAGTGACGAGCGACCCCGAAGAAGCCGCCCGGATCACCTGCCTCCAGGAAGCAAAGGCCTGCTACGCCTGGCCGGCCTCGACGCTGCAGCCACGCAAGCTCGCCGCGCACATCATGCGCGTCAACCTGGCAGCAGGCGTTAATTTACAGACTTTCACGCCAGCGCGAAGCGTGACCCCTTACGACGACGAGGACACGCGAGAGAAGGGCAGGGAGGGAGAGCAAACCGGAAACGATAAGAAGGAGGAGAGATACCGTTGGACAGTCCACACCGACCGCGGCCCCATCGCGTGCACCGACGTCGTCCACGCTTCCAACGCCTACCTGCCCGCCTACGAGCCCTCCCTCCGGGGCCTGATCCGCCCCAAGCCGCACATGTGCAACAAAGTGATCCCGCCCCTGGCCTTCTCGGGGTCGCGCGCCCTGCGCCACTCGTACGGCGTCCTGCTGCGCGACGGGTCGCTGTTCAGCATCAACCCCCGCCACGGCGCCGACGGCGTCGTCATGTTCGGCGGGTCGAACCCGGGCCAGCGCAAGCTGGACGAATGGGTCGCCGCGCAGCCCGCGGCGGACCGGCGGTGCGTCGACGACGGGCTCTCTTCGGTGAGCGGGAGGGGGGACGGTAGCGATGGTGGCACGGCGGCGGCGCGGCTGGTCACGGACGAGGTGCGGAAGTTCGCTGAGGGGCAGTTCGATGGGTGGCGCGAGTCCGCGGACCGGGACGGGCTGGGACCTGGGGCTGGGTACGACTACTCGTGGAGCGGCATCATCGGCATGGCGGCCGACGGGGTGCCGTTTGTGGGAGAGATGCCCGGACGGGCTGGGCAGTGGGTGTGCGCGGGTCACTGCGGCCACGGCATGGCGAGGATCTTTACGGCGGCGCCGGGGCTTGTCAAGTTGATGGCGGGCGAGGGGTGGGAGGCGATTGGATTGCCGGATGTGTACAGGATCTCGCAGGACAGGCTGGCTAAACTGCGGGATCGAGTGAGCGAAGACGGGTTCAGCGAATCATGAAGACGGGGGCGTCGGGTGTGTTTGCTTTGATTCCGATCACAACACATACACCTATTATGTGCCTTGCAATAGGTCGATTCTGCGAAGCTGCTAGTACCTCATTCCTGACCATCCACACTTGCTCATATTGTGTCGGCCCCTGCCTGTCCAGGGGGGTCAGCAACATGCATGTATTGGTAGCAAACTACCCCACCCTTAGCTAGACCGACTATATGACTGCCATTCAAAATGTGTATGGGTTGTGACAACGACCGAATATGCAGCCCAGGGTTCCGTTTGAGCCAATCCCGTTACCTCGCTGACGTGAAGTAGATGTCCATCTGTAGTTTCCCATACTTTAGACCGTTAAAATAGATTTGTTCTGGGGGTAAGGGTGTCACACGGGCTCGATAAGCATCCCATATACCCATAGTCCTTCCGATATAGTCTCCAAGTCACCCACTTTCTTGATAGGAGAGACCGACCGAGCAGTACAGGGACAATTTCCCCGACTGTCCCTTATTTCTTCGTAGTCTCGCCATCATTCGACGTGCCTCGGCGTGGTTTTATGCGCAAGAGTCAACTACCTATAGTTCCTCCAGCGGAGTCTCTCCCGGTCCCATCATTTTGTCTTCACGGGTAAGAGTGGTGCTCCTCTCCATCGAGGAAACCCATCGCCTACCTACATGTGTAATGCTGCGCCGCAAACTCCTGCTTGCTAGCCGCAACTACTGCATCTGCAGCAAACATGTGGTGCACTTTTTAGTGGAGCCTCGATGCTTATAGGGGCTGCAAAAGAAAAGAGCGATAGTGCCGAGACCTGAGGCTCTCCTCTCATTCGTTCAACAGCCACGCCATCTTGATCTACCGTCTGTAAGATGTTGGAGACAGCAGCGACCCTAACCTCATAGGGCGTCATAGGGCGATAAAAGGCGACAATGTGCAATCCTCCTCATGCCGCGGCGCTCCCACATCACCTTGCATCTCTTAGAAGGAGCCATACAGGTGGTCAGGAAGACGCCCGCGATGTAATGTGGCAGGATTCGCCAGGAGAGAAACCTGGTAGGTCATCAAACGGCGTCCTTCTTGAGGCGGTGGAGAGGTGGTACACCACGGAGCCTTATAAAAGGAGGAAGGCCCTGAGGGGTAAGTCGTAGTCGCCATTTGCCAGTCCAACATAGGAATTGGAAGTACGGAGTAGATGAGAACAATGACAGTCACATCCGTTCCCGTTTGGATTGGTGGCGGCGATGCCGTTACCATCACATATGCTGTGGCCGGTCTGTTAGCCCTCTGGCTTTCGGTGGCGACCTTTGTCTCCTGGTATCGCTTGAAGCACATCCCTGGCCCCTGGTACGCCGGGCTGACCTCCGCCTGGGTGGGCTGGGTGGCGTACAGCGGCAAGGCCCACGCCGTGTACCTGGGCCTGAGCGAGAAGTATGGCAGCCTGGCCCGCATCGGCCCCAACGCGCTGACGACGTCGGACCCGGAGCTGGTGAAGCGCATGTCGAGCCCCAAGAACGCGTACGGCAAGTCCGATTGGGTCGACGGGCACCGCCTGAACCCCTACCACGGCAACATGTTCATGGTCCGGGACCCGGTCCAGCACGACAAGATGAAGGCCCGGCTGGCGCCCGCCTACAGCGGCCGCGACACGCCGCACCTGGAGCAGTGCGTCGACCAGCAGGTCCTGAACCTGCACGCCCTCATCCGCCGCACGTATCTGTCGGTGCCCGGGGAGGGCGTGTTTCGCACCATGCCCCTGATCGACGTCTTGTCCTTCTTCACCCTCGACGTCATCTCCAAGGTGGCGCTCGGCACCGAGTTCGGCTGCTGCGCCCAGAACACGGATTCCTATCGGTTCCACCAGCTCATGGGCGAACACGTGCCCAAGATGGGCCTCTCGACCGATGTTCCCATGATCCGCCGCATCCTCTACTCTCCTCTCGGTTTGAGGCTCTTCGCCCCTCGCGAGACAGACACATCGGGCATGGGCCCGCTGATGAAGTAGGTCGCTATTGATCAAACTGGACAACCCCTTCAGAGCTGATGTATTGATACAGAGTTACCAATGATGCTGTCCGATCGCGGTATGGCCAGGTTCAAGAAGGAAAGTCAGACATGCTGGTAAGTCAAGACGTGATCTCGAGGAAGCGATGTACAAGAAGTAAATGCACACGTACTGACAACCTCACCAGGGGTCATTCATCAGGCATGGCTTGACGCAGGCGGAATGCGAGAGCGAGGCGCTTTTCATGTTCATCGCAGGGTCCGACACCTCGGCCTCGGCCCTTCGCGTCACCATGTTTTACATCATGTCCTGCCCCCGAGTCTACCAGAAGCTCAAGGCCGAAATCCGCGCCGCCATTCGGGAGGGCCGAGCCTCGAGTCCCGTGATCACCGTCGCCGAAGCCAAGCAACTGCCTTATCTCCAGGTACGTCTAAGATGACAATATTGTTAGCTTTCATGAGTCACGCGAATGCGGTATACTAACCCATCCGCCATCAAAACAACCCAGGCCGTCCTCTACGAAGGCCTCCGCATGCGTCCCGTGACGACGGGCCAGCAGGCCAAAGAGGTGCCCGCGGGCGGCGACACCATCGACGGCCGCTTCGTCCCCGGCGGCACGTCCATCGCCACCAATTTCGGCGCCATCCTGCGGTCCCCGCGGCTCTTCGGCGCCGACGCCGACGCCTTCCGCCCGGAGCGGTTCCTCGAGCTGCCCTCGCCCGCCGCGCTCGTCGAGATGCGCCGCAACGTCGAGCTCGCCTTTGGGCACGGCCGCTACATGTGCGCGGGGAAGCCGCTCGCCTTTATGGAGTTCAATAAGGTCTACTTCCAGGTATGTTCGTTGATCTGTCTTGTGGTGCTGGCGGGAAACGTGCGTGACTTTGCGATGGTGGCTGGACTGCTGCGGTGTTATGTTGTGGGATGGTGATGCTTGTTTTGTCGTTGGCTGATTGTAAACAGTTGTTGCGAGAGTTCGATTTCCAGCTCATGGACCCGCAGTATCCAATGCGCTCCGAGAGTTATGCTCTCTTTGTTGACTCGGGTCTAAAGGTTCGCGTCACGAAAGCTGTGGATATGGAGTAGGTAGGTAGGCAACATGTCTTGATGCGTCAATGCTGGGACACCTTTTATTATTAGGTACGTAGGGTAGTCATCCCATACTAGGTATCCCATGGTTTTTCACAGTTATTCCATGCGTCTAACCGTTGTCCCCAGTCCAATGTAATTACAACTCCATTGCCAATGCTTCCACGATCAGGTCCTTCATGTCCTTGGTGATCTCAAGCTTCTCCACCATCTCGTTGTCCGCCCAAACCCCTTCCGTATGCTCCTCTGGGTTCACCCGAAATTCTGTTTCCTCCACTTGGACAATGTAGCTCAGCTGTATGACATTGCGAGTAATTCCGGTCTCCGAGACGGTGGTGTAGGTGAAGGTAGAGAGCGGTTTCAGGACGACGGCGACCTTGAGATTCGACTCCTCGAGGACCTCCCGGGCAATGGCTTGTCCAATGGTTAGATCGGTCTCTTCGACCTTGCCTCCTGGCATCTCAAAAACGTTGGGGAAGTGCTTTTCGTCGGGTCGGCGTTTCAAGAGAAGAATGCGGCCGTCGCTTTGCAGGATTGCAGCTCCGACGGTAAGCTTGTCGAATCGGACGTTGTGGGTATTGTTGTTGATCTCAGCGAGAAATTGCTCGCGAGACTTTTCCAAGTGCAAGATGTCTGGCTTGATTGTGACTTCCATGGTTGGTGATTCAGTGGTGTGTGATGATGATTACGATGATGGTGGAGTTAGGTGATTGGGTTGGTTTGCTCGAGCAGAAGGAATGGACGTATTCAAAAGAAGAAATGGCGTAACAATACTGGAGATACCTTCCACATTAATCCGCTGTCCGTAGGTCTAGTCTGGTCTGATGAGTGATTATCCGCACACTAAGCTTTGTTAATACCATGGAATAATGTTTATTCCATTGTTGACACCGTTTGCGCCTTCTTCTCTCATAACCTTCGTGCCTCCCCGTTCCTTCCAATGGCCGTAGCGGTAGTCCAGCGTGCGCAGAAATAGATGCGCGTCAGAAAAGTCGACTTCCTTGCTGATTAGGGTCTCTCGGTCCAGTAAGCATGCGTAGCCATCAAATCTGTCCGCGTTGAAGGCGGGCATGGCCACTGTCAGCTCGTGCTGGCTCCCGGGTGGGCGTATGCACCTCCTGGAATGGGGATCCTCGGGATATTGCGAAACCTCCATGATGTGGCTGCTTTCTCTCCTCGACCAATCAGCCGCCACACGAAGACCCGAGTACTAGAGGAACCTCCCGTCGGTTGCGCATCGGAGAGTGACTTTTTCCAGAGCAGGGAGCAGGACGTCTTCTGTAATCCGTTCCACGATAATAATATTGTCGAACGGTAGCATCTCGGTGAGATCTCAGACAGCGAGCGGCAATCCCTTGTTGGTGTCCACGGTGGCTTGGATAACCTTTTCGGGACGAATGTTTCCGCTGTTAACGAGTCCGGCATCGACTGCGTAGAAGGCCCGAACCATGTCCGCGAGCATGATGCCGAGATTCGACTCCCGCGATCAGACGACACTACCTACGCCCTGGTGAGGGACGGCCGGGTGGACCAGTGGGCCAGATTCCAGCGCGTCCATCTGCTGATGGACGCCTCGAAGGCACTCGGCCAGGCATTGCCTGCTGTCCTCTGGCACTGCAGGGTCGTCCACCGGCACGCGCGGCATATCGGCTATCTGCTCGACCATCAAGGACTGGATAATGGCCTCACAGGGACCGTCAACGCCAGCGGTAGTACGACGACCGGCTTGCAGCGTGATGCAAGAAAGACCTCCCAGTCGGTACCGCTCTTGATAGCTCGGGCCTTGCCTTCTGGCGACAGTCATGTCAGCAGCAGTGGAAGAGTGACGACAGTCCAGTACCTGAGGGTCATTCGCGCTGGTAGCGCAGCAGTCAAGGTCTCCCCCGTACCGCCGTGAAAGGACTTGATCATGGCCACCGAGCATCAAAGCGAGGCGCTCGTTTGACAAACTGGTGTCTGGCCCTTCCGGCAGTCGGCGCTGCTCATCCTCGCCCTCCTTGACGGGGAAGGGTCGAGTACGGTCGCCGACGTACCGGGCATCTCCTTGAATTAAAAAAAAAAAAATATCGAGGGAGAAGCTGATACAAACCCAGGCGCCCTTCACTGATGGCCTCGGAAGAAACTCAAGAGACTGATATCCTTGAGTCTCTCCCGAGACCCGCAGTTCATAGCACCTGTGTTTGTACCAACTTCTCCCCCGCTCTTCTAAAAGAAAGAAAAGTTGAAAAGAGCAGAACAAGGGAGATATTTATATTGCCAGCAATCCAAACCGATAATTACTCAATCTGACCCGATAACGAATATCCTCTTGGAAGCTGAACCTTATTAAGTTTATCTTGCTCACATTATCGCTGCCGCCGTTGGGCCACGGTTCCCCCTGAAGGAGTCGTGAGTGATTCCATGGAACGCGTGAGAGTAACCAGTGAAAGTATATCTGCGCAGTGAGCTCCCAAAAGCTATAGTCTACGAGGTCAAACTCTGGCAGAAACGGTTATCATTGTGGTCATTAATCCAGAGTGTGGGAAGGACACTCACCATGATTTCCACAGCAAGCCAGATCAATTTGTAGTTCTTCAAAAACGGCAGCATGTGCGCTCCTGGCTGAATTGATGCCTCGAGCGATGGGGAGAAGGTGTCGTCGGAGAGGACAGTGGAGGGGGCACATGATTGGTGACTCTTCTAGACCTATCTAACATTTCGACCCAACCTGGTAACACACGCCGCCCTCCACAGGGATTCCCCGCAACCAAAACCAATGCCTCGGCCGAAGAAAAGATATCCCCTTGAGTGCGATAACACTGCTTGGGGTATCCGTATAAAAACTGATTAACAAGACCGTGCGTATCGAAACAGGGTTTACTCAACCAATCATACACCGCACCGAGTGGGATGTACGTTTTAAACGTCACCCCGATCGTACTAAAATATCCTTGGTCCGTACAGTACGCTCCCTTTGGTTTCAAGCAGCGTTATCGCACTCAAGCGGATATCGGAAGATGCTTGGGGGTACTATTCCAACATCTCCGCATGGGAGCTGTCCGAGGATGAGTCGAGATACCAGGTCTTGATGTTGATGGCCGAGGAGTGGCCGTCGGGACCCCTCCCCCCTTTATTGCTTTTGAGGCACCTCTTATATGGGGCTACCTTCCAGCAGGTACGGAGCACGTTCGACTGCCTCCTCTCGTAAATCGATTGGGGTTTTAGAAAGTCGCTTGTGTATACGAGGCTTCGGCGGGGTTTCTCGCGACTATAACCATCATGACTCCCTTTACCCTGAATCTCCTTATCCTCAGCCTGGGATGTCAAGCTATGGGTGCCGCATCGGCGTACACGCCTCCAATCATTGACGCTGAAAGTGAACCATGCGAGAACACCCCAACGTCGCGACGTTGCTGGGGCGAGCACAGCATCGACACAGACTGGCTCGAGATAACCCCAAGCACGGGAAATACCCGGGAGGTAAGTGGGAAATCAGGGGTAGGCCGAGATGAACAGAATACCGAAAAGGTGCAGCAACGTTTTAACCAATGCCACTCACGCCACAGTATTGGCTTACTGCCGAAGAGACGACCATGGCCCCTGATGGCTACCAGCGTCCAGTCATGGTCTTCAACGGCTCGATCCCGGGACCGACTATCGAGGCAGATTGGGGGGATAATATCATTGTCCATATCACCAACACCCTGAGAAACAACGGGTACTTCAACCACCTTCTTGAGAGGAGCTGTCCTGCCGTCGTAGAAACTCACCGTGATGTAGTACGTCCATACACTGGCATGGTATGCATCAAAAGGGCAGTATCTCCCACGATGGTTAGTACATCCTCCGGCTTCCATTCAACGATATGAGATTGTCTGATCTATCCCAGGAGTGCCGGGAGTGACGCAATGCCCCATCATTCCGGGCAATAGCATGACCTATCGATTCCAGGCTACCCAGTACGGCACGGCTTGGTACCACTCGCATTTCAGTCTGCAACTAGCCGAGGGCCTGTTCGGTCCTATCGTGATTCACGGTCCTGCGACTGCCGACTATGATGTCGACGTGAGACCTGTAATGATCATGGACTGGCCGCACGTCACGGCGTGGGAGACATGGAAGACGTACCAGCACCGCGTAGCCCTGGTTCAACCAGTAGCCGCGAACGGGCTGATCAACGGCAAGAACCCGTACGACTGCAGCAGGTCCCAAGATCCCGCCTGTGTCGGCGGTAATCAGACGGCAGGACGGTTCGAGGTGCGCTTCGAAAAGGGGCTCAAGTACCGGTTCCGCGTCATCGGCGCCCAGACCGACGGCTACATGAAGTTCGCCATCGACGGGCACCAGCTCACGGTGATCGCGGCCGACCTGGTGCCCCTGCGGCCGTACAGGACCGACAGCGTCATCCTCGCGAGCGGGCAGCGCTACGACGTGGTCGTGGAAGCCGACCAGCCCGTCGACAACTACTGGCTGCGCGCCATCTACCAGACGGCCTGCAACAACAACGACAACGACAACAAGGATAACATCCTGGGCATCGTGCGCTATACGGACGGGGCAGCAGATCCCGAGAAAGATCCCACCACCACCGTCAACCGCGCCATCACGAACAGCTGCGGCGACGAGCCGGCCGAAAGCCTCGTCCCCTGGGTCGCGCACGAGGTCGGCGACGCGGACGTGCGCGACACCGTCGGGGTCGGCTGGTACTACCAGCCGGACCTGGTCTTCAAGTGGACGCTGCACAGCAAGACGCTGGTGGCCAACTGGTCGGCGCCGACGCTCCTGGGCCTCTACGAGGAGGGGAGCTCCTCCAACGCGCACTTCCCTTCCGAGAGCAACATCGTGTCCCTCGACGCTGCGGCCGACCAGTGGGTCTACTGGATCATCCAGGACGTGGGCCTCGTCAATGCCTATCACCCGCTGCACCTGCACGGGCACGACTTCTACGTGCTGGCGCAGGGGCGCGGTGTGTTTGTGCCGGGCGTCGTCGGCTCAACACGAAGAACCCGCCGCGGAGGGATACCGTTACGTTGTACGGCAACGGGTATACGGTGATTGCGTTCAAGACGGATAACCCTGGGTGAGCACGCCTCTCCTTTTTCGTTTCTCTCGTTCCTTGGCCCCTTTGTTTGGCGTATGGGGGCACCATTTCCCTCGTCGAAGTGAAGTGGTAATGGTTAACACATCGATGATGGGCTGATACAGATCCTGGCTGTTGCATTGCCATATCGCATGGCACGCAAGTCAGGGTCTAGCCATGCAGGTGGTCGAGAGGGCCTCGGAGATCCCTGGCTTGCTGCAAAAGGATGCAGCCGAAATGGACCGCACCTGCCGCGACTGGATTCCGTTCTATCACTCGCCGGATCAGCAAGACGATCGACAGGACGACTCGGGGATATGACACCCTTGCATTATGTGGATGTGGAGCTCGCCGGTTATTCTTTCCCAACGAAGGGTGTTTGCTGTGGGTGGTTCAGAGGCCGCCAAAGGGTCCAATAAGTTTCGTAGTATTCTTCGCCGAGTGTCAAATTGAGCTCGGGAGGTGCAATTCAAGTGGATAGCGCGGCATTTAGCTGCCCGAAACGCAGCTCTGTCCACTTATTTAGGGCTGAGACTCAGAAAAGATGCTCATCGCAATGACTGACTGCTACAGTATCTCCCACGGCCCAGATTCATCGCGACGTTTGGATCAGTGCTGCTTATGCTGGTCCTTTATTGTGAAGTAGATGCTTAGATCCTCTCCTGTGCCCCCTTTACCCCTGATCCATCAGCGTGCATCGGACTGCACTTGAGGGAGGTCCAGCGGCGTGGGGCCGCCCTGGGAGTACCAAGGTTACTACCGTGCAGTTCAACGGACGACTGACGACGCTAGCGCGCTGCCCCTAACTGGCTGGCTGGGCATCGTTCTTTCAGCCGTCAATCAAGCAATACAGCGAGCTGAACGACGATATCGATATAGCTTCACCAGGTACTTGATATAGCGATTCTCATAATATCGGCGACTATCATTGCATCGATGCTTAGTTAGAAGTCTTGAACTAACTACAGTAGGAACTACATCAAAAGTTCGGACGAGTCACGAGTCAGATCGTCGTCAGCACTCAAACACTCATCCTGCAACGACATCTCACGTTTCGTCTGCCGCCTTCCCCTCATCAAGCCCACCCCATTCCTGCAAAAACATCTTCACTCCCATTAGTTAGCCCTTTGAAAACGTGCCACTTGAACGCAATATTATTGTACAGATATAGTTTTCAACCACCACCATGCATGCCGTCTTGTTCTTCTATGTCGCCGTAGCCACCACGCTCGCTGCCGCCAACGACCCCACCGGCAACAACAACTGCCAGCAGGCATGCGATGCCTTCGTCCAGCTCACCACGACGTGTTCCGATACCGGCGGGGGCGTCGAGGTCGGCGGCGGCGGCGGCGGCGCCGATATCAGTCCGTTATCGAAGCAGTTGCAGTGCCTATGCAGCCTCGATGACTACTATAGCTTGACTTCGTGCCTGGGGTGCCTACGTAGTAGTGGCCAGGGCGATGCGTTTGCAGGTTCGTTCCTCCATCTGTCCCCTTTCTTTGATGTGTGTGTGTGTGAAAACCGACCAGGTATTCTTACTTACTCTCCCTGCATAGACGAGATCATGAGGCTTCAGGCTCACTGCAGGTCTGCCGCCTCTTCGCATGAGCCCCCGGAGCTCCACGAGCTCTGACAAGCCTCGTTTGGATCTAAAACCCCTCTGAAGACTTTTTCGGGGGCTTTGGGAGAGAACTACCGTCAACGGCGGGTGAAAGCTCTGGTCGGAGGATCAAAACGCTTCAACTGGGTGCTGTTATGAGGCAGATAGGGAAAGGAGTAGCCACTTCCACCTGATTTTGGACTGTCAAGATGAACTGTACTAGTATATTACTTCCCTCACACTAATGTACAATATCTCAGAGGTTTGAGCAACCGAGGGTACTCCTCTGGAAAAAAGATCACATAGGAAAAGAGCGAGCATGAGTGCCGCCAGACTTAACGCTGCTGCTGTATAAGAACACCGGCCCACCCGCTCCTTTCCCCAAAATCGGGGTTGACCATGCACATATACAAATCTCCCAAGACCTCCCCAAGATCACATCAAAGCTGGCCAGTCAAACATTCTAATCGTTTCACCCACCAGTCGTCCCCTCGGATCCCCAGATGATGCCCAGATGCAGATGCAACTCCCCGACTCGATATAAATGATAAACAAGAAACTGCGGCGCGTTCGGCCGTTGCGGGTATCAAACTTCTTTCTCCCGTGTCTTGGGTCTCCCAACTCCATGATGATGGCAAGAAGAATAAAACTGCCGTCCCAAATTCCAACTGTACCCGCCCCAAACACCGTTCAAATGCAAATAGAGAATGATATACGGAAATTGGGTATATCCACCAATATGGTCGCTTCTCTTCGTACAGGGCCCCATTACTGTTTTGGCCGGAAATATTAATTGTAAAACAAGGAAATGCTCGCGTATGCGTAGTTGGTGCGATTCCGACGGCGGTACCAAAATGGACAAAAGTTGTCATCCAGTCAGCCCTTCTTGCAATGCGTCACGATCAACCGCCTCCGGTTGGACTTTGCTCGGCGTGCGTTTCTGGTGCGCGGTCCAATATGCATGGAAACCTGGGATAGCACCCGCCTGGTTCACACCGGGCGGGCGGCCGGAAGGCTTTTGTGACTGATCATTGTTTTCGCGATCAGGCTTGGTCGGCGTTGTTGTTGCTGTGGTTGTTGATGTGGACGTCGAGGCACCTCCACCCCATGGCATCCATGATCCCGCCCACTTGCCAAGCTTGGAAGGGCCTGGCCGTTGCGACGCAGACGGTGGTCCCGAAACTGCACGCAGACTGTTTCTACTAGGCGACGATGCGTAACTATCCCGCAGAACGAGACTGCTCCTCTTGGCTGTGTCGCGTGACAGCATTGGGCGTGCTACGACGCAACTGCTCGCTGTTACCGAAGTCGCACAGCTGAGGGGTCGCAACGTCATCTGGCTAGGTCGCGATTTGAGAGTGTGGATGTCAAGGCCACCAGAAAGAGACATGATCGATTCATGAGATAAGGACCTGTGCAGCGACCGATGTGCGGTGCGGCCATCGTCAGTAGTGACATCCGAGAATAAATCGACATCGCCGCGCTCAGCAGTAGACCCCCTCGATCCATACTCATCGTCAGAGCCGGACCTCTCTGTGTTGATCGCGGGGCCAGGAAGCTCTTGCCCGTCGTCTCCCTCTTCGTAGATTGTGTGTGTCTGTGACGGTTGTGTCATGTCAAGGGAGAAGTTGGTGGGTGCTTGGAAACTTCGCATAGATACATTCGAGGGATTCTTGCGGTGTGAACGCCATTTGGGCGACATGGGATCCACACTAGTCGTGGGTGATGTCGGGAGCGACTCGACCATGACAGGGTCGAACAGCGAATTGCGATGATTCGAGGTGGGCGAGCTCGGCGCAGACGAAAGTGCAAATTCGGAAGGCTGTTCCGACTGCATAGACCAGCGGTTTGACCGATTGGAGTCTCTCTGTGTGCGGGTAGCCTGTGTAGGTCGCCACACGGAAGGGGGCGTCGCGGTACCAGATGGTTGCGTGGGTGGGATAAAGATTCCGGGTGTAAGCCCTTGCCGTTTCTTGCGAGGCTTCTTCTCTGTTTAACAAGTGGCGCATGATAGTGGTGGTGTATATGCAGTTCTTGAGACAACTTCGAGATCTGAGACGTCGAGGACTCTTGGGATTCCAACTCTGCTCTCAGAGTATGATGCGCATGCTGCTGCGCAAGGGAATCTTCGCTCTCCATCACTTGATGGCTAATCAGCTGATCCCGAAGCGACTGGATCTCATCATTGGAGTTCATCACATCTCCCTCAGTTCGGTAATGCCCTGCTGTAAAGCCGAGTTGTCCTGGAGCAAATCGCGGACAAAATGCGACACAACGTTGCTGCCACCTTCCGCGGCACCGAAAGACGACCTGGCGGCGGCGGCTCCTTTCAGTCTGCCAGCAGCCGTGTTCAGCTCCTTCTCAACTTCGCATTGTTTCTCCATACGGCCCATCATCTCGGCATGCCGCTCGCGCTCGACCTTGCTCTCGTATTCCATGCGTTCCAACTGATCCTGGAGGTTCACAATGCCCCGCTCTGCGCGCTTCCATCGTGCCATGGCCGAGCGGGCCTCCTCGTGTGTCGTTGCCAGGTTCGTCTGTAAGTCCGCTTGCTCCTGTTCCAAGAACTCTAATTCGCGTTCCAGTGACTCGGCGCGCAGAGTCTCCCCCTCAAGACGACGGATAGCTTGCTGTGATGAGAGCAGTGTGGCCTCTAGTGATCTGATACGTCCCTCGGAATCGGCAACCGTCGAGTTGAGCGTTTCTAACTGGTCGAGCAACTCCGGTTGCTTTCGATGTAGTGGGCGTTCTTCGCTTCAAGCTCCCGGTTGTCCATTTCCAGCTGTTCGATCCTGCTGGTGAGTTCCAGGCGGTCTCGTTTCGCATTTGCCATGTATGCCTCATGTCGTTCGAGAAGAGCCTGCAGGCAGAAGGTTAGAGACTTTGAGACACCATAGTGGCGATCAATGTTGTGATAACGAGCTCAGGAATGTGAGTTGGGGCTTCCAATGCGCAATAGCCGAATCAACGTTAAGGGGCATTCCCGCGACTTCCGTAAGGAGGTTCGAGAAGGGGGGCTGTCGTGAGTAGGTGCGAGTCATTGGATTAAGAGCATTGGCAATCATGACGTGAGAAGCCATCAGGGTAGTCACACACACAACGGCCGGGAACTACTGCAATAGCGCCTGCCTGCCTGCCCGCTGCTGAGGGGAAGGGGCCAGAAGGAAGGGAGCATCGCAAGAAACGCAAAAGTAACGTACCTGTCCCACGCTTGCTGCAAGATGGACGTCCTTCTCGACACTATCCAGGACGGTGCTATTGTGTCTCAAAACGACACACTGCAAGTCACCGCAGCAGCATCTCATCGGAGGGATCTCTCGGTCCGGCTGGGATATTTAAGACATCGAGCCTGCCACCACGGGCAGGCAGATTGGTCGTGGGGGGAAGCGGATCAGCCATGGCAGCGCAGGGGTCGAAGTTTGTTTTGCGCGCGTCACCATACTGAGATTAACGAATGCAGCCCAGGGGCAGGAGAGGCGGCAATATAGTGCAACAATCACACAAGGGATGTCCAGGAAAGAAGAGGCGTATCACAGCCCAAGGCCACCAGAAGGTTTGAGGCGCTCAGAGATGCGACGACGCGGTGGCAGGTTTCCTTCTTTTCTTCTCAGACGACTTTCGAGGGGCGTTGCTCGCGTATCCGGGTCACCTGCCCGCCCTGCGGCCTCTGCGCCTGAGTCGCACTGGGGTGGGACCAGATGTTCCTAATTTGCTCCAGAAAGTAAAGTGGTGGTAAAGTGGTGCTTGCGAAGATGGCGGGGGATCATGTTCGCCTCCAGTTGCCATCATGTTCAGCGGTCGTCAGGCATAGTATAAGACGAGACTTAGATAGGAACAGATAGGTAGGTATGTACATGTATCATTGGGGGGGAGGGCGGGAGAAGACGAAGCGCAAAGCTTAGGTAGAGTTGAGGATACCGTTCGAGGAATCAAAAGAGGTCGGAAACCTTATGGCTTTTCCAGAGCGCTTCCATTTTGTGCAAACCATGTGTGGTGTGAGCCTGACCTTGCTGCACACAGCTGTACCTCGAGATTAAAAGTTCGGCCGCCGTTCGCAGGCGCATGCCCTGGTTGCGCGTGTTCCTGGCACCTGGTTTGCTGACCGCATTGATGCCTGTGATTTTCAGCAATTTGACAGGGTGGAGATGCTCTTGGCTCGCAGGACATGGAGGGGCCCGGCTGGCCCTGCTTGCCCTGTACGCCCTCGACGGGCTTTCCCCTGTTCAATGAAGAACTCCCGTTACCCATGCGTGCTGCTACTTTGGGCCACCCATGTGTGCTATGACGACACACCATCAATCCCACCTCAGCTTTGCGCTGAACTTTTCCATCCTATCATGATCCCAACTTCAGCCCACCATCCCTCGGCAGTGGAATACCGTCTGAGAAATTCCTTTCATCTGGTCCGTGTCTCGGTGGTATCTAGAGTGCCTGCAGCTCTATTCTTTTTTTTTTTCTTTCTTCCTTTTTCTCTCAACGCAATATCCGAAATGCTAGCTTGCATGCAAGGGCAGCGTATTAGGCTTCATAGCGCTATGCACGCTAGATAGGCGTTCGGAGGCCTTCCCCGATGGAGTCTGGCGGCCCTGCAGGACGAGAGACCCTAAAAAACTCGAGCCTGCAAACCACAATTTACTTAGAGCCCAGGCAATACCTGGATCAATTACATATCTGCCTGGAGGCCTTATCTAGTGCCGCGCGACACTGAGCTTCCAGACTTGCAGGTCCGCCGGGCGTTTCGTGCATGCTAAGGCGGAAAACATGAATGGCTCTCAACTCAGCGAGTATATATGCTTTGACTTTCACGGTTTATTACTCAATACGAGCGATAATCATCCAACACGTACAGACAAAGTCCCAGGTAATCCCCCGTTTCCCCAAGTCGTTCATTACACCACCACTGCTGTGTATCAGACTGGAATAGTCACGTAAACTGGAATATTATCCCAACGTCAAACTAACGGGCCCCTTGCAGAATGGTGCGAGATTCACTTGGTGCTCCGTTTTAGGACGGTGACAACAAATGCATGTAGCTCCGATACCACAGGAGCCCAGCCAGTTACAGAACGACAGATGGTGCGCCTCGTCCACGGCGACTTTTTGTATCCGGTCCACTATGGAGCAATACTCTACACGCTAACGATCCCTCATGGGCCCAAGGGCCATTATCCTACCGTGGGGGAGGGGTCTTATTGTCGGTCTGTTATTCTCCACCGCGACCCAGAATTTCAGGTACGAAATTCTCCTTGCAACGTTCGTTTCTTAAGTAAGGCAGGTATTACCTATTATCAGATCGGTTGATGTTGGGCAATCAATCTCATGTATGTAAGAGCGGGCACTGCAGACTATTGAATAGCTACCAGCAACCAGCAACTTCGGTACACGATCATGTACATGTAGGTATGTAGATAGATATTTCCATAATAATTGTTTTCCCGCCGATTTTCATGTCCGTCGGAAGTTTGAGCGTGCTGGCAAATGTGCCAGCTTGCAGATGGCCGGTATGCAATGCATGGGGAAATGAAAAAGCGTCACACCTCAAGTTTGGACCTACCTTCCTGGCCCAACAGCTCATTCACTCGACCAAGCACATCTCTCTGTTTTTCTATTATGCTATTAGTATACTTCACCTCATATATCATGTTCCGCCTTGGGGCGGCAAAGGAGGTGGTAGATCCTGCTGATGCATAGGTTTACTGTACTTACTGTCGAGCCTTTGCCGGCCAAGATGCTCGGAACCGTCCATCGCGAACCGAAAGTTCCCGTACTGTACCTGACCATGGACGAAGCCGTGGGCCGAAAATTTCGGTTTCGTCATTTTGTGGCACTCGGCTCGCCAGGTGAATGTGAGGCGGAACGAGCGAGGCAGCGTCACTTCGTCCATCCACCGAAGACGCAGGAACACCACGTAATGCCCCTTCGTCTCCTCCCCTTCAAAGTCTTCCACCATGGTGGCTGGCACGGTGTCCTCTTGTATATACTGGCGCTCGTCTTTTTCTTCATCATCGTTCATGTCGTTCTGCTCCTCTTCCCCCTGTAGCATGACTTTTATCGTCCAGTGTGTAGTCACTCTCGGTATCCTCCCCCAGTAAGTCCTCCAGTAAGGTAACCTCATCGTTCTATAAACTATAGCCACTCTCCTTGTCCTCCTATTTTCTTCCTATTGCTGCTGGAAAACGGGTTTTCCGCCTGTCAGTAGCGGAGTGCTTCATTCTTCCTCGCGTTGCGAGTCTCTTACATTTCGGCATAGCATGTTCGGCATTGCTCTCGAGTCCTCACCTTCTTTTGGTGCCTGCATCAAAGACGGGATGAGCCTTGTAGCGTTGTAGACGCCTTGTCATGTCTGCCCGTCACTTGGCATAAGCGGTGCGATAGTCGCCAGAGAAAGGCTACGGCAAAACTTCCGATGCTTCCGGCGATGTCACTTCGGTAGCATACAAAACATCAATCATTGCCCCCTCAAGTGCTCTCGCTGCAGGAGACGTATAACAAGGCAATAAAAGAAATACCAAATGGGGAAACAAAATGTTATAAACCCCGTTAGATATCCATGGCCCCTTGAATGGTTTGCTACAGTTTGCGCCTATTGTCAAGCAAACAAGCAAGCAAGCCGACTCATATGAGTTCTCGTAGGTTGAATGGTGTCTGGCTGGACCATTGTCACGGAGTGTATGTGGTATGGTGAACCAGACAAGAACAAACCACGAGGACGGAATGGTTAGAAGAAGCGTAGATACTACTAAGCCTATCAAAGCTGGTGCAACGAGGGCTGTTATATGGGAAACTTGTAATGTTGTCTCCAACATACTTTAGGTACCAAGCGTCCGCGAAACATTTGACGCGTGCTATCGGCCATGTGCTCAGAAGCAACCCGGTGCGTACCGGCAGGCTTGCATGAGCAAACACCAGCTTCTATAAAAGTACAGGCGAGAGGGGGGGAGGAGGAAAGAAGCGAAAGATGACCACGCCATCTAGGTTGGTCATTCGGGTCCCCTCGTTTATCCAATCTATCTTAAATCATCCGGCCGAATGTGCCATGCCATACGTTCCGCCAGTCTCCTGAACACCAATCCTTCCGTGCCCACAAGGAGAAGAAATCGAACTTCAGCCTCGCCGTCTAAAGGAAATCAAGTTGTAAACAGTCATGCCGCGTGCCTCGTAAACTATAGGATGATAGCAAACGTCATCCCCCGCTGTTGCCCCTCAACGGGAGGGGGGAGATCATCTATCCGTAGCCGGTTCATCTCATACACACAATATCAAAGCCAAGTGATCTTCGGAGATCAGCTACCAGTAACTCCGCTGTCATGCAAACCATATCATCGTCCTTCTTAGGGAGTCGAATCGAGCCGTTCGCGAGTGGGTATATCCGCAGTAAATGAAGAATAGAGCACAAGAAGGGAAATTGTGAAGGAAAAGAAATCAGAAGGCGGAAGTGGGATCATCGAGCATGACGGCACCGCTCGACAGGCGGGCGTCTTGCATCTGCTGCAGACTTGATAGGTTGTCCTGTAGTTGTCGCATTTGCTCCATTAGAGCCTCTGTTTGGCGCTCCTGGGCATCAAGTTTGGCTTTCAAGTCTTGGTTTTCGACGTGAAGCTTTTTGACCTCGACACGGAGGTCCTCGTCATCGGCCTTTCGCTTCTCGCCAACTACAACGTGCTCGGCGGTTTCCATAGTGGCGATACTCTCGTGATCATCGGCGCCCATGTCTCCAACAGCTGCGCCGTTGGTGAACACGTCGCAGATGTTCGTTTAAGTTCTCCAGTCGCGAGAAACCTTTGCCGCTGTAACGCTTGCAGTTCGGGTGTGGACAGTTCAATGGGTTCTTCGGGCCGCCGTGTTTGCCGTGGACTTCGCGCTCGTGTCGCAAAAGACCCCCCGAGTAGGTAAACCCAGGCAGCTTCTCGCATCCCTCAACAGCGCATTTATAAGGGCGATCGTGTTTGTCCATGTGCTTGCTGTTATCCAAGTTAGTTAGTATCACCACTACAGCAGGGCCTACAGATTTGCATGTGCAGAACTTACCTCCATTCGCACTTGCGCCCGAACTCCTTCACATCCTCGGTACATTCCGGGAAGTTGCAGATGTATTTGCCGTTCCCGTTCTTGACAGCTTGTCGGTCGGGCTTCGGGATCGCCTTGGTTCGTGAGGTAGGAGCGTCGGCCGGCTGGGCGGAATCACTTTTGGGCGCCGACAGGACAGGCTGCGGTGAAGTGGGAGGCAGTGACCCAAAATGGTGGTGCGTCGGGCTGTCCGGCAACAGGGTCAATCCAGAGACAGGGTCTTCTTCGAAAGGAGAGCTGATGCCATCATTGCCAGAGGGATCAGAGATGTTGGGATACGAGCTGCCGAGGCTGAAGTCGCGGGGCTCGAAGCCTACAACACTCATTGTGAATTTGTACTTCTTCAGTCGCTGGTTGTAAGGTCGGTTGGTACTGAAGACCTGCATAAACTCAAGCCGGGCCTTCTCGCTGTCGCGCAACTTCACGCTGAGCTTGTAAAGCCGATGAGATACAATAGGGCCGTTCAAGATCGTGTGGGCCGTGTACCGGATTCCCTTCGCACGCAGGGCTTCTTGTAGGGCATAACGATGCTGCTCTACGTCTCGATGACCTGTACCATCACGCGGAAAACAGTCAGCACGCAGCCTAATATATGGAAATCATACAACAAGATATAAACGGTCTGGGTCGTTCGGGTTGCGTTGGAGTCCCACCGGCCAAATGCGAATGCGATCGGCCAGCACGGGAAAAAAGGCAGCAGCAGCATGCACTTGGGGATCGGCTAATGCAGGAGAGTGACGCGCGAGCCACAACCAACCAATCATGTCGGCTGCGCCACAACACCTGGGCTGAGGCTGGGCTGCTGGGCTGCCGGGCATTGCTGCTGTGTGCAGCACCCAAATTTAGAAACGCCAGTGTGGCTCATCTGGCCCATGGCGCCTCCGGCCAGGCAGCCCTCGAGGCGGCCTGAATTCATCAATAAATGGAACGAAGCAATGCATAACTTACCAGGTATATCTTGGGCAGGCCGTACTTCAATGGCGTAAGTCCAATTATTATCCTTGGGGATGAACCGCTCGGAAGAACCTGCTTTATATCAAACCTCTGTCAGTACAAATGTGCACACCAAATCATAGTATCACTGCCTGGTGGCGGAGTAGCATGACTGTTTTCTAGGCAGAATGACTCACACTGGCTAAGTCGAGGGCCAATCACTCGACGTTGGGGACTGTTGAGAACCCTGGAAAAGTCCAAAGGGGTGCCTGGTACCGTGATACCATCGCTTGTGACGGTGGGCGCGGGTGATGGCATACCAGGCATACCCCCATAACCCTCGTACGTGAAGGTGCTGCAGCCTAGGCCCAAGTTTGGGTCAGAGTTGCCTCCCGTCGGATCGATCACACTAGGCGAGATATACTCCTGCTGGGAATAGTCGAGGTGGGTGCAGTCCTGGTGGGGGAGGTAACCATGAGTGCCTCCCATGGCTTCGCCGAATGCAGACATCGCGTCACCTTCCAAGTCCAAGTCCAGGCCCAAGTCCAAGAACGCCTGGCCGGATGCCATGTCGGATACTGTGTCGCCATAGCTGTTGTAGGGCGGCGTAGGATAATTATCCATATTGGGCTCGGGAGAGTCCACCTGGGCGAGCGCTGTCTTCGAGTGGGCATCTACCAGAGGCAGAGCGATAGGAGGCAGTGACTTGAGGCCGTGTCTTCTCAAGACGCCAACTTCCTATCCAAAGTGTATGTGGAAGTGAAACAACTGATAGCCAACAATGGCTGGCCCGGCGTACGATCAGGGCTTTTCTCCTCTTGCGTGAAGGCCAGGAGAATCTGGGTATGATGTAGATATGAGGGCCGAATACTCAAGTACTTGGCCGACCAACAATTCACAGTAGGTGTTATCGCAATTCAAACACCAATGGATCGCTTTGTTTACGTCAAACAACCCGGCAACCGAAGTCCTTAGGGATCGAGAACAAACAGGTTGTCTCGAATCGATTCGGAGACCTTAGATGATTTGTTGAGTTTCACCTCGAGCCTTCCTGCCTCAGTTCAAGTGCCCTTTCGTCTTATCTGAAGCAGGAGTCAATCGAAACCTTTTGGAAGCATTCGGCTACCACCCTCATTCGACTCAAAGTCAACCAACCGACCCTCATCTCGAAGCGCCGTGGTCTTCCAGAATCCTCATAGAATGAGAAAGGCTACGCTTCCGTATTTGAAAAACAATTGCAGCAACTGCAATCTCGTCAGAACCCATTGCGAGATCCCCAAGCGTTGACAATGGGCTTTGGGCGCCAGCCCCCCTGAGAAGGACCATCTCTCGCTGGTTCATAGTTGTTGTCTTTAACATTATATTTTCCAGATGGGGATCCATATCACTTAGCTTGTAAGACTTGAGACTCGCTTGTAATCAAGTGACGAAGCCTAACTATCTGTACCAGTGATAGCCTCAGCAACCAGAATTGCTGCGACCAGTGGGGGTTCTTTTCCCCCTTCGATGAAAGCTCGATGATATATAGTTTCCATTGTACCTCACGAATAGGAATATATTGATTTGCTATCAGTTTCTCATCGTTCAATGTTGTTTGGGTCCTGTAGCCGATTCGACCCATACCAAGCGTCGGATTACTGGCGTTTCGGGGTGTTGTTCGATGAAGTTCCCAGTGTACAAACGCATGGTTCCGTCTACCATAAGGATTCCGAGGCGTAACTAAAATGACGGGCAATAATGGCCACTGGTAAAAGGCCACCGTTGTCTGCTCACATAGCAATGAATGTTGCGTAGGTTCCAGTGAGAATGACATCGATCAATTGCTTCCATCCGCAGTATGTATTGGAGGCCTCCGTGACGTAGCAACTCGACGTCGCAGATGCCTACCAAATCGAACGTATAGTGTGTTGGGCGCCACAGCCCTGATTCGGTCTTCAACGAGTCGATTCTCGAGCTCATCAATTCCTGGGGTATACTAGAAGGTGGCTAGGAAATATATAGAGTCTAAATTCAGAACCACAGTGGAAGCTGATGATCTCGAACGAAGCAAACCACCCATTGACTGTCTACAGACAGGAGACAACACGTAGACAACGGGAATGAAGCCCAATGGCGTTCTTGAAGGGAGAATTTATCATTGATGACAATTTTGCTCGATAAGTCTTTCCGTCTTTGTTTTAAGAGAGGGGAAGCAACGGTAAAATTCCAGCCGATCCTTGTGTCGCGCCAGGCACCAAGGCATTCAGCGGCAAAAAGGTGCCTGTCATGTCAGGCTCTCTCATCTTGCCTGCTCTTTGCAAACACCAAACAAATCAGATTTGGACATTTCTGACAATGAAACCACACATGCATTGTTTGATGCCATTGGAACGTCCAAGGATCTCTATGATGATGCACCACCGACTGGTTCAGTCAATCGAAAAGCGTAGCGCCATAGCAGCTTCAATTGATCCGTCTATGTTTGGTGGCATCACACAGCACCTGTCCTGGCCGGCGCGCCATTCAAGGACTATGGGACTTTGTTCTCTAGAATGGAATGTGTTGTTGCGAAAGCGAAAGCGACTTCTTCGCGGTCCTGTATCCTTTGTTATCCATTCAATCAAATCCTCTTTTTGATTGCACATCCGTCCCAGCAAGCAGATGCGTCGAAGGATTGCTCCCAAGCTACATACCCTACTACTGGCCGTAATCTGTACAATCCTGGAGTCTTATTAGTGACAGCCCTCTATATGAGCCAGAAACATGAAGCATCGATGCTAAATGTAAATGTGACGAGCGTGTCTTGACATAGAGAAGAGACAGGACTACTTCACCATGGATCGGGCGCAATTTAATTGCGTCACGTCGGTACTGAGAGACCTGACACTTGGAAAACGCCCCAGAATCGACGACCTACCTACGCTGCTCAACTTGCATCAGGGCCGGTTCGTGGAGGCCGATGGAAACAGGGTCACAGTCTATTTCCATCCTAATATTATTCACGTTCCCAGTGCGGAGCAACAAAGATCGCGAAATTTGCAGCCGGCAGTGGTCAAGATATTGAGGCAAGCCAAACAGGATTTGAGGCGAAAATGGTTTATTCTTCGCCAGACATATCGCGACATGACCGAGCAGCAGGACCCCCCTGATGGTATTGAATACGGTGCTTGCCGGTTTCTCTTTTTTATTCACTCGCATCGCATCGATACGAATAGGTTCCCCTTCCAAAACACGGTTTATACGGTCAGCATCTGGGACCGGGAGGTGAGTGTGTCCCTTCGCGAGACTATCGCTTTCCCTTTTTGGGAGACTTTTCAAGATGGGTTGAAGTTCTGCCTAGCAATAACTAATCTGATCGAGTAAAGTGGGATGAGCTCATTTGGCATGATGTCTACCCCGACGGACGCAACGACCGCCGCGAGGCCATACACTGGTTTTGGACTCAAGCCACTACCAACTTCCTACCAGCCCACCTCTTCGCCGCCCCTATGGGCAGAAACACCGCCGACCCCAACCGGCCTGGGAGCATTCGTTACAGGACGGTCTACCACACATGGGAGCACCTTCCACTCTTACCCCCACCGCCTCGCGACACCATCATGTTCGTTCTCGCCACCGCCATGTTCCACATGAACGAAGCGACCTACCAGGACCAAGTCATCATGCCCAAGACCTGGGACCACGTTACGGGACACAGTGCGGAGCTCATCCCTCGTCTCGTCTTCTGCGGCTTGGCGATGTGTCTCGAATCCGAGCACGGGCCGGACGGTACGCCAGAGAGCCAGCAGCGCTTCCTCCGGGAGTTCGGAGTTGCCAAGCGGCTCGAGTGGCTAAGGGCCGGATTGCGGTCCCACATCCACCGGGCAGGCTGGCCGGCTCAGCATTCAGATGCTCTAAGGCTATAGTCCCCCACGTGGGGTGGGAGCAGACCATCCCCCCTTTCCCTCTTTTGCCGGGCGCAAGCCATGATTGCCACCCATGGACAACGGTGTGGGGAGGGGGGTTAGTCTGCCTTTGGCTATGAACTGGAAATGTAAATGGACGGCACGATATCCTACAATTTTACTTTCGGGTGGAAAGGCATGTTGCCACCCCGTTTGCAAATCGTCTACAAGAAGATACTTGAATATGAGGGATGGCACATTTCGTGGATGTTTGGACGTCTGATAACCCAGTGTTATGGATTCGATTGTTAGCTCTGACTGCCAACTCTTCATGTCGGTCTATTAACAAAACAGAAACATATTATACTATAGATGGCTTGGATCGCTCAATGGAAACAGAAACATAAAAAACAAGAACACGCACACGTCAAATCCAGCCAGCAGCCGTCCATACTTACCGAAGCAAGGCAGCTAACATGTACCTACCCAGCGAGCCCTCTTTCTTAGCAACCTTACTTCTTTTTAAACAGCAATTTTTTGATCACACGTTTTTTACCCGATGTCGTGTTCGTATTCTTTGTCGCGGCGTGGGGGTGCGGTCCTGTCGCGGCTCCGGTAGCGGACACAGCCTTGGTCTTCTGCTTCTTCGTGGGGCTTCCTTTCACCACTCCATAGTCGCCGCTGCTATCGTAGTCGTCGTCGTCGTCGTCGTCGGGTCGGCGCCGTTTGGTCGGCGCTTTCTTCCCCTTCCCCTGCAGAGTTTTGCTGATCTTGTTCCCCAACCCTTCCAGGAACGTTGTCTTCTGCTGGGTCGAAGTCTGCGGCTGCGGCTTCCCCCCTCTCGTGAGGCTGAACTCGGTGGGATCGGGCCCGACCGCGAGAGCCTCATAGTCATCACTGTCGACGGCGATGTCGGTGGTCCTATCGACTATGGCGACGGCGAGGCGCGCTTTGTATTCGAGCTCGCGCACCAGCGTTAGACCCACGAGGCCCATCATCTCGCCTTGAAATTGGCGAGGGTCAAAGTACTCTCGGGCCGGCTGCCACAGCGCCGCGTCGTTGTACGCATTCGGCCCGCTCGGCAGATACAGATCGGCGATGCGGTCGATCAGGATGCGATTGAGGTTGGCCGCGTACACGCCGCACGAGTAGCTGTCCCGCTGCCTTGGAAACCAGAAAGTGCGGTCGATTTTGCCTCGGGCGATGGTGCAGCCGATGGACCGGAGGACGCTACGCAGGCGGGTGTACACAAACTGTATGGTATCGTTGCTTTGGAGGGGGTCCAGGACGGCGATGTGTGCTACACGGTTCCAGCGGCCGTCCTTGCCACGCTGCTTGTGGATCAAGCTGCTTCCCCAGTGGCCCCCGGTGTTCCAGTTGAAAATGCTGTACTCACGCTCGAAGAAGTTACCGAAGAGCCTCGTCTCGGTGATGGGGTCGGCCTTGATGTTGTTCATGATGTTTTTCCACCCCGCGCCGCTGCCACGGTTGAACAACTGATGAAACTCCAGCTCGTGGGGCGTGAGATAGTCGATCTTGTCTTCGGCCGAGGGCGGTATGAAATCCAGCCAGTGCTTCGTGGGGATTACGATCGAGGCGGCCAAAAGCTGGCCTCTCGAGCTATGTTGAAGATTATTCAAGCCCTGTACGTAGGACATCAGGTTCGGGTCCGCTATGGCGATGTTCTTGTAATCGGTGAGGCCAGACTGCCCTGCGGGAAGACTGAACATGGCTTCATAGACTGACTGCCGAAAATCGAACGTGCCGTCGCTGAAGACCCGCGCATGGCGGAGGGAAGTGGGAATGAGAGAATCCTGCTTGCTAATCTCGTCAGCGGGAAAGTCGGGCGTTCCATCCGCAACCACGGCTCCTGCAGAAGCGGCCATATTGAACAACTTCTCCGTCTTGTGACAATGTTCAAAAATAAAGAGTAAGTCCTGGCGTGATTTCGAAGGTCTACAAGGTTGTTAGGCTGTCGGGCTGGTGGTTGCGAACATACTCTGAGTCAAGGGGGCAAGGATCGCGTTGTGTAGCCTCTTATAATTGTTCGGATGTGTGCAGTCTGCTCATACTGCTAAACAAATTCTTTGCTTCTTTCGTACAAAAGACACATCGAGTTAACAATGGACACTGTTAAGTATCTAAGAACTCTCACACGATCTATTGTTCTCATATGCTCTAAAACAAAAAGAGTCCAAACATCATCGGGAAATTCAAAGCACTAAACAAAGCCATTGTAAAACAATCAACGAGTTCAAATCTGTTACTTGGGTTTCTGGGAAAGCACTTGGGGCTCTATGTGACTGCCCTTATTCGGCACATCAGTGGCTTCTACTCCTGCAGAGCATACGTCTTCAGGCTCACTCTCCTCGCAAAGCTCCAAGTAGAAGGCAAACAGGAACCCGGCCAAGGCCTTGCTCATTTCGTGCCACGCCATGTTCTGGCCTACGCAGGTCCTGGTCTCCATCGAGGAGGGCTGCAAGCACTCGCGAATATCGTCGCGGTATGCGGGGTGGTCGTCGAGCCACCGCTCCGGGACGAACGCGTCTAAGTTTAGAGCCAGTGAAGTCAGCAAGTGGATGTAGAGTAAGGGAATAGACTGCATCGCATGCAAGATATATGGCCGGTAACACGGTAAGACTCGTAAGGACACCCTCTACTGAAAGATTTGACCCAAGCATGTTCAAGGTAGTCGTCGTGCCCCCTGATGTTGATCGAAGCTTAGGCGATAGGCCTAGGTTGGTAGAAATTCAGCATCTGACGAATTGGAGTGTGTTTAATCCCGTGGAGCCTCGAGGAATAATGCTAAGAACATGGTCGAGAACCAGAGCTCTGTACTGGGGAAACGTAGCAATGTGCACTTCGTCGAGAGAAGAGGCAGGTGTTTCTCAGCTCTTGGCGTCCCGGGATTGTTGAAACCAAGCGTGGGGCAGCTGAACCGCTGATTGGAGAAGAAGCTCAAGGCCCGTCTTCCGGTGATCGTGACGAATTGACGACCTTTCCAGACTTTGATCATGCAGTAGATTGGTCGGAGATAACAGTTGAGTACGGCTATTGGTTCGTACACCGGCTGCATATCGACTCCATGATCTTCTTCAAGGGTTCCGGGTTAACGTGAGTATGTAAATGAACCTCGGCCTCAAGTGCTGACGTGAGAACACCAACCACCACAACTGGGGAAAAGGGAAAAGACGCAAGCGAGAGCCGGAAAAGGGCGACTTTTTGGTGAGCCTAGAACCACCCCGCCAACCTGCCCGCCAAAAACTTGGTGGAGCTACGGCGGCACGCACCCACTAAAATGCCTCTTAGACGGTTCGATATCGGTTTCGTGCGAGCAATTTTCAGACTAACGAAAAGATATATTCAGTCCTCACACTCGCCCTTCTCGACTCTCTCGTTTCCGCCCTTCTCTCTTGCGCAATTTGTTTGAAGTATATGCCTCACTCTTCACTCGCTATTTGTTAGCACTCACCGTTTGGCTGCAATTTCAAATTCGAGCACCGAGACACTCACTCGCAGCCGTTGGAACTGATAGGCGCCACTGGCAACGCCTGAAAAGACTAGAAGTAGGCACTTCCATTGCTTCGTAGTCAAAGTATGGCTTCCCCTCACTTGGGGCCAGATGACGATGGCACCAAACACCCTCACGAGACCCGTACCAATCCTGCCGCACTGACAGACCCGGAAGCTGGCGAGGATGATGGCCAACTGGCTTACAGTGTCGAACGGGTCGAAAAGGTGTACCAGAAGATTGATCGGCGCATTATTCCAGGTGAGTTCCCAGTCCGACAAGGCAAACGAGCAAACGAACTCTTGTAACTGAAACGGTCGACAGCATTCTGGATTCTCTATTTCCTATGCTCCGCCATTCGTTCCAACATCGGCCTGGCCCAGACCATGAATGCCAATGTCGGCCACGATCTCAAGACGGTGCTTCACCTTTCCCCGAAAGACCTTTCACTTGCCCTCGCTCTCTTTTATGTCGCATATGTCATCTTTGATTGTCCTTCCAACCTGGTCATGAGTCGGCTCAGCCCTCGAGTCTGGATGGCCCGCATCGTCTTCGCCGTGGGCGTGATTGGAATGTGCTTTACCGCCGTTAAGGCTGCCTGGAGCCTAAAGTGAGTCCGGGATACCCGCCCCCTATTCTCTCATATCATTCTTACCTATTATAGGCTGCTGCGTTTCCTGCTCGGTGTAGTGATCGCGGGCATGTGGCCGGGAATGTCCTACTACCTGACGCTGTTTTACCCACCATCTCGCACTGGAAAGCGCATCGGCATGTATTTCACCGCAGCTCAGGTCTCGGCAGCCGTGGTCGGACTTGTCTCGGCTGGTTTCCAGCTCATGGATGGGCGTCACGGCCTCTTTGGATACCAATGGATGTTCCTGGTATATGGCATCCTTGCTGTTGCCCTAGGATTTACCCTGCTTTGGTGGCTACCCGATCGCCCTCTGCCACCAGGAGTGGCCCGTGAGCACAAGGGGCTTGCGAAACTGCTCCCTCCGACCCCTGAAGTCCTCAAAGGCGAGGATGCTCTCATCCATTACGAGGACCTCAAGCGTGTCTATCATCCTAGGCCTTGGGCCGTAAAAGACCTGCTCTATGTCTTGATTGACTGGAGGCTCTGGCCGCTGACCATGATGTACTTTGGTGTTGTTGGTGTTGGGATCGGCACTCAGCTTTACGGTACGGTCATCATTTCCGGCATCAACCCGAACTTCACTGGAGTCCAGCTCAGCTTGCTGTTTGCTCCCATATGGATCATGGACTTGATTGCCATCCTTCTTGTCACTCCTATCTCTGACCGATTCCATCGTCTGCGTCCTGTTTTCTTTTCAGCCGCCACTTGCATTCAGATTGCCGGTCTGTTGACGGTCACTTTTGCTCCCCAGTCAAACCCATGGGCCCGCTACGGAGGGCTCCTCATGGTAGGCTTCGGACTCGGCCCCACTGTTCCTATCTGCATGACTTGGACCAATGAGATATTCCAGCAGCGTCATGGTGAAGTTGGCGTGGCTGCGGCATCGGCCTTGGTGTCTGGACTGGGCAATCTGGGAAGTGTTACCACTACCTACGCATTGTATACTGGATGGCCCGAGGACGCCCGCCCAGGTCCCCGCCAGTACCGCAACAGCAACCTGGTCATGATTGGCATTCTGTGTGTGAGCATTCTCAGCAGTGCCGTCATGTACTTCGCCGTTAGGATCGTCGGGAACAAGCCCAGCCGTAAGATCAACAGCGACGGAGAAGACAGCTTTGTCGATGGCGCCGCCCGGCGTGAGCAGCAGCAGCGTGGGTTCGCCGGCCTGCCCTGGAGTAAGAAGACCTAGTTGGGATTGCACGAATAAGCCCCCCTGGGCATGGTGCACGGGTCTTCGATCTTCAACAATCAGCGGCCCCCGTCTGTCATCGCCTGAGAGCATCGCAATTCGATTCTCCTGCCTACGTCGCCAGTCCAGGAAAACAGGTAGCTCTACCTGTCATCACGCTACCATCTAATGTTTTGATCTTATTTCATTCTTGCGGCACTTTATAGACACGTCATCTATTTACTTCACCCCATCAAGCGTTTAGGTACGCTTTTCATCCGAGGACCAGCATTGGATACAGCTGGTCCTTGACAGCGACAGTGCTGCTACGCCATCGCTGAGAACGGCGTTTTTGGACTTGAGCGGACGGGGCAGGGGCGAAAATGCTAGAACGCTATCGCCTACCTGCCCCCGTCTTTATACGCGGATATACCAAGTATATCAAACGAAAAAGGAGATTGGTTTTGGTTTTGATTTTGAATTTTCTCTGCAATTGATACCCCATTTGAGTTTGAATGCGCTGTCATTCGAGGTTGTTTTCTTCATGAACGGAAAACTCGACCGGCGACAGTGCTTTTACGCCATCGCCTGGGACGGCGTGTTGCGGCCGAGGCGGGACCGGCGACAATGCTGCTGCGCTATCGCTCGGTAATGAGGTTTCTTTCTTCTTCCCGCCTCATGGGTCAGCCTTCACACGTTCTTTATTCTTTTCTCTCTGTTGAAGAAATAACTACCTTTTCGTCGTCTGGACAACACACAAAGCAGGCGCTACACGAGACAAGTTGGCCCTTGTTGATCCCTGGGTCGCAGTCTTTGTGGGTTTCTACACTGAATATACTTGGCCAATTCGGCCCTTAAAGTTGTCGCAGGACTTGAGGTCCTCCCTATTGGTGATTTACGTGACAAGTGTTCCCATGATTACAGTTACCGCTCAACTTGTAAAATTGAATATCGTTTCTTGACTCGGTAATGGCCCGATGGTAATGCAGCCAGCACTTCTCATCGTCACCTCTAATTCCCAGCGCCGCCACTTGGCCACTACATCTATCTTCATTAGGCCAGACGTTGTCGGACGCCCTGAATATCAAGCTCAGAACTCGGAAGCATACTGCTTGTCCTTTATCAACAAGAACTCCCTACCCAAACGATGCAAGACCTTGACCTCCTGCGGCTTGATAAACATGGGTCGCGTGGTCGCCAGGTATTCCTTGTAGTACGCTTTGGGCTGCTGCACCTGTTCTCGTTTTTAGAATACTATCTTCGACTACAGGTATCAGGGCAAGCCGGGAAGGAACTCGACTTACGGTAGCGAGCCACTCAGGCGATGCAGTCCTAAAGCGCATGTCCAATCAGCAACACGTAAACCTTCAGACCGTTTTCTTGCTTCTCATCCCCCTTTTCTTCTCTCTTGACAATGCCAATATATTCCAATGCATCAAACGCCATTGATGAACGAATGAAATGATTGTTGAACTCACCAGTCCTCCACCCACGTAATCGTGCCCGGGTCGTCGGGCGACCGGTAGATCTCAAAGAAGACGCACTCGGGCTCCCGGATCACCTTCTCGTAGACGGGCTGTATGGCCGCCTTGAACTTGGGCCAGTTCTCGGGCGCGATGTGCACCGTCACATGCAGGCTGCAGCCGTTGGCGGAAAGGTCGGGCGAGGACGTAGCAGCAGCAGCAGCAGTAGAGGAAGCCATGATGGATGGTCCGAGCAATAAGATGGGGCTTATTCTAATCTTTCCGTATAATCTCCTTGTATATGAGATTCGAGGTCGTCAGGTCGTCTTCTTACCGGTGAAGCAAATGCTGGGTTTGTAGATGCGTAGTAGGTAGACCTTGGTGAGATCAGTGACCGACAAATGGATTTCAAAGCATTACCGACGTGTCATGCTTGGGCCATTTGATCCCGGTTATGTTGGTTGATCTTTCAGTAGCTACTCGAAGCAAGGGCGAGAAGATGTTCCGGATATGCCATGATACTCCGGCAAAATACTCCGCCAGTGTGCTTCCCCTGGTCCGGTCTTATTCTCAACCTGGCAACCTAGGCGAACCGACCAATGAACCGGTCGCTCCGCTGTGTCTTGAGGAGATTGTGTGGTGTCTTATGCCCAGGGTGTAGCATCTGTTCTATGCTTCAATCAGCTATCTCAATGCCAGCCATCTATCAAATCATTGACTACCCCTAAAAGTGTCTACATTGTATAAAATCATTGTTGCTAGCAAGAACACCATGATAAGTAGAATAGATGTCCCAGTCTTCCTCATAGACGCTCTTCAGGCGCTGCAGCTCCCTTCCGGCAAACCTGCCGCCCCCGCACGGCCAAGCAATTGATATGCCCCTTACCTAGCATCAAAGCCCATCCAACAACCAACATACCTCAATCGCATAGGTATGTACTATTTACTTACAAACCAATGATTCATACCCCAACACGAAAACCCATCAATGACGCAGGCCTCTAGGCTTGAGCCTCGAGGGGGACTCAATCAAGCCCCTTATCTAACTTCTCTGTTCCCCTGGTTCGCAATAACGTTTCGGGGTCGAGCGCCACAAAAGACGACCACCCCAACCACGATTACATTCTACTGATCTCTGGTTCTAATATATACCCTATTGACTAAGAAGTCTAGTAACCGGAACCACCCAGATTGGAAGTCATACCGCTAGATGGTCGAGTGGTAAAACACTCGGCAATCGAGGGGCTGCTTGCATTTTTTTTTCTTCTTCAATCTTGTCTTCCGTCGTCAATGGCATGTTTGGCCACACCTTGCCATCCTCAAGCGCAACCCTGCAAATTGCTAACTGGGCTATTACACAACCCCATCTCGCGCCCTGTAGGACAAATACCCAGAAATCCGATTGCCGACATGGCCGAGGCCGTCTCCCGCCAAGCTGGTGTGGTCGTATCCAGGTATCCGTGGTCATTAGGTAGAGATCATTGGCGAGCGGTTCCGATCATCCGCGGCGACCTGACCCTGCCACAACTTTCCGTCTTCTCAAGATGAAGTGACTGGGCGACTAAAGACAATGATAATGAGTAGTTTCATGGCATTCATCGAATTCCTGTATTAAGTGGTTGGAGGTATGGTGCCTCGTGGGAATTCCACTGAGTAATATATACATATACGTGCATAGATGGAAAAAAAAAAGTGACCGCAGAGGGAGTTGAACCCTCTTGCCTTTAAGTATAATATGATTAAGAATACTACCGCTAGGCTACACCGGCCCGGTCAAGGGAGTCAAGGTCTGTTTCGATAGTTATTGGCAGCCCATTCGAGATGTAGGGTGCGGGCGTGTTGTGGTTGAGTGAATTTTCAACCTTTGACACAGCCGTGGACGGTAGGTTGGCTGCTGTGGGAAATTGGCCGATGGGACCACAACGAATGATGGCACCTTCGATCATATGTACTCGAACAGAATCAGTGAAGCGTGTAGTTCTGTTTGGAGAACGGCAGCAATCATACCAGAGACGGCCTGCACCCCAGCGATGACGCCGTTCGGGATGCCCCCGTTGGTCGGCGCAGGGCAGCACGGTGACAACCGTTCGTCGCATGTTCCTTCGTAATGATGTTGTAGATACTAGACAGTAGAGGCCTTGGTAGCACTCATGAGTAATAGCAAGAAGGGATGTTCGAGCCATGTGACTGAAGATATACCACGTTTTCTGTGTGCAATGACAGACCTGAGTCATTGAACCCATCACTGGCAGCAAAGAAGGTGTTATTTCCCACCTTCCGAGGCCCGAGGAGACATGGTTTTGGGTAGACCTGCGGCCAACGCTATATACTGTATAGTACGCAATATGCAATAATCGCATATAATTTATTTATATCGGTATATTACTTAATTAAATAAGTAACGTACGGTTTAAAAAGACGTTAGAATCGGCGTTTTTAAAGGCTGATTAAACCGAATAAAGAGTTAATAGAATTAATTTATATTGCTTTTATAAAAATAAGTAATTTTTAATATAATTATAATATTAAACGAAGGTTTAAGTATAAATTTTTCTTAATTTAGATAATTTTATTTATTAATAGCGTATTAAACGATTTTATCGGTTTATTCTTTTTTATATATTATAGTACGTTGGTGTTTATATAAATAAAAGTTTTTATATCTACCTTTTTTAATAAGAGAAAAGATCGTATATTATTTTTAACTTTTTTTATAGCTTTAAAGGTTCGTTTTAAAAGAGATTTTATTAAGAGGGTGTTAGCGAGCCGGAGAGTAAGGTCGATTAATCGATTACCGTATTTACGAACCTTTCTTTAATAGGAATTTATTGTGGTATTCTTTATTATAATATTAATAGAAAGATTATATATTGTTTTTAATAGTTTAAAAATTTTAAAATTTTTAAATTATAGGTGATGGATTAGTATAGTATTTTTAATTATACTTTTTACTATATTTAAAGTAGTGGTTATAAAAATATTATCGCGATAGGTTAAATCGAAACTTTAAGTTATTTAATAATATTTTATTTTTTATTTAAGATTTTTATATTTATATTAATTAAAAAATAATTGCTAATTAACTTTTTAATAAATAAAGTTTAGGTTTTATTATATTCGGTTTTAAATTAATAAAATACCGTTTTATTAAAGAATAATATTAAATAAGTTAGTTTTATTAAATTCATTATTAATTTAAACGTTAACGATAGGTTAAATAATTTTTTTTAATATTTCTAACTTTTACTAAAAAATATCGTTATTTTTTAATTCGATTAAATAATTAATAAAGGGTTAAATCGTTTAATCGATAATAATATTAAATCGGATTAAGAATTTATCGATTACCGGTTAATAACGAAGGGTTAATTTAATTATATATTAACTAAAAGTTTAACGTATTATATATTTTTAAAAACTTTAAAATTAAAATTTAATAAAGTATTAAAATTAATAAAAAAAATATTAAATAATTTACGCGTAAAATAATATAATTTTTTAATTAATTTTCTTTTTAAAAGCCTTCCTTATCCACGTATACTATTTATAAGCGTTATAAAATTTATTAATAAAAAATTTTACAATAAAATAAATTATTAATTAAGTAATCGATTTATTATATATATCTTTTATTAATAATTAAAAAGCGTAAGAATTGTAAAAGATAAGAAAAGAATATAAAAGATTCGAATCGGTTTTAATTAACCAATAAATTAACCTTATTATAAAATAAGTATTAATATAAACCGAATTAATCTTTTTCTAATTATCGTAATAAAATTCATCGATATAAAATTTTATTAAGGCTAATTCGTTATTAATATACATTTCGACGTTATTTTAATCGATATTTTTTTAATAAAAGAAATATTACCGGTCGCATTAAAAAGAAATATTAATAATACGGTTCTTTTTATAATTTACCGATTTATTAAAGGTAATATTAATATATGATACTCGGTCGATATATCTAAAAATATCTTACTTTATCTTTTTATATATACTAATTAAATAAATACTACTAATTAACCGCCTATTAGGTATATAATTTAAACCGATTATATAAATTACGATTTAATTATCGACCGTATTTTTTAACGAATTAAAAGATTAACCTATTTATAATACTATAATATTAAAATTACATTAAAAAAAAAAGATAAAAAAGGTAGGTTTTAAATCGATTACGTTATTTTTACTACTTATTTTATTAATATTTAACTATTTTTAAATTTACAATTTTCTTTATTTACTTTATCGGCTTCGATTTTATCGTTTTTTATTAACTTTCATAATATAACTATTCTATTTTAATATTTTATATATTTTTCGAAATGTTTTCGAAGCCTCGTTAATCTAGATTTAAAGTATAAATTAATATCGTAATATATATTCTAAGCTATTTAAGCTATTTATATACTATTTACCGACCTTAAACTAACCCTAAATATAATAATCTTTCTTTTTATTTATAATATTAACGGCTTATTAATTAAATAATAGAAAGGAGGAATAATAAATTATTTAAATACCTTTAAAACGGCTTTTTAAACCCTATTATAAACAGTTTTAACGCACGGACTATTAATTCGTTATTAAATAATATATAATAATCTTAATTATCCTAAATTTATTATAGAATAAGTATTAATTAGGGGGGATAATTAATTATATATAATATTCGCATATATACGATTAATTTATAGCGTTGCCTGCGGCCCGCGGGCAGGTGCGAGTCATTGTTGCCATGAAAGACTCGGTTCATCCCATGTTTGCTTTGGGCATTATGATTTACCCAAGCACGGAAGCTGCTACGGGATCGTCAGTAAACCTTAAGCCAGGTACTGTAGGTACATAGTGCTGTAAGCTATGTGCTTTAGTACGAGCCCAAACGTCCCGACTATCGGTTGTTAAGAATCATTGATGTTCATTGCCTATGCCATGCCGCGGGGATTGATGGATTGCGACTGTTCACTCGATGTTTTTTCCCCTCGGTGAAACCACTATCTCTGCATACCTACTCCAGATCGTACGACCTTACAGGGTAATGTTTAACTCCCCCTTCCAGATATCTTTCTGAAGGTAACAGAGTTCAACTTACCCCTCCAAGGCAGTAGACCGTAGACGACCAATCTGCGCACATCCCTGTCTCTTCCCACGCTTGGCTTGCGATCTTCGTCCCGACGGTCCATTTTCTCTGTGACGCCGACTATGGCCTTACCGTCGCCTCTCGAAGAGCAGTCTTTCCATTGATTTGGGCTGGGCAACCGTGATGACTACCGTCAATGTACCTAACATGTGTACATGCTGAAAATTTGAAACAAGCTGCTCGGCAACGATACTACCCCCACAATGGGAATTCGTCAAGAAGGGCATCGCGAGTATCACTCTCATTGGGAAGCTCGCGGGTGCTAGGATCCTTCAGATGACTTCTCGAGAAGATGGTATCGGGATTTACCCACATTCGTGAAACTACTGCATCGTAGAACTCTGACGCCGTCCACGAATAGAATCCGAGTTTGAATGAAGAGGCCTTTACAATTACGAACTGCATCCCCCGTCTATTGGACGTACAAACCACGCCACTTTCTTCAGTTTTTCAACTCTTCCTTTCCTGATCCCACGTGGCAACGCTCGAATCAATGGGACTATTGATGGCCGATTGAGGCCCCCTTTGGCTGCAGAAAACAACTCGAAGCATCCCTGGTGGTTCTGATCTACAAGCCATGATATGCCGTACCCGGCAATCGGGGCCATTCCGCCTCCTCCTGGTGTCACGCCCAACCTCCAACAGCCGCAACATGCGGCCCGGACGACGGCTCTCGTGGGCAATATCGTCTGCATCACAGCGGTACACCTCGCTTTCTTGCTGCGATCATACGTCAAGTATTCGAAGAGACAGACATTTACGATAGAAGATTGTATGTTTGGTTTCTTCTGCGCCCCTCCCATTTGCTTCTTTGCTCTTTTTCCTCTCTTGAGTTCGGCTCGTCATTTCACCAACCTACCTGTCTATGTATCCCCCTTCTGCCAGTGACCACCACGCCTTGATACATTCTAACCCGGGAGGATGTCTCTAATAACCACTCTCAGGGTTTTGCACTATCGCTTGGGTATGTGTTCTATGAATGCCGAATTCGAGAATAGAGACTGATGGGACCAACAAGGTTCTGATAACGCTGTACTCCGCCGTTGGTTTTATAAGTTAGTCACGCCTCAAGAAGACCAGCGCATCACTGCTCAATTGCGTTGATGCGGTGACGTACTGATCATATATACCGCAGTGTACAAGCACGGATTGGGGTTCCATGCCTGGGACCTGTCAGCTCAAGAGTTTTCTCAATTCTTAAAGGTAAGATAGCCGTCGCCTCCATTCCTCCCATTTCCATCACGTCTCTTTGACTCTGATGTATGAGGTCTTTGCTTGTTATAATTCGCAACAATCAGCGTCAAGTAGCAGCTCCTGTCTGACATTTGGCTTCAGTGGCTTTACATACAGTCTTTCCTCTACGGACCAACCATATTTTCCACCAAGGCGACGCTGCTTCTCTTGATATCGCGCGTCTGCGCAGTCCGGCGAACCATCTCAAAGGGTATTAACCTCTTCATATATTTCCTCATCACCTGCTATGTGCCGTTGCAGATCGTCAAGGCCATCGTCTGCGTGCCCGTTCAGGCGTATTGGAATCTTGAGGTCCGCAAGCACAACCCCAACGTAAAATGTCTCGACCAGGCCAGCATCTTCCTAGCGGACTCTTGTATAGCTGTCGTCACCGACACAACAATTCTCATCCTCCCTATCGCGTTGCTTTGGTCCATGCGCTTGCCTCTATACAAGAAAGCCAAGGCGGCTCTATTGCTCGGAGCGGGCGGGGCTGCTGTGGCAGTCACTGCCTACAGAGTCCCTCTCATATTCCAATATCAGCTGCAAATGGATGTGAGTTTCGGGTTCGAGAAAATTAGCCTGGTCGCGTAAGTTTCGTTTCTACGCAATCCCTTCCCTTGATTGCTTACTGGCGTCATGTTCCTTTGCTCACATGAGTCTAGTTCGCTGGAACAAACGATCGGCTTCGTATGCGCGTGTCTTCCCTTCTTCAACCTACTGAAGCACAAGCGCAGGAGCCGTCGGCGGTCCAGATTAATGGCGAACGTTCCGCGCACCCCCAACCGAGGTAAGCTCGCTGGGAACGATGGCCACGGAAAGCCGTCGGGCTTTGGCCAGTATACAGGAATGCAGTTCATGATGACCAACGCCCACTTGAAGCAGAGTTCGAAGGTTTCTCTCGAGACATATACAGTACGACTTTGCAGCTTGAAGCCACTTCATCGGGCGGACGAAGAGACGGGTGGCTAGCGTCGAGCTCTACCACAAGAGACCAGGAGCAGAGCTCTGAGAACAAGAGGTGTCGGATTGCAAGCAAAGAGGCTTCGGCTGGTAGCCCCTTGCCAGAACCAGACACTGTCCTCATACGAGATAGGATATGGGACGGTCCTAGGCCGTAGGGTTCCGGCAGCGGGGGATTGGTTATCTCGGAGCCGCTCTCAGACGCGGCATCGTTTCTCCCGCAGTTGATACTGGAGTGGTGCCCAGGAAAAGGCGTGATTCCTGAGACGAGAGCCGTTGCCTAGGTTCGCGACGAAGGTTGCGCTGCCACTTCTTGTCTTCTCGCAGTCTGGCCACAACATCCGCTACGACATAAGAATCCATCGAGCAGCTATTCCCAAATTTGGTATCGATACATCATCCGCCTGCCGCGTTTCGTTACTGGACAGAGATACTTGAGTCTTCATTACCTTGGAGGGGCCGATGCCGGTCTTTAGACGTTCTAAGATTTTGAGAGGTATGTATATCATACCTGTACCTGTTCACATATGTAACTGTCGCCTTAGGTTAGGTCGTTACGTGTCCCATAGATTGGACCTTGGCAATACCAGGTGACTTGCTAATCTTGTAAGTGGCCGGCCGTTGTATGCTGCACCCTCACATACCGCAAATGCCCATGTACGGGATACGGAGTCAATTAGGTGTGTCAAAGTACGTTGGGCGTGTTCGTCACGCTGAGCGGTTATCTCGAAGAGGAAGGTGCTTGGTTTTCGAGGCTGGATGCCAGATGCACCGCGGATGCAGACTCGCAGGATCTTGAAGTCAAAAGAGTCGATCAATCTAGACATCATAAGCACCAGTCAAATCAGATCCACCGTCCCAGTTCCAGGGAGCCGGCACGTCGGGAGCTACTTTAACCCTTGGGACATACATACATCACCGTGGGTTTTTGCAAGATCGTCGTACGCAGCATGCATTAGTGCTTACATGTTTTGGTGTTGCCGGCATAACGCCCATGTCCGACGCTGCTGACTAAACCCCTGCAGCGTTGGGGGGCAATGTTGAATGGGGGGAGCAGCAAGCACCCCTGTCCATCCGCGGGCACGCAGCATCCATCTGCCTGCATGACCCGAAGCACTCAATCATTTTCCAAATCCCTACATCCAACTGGCAATCACACACTGCGCTCGGCGCTCTCCCCCTCTACCCGGCGAGAGAGCCTGTTCGTCGTGAACGAACCGCCACCACGATAACAGAAGATGCCGCATCCGGCCGCCGACGAAGAGGAAGAAGAGGGCAGTAGCAGGCCACCACCTTCTTCCGAGCCCGAGGCGGGCGGCCAGGCCAGGCTGGTTACCCCGCGCGATCCCGAGGACTGGGAGCGCGTGAAGCCCATTCTCAAGGAGCTGTACCTGAATCAAGGCCTCACCCTCAAGGCTCTGGTGCAGGAGATGCGAGATGTCCACCACGTCAAAGCCACGTAAATTTATACCTTCCCGCCATCTATCTCCATCTCATTTTTCTTCCTCTCGTTTTCTCCATATAGTGGATATCAAAGCGATTTGGAAATATAGCTACTGACTTGCGACCAACCAGCATCCGTCAATACAATCATCGTTTCGCCAAGTGGGGTTGGCGGAAGTACAAGAAGAAGAGGCAAGGCAGCGTTGCGGCACAGTCGACGACTTCTCAGGATGAAAGCTATCAAGGCGACATCTCCAGTGTGGGCAGTCCCGGGACTCCATCTGAAGTCACTTCAATCGTCGCTTCACCTGCACCCACCAAACTCTTCATAAATGAGTCCGACTTCGGTAAGTTACAGATGAGATACCCCCAAGGGCCATGCGCCCGTAACGACGCGAGTGCGTGCCTGGCCTTCCTTCCTTCCTACCCACATCGCCTCGGTCGCAGTCGGCAGCCAAGGGATGCAGTCGCTAACCGAGGTTTTCTTTCTTCTTCTCCCATTGTATAGCAGCACGGGTTAGCTCCGGACTTGTTTCCTACCGCAACTACATCCAAGGCTGGGCGGCAACGGACCCGCGGTGGCTGAAGCCATCCCGGTATCAGAGCATAGAGGTCGACCGCGTGCGCATACCTTTCGAAGACCAGCTGCTGGTGGCGCGCCATTATGTCCGTTCGGAGGACTATGTGAATGCCGGCCAGCTGCTCCGCGTGGCCTTCTTGAGCATCGAGCCGCTCGTCAACGACCAACACATCTCGGGGGCGTGGGACCTCTTCATCATAGCCCCACTCGTGATTTGCGAAATGGGCCGTGATACGGACATTGTCATGAAACTATATACTAAGTGAGTTCCTCCCTACATAAACCTAACCCGCTCGATACAACCAATAGAGCGCAAGACGTTTCATATGCTAATGGCAGCACTCTGCGCGGCAACCAGTTATCTATACCAACAAATGCTACTCCAGCGGGGTAAACAGCACCCCATGACCTCGATGGCACTGGGTCTCCGCGCCGCGGCGCTCGAGGGGCATGCGAGCGTGTTCGACTTCATCTCCAAGCTGTGCGCGCTGCTGTACGACACGTTCCGAGACCTGCGGGGCTTGTGCGCCTCGACGCTCTACAGCCGGTGGCACTTTGCGCGCCTGACGGACGACACCGAGGCCAAGGCGCAGATGGCCGAGAGCTGGCAGCAGCTCGCCAAGCACGCCGCCGCCGAGTTCGGCGAGATGAACATCATGGTGCTCAACTTCCAGTCGATGGCGCTGCAGGGGACGACGCGGGGCCTGACGGTCTTCAACGACGAGGAGGCGGTCCGGGGGCTCGAGCGCATCGCGACCGTCTCGAAGCAGCAGTGGCGCCAGTCTAAGAACCGCAGCAACGACCCGTGGCAGCGGGCTCTTCAGGTCAGCGTGTACCGGCTCGCGCAGTACATGATGGCCAAGTACTGGGCCACGCAGCAGCCGCCGCCGCCACCACGACAGGAGCAAGGGGAAGAAGAACAGCAGAACGGCGACCGGGAAAGGAACAGCAGCATCGCCCGTGCCCGCCTGGTGCAGTACTGCCAGGACATGGTCTTCCTCGAGCCCGACGTCACGCCCGACGCCCAGTGGGGTAAGTACGGCGCCTTCGCCGAGGAGATGCTGCGCGAGGCCGGGCTCGAGCGGGAGGCCCAGGCCGTGGCGCACTGGCGGCAGCAGCGCGAGATCGACCCGGCGGTCCGGGCGATGCTGGCGGACGAGGAGGCGGAGCGGGCGGGGGACACGGAGTGGTGGTCCAGCTCGGCAGATGACAAGATGGCGGTGGTGGACGAGGATCCGGATTCCGATGACTGAGCCAACAGAATGAAGCAAAGCAGTGACAAGAGAGGGTACGGACGATATGCAACTCCAATCTGAAAGGGGGGGTACTGGCTACTTTTCTGGTGGTGAGGCGTTTTTCAGGCAGGGGGCCATATTTATCACAAGCTGGGTAAAGAGAGTCTACAGGATCACTCCCACTATAGTTAGGTACCTATTCAAGAGCGAGCGAACGAAGGAGATTGCGCTATTTCAAGAGCTATATACTCATCACTCTACCTTTGGATATCAAGTGAACCTCATATAGGATTACCCCTTAACTGACTTACAAGTGAGGTTGCCTATAGCACGCACCACTAAGGTTTCTGACTCGAAACTCTCCTACTCTTGGCCAATAGGCAATCACTCCCAAAGCTTAGCGGGGGTGCTAAGCTTGGGCAAGTAAGTTACATCCGAGCATGCTGACTTGTCTCCAGTTCTCGTCACCGGCCCGTCCTCCCACAGCTCGTCACCGACCTGCTGCCCGCCCCCCAACAACGCATACCTTAAGTATACTTCCGGAAGCCACCATTCTGCCTGCCGCCCTTGCCAGACTTCTGGACTTCTCTGACAGGTAGATCGCTGCCGTTCTTTTAGAAACTGCGATTAGCGCCATGATCTTCCATCAAATCAAAAGTCTTCGTGGCTCAGTTGGTTAGAGCGTTGGTCTCATATCTTCGCATATGATCCGACTAAACGTTGGGACATCCAAAGGTCGTGAGTTCGAGTCTCACCGAGGACATGATTATATCTTTTGCCCTTCGTGGCGAATCCGATTCTTTTTTTGCAGCATTGGTTAGCATCGATCGCTGCGAGGGAGTATGTTGTTGGGGCGTCGAGTGCGTATACTGGCGTACCAGAAGTTGGTGGGTATTGTTTACCTACTGAACTTCCAAAAAATTGGTAGGTATCAACAGACAGACCCGGTTGCTTCAATTAGTGCGGCTACGAGGTCGGCAAAATCTCCAAAAAGAAACACTGATGATGCTGTGTGAGGGAATCGAACCCCCGCCTCTAGCTTGGAAGGCTAGAATTCTACCACTGAACTAACACAGCTGTGTGTGTGACGTGTGTGTGTTGATGACAAATCATATCTTATGTGGTATTATATTCTTAGCAACCGCTAGCGCTATGGAGATATGTTCGTAGGCAACCAGTGAGATATCATCTCTGAGCTCATGTCATTGCATTCACTCCTGTCAGTGAGGCTTGAACTAGCCTAGCTTCGGGAAATATATGTGACGCCTTTACTTTTCTAGACGCCAGCCATATCCCTACTATACGGAGGGTTGGAGTTGTCGTGGACATGCATGGGCATCCTCTCACGATGCAATGATTACTTGGCTGTTCGCACCCGCGACATGTGTCAAGACACGCTGAAAAAACCATACAGGCTTGGGGAGAGCAATCTCTATGTCTGTACGTACTGACCAATGTATGGATTAGAGGCGCGCAAAGGCCCTACATCGCGTGTGTATCCTCCCCAGTGCGCCGGTCCGCTGAATCAGTCATACCCAAGCCCAAGCGAAACCCAAGAACATAGGGGGCTACCTTCCCGTATCAAGCAATCAGGCAGAGAGCTAGCCCTAGGTAACACCTCATAAGGAACGCTCAATTTCAATCTCTCAGTCGAGCCATAGCCAACCCGTCCCAGAGCGGGCACAGCCAGGCCTCGAGCCGCGGGTTCTCCTTCATCTCGCGGTTGAACTCGCGCAACTTGTGGAGGTCGTTTTCCCACTCGCTTCGCTCGTAATTTCGGCTGTGATGATGTGCGACCGGATTGTTCTCCTCGCGGTCGTCGATGACGCCGGCCCAGCGCAGCGCGTTGTCGCCGATGATGAGCCCGCCCTCGCGCAGGAGTCTGTTCTTGTTCTTTTCGCCCTCGCTCGCGGAGGGCGGCGAGTTCTCAAGGATGGTGCGCAGGTAGTCCGGGTAGCCGGACTTCTGCGCGTCGATGAAGACGATGTCGTAGGGCTCGCCCTCGATGCCGCCATCGGCAGCCGGGGCCGGGACTTGCTCCGACAGCGTGGTCAGGGCGTCGCCGGTGACGACGCGGATGTTGTCCATGCCGTGCTCGGCGAAGACGGAGCGTGCTTGCTTGGCATACTCGGGGTCGAACTCGAGACCAGTGACTCGGCCTTCGGCACCGACGGCGTGGGACCAGATCATGGCGGAGAAGCCATGGTAGACGCCGATCTCGAGGACTGTACACGGTTCGAAACGGGGGTTAGCTAAATCGAGTGTTTTCTCGTTGGGAACTCATTGGCTTGACTGCGAACCTTTCTTGGCTCCGACGAGGCGGGCAAGCCAGACCATGGCCTGTCCCTGAAACGTGGAGATCATCATGTTGGCTCGGGGTTGGGTCGCGACGACGTGGGCGTGGTAGTCGACAAGGGTCTTGGGGAGGTCGCTCGAGTGCACCTCCGCATAGTCCGTCACGCGAGCCGCGATGTCTTCGTTGGGGTACAGTACAGGTGCTCCTGACTTCATGGTGGCGGTGGCGGAATGGGGCTATGTGTGTGTGTGTTGTTGATGATGCAGTGCAGGTTGGGGCAACGAGCAATGTAGCAAAGCAAACAAGACTATAGGATACCGGGCCAAGTTGGCTTGTGTATGTGTCGAAGATGGAGAACTGCAGACAACTCTAAACCAGTTTCGTGTTGTATCGGTGGTTTTATAGGAAGGACGCAGGTAGGTAGCCCAGCTCATGAAACACATCAACTTAGTCGCGCTTGGTCAGTCTCATTGGCAACAGCGAGAACCGCGATTGAATGCAAATAATGTATTGAAAATAGATTCTTGGAACCGGTTCTTGTGGAGCAAGTTATAGGGCTCGGATAAGCGGTATGTGTCAGGTAGGGAGTTGGCCAAACGGTCGAGCATATCATCAAACAGGGCAAGTAAGGGGCGGCATATGGCCTTCTTATCACACGCCAGCCCTGCTGCTGCAGCTGCATATGGAAAACAAACAGGCTATCTCTCAAGAAACGATTAACGGCATTCAATTACCTACAGAACTGCTATAATTATAATTAAGAAGTCTGGTCTGAAACAAAAAGGAAATGTCGATGAGGTCTTCTCCCAGTCTGTGTTACCGCTGCAAGATCACTCCCACCACCAACACCGAACACTGTTGTGACCCCATGTAGTACACTCTTCAAGCAGTAGGACATGGGGAAGGGAGACTGTGTTAGACATAGCAATCATGCATACCAAGAGGCCCCCTCATCGATAGCCAGAAGAAACCAAGCCCCAGTCCATACTCGCCCCCCTTCCTCCGTTCGGATCACGCTCGTTTGACAGGCGGGCCATATTCCAGCCGAAACCACGAGCGGATTCGCCCACTTGAAAGTAAGGGGGGAGTGTGCATGCTCCTGGCTGTGGATCAAAGGGCTCTGGTTGCGTGGCATACAGCCCTTGCAGTGCCAGTCAGCCAGAGGCAGGCCCGTCCTCGCTCGCTCAGAGGAGAACGAACGCCGCCGCGCCCAGGCCGAAAAGGAGGCCGCTGGCAGCGGAAGCGCCGAAATAAGCCGCCCCGCCGGTCTTGACCGCAGCCGGCGCCGAAGTGGTGGGGGCCGCTGGCGGATTAGCAGCCGGCGTGGACGAGGGCTGAAGCGTGGTGGGCTGCGCATCAAGAAGATTGGTGGGGAAGGGGGGAATTGCGTTGATTGTAGTGATCCGTCGTCTCGAAGTAGAAGTCGAACTAGAACGCTTGGTGGACGAGGGTAGAGGCGTAGTAGGTGGCGCAGAAGTAGAAGCCTTCGTGGTCGAGGGCGGAGGCGTAGTAGGTGGCGCAGGAGTAGAAGCCTTCGTGGTCGAGGGCGGAGGCGTAGTGGCCGGCGCAGAAGCAGAAGCCTTCGTGGAAGATTTGCTGCTGGGGAAGGGGATAATGGGGTTAAGTGTAGTGATACGTCGCCTCGTAGACGAGGTCGCGGCCGCGGCCGGGGGGTCAGCAGCGGGGGCCGTAGTGACGATGGTGCTGACAACGCTGGAGACGATGGACCAGGGGGTCGGCATCGTGGTGGAGCAGGGGAGCGTCGTAGTGACGGTGACGGGGCCAGGGCTGACCCAGACAGCGCTCGAGGCAGTAGTGGTAGTTACGACGGCCGGGACCGGGGTCGACTGCGTCGAGGTGGTGGTGGCGTTGGGCCAAACGGCGAGTTGCGCCGGGGTGGTCGCGGGCGGGGGGTCAGCAGCGGGGGCCGTGGTGACGATGGTGCTGACAACGCTGGAGACGATGGACCAGGGGTCGGCATCGTGCTGGAGCAGGGGAGCGTAGTAGTGACGGTGACGGGGCCAGGGCTGACCCAGACAGCACTCGAGGCAGCAGTAGTCAGAGTCACGACGGCCGGGACCGGGGTCGACTGCGTCGAGGTGGTGGTGGCGTTGGGCCAAACGGTGAGTTGCGCCGGTGTGGTTGCGGGCGGGTCTGGGGTGGCGGCCGAGGTAGGCACGCACGTCGTCACCGTCGTCACGCCGCCGGGGCAGCTGGTGCAGGGCAGCGTGAGCGTGACGGTGGAGTTGGACCAGAAGGACTGCGTCGTCGTCATCAGGACGGACTGGTTGACCGTGACGAGCTGGGTCGTTACCGACACGAGCCCGGGATCCGTGCTGGTGGTCATCGGAGCGGTCGTGGGGACGGTCGTGGGGACGGTCGTGGGGGCGGCCGTCGACATGTTGCCCACCTGTCGCCGGTGAGGCACAGGGGCGGCCTCGAACAGGCCCAGCCTATCCAGGCCGGCACCGCCGCGCCGCTGGACGTGGTTGGCCTCAGCCATGCTCGAAAGAGCAAGAAGACCGATTGTGGAGAGCTTCATCTTCCTGTGTCTCCAAGGGGATATACGTGGTAGGTACGTATGATTCTGTTGTGTACTTTTGGTCAAAGCGAATGTAAGATGAGTAGCGACTGTTGGGAAAAGGAAAGGGGTATCGATTCTCAAGAGTTCATCTGTCGAGCCTGCGGACTACGTATTCGAGACTGATTGTAACGAGTGAAAGTTGTCAGAACGTCAAGAAAGACTTCTTGCCAGGACTTATATAGCAGTAAGATTGTGTTTTTGCCATAAACAATAAACACACCTTCGCAGATGGAAACCGGGCACTTCCCACATGGAGAACGGCACACTAGGAGGCTATCACCTTCCATCTTGCCTCAACTTAGGCCGGACAGCTTTTGACATTGCACTATCTCTGACCAAACTGGTATATCAGCCTGCAGCAGTTTGGCTAAGAGTTTCCGCCGTCCAATTGGAACTTTTTGTTCTGTTTCATTCCATGTCTGTTGGGATGCTAGAGTACCGCGCCAGGCAAAGAGCTTCAGCAGCCATTGGCCCGATGGTTGTATGATACATATGAATAAAAACACCCACCACTCGCGACGATTGCTGTTTACCGACGGCCAACAGGGTTGATCTAGGCCAAAGGTCCTCACTAAACCCGGAGGGCGCCGCCGTACTTGTGGTTCACATATACATTCCTCGGCCCGCGTATTGGGCCCTAAGTGAGAGATTTACTCGTCGCGCCGTCTGGACTAGGCATTGCACTTCTTTTTCCTGGCTGCTTGCCTTTCTATGGTAGGTACCTGGTGTTTGGCGTCATTTGCTGCCTTGGCAGGGTCTTGGCTCCCCGTCTTCCCCTGGCTCCCCATTGCGTAGGTGTGTGGTGATATAAAAACCCATGAGACCCATGAGCCCCATGAGACCCATGAGCCGACCAATGCTGTGGTATTTCTCTTCTCCCTCGCGGTCGTTGAGTTGGCACCTTCTTTCGGATTCACACTCTCAGTGGGCCTCCTCGGGCACACCGGAAAATAGGCCGACCCTCATACGGTGACTCTACAAGGAACGGATCAGTATTCTCCATTAGTTTCGGGCCGGGGGTTTGATTTGTACGCACAAATGGCAGCTTAGGTATTACCACAGCGAGAGTAGCCAGAAAGTTGATGGTGAAGTACGTGAGGTCGTAGTTGGTGTAGTGCGTGCTCAGTAGGAAGAGGACGATGGGCACGCTAAGGAGAAACTTCTTGGCCGGTGTGTACTGCGCGCCATCGTCGATTTGTTCCCACATGTTCAAGTTGTCGTAGGCTCCGCTGTTGAACTCAAAAGGCGTACCGCGGACCCAATGGAACATAATATACGAGCCGAACATGTACGAAATATTCGTCAAGGTCCACGAGGTTTCCTGGGAGACGCCGGGGATAACATCGTAGAAGACCTTAAGGGCGAAAATCAGGACGAAGTGAATCGTCCAAGCACCTATATGGAGATATCCAGGTTAGCTCACCTGACCAGAACCAAGTTGAACATTCGAGGAACGAGTCCCTCCCTCTCTCGCTACTGCGGCTCTTGCGATGCTTGTCCTTCGGGTTGTTTCCATGCCACCCGGGCCAAACCTTGTTTGGTGCTTGCGCCATGCCTTTTGGGAATGCCGGGGGCCAGCCATCCTGCTCACCTCCCTGGCTCGGGGGCGTAGATATATGTCACGTACCTTTCGCGTTGACCCATTGTGCGTTCAAGTTCGGGAGGGCCGATTGGTCACTCAGTTGCTCTATAGGCTCCTGAGGCTCTTGGTAGATCTGCAGGATACTACTGGACCTCCGTCTCCTGGTCGTCTTCCCCTCGTCCATGTTCAGATATGTATTTCCCGCTCGCGGAGGGGGGTTCGTGCCGACGCCGTAGGACACGGTGCGGGGAAGTACTATCGGAGAAGCCAGCTTGGCGGTATTGGAAGAATCCTCGTGAAGCTTTGTGTTGGCCACCGTGGGCAATTTGTTCGTCAAAGTCTCGCAACGGGGCGGGACTTTGCTAAGGCCGGGAAGAGGTAGGATGCGGGAGTCGTGGGACTTTTCGTTTCGCTTAGCGACGAAGACGGTCAGGGAGCGGCGATGGGCGTGGGCGTGGGAGACAGTTGTAGTGCTTTTCGTAGTGTCTTGTGATGTCACAGAAAAACAAGGTGCAGGCGGCCAATGGGGTGTGTCGGGAGGGCTAGCAAAAGGAAACCCGGAGGCGAAAATACCAGGCGTAGTAGTAGTAGTAAAAGTAGTAAGTCGTAGTAGTAGCTCTAAGGGAGCATATGCACAAGCCGCGACACGTGAGCCAGAACGATATGGGTGCTGCTACTTTGTAGAGATGCCAATCAATGGTGGAGAAAAAGGAGAAGTGGCCTGCAGGACCAATGGAGAGCGCGAATCGAAATAGGCAGCGAGCGTTTTCCGTTTTCTCGTAACTCTTTTTGCGGGGATTCCGGATGGGAAGTGGAAGTCTGAGGTCAGATCAGGTCGGATCGTGTGGTATCGTATCGGGTGTGCAGATGCGCGTACACACAAACGTTTGCTTGTTTGGCGATGCGATGAGGATGACTTTTTTCTCGGTCAATTGAGGTCAGATGTAGGTACTGGGATGGTATTGAGGTCTGTATGTATGTAGGTACATGCAGCTCAAAAAGGGTCACGGGTAGGTAGGGGGGGGGTGAAAGAGGGTTGTAGGTCACTTGTCCAGCTGGAATTGGAGGAAGTCGACGCACTCTTTAGGCAGGTGGTGGGAAGAAGTCGGTACCTCCAAGCCGCATTTGTAGGAGGCTCGAAGCTTTCTGTGTTGCAGCGCAGCTCTCTCTCCTGTTCCTGTCTTGCTGGCTGGGTTCCTGTCTGGGGGGCCAAGCCGGATGGTGGATCAGGTTACGTGGATGGTTGACTTACACCCAGCCTATCAGACAGCAGGGCCGCAACTCGCGGACACCGGCAGTTCAGCAACAGTCTTGGACTGCTTCTCGCGCATCGCATGAGGTTCTCTCCAATCGCTTCATTCCGCCTCAGAAACATCCCAATTCATTACCAGGTTGCATCGGGGACCGTTACTGCGCCAGGGGCATCTTCTGGGCCGTCTAGAATTGGCATTCGGTGCGGAGATGGAACCCGATTCCGGGATGGTCCCCTAGCCTTCCCCTTGCCATTGGTGCCATTACTCTCGCTTGTGTCCCATCTCGTCGGTGCGCCAGGAGCTATTGCAATAAGCGCAGGCACAGATTTCTTTCTGCTAGGATGCGACGGTAGTCAATGCGAATAGGAGCAAGCAACAAGTACAAGCAAGCTTCGCCGCCCATGTGCAAGCAGGAGGCAATTCAAGGGAAGCTGAGCTTACTACTGCTGCCAGCCGCAGCCGTCCCAGGTCTTCCAGGGTCTCACTTATCAGTGATCAGACATCTAAGGTTCCACTGATAAATATCTGGCCCCGCCACCGTGTCTGCTCCCCCTTGGTTCTCGAAGCGAAAAACGAATCATCCTTGTCATTGGGGATGCAACACGAGAAAGGCTGTGGTGCTGTGATCCCTTGGAGAATCGAAGACTGCTCCGTAATAATTAGATAAATACGTAAGTAAGCAGACAGTATAGTATTCGAGATCTCATATAAAGTGCATTCATTCAAGGAGAACCCCCTTTTGGATGAATTTTCGACTTCCGCAAGCTGCTGAGTACTACTAGGTAGCTTGCTTTCGGAATCCACCCGGAACCAACTGTCCGGTAGAGGAACGAGCACATGCGATGGCAGCTGCATCAATTTCCATAACACACTTACCTCATAGATGTGCTTGGTGGTTCGACAACAAAATTGACAAATGGTAATTACCTAGTGTGATCGAAGTGCAGAAGGGAATTTCCCGCCTTTGCACAGAAAGTTGCGCACACCTGATGCGTAGGTAATTTCTATGCGAAGCGCTCTTCTCGCAATAGGTAAGTAGTGGTTGGCTTCAGTGGGAAAAACAGAGATCAATATCAATTGAATCTGGGTCAGCAGCAGGCCTGTCCGTCAACCTATCCCATTCCAGTTGGTTGATGACCCCCCTTGTACCCACTAACGCATTGCTGAAAGGGCGACTGCAGGACCCGCCTTTCCACCCGCGTCGCAAAACTCTAAACTAAAGTTGCGATTATTGATACAGCCGCCTCAAAATCCGCATATCTGCTGAGAGAAAACAACATTGCCTTACCCCACCAACGCTGCCTCGCTTGCGCAATTGATCGTGAGCAGCCATAACATCTTCAATTGAACTTGCGTTACAAGCAGCTGCGAATGGCAGGTGAGTCGGACACTTCACCGGGTGGCCAGAAACGGCCACGCGATTATGGTGAAGAGCTGAAGGGCTTGACACCTGAGCGCCACAGCGATCGAGAAGGCTCTTCTACACCAACGAGAAAGAAGCAGCGAACAGCTCACAGCCCGGGAACTGATGTCCCAATTCCGTCGGGTGATGGAGAGGTGAATGAACTGGCCGCGCATCATGACACTCCCCCTTCAGGGATCGCGGCTGCGCCAGAGAGCGCACCAGCACCCTCGGCTGTGCCAGATCCTGTGCGTGGTGATGAACCTGCTCGAGAAGAAGATCCGGAGATATCATCCTCTCAAGGTCCGGTGGGCATCAATCGTGGGGTCCGTCTTCTTGGGGTGAGGACATCGTTCGGCAAGCCTAAGGGAGCTTCGGCCACACGTCCTACCCAAACCCCCACCATCAACCCAACTGCACCTTCTGAACCGCCCACTGAGGACCGTCCAAAGAGTGATCCAGCTGATATTGGCCTAAAGAATGGTCCGGCTGATGGCCACCCAAAGAGTGGTTCGGCTGATGAGTACTCAGAAGGTGAAGTTGGAGAAGATGACGAGAGTGGTGACGACGAAGATGGCGAGGATGACGAGGAAGGCGAGAATATGCCACCTACCACACCCGGCGCTTCATCTGACGGCCAGACTACAAACTCGAACAATAATGGTTACGCTACTTTTCGAGTGTCTAAGAAGGACTGGAAACTGCCCAAGAGCGAGATTCGAACAATCAAGTGGAGTAGCGGCGCCCAGACGAAATCCTCCTGGTGGGTTGGTTGGGCCGAGAAGGAACTTGATCTTCTCATTGCCCTGCTTATGCGATCCAACCCTGATAAAAAGGGAGTCGGCAGAAAGGTTGTCAGTGGTGCTCTGGGTTACATCCTCCATCATCGAAACGGATACTTCGTTGGTCCCAGTAGAACGAAGAACAAGGCGTCCAAGGCCGAAGCAATGAGGGTGATACTTGCCTTGGACGACTCACTTTGGGATGAAGTAACAGCCAAAGCCCAGAAGCGTATTAACAACGACGATTTCTCAGCGCCGGGAGACTCCCCGATTCGTATTCCTAGCGCCACGCCGGCAGATGTGTCCATTCAGGGCAACGGCAAGGGCGCTGAAGCTGCTGCCGCCATGTCCGAGGACGAGGAAGTCCGCCAGCTAGAACTGTACTTCCCACGGGTTGGCGACGTCCAAGTCGTGTGTTTACATTGTGTCAGTACACAACATCGGTCTGAAAGCTGCCCGTCTTTGAAATGCGGGTTCTGCGAGAGTGACGATCACATGTCATACGCTTGCCCCACAAAGAAACGATGCACTAGATGCTACCAGCTTGGTCACAGTTCATCCTCTTGTCAGGAGAAGCTTGCATTGGCCAAGGAAGAGCGTCCTGGTTGTGCTTATTGCTCGGCTCGCGGCCACATGGAAGATCGCTGCCCTACAGTTTGGAGGAGCTATCAGCCAGGCTTGACAGAGCTCAAGAAAGTCAAGGACATCCCCTGCTATTGCTACATGTGTGGCACGGCTGGCCATTACGGACCAGAATGTGGCCTGGTTAGCAAGAAGCAGAAGGCAGAGGCTCAGGGTTTGTGGACGACATGGTCCAAGTCAAACCGTGACTCTTATGTCGACCCAGAGAGTACCAACATTGCCATCGCGCAGGTAGGTGTTGACCACCCCAACGCCAATGAGGTGCCCGAGTTCCATATCAAAGGCAAGGCAACGAAGAAGACTCATATCCATTTCATCTCGAGCGATGACTCCGAGGGCGAGTTCATCCAACCACCCGTCAGTAGAGGCGGTCCAGGCAAGGGAGGTATCAGCATTTCTACCAATATCGTCAATCCGACGCAGCAGCAGTCCAGTCGGCCACCAAGACGGGCTCGCAACACCGGTCACCCGCCTCCTCCCGGGGCTGCGGATATGCCGCCGCTTCCGCCCGGACCTCCCCCGCCTATGGTCTTCAGTGGAAACTCCAATGGCAATGGCATTAGCAATGGCTCGCAGAGGTCTTTCCACCCCCTGCCACCGCGTCCCGGTGGCATGAACTCTAGCGGCGGTGGAGGTGGAGGTGGAGGTGGACGGGGTGGTGGCAACAGAGGCCGAGGACGCGGAAGAGGGCGCACAGGAAACAGAGGCGGCGGCGGCGGCGGACGCTAGACGCCGTGCTACTTACCGGCATGATATCTGTTAATGCAGGAAAGTCTGTTTGCAGTTGACTCTGGCTCGTAAGAACAGATTATGCTGCAGACGAAAGCGAGGACGGTCGATCAGCATATAGCCTGCAGAGTTGCGCAATGAATGAAGATGAGCGTAATACACATACATATTGAGAGCATCACCAAATGGTTGCAACTCGGTGAATTCCTAGAGGCAGGCGACACAAGCCTTGTATAGTAGCGCAACCGTGAAGGTAGGACGCTCGATGTTCAATCAGTGTGCATGTATTATCGAGTGTCACTCGTTTGGTATTTGATTGGAGCCAGCCCACGGCATCCTCGACCATTGCAGAAGCACATGATCTGCTATGTTGGATGGATGCACTTGCTGCATCAAGATGTTTCACGTTGCTCCTCGTCAACATCGGTATAGGAACTTTTCAGGTACAAGGGTTCACAGGTTATACATTGAGGTAGAAGTCGACGCCGACAATTTACTCAATCATCTCAACATTCACGCCGGTATATCAGTTGCCTATCCCAGCCAGATTTATCCCGTTAACAGCCAGCTGCCAGCTATCACATTCTCCTCCAACACAACACCGGAATAATATCACGTGAATAGACATGCAGTAGCACTATAGATGCGACGCCCCGGCGGTGACGTTGCTTTGGCATGCAAGCGTCGGCCCGCTGCAGGATAGCTGTACGAGTCTGAGCTTCTTACAGTTTCTTTGCTTTTGCTTGAACTGTGACAGTTGGGTAGCGTCTGGATGTACTCCGTAGGTAGGGTGATTGTTGACCTCACTCGACATCAGTCACATCTTCTTCGGATCCCAGCTGATATCATCCGAGACCAACGCCAATTCCTAGCCAAGTCATAGCGGCGACTTGAGGTTGAGATACATGAAGCAAGCATCGAAACGGCTGCTACCTGCCGACATGCGTACATATGTGTCTAGTTGGCTGACGGCATACGTTAGGTAGCCAGCTATCCCGTCTCAGCCTTGTGGCACCTCGCCCGCATCTGTCAATTGCCTTTGAATATCGTTGGGGCGTCTGCCTTTCGATACAATTCGGGGCGCCAGTTGCCGTCCGTTAACATGGGATAAAGTTTGCTTGGCCCCCCAGCCCTGAACGGGCGTTCGCGACTTCTGGGGCGTTCGATAGCGAGAGAGGTTGGGCACAGAGCAAAAAGAAGCAAGTAGACCGACGATCTCTTACGATCTGGTGCTGTCACGACGTCAAGGCGTGGGCTGTTGCTATTACATATGTACATACATTGTCTCTTGCGGGCGAGATTAAAGAAATCCTGGGAAAATGACGAGTCGCCCACAGATGCAAACAATATAACGCTCCGAGTCTATCTACGTCTATTCATACATACCACCATCTCGCTGATACTCGCTTTCCGTACACTATACCTCAAACGTTTGCCCCTGCGGCGGCGATTGGGGTTCACGGTACATGCATCTGCAATGGTGTGTGTGTGTGATGGGAGGGGTTGGGCCGACAGACGCAAAGGTAAGGTAAATGAAGTTATCATACCCGTCCACGAATCATGGGCCTCGAAGCCGAGAGCCATGGACCAATAGACCCGGGTGCCGACGCAAAATCAAATTTCTTCTTGCGAGACACAAATCTTCACGGCCTGTCCAGCAAGCCAGATCCTCGATGGCGTCTCGGGCTGGCGTTTGCCTGGAAAGGCAGGGAGGGGGGCGCCACGAGGGAAAAAGCAAAAGGGGAGAAAGAAAAAAGGCCCCTCCGTCGAAAGGAGGCAAGCGCGCAAAATGCACGTAATTGCTTGCAGCACACTATTTGGCGAAATGTGCCGGCTTTCAATAGATCCCAGCCGGCGTCCCTTCAACCTGCCCCTACAGCCAACCACAGCAGTGCAGCTGGGAGATCCAAGCTCCGGTAAAGAGGCGGCTGGTTAGTTCCCCTGAATGATAGCGACGTCTCGATCTGCATCTTGGAATATTGGATTAGACTTCTCATGGCTAATGGCAGATGCGACGTCAATGTTGCAATGCTGTTGGATACACCAACCCTGGCTATAGTACGACGTCAAGCGGCCCAAGTAAACAGCAGCAGCGGAGTCATGCCATCCTATCTATTGCAGAGCGAGCTGAAAAATGCGCGAGGCATGAATGCTTCTAGTGAAGCCAGAAGGGATGATATTCAGATGGCCAGCTGGGACGACAGCTGCACAGCCTCCCCTGCCCAGGCCTGCTCGGCTTCTCATGATGATTGTATTGCATCCGAAGAGACCAGGCTAGCAAGGAACTTGTCGATGATAGTACTGAACTCACGATGATCTAACCGCGAAAATCAATCCACCCGTCTGACTTAAGCAACGAGGCTGGTCCTGACTAGTATAGCAACGGCGCCGCGCATTGTCACCGCGCCAGTGCGTGCGATGGTCAGCTACTAGAAGGACCCCGGATGCGTTTTTGTTTTATTTTGTCCTTTTATCAAAACTGCGCCCGCTGGAAAATAGCAAACCCACAGCCTCGTAGCAGAGGATGCAGCATCTGTACCCGCCGCCGCCGCCATATTCTTTCACGGAGTGGGATTCCTCCGGTCTCAACTGAAGTCAGCGGGCTAATGGAATGAATGTTCCGCCGGGAGGACCGACGTATATGCCATTCTCAGGCAAACAGCCGCAGGCAACTTGACTATGCAGGCTTCCTCACCGCTGTTGTGTGGTAGGAGGTAGGCTGTCGGATCGGTCGTGACGTCCAATTATGTAGATGGGTGATGAGTGATATTCATTTTTAGACCCCAAGAATCACTCTGGCTGGCGGGGATGTCACAGGACGATCGGTACTACTAGAAAGGTAAACCATTGCCGAAGGTGCTTACGGCTACGTAATGTTGCGTGGGAGCAGTCAGTGAATGGGATGGAACGGTGGGTTGGCAACATTTGTTCTTTCTGATAGATAATTTCGACTACCGGTTGAAGTTGCTGCCGTTGGACACACGTATCAATATATTCCCTCTGGTTCGCAATGGCAATGCTTTTGCCGGAGTGATAGGGGTGCATGCCTATTCATTTTGGGACAGGCTGCTTGGTCCGAATCGAGGCAAGTACGCGGTAGGTAGCCTCCCTTGAAAACCCCCGAACACGTGTGCACTAACATCTCGAAGATCAACAGGCCTACAGCATCTAATCTTACGGCGTCGGTGCGGAGTGAGCGCATGTGTACGCATGTATCCATCCATAGCAACCTTTATTTTAGCAGCGGTCGTCCCAGAGGACACCAATGCGACCTTGACGTCTTTGGATCTTGCTTGCGCGAATCAGTCACAGCTAATGGATGATGCTCACACTCCCGATTATTGCAGACGCTAACAGCCTCGAAGAAGTCTCCTAGTTACAATGTATGTATTCCCCACGTTGCTTGATTCTTTGATGATTAAACCCTGGTTCGATTCTCGCGTGCCTTTCACCACACTAGACTGCTCAAACGGTAAAGGACCGCGGTGGGTACGCCGTGTAGCCTCAAAGGCTCACGAGGGACAGACAAGGGGGCCATGAGCTTTTCCCACCGCGCAAAGCCCCACCCAGCCCACCATCGGCGGCCCACCCAGTGTCCATGGTCTGTGGGAATACCCACCAGCCTCCAGGGGTTCGCCGTCCCATCGTGCAACCTTTTGAGATCTGGAAAGTCCGTTTGCAACGAGACAGGGAGCCGGAGCGGCCTTGTATTGTGTGCATGCAAACAAATGGGATTTGCGCCGCCCGCGCCCGGGGAGTCTGCTTTTTGGTTCGTAACGATTGCTGCGACGTAGCTGATAGAGTGAAAATAGAGGAGACCGGCCGCGATGCATTCGAACTGAAATCTCGCAGAGACCCTCATCAATCACGTTTGTGCAAGGTGCGTGCTCCCCGCAATCTTTCCTCTCGGGACGAAGGGGAAGAAGAACATTGAAGACGTTTCGTCAGTGGCAGTAAAGGAGGACATCGGTCCCGCACCACCACGCATGTCAGCGTTGCTAGCAAGCAAAGATGTCTCCCGATTGGCAATGAGCAAGTCAAACGAAGTTCCAACGTCAGCGAGAGCAATCGACTTCCAAGGATCTACGTTGTACGTGGTAGTAAGCAGTGCAGCGTGTCATACGCAACCGAAGCCACACACACACACACACACACACACACACACACACACACACACACACACACACATGCGAAGCCGATGCCCGGGTTCGATTGGCGCTGGTTGAGGACAGGGCGCCATATATGCTTTGGTCTGGTGTGGAAGTGTTCTAGATACAGCACACAGCTCTGTTCATCCCTACCTTGACGTAGCCCGTGGTCTCAGCCGGGGCACCCATCCACACTGCTTCCGGTACAACACCCGAGTTCGGTATATTCTGCGTGGTCGGTCATACGAAACAAAGAAGAAGAAATTCCTTTTCGAATTCAAACTGGCTGCCTTCTAACTGCCGCTGTCAGAGCCAGTCGGCGAAGAAATGAGGATCGTGAGCGAACTGTAATGAGAACATTGCTGAGAAGCTATGGCCCTGCAATGTTACCCTGGCATCATTAACACCCCTTGTCCAGGGGGGGTTTCCCCCAATTGCCCCAGCAGCCAAACCATGTCGTTCCCGCTAGGCAATTAAAAGTAATCTTCGCTATCCATATTGCAGCCCCTACTGGAACACGTACAGTAGCTGCCGGTCGAGCAGCAACCACCCACACTCGAATTAAGCTAAGGTTAGCCTGTGTGTGAGTGTGTGTGTGCTGTGCCTCGAACTCCAGTCATCATTGCAACCTTCCAGCAGGCCTAGCCCGTGAGCCCGTCCAGTTTGTTGCCGAATGTCTCTATGGTTGGTCTCTGATGAACCACCTTCTATTGCCTACTGCATACCTACCTACTTGGATCTTCCTTCCTTCCTCAAACCTCCTTGCTTCGTTTGCTCGGTCCGGTTTGGTTCGACGACTCGGTGTGTTTCCCTTCCTTCCTTCTTTTTCTCTTTCCACGCAAACAGAACACCGGCCGGGCGAAACCAGGACGAAACGATATTGGCAATCCCGAGCTTTGCCCACCCACTTGCTTGCTCCCACCCAGACCACCAGACACCAGACCACCCAATAATTACACACGCACACACACCTGACTCCCAGTCGCTCTACCTACACGACGAGAGCGGCCGCCTCGCCCAACCCAGCGCACACGAGGGTACGTACGTCCGGTTCCGTTTCTTCTGATTTGTTTCCTTGCGCAAAGGCGAGAGAAAGAGAGAGGGGGAGGAGCGTTTTCGGGTACTTGACTTGTAAATCCCGGAGTACGGCCCCCTTTGCTGCATTCCTGAGGCGAACTCTCAGCCGGTCTCCACAGGCTCGCCATGCTGGTCATGCCGTAAAGCCCACATCGCACACGCCGTTGATGGGTGAATATGTCGAAGTCGGACAGCACCGGTCAATTGAAACAAAGCACGAGAGAAGAGGTGGGAGAGAAAGATGCGTGCATTTGCCCCTCCATGATCCTCCGGCCAAAACCACCCACAATGCCACTCTTTTTTTTCCTGCGTCTTTGCAGGGCCCGCGCATCTTCATTTCTCACAGTGATCACGGATCAGAAGGAAACATCTGACAAGTGGATCGGATTTCGCAACAGGGGACCAAGTGGATAACTACAAGATTGTATGCGCGCCGTCGTCTAACTACTTTTATACTACGTATGATGTGTACCCTGTCGTCTTCCAGGAGCTGAAGAAGGAAAACAAGCCAGGCCCGGGAGAAGGAGAAGAGAAAGCTCTCGATCAACTCCTATCTATTTCGAGTATTAATCATTGCATGACTCGAATGAAAGCTTCGCGGCTGCTAAAACAACCTCCGTCCTGCATCTACCCTTCTTGCATAGTTGCACTCTTCCCTTCTTTGCCAGGCATTCCCGGTTTCTTCGTGTCGACCGTGTTTCAGCCCAGATCAATCATTCGCCGAGTCGCTAATAGCTATTTTTTCTTATTCTTTGCAGCCCTGTCCGCTTTCGCGGCTTGCCAGTCTTCCAGCCTTTGGGGACTTTTTTACAGAATCAAGTATTGCGAAAGCTAATAGGACGGAACCAGCCACACGGAAGATTTGGTACATTACATACCCTCCTTCACGAACTGCCCTCGAGCAAGCAAACCTCCGCTTGCCAAGCTGCAGTGGCGGACTGCTGGTCAGGGGCGCCTGTTTTTTGGTTATCTATCAACCATGACTTCTCTTCATATCGACGCCATGTCGGCGGCAACTTCTCCCACAACTGCCATTGCGACAACACCGCGTCATGTCCGCTCCCGGACGCAGAGCATCTCGAGCGACCGACCGTCCACCATCGCCCACAGCCTGATGTCACCTCCACAGTCCGTGTCGCCTGAGGCGGCTTTCATTGCCGCTTCAGCCGCGTCACAAATTGTGACCAACGACCACGACAGCCACTCGGAAACATGGTACGACCAAGTTGGCATCGAACCCTCCGGCGAAACCGCCCTGGTCGCGACAGGCGCGCTGCAGCTTGCCAACAACTTCATTGACCAGCTTCTGTTCAATGTTATCGCAGTTGCGAGGTCAACATCTCTCTCAGCCCTGCGACCGGCTGTTAGTGAAGTCCTCAAGCCCAAGCTCGCGAGAGATGCGGTAAACCAGGCTGATGAGGAGCTTCGGGAGTATCTGGGTGGTGGCGAGGTAGAAGACCTCGCACACTCCCCGGATGCCGAGGCATCGCGCAATTGGGATCTTGAACTGGCCTGGAAGCGCACCCGGCTTCGATGCATGGTCTACTCGTCCCTCGGAGACATGGAAGAGGAGGACGAAGATTATTACATGGAACAAGAACACTTCCGGGGCGAAAGCGGCGATGACATGCTCTCCGAAGCCGTATCTCCCGCAGTGGCTATCTTCTTAACGTCCATTCTTGAGTTCATGGGGGAGCAGGTGCTGGTTATTGCTGGGCAAGCCGCCTTCAACCGCCTGCGAGTCAAATACGAGAAAGAGCTCAAAGATGGCACACGAATGCCAGGCGACATCTCGGACCGAATCGTCGTCGAGGAGCTCGACATGGAGCGTGTCGCTCTTGATAGAACTCTGGGGAGGCTATGGCGGGCCTGGAAGAAGCGGATAAGAGCTCCTGCCGAGCTCAGCTCCCAGCGATCGTTTACCAGGAGCGCAACCCACAGCCGTCATGGCAGCATAGCCGCAGACACAGTTGGTACTTTGCCAGTCTCCAGAGAAGTCAGCATAGACGAGGCGCAGGATGTGAAGCCGGCGGTCGAGTCGAAGCCTAACGATGAGCCGACAAAGGAGGTGCGCCCTTCAGCGGTTCCCTTGCCAATGAGCAACAATGATGTTGCGGAGATCGAAGTTCCTGGGCTTGTATCCTACAGTGACGAAGAGGACAGCGACTTGGAAGACGATGAGCCACTGCAGCGCCCACGGCCCAAGAGTTGGGTGGTTTTCTCTACGCCCCGGAAGCATGACCTGCCGACGCCCGCCGCGTCTCAGTCCACTTCGTCCACCTCGAAGAGTCGAAAGCGTGCCAACTCTGTCCCTACGCTCCATGCTTCACCTATTATCACGCGCATGCCTGCAGGTGCGCAAACCGGGGCGGTCGAGTCTGATGGCGACCGGGATGGCAAGCTTTCCACCGAGGCCGATGCAGTCGAAGAGGAGCCAGAACAATCCCAGGCTCGGAACGTCGTCGAGGCGGTTTCGAATGCGATCCCGACCAGCCCGATCTCAAAGATGGTAACTGGCGCCGCTGCTGTCGGCTCCGCTGCTCTGGCTGGCGTCGCCGCTATCGCTCATGGCACTGCACCACAGACCATGCCTACGCCTATGGAGGAGGAGGACGACGAACTCGATGACTTCACCGAAGAACCGCAAATCCTTACCTCATCACGAGTGTCAATAGGTGGTCGTAGTTCGCCAGCTGTTTCGGAGTCCGGCTCGAACAGACCTCCGTCAATCCTCGTGGGACGGTCAAACAGCTTAAGCTCGGTACGCATGATCGAGGTGCACAGTCCTCGAAGCCCAAGCGTCCGATCGAGCAGACACGGCTCTGGCGAATTCGATTATCCTTCAGTCTCGCGGTCCATGAGTCTTTCGAGGGAAGGAAGCGTATCAACCCCGCCCATTGCGGAGGAAGGGACTTTCGACCCTCGAGGTGACATTTCGGCGTACTCTTCTCGAGAGAGTTCTCGAGAGAGAAATGCCAGACGCACTTCAAGCCCATCGCTTCATGGCTATGGCCCATCTACACAGGCCCATACCTCAGCGCCTACTTCAGCACCTACCTCCACTCCTAGCGCGGCTTCGACCAAGGTCACAATTTTGAACCAGTCTGTTACTAGCGGAGCTTACCTGGACATTGACACTGCGCCACAGAGAAGCGAGTTGCCCCCGAGAATGTCCTCCTACTCCAAGCCACCTACCTTGCCTACATTGCCCGAGAAGAGCGCCAACAGACCTACGTACGCACACTCTTCTTCCGTCGATCGCACAACTTCACACCGTGCGTCACCGGAATCCCCGAAGCGTGCTTGGCCTAAACAGGGCGACTCCCCTACATCATCTACCAACTCGAACAAGTTCAAGGCCGTCCGTAACTCCGAGGAATCCACCAGCCAGCGTGCACACGATGTCGCAAAGAATTTCGAGGAATTGCTTCAGAACGATGAGACGATTCAGTACACGCTTACCCCCGAAAATATGCGTGATATGGAACTATCCCAGGCACCGAAGGGGAAGTCGAGTAAGAACGATGAGACCCGACACTCTGATCGATCCCGTTCCTCCTCAGTGAAGAGGTCTTTGTCCCTTAACAAATCCACGGGACTAGGTTCGCATCCTCCCGAGTCGCACGGCAACGCGAAGCTTGGTGGACCGGTGCCACGAGCGCCGCCTGTCTCGATGACTACCCAGGGCCGGATGGGTCCCGCCCCTCAAGCTAGAGATGCCCGGATCCCACGTGAATCCATTCAAGACTTTGCCGAGTTTATACGCTCAACGGGCCCGCCTGGTGAACGTGGGAACTTCCAGGCCAACAAGCCTGTTGCTAACCCCAGTCCCCATCGAAGAGATATCAGCAGTCCCGTACCCGCGTCCGTAAACACTGCTATGCCGCCGCCCAAACGCACGGCCTCTACGAGAGCCCGTCTTCAGGCGCGTGACGCCGCTGTCAGCTCAAACAACGAGAGTTCCGATCTTATCGACTTTATCCGCAGAGGCCCCCCATCTACCGGTGCCAACCCTCGTATCCCCCGCAACATTGCTCCCTTCCGCAACACCATGGACTCGGATCAACTTCAAATGTCTGGCGCTACCGGAGGCAAGGCTGTTGATGCCGCGCTTCCGGACGTCAGAAGCAGCCAAGCTTCGACGAACGTGACGGAGACGTCGGTCAACTCGTCCATCAACTCGCAGAGCGCGCTGTTGAACAAGGCTAACAAGCCAACGAGCTATTCCAACAACTTCGATGAGGAGGACATGATACCGAAGCGAAAGCAGCGCAGAGTTCGGGACCCATACGCCATTGATTTCAGTGACGAGGAAGACTTGGACGATCTATTGGAGGAGGAGGCGCCCAAACCGAAACCGAAGCCCAAGAAAGAGGAGAGCTTGATCGATTTCCTCAACAACTATGACCCGCCGCCGGACCCGTCACCTCCCCAACCCTTTGTCAATACTAAGCAGCCCGCCGTGCTCAAGAAAAAGAGCACCACCAATTTGATTGCCCGCCTCCGGAACGGTAGCGCTTCAGCTGCCGATCGAACGCCGCCGCCACCGACAGGCCGTGAGTCGAGAGCATCGACTAACACCGGCAACGGCCGCGGATATACTCCCATCGTGGCCAGCATGCCTCCCAGCGGCGGCAACCCTGCAAAGATCAACGATACCATGGGACCCGGTATGCCTCAAAACAGGGCACCGTCAGGCCGAGTCCCGATGAAGCACTACGAGCCTCGCGATGCCCACCCAGCCCCAGCCATGAGGGCATCCGGGACATCCGACTTGGCGCGGTTCCTGCGAGAATCGGAACCGCCACCATCGACCCTGGCATCCGCCTCGCCTGCAGTCGAGGATAAGCCTAGCGGATTCTCGCGCATCTTTGAGCGTCGCAAGAAATCGGTCGCCTTCTAAGACGTTAGAAAAACCCGCTCAACCTTCTTGTATATAACCGTTCACATCTTTTACCTGCAAATAACCAATACCATGGGACTACTTCTTTACTTTTGGGGCATTAGCGATTGGCTCAGCATGACCGCTCTCAAATGGCCCCTTTACTGGCAATTGTTGCCCTCTGTACACTGCTGTCACCTCTCGGCGTCGACTGTTTCTTTTTCGACATCTCTTAATCGATCTATTCTCGAGCACCATTTGCCCCTGCGAGGGCTTTCCGCTTGATCCATTTGGTTGATACCACGTCATCGTTACCTTCCGTCTTTTTCAATTTTTTACTATTTTCTGAATTTCTCATGCTGTTGGACACGGTTGCGGTTTTTCTCGGATATTTCCCAAAAGGAGCGTCCGCGAAAACTTTTGATATACACAACAGGCCAGAGACCAAGCGAGTGGGTGGTTCATATTTGTGGGAGCAGGGAGAGGAGGAGAGAGATAAAGCAAGCCTTTCTGAATACCATCTAGTAGAGAGAGAGAGAGAGAGAGAGTGTGTTTAACGACTGTATCTTCTCAGACAGTTTGCAACCCACGATAGCCATGAAAATGAATGAAAGTAGATTACTATACGATTCTTCCCATCTACCGTGCTAGCTATGTTTGCCCTCTGGCTAGGCCAGTGTGGTTGATCTTCTACATCTGTGTTAATGTAGGCTGAGGCCAGGTGACTTGTTGTAAAGGGGCGGAGGTGAAACTTTCAAATGTTGACCATGGTGATGCTTGCTTTTCCTACAGGCTATTCCGCAGCACCCCTTCACAGGTTGCCGTGGGTGCGCTATTGATTAACCGTTGATCATCGTTACTTGGCAACATCGCTTTTGGCGTCTTTGGCATGGTGATGTTGAAGGGATAATCTACCTTGACCCGACAGCGATCGCTATGTCTCAGGCGCCACCAACCAGATTGCGCTGTAGGATCGTGGTCTCCCTACCACACCACCACTCAAGGCAAATCTGACCACACATAAGTCGTAAGTCAGCAGCAGCGTTTCCCGACTCTTGGTCATTTCTTTTCTCCTCTCATCTCATATATACGCCCCTCAATTGCAATACTCAGCGGCCTGGCAATGGAGAGCATGACGAACTTGGTTATACCCAGAGGTGCGCGGGTTCTGGTGTAAGTAATGATGGCGATGCACTCTGCAGATACGGGGAGATAGCGAGTGCGGTTTTGAGAGAAGAGCCCTTGCTGATTGGTGCAACGATGTTTGGTCATATGATCAGGACTGAAAGCACGGGTTCCGTCGGTTCGGCCGCCGTCAACGAATTCCTCAGGGCGGGCCTCAGGGTCCGAGCCCTCGTCCGCAACCTCGAAAAGGGGCGGTGCCTTTCCGACGTCTTCCGTGAGCGCTACGGCACGGATGTCTTCGAGATCGTGCACGCGGAGGATCTTGCGGGTTCCGGGGTGCTCCGGGAGGCAATGAATGGTATATATATATATATATCAGGCACTTCCACGTTTCAAGTTGTTTGCAGGTGGTGGTGGCCGACTGACTGGATGCCAGGATGCGCCGGAGTCGTCCACATGGCGACCGACACCTCTCTGGGCACGAGCCCGGAGCAGGTCATCACGCCCACCGTTGACATGGCGCACGCCGTCCTCCAGGCCGCGGCCGAGACCCCCACTGTCTGACGCGTCGTCTTCACCTCCTCGGCCGCCACGCTGCCCCGGCTCCACGAGCCCGTGCACATCACCCCGTCCTCGTGGGCGTCCGACGACGTCGTGCGCATGGGCTGGTCTTCTTCGCCGCCGCACGACCAGGACGCCGCCTCCCCTTCTACGACCGAGGAAGACAGCAGCAGCAGCAGCAGCGCCGCGACCACCACCATGAGAGCCCTCACCATCTACGCCGCGAGCAAGATCGAAGCGGAGCGCGCCTGCTGGGCTTTCATGCGCGAGGGGGGAGGAGAACCAAGGTCCTTCGTCCTCAACACCGTCGTGCCCATGACGTGCCTCGGCGCCTTCGTCCACCCGCGCCTCGTCTCGTCCATGAACGGCATGCTGCTGGGCACGTGGCGGCGCGACCCGGAGGCGGGCGCCGTCATGCAGGCGCTGGGTGCCCAGTGCCACGTCGACCTCGAGGACTTGGGCCTGCTGCACCTCGCCGCCCTGACGTTGGAGGATGTGCGGGGGGAACGTATCGTCGCGCTGGGCGAGGCGTTTGGCTACGACGACGTCCTCGACGTCATGCGCAAGATCGATCCGGGGCGCCGTCGGCGTCGCCGACGGTCCGGCGTCAGCGGTGGCCACGGTGGACGGGGGACGGTACAGGGAGTTGTTGGCTAGGATGGGTAAAGAGGAGCCTACGGGGCTGGAGGAGAGTGTCCGGAAGGCCGTGGCTAGTTCATCGCCCTGAACGTTAGTGCAGTGTCTTGATAGCGACGGCTCTATTCATCGGCCACATGTGTATGCACCTCCTACACAGCATATCATGATAGCCTTGCGGTCTGGAATGGTCTTAGAAACGGCTCAAGGTTATCTGGGACTCAGGACTTCATAGGAGCGTTGACAAGCTTCTTTCTAGTGGAGTGCGCCCAGTCTTTTCTATAGCATTCTATCTTATGTTATGGAAACACAGTCTTAGCTGCTTGGCTTTCGGCCGCATGCTACATGAATGCGATACTTGAAGTAACAGCCTGATTCGATCTCGTCGGATACCTCCTTTTCCAGGCCGTCTAGCTGTTCACTAGACATCGCCCCGGGCGCTCCTCGCTCGGCCATCAGACGTGCCCATGTGAAACAAAGATTGAGAATTCCTGCCGTCACCTTTTTTCGCGTCTCGGGGACCCTATCGGAGTCGACCACGTCTGTGACGACGGGTTCGAGGCCGGCTATCTGCATCTGCCTCGGGAGAGTGTTCCATCCGTTCTGGAACCGGGCCCACAGGGCGGTACGGAACTGATCCGCTATGCCCCTGGTCTTCTCGACGGGACATCCCGGGATGGTCTGCAAGTACTCGGCGTTGACGAAATCGCATTCTTCCCATTGCAGGAAGCCGCCCGGCTTGAGCAGCTGCACGAGATTCCAGACCGTAGGTTCCCACTCATCGGGCAGCATCGCCGCGACGAGCATGCGAACATGAACCAAGTCGTACTGGCCATGCATTTCGGCCGGGAAGGGCTTCTTCATGTCCCGCAGCGACAGAGATACATTGGGAGGCAGGTTGACGGGGGGCGGGTAGAGGGCCGAAGAGATATCGAAACCCTCCAACACGGCATCGGGATACGTGGGCTGGAGGCGTAGCAGAAACCTCGCTGTTCCCGTGCCGACATCAGCCACCCGTGCTGTGGATGGGAGGTCGATCGAGGAGTGCAGTATGTATCCGATGTTCCTGCGTCGGGTCATCAGTCACATGTCAGGGACAGCTTCCGCAATGCACTCTTACTCAGTCATGAGATCGAACTGCTCGTTGAGTCTGGCTTGTTCTGTTACTAAGGGTCCGATTGAAAGGAGAGCCGGATGAGGGGGGAGATAGACATACCTTACGGCCTCGCTCGGGAGGCGAGTCATATTGTCTGTGTATACATCTGACATCTTGATTGATGGAATAGTGATGGAGACGATTGTCCAATGTGGGAAAGAAAGGAGATTGGGTTGTCAGTTGTCGGGTCGTCTGTCTTACTCATTACCTCTTGCGGTCTACCTTCGGGAGTTGCGCGGTTTTTCAACGAGGCACCTAGATACCTATGTAGGTTTGCATGAAATGAAATGCAACATATCCGTCAGATGCGAGGCTTGCTATTTTAGTTCTCCCATACGTACATTGGAGTGCTCACTCAAGTAAGGGATTGCTCACCCAAGGGATGGCATCATCATTCGTCTGTCTGCTGACCAACGTTCTGTAATAGCCATACGATGGGAAGCATGGGTGTACAAATCTTCTCATCGGCAAGTGATTACGTGAAAGAAGTAGCCCTTCAAGCTGGTCATAAAGAGCAGCTCCAGAAACATTGGTGATACGAGATCGCCATATTGATTACATTAGCCGATGTCATCGATCGCTCAAGGCACTACCCCTAAATGCTTTAGGTTAGAAGAGCCAGCGCCCTGGTAGGATCATCTAGATCGTGGATGTCCCACGACGCAAAGACGAACCCCAATGGTTGCTCAATCTGAGCATCAAGCTGTTGTTAGTACGCGGAATAGTTTCTGGTCCAGAGGCTTCCGACATAACTTGAATCACCTAGGCCTCTGAGGAGTGTTGCCGCCTTGCTTCTGATCGGTTCGAGTTTGAGCGCTCTGGTCTCCTTTTAAACGACCTTGGCAGTAGTGTTTGCAAGTCAAGCAAGACTAACTGGTCGGAACGAAGTAGACCTCTGCGCAGCACAAATTCGAGAGTTGAGATTTCAGTGTCGGAGAGTCCGCATCACAATTAAGCGCCATACAGTCATAACCGAGCTCAAGAATCCTCCCAACCGTCGACCTCAATAACTCTCAAGCATTGGACCAGTCGCTGGAGCCCTACACGTAAAGATTGCTCCTCGACGGCAAAACTGACGCGGAACCAACCCAGGTCTTCGGCAGAGAAACTGCTCCCGGGGGATACACCAACCCCTGACGCAAGAAAGCGCTTGAACAGCTTCGTTTCGCGATCTCGAGATGTATCCACATCAAGAGGAGTTAAGGCATTCACTGATGAAGGATTTGCTGCTGCGATTTGTCTAGGCTGTCCATAGAAAATGCTACGCAAATCGACCCAAACGAACACACCGGCGTGGCTTCCGTGTATTTTAGGTCAGCTTCACCGTAGGTATGCATGTGCACCAGAAGACCTACACGTTTTTGTAGTACGGAATATGGTTCTGATCCAAAAAGGCCCTCAAGATCGAGCAGTGTTTTGCCAGCATCTGGCGATTCTTCGCCAGGAATTCGTTCAGGAACCGGTCGTCCTCCAGCATGTTTGCCCACATGTCTTGGGCGAAATAAGGCACCCATCCAAAAACACTGCAAATGTAAATAACGAGCCAACATGGCCCCATGGATCATAGCACGAGGGCACATTACTCACCTGACACTCGTCACCGCGGCTATGAGGCTTTCATTTCTTGAGTGCAGGACTCCCAGTCGAAGCCCTGTGGCACCAAAATCTTTGCCCACTCCATATGCGACGTGAACGAGATGGTAGTCGATGCAGTCCTGGAGCTCCAGTGCCAGGAGTGACGTGAATGTTTCCACGGGAGCCGCCGCGTCGGGGTTATCGTATACCGACATCGCGAAGATCTCGTCGCTAATCAAATGTAGACCATTCCGACCACAGAAACGGGCAATTTCCCTGAGGCATTCGCCAGACTAGCCGGTTGGTGTCAGTATATACCTATGCACCGCTAGCACATGCGGAATAAGAGGCTCACGTAACATCTTCCCAGAGGATTGTGCGGACTGTAGCACCGTAAGTTAGATGGTCCACGCTCAGTCGAGCAAACCTACGATTCGCCTATTTCATACTTGGACAGCATCACGGCTCGCACCGTTATTCCGTCGCGAGTGGCCTGCAGAAGTGCCTTCTCTAGTGCCTTCCTGTTCATCTCGGAGTCGAAGATGTCATCCAGTCCTTGGTAACCCTCGACATCCTGGAATGAGGCGGGAACAAGTACTGCCCGGGCTCTCGTAGAGACAGCAGGGTTGAAACCCGTATAGAAAGGTTTCAGCACAAGGATTCCCTCGCCGTCGTTGCAGACAGACCACGCTAAAGCGTCAAGGACGGCCACGACGCCCGGTAGAATGAGAACCTCTTTCTCCGATACGTGGGCGCGCGCCTGGAACTTCGTATTCAAGAACGAGGCCATGGCTCTCCTGAGACGCGGAGATCCTCGTGGGCCTACGCCGTAGCCTAGCTGGCCCGGCACGATCGCCGACTGCTATGCCTTTTCAGTATCGTGGCCTTCAAGTTTGCTCGAAAGCCCTTACGCTGGAATTGATACAAGCGGCCACCTCTTCTCGCAGAAGATCATTCTCGGCGACATTAAGAAGCACACTTGGGTCAGTCAGGATATAGGTCTGAACTCGCAGGAAAAAGCGTGACGCTTTCATTGGCAAACTCACACGCCGTCGGGATTCTCAGGGGACCAGACATTGGCCATAATCTTCTCGAGCGCATCCCATGGTAGGTCCTGGACAGAATTGTATGCAGCCCTCGCGGATAAGTTGCTTCTCGATCCAGCACCGCTAGGCTGGTCAGAGGAAACGGGAGGGGGCATTTTCGGAACCGAAGCCACAGCAGTAGGCTGCTGGCAACAAGCAACAGGCAAACAAAAAGGTGCTTTATAACGACCGAGGTAGGTAAGCAGGCAAAGTTATATGATCATTAAAATACTTACCTAAGGAGGTATGTATGTATGGGATCACGGCGTGTAAGCTCCCCAAAGCCTGGAGGCGCGCAAGACACTCTTTCGTACTTATATAATGATCCTCTCACTAAATGCACCCTCGGGTCGTCGATGTAGGTTTCAGGAGGATTACAATTACGTAGCATTGCGATTCTATGCAAAGGGCGCATATGCATGCATCTCCAACAAAGCCAAAGCGATAGGATGGATTGTAGACCTACATGTACTTACTTACGTTACGAGACTTATAAGCCAAGCTGAGTGACGGCCGAAAGAGGGGTTTGACTTGATTGACAGGCCCCACCAAGGGAGTCCAGTTAACTAATTTTGGCCATTATCTGACCTGATTCCAGCTGGGGCTATCAGTTAACTCCCTGTATGCCCTGTAGCTACAGGGCTTATGCTCTGTAAGGGCCCTATACTTTCTAAGTACTGACTTACAAGCTGCACAGGGCTTGTGCTCTTCACTGGCTGAACAGACGGACGATCACTAGAAGGCCCCCGAAGCAACAAAAGTTTCAGTACCTGGCCAAGTATCAACCGAAACCCCGCCCCAAGAGGAGCTTCCTTCTCCTTTCATCAAGAACATACACAATTAAACTTGGTCAAACAATTCATTCCCAAAATTCCATCTAAAGATATGCCAGTCTTCAAGTCTACATACTCAGCTAAATTCTATGCCACAGAGGGCAGGTCAATCAGTCTGCCCCCGTTCTCCATTCTCTCTCATTCGGGTTTCTCTTGATCAAGTACCTGCGTCTATGACTCACACTCCTCTCTCCTTGAGGGCACTGATAAGGGTTTGTGCAAAACTTGCAACGTGATCAGACCCAATCATGGTATAATGTGCGCCCTGCGTCGCATGAAACCTCGGCGGCTCGCGAGTGAACTCTGCCCAGCGGCTTAAATGCTCGTTGAGCCAAACTTCGCGTGAGCTCGCGACTGTTTTCAAGGGTCTAGCGTGGAACACGTCGATGCTATTCACCTGGCCAGACGGGTTATAGTCGCCAGCCATGCGCTGGAGGCTGAAAGCCACGTCGACCCAGCGAATGAGGGCGTCGGTGTCGAGTCCCAACTCCTCCCAGCGCGGCCTGTCCACAACCCCAAGGATCCATCGCAAAGCGTCATCTTGAGGCGCTGTGCGGAAGGTCGGGTTAACCTCCAGGGCCTCCGAGACGTCCTCGACCACAAGCCCCAGAAAATGGCTCAAATTCAGCAGGCATACGTTCCAGTTTAATACTCGGATGCGTTCTTTTATATACGGTGGGAGGTTGAACGAACCGAGGAAGCGCACCTCTTCCCCATCGACAATGAGGCGCTTCGCCACCTCGAAAGCCAACATGGAACCGTAGCTGTAACCAGCCAGCGCGTAGGGCCCGCGCGGCTGGCGTTGGCGAATGGCTTGTGTGTACGTGTCGACGGCCTCCTTGATACTATCGAAGCAGGGATGATTGTCCGGCTCGAAACCTGCGGCGCGTAGCGCGAACACGGGCCGATCGTCGGCGGCGAGGCACTGGGCCAGCCCCAGAAATACCAGGACTTCGCCGACGCCTGGATGCATTAGCCAGAGCGGCGTCTTGGACCCCCTGGCGCGAAGGACGACGACGGGGTCGTAGCTATCGATGGATGGTCGGCCACCGTTACTGCTGGAACCTTCCTTCAGATGCTGTCGCCCCTGCTGCGACTGGATGTCATCGAGAACAGAGGCCAACGTTCGGATGGTGGAATTCTTTATCATCTGAATAACCGGGACCTCTATCGCTAGACGCCTTTCAAGGCAATACTTCAGCTTGATGATATGCATGGAAGTAAATCCGATGTCAAACAGAGACGTGTCGACATCAATATCGAGGTCCTCCGGTTTCAAATCCAGAATCTGCGTCACATTCGCGAGCAGCTGGGTTTCCGTCTCGCTTCTGTGCTGCGACTCGTCCCCGTTCACCTTCCGCGCCGCATTCGACGCGCGCGAAAGAGCTTTTTGGTGAAGCTCAAGGTCTGTAGCAAACATCCCATCTTCGAACAGGCGTGCCGCTTTGACCCTCGATATTTTACCCAAAGTAGAGATTGGAAGCAGCGGAATCGATGCTTCACCGAGCGCGAATACTAACGGACGAGTTGCCGTCTGTAATAAACATGCCTGCGTCGCCAGATGAGAAATTTCTGCTATCTCATCGTCCCGCCCCGGATAGCTCTTAGGGATATACGCCACTGTTACTCGCTCGGTGTGGGAGGCCAGCGAGGGAAAGACTACCAGTCGCGCGATGAGATCGCCCAAGGCTTCTGCGATGGTTGATTCGACGTCGGCGGTAATGAACTTGACACCGTTGATGTTGATGACTTCTTTGGCACGCCCCACGAGACTGAGATAACCGTTGGAATCAATGATTGCGCGATCTCCGGTCCGGAACCAATGGTCGCGGGTGAAAGCTTCCCTTGTGGCGACCGGGTTTCGATAATATTTCTTGAAGATGACAGGACCACGAACTTCCAGGTCACCCGGCTCGTCTGGACCCGCCAGGCACCAACTGTTGTCCGTAGTAATACGCATCTCTACGCCGCGAATACATTTCCCTACCGACGCCACCGTGTGTCCGCGAAAGACGTCGTAATCGGGCAAGTCGGTATTGTAAATAGACCCAGCACACGTCTCCGTCATCCCGAATCCGGGGGTAATTACGTTACGCGGGGCACCATACTTGGCCAATAAGGCAGATGCTGCCAGGCAGGTTTTCATGTCGTTCGATTCGCCGCCCGATATGATGGAGACCAGATCCGAAAAGTCCCACGCGGGAGGGCTTTCCAGCTCCGGATGTGAAATGAGGGCCGAAACTAATCTTGCAAGGAAGAAGTTCGGGGCGAAAGAGCGAGATACGCGATGCCGACTAAGAAGATCTAGGAACGTCACGGGAGAGGGCCCAACATCGGCCGCGTGAACGTGGACCTGATCAACGCCAAGCCATAGTGCTTGAAGATGGATCTCGACCAGGCCGGCGACGTGGTCGAGGCCGATCCAGTTCAGAAATGGTCGATCCTTGGGCAGTTTGCGCATCCCAGCTTTGCCGGTAACCGACGTCAAGAGCTGTTTGTGCGACAGCGATACCGCCTTGGCATTTCCCGTGCTGCCCGACGTCAGCATGAGCACCGCTAGATGCTCATCCTCGGTGCCATTTGTGTTGTTGTGATTTATATCGCAGGTCGTACCGTTCTCTCCATTCCGGACGTGCTCTCCATTCTGGACGGGTTGTGGTTGGCCCTCTTTTGAATTCTCGGCATGGAAGAATTCTTTGCGAGTCCCTCGGAGTAAACTCTCTATCGGGTACAGGTACATCCCGTGGCCGTCGCCAAATAAGGCCGAGAATTTGTCCCTTGTGAAGCAAACCGGCGACTGTAAAAGGTCTGACAAGTGCCGGATATGCTTTTTGCGGTCCTCCTCATTGTTGCTGAAGGGCGACGAGAGAACTGGCAGACCACCGGCAAATAGGACGGACCAGAACCACAAGATCACATCCCAATGATCGTCAAAGTGCAACAGCACCGGGCGGCCACTGCTGAACTGTTTCAGCGATCGGACCATGCGGCCCAAATCTTTTGCTTCTTGGTAAAGGCGGGTGTAGGTGATTTCGATGGGTCTGTCGGTATCACCCAGAGGGTAATAGAGCAGACGTCCCACGCGGACTGAACGTGTCTTCTCCTCAAGGAGGTCTTGCAAAGTCTCTCGTGGAGCCATGATGCTGAACTGATGACTTTGGCAGACAACCATGGATGCCAGTTGGCGTGCCTTTCTGCTCGTCGCCCAGTGTGCGATCCGTCTGACAGACTGCAGCTTCATTCAACACTCACCCTACGAGCATCACTTCGGTATCTCGAGAAACGGCGGGGCAGGTCGGACCAGCTTCGCAACCTCTTACCGTTTGTCATCGCTGACAGTAGCATCATCACGCAGCTGTGTACAGATACAAGATCCACTATCATGACTGTTCTTGTCTACAAGACGGACGATTCCCGATGTCCTCGCCATCAATGGTAACACAGCGACGTCCGGTATGCTTGTTCCGAACGGCATTGTAACACTAGGAATAGAATACGCGCCGTGTCTCAGTGACCCGCAGGGCCAATTGCGTATAGGCTATATGCAGTCATGGTTACACTGTTAATCTGCACGCTCTCCAATAGTCAGCCGCCCCGCCACACCGGCCCAACGGTGCGGCGCACCTCGGAGCTGTTTCCTATGGCAGACGCTTGTGTAACATAAGGCAGGCTGACAGGGCGATCACTCCGAATCATGATACTCGCGCCCGAAGTACCTCAAAGAGTCTCGCTTATTACATAAATCGATATTCTAATATGGATGGAAGCGAGGTCAGTCTCGGCTGATGACAGCCTCGCGTCAGACGGGGTAAGTTCTGGGAGAGTCATGTACGCCGGAATACCCAGAATTGTGGCATCCTTGAATTCAACTCGATCTATTGTCTTTACCGTAAAACTATTTTGTCAAGGCTCATCCCATTCTATTGAAGTCCATAGATTTTACTGCTTTGTCGCCTGAGCAAAATGGTCTCCAGCGAGTCCTTGCCGCGTGTCTTGCAGCTTGCAAACGTGATCAGCGCGTCCACGAACAGGCTACAGGAATTCTTGTCTGCCAAGGGTCTCCCGTCTCCGAGTTTCGACGAGAATGCCTCCGTCAGCCTCCCTCTGGAGATATCCGCTGACCAGGACACGATACTCGACGCCACTGCCGAGCTGCACGATCTACTCCTGGAGCCTCTGAACCTGATCCATAGACATGGCGGTGTAAGTCAAGTAACTCGTTTGAGAAGGACCAATTGCCCTTGAGGGCTGACAATTGGATCTCTACCAGCACAACAACTCGCTCTGCTTGCAGGCCATCTCCGAATTCAAGATCGCGGACATGGTCCCGCACAACGGCCAGATATCGTTCTCGGATATTGCCAAGCAGACCCCGTTGACCAGCGAAATGACGGCTCGCATTCTACGCCACGCCATGACCATGCGTGTCTTTCGCGAGCCCGAACCGGGCCAAGTGGCCCACACTGCCGCATCCAGGACGCTGAGTCACTCGGCAGCCAATGACTGGCTGCAAGCTGGGACGACGGAGATGTGGCCGGCAGCCACCAAGGTTAGCAGACCTCCGTTGCGTCCCCGTCTGTAGCGAGCCCTCGTAGTTAACCCTTTCACGTACTGTCAGATGGTCGAGGCCCTCAAGAAGTGGCCGGCGTCGCAAGAACCCAACGAGACGGTAAGGATTCCTATCCCTCTTAAGTGAATAACCGGATGGCTCAGTGCTCTTTCACAGGGCTACCCCCTATCGAACGGTACTGGAGAAACCGTGTTTCAAGTGTTCGGCAGAGATGCCGACCGGGCGTCGCTTTGGGCAAAAGGGATGGACATCTTCACCCAGAGGCCCCAATTCAACCTGTCATACCTTACCGACCACTACGACTGGATTGGTCTGGGCCAAGCTCAAGTCGTCGACATCGGGAGCTCGCAGGGGCACGTTGCCCTAGCCCTGGCAAAGAAGTTCGACGGCCTCAGTGTCGTGGTCCAGACCATGGAGGGAATGGGCGAAAGCCCCAAGGCCCCAGAGGAACTGCAGGGACGAGTGAGCTTCATGACTCACGATCCCTTCAAGCCACAGCCAATTGGCGGCGCCGACGTCTACTTCATGCGCTGGATCCTTCACAACTGGTCCGACAAGTACGCTACGCTCATCTTGAGGTCACTGCTCCCCGCTCTCAAGGACGGTGCCAGGATCATCATCCAAGATACGCTGATGCCAGAGCCCGGCGAAGTGGCCCTATGGAAGGAAAAGAACATGAGGTCAGTCAATAGTTTCAAATTGGCCTGGGCGGGCATGCGCTGACCACCGTGACCGGTTTCTGCAGGGCAACTGATCTGAACATGGCCGCCGCATTCAATTCAAAGGATCGCACAGTGGCTGAATTCAAGACCTTGTTTGAGAAGAGTGACCAAGGATTTGTGTTCCGTCAGGCTATCCAGCCTCAAGGGTCAGCTCTTGGGATTCTGGAGTTCGTGTGGCAGGGTTCGAACTAAGACCTTATCCCGGAAGGTTCATCAGTCAGAAAATGTAGTAGTTCACCTTTTCGGCACTCTATCAGGGTCTTTGCTAGTTACACGAGATTTAATCGTGTGTAACGCTCGAATTCGATATGAATCTTATTGGCGTCAGTTTTCCGAACCTCTGCTAATCAAGTTACTGATCGAAATTGAAGAGTGAAATCCCTAGATGGGGGGAAGCTTCAATCAAAACCTTGTTCTCAAGGTTCACTGCAAGTTCCACTTATCCAGGCGGAGCAGATCGCAAGCCGCCGCTTAAAAGGGAGGAGGAGCTTCCCTCCTGGCCAATCGCTTGAAAGCTCACCTTCGCTTGCCGCCAGACCATCAGCGAAATTATTGGAAGAATACCCAGCGAGCATGTAGTATTGAAGCAGATATCTACTTGAAGTTTGTTCAACTACAAGATCTATTTCTTGGCCCGAGGTAGACGCACGTCCATCACGCTTTCGTAGTTACGTGGGTAGTAGGTGTATGTACGTACCAGCTCGAGGCCGGCCTGGTCGAGCATCTCGCGCCACTGAGCCTCTGTACGCTCCATGCTGGCGAAGGTCGAGAGCATGGTCATATCAATAGCAGCGGTGGCGTAATTGACGCCGAATTCGGGAAGCACCATTTCGTCGATGAGCAAGACCGACTCGGGCTCCATGGCCGCCTTCACGTTCTCGAGGAGCAGCTGCACTTTGCGCGGCGGCTGATTGTGCAGCACGCCGCGTAGGTAATAGAACTTGGCGCCTGCGTATAGGGAGAAGACATTAGTTTCGCTCTGAAGGCAGCACGGGAAGGGAACGTGGGGTGGGGGACTTGTCGGGTGCGCACCGCGAACTGGCTGTGGCTCGAACATGTCGTGCGCCATCTTCTCGACACCGGGCGTGGGCAGTGCCTGGGCGACCGAGTGCGGCAGGTCCTGCAGCACCACGCGGCCTTGCAACTGGGGATACCTCTCCCTGAACTGCGCGCACTGGTGACCGATACCGCCACCGATGTTGACGTAAAGCCCCTTTGCGGCGGGCCAGTCGCCGGCCTCTGCGGCTACGGGGTACACCGACAGCCATGTGGCATCGGGCTTCCTCCGCAGGGCCATGTAGGCGTTGAAATGGGCCAGTTGGGAAGGGTGGCTGGCGAACCAGGCGTAGGGGCTTAGCTCCGTGTGGAACGCCGCCCCAAAGGCCGTATGAGCTTCATCCGCCGGATTCTGGTAGCTGGTCTCCTCCAGGAACTCTGGCAACGCGTGGTACGAAGGCTCAGCTGTGCCAAAGCTGGGGAGGTGCGTCAGCGTTGGAACAGCGCGATACGGCGGGCTCGAAGAGTTGACATACTAATGGGACAGACCGGCTTCTGCCACCTTCTCGGTGAGGTTGCGCGTCACATTATTATGAGTATACTGATCTCTGTCTTTCTCGCTGATGGCGCCGACCGAAGCGAGGAACCTCAGGACGCGAGCTGTTTTTGACGTGAGCGGCGACACTAGATGCTGGCAGATGGGAAGAGGGAGTCGGCGTCAAAACGTACTCGCCAGTTGAGCTTCTGCTCCTGTTTTCTCCGAGACCTGCTGGACCGTCACTGGCGCATCTGCCCGGACTAGGTAGTGAAACAATCCCAGTTGAATGCCGATTTGAACGGCAGCAGTGTGGAGCCCCTAGGTACCAGGCAGTCAGCTTGTGTCCAAGTCAGGGTTCACGGGGAGTGAGCCGGACCATATGTCCAAATCTATGAATGGTATCTTGGACGTCTTCAAGCGAGAATTGGAGGTCCCGGAGAGCCATCATCACCTGGCGGCGGCCATCCTCATTCTCCGCTGCCAGTGCTCTCAGTTGCTTCAGAGCCTCGTCCATTCTCGGTCGGCGTTTGGGAAATAGGGGGAGTAACGAAGCTCAAGAATCCCCAGCTGTTCAATTACAACAGCGCATGCGAAGTCCGTTTGAGTTTCGGATAGTCCCATCTGCGATACTCAATCCATCGTTTTCTAGACGAAGCCATATTTCCTGCGACTCCCGCAAAAGTGCATATTTCCATATAAGCCCTTCATCGGTTACAAGAATGTACAAACCACACTTGTCTCAGCATGCGCCGCAAGGCCGCCTTACGGCTATGGCGCCATGCCGCATCCGTTGTACTGAAAGCGGATCAGCGCCGCTTTAAGGCATGATGATGACTGCAGCATTGATATAGGCATGTTGATGACTGCAGCATTGATATAGGCATGTTGATGACTGCAGCATCGATATAGGGATGAACGATTCTATCATGATATGTACGTTACGTATAGCAACTACCGCGGCCATGATGCCGTGCGGGGGAGGCGCCGGAACTGCGACGTTCTCCTTATCTTTCCTGCGGTGTGACGATGTCGGTCGCTGGAATATTGAACCCGTGCCGTTCTGCTGAGCTGTCCCGTTGTGGTAATTTCGTCAGCCCCCACACACCACACACCATTTCGAGCAAAGGCAGCTAGGTATACGATTGGATACTCCGTAGACGCCCCTTCGCCGTCATGCCAGCGCACTCGCTGCACTATCTTCCATCTGAACCTCATGGAGACTACAGTTGCTGGAAATTCAGACCGGTTACTGTAATCCAAGCTGACGTCTACTTCAGTAGGCACTGACTTGATCCCGCGTTGGCTGCATACCCATAAGTGGACCTATGGGAAGATATCTTCGACCAACGTGAACTCAAGCTCGAGATCACTACAGCACACAACAACTTACTGCAAACGGCCAGCGATCTTCATCGTCTCCCCAGATCGCATTCGCTGGAAAGCCGTGCTGCCGTCGGTACTACCATGACTTGGCTGCAACTATTCTATGTGGCAGCAGCCAGCTTTGGCCTGGCGCTGATCCGGCTGCTGATCATGAAGTTCGCACCCGAGGCCGCGGTATGGGGCAAAGTGGCCACGGTGCGTGGGTCACCGCAGTACTGCCCACCAGGGTTCGTCCGCAACGTCGCCCTGTCCATTCTGTCAAAGCGGAAGTTTGCGAGCGAGGGCTACCGCCAGTTCAGCAAGGCCCTGGACCAGCCATTCGCCTTGCCCACAACCTGGGTGCCCGGCAACAGGGTGATCGTCCTACCGCCGTCCCGGATCCCGATGCTGGCACGCCCGGACAAGACAGAGGACAACGAGTGGACCAACATCCAAGGCATGCTCGAGACAACCCAGCTGCCCTACGTCATCGACGACACCGATGTGTACCGAAACCTCCTCCACTTCGACGTCGTGCGGCGGAAGATGGCCCACAAGGACATGGACCGACTCGCCCCCGTGACCGCAGAGGAGATCCGCCACAGCTTCGACAAGATATGGGGAACGGACCCTCAATGGAGGACGGTCAACGGCTGGGAAGCCTGCGGTCGGATCATCTCGGGCGCCTCGCAGCGCGTCCTCGTTGGGCTGTCCATGAGCCGCGACGAGGACATGTTGGAAATCTCCCGGCTCTATGCGAACTCTCTCCTGGTCGGCGGCGCCATCATCAACTGCTTCCCGCCCTCTATGCGGTGGCTGGCGGCGCCGCTGATCGCCATGCGCACCCGGCGCTTGCAAGCACGCTATATGAAGCTGCTGATGCCTATCGTCGAGGAGCGGATCCGTCAATGGGAATCAGGCAAAGAAGCAGGACCAGTGAGTACCCCAACGGCTCTCTCCTATCTAAACGGCCCCCGATCCAACATCATCATCTCGTCCGTGCCGTGGTAACTGACTAGTTTGGGTTGTTTCCCTCCTCACTCAGGACGATTTCCTCCAATGGATGCTCCCAGTCTGCGCCAAAGAGCCGGGCCAGCTAGACGCCACCCGCATCGCCCTGCGCCTGGTAAGCCTGCTCACGCCGCTGGTCTTCGCCATCTGCTACATCTTCGCGCACTGCGTGCTGGACATCCACGGCAGCGCGGACAGGGCGGCGACGGTGGCGGGCCTGGAGGAGGAGTGCCGGCGCGTGTCGGCGCAGCACGGCGGCCGGCTCGACAGCGCCGCCGCCGTGGGCCGGCTGCACCGCGTCGACTCGGCCCTGCGCGAGTCGATGCGCTTCTCCGACGTGCAGGTGCTCAACGTCTTCCGCGACGTCACGGCGGGCGAGCTCGACGTCGGCGGCGGGCTCCGCGTCGGGCCCGGCGTCCGCATGCTCTTCCCCACGCAGAACATCCACATGGACCCGGACAACTACGCCGAGCCGCAGCGCTTCGACGCCTTCCGCTTCTCCCGGCCCTCGGAGGAGAAGGGGGATGGGGACGACGCCGCCGCCGCCGCCGCACAGCCGCGGGACTTGATCACGACGCCGACGCCGACCTTCCTGCCCTTCGGCTACGGGCGGCATGCCTGCCCTGGTAGGTGGTTCGCGGCGCAGTGCATGAAGCAGGCGCTGGCCCATCTCGTGCTCAACTACGAAGTCGAGCTGGTGGGGCCGCAGGTCAAGCGGCGGGCTTTGTCGAACATTATGATACCCCCTACTGGGGCGCAGCTCAGGATACGCTGGAAAGGCGAGAAATGAGGTTGGGCGGCACCGCGCCAGGCAGATTGGGATTTCTTACCGATCAAAGGCGGGGCACGTTTTTGGTGGCATGGTTACCTAATGCACCGCGTACAGGTCTTTGCGCTTACTTAAACAGCAACGACCACATGTCATAAATCTTAAAATTTAAAGTCAATGTTCCCGTTTGGCATTTCTATGCTACTGCTACCTATTTAAATGTCTGTTTCACGGCCTCCTTCTCCCTGACCAGATACTGCCGGAAGGGCGTCAAAGAGGGCACGATGGCCCGAAGCTCCTCCATGTTGACGTGGTCCGACGTCGTACGCAGAACCTTGTGCGAGTTCGCGAAGGCGGCGGTGTTTGACTGCGCCTCGGCCTCTTCGTCGGTAAGGAAGTAGGCACGAATCGAGCCCGGCTGGCCGGCGGCCTCTGCGAGCAGGTCCAGGATTTCCTGGACGCGCAACTGGTCGCTGGCGAGCCCGATGGCGCGGCCGTCGAAGCCCTCGGGGTCCCGGAACGCCGCGATGGCGAACTTGGCGATGTCGACGTGGTCGAGGATGGGCAGTTGCGTCTCGGCGGTCATGGAGGTGGTCCAGCTCCGCTGGTCGCGGATCTCGGCGTAGCGCTTCACTTTGGGCTCGAGGAAATTGGCCATGAAAAAGGTCGGTCGCAGAAAGGTAAAGTGTTCGAAGTCGTGCTCCTGCACGTCGTTCTCTATCGCCTTCTTGTTGAGCATGTGCTTTTCCATGAACGACCCGGGGTAAACAGGCACCTTGGCGTCGAGAAGCGACACGCCGAGCGTGGTGGAGGACACGACCTGCTTCACGCCGACCTCCTTGGCAATGTCCAGGATCGTCTTACACTAGCGATAGAAAATCAAGCGTCAGCTTCCACGCAACGAATCGGTTTGCTTAGTGATTCTGTCAAGTTACGACGAACGAACCTGGCGGCGCTCGCAGCTGAGATCGTCCCAGTTGGGAAGGAGACACAGGAAGAGCTTGTCACATTTGTCCATGCTCTTCCTGAGGACCTCAGCATTGTCCCAGTCGCACTCGCTGAGTTCAACGCCGATGTTCTTCAAGGCAACGGCGGCAGGTGAGCTCAGGTCGCGCGTAGTCGCATGCACGTTCCAACCCATCTCCCGGAGCTGCCTGGATAAAGCACTCCCCTGGAACCCAGTCGCGCTGCAGACAAAGACGGTGTGGTCTGGAGAAGACATTCCGTAGGCAGCCTTATCGAGGGTGGGATACGAGCAAGTAGGAGTCGGGACAGTTAACAGCAAACGACTTGAAAGTCCCAGTAGCTGACTGCACTGGTAATAGGAAATCCCCTGACAGCTCGAGCGAGACTGTTGGCAACCAGAGGATGGCAAGATTGCGTACCGGAAGTACCTGATGTGTAGCGAAGACAACAGTGACAACCTGTGTCGTACTAGGTACCCAGCCCATCACCCCACGAGTTGGAGGAGGGTAAGCGCTGGTATGTAGACCAATAGCAGCTCAAACACAGGACTCTGCATCGCTGCGCCGGACGGGTGGCACGGGTCGAGCCTTCGGTTGCACAGAGCAGTATCACGACGTCGCCGTTGGTCTTTGAGCCGCAGCCTGTCGTCATGGCGCCCCACGCCATGATTGCCCGTGGGAAAGGAGACATATCGAATAAGCGGCAGACTAAAGCGGCGGGCTGGCTGACAGTCTCTGCTTACAGAATGCGACGTGGGGTTACACAGCATGCGGCGTGGGGTTACACACAGCATGACGGTTGATGGGGACGGTTGATGGGAAGCAAGCGGATTGGTAGCCGAGACGCGGGGTCGGATATGGGATGACTAGAACGGCCCTGGGCCCTAATCTGTCATTCTGCCTCATGCAGTGGAAATTCGGACTTAGGTTGGCAGGTGGTCATTGAAACCTCGCGACCGGTTGAACGGGCTGTTATGCATAACATCTTCCTCCCGCTTCTCAGCCTGCTTTCCGTCTCCCGCGCCTGGGCTGCAGCCTGATTGAAAATAGTACCATGGACCCCATCTGCAGCCCTCTCGCAATGATCCGATGCCACAGCCCACAATGATCGACACTCGTGCGATTGGGGGCCGACCAAGTTTTGGATTACCCCCAGGTATCGATACTTTAGAACTGTACGTCGTATTTCGGCACAACTTGGATTGCGGTCGGAGAATCCCAATATGCACCAATACTCCTGCTCCAACCACCAACCTGCATTGCTACATCGTCTACTTTGTGTCACCCCCGCTCAAGCAACCAGGACAGAACCTGTATAAGGCTGGCGGCAAGCCTCCTGCAGGTGATACAGCCACCCCTCAGGCCAATCTCTTCGGGACTATTTGCATGGGCACAGGGTAGATCCGTAACGACACGGTTACCGTCGAATGGGGTGGCGGCATGGTTTCTTGCCCCCCCCCCCCCCCGGCCTTAGTCGGCTCATACCGCCCCTGTCCTGTCAGCAATTGCCAATGCATGGCCGTAAGCCTGGGCAACAGTTCATTTTGGAATCCGACCCTCCTACCTTCAATCCGGTCAGCGAGGAGCCTTGTTGGTCACTGAACAATATCCGGGCTTGCCTTGATGGGTTCCATCGGGTTGGGCAGATCAAGCCGAATTAAGCCAAACCTCGAGGCTGAGAACGGTGTCAAGCGATGTGTGCTGACAAGACATTCGTGGATGGAATAACGTACTACCAAAGAATCGACGACTAAGCCCTAGGATCAGAGCTGCCCGGCCTGTTCTATCCAGATCAGGTTCTGCTCCAAGTCCGGCGCTCAGTGGCCGAGACTTTTTGGGAGATGGGCATATTGTGGAGGTGCTGATGACCGTGTAATGTTCAAGAGACAGACCAGTTATGCCATTATCACTTGAGCCAGAGGCAGTATTGGACGGGACAGGTTCAAGAGGGAGTAGGCTAGTTGCAGCAAACGTACAGGGTCTCACTTTATCTCGTGTCTCTATGTCATTTGATTACCCACAGGAAGCTTTCTCCGACGCCAAAGACAAAAAGGTGACCTGATACTAGTAGGCTTGAGAAGGAAATACTATAGGAAATTGAACCCAAGGTTCGTTCGTATCCATGCAGGTGATACAAGACAAGTCAGTTGGGCCAAATATCCACCCAACCCTCCAACCAGGAACGTCTCGCCATCATGGCTCTCGTGGGTCGACACCCACAGAGTACTGATCCGTCACTCGGATCTTGCCAGCTTCGACCCCGCCGTTACCCGTGTCGTGGAACGTAGGACTCGGGCGGCCAGCGTGGGCCTTGGATATGCTCCATTCGCCGCGACCCAGCTCGTGGTACATGCCGTTGCTGTCCCCGCCGCTGGGCCCGTCGGGGTTCTTAGAGTCGCTTGCCGTGCTGCGGGGGGTGCTGACCAGCCTCCGGAACGACTCGGACACGGAGAGCACCTGCGGGAGCTGGGTGAACTTGCGCAGGGGCGGGGCACACCCCATCATGATGACGAACGCCTGCTCCGTGACCGACCATATGATGCTCATAGAGGACTTGTACATGACTTCTCCCGTCCCCCGCCCGTTGCCGGCGGTGGCGGCCTTGGCGATGGAGGCGCCCATGGTGAATAGCGACAGGGCGAGGAGGAAGCAGAGTCCGAATTTCCGGGAAAATGGCATATGGAGTTTCCAGACGATCATGACGGGAAGTAGGACGTATAGTAAGTCCCCCAAAGCCGAGAGAGCTTTTTTGGAAGCAAAGCGACCGTTAGTTTCGACATCTCCACAGGGGGGTTGGGGGTTGGGGGTTGCAAATGCACTTACACCCTGCCACGTTACCCTCGTACACCACAACATTCGGGTCTATCCGTCTAGCCGGGACAAAAGGGTCCCATAGGCCTTGGACGGGGACGACCTGCACCCAGCTGGTGATAATAACGACCATGTTGCTCACTATTTGGACTACCGTGATGATGATCAAGGTCCACTTCATCCACTTCTGCCTCCCGAATAGACGGATAAGAAGTATCATGATGGAGAGTCTGGCTACGATGGAAGACGTGAGGCCGGGCGTGAATTGCATCCATACCCAATAGGCGACATTGATCGTTTGGTCGACGGTGAGACTTGCGTCGTGCTTGCCAAAGCCGTGGTGCCACGCCACGGTGAGGCATGCTTGACAGGCGAGGTTGAGCATCTAGAGGAGTGCGTTTCCAATCGTCAGCGTTCCTATCCATAACCTCTTGACGGGCAGGGTAGCTGTCGTCGTCTTACCGCCGCCAACAGCATGAGCCAGTCCTCGACAGCGAGCGCCTTGATCACCGCGATGCGAACCCAGAAACGGGCGGCGACGACGATGAGGCTGAGCGAAGTCCAGGTCCACGTCAACCCCATCATCGTAGGCCCGCGGCCCGGATCGTCCGGATTGACGGGCTGCATAGGCGGAGCGCCGCTCATGGTGTATCTAATGCAAGTAGAGGTAATGGTGTATGCAAAAGGGCAAGGCTCGAAGCGTTTACCCAGCGAAATTAATAGAGGAGAAAGAGACCGTGTAGAGAGAAAGCCTCAGGCGAATAGACATAAACAGTTGGTAACCAGGCTCGCTGCTTCAATTCTCCTGTCAGCGGCGGGCGGCATAATGTAGGCCATGTGCTGAGCGGCACAGCGACGGCGCATGGCTGGATGATAATGATCCTCCGCCTGTTCCATTGCTTACCACCCTCCCAGTTAGAACGTGGCAAAGCAGCCCCGAGTATTTGATGTCAGCGTTGCAGCGCTTCCTCCATTTGTCTTGTGGTAACACAGACATATGGGGGGCTAAGCTGCGTTTTCCGGCAGCCAACTCCTCTACTCCCTGTTGGCAGATCGGCGCAAGGCAAATTTTCGGAGAAGGCGCTCTTTGATTCGGCGTCTAACCTGCAGCATATAGTGGGTGCTATTAGTGTTTCTAAATTAGGAGCGCCTGGTCGTCAAGGAAGTACCCTACATACCCTTCGGCGTGAAGAGCCTACCAGAGCGTGCAATTAGATGTGCCGCAAGCCATAGCGCCCGATCATGCCAAGTCGATATGATTGCCATCTGAGCAACGGGAGAAGGAGACCATGCCGCTGGAACCTCTCTGACGGTTCCAGGAGATAGCTACCTAACATAGAGGAAAACCGAATATTGGGAAAGTTCCCATAATACGTTTCTACTGATTCACGCCATGGTGAATGATGACGACCGTATGTTTGACACTGGTAAGCCAAAATACATGATCTTTACAGTACTCGGCAAGTCAAGGACATTAGAAGCAACACATCATCGATATAATGACTCGAATCAAAAAGGAGTGTTCTGAAAAGAGTGTGTACAGCCGCAGTAATAAGTCTGCAACGTCCAAGTCCACCCATCTTCTCCTCCTTAAAGTCATTTCCTAAACCGAACCGCCCACATGCTGTAGTACAACGCATTCTGTAGAACGACGCCTAAGAGGACGACTACTCTGGCACCGGATGGTAGACCCTAGTTGAAATGACCGAGGTAGTTCAGCCTCATGTAATGCCCAAGTTTGGCGGCCACTCCTTTAGGCCTGGGCGGAAGGCACGTCCCAGTGGACCTCTAGCATCGAGAGATGTGATCCCTCGACCTGAACCACCTTGTGAAGGACAAATCTCTCGTCGGCTGCTGCTAGTAAAGCCTTCCAGTCGTCCAGATATCGATCACGGCTGTTGAAGAAGGTCTTCAAACTCATGTCAATCGCCCTATCATCAGTCCCGCAGGGTCAGTTTTCATGGTCTTTGGACAGCAATAGTCAAGTCAACGCCTTCAGAGAGTGGTGCTTCATACCTCTGAACCCGCTCTTCGCTGATCGGAACAGTGTTTGGCGGAGTCATGCACTTGTCCTGGATGAGGAGCTTTGCCCCGCTTCGCAGAGCAGGAATCTGCGCCTTCAACAGGTTAACGGCGTTCTTGTCGTTCCAGTTGCGCAAGGTCATGCGGAAGAAGTAAACATCGGCCTGGACTGTCTGTGGCGCGAAGAGCTCGTGTTCCATGAAGTCGACGCGTCCCTTGAGCTCTTCGGGGATCTCTGCTCCCTTGATCATCATCGGCCCGTCTTGGACCAGGAACTTCGTCTTCTCGAAGTGCTTGGCGAGGTCCATGGCGACTGTACCCCGGGACCCGCCGACGTTCACAATGTACGCGTCTCCGAGAGACGCCCAGTCGTAGGCCTTCTTCACTACCATGTCGCCACAGCCTGGAACGTGGTCGAGGGATCCCATGCCAGCTCCGAAGCGCATCGCTCGCTCAGGGTCGCTTTGGAGGACCTCAAAGACCGACTTTCCGCCGTTGGCAAGAGCAAAGCCCTATAAATAGCAGTATTAGCCCATGGCCCGGCTGTAGAAGCCCTCTGTGCACTCACAGTTTCCGTGATATCGTCGGATGCTGGCCATTTCTCATACGCGTCCGCAACCTGTGATAATTATAAGCATTCCGTGTTAACACATGTGCTGCCTATTCACTCACCCTGGCGCAGGCTGGCCATGTATCTTTGCCTTCGAACTTGGCCCATGCCTGGATGTGCGGGAGGCTCATGAACTTGGAGACGTTGGTGTGAGCCGCCATTTCGGGCTCCGGCTCCTGGAGGACACGCATGGCCATCGCGTGCCTAAGCACACGCCTGACCTCGGCGTGGGGCAGGCCCGTCTTCTTGGAAATATCTGCGAAGGAGACCTTGCCGCCGGCAGGCACCATGTCCAGGATGCCGAGCCGACAGACCGTGTCGAGACTGATGGTGTTGGAGATCTGACAATGGTTTAATTATAAATCTATGGATTGATTGCCTTGGCTCCAGCCGGAGGAGGGCTTACCGCAGCAAACTTGAAAATCAGCATCAGAGGCTCTGTGAGCACTTCGTTGAGCTCGGCAGTCGCATCAAGGATCTGAGCGCGGAGACTTTTCATGTCCTCGGGGAAGGTCTGGGGGCCGTCCTCGTTAAAGGTTGGAGATGGCAATCCCTGGTCCGACAGACGCTTCTGAAATTCGTCGACAGAAGCGCTGATCTGAGCAGCCAGCTCGACGATTCTGGGAGTGTTGGTGGACGACGCCATGATTGCTGAGGGCTATGATGTTGAAGTCTGAGGGGTGGTAGAGAAACGGAGAGCGCAGGCAATGCAGTTCTTGGAATTGAACAATGATCGCGTGGAAACAGAGCTTCAGGTCGAGAGCTTTAACGTCAGAGAGGGTGGGCTGTCATCGGTATTGGACAAGCTTCTGCCCAAAATCTGACACCTGAGGCCAGGAAAGAGCGTTTGGTCAAATATTGGTAACACAACAGGCGACACGCGTCAGCCGGGTCGTTCCAAACAAACATTTGGAACTCCTTACTTGCCGCACCGGTGAATGGCACCCACGCTTTCAGGGTCAACTGCGCCCCACTGGGGCATGTGAGTCCAACTTCAAAGATAGGAATACTTTGGACTCATGTATTTCAACATGACTGCATTCGAATGTACGCATACATGTGGATTGTACGGATTGGTTTCCACTGCATTGCTGGGTTGCATCACGGGTACACACGGCTAACGAAGTGAAGGTGCACTCGGTGTGCCAATAGTTACCTACCTATGTTAGGTGTACCTCCAATGTATCCCTGCTGCAGTTCCAACTTCGGTTCAATATGTTGTTGATCAATCACATATCTACTGCGAGAAACGCTCGTCCTATGCTAAGCCCCCCTTGCATCGACTTCGTATCTTCTCCCATTCTAAGTCTCCCAACTAAGGCACTTTGTGTAACCATCACCGCGTTCGTCTTGAAACCTTCAGTCCCAAGCCGCAATGGGGTCCGGCACTACCACTCAATATGAAGCACTGGCGGAGCAGATTGAATCGCTCCTGCAGAATCTGGATGGCGCAGCTGCGGACGTCACGGATGAGCGAACTCGCTGTCGCTTAGTCGAAGGCGGACGCAAGCTGGCTGCGTCTCTGGAACAGCCCAGAGAAACAGTGCGCAGAATTGGTTATTCGGTACGAAGAGCCCTCCTCCTCCATTTGGTGGTAAATATACGTACGACTGACTGTTGCCACCATTAGACTTTCCAACTACCCGTGGCCCTCGTGGGCGTAGAGACTGGAGTGTTCACTGCTCTTGCAACAGCGCAACACCCTGTGAGCGCCTCAGACCTCGCAGTGAAGAGTGATGTGGACCTTGGCCTCCTGAGTACGTAGATACTGAGGCCTTCACTAAGACTGAGTGTTTTAAAGCAGGATACTAAACTATCTTAGCAAGGCTTTTGCGATACTGCGAGGCCACCGGTTTCATAGCCCAGGTCGACGATGGCTCGTACCAGGCGAACAATGTGACTCGTTCTTTGAGCGATCCTGACCATGGCAAGTCACTGGGATGGATGTAAGGCTCTGATCCCTATATATCTAGTCCACTTCTTCCATGGACATGTTGGACTAACACGTTGAATAGGCATGAAGTGACTGCGCAGGGAGCACTGAACCTGCCAGCCTGGCTCAAATCGCACCAGTACAAAGACCCCCTCGGCATCATGCCTACATCCTGGCTGAGCGCCATCGGCACTGACAAGTCGCCCTACGGTTGGCTGGGTGCGAATCCATGGGCAATGGGCCTCGCGCAAGCGCACATGAAAGTCGCGCGGGAGAACCGGCCCATCTACCTCGATGGTCTGGATCTCGAGAAGCGCTTCTTCCAGGGGGCCGACAGCTCGACCGTCGTCTTCGTCGACGTCGGGGGCGGCATCGGCACCCAGTCTCGCGCCTTGCGGAAGCGGTATCCGAACCTCGTCGGTCGGGTGGTCCTGCAGGACCAGTCCGAGGTCGTGGACCACGTCAAGGCCGACCTTGCAAGTGCCGGCATCGAGGCTGTGGTGCACAACATCTTCACGCCGCAGCCGGTTCGAGGTACGTACGGAGTCTCCTAAGACAGTTTTCAAACGCGAGGAGACCATCCAGTCTAACACCAGGCACCTCTCTACGTTGGGGCGTAAAGGGGCCAGGGCGTACTACATGGGGCACGTCTTCCATGCCTGGGGAAATCCCACATGCAAGGAGATCCTGACCAACATCAAGGACGGCATGAATGAGGATTCGGTGCTCATCATCGACGATATCGTCCTTCCCGAGAGACAGTCCAGCACACAGGGAGCCGAGATGGACATCGAAGTCATGGTCTGCGCCGGTGAGTAGCCCGTATTCCTTGCCTGACATCTTGAACAGAGAAAGAACAAGATCGCTAATGCAACGAGCCTCGTAGGTGGCATCGAGCGTACGAGGGCGCAGTGGGAAGGTTTGCTGAACGAGGCGGGGCTGAAGGTCATCGACGTGGTAAACTATGACCAAGCCTGGGAGGATTCTGTCATCATCGCCGGTCTCCCATGAGGTACTACTGGTACCCTGTCGTATGTGTGCTATGTGGCATCTTCTTCATCGTAGTAGGTCGTGTCGGGTGGCAGAAATGTTCGGGATGATGTATCCGGTCTCCTAGAGATCAAATTGAATAGGCTGCCAATCGGCTTGCTGGCCGGGCAATTGATGTATGTTGTACCTGCAATGTATGTTGTACCTTCCGTAATGATGGTGCCCTCATGCCTAGATTCTCATGCGGGTTGGCCCCCAGCTAAATCGCCCCATCTCAGCATGCCGTGGGCCGACAAGCCCTGAAGGGATATCTATCTCCTCATCGTAAGCCTTAATGGAAGTGTTCAAGGTGCGATAGGTCTGTATTTGACAGTCTAGGGCTTGATGATGGATGAAGCAAGGGGCTGGCTTGTAACTACAAGTACCTAATGAGGTACATACAATAGTGGGACACCCACTTGGCTACTTAGGTACCAACACAACAAGATCCTCCAATTGATGGGCGGGCACACAGCAACCAACATACCAAGCGTTGACCTTCAATGCTGTTAATCTCGCTTGTGATACCAATTTTATCAGTCCTCTGCAGATTCCTCCCAGTGAATCTCCAGGGTTGAAATAAGAGCTCCCTCATTCAAGTACGTTCGATGCAGGACAAATCGTTGATCCGCCGCAGCGAGCAGCGCCTTCCACTGGTCCAGGTACCTTTCGCAGCCATTGTTGTACACTTTCATGTTCAAATCAACATTCCTATTGAGCGATCGTTAGCAGAAATTTTCTATCACTGAAGCTCATACTCCCCCGGCTCACGGCATACCTTTCAAGTCGATCTCTCCAGGCCGGGAGAGTCCCTGGCTCTGGCATTATTATGTCCTGTATCAAGATCTTCGCCCCGGGTCGGAGGGCCGGAATCTGTGCCCTCAGGATCTTCAAAGCATATTTGTCGCCCCAAAAGCGGAAAACCATGCGGAAGAAGTAGATATCTGCTTGGGCAGTTTGCTGCTCGAACAGCTCATGTTCCTGAAAGCGGACGCGATCTTTCTGGGAGTCTGGCACCTCTGATTCCGCGCCACGAATCATCATCGGGGCGTCTTGGACCAGGAGCCTGAGATTCTCAAAGTGCTTAGCCAATTCGATAGCAGCTTGGCCTCTGCGTCCACCAACATGGGCGATGCGTGCGTCTCCCAGGGAGGCCCAGTCGTACTCCTTGGAAATGTTCTTGGTAGCATAACCAGGGACATGATCGAGGACTTTCATGGCCTTCCCCATGCGCAACATTCGCTCAGGGTCTGAGGTGATGAACCCGAAGGCCGGCTGGTCAGTGTTGTTGGCGAGACAGAAAGCCTATAAAGGTAAGCATAAGCCATTTGTTAATAATCCGACCCAGAAGCCCGGGAACTCGCTCACAGTCTGGTTTGGTTCCTCAGAAGAGGGCCATTTCGCTATAGCATCCGCAATCTACGCGTAAAGCACTGAATTCAGCAGGTTGTCATAGTACGTGTAGATCAGAAATGCTATATGCTTACCCTTGCAGCCGCGGGCGCGGTGTCCCTGGCTTCAAAACTCGCCCAAGCATTCATATCTGGGTTGGTCAGAAACTTGGAGATCTTGGTATGCGCCACGATGCCGGTTTCGGGCTCTTGGAAAATCCTCATGCCCGTCGCCTGCCTTATGAGGCGCCGAACCAACGATTTCTCGAGGCCCGACCGTTCAGCGATCTCCTCGAAAGATACGCGGCCACCAGGGGGTATCATGTCCGCAATATGATACCGAGTGATTGCATCAATGCTAGCGACGTTGGGGGCCTACTGGCATTAGTCAATATAACAGCCAGCTGAAGCCGAGGGCATCCTACCGCAAGGAAATTGGTGATTAGTATCATAGGTTCCACAAGCAGCTCGTGTAGCTCACTGGTTGCGTCAAGTAGATCATCCCGAAGGTGAGACACGCCATCGGGAAGGCTCCAGGGACTGTTCTCGTCCCAGGTAGGGGATGGTAAGCCTTGTGATACCAGCTGGTCCTGCAGCTCTTTGGCCGCAGTGCCAATTTTGGCGGCCAAAGCGAGGATTTTCGGTGTGGCGGTAGATGATGCCATTGTCACTGAAAAGCTTGATACAAAAGACTCTGACTGGGTAGATGGCAGTGAGAAGAAGTTGTTGATGAATTTCCTGGCCGGCGTATAGATGAACAGTAAGGGAGAGGCTTGTGATGTCTAGCGAGGTGATGTGTAGTGTTGCTCTGTACTTGCATCCAGGGGTTACTCTGTAGCAGTTGTCGCAAACGGATAAGGAATAGCAACGGCGACAATGTGAAGGTCTCCCAGTAGGAGCTCAGGCCATGGTGATTTCGCCAGAAGCCAGCCGGCGCAACGGCTCGGGGTCTACTTGCATCCCGGGGGTTTCCTTGCCTCCAGACCCACGTCTGATAGTTGGCGGTTGTGTAACACGACGCGAGGTTTGGCCCCCAAGGGGGGTAAGCTGCAGTGATACCCGCCATGCATTTCTCCAACCGATAACGACACCCTTGTGTTTACTGATTTCACATCCATGGATACTGCCAAGCAGGCTAGGCACCGCAGTGCAGATCATATCCGGAAACCAAAGCCCTGCTGCATCGCCAAGGAGCAATTCGCGCAAAGAGTAGTGGTGGTGTTACAGCAAAACCGCGAGTGTGTCTTTCGGCGCCTGTTTACCACACGAGGCAGCTCTTTGGCTAAAAGCAGTCTCGTAGTGCTTACATGTGTTTGCACGTCTGAGACACGGTTGGTGGTTAATTCTCGCTTGGGGGTGGGAAGGGAATATGACATGGCCTTGCTTCGCCCCCGGCAAGTGATTCAAGTGCCGCGCTTGTACAGGTACCAGCAGACAGTAAGCAGGAGATGGCCAGAAACACAACTCCCAACCGGATCCAAGACCCTGCCTCCGTTCATTTCCAGAGCTAATAAGATTGAGCTACCTGTTGGCTCTCAGCCTGCTGGCTTGAGTGGACTCCAGGCACATGTACTGTAATTTGATATCTGAGCATAGTGTGTTACACCGACCTCAGGTAGGCCGGCGTGGTCGGTGCGGTGCAAACGTAGGCCTCTCCATCAGGCACCAACCAGAACCATCTGGCCGTGCCGGCAAAGTTCCTGTTTTTCAGACTTGGCTCTCCCGACTGAAATCTTGCTTCTGCAGGACGTGATCCTTCAACATCCAGATTCCAGGTCCGCGCATGTCCTCCAGTACCCTCACGACGATGGCTACCGCGCAGGCCACGAACGAGATCCCGTCCGGCCCGGCCACGCCGCCGGACGACAGTCTTGCCGTTGACGAGCGTTCAGAGGCCAACACCAAGCCCGTCTTTTTCAAGCCCAAGCCGAACCCCGAGTATGTGACCGGCGCCAAACTCTACCTCATCATATTTGCCATGGCGTTCGCCAGCTTCCTTAGTATCCTGGACAATATGATCGTTAGCACGGCAAGTCTGGTCTCCCGAACGATGACCTCAGGTTTCGGGCTAATCGTAGGATTCGGTCCAGGCCATACCGAAGATCACCAACGACTTTCATTCTCTTGCCGATGTCGGTTGGTACGCCAGTGCCTATCAGTTCGGGAGGTACGCCTTGCATATCCCCTACCTATGAGACAGCTGTTTGCGTGTCTAACTCTATCGTGCCCTCAAGTGCTGCACCGCAGCCACTAACAGGGAGAATCTACAAGTACTTCAATACCAAGGTTTGTATTGTGTATGCGCTGCTTCTGTTTTAATCTGATTTCTGACCGGCGCAGCGGGCCTTTCTCACCTTCTTTGCCGTGTTCGAAATCGGCTCGATTCTCTGCGGTGCTGCTACCTCTTCGGCCATGTTCATCGTCGGCCGTTTCGTTGCGGGCGTTGGGAACGCAGGTATCGCTACCGGTGCCATCGCCATTATTTCCAATTGCGCGCCTCTTCAGAAGCGTCCAAGTAAGCGAGGGTCCTGGGAATCTCTATAAACTTCGTAACACTAACATCTTTGGCTAGTGCTAATCGGACTGACCATGGGATGTAAGTCACTCATTCGTCGGGAAACCTTCGCCGTGGACCGGACTAACTCGCGACCAACAGTCAACATGCTTGGACTTGTTTTAGGGCCCTTGATAGGGGGCGCTTTTACAACTTATAGTACCTGGCGGTGGTGTACGTTTTCGCTTTCCCATTCTCTCCCTGGATGATTGACTTACGGATGCAGGCTTTTATGTGAACGTCCCGGTTGGCGCAGTGGCCATACTTGCCATAGTCTTTCTGCACACGCCCGAGGAGAGCCTTAAGCCCCCAGCCCGCACGCTACTACCAAGACTACACCACCATCTTGACCTTGTGGGCTTCTTTCTCTTTGCGCCTGCTGTGTTGCAACTCCTCCTCGCTCTCCAGTTTGGCGGCGGCCAGACGTATGCCTGGAGCTCTTCTCAGGTAATAGGTCTCTTCTGCGGCGCCGCGGCGACCGCAGTCGTCTGGTTCTTCTGGAATCGATTCCGAGGAGACGAGGCAATGCTGCCGCGCGCCCTGATCAGGCAAAAGAACGTCTTGGCGTCATGCATCTTCATAGCTTTCATGATGTCCGCTGTCTTTGGAGCGATCTACTATCTCCCCATTTATTTCCAGGCTGTCAAAGGGGCGAGTGCAATGCTGAGTGCAGTGTACCTCCTTCCAATGATAGTCGCGCAGCTCATAACGGCTGCCCTGGCAGGAGCTGTTGGTAAGTTGGAAGCCCGTGGCCTATATTCACAATTAAGAGTTCACTGCAGATACTGACGCGCGGGTGCAGTAAGCAAAATTGGCTATATAATTCCTGTGGCGGTCGTTTCCACGGTGTTCCTCTCCGCCGGAACCGGTCTTTACTCCCTCCTCCAACCCGACACTCCAGTTGGTCCATGGATAGGGTACCAAATTCTTGGCGGCATCGGCTTCGGCGCCGGGCTACAGCTGGTTCGTCAACTCTCCGTGACGCAATATGCGGACGTTATTCATATCTTGCTGACTCGCTGAACGGTGTATAGCCTATCATATCCGTCCAGGCGGCGATGGCTGGCGAGGAGCTGGCCTCTGGCATCGCCTTTGTTATCTTCGGCCAGGCTATCGGGCCCACGATCGTCATGAGCCTCTACAACATCATCTTCCTGGAGACCTTGAACAGGGAGATTCCCCGCCTTGCGCCAGGAGTCGACCCCCAAGCCATTGTAGGCGCAGGGGTCTCCGGATTCCGCTCCTTCGTCTCGGCTGAACATCTGCCCGGTGTTTCCGCTGCATACGCAAACAGCATCGACCGCATATTTTACTTGGCAGCTGGCATGGCGGCGGCCAATGGGATATTTGTCTGGGGAATGGGCTGGCATGATGTGAGGAAGAAGGACGAGGGCAGTATCGACGCCGAAAGCGGCGGTAAGGACCACAGCCAGAGCGCAGAAGAGGGTGAAAAGGCAGCTTGAAGTCGCGGCCTAGGACTGCGTGTTCTTCGGCTGTTCAAGCGGGCAGCCAGGCTGGCCTTGGAAAGGTGCAATCTGAGAACCCAGAGTGGCAAAGATACACCACAATGACCACAATAGCCCATGTTAAAGGGCTTCTTGATTTCATTCTGCCGAATACGGTCTTTGCTGAGAAGAAGTCGAATGGGTTAGTTATAGATTATGAGTTGTAATTATATTTTTTAAACGGTGGAGGCCATCCTGCCATTATTGAAAGCCAGAGCCTCCTATTCATTCTCATCGTCGCTACCACCAAGGTACTAACCTGTGTATGCTTAATTGGGTGTGTTGTTCTTGGCTGCGTAGTCATTAGGCACAAGTTCCATCTACTTCTTAAAGTCTCGGCCTAGATAAAGGGAGTAATTATAAAGGTTTGTTAAGGGAAGGGGGCTGTTGGTACGTGACAGTCACTGGCCACCAACACCTGGTCGATTTGTGGCATTTGGATAAACGTCGCTGTTGTAACGTGTTTGGAGAGAAAGACTAGAATGAAAACTCATGGACAATAGGTAACCCGATTGCAGAAAATGGATTCGTTTACAATGGGAGGTTCGATGCTCCGCAGAATCCCTACGACGCCAGTTGGGATGGCGGCGATGGCGGGGGAAGCCGGAGCCAAAGGGCCTTTCGGGACTCGCCAGAATCTGGGTGATCGTATAAGCTTGTGGCATTCCGTCTGTGACAGTGATTCGTAGCCGCCTAGCCGTGTCGTGTGACGAATAGTAGTCTGCAGCTATCTTGTAGTGTTACTTCAGAAATTGAGCAGTCAAATCCCGGGGCGCTGGAACCGAAGAGAAACCCCGATTCGACATGTTCTCCGCCGTAACATGTGCACTCGGTTTAAGCCATGGGTTGATCCCTTCAATCCGCAGGTTGGTTACTAATTGCCTTGCGTCTTCTTCACAGCATCCATTGGCAACAATGGCGGAGCTTGACGGGATTCCGAAGCCGACTGGCTACAAACTTCTCGAAGCTATCGAAGTCGATGATGCTTTATTGAAGCGTAAGTACATAGCAAGGCTGGTGGCACCAGCGCTTCATTCGATGGACTCTGATCTATACTCACTGTCCTTGTCAGACTTTCCCGAGGCGTCCAAATTCGTCAGTGCCGAGCGCCACGGTGCCAGTTTCTGGACGAGCACTGCCCGGATCGATCTTGAACTGACAGACGGCACTCCATACCGTCTTTTCCTCAAAACGTCCACTGGCGACTTGGGCATGAGCATACTCAGGGGCGAGTACCATGGGGCCAAAGCAATCCACAGGTTTACCCCTGAAGGCATTCCGCGTCCGGTCGCCTGGGGCACCTACAAGTCGGACCCCAACACGCACTTCTATTTCTGCGAGTTCATGGACATGAAGAACGAGGTACCCGACATCCGTAAATTCTCCTCCATGCTGGCCAAGCTCCATCGGGACAGTATGGCGTCGCCGGATTCCCCCGGCCGCTTCGGCTTCCACGTCATGACCCACGAGGGCAGCATGTACCAGGACGTGACGTGGTGCACGAAGTGGGAGGAATTCTTCCAGCGTCGCTTGCAGTCCTTCGTCGATCAAGAGGTCGTCGCGCAAGGCCCCAGCGAGGAGCTCGACAAGATCCTGCCGGCGTTCATGGACAAGGTCATCCCCCGCCTCCTGCGGCCCCTCGCAACCCATGGACGCAGCCTCCGGCCTGCCTTGCTGCATGGTGATGTATGGTATGGCAACCTGGCCACCAACGCAAACACTGGAGCACCGATTTATTTCGATCCTGCCGTGTTCTGGGGGCATAACGAATGTGAGAAACTCTATCCAACCCCCCTTCAAAGTGAACTTTGGGGTTTCTCATCGTGGGTGTGCAGATGATGTCGGCAGCATGGCCACGCCGCGCTATCAACTCGGACGAGACTGGATGGATGAATATCACAAGTGCTTCCCTAAATCAGCCCCTGAGGATGATTACGAGGACCGCAATGCGCTCTATGCAATGTAAGCCACCGGAACTTGGGATACCAACCAGGCTGACACACAAGGTAGAAGCGGGCATTTCTGTGCGTCCACTCTTTACCCAGATAATAAGAACTTCCGGAAGATGTAAGTTGGTTTGGAGTTTTCAAAGGCTTTGTATATCCGTCTGACCGCGAGCAGGGCCATTGGAGACATGAAGAAGCTGCTGGAGAAGTTCCCCCACGGTTATCAGGGCGAGTGACCTGCCACACTCCCTCAGTCGTTGAGCAGGAACACAATTAGTAGGTTTGAATGTTGACAACATTAGTTGACTACCACATGCATGTAATAAGCTTGTTCATCCAACTGTCATTATGTACCTGCGACGTGCCGAGCTAGTCTCCATTTCCTACCATACATCCGCTCGATAAGATAGAAGAACCCCGCAAGTAGACAGAACGACCCGAGCAACGTGAAAGCCCAGCCAAATCCTATTTCATCAATAATCATCTGCAACGTACCGACAAGAACCGCCGACATGATGCATCGTACAATATTAGATGACGCTTGGGCGGTAGCGGGGACGTCTTCATTGATGTCGACCAATAGAGTGTTATTGATCTGACCAAGGTGTTAGTGGAGTGCGTCTCCGGTAACCGCTCAATTGCGCTTACATTAAAGCATGTCTGTATCGAAAGACCGGCGAAGAACAAGCAGATCAATGGGCCCGCCATATGCTACATAGACTGGTCAGTCTGTATCATGCATAATCGGAGGAATGAGCCGAGTACACCCACAACATGGTGATAGACTAGCCACCCGTAGGTCACAACAGAAACCAGCGCCACGAGAGTGGGGAGAAACACGCTTCTGAGGCGAGCCTCTTCGACGGGAAAGTGTAACAGATCATCGCCAGATACCTTGTTAATGGGCAGTCCATGGGACCGCGCCACGATGCGGTAGTCGCGATCAATCCATCTCCCAGACACAATAGTCGAGATGATGGCCCCGACACCGAATGGCAGGTAAACGAACCCAGCCCGCAAATAGTCTAGATGATATACCTCGACAAATGATGTCGACAGTGAAGTGTGAATGCAGCAGTACACCGTGTACAGAAAGCTTCCGGGCATGATGCTAACGGCAACATCCTTGCGAGACAGTACCACGAGGCTCTTGAGGGGATTCGGAATTCTTAGAGCCCTTGGAGGTAGGTCAATGATGTTCGCATGACCCTGTCGTGCCCACGGCCGCAATACCCCTGGGAGAAGAGGGTGCGAGAACTTCGGGGGCCTGATTGCTCCGTTCCCCACCAAAGCCCGATTTGTCTCTGGGAGTAGAAGAATCATCAGTACGAGGCAAATGCCTGATACGATGGCGAGGAACCAGAATATCCACCTCCATCCAGGTCCGGAAGCCATGGCACCACCGATAACAGGCCCGATGCTTGGGGCGGTGGTGATTCTGCACCAATCATCGATTTAGCCTTGCATGGCGGCAAACATAAAGGGGTTAGCAAGCCCATCGTTGCTTACCCAAAGGAGAGAGCTGACACAAAAGAACCCCTTTCGCTGGGCGCGGCAATATCAGCAAGGACTCCGTACGCGACGGAGAAGGTCCCTGCGAATTGCGTTTCCGATCAGTAAGGTTATATCATCAAAGACATAATGTCTGGCCATACCAGAGATACCGGCGCTTTGCAGCATGCGCAATAGTAACAACGCCACGAAGGAGTGCTGCGAAGCAATACCGATATTGGCCGCCACGTATAGCGTCAGCGTCACAGCATACAACGGGCGTCGCCCCAGCGTGTCGGCAGCATCGCCGACAATGGCCGGCGCCACGGCGGAAACGACCAGATAGGACGCGACGGTTAGGTTGACCAGGCCGATGGTGGAATTGAGGTCTTCTGCGATCGAAGAGATGGCCGGGTAGTAGATGAAGCTGCTCAAGGTCGAGAACCACGCAGCCAATGCGATCAGAGCCACGATGACCCGTCTTTCAACCTTGCTGAACTCGGTGTATGGCCGACGGGGAGGAACGGGTGTCGGTGGCTGAGTTGGACAAGCCACCACGTTTTCCTCCTTTGGTTCGGTGTAACCTGCCATGGCTCGAGAAAATTAACGGCGTCATAGGCTGTTTTGACATGGGAACACAGCATTAGACTATGGTGAATTTTGTTTCAAGCGCCCGGGTAGTGGCATAAACGATGTGTAGATGTGCCAAAACCACCAGTAGGGAAGGGCCAGAGGTAGTGGCACCCCTTTTCCAGAGGGAAGTCGCATCGTACACGAGCGGGGTCTGGACCGTTATCTTGGCGCTGCAGCTTCCCCCAACCAACACACAAACTGCTATGCCGCATCGCATGCCAGTCTGCCAACAGCCCATCTCCAGTGACGACAGACACATTGCTCTTCGAGTTCTGGTACCAATTTGCCATGTCTCTTGAGGGCATTGGCCCACTTCTGAGGCAACGCCCCAAGAGGAATGTTATGTGCTTTGGCACTTGCCTACCTACATCTTGAGATGTAGTTTCGACATGATTGCCAGCCAACTGCGCCCAAACAGGCGGCCTGCGTCTTTCAATCACCAATAGCCATGTCGCAGCAATATTGGGAGGTGCAGAGCAACGCCAAGGTCCATGAAGGGGATGTTGAACTTGATAAAAACATCATTGCCGGTATGATCAACCGTGATCATCCTATAAACTACGTGTATCTTCAGGCATTGACTTCATTCAGAGCTCCCAGCCGGTGTGAGGGTTCGAAGCTCTCGCGGCCATGACGCAAGTAATTGGAATACTACAGTCCGTGTCGATGTAGAAGTTGGCGGCGAATCGAAGTCCTTCTTTCTCAAGGTTCGTGTCGTCATCACAGGCTCCAAGCAGGTTGGACGCACGAGATTGACCGAGCTCCGACTGTGCAGTTGACGGCCGGCCCCAAAGCACAAGCCATGCTCCAGGGCGAGTATGAGTCGATGCTCTTGATCAACCGCTTCGTGCCAGAGTTCTCGCCGAAGCCGCTTGCTTGGGGCAGCTGCGCCGACTCGGACCGTCACTTCCTCCTGTTCGAGTTCCACGCCCTGCAAAAGGGACCCCTCGCCATCCCGCGCTTCACAAACGCCGTGGCCCAGCTCCACAAGCGTAGTCGAGCAGCCAATCCAAAGCAGCGGCAGCTGCCCCAGAAGTTTGGCTTCCACATCACCACGTTCAACGGTACGCTGGCGCAGGATAACACATGGACCGAGACCTGGGAGGAGTTCTACGTCCGCGGGATGCGCCGGATGCTGCAGCTCGAAGAGGAGGCTGGCGGGCCCTGTGAGGAACTGAAGCGGCTCAGCGAGCCGTTCCTCGCCAAGGTTATCCCCCGGCTGCTGCGGCCTTTGGAGACGGGCGGGCGGCGGATCGATCCGGTCCTCCTCCATGGCGATTTGTGGATGGGGAATGTGGCGGCGCAGGAGGCGACTGGCGAACCGCTGATGTTCGACTCTTCGGCCTTCTGGGGCCACCACGAATGCAGGTCTTTCCCTTAGTATAGCCCCCCCATCCTAGTATCGACTTGGCGTTTCGTCTGACTCCCTAAGACTGACCAGGTGTCCTATAGATGAGCTCGCAACCTTGCGGCCCTTGGACAATGACTGGGCACGAGAGTGCATGGAAAGCTACCACGCCATTTTACCCAAATCCGACCCACAGGAAGACTGGGAAGGTCGAAACGCACTTTATGCCGTGTAAGCTGAATCATTATCCCGTATTTTTCTTCGTTTCTGCTGACCGTGCTCTACTATCTCACCAGGCGCGTCATTATTCACGATACAGCGCTTTATCCTGACGTTGCGCACTTCAGACCGATGTGGGTGCCCAGCGGAATTGGAAGTCTAGAACTGTTTTGCTGATCGCGATCTCACAGGTTAATTGAAGAAATGAGGAAGCTGGTGGAGCAATTCGGTCAAGGACATCGCGATGATGAGACCGACACGTAATTGAGGCAACTCTAGCCATTTGGATCAAGCTACATAGAAAACTCAAGATCTGCCGTGGCGTTCCCCCATCGTGCATAGAGCCAGTCTATCGGTGGCCGATTCTTTGGCTTCCACGGCCCTGTATTGCCACACACTGGCAGCCTCCCGTGTGCTTCGCGGACGTATGTGGAATCCAGCTGCCATATGTTCTGAGGAGCCCCAGTAGCAACAGCGTTGGGCACTCGCGGTACTGCCGACCTAGCCCTTCTACTCTGCATGTAGCTCATCAGTCGCACCAGGTACATGGCAGTATTGTCGGTTCCTAGGGTCCAGGAGTTGTTGGTATAGCCCAGCATGAACATCAGGTTGGGAACTCCATCCAACATGCACCCATTCCAGACGAATCTACCACCCCAGAAAATTGCATTGCCGTCAACTCTTATGGCAATGTTGCCGCCGAGCACCATACGGTGGCCAGTGGCAGTGATTATAACGTCGACATCCACCGTCTCACCACCGCGCATCCGGATGCTGTGCTCTGTAACCGCCGCGATCTCTCCAGTAATCAACCGGACATTCGGCCTATGGAATGCACGGAAGAACGCCGCGTTCGGGTCCAAGCATAACCTCTGCCTCCACGGATCGTACCGCGGGGTGAAATGAGGGTCCACGGGAACATGGGCCGGCAACTCCTTGGCGGCCTCCTGAGCGAGCCTGTCCCGAACCACGTTGGGGAAACGCTGGGAGTACAGTACGAGGAGATACGGGTTTATCATATTGTACAGCCATCTCCAGGCGAGCAGCAGTCCGCGCGGCACCCACGTTGTCGCTTCCCGGCTCGGCCTGGCGGCGACGTAGGTCGGGCTCCGCTGGATCATCGTGACCTGGCCGGCTTCCTTGGCGATGGCGGGGAGGAGCGAGACAGCGGTGGCGCCGCTTCCGATGAGGGCTAGTTTTAGGTTGGCGTAGGGGAAGTCTCGGGGCCAGTTTTGGGGGTGGATGACTCGGCCTTGGAAGGTATCTAGCCCTGGAATGTCCGGCTTGATGGGCGACTCGTAGTCGACGTACCCGGTGCCCATGATGATCCAGCGGGTAAGGTAGCGCCTGGGCTGTTGCTGCAGTCCCTGGCGGTTGTCTTCCGCCGTTACGGTCCATTTTTGGCGCTCAGAGCTCCAGTCGACCCCGGATACCTTGTGACGGAACCGGATGTGGTCGTTTATGTGATGCCTGGAGACGGCGTCGTGCAAATACTCCATGATCTCGCTGCCTTGTGCGATGGGTTTCGTAAAGGGCCAGCGATGCCAAGCGAGCCCGTAGGTGTAGACCTGGCTGTCGGACCGGACTCCCGGGTATCTGAACTGGTCCCACACCCCGCCGATGTCGTCGCGGGCATCGAGGATGACGAAGCTGGCGCCGGGCTGATGCCTCATGAGCCGGTATGCGCAGTTGATGCCCGCGAAGCCGGCGCCGATGACGACGACATCGAAGGTTTCGGGGTTATTCAGATCTGGGCTGGTGTCCGACATTGAGGGCGGATTGAGTTGGGCAAAGGACAGTTTGGTATTGCGATTGTAGGAAACGGATGGCCCAGGATATCAATACGGTTGGTTGTAAGGGCGGGCTGTTATACATCTTCCACCCCCTCACTTGAAGTTCCTCCGAGGCTTCCACCGCAGCCAGTTGTTGGTCCAGACGGGAACATTATACCGAGCGAAGAGAATTTCACTAAAGCATGATATGAACTGCGTAATTGATTAAAACCCGAGCCTCGGATATCTCGTACGGACGACTTCGGACGATACACACTAGGCAGGTGAGCTCAAATCCAGTTTCACCAGTAAAGCTTCCCCCGTATACTTTCTAGGTTTGGATCCCAGTATTTGCGACTAACAAAATAAGAAATACGCAAGTGAATGACTTTTCCGTATATACGGAACGCGATTGGAGCCAACTCTGTATTCTGTCACCCCTACCTCCAAAAACCCCCTTGCATTCACTTGGATTGCAAACATCAGGGAGAACAATTACACTGTGCAAGATTGATTCATTACGCTCATACATATATTACTCTAATGACAAGGTCATGTGCCATGGAAAAGCTGGGTGATTTGCAGGAGTCTGCATTTCTTATTGATTGCAGACCTGCCCCCTTTAAGCCCCCACGAGAGTCTATGCGGTCGTAGACGACAGGCAAGGAATACTATCAATACTACACTACACGTCCCGGAATGTTGCCATTTTCTTCATGCCTCGTTTTCAAATTAATATAGTTTCTTATTTTCTTTCTTTTCCTTTTTTACCATGTATTAGAATAATCATGGTTTATCGTGGATGAATCTAGGCAAGATCATGTGAATAGTCTAACTTCTGTGTTGTAACCACTGTATTCGGTCACATTGGTGTGACGTCTTAAGGATATGTAGGAGTATTCGATTGAATAGTTGAGATGTCACCATTTGATTCGATCGCTCGTTGTTTCAACAGCAATTCGTTGATCGCACTTGAAGCGTGAGGCGTGAGGCTGACCCGCGGCAGCGGTGATAACCAACCAGATCGGCGTTCTGCGTCAGTGGCGTCCTCCTGGCAGTGCCGTGCGTCACTCAAGCAATTGCCAAAACCAAGGCGCCCAGGTTTAAGGCCCTTATCCAAAGAGCCTGTTCACTATACTGTCAAGATATTTCACTGTGAACCTGCTCGTCAACATACTATCCGCCATACTCTTTCTGTTACTCAAAGATGGAGGCGCACGATGAATACAATGATCCCCATCCCCGCCTTTGCGATCGTTGCCAACCGTGGCGTCGCTTGATCTTTCCTTTCGACCGTCTAGCGCCGGAATACAGTCTAACCTACGATCACCTCTGCAATCATGGTCATTGTCTCATCTGCAAGATTATCTTATCGGTGGTCAATACCCGCATTCCTGACACAACGATCCAGTCTATTCCGTCTTCCGGGATCATAGTGAACATCATGGGTCCTATCTATCTACTCGATTGTCATGACCCTTTATACGGCCCTGATTGGGAGCAGACTCAAAGGAGGCATATCGAACAGGGCCTACCTTTGGGTATTTGGATACTTCTCGACGTATCGTTTCAGCCAGAGCCGCAGCCAGATGACCCGACCCAAGCTGGAACAGATTCTGGCATGCCAGAAACCGTTAGTTTCACACCTCGTATACGAGCCTACTACGCGCAAGATGATACGTTGTACAATGTAGAAGATGGGGATGTACCGCATTTCGATATATCTACTCTGAAGGGTTGGCTTCGATTCTGCGAAGAAAACCACGGGCCCAAATGCATGAGCATTGCTGAGCCGACAGAAGAAATTGCGGTGTCCAGCAAGCCGAACCGTCCAAGATCCTCACAGATATTCGCGCGAAATATCTCCAGTCTAAGGAAAAAAGTGGCGAAGATCATAGCAAGACCTACAGTTGACAGGTTCTTTCAAAACATTGAGCGCCGGATACTTCCAAACCAGGATATCCAGTCTCAACCTACTACATCTAAGGGTGCGTGACTTATCTCTATAGCGTTGTCTTCATCTTTCTAATGTGATAAATTTGTGGAACAGAAAGCTTGCCTCCTGGCTTTATGCTTATTGATACTCATCTTTGCAATGTTACCAGGCCAGATACTCGCGTGGCTTTCGTTGCTTTAAGCTACATGTGGAGTTCAGGCGGTGTTGGCTCGTGTGATCTCAAACTTGAGAAAGCCAATATCGAATATCTTGTGAAACCGGGAAGCCTCACTGAAAGCACAATACCTAAAGTCATTATGCAGGCCATATCCTTATGTCGAGACCTAGGAGAGCAGTTCCTCTGGGTTGATCGGCTCTGCATTGTCCAGGACGACGAAGACACAAAGTCAATACAGATTCAAGCCATGGGTTCAATTTACCGCTCAGCATCCTTCACTATTGTTGCAGCTCTCGACTCCCGGACGACAACTACGGGGCTGCCAGGCCACGCGGAACAAGCCAGACGGCCGTGGTCTTCTGCTTTCAGACCACCACTGGATTATGACCGTGAAGTCGTGGATCCGAATGGGTTACGTACCATAGTCGATCCGTCGATGTGGAATCGACGGGGCTGGACCTTTCAGGAAAGGCTCTTGTCGAGGCGTTTCTTATTCATCACTGAGTATCAGGTTATCTTCCAGTGCTCCTCGGCAGTAGCCGAAGAGGAGTTTACATGGGATCGGGGTTGTCCAACAGCTTACCCTACTCCCCGATTTATCCAAGAAGCCAGGACGTACTCGAACGAAGGCTCCGCGACTCTGCCATCTCCGGACGAACCGGGACTCCCTGGGATGCCAGGTCGGGTAAAATCGAATATGATACAACGCTTCTTTCCAGACATGCCGACGTTTAAAAGTTACCAGCATTGGGTAGAAGATTATAGCTCACGCGAGCTCACCTTTGAGACTGACAAATTGAAAGCGTTCAGTGGCGTCGCTAATGTCATTGCTACTGGATTCGGTTCGCGCATGCTCTTCGGCCTACCGGAAAGGATTTTGCCCCAATGTCTTCGTTGGACCTGCGATGGTGCGCTCGTCAGGAGAGGAAGCTCTACCGCAATCCCAAGCTGGAGCTGGGCGTCATGCGCCAAGCCTGTGAACTACAAGTTTCTCGACGAGAAAAGCGAGAAAAATATGTGTAGTATTGTCCAATACTACTACCAGGACCCTGATGAGGGACTACGTGAACTTGCAATCGAGCAGCGATGGATGGATCATGTAATCACAATCAGCGCTCTCGGTAAGCTGGAACAATTACCCCCTCTCACAAGTAGGCATGTCCTTCCCCCAGAGTGGCAATCAAATTCAATCTGGCGCGATTGTGTTCATAACCCGTGGCAGGCCGCTTTACGCACTGCACACGATCCAGAGGCTATCAAGGTAGCTGCTGCGCTGCCTGGATCCCTAGTGTTCAACACGACTGTCGCCACAGTATACATTGGCGATATCAAGGGCGACGAGGGCGACGAGGGGCGACGAGGGCGACAAGAAGACTGTCTCTCTTCACAATGCCTCAGGAGAGGTAGTTGGTCATTTTCCTTCAATGGGCCGCGACTGGATATGTGCGCAGCAAAGCTTGAATGGGGACGAGAAAGTGATTGAATGCGTTGTTCTAGGTGGTTATCTGGTGCCCTATTGGCATCGCTCATGGGGTCGTTGGAGAAATGCTAACATGATCAACAAAATGACTTGGTGGAAGATGACTGTAATGCTTGTAGAACGCCTGTCATATAAACCATTTGTTGCTCGGCGAGTGGCTGTTGGGAGGGTCAACGTTTGTTCATGGAATACGAGCAACCCCAGGTGGGAGACTGTTGTCCTTTGCTGAAGTTCTGAACGGCACATGTAAGGAGAAAAAAAAGATGAAAAAAGAAGGAGAAAGAAACCATACCTGCCCAGTCATAAACTAAACTTACCGACGGTAGCGACACTCTCACCAGCCACTGTTGATAGTCTAACATGATATTTGATCGAAATGAATGTATGTGTTCAGCTTGACACTTGGATGAGGCCCCAGGGCAGGCTAGAAGAAACTGGAGATATGTATATAGAGGATGTTCCCCTCGTGGGCAGCTACCATGGTTGCGGTTGCTGTGTTAACATAGGAGTGGGAATGTGCACTTTCTTGTTGTAGGATTGTTTTGCCGCTCGAAGGTGCAAGTCGTTTTCACCATGCCGACTGAATGGGATGCGTATATCATGCACGACAGCTAGTATTCTACGAAATTACGTACGTGATAAAACATGGAAGACGCTCCTTTTATCAGTTTAGAACCAATGGATAAGACATACTCATCATGCCTGGGATAAACATCGTGTATGACGTGGCATTCATTACACAGCGCATAATTCACATAGTGCGAAATCTTCCAGTAGAAGCGGCGCTTTCGCTATTATGTACATACGAGCCACCCCAATTCCATTAGGCGGTTCTTAGAACAGGTGTAGTTCGTAAATCCATCCCATCGGCCTTCGAGCTCAGTCGCTGCCTGACGGAGCATTGCAGTCGTCCGAAGCTCCCCTTCCCATCGTACACACGGCAGTTTGCTAGTCGTATTATCACGGGAGCTGCAGTTACGAATCCTTCAAATGCCAGTTCTCCGGATTTAGTAGGAGCCTGCAGGCGCCAACGTATTTATGCAGCGGAAGGAGATACGCATCATGTACCTTGCCCACCTCCGCCGCTGTCTGCGACGACGACTCCCGTATCTTAGAAATGTCCTTCCGTAAGATCGTCACTGACGGCGTCTTGGAGTCCAGCGACCTCAGAGCATCCGCGTCCACCACCAGGCAGAAGTTGTACCGCGCGCCAGCGCGATACCCGGGGCTCTGGGCGCCGGTCCCGCGCGCGCTCTCCAGTTCGGGCAGGGGCCTGTCCTTCGTAATGTTCCAATTCCGGCGCAGCTCCTCGGCTGCCCAATGAGTAAACATGACCCGCACGTCTTTCCGCCGGGCCCCGTCCAGCGTCGCTCGATCCTCGTCAAAGAAGACCATCCGGTGCCTAAGGATAAGGCTCAACCTGTCGCCGCCCCTCCGCCCGAGCCCTCTTCTGACGGCATGCTTCTCGAGCTCGCGCTGCATGCGGCGCCACGCCGCGTCGTCGCTGTAGTCGGTGCGGTAGACAGCGAAGCCCCACGGGGCCCACGCCTTGAGAAGAGATGGTTTGCCGAAAGGCGCGCTGGGGTATATGGGTTCTCGTGACTTTTTGTCCGCCTTCCATGGGGCGTAGGGTACTTGAAGCAACTTCCTGGTGCCAATCCCGCTAGGAGCTTGGCGATCTGGCAACGGACTGTAGTAAGTAGTCTTGAGGCTGACTTCCGCTTCCTTATAGGGTATGTATCTTAATTTGGGCATTGCATAAATCAGAGGTCAGTGCTACGCTGGAATTGTTGCGTATGTCCAGGTTTGCTGAGCAGATATGTTGTGTTGGAGAGTGCAGGAGCTGGGTTACATGCCATTTTTAAGCTGACCATTCACGTGTTTGTTTGCATGCCTGCATTTGGTGGCCTAAACGAGCAATTACCCCGATGCGGGCAACTTGTTTGGTACAAAGCGACCATCATGATTCACATGGACAGAAATAGTGCAATGGTAATGGCGATGAGGATTGAGAGGTACTTTCCAAAAACCCTAGGAACGACATGTCCCAGCTAACATATGTTTTAGTGATGCCGGCTACCGGTATGACTACTGCTAGTCGTTGTTGTTGAAGTGGTCGTCGTTGTAGTACTTCCTGACTCCGACTCAGAAGACGCCGTCTTTTTAATGCCTGCGATTCGGGCACTACGATGCCTATTTCTTCTCACAGGCTTCCAGTGAGCCGTCCTCGACTTCCACAACGCCGTGCTACGGCTTATGTACTTTCGCCAACTGCCGATGCTGCTGTTTCTGTTGCTATTTCCCCTAATAAAAAGTGTGAGATATTGATTCAACATGTAAAAAGTAACAGTTGCGAGCTGATTGGAACAATGCGATAGACTTACCGGCTTCCACTGTGATGTGTCTTGTCAGCGTCGACATCAGCGTCACACTCCATCGCCCCATCTTTATATACCCCCAGCAAGTATGTTCGGGTATTATCGCCCAGATCCCGCCCCAGCACGGTCGGTACTGGCGCTGGTACTGGTGCTATCTGCTTGGTTTTGTTGTCATTAATGACATCAACAATATAATTCTCCTCCTTGACGGCGGGGATGTAGGTTCGGGTGTTATCGCCCAGGTCGCGGCCCAGTACCGAGGGCAGCACCGCAGCTACTGGCTTAGCGTTCTTCGCAACAACAACAGCCTGCTGGGCATCGGGGAAATTTTGTCGCGTTTTGCCACCCAGAACTAAGGCGACGGGGCCGTTATTGTTGGCCTTGGGGACTGCTGGTGCCGGCGCTCTCGCTGCACCAGGGGCAGGCGGAAGGGGAGCTGCAGCTGCTCTTAACGGTTTACGAGGAATCCGTAGTGCTCGTGGACTCGCTTGCTTCAGCGCAGGTTTCGGCGCAGGCTTCGGCGCAAGCTTTACCCGAGGTAAGGCAATGGCCGTCGGCTGTGGGTTTATTTCGGCATGGCGAGGCTGTGGTGGCGATATGGGCTTCGGGGCGGCCTTTGGTATTACTACAAGAGGAGGTGGCGCCGGCTTCGGGTTCAAGGGGTAAACCGCTCGTAGTGCTGGTTGTTTCTGCTGTGGCTGTGGCTGTTGCTTCAGCTGCGGTGACGGATGCGGTGCTGGCTTCAGTGCTGGCTGTAGTGCTACTGGCTGCTGCTTCGGCTGCGGTGCTGGCTTCGGTGCTGGCTTCGGTGCTACTGGCTGTGGTGCTACTGGCTGTGGTGCTACTGGCTGTTTCCGCTGTGGTTGTTGCCGTGCCGCTATCTGTCGCTGCAGCACTGCTACTTGATGTTGCAATGCGGCTACCTGCTGATACAGTGGATGTTGTTGTGGTTGCTGCGCTGGCTTTGGCGGTACTGGCTTTTGTGGCTGCGGCTTTTGCAACGCTTGTTGCTGCCGTGGTTGTGGTGCTTGTTGGTGGCCAAGTGCTTTCACGACCGGAAGATCTTTCTTCGGCTTTGTTGGGATTTGAGACGGTGGTTGATGCTGTGGTGATAAGGGAGGTTGTCTGGCCTTTTCTTCCACTGGAGCCGGCTTCGGGCTTAAAGGGGTACCGGGTACCGCTAGAACCTGTGGTTGTAGAACAGGTTCTATTGAGGCGGTCACTAGCTTCAGTGGGCTTTGCGGCGGTGATGCTACTGGTAGAGCCGCACTCGGGCTGAAAAGAATATTGGGACGCGGTGCTAGTACTGATGGCTGTGGTTGCGGTTGTAGGTTTCGTTGTTGCTGCGAATCAGGCCCTTTGGCAGCGTTAGGAGCTGATTCTAAACCAGATGTATTGGAAGGTTGCTGAGGCGGCGAAGTCTTCGCTACAGGCTGTTTTGCCGTGGACGCCGTCGGCTTAAGGGTGGTATCGCCCTTCGGATGCGCTGACTGTGGTGCCTTTACGGAACCACCAGCTGTCGGGGGCGCTGGTCTTGAACTTGATAGACCGCGTGATTGCTGCACTGCTTTAGGTACAGACGTTTTCGCTATGGGAGCGACCGGCGGCAGTTCGGTAGAGTGTTTTGCTTGCGATGCTTGTGATGCCTGTGCGGAACTATCATTTGTGGGCGACGTGGGCTTGGAACTCGACTGTGCTTCCGACTGCTGGTGAGGTGGTGATGGTGATTTCTTGGTGACGATGACTGCTTGCTTTGGGGCGGAAGGAGTACACGGCCGTGATCTTGGCGGTCTCGGTGATCTCGGTGATCTTGATCTTTTTAAATGTGTTGGGCCAAATATCAACGATAGTACAGATGGTCTACCCCGACTTGGTGGCCTACGGACTTTTGGCCGCTTTCGTGGGATGGGTGATTCCAGTGACTCTGGCGAATGTCGAGATCCCGATGATAAAGATCCTGACGAAGACCGTGTTATATGTGGTCTGGCTGGTCCGGCTGGCACCCGTGGTACGCGGGGTATAGCTGTTGGTCTTGCTCGTTCTTTTGGTCTTTGTGGTTTCGATCGCTTTGGTGATTTTCTTTTTTTCTTACTTCTTTTCCGAGCCCTGCGTTTTCGTCGACGTGTGGTTGACGAGGACTCTTCACCTATTATTAGCTTGCGACAGAAGGAGGCAAATGGTTTGAGTAACCCCGATACCGTCTTGCCTCTTGGAGCCTTGACGTCCGACGGGGTTCCGGGGGCGATAATAGATTGCTCCGCAGACGAGGCGGCCTGCTGACGACTTTCTCGAATTGCTCGAGCTACATGGGCAACAATCTCGCTGGGGGGCATGCGACTAGCGTCCGACGGATAGGGGACGTCACTGTTGGACTCCGACAGTGTTGTATGCGACGGCGGAGGGCTGTGGTCGTGTACTTGCCGCCGCCTACTGCTATTTGCCATAGAGTCGCTCCCCATGCTCCTCTTACCAGAGCCTCCCCGACTTCTCCTTCGGCGGTGACGATTCGGCCGAGGTCCCCGGTCCCAACTTTCTCTATCTCGTCCTTGTCTTTGCTTTCGCCTACTCCTGTCTGCATGGCTTGACCCAGACCGCCTAATCTCGAGTTTCTTACTCATAGCCGCCGTATCATGTTGGGTCCTAGAAGGCGAACCCGCTTCAACACGAAGCGACGAACTCACAATGACCCCCTGTCTCCCTGGAACCTCCAGCGCCTCCTCGGCAGAGCAGCTCTGACTATTCTGCTGCTCCATCCACGCCAGCACTTTATCGCGGACCGCATCGTGAGCCTCCGAGCACGCGGTGGAGGACACCGGACCCCGCTGGCCCCGTATGTGTGGGCTTGACTGCCGAGATGTCCTATGCTGACTTCTGCGCGACCTTGCTTCCTGATCCGAGCGCCGCCTCCGCTTAGACGGCGGCCTGCTCGGACTGTCAGTTGTATGCTTCATTGGCCCCGGGCGCCAGGCTGAAGGTATATTATTGCCTAGAAGTCTACCCCGAGCCAAGCACTTCCAGAGGTCAAGCGATGGGCACAGTCGTATATGCGTCTTTGTCCTGCGTTGATTTTGATTCAGCAACCATAGTATGGTAGCAGCAGTAGACTACTGCATACTCCTATCCGTCGTAGAAGGGTGGCAGAAGCAGGGGGGAAGCTGACTGGTAAAGTCAAAGTGCATGAGAGGAAGAGTTTCTCTGTATAGACGGGGCATGTTTTGTTTGGTAAATTTGTAATAAAGGAGTAGATATGCCGGAATATTCGTGTGAAATTCCTTCGAGCTGCAGAAAACAGCAGGCTTGCTATTCACAGTAGCACAGTTTCACGGAAGGACTGTGGCTAGTCACGGTAAGAGCGTAGAGTCATTATGGATGGGTTAAGGTATGTGTCGTATGGTACCACCGTAGTGATGCGATCTATGATACAATCAAGTCTATAGCCATGTCTTCTGTTTCATGTTTTAGCGATTCCCAGCAGCAGTAATGTACAAACTTTTCGGGTTTCCGCAGCGTGTTGTCATCACGTACTTGATCCATCCTCTCCTTTTACACGCCCCGGAGCAGAGTCTGGTCCCGCTTGTCAACAGGGGTATATCGGTCGGCCAGCAGTTCCTCTACGCTCTTGTCCGTCCAGCTGGGTCCCTCGTAGCGTTGTCGCAGCGCCTGTTCCACCGGAGAGAACTGATCGTCCACCTTGTGCTCCAGCTTCTCGCCGACCTCGCCGGCCTTGGTCTTGGCGAAGCCGATCGCCTCCTTGCCCTTCTGCAAGCCGGAGCCGAGGGCGCTGAAGATGGACTCCTTGGCCTCCTCAGCCTTCTGTTCGCCCTTGGTCACGGCGTCAGCGCCGCGAGCCTTGGCATCCGCGTACGCGTTCTTGGCGGCCTCGGCGACACTGTTGGCCTTGTCGTTCGCGGCAGCCCGGGCCCGGGCGGCCTCCCTGCGGGCCTCTTCCCGGGCCTCGCGGGCACTGGGCGCCGCCGTCTTCTTCCCTTCATCGGCGGCCTGCCCGGCCTCGGAGAAGGCCCGCGTCCACAGGTTGCCCACGACGTCCTCGGCCTCCTCGCGCACCGCGGTCCAGTCCTTGTGCTGGGCCCAGCGCACCGCACCCTCGACCTCGTTGTTCCAGCGGTCCTTGGCCGTGTCGATCAGGTTCTGGCGCTCGAGCGCCGCGAGCTCGGCCCGTGTCGGAGGGTGCACCGGGGGTAGGGGGTCGGTCAGTCCGGAGATCAGGTCTGTCTGGGCGCGCAGGACGGCGGATTGGCGCTCACGGTTGCGTTGGTGGGCGAGGACGGTCAGGTAGGCGACGCCCAGGGTCAAGGTGACGCCACCAGTCTGTGTGCAGGTTCAAGAGTTGTTAGTCAGCTTCAGGCCTTCCATGGTCTATTGCAGGTATCTTCTATACAAGGGCACATCAGGGGCATCGCATGGCTGCGAATGGGAGTGCGTGACGGCATGACGTACGAAGCCGGTAGTGAAACCCATCTTGAGCAATTAGCTGGAGCGCACAGTGGCGCGAAGATATTGGAACGATTCAATTGAAGGGAACTTAGAAAGCACAACGAATGGAGTGACTGTCGCTATCAATTCGAGGATCGAGGACCTGGAATTGCCCTGTGAATCGGGAGCTGGTAGGTTTTGGCGGCGTTGATCTCTGCAAGAAAGCAGGGATGACGTTTGACAGCAAAGAGCGTTAAGTCGCTCTGCTTCTTGGAAGAGCTCCCAGCTGCGAAATTCCCCGGGACGGTGGTCGCAATTGGCTGGGTCGGCCACCAAAAAGCCGGGATTGTAGGGTAGCTCTCGGTCCGGTAGCGCTAAAAGCTTTGGAAGCAAGTACTGTACCAATCACGCCGTACCCCCCAAATTTTTGGCTGGCGAGAGCCTCAATCGAATTGATCCCCATCGGTCCAATTAAGCACGGGTTTGCCGACAGACAGCAGACGACAGCCCGCCCACCCATTCTCAAACCGAACGAGGAATTGTTCGACTTTTCCGATTCTCCCACGAACAAGCTCGGAAGCGGTCCAACAGAAGCACAATGGCTGGCGGCGTAGTCAAATACCGCCACCTGTCGCGGAACAGCGCCCACCGACAGGCCCTCCTGCGCAACCTGGTCACCTCCCTCGTCAAGCACGAGTCGATCCGGACGACATGGGCCAAGGCCAAGGAGACGCAGCGCATGGCCGACAAGCTCATCACACTGGCCAAGCGGAACAACGAGACGAGTAGGCGGAAGGCCCACGGCATACTATTTGTACGTAGCAGCTGTGATTTCACGTCCCCAACACCAGCTCGAGGCATGCCAGACATACTATGACCAACGCTATGTACAAGAATACGTAGCATTGCGTTTTTGTCGTGGATAAGGAAACGATCAGACCGGTCGCCCGCCTGGAGATCCCCGCCAACATGCGAGAGAGGAAGATAATAGTAGAGTACAAAATATTTACTAACACATCCCGTTCTCACCCAACAACAGACCCCCGACGACCTGATGCCCAAACTCTTCACGACGCTGCGGGAGCGGTACGAGGCCCGCCCCGGCGGTTACACGCGGGTGCTGCGGACGGAGCCCAAGTCGACGTACGACCAGGCGCCCTCGGCGATCCTCGAGTTCGTCGACGGGCCCAAGGACATGCGGTTCCACCTGACGGCGGCGCGCGTGGCCAAGGACCACCTGCTGGGCCAGCGGCCCAACAAGCTGACCCTGCTCAACCGCAAGAAGGTGACGCAGTTCCGCGGCGCCTCGGCGGGCCGCTCCGCCCCGACCGGCAAGCAGGAGTTCAACGACATGGTCGAGCGCATGAAGGGCCTCAAGATGGTCACCAGCGGCGTGGACATGCTCTCGGCGGCGGCGACGACGCGGGCGGGAGGTGCGGGTGCGTCCAAGGCTCTGGAGTAGAGTACATGAGTACCCGGGAAAGGCGGACATGAAATCGGATAGGCGAGGGGGCAGTCGTGCTCGCAACGGGCCCTGGGCTCCGAGGCTCTGGTAGATTGTGACATAGAATACTCTACTGGTGTGTTTAGTAGAGCCGATATACGGCTTACTACAAAGCGAGGCCTTGGGGCCGAAGACACCAAGCCACTGTACTATACATAAGCATCAAAGCTACAGGGCGGACATTGTGTACGAATTGTGTACATATTAGAGACAAGGCGGTAGACTGCCTATATAGCGAACAGCCGACCGCCCTTGAACTATCTTGTCAATCTATCTGAAATCTATATTAAATGAAATCAAAGGTATCACCACGCTCCCGTATCATCTTACCCACCCGTTTGGAGCCGACGATGCGCTCCAGCTTCAAGACGTCGTACTTGGAGAACATGACACGCACGGTGCCGTGGCCGGGCTCCAACTTGGCTTTCTGCTCACTCTTGGCGAGGTAGCCGCCGACGATCTCCTTGAAGAAAAGGGGGTTGTCGGGCAGGCCGTACATGATGACGCGGCGGACACCGTTGAGTACGTAGCGATAGAAGTGGTGGGCGCGCTCCGTGTACAGCAGGACCTTGTGGCGGCCACTGAGGAAATGGGAACCCGCGCGCGATGCCTCAGGAACGCTGGCGTGGTCACCGATGGTGCCGAACGTCAGATTGGCGGTGGCAGGGCTGTTGGCGAAGTAGTTGCGCAAACGCACGTAGTCGAAGTACGAGGGCACGAAGATGAGCGTGCCCTCGACGTCCTTGGCGCGCTTCACCAGAGTCGGCACGATGGCGCTGATGAAGTACTCGAAGCGGGCGTCGGGCTCGGCCGCTGCCGAGGGTGCGTCGAAACGCGAGAAGGTCTGCTTCACCTTTACGCCGAGCTCCTGGATGGAGCCCGGGTACTCTGGCTGCACGCGGACTCGGCCCGCCCAGTTCTGGCACTGCCGGTGTGCCTCTTGCAGCTCAGGGGTATTAAAGGCGGAAAATATAAGGGTTTGGCGGTAGTTATGGGCTTGCTTCTCAAGATACCACTCCCTTACACGACTGAAGTCACAGTCGTGTGCTTCGCGAGGCTGCATATTGAGGTGCTCGAGGACGAACTCAGTAAACTGCCAGTTTTGGTTGAGCAAAGCATCTGCCTGGTCGAGTATGACCATTTCGATGGAGCTCAGATAGTCATAATCCATTTTCTTGTCCTTGCCCCCAGATTCAATGGCCATCTTTAGACCAAGAGGACTGGCGATAAGGATATCGGAGCTATAGAACTGTGAAAAGTACTTGATGGTTTTCCTGGTGAACTTGACACCAAGCCGGAAATTGTCGTCGTCGTTGCCATTGAATAGTTCTTTATAGTCCTCGGGCCTCTCAGAAGAGAAATTGGCGTCGTCGCCAACGTAGGTGTCGTCAAATCGTTTCCTGTTCTCCTGCTGATCGGGCTCGCAGATTGCGCAAATCTCTTTGACCATCTTGACAGCAGACTGGCGGGTAGGCAGAAGCATTAGGACCTTGGGACGAGTGAACCCCTGATCTTTTGGCTCAAAGTCGCTGGCGGTGCCTTCCTTGTGGAGCTTGTAGTTGTTCTTGATGACTCTATCTCGAGTCTTGAAGATATGGTTGACTGCATGAAGGCAGGCCATGCGCCGCAGTTTCCCTCCGTTCTTCGGTGTCCGGTTGCAGAAGAGTAGGTCATTGTACCCAAAAGTGATAGGGTACAGGACCTGCTCCAACTTGTCTAAAGTCGGCTTTTTCGCAGCTGCCTCGCGTAGCTTTTGCTTTAACTTCAAAGCCGATGTATCAGGCATGAGTGATAATGGTCGCTCGGAGTCACCTGGAGCCTTCCCAGGCACACTTCTCGTAAGTCTTAAACCGTTGAGCTCTACTTGAGAAACGGAATACTCGTTGGCTTGGGCCGCCTTGATCCGTTTTGAGACCTGAGCCTCGTCCGGGATCGAAAAATGTGTTTCGAAGGGATCTGAGGTATCTGGAACGTCGTCCTCATCATCCTCATCCTCATCGTCCAGGGCCATCTCGGCATCAGGGCCCTCTTCAGGCTCCTCCTCTGCCGTATCGACAACATCCTTGTCCTCAGTTTCCTCCTCGGACTCAGGCTCTACTTCTTGTCGTTTGCTTGGTCTCTCATCGGCGTTTTGATGACTGAGTTTCCGCCGCTTATTGTTGGGGGCAGACTGCTTTGCGAAACTGCTCATGAGGGCCATATAAGACTTATTGGGGGCAGCTTGTGGCCCCTCGTCTTCTGAATCATCTTCCTCCTCAAGGTCTTCATCTGAGGGCGATTCCTCCCCAGAGTCTTCATCTTCTGGATCCCTATCATACGATGTCAGAACCAAGCTCAACAAAATTGTGAGATTTCGTGCGACTTACTGGACTTCGGCAAGTCGTGCATGATTAAATCTTGGTCCATGGACTCTCTTTTGGCCACCGTTTGGCTTTCCACCTCGGCCACGGGGCCTGGAGCCTCCTCGCATGGCTCCCTGGCGTCCTTTGGGAGCCATATTTCGTATCAAGTGAATGGAAGATCTTGAGTGGCCCAGACTTGTATTTTATTTTTATCTCGTCGTATCAGAAAACCGAGTCTATCTAAGAAAAAAAGAAGTCCAGCCTTGCAGATGATCCCCACAGTTTGACGGAGAGCCTTGCTCTAAACGACTAAACCTCTAGCCTACCAAGAACAGGACTTGATTGAATGTACCTGCCTCAAGTACCCCGAACTTTTTTTTTTCAGCAGCCAATCTGTTATCGGACAGCTTATCTTAGCGCGCACAACCCCTCGGTTTAGAAAGCAGCTGCGGTACACTTTGAAAATTCGTGTGGAATAATTCGAGAGTGGGCTGAATAGCAAAGCTACGAAAATTGGGTCCCTGCTAAGGCCTGTCCAACGAACTTGGTTTGGCTGCGAGTGTGTGTGGGCAGAGACTGAGAGAAGAGAGCGCAAGAGATTTGAAGTCAGATCCAATCCCAACTTCTCGTACCCCGGGCCACTTCTAAGAGAACGAGAGAATCGCCAGTCCACCTCCTAACCTTCGACTTGTTCGATAACTGGCATTCCAAACCACCCAACATGGCCGTGGATCAAGAGTCCTTCCTTCATATGTCGCGGCCTTTGGCGCCCACCGTCAACATCCAGAGCAACATTGCCCCGCTCTCGGTCAACATTCAACCCCAAGTACGTTTTGCTTCCTCACGATGCCTGCCATGATGTTGTTGCATGATGGCCACCCAAGTGCTTCTTTCATGGCCTCATATAACGTCCTCGATTGGTGTCTATCATGTGCTACCCTGCGACCAGCCAATCGCCGACCCAGCTAACACACGGCCTGTTAGGCTATCCTCTCCATCCTTGACCATGCCGTCCGTCGCGATGAACCTGCCACCGAAACGACCTCACCTCGCGTCATCGGCGCTTTGATAGGAACACGCTCCGACGATGGCAGTGAGCTCTCCGTGTCATCAGCCTTCGCCATCCCCCACACCGAGAATGAGGACCAGGTCGAGGTCGATGTCGAGTACCAGAAGAACATGCTGTCGCTGCACCTGAAGGCCTCGCCGCGCGAAACATTATTGGGCTGGTACACGACTTCGCATGAGCTTAATAGCTTCAGCGCGCTCATCCAGAACTTCTTCGCAAGCCCCGAGACCGGCACTTTCCCCCACCCGGCTGTCCACTTGACCGTCTCAACCGATCCCGGTGCCGACGTTCAGCTCAAGTCCTACATCTCCGCCCCCGTCGCCGTCAACGCCGAGCGGGCCGCCGAGAGCTGCCTGTTCATCCAGGTCCCCCACAGAGTTTCTTACAACGACGCCGAGCGTTCGGCACTGGAGCTGATCTCCTCCGCCAAGGACAACGAGTCCCGCAGCACCACCATCCCCTCAGACGTTGAAGGCCTTGCGCGGTCCCTCGAGTCCATGAGCGACCTGCTGGAGCGTGTATCCGGCTATGTCGGCGAGATCCTGGACGAGGAGCGGGAGCCCAACAACGCTCTCGGCCAGTACCTCATGAGCGCCCTGTCTTTGGCCCCCAAGGTCGACCCGTCTGCCATTGAGCACGACTTCAACAACCACATCCAGGACGTTTTGATGGTCAGCTACCTGGCCAACAGCATCCGTACCCAGATCGATCTCAGCCAGCGTCTTGCGTTAGCAGTCCTGAGCGACGAGAAGGTCGACAAGGACGACACCAAGGGCGAGAAGGGCGAGGGAGGCGGCCGGGGCGGTCGTGGTGGCCGAGGTGGCCGCGGTGGACGTGGCGGCAGAGGCGGACGTGAACAGCGGGAGCCCAGGGAGCCCAGAGAGCCCCGCGAGCCCACCGAGTGAACTTGATCCCAAGTCATCATTTCAAGGGGGTACTTGCCGTTTCTTGAGTAACAGCTCTAGCCCCGAACGGTTCATACAGCCTCGCTAAGATACCAGCAAGGATCCCAAATCGGGCGGCACAAAACCAATCATTTATCGTCCAGTCCGCGTTCCGGGCCCCTTAAGGTTAAGGGGCTTCCAGCGACTGGACTTCGAGGTTCGCCATTTATTAGGAACCTTAGAATTGCATGATTAGGAGTAGGGACAAAAAGCAAGCAGCATCTCATGACTCTTCTTCGAGATCATTTCTGTGAGATAGATATACTAAGGCGTTCTCAGTCCGGTTTGGGATGGGACAGGCCTCTAGAACGAGCAATGAATTGTTTAACAAAATTTTGATATGGACTTATTCCAGGCTTGTTGAACCCAAAACCCTTTTTAACACCAGATGTTTCCAAGTCTCTCTCTCAGTGTTAAGGTGTATATCCCGCTTCAAGATGTTTATTCTGGGATTTTAAAGATGTAGATTCCTATAAGAGGAGAATTGGGCGGGCCTTGGATCGATACAATCGACTTATATCCCAAACTTGCGGTACGACCGTACGCTTCCCCTTTATCGATCTCCAAAATGTGGGCGAGTAGCATACTTAGCTTCCTCACAATGTACGTCTGATCTACCTCGCCTGGTTTGCCTAGTACCCCTTTCCTTGCCTGAACATGTGCACCGTGTAGAGATACTTCCCACCATTGCGGGTTCCTGCAACAGCCAACATCAGTCACACGGCATCATATAGACAAGCAACAGAGCAGCGTTTGAGGTCATGTCTGTACCACGGAATTTGCTGGTTTTCCCACGCAGCCCCCCATTTGAAAACTGGCAAACCGGGGACGAAGCACAACAGGGAACAAGTGTCTTGCCCTAATAATGGAGGAAGGTCCAAGACGACAGCCTTGGAGTACGTTTCAGTTTCGGATCTCACTCAAGACGTCAATGAATACTAGCCTTCCAACTCTGGGCTGGGTATGCAGGTATACATCCCTCGATCTCCATCCATATGGGGCAGCAACTGGACTCCCAAGCCCAAGAGAAGGCAGCAACGTCACATTACAACACTTCTGTTCGTCCATGTTTTTTAATAGTTTATATTATAATCTATTCAGCCGGAACACTCTACACCATTCATCAACTAGAGCTCCTCCCTTTTTCTTTTCATTCTTCTCTTTCTTTCTCTTTTCCTGTTTTCTGATAACACCAGAAATAACGCCGAAGAAGCAAGTGACAGAGGTTGTTTAGTCATCCTTCAGCTGGGGCGGAAAGACAAAAGGTCATGAGAAAAGATGTATTCATTAACCCTTCCATCCCTTGCGCCGGCTATGGTGACTAGCTTTCTTTGCCAATGGAATAATGGTAGGCTTCCTCTTGTAGACGTTTCCAAACTGGAAAGTCCAGATCTCCGCTCGCATTTCTTTCTATGCTGCCCTTTGCCTGAACCCCTTTTGCACGTTGTGCGATGCCTAGCCGCCATCACGTCTATGCTGAGGACCGTAAAGCCAGTCGAAGTAAAATCAATATGCCCCTATCAATTCTCGCCTCGAACGCCCATACAATGAATGCCTCGGAAAAAGGATTGCCCACGTACGCCATTCATGTCGCAAATGTGAATACGTTTGCACCGCCGCTACCAACTCGTTCAACGGCCACGGCCCCTGTTCTACGAGGTTCCGGTGGGTGGCTTCTGTGGTAGAGTGGCTGGGTTGCCGTAGTTGGGCAACGTGGAATAGCCGGGCTGGTGGTTATGGCCGTTCATAGGCTGGGGAAGCCCCATGTTCTTGTGCTGCATAGGATGGCCCATCTGCTGAGGCATGTGAGAGTTCATCTGCGATGGCATCTGCGATGGCATCTGCGACATATGGGCAGCTGGATGCTGTTGCATATGCTGCGGTGGAGTCGCATGGGGGTGGTAGGCCGGGAGCGATTGGTTGGAACTCTGACGGCTCATGCCATAGCTTGGTGCACCACCCATGTAGGACTGGGGCGCTGGAGAGCTGTACCCGTTGTAGTTCATGTGTGGCGAACCTATCTGGGGGCTACCATGTGGACCGCCCATACTGTAGGGCGGCGCCATAGGTGGCTGCGCGTGGTTCATCCCGTTGCTCGGGACGAACGACTGCGTTTTGGGGTTGAAAGCGTGGCGGTTGTAACTGCCCGGAATCGGATGTTGGCTTTTCGGGTCATGTGGGTTGACATTAACAGGCAATTGACCGAAAGCATATGGTATTCCAAGAGGGCCAACGTTGCTTTGAGATTGGGGACCCCGTGTTGCTGGTTGCGCGTACCCTGGAACAGGGGACGAAGCAGGCGGGTAAGCAGGCTGTTGCTGCCAGGCAGGCTGGGCAGGCGTGGGCTGCATGGGTGAGCCATACCCAGGCATAGACCCGTTACTCGGCGGGTAGCGCTGCTGCGAAGGCTGAGGAGGCTGGGGCGGATACTATTAGCAGGTTAGTAAATTGTGTCCACTCGATAGGGGTTCTGGGAAACATGCTGTTGGCATTGGGCCATATGGAGGATATCCACTCATAGGGCCTTGGGGCATCATCTGAGGATACGCGGGGCCTGCCTGAGGGTAGCCTTGAGGCATGGGGGCCTGGTAGGGCTGCTGCATCTGTCCATTGTATGGCATATTTCCGACTGCGACGTATTGCCCAGTCTGCGCCCAGCTTGGCTGATGCGGGTTGGTTCCGTAATACGGTGTGTACTGAGATCGGGAATCGAAACTTTCTGAATCGTCACGTCGTTGCTTACCAGTCTTTCCGCGTCTCCCTAGATTGGACTTTTCCTTGCCGGAAACGGAACTGGCGCGGGACATGCCGTTGGCGTCCTCGGTTTCTGGACATTATTAGCTAGAGAAGATGTACTACGTCCAAGCCTAAACTTACCAGGCGTAGACTCGCCAGTCTTCTCCGAATTGCCGAAAATGCGCTCTCGTGCTTTGTTATAAGCTTCCTCGCGCTGCTCGCGAGTAAGTCTGCGAATGTCAGTAAGAAGCAGCAAGACAGGCGACCCAGTGAACCTACTTGTGATTGGCACCCTGGTTCTTCTTCTCGCCGTCACTGCCCACTTCAGAAGTGCCTTTCGAGGGACTACTTCCGTTCCCGGAATCTTCACCGCGGCGCATGATCTTCTTGGGCAAAAGCACTGGTGGCGTGCTGCTGGTGTTGGTCTCGGCAGCGGTCCCGACGATACTTGCCAGCGACGGTGGGACCCTGCAGAACGGGGTTCTGTAGATGCGTACAGCGCCCTGGACCGCTTCGAAAGAATGGGTCATGTGATAATAATCCGCCAATTTGTGTGTAAGCATACGGCAGAACGAGTTGTTTGGTGGCAAATCCATGTAAGGTTCCCTAGGCAAGCATATTAGCAGACTGTCCCATATGAACTGCAAGCTGGTGACTTACTTGGAAGACTGGACGAAGTTGATTACATCCTGTTCTAAGCGAAGCAAGAAGAGACGATCCTTGGGTGACGCCATAGCTTCCAGCAGTTTCTCATCCGGATTCTGGGCGTACATCGAGTTGAACGCATCGGGATTTTGCGAAACACTGGCCAAGATCTGCTGCTTCTCGGCAGCAGGCGGTACTCCAGAGGAGTTACTTTGAGGAGTTGCGACGCCCTGTTCTACCACCACCTCGGGGAGTAGTTGAATAATTCGCTTCTCAGGCATGTCTCCAAGACGCAGACGGTGCACGCGTGCGATCTCGGAGCCCATCCTTGAGGCTGTCATCTGCGAGCCCCGGACCGAAAAGGCTTCGTCGTCTTCGGCCGCCTTCACACTAGCGCTGTCGTCAGGACGAAGCGACTCCTTCTCGTCCAGGGCGAATGTAGTCCCAGAGGTGATGCTCTTCCCGTCGAGACTGGGCGCTTTAGTACCGATCTCTGAGTTCGAATCAGCCCTTTGCGACACCTCGTCAGATACGGCTGTGGTACTGTCAACTTTGCTATGAGAATCGCCAGGGGCGAGATTCGACGAGCCGTTGACGACAAGGCTAGGCGTAGATGTTGGATTGACAGCTTTGGAAGATATGCTAAGATCATTCATGTTCTGCGTGATCCTGACAGTTGCATCGGTCGACTTTCGCTGGTCCCGCGACTCTTTTTGAGCAGCTTCAGGGGTACCGTGCTGCATCGCTGACTTGGCGACCACGGTAGGGCTGACCGCCTTGGTTGCCGTTGCGGCAGGAGTCTTGGCGGCACCGGCAGGAGTGCCGCCGGCAGACGGATTGCGGCGGTTCTCTGTCGAGGCAGGAACAGCAACTCGCTGTGCTGTAGATGGAGGCATGTTTTCCTTAGCACCAGACGCAGCCACCTGGTACCATGTTAGTCTTGGCAGGCCAAAAAGATCAAGTGGTAGGTAATATGCGATAGAGGTGCAGAGCATCGAGCAGCAGAGCAAGAGCTTACCTTAGCAAATGAAAGCTTCTCCGTTCCAACCGTCGCCATCTGCGCAATTATAACAATGAGCAAGTAACTGCTCGATTACAGATCAGACTTGTAGTCTGTAAATACTACTTCTTCGAGTAAATGGGTGGAAATCTTGGGTTACCGCTGTATCCTCGATCAGGACTGCGACAGCGAATAAGACGTCAAAAGGTAGCCGGTTTGTTGGTTCCTTGGGTGCGCACCAAACGGGCAGCTTATGAGACACAAGGCAGTATCGACAAGAACTCAGGAAAGGAAATGGATCGAAGAGGCCCTCGGGAGAGACAGAATACAGTTGTTCATTGTCGTAATGGGTATCTTGGGTCGTAAGCAGTCGTGTGTCGTCGTGAGAAGTCCGAATGTGGAGGCAAGGCCCTGGTTGTTGGCGATATCGACCAAATCTGTGCCGGAGTCGGTGGGGGGCAGACTGGTCAGGCTACCAGGAGAGAGAGGGATACGCCAAAAAAAGGACTTCTGCACACAGTGTCGGATCGAACTCGAGTGCAGAATGTGACGTCTTGGACCGGGTTTGGGAGATTCGTAGGGGTATTGGAGATAGGTGTGATGTGGTGCAGGCTCTCGGAGTCGCAACCAAGTCGCAAGTAGGTGCAGTCTGGATATGGCACAATTTGCTGCTGAGGGTGATGCGCCGGGAAAGTTAGTTCAAGTGCGGAGGTCGGTAAATTGGTAATCAGGTCGGACACTGTCGCCTACCCGGGGTTTAATAAGAACCCCAAGATGAAGAGACTGACAGCCAGGGCGAGGTTGATTTAAGAAGAAGAAATCGGGATTGAGTTTGGGAGTTGGTGAGTGACCAGGCAGTCTTTGACCGAGAATAGAGGAAGTGGGAGGTTGTTCCAACTTTGGACCAGGACGTACTTGATTGAGCTTTTACCAGTCCGGTACAGTTGAGGTGTACATTGATGTAAGGTAGCTCGGGGGGTGGGTGGGATTTGAGTGGGAAGGCTGAGGTTAAAGTTTCCAGCACCATGTACCTTTTCTCAACTGTAAACCTAGGTCTGCAGGCCTATGCTGCCATCAAATATGCGACTATGCCACTAGGCACCTACTAGGACTGCGGTTGATGGGGGCCGCCCGCCCACAGGAAGACCAAACCCGTATCCGTCCTGCCAGTCAGTGCGTGCTGCGTGTGTACTACCACTACCGCTTCTTCGCCCTCCTCACCTGCACGAGCACACAGACATGCGACGGCATTCGGCTCGCGGGGCGGAGCGTTGCTTAATTGCCCACCGAACGAAACAAGTAATTGACTGAGCCGTCCTGACAACCTCATAGGATCTGACAGTCAGACTGTATGACGGGCAAGGCACAAACTGGATTCGTACAACCACAGCTGAAAGCGAACATCAAACAGGGCCGAATTGGGATAACGAGACGGTGGACCAAAATGAAGGACGACGACCGACAACTTTGATAGCATCAATCATCCAGTCATCTCTACTAGAGCGACGCAAGGATATAGTAGAATAAATGAATGTACCGACATACCTGATTAATATGCGCTGCAATTTGTGTTGGTTCGGTTACAGAGACACTTTCAATACCGTTGGGATAGCGACACCCACGCGCGTTTTCTCTCTCTCTATTCGAGATCTGCTCTCCAATTATCAGTAAAGACGGGATGAACAGACAGAGCCTTTACGGCGCAAGCTTCATCCACTTGCTGTTGCTGCCGAGTCTGTCGTCGATTGTGGTTTAGCTGACAAGCGGACACTAAAAAGGGTCAAGCGAGGTTCAGAGGCTCACTTGTTTTTATTTAGAACAGTAATCGTCTGCCGGCAGGTGCCGCACCACCACCCCTGGATGTAGAACCGCCGTAAGATGGGGTAAGAGGGTGACAAAAAAAAACCCCCCCAAGGGTGGTGTGGCTGTTACCACTTCCACTTACCTTTGGGTCTAAAAACTATGTACATAACATAACATACAGTTGGCTTGCTTGCAGATTGAACCCTGCTTCGGTTGGTCCTTGCTATAGAAACCTGGGCTGTGGCTATGCAGGTAATACATGCACGTACAGCCCAGTAACATATACTGTTACATAAATAGGCAGTCTGGGGTGTCAGCCCGCATCTATGCCGCCGAATATCACGAGAGAAGTATTTTCGGTTCGGTATGAGACGAGAAGAAGGTTCCGATAATGGACAGCTACGTATGGCCTGGGAAAAAAGGGCTGAATGACTGAAGCAGGTGGGGTAAATGGGCAACGGGTAACGGGCTGGTGGGTGATTCGGAATCTTGTTTCAAGGCCTCCAGCCAGTACTAGGTAACTGGGCATAACAAGACAAGGTCATCGCTTTCGCGAACGTCATACTGGTATACTTCTTTGCCCTGTGTAATATACACGTTTATCCACTACTGACTTGGTCTCAGGCATACATCTACCTAGAACATTTTTCAAGTAGCCCTTGAATGAGCTTGAGCCGACCCTCCTCGTCGACGTCTTCACGTTAAGAAGCTCCCAATGTCATTGGCTCGACCTAGCTTTGACTGCAAGAAACCAGCCAGTCTGGTCGAATGCGTTGTAGGAATAACACACGTAATCACGAATCTAAGCTCTCGTCAAGAGACATCCTCTCGGGTGATAGTAGAGAGAAGTAGACGTAGTTGAGAAAATGGGTATCATTCTTTGGAGCTCGGGAAACCAGAGGCAGCTTTCCTTTACCAGACGCCGACCATGCATTAAATATAAGAACCACTCAATTTTGGGGGATCATCGTCGCCTTATGCATCCTCTTCTGCTCGCTCTCGGCTTTCTTCTTCCTCCTCTTCGCGCTCCCGTACTCTCATAGCCTCGACCAGGGCGACACCGTCTAGGCCGACCGCCTCCCCATTCCCGTCCGCATCCGGGACCGTCTTCTGCTTCTCGGTGTTTTTGGCGTTGGCTATGCGCTCGCGCACCAGCTTGGCAATGGCGTTGTCCGTCCTCACATTGAGTATATCCAGCTTCTTGTCCAGATCCCTCTTGAGATCCCAATTCGGCTTCTTGGGCTGGAGCTTGAACAAATCAATGCCCTTGTCTGCTTCCGCTGCCTCCTCCAGGGCTTTTTGTCGCATTTGCGCCTCGACTTCCGCGGCCTGCTCCTCTAGAGTTGGGCCCTCCATTCCCAGCGTTGGAGGGGCCTCGAAGCCGAGCTTGGGGGCTTTCGCTTCGGCATCGTAGTTACGCCCGGAAAGATGGAGCTTGGCGACATCTGGTTCTGTGGGCGGTGAAGGTGACCGTGCTGACTCGGGAGGTGCTATTTCATCGGCAGGTTGTTTGCGCTTGAGGGTCTTGAGCTTGGCCAGGCGTGCTTTCCGATCATCAACCGCGGCGCCGAGGCTGGCTTGCGTCGACATGATGCTGGCGGTCGCGAAGATTGCGAAGTAAAGGACTGTCTAGACGCGTTTCTGGAAGACGACAGATAAATCAGGCTGTCGTTTGGGGAGAGCAACTGAGAGAATGAATGCTGTGGAAGCGTTGGTGGCTTGGTATGGTACAAACAATAGAAATGCGCTGAAGGCCGGGAGCTTCCAGCCGCGAACTGCAATTCGATAAGGCGTGATAAGACTTTTGGGCAGTTCCAGTACGAGTCGCGCGCCCCAGTAAAATTTCCAAGACCCCGGTTTGCAGGCCCCATCTTTTGTACAGCTTCATGTTCGTTTCTACCAATTGTACATATTTCATAATCGACGTTATAATACCTTCTTTTCCGGTCGATTGGACCTGCCTTTACCTGGATTTCCCTCAAGGCAATTCTGATACTATGCATTGAGTAATGCGAACATGTGTATTATAGCCACTCGACAACACATCTATCCTCCGTGAAAGCGCCACCCGACCGGACTAATTGCATCTGGCACGCCATGCGAACTCCCTTCATATGCCGCCAATGCATGTCCCGCCTTCAGCATACCCCCGCCAGATCGCAACATATCCTACGCTCAGTATACCATGACCTCGCCCGAACCGATCAAGCTGAGGCGACAGTATGGCCACCTCCCAATCCAAATAATAATAGATTCGACCCGGTTGCAGTAGACGAAGGAAGCTCGGGTTCGAGCCAGTTGGGCTCCGGCAATGAACAGAACTCTTTCAGACGATATGTCCCTAATTCGAAAAGTCATGTCGGGCTTGCGTCTGGAAGCAACCCAAGGATTCGATTAAAACGGCAAATCTTAGGAACGCGCGGCAAGCTGGACTATCTGCAGAGCACAGTTGCCGATACCTATGGATTATCCAGGCCTGCCGCTCGCGATGCAATCGCTCAGTTAAAGCGGTTGTTACATGGCTGCATCCCGCTGCGTATATCGGATCGAGTAGATGAATTTGATACTTGGAAGGCTGTGTATGCTTCCGAGTTGTATAAGTCACTGCAGGACCCGTTGCTCCGGTCTTCTACTTCCAAGAACCCGGAATGGGCTGCGCTCTCCGATGGCCAAGATATGTCGGTGGACACTATGAGGTCTACTTGGCTTGACATCGATCAAGTCCAGAGGGAGACGAACTGGGGGCGCATGATCATCTCGGCACTTCAAGTCAACCCCGAAATTCTTACGCCTTTACTCCAGGCTACATATGATGCTTCCTGGTCGCCAAGTTATATCGTCGAAGATGTGGCTCGGTTGCTCTTCCGTCACGCTAAAGTATCAGGGGGATTAGAGCGACAATCATTTGTCGATCTTGTGCTCTTCTTGCTCAACTCCAGTCCCAATGGGAATTTGATGTTAGGTGAAGATGTTCTAGCCAGCGTTATATCCTGGGCAAATCTGGATCAGGTCGTTGCGATATTCCAGTACCTCCGCTCGAGTATGCCAAAGCTGACTACAAGCACATTGCTACATTTTGCAGCCAGGTTTGCTTCCAGCTCTGGACACAAAGCTTTGGCTGCCGAGATACTGTGCTACATGACAGAACTTGAGGAATTCGACATCAACTCTCCGGCGGCAGCCAGTGTCTGCACGAGTCTCTTGAACGTGCAAAGGGGACAGCCAGCCCCTCAAGGCGACGCGGCACCTGATCGTCTGTTCAAAACACTCCTGGAACATGGGCTGCGGCCGAATCTCCTGAACTTCACAGCCTTGATGAGGAATTTTGCAGTCACCGGGCATCTTGAGACGGCATGGACTGTCTTTGATCTACTAGGTCAGTATGGAATCGAAGCGGACGACGAGGTTTACTCGATTCTCTTGAACGCTTCTAAGAAAGAAAACGACATGTCTTCGATTCGCCGGGTTATAGATTCCATTGGTGTCCAAGGTTATGGCAGGCCCTGGAACGTCAGCCACGCAAACCACCTTCTTGACATCCTGTATCGCGACAACGAAGCACAGGCCGAAATACGACGGGGCCAGCGCAAGCACAACAATGCCTTCCGACTAATGCTGCAACTATACGCCAAAGTGTTCAGGCTTCGCCCGCTACAGAAGTTCCTCCCCTTCGATATAGAAGAGCTGCTTCTGTGGCAGGGGCCGTCTGGCAAGTACTCAACTGCCACCACACGGATGGTCGGTGCTGTGCCTCCGCAGACAATTCCTTTACTCGCGGATCCGGACAGCACCACCCTTGCCCTCATGATCACTGCTCATTACCGGTCTCTGAATAACCCACAACACATTTTCCAAACCTATAAGCACTACAATGAGCTGCTGGCAAGGAGGGACTCGCACGCGATGGTCGTTTCGCAGCAGCACGCCACCTTGGTCCACGACATGTTTCTGAAGGCCATCATGCAGTTCCGGCCGTATCTAGGCTACTCCGTGCGCACCGTCCAGGGCATGCTCATCCGTGCCGAGGAGGAACAAACCCGCCAGCGCGAGCACAGCGGCGGTGCCACCGTTCCCCATGCCGCCGCCGCCACGAGGCACCCCTATCCGTCCGTCTACACGTGGACCACGCTCATCAACGGCTTCCGCAACCACAAACTGCCTGAGCCTGCCTTCTCGATCCTCCGGATGATGGTCCAGAAGGGCCGCGTCCAGCCCAACACGGTGACGTGGAACGCGTTGATCGGCGCCTACGCCCGCGTCGGCGACGCCCAGAGCGCGGTCAAGACCATGCGCTACCTCGAGGCCGCGGGCTTCCAGTCGGACCGCTACACGGTCCGCGCCATGGAGTCGCTGCCGCGCGAGGCGCGTGAGCAGGCCGTCGAGCTGCTCGAGGCCTCCAAGGCCCAGTCGCTGGACGAGGCCAGGGCTGACCTCGTCGAGATGGGAATCCTTACTGCCGATGATGGTACGGCCGCTTCTACCTCAGAGTTGGAACCGCTCCCAGCCGACGCGAAATGGCTACCTGCCGCTGCGGTTGCGAGGGGTACAACACCCTCCACTCATGTCGATGACGATTCCTTCCGCTTGCATGGCATGTCTAAGCATGAATATGCGCGGGCCGGGATGAGGAATAGGAGGTAGATGATGTTATAGATTTTATATATATGACGATGGAGAAGTACATAACACCTCAACTCCTATAGAGAATCGATTGTAGAAATAGACAGTGATACCCCATCATTCGCAATGGTTTGTCTTTAGCCTTCGCGTCATGCATGGCTTGCCAATCCTGTAATTATCCAAATCTACCTAGAGAAACGGGAAACTTGGGCAGTCGGGCTTGATTCTCAACGAAGAACACCAACCCATTTCCAGTCAGGTATAATACTGCTGGCTAGCTTGTCCTAAGTCATCCTACTCGCAGTGCCGTGGATATCCATCACCCGGAACTTGCAGGTAGCCAATCTGGTAATTCTTTGTGCCAGCCATCGAGGTAGCCGTCCAAGCTGTTGTCCTTCTCTCTCATCTCGTACGCTTCATCGTTTCGGTGCAACTTGGTATACGCAGCCACAATAATCTTCATGGCGTCAAATGTGTACCGGAGCTGGTCCTCAGGGGTCGGTTTGGTCCCCGCTCGGAACGCCTCGGTCAGGGCCGGGATCGCGAGCTTGTACGAGTTTTTGTCTTCGTTGTCGACGTAGGCCTTGCCGAGTCCGAGCCGTGATCGAAGCTTGATGGCCAGGGCTGCGGGGCTGCGGTTGTCGAGCGCTTCTTGGGTTTCGTTCTTCGGCACATTAATGGCCTTTTGGTTCCGCTCTTTGGTCTCCGGTTCTTCCCATCGCGGTTGGTACTGCTTCCGCTAACTTCTCTGACCAGACGGACTGGAACCAGACTTCCGTGAACATATGGACCGCGGTGTGTATGTCGAACGAATACCATCTCTGCAGAAACGCATAATCGCATAATACATCGGCAGGGTGTGGTCTCTGGTTCGGCGCCGCGTATCTGGACAATGATGATGGTACATTCGATGGCGAAAGGCATTCTATGAATGACAGCAGTTCCACAACGTTACTTTGTCGGGATGTACGGGATATTTTCGTAATAGCCTTGAACGATACGAGCCAAACCAACGCCACCGCACGTACCGGTATCTGTTTGCCATGCCGGCGAAGACCCCGGAGCCACTTCTCGAATTCATGGAGTCATGTGCGTATTAGTTCGTTCTGGCTCAGCTCATTCTCGGCTTCGGCCAGTAGATTGGTATACTCCGCAATGGGCATCTGGTTCTCGCGAACATAAACTGCCGCCAGTTCAATCGCCAAACCACAGTGATCGAGCTTTTCCAGGAGCCCCTATCAGGGCTTATTCACTGTGCGGCCCCCTTATTGGTTTCTGGTCGCAGACGAGCAAGTCTTTCCACATATTTATCGCGTTTCGTGAACTCGTCGGTGCCAGGTCAGTCTTTCCGGGTTATGCCATCCTTTCTCGCTCATCTTGTCCAGGAGCATCCGGCAGTAGTCTTGAAAATTGAGCCGTGTGAAGTCGTACGCGTCTGGGCTCAGATGAGGGTCTCTCCGAGCGCATACCTATCAGTACGAACTCAGGCCAGCCAAAGTATAATCCCCTCGCCTCATACCCACCAAATTTGGCGGACTCTGCACCTTCTGTGGCCTTCTCGATGGCTTGGGACTCATCTCGTACTAAGTCTCGCTTCTCCTCCTTGCCGAGTTCCCATCTTCGAGTTGTTTTCCCTTTGCATTGTTGGTCCAGTTGAAGCCGTAGACTTTGAACACATTTTCAGACACGTCGAACTAGTAAACTGATATGTCAGTCGGTTCATCAGGGGAAGCCAGAGAGTCGACTCGGCTGGTCCTATATGCCCTGAACATGCTCCGTTATGCTGAATTGCAAGCAAGAAGAATACTTATGTCCAAATATAGTTGCGAGGAAGATTCAACCTGGGTAGGAACTAAAAGGGTTACGATGCCTACCTGAGAGGGTATTAGGTGGGAACCAGTGAAGGTCGGTCAATTACAACTGATTTGGCATGAACCCAAAAGACCTCGGACAGGGAAAAGCGGTTTAAGATGGCAAATCGTTCCAACTTGATTGCCTTTTTGTTCGCTACATTTGGTGGTATCTATGTAAATAAATAAACAAAAGCCACGGGAGGACACAAGCCCCAGGCTTGATAACGATACTCTCGTCATAGAATCTCTGCTCTGCAACGACTGGTGGTTTTTTAATACGTAGACGGTTTTCATAACGGGGCGTGACACGAAAACAAAATGGAACATGCGTCCGCTAAGTAGCAAGCATCGACCAAGAAGATATACAATAACAGTGTAGGTACCCCTACCAAACCTAGGCTGCTCCGTAGGTTATGTGGTAAATGTCGTGCTCAAAGGGTTGTAGTATCGCCGCGATATTTTTTCATTTCTGGTGTTTTTCTGTAAATGGTTCGTTTTGTAGTATCGAGATGTGACATCACAAGTTGGATCCTTTCAAATGTTCATCTTTTTGATGAAATCACCGAGACGTTGGTCGGTCAACAAGGAGATAATGATCAATCATATTCTGTCGCGAGTCAGCAAACACTACGAAGAATAGTTAAGAGTTTGGCAAGGCTTACCCAATCGTACTGTGACGGATCGTTCAGTACATTGTCCAAGGGTATAGTGTCCATAAAGTCGAGAGAAAAGTCCATCGCATGGATGAGCTGGGACTGGTCCATCGGTGGCGGTGGCAGCGGAGGCGTTTCTTGCGTGTCGTTGTTGAGAAGACTGGCAAGCGAGCCGTCCCTTACTTCAGGCTGCGGGGGAGGCTGCACAGGGGTCGCGTAGGCTGTTCCTGCATCGAAACTCTGCGCAGAATAGCCCCAACGACTCTGGTGGCGTGCGCAGCATCTGGGGAAAGGTGTTTCCTGGCTGACCATATCTTATACGAAGTGCCCAACGCTTTCAGTTTCCTCGAACGCTCTGTCGGACTTTTGCCAAAGTTAGTATCAGACGGATCCAATTAGGGTTGATCGCAACTTACTCTGTCGAGAGACTTTCTGTCAGATCCAAGCAGAGGACCATAGATGCTATGAGGAAGTCGTGTAGTGTCTGCCCGGAAAACATGTACCTGTCTTGGTATAATCTGCCTCCCGGCCGACTTTCTTCGTCGTATTCGGCATGTAGGTCAAGAATCCGCAATGCCGAATCAATCGCGGTACTTCTCGACATGGCATATCTGGGATTGTCTTTGTGGTCGCGGGTGAGGAAGGTTCGATGCAATACGCAAAGAGTTTTCAGATACATCAACTCAACCATCAGCCTGTGGACAATGTCGAAACACGAGTCGGCAAAGCTGTAGGAGCGCACAGGTCGGATTCTCAGCGTGGCGGGAAGCTGCTCGTGAAATGAGTGTATTTCGCTGTCCAGGTTTACTACTTCTTCGTACGGCGGCGGCGGCTGGATCGACAAGGCGAAGCGTATGACTCGACGCTGCAGGCGGCAGAGTATGGACTTGTAGCATAGATAAAGCGTGGATGTTGCTTCGGTTGGAGGCCGGGGAGGTGGTAAGACCGTCGTGTGCTCGTCGAAGTCCAGGTCGAACCGATTACCTGGAGCTTCCGTGTCGCATTCGTCTTCGCGGACAATCGGCGGCATGCCTAACTGGAATGAAAACATACAGTCGAACACTTCGATGAAGAACCACGCACGCCGGCGGATTTCCCCTTCGAAGGGCGTGATGCTTGGCAGGTATTTCGGGTCTCTATGGTAACCCATTCGCTGGGCGAGACGTACAAGTAAGCCGAACTTCGACCATAGGCTTGAGTCACAGTCCTTTCTTCGTTGGAATTCAGTATAATTCGATAGCAGCAAGGCCTCTACAGAGTAAGGTTTCGCGGCAAGGTAGTCGCCGGCGATTAGACAGTCGATTGCCAGTGCAGCTAATTTGTCGGGGTGAGCTGCCTCGCAGTCCTTGCTCACATCCTCGCCTTGCCCCATGGAAACCGTAGCAGCAACATTGAGAATGGAAGCCAGGATGCTGAGCCATAACAAGCTGGCGGATGATGGATCTCGCCAGAACACGTCGTATTCCCTTTGAAATTTGGAGGTGTGGATGTATGGGGCGGCATGAAACCTGGATTGAAAGTAGCCAAAGACCAGCTGGTCGGTCTTGTGCTTGGGTGGCAGCCGGGCAAAGGCTTCATCTGCAGTAAGACGAACTTGCGAGCCGTACACCACGTCCATCTCACGCGATTGAAGGGATGACGATGAATGGGGCGGCGGCGAAGGACTCGAGTCCTCTTCCGAGGGTTCGGCTTCAACGATGCCCCGGATGTCATGAATACTCTCGAGGATGGCCGACCAGTGGGTTGCGCCGACGTAGCCTGTTTCGGGCTGGGAATGACCATACGGTGGTGCTCCACTGCCGGGCGTGACGGCGGCTGTTACGGTGCTCGGAGGCGTGCTGAAGTCAGAGCGCATTTCCACCTCACTCCGTGGATCGGAGCTCGATGCGACGCTGGCGATGCTTCCGTCTTGGCTCCCGGCATTTTGTACGAGGCCATTCACCATGTCTTCCAGCTTCTGAAGGCGGACCTGCAGGAGGGGGCGTGACATGCCATCCTGTTTGGGGCGGGAATCCGCCTGAGGCCGGGACTCATTGCCCTTGGGCTTGCGAGCAGCCCGAGGGGCATACTCGCAGAAAGCGGCCTCCCCACTCTTGACGCATCGTTCGCATGGTTGCTGACGATCACATTTCACCTAATGGGCGGAGATTAGCGAGGGGAGACGGCGAGGGAGGAGATGCTCCAACAACAGCAGTGAGGCGGCCTTGCCTTTCGGGTGCGACACAGCAGACAGCTAACTGGCGGTCTGTTGCGCTTCTGGATCTTCCGCTGCATGCCTTCGGTTGGTTGTGCGCGGAAGACGCTGGTCTGGTAGGATGGACGGTCCATGGTCCGGACTGGACTCGGGGATAACCTCAAACGGCGATATTTTATTTTTAAAGTCCTCCCAAGGAAAGCATGTGTGTCATGCCGTCTGTATGTAGCCCACACACTAGGACCTGGACATGAGAGTGTGTATGTGTGCGGTGTGAGCTCAGGCCAAGTCGAGTCAAAGCCAAAGTCCGGCGGGAGCGCGGTATTAACAACGAAGCAGCAGTCAGGCTCAATTAAGGCCGGACGGGCTATGGACGTCGCGTGGGAAGATGGGTTAGTTTAGGAAGAGGAAAAAAGACAGCTGCTTGAAGCCCAGTGGCCGATCGCAAAACACCCGACTGCTTTTCGGAGATATGAACTCGAAGGAATGAAATGACAAATGTGAGGTCTGAGTAAGTACTTTCAGAGGACAGGGCCCCAGGCTGAGAGGTGACTGGAATTGGCAGATGGCTGGCTCATGGGGGTCACTTCCTACTCGCCATCTTGCGTGCGCATCTATGTGGGTGTGCGTTTGTGTGTGTGGTGTGGAAAGCGTTCCGTTCCCCGTTAATCGTTCAAATCAAGCAATTAATCAGTCCATGGTCGGTGGTGCTTTTTCGGCTGCCTTTCCTTTCCTTCGTTTCCCTCATTGGAATATCCGCGTATCCGGAGAAAATGGGTCATCCAAACTCCGCAGCTCCCGTTTTGAGAATGGGGGCTTTTTTTCACTAAGGGTACATCCCAGCCATTGTACACCCACATACCTCCAGCTCCCAAGTACCGAGCTCCTCTTGATCTTGATCTGGAATCCTTCCATGATCAGTTCAATACTACGTCGTGAGGTACCTCATTAAAAAGCATGGTTTGAAGATTGGAAGAGTGGTTTGGGGCTTCTGCTGGACAAATCAAAGGCTTTCTTTTCTTCCTCTCTCTCCAGTTCTGGATGGGAGTGTGCATCGCATCGGGAATCCCATATGTCTACCGTACTTACCTAAGGTAAGCAGCCCAAGTCCCATCCAAGCCCACTTCGTCTCTCTTGGCTTGGGAACATGACCTATCGTTCCGATGCGGTGGTCGAGAAACGAACCACCACTTGCTACAAAACCAGGTCACTTTTGCCCCTCATTTCGTAACAGAGCATGGTATCGGACTCTCGGCTCTAAGTCCTGCGGGAGATAAGATCGGGTTGGTCGGCCTGGGGTCTTGACAGGCTCTTCTTCCACCGCCTTCTAGCCAATCAATTGCCTGATTCTGTTCAATTTCCATAGGTGTTCGCCAAGCCCGCTGATCATTGCATTGAAAGACTTTTGACCTGGTCCCCTCTTATCAGATATAAGTATCTATCTCCATGAGCCATTGTCGGTAGACAACCACTTGACGGCAAAGCCTAGCAAATCGGTCAGCAGAAGACACGGCACATAACTGCGAAAATGCTGCGTGCGTAGTGTCCGCTAGTTAGTGGACGTGGGACGGAGGCTGGAATCTTCGGACACTGGTAAGATTAAGCCCTTGTTAAGTCCGATTGCCACGCATACGCCCAGATAACCCCCGCCGCTTCCGCTTACCTACAGGCTTGGAACGAGAATCCTTGCATGACGGCACCCAATCTGTTGGGAATGGGCACGATGACCTCTTCCAAGTTCCTGCAGGCCAGGAGTCAGGTGGGGCAGCAGTAATATATACCACACCTCACCTTAGGTGCCGCTGACTTCACATTTACTTTACTGAGAACGAGTGTGGCTCTCATCATCCAGCAGCAGCGGGGCCATCACATCGCAGAGACGGTCCAGCCTGACAGAGTTCCGATTCAAAAACCTTGACACTATTGCGATGCCCGATAGGTGAGGGGCAGCGACATGACCACATGCGTAACGACCATGGCCAATATTTGATTCCCTGAAGCTCTTCAACTCTCACCCAAAATACTTTCTCTTGAGCTGGGCTGGGCTGTGCATGGCATATGTAGCTCTATCACCGTTGGCCGCACAGATAACCCCCGAAACCTAAAAGGCCACTTTGCGAAATTGTCCGATTGGCTGATAATTGAGCATATACCACGGCAGTTCCCATCACGGCAAGCACGCCGCTGTGGCAGCTCGACAAGTCTATATTTTTCTGTTTGTCGAGGTCGGCTGTGCATGAGCGAAACTCAACCCGTCGACATACCATAAGGTTTCGGGCGGACATAGTGTCATACGAGAGAAGAGTACCAACCTTGGGAAAAGGAACGAGTCTGCTCTGCTCTACAGAAGGGGCCAGATCTTGGTTCTCTTGAGGTCCGAGTCGACGTCTGAAACGCATTTGGTCCCACGGACAAGACCACGGCACGGAGAGTGAGAGAAGATAGCCAGAATTGTCTCAATGATCATGTCACTCATTGGCCGTACCAATACTCTCCCATGTGGATATCAAGGTTGACAGCGAATACGTCTCCATCTCACCCGTCGGTTCTGCCATCATTAGCATACCCACAGGAGACATCAACCCACGTTTTCAACGCACGCTCAGCTCCTCCAGCTCGCACTCCAAGCCTTTCACGCCAAGTATTTACGGGGAACATGGGGCCGGCCCCGTTGTGTCAATTGGGCCGGCTTCGGCCTCCTGGCTTCAGGGGCAAGTTGTCCTACGTGAACTTGGTCACCACGTCAACGAGTAGCCATGAAATTTCGGTGTTCACGGGAATGGGATACAAGAAACCGAAGGCTCGCCAAAAGCAGTTACCCCACACACGACGAGATGGTTACTGGACCAACCATGGTATCTGTTGTCGCCAGCGCAGATACCTTAGCACGTCAACTGGTCTGGTATATAACGGATTTTCTCTGTACCAATCGCCTCGGCGCCACGTACGGCGGTCCCTTTGTTTTAAGGCTTAAGGTGGAAGAGACGACGGTCTTCGTCGGGCCGGCGATGGGCCAAAATGGAGCAGCGGCTGTTGAGGCGCCATCGGTTGTCGGTGCCCGAGGCTTCTTGCATCGCTCCCGCGATCGTGGAGCTCATAATAGGGCCTGGGTCTTTGCTGCTTGGGTTGGTATTGTTGCCCTGACGAACAAGGTTCGCAATGTGGCACATGTTCCTTGTTCAGCTTGTCTGCTCAATCATGGATTGAGGCTGAGCCGGGAAACGTGCAAACTCTCCCCTTCCCCGTTCGATAGCCAGCCTCTTAAGTTCGAACGTAGCTTTCGGCAAAACAATGGTATGAGAGATCAGCTCAGTACTTAAACCAAATAACCTCAAATCCTCCCAGCGAAGTAGCTGAGTAACTCAATGGTAAAATAAATTGTCATGCCTGTGGATGCGCGTTCCCACTGGCCCTTCGCTTTTGGCAGTTTCCGCGTTCGAACCCGTTGAGGAGCATCCACTCCCCTTCTTTCCCCCCCCCCCCCCCCCCCCCCCCCCTTTTTTTTTTTTTTTCCTTTTTTTTTTTGCTTTCCATGCCTATAACTCTGTCACACATTTTCACCACAAAACAGTTCTTTGCCGTAGCTAATGATCTCACCTTTGGATAATCTGGCGGCCCGAGGCAACGTCAATGTCGACATCATCGATTTCTCTCAGTCTCAGGATACCGAAACCCAGACAGCAATAACATCCCACATATAAACAGTCACATCTACTTCTTTCACCTGTTCGACAGACTCGCCCTCATGGGTCCCGATTGAAAGGCAACCGTTCCTCTTGCGGGCCACATGAGGGAAGATGCCTCAAGGTCAATGGTCAGTGAATACTCAGCCGGCGAGAAGCTCAAGAAGCTCGAGGAGGTTGTCAGAATGACTGAACTCCGGCTTGATCCAAGATTGGCAAGGTGAATGGCCGATCGCGGAGCTTCGTTCGAGTCAACATTGGAGCAGTGGGATACGGCGCTCGATATGATATCTCAGCATGGCACGTAGGGTGGTATTTCTGGTTTAGATCTCAATGCCAGCGCGGTCATGGGCGCCGCCAAAGACGACCTTCAAGGACAATTTGTACCCTAAAGCAGAGGTCGACACGATTGAGGAGGTCGAACAAGCGAAGCTCTGTGTTGGTTCACAATGGATGCCTAGATATCCAACAATGCATGGAGGAGGGGTAGGAGGGGGGGAAGATGAGCTCTGGGTTTTAAGACCTAATAACAGGTGAATATTTCACCGAACCGGGAACTTACTACTTGATCAATAGGCTGGCCTGTCCGCGTTGGTCAAGTGGTAAGTCGAAGGGAAGGTAGAAAACCCCGGTCCGGGTGAAGGGGTACGCCCCTTCCCGGACACCGTGACCCGGGCACGGGGGGTTTTCGTAGGCCCAGGTCGACGGTTCGAGCCCCACCCGGGGGGCTCGACGACTCCCTGGGCTGAGCTTTTTGTTTTATTTCCTTTTTTTCCCTTTCTCCTTCGGCTTTGTAGATTGAACTCGTCGCTGCCCCCCGTGGCGCTTCTTCTACTTGATGCTTTTCCGGGATAGATACAACTGAATGCCAGCTTTGCAGACTTCTTGCCCTGCAGTAGAACACATGTTTATCGTGAAATTTCTCACTCATGTTCAGGGTGATCGAAAGCTTCTCTGATGGTGAACCTCGAGGCGCTTCGACTTACCATAGTGTGAGAAAATAGAGGGCGCATACAACCAGCTCGGCTATCTACGATCCTACTCCCATGCCTCCCTCGTACGTATATGTAGTCTGCGATTGGCCAAGTTGATCAGAGTCATGTCAGATGTCAGAATCTCACTCCGATGCCTATATGTGGCCACATGAGCCACCTTCGCATGAAATGGTAATCCCCAGCGTCCCCAGCCACCCCCTGTAATGGCTACCACCGCTCCGGAAACCGTCCCTTTTCCTACTCTGGTATCATCCAAAAATCTGCCACTTCCAAACGTTCATCACAGCATGTTGAGCTCTGGGTCTCAAGATGAAAAAGTCTTTTTTGCTGTTGATGTTGAATAAATGGAAAAAGTGGCCACTGAGCAAGTCTGTCTGTCCATCAGGCTGTCGAATACGGCGTAAGTGCTTGTAACTTTCAATGAAGCTCCTAGTACACATTCTGATTCGCCGCAAAATGTGGTGCTCAAAATAGATACCCCCAGAAAAGTTGCCGCCGCAGCAGGCGGTATTGGATCTCTTCTAAGGCTGATCTGCGATCTAAGCTGATCTAATGCGCAGAACAGTCATCAGATCAGCGCCAAGATCTTGGCCAGATGAACGAATATGTGCTTACCAAGTCCCTATATGTTTATTGTAAGAGAGATGACAACATAACGGTCAATATCATATTTCTTTCCTGTCAATTCTTTTTTCTTCGCCTTCCTACTTTTCGTGAGACGACAGATTCTGTCTGGTTCAACTAACACAATATGATAGACAACAGCGAATCATCTTCCTTCGTACAGAGTTACAGGTCCCAAGATAGCATTACACATCTATTGGTAACTGATGAAAATGTACATCGCGACGATTCGGGATCCGAGTCCAACCCCGATACTTCCAAACGAGAAAAGCTTCTGCCTGAGCCCAAGTCCAGGGTTAAAGAGGGCGACCATGTTTACAAGCTTTGGCTATGGGAGCTTCTCTCTGTGCTTCTCAGTCTCGGGTGTATGGTGGCTATAGTCGTCATTGCCGTCATATCGAACGAGACGCCCCTTGCTGAATGGACGCCCCCTATTGGAATCAACACTGTGGTATCCGTTCTCGTAACGGTCTCCAAGGCAGCCATGCTCATGCCTATCAGCGAGTGCATCAGTCAAATCAAATGGCTCTACCTCACCAGACAAGACCGCCGCCTGGACTCTTTGTCGGCGTTCGACGATGCCAGCAAGGGGCCCTGGGGTGCTATGCTATTTCTGCGCCCCTCTAAAGTCACGTCATGGCCATTGCTGGCAACCTTCGGGGCGTTCCTTACGCTGGTGGCTATGGGCATGGACCCTTTCGCCCAGCAGACAGTTACCATTCGGACAGTAAGAGTGGAGCACGAAGCTCGCTCTACCATCTCCGTTGTATCCAGCTTTAACACAGGCGACCCCCTTCCGGGTTTACGTGACCCCGGAGACGACTTCCAACGTATGTATCTCCAAATAATGCTGTAACATCCTCCCTCTCTGAAAGTCCCTCGCTAAATAAGGTCCAGCTACTTTCATCGCCAACAGACTACAACGGGCATTCGTCAACGGTGTATACGACCTTGGATCCAACTTCCAGTACACCTGCCCGTCCGGGAACTGCACCTGGCTCGATTTCACTTCGCTTGCCATGTGCAGTTCCTGCAGGAACGTCACAGACAAAACTCGAGTTGTCGCCCATCAAAAGGTAGACCACGGCGGAAACCTCAAAGAAAACCAGTCTCTCGATGCCACCTTTACCACACCGGGAGGGCTCGTCTTGGCGATCTCTGCTACAGAGGACACCAAGACCGAAGTAGCTGGCAGTGCCATTCTTGACTACTACAACATCACTAAAGTAACAGAGAAGCTCGTGTCCTTGGCCGTCGTTCAGTTGAAAAACAGCTACATGGGCGGGAACAAAACAGCAAACGAGCAACCGTCAGGTGTTTGGACCGCCACCGAGTGCGCATTGAGCTGGTGCGCCAAAACGTACGGGGGCGTTGTGATTGTAAGACAGTCTTCTATCTTGATCTAACCCGGCCCTCCAAACCCAGGTTCCCACTGATAATTCTGTAGTCTGAAGGGAAACTATTGCCCTCCTACAACATAACAGAGATGCCTCTCAGGCCAAGATCGACTATGAATTCGACTCGAGGGCCAGAAAACCAGATAATGTGGAATCTGGTACCACGCATCGATGGTAACACAGAAGCCGGCACGGACGCCTTCTCGCCTTTGCAGAATGGTAGCTTCACGGTTGTTTACCGAGATCACGACATCCTGTCTAAGCTTATGAGAAAGATGTTTTCATTCGACAAACGTAGCGGATTCGCGGATTCCTCGATAGGCTCCGTGTTGGGACATGGTACGAATGTTTCGGAGCTCGTATTCAACATGACGGAAAGCATGACGAATGCTATCCGGTCGGGACCGGGTTCCATCACGGCCGAGGGGACCGCGTGGCGTGAAGAGGCGGAAATCCACATCGAGTGGTCCTGGCTCATCCTCCCGCTCGCCTTCGTGCTTTCAGGGACGGCGCTCTTCGTCGCTACGGTGGTGGTCAGCAGCTGCCAATACCCCGGGCAGCCTCTATGGAAGTCCTCGATGTGGCCGTTGGTCTTCCAGGGACTCGACGAGTGGAGCGTCGAGGAGAGGTGTGCGAGAGAAGATGGGTCGCTTCGAGAGGTAAAGGAGATGGAGGAGATGGCCAAGGCAATGCGTGTCACACTGCAACAGAACGGATTCGGGGCGCAGAAGCTCAAACGTGCTTGGTAGTAACTTTAGGTATGTACCCAATTGGATTGAACGAAATGCTGTCGGCTTAGGGGACTTCTCACTTGTGGGAGTTGGGAGTTGGGCTGTACTCATCTAATTATGACCAGCCAAGTCGAGGAGATAAGGGTAGGTAGAGTGAAGGTGAGAGCCATGTGAAATGGAGGTTCGCAAACACTAGGTAGGTAGGTTAATCAGACTTGGGCAGACGCAGCTATCAACTTTCACCCAAGGAGCCAAAACAATTTCCATCGTTCATGTTGTAATCTGTTGAAAGCACACACCCACTCTCCTCCTTCCATCCCCAAATTCACTACCGACCTCGCCAACCCTCACTTCACGCATCTTCTCCAGCTTGAGAGCGACAGCACAAGGTGAAGATGGATCACGACCCATCGGGCGCATAGCCTGCTCCCGCCCGCGATCTTTCAGATTATAATCCCCTTTTTGAGGTTATCGCCGAGGCATCTCGAAACCTCCCGTCCCCAGCCCAGCGTGTTGTCGCTGTTCTCACCGACTACATAAAGGTCTCGGCAGCCGGAGACCGCACAAAATTCCAGAACTACCACGAATTCAGCCTCAAACCGAGCGAATTCAATGCCTTGGTAGAAGATGGGTTTCTCGCCGACATCCTGAGTACTTACACTCACACCCTCAACTACTTCCCATCTCTGGATTGCTTCACGGTCATCTTCTACGACCCCGGATATGTCTACAGCAGTCCCCCAGTCATCATCGCTTACCGCGTCAAGGGCCTCCTTCAGGAAGCTCTTGATGCTGCTTCTTCCCAGTCGGCAACTCCCGCCCATTTCGTCAACGCCAGTTTCGATGTGGGATCCCCGGATGACAAAAAGTATGAGAAAGATGGCGTCCAAACCACGTCCATGGTGAACCCCGGCGGCGTTGTCACTTGCTCCCTGTCTTCGCCGGAGCAAGATTTCATATTTCCCTTCCCAGTCTGCTGGGTTCACTTTGGCTGGTCTTTCCCGACCGATATTGACCAGTTCAAGGCCGCCATGCTTGAGCATTCAGGGCAGCCACGCGTCACTGTCCTCGTCAATCTCGCCTTCCATGACCGAAGCCCGTGGACCGAGGATGCCATCAGCCTCGATATCCTACATGTGTCGATGGAGGCAGGCGTCCCAGTAGTGCGTCATGACGTCCGCGGTGTCGACGTCCGCGCGCAGGATCCCTCCGCTACGGTGGGACTCTGCCTATCGGACTTCGATGAGGCTCTGCCTAAGCAATGCGTTGAGCTGCGGTACGGTGATCTCATCACGGCGGTCGACAGTTCTATCCACATACACCGCTACCATGACCCCTAGTATGCAAGATATCCATTCGGAATCGGCGACCACACTGGCGGTAACCAGGACCTGCTCAGACTGCTGTCGAGGTAGTCGCGACGACAAGAAAGGCCGATCAACAGAGAGATGGCGAAGTGTACGATAGCGACGGGAGCATAGGAGCAGATCTGTCGCTCCTTCGTCGACCCATTCATACCGGACTCCACGCTTTGTGTAACACAAGTAGTGGAAGCTTGGGATCTGCCAGACCCAACGACACACGCGAAGACGGACAACGAACGAATGGAGATGAGACACGGGTAGACAAGGATATAATGCGAGGATTCCATATCAGTTTCCTTCTGTGTTAACTACTCTGCTAATCATTACTGCTCCATCCGATGTGTAATATGTGTATGAAGCTAGCCGCATGTTCTGTGATCTCAGCACTGATGCGAAGTTAGTAAATTAACCGTTCTACCTCCAAGCAACCCTTCCAAAGTCCTCTGATCATCATTAGTGGACGAATCTCCCCAACTTGAATATACGCGTAAAAGCAATGGCAGTTGATATGCCACTACCCACCCAAACTCATCAAGCGCACGGAAGAAGCTCCGTTCCCTACCTCGAACCCTGTGAAGTAAAAGACCCCACTAGCCACTTGCAGCGAAATCGCCGAGAGCCTCGCTCCCCCTAGCCTCGCACTCCACCCCCTCCTGTTCCCTATCTCGTACATATGCAAGGTAAGCTTAAGAGCAGGTAGGCAGGCAGGCAGGCAGGCAGGCGGACAGGCGAGAAGCGATCGGCGCCGGAAACGCCGTCTCGGTAGAGAGCCTCGGCAGACGTAACAACTTGCCCTTGCGTTCGCGCGTAAGTGTGTGTGGCGAAAAGGAGTCAGCAAACCTCGACATCGGCAGCCAATGATCTAACCCGGTCAGCCAAGCTTGGGGGAAGGGGAGAGAGATCTGGGAACCGTGCGGTGCAGTGCGGTGCGGTGTGATGGTGTGGTGTGGGTGGGAAAGGGAAACGTAGCGAAGCGCCGATAGATTCGCCGGGGTAGACGGACGGACAGAAGAACCCTCAGGGATCTTCTGGGTCTGGCTAGTCCAGGCAAGCCCTAGCTGGCGGCTTGAAGGGAAGGGAAGGGAAGGGAAGGGAAGGGAAGGGAAGGGGAGGAGGGGGCGGCATGCGGGATCCCAATTCCCTAAAGCGGATGGGATGGTGAATCCAAATAACTCTAAAATCTCACATCCATCTCGGCTCGTTCTTTGTTTCGTGGGTTCCCTTCGGAGGATCTAATTGCCAATAGCACAGCAGCATCAGCAGCACCACCACCACCACCGCCTTCCCGCGAAGGAACGTATATCCCCGGAAGCTGGGGAGAGAGGGGGGTAAGGAATGTGGGGTAACGCGGATGGGGGAACGTCAAGCGAGTAAACGACCAACCCTGGGTAAGCGGAAGGATCAGGGAAAGAAACAAAAGCTAAGTACATCGATGAGATGACAGGTACTTAGGCAACAACATAATCTCATCATGTCGAGTCTTTTTTCTGCGTAACATGAAACCGAAGCGCAGCAACTGCCGACGCGTACGTACGTAAGGGAAGATGCAAGGGTTGTGATAGGAAGAGAGCACGCAGGGCGTCAGCAGGCGGAACGGGCAACCAGAAAAAAAGAAGAGAAAAAAGAAGGTGGTATTGAATTGTGATGAGATGGGCGCCGAATTCGAACCCCGTAACGCCCGGCTTCCCGCCCTTGATGATGCAAGGCCGTTAGGTAGCAGATAGCATCGCCGCGCCAGCCAGTGAGAAGAAGTGAAAGAAAACGAGAAAAGGTGTGTGGGAAAGCATACACTAAACAGCGGTGACAACGGGTAGGGAAAAAATGCGCTGTAATTCGAAACCATGTCAGACCTGTCAGACGAGTCACAATATTTCCTTCCTAAATTTAGACGGGATTTTGGATAGGGAGGTTGAGCAAGATGACGCGCCCAGCAACGGTGCCGCCCAGAGATCGTAGGGATCGTAGGGATAAAAGGGAAAAAACCCGACAGCAGCAGCGCTTAGGGACCTGTCGGTGAGCTAAAGAAAGAACATCATGTGGAAAAAGGCACCACAAATAAACAAGAAGGATGAGAAAAAAGCAAACGAACTGCAGTCAAGGTGGGAAAGGGAAATTTGGACGTTTCCATGTGCTTCATTTCAGGACTTGACGTCCCAATAAACACTTCTGCAGCCGCCCCGGCTTGCATCATGAGGCTACATTACCAGCCTTAAAAATAGTATCAGCCAGCTTAAAATAGCGGCGTTCCTGAACCAACGACGACCCAAGATCGCGGACGGAATCAGTTTACCTATGAAGGACCCTTCTGGTTACATACCTTGCATACATAAGATGATGATGATGGAAGGCTACGACTCATATGCACCTACATCCAACACCGGTAACAGGGCCAGGGAGGGAGATCTAGATGCCCATGTACCTCTTCTTAGCCGGGCCGGAGACGAGGCACGCATGCACACCGAGGCTGGATTGTGACTGGATCTCCCCTACCTCCCCTGACGTTGATTTTAACCTTCGCGGCTCTGTTTCCCAGGCACACCAATTACATCGGCGTGATAAGGACAAGGGACATGTGCATGACACCAACAGCACCACCCTCAAGCCCGAGTGCGAGGGAGGGAGGGAGGGAGCCAGATTGGCGCCTGCAGATACACGGTCGTCGTGGAGGCGCCGAGCACGGATGGGGGGCATGCAGGACCCCGAATAGCTTCGTAGCTTGCTTCTACAGATCTCGACGAAAAGACCGGGAAGCAGGCGGGCGGGCCAATGAGGTGTCATGGAGGCAGCAGCGGCGCTTCTAGAAAGGGTAGACACCATGGGCCATTGGGCTGTGGCTGGGCCAGAGCGCCTCTCGCGATATGCAAAGAGAGAACTGAGCATCTGCAATGAGCGACGGGAACCTCGCATGAGGGCGCGTGGCAGCCGGTAGCGCCCATGTACTCCGTTCCGTCATGGCCAGTGAGTCAGTCCCACCCCGTACCCCCTCGACGACGACGATGGCGTCGACATCAGCCAGTAGAGCCGCTCGAGCGGATCCGTGGCAACGGTTCCCAGGGGGGAAAAGATGCAAGTCATCGTTCGCGACGACGACAGAAATAGCCCACCGAACGCAGGCCGCACAGGTAGCCGGTAACCACGGGCGCTTCGTTCTTGATGGTAGTGGTGGATAGGCGATTGGCAGTCGCCCAAGGGGGAAACCTTCTAGAATGTTACTTGGGTCGCCACAATTGCTAAGAAATGGGCGGCGGCGGCGGCGCTTAAAACCGTCATGGGACGGCGGCTATCCAGGACCGCCTCTTCGTCATTGGACAGATCCGAGCGGTGACAAAAGTCTGATGATGGAAAGCCTTTTCGAACGAGCGCTTACGAGTGCCCGCCAGATACGATATCGGAAGGCTTGTGCCAGAAAAAAAAAACACCTTTGACCGAATGGTTGACATGAGTGGCCAGTTTCAGAAAGGTATGCTGACTGTCGGACTGGGGGGATCTTGAGGCTCTTTTGACCGGAGAGTCGGGTAACGAACGGGCTGGTTAGTTGCCTGTCTAGGCGAATGGTCGGTCACTGGGGGTGCACTTCGGTCGGCTCAGGTCACCCAGTCCCAGTCCATCCCAGTAAACTGCACCCATGTCTTGCCGTTCAGCTGCATTGACAGACCCTTGTATAGTTGATCCTTCGCTCGTGACAATCAAGCCGAAGAGCCAGATTCGCGTTAATTCCGTCAAGCCTCAGCAGTGTGTAGTCTGAGGACGGCGACCACTTTTTAGCGCGGTTCTCGTCATATTTGTTCAAGCAAGCCCTGATCTAATGCTTGTCAAGGGATTGCGACTGTGTCTGCCTGTCTCCATCCCCTCTGGCTCTCTCACGGTTGACTTTGCCTCGGCAGCTCCATCGTTGGTGACATCGCTAACCCCTACGCTATCCTACAAGGCTCTGCCACTATTTCGGGTGTGCACATGCTTGCTGTTGGGTGTTGATATTGCCCCAGCACACGGGAGATGATAGGGTTGCGTAGTCCTTATAAGGATCTTTTCGGTACGGGTAAGCCAACGGCCATCCAGCCAGCCAGCCTTTCTGGGCTTGAAGTTACACCGACGGGAAGGGCACCCGTCATGTCATGTGCAAGATGGGCGAGCGAGGCGAGGGAGGACTTTGTTTGCCGTGCTCGGCCCATCGGCTCACCAGCGCGACCATCCGTAATCGGCTTGGGTTGTTAATAATAATAATACTCCCTCTCTTTCTCGTCACAAGGGCCAACGCAAACAATTCGATTGCTGAACCAAACTCCTGGGATGAGGATGGATCAGCCACTTCTGTCCCAAAAGGGCCAATCCGGATGAAATACCCTAGCCACCCCCCAATAAAGGCTCGCTATTTCAAGAACCAACAGCACCAACCACTTTCTTGGACACTGTGTATATTGATGTTGCTTCCCTGTTCTATTGATATCTAGGTGTATTGTCATCCATGAGACGAGGAGGGAAACCTGGCCATTTCGGGACGGATATTGATTGACCTTGTGATTTATGATCGGGTGCGGTAACCAGAAGAAACGACTGAACGGATCGTGCTAATTAGGGCGGGCGTTCTCGAAGCAAATAAGCTGAGAAGTGACGAAAGCATTTCCCTGGCCGCTAGTCGATTGGAAGCGGCTGGCGCAAAATGGACATGCGCTCCCGGGTACGAAGTAGCTGGTATCTCGGCTATTCAGCCGCCATTCTGAAGCCGCAATACCTGTTTCAGAACCTTAATAATGTAGAGGAAACGAGCTTGAATACCTACTCCGTAATATACTAGCAATCACGCCAGGTTTCCTGTTTTCTGAACATGATTGAAGTCTGTCGGTACTTCCCCTTGCGCAATATACGGAGTATGCACCGTATTGGGCGAAGTAGCGATTTATCTTACGCCGAAGGGGCGTCACTCCGAAGGGCGCAAGCTGGATGACGGTCGGTCGGCGTGGGCAGTGTTTGAGTGGCTGATAGCAATCATGATTGCCGACTCCAGAGGGAAAAGTGCCTGTCGGATTAAGCATGTACCTTGGGCCAAGCAAGCAAGCTCACAGGGCCCTTGGCAGCGCTTTGCTAGACGTTACACTAGCGTCGTAAGTCGCGCTTCTTTCAGTCCATGTCTGTTGGGCATGTACCTCTCGGGAACCCAAACCAGAAATACCACACTCACCAGACTTCGGACAAACCAAAGCTATAGCTACTCCGTATAGATGTTGCCAATGCCTAAATAACATTCGAATAGCTGATACAAGAATATCTATTTTTGACAGATGGTTAACATCCGCCTAGTTGTTTGGGTAAATCCGGTGCCTCGCCAAAGTCGCTACCGCCCAAACACCAAAGTCTACCTACATGGTCGGACGGTTGTGTCAAGCGCTGCTTGCCCCGCAGAACAGTGAGTTCCGACCTCAGGGAACGAGCCACACAGGCCAGTCTGCCGGTACCGTACCCCCCAGGGTTTGCCATCCGTGCGAGTGCCACCAGGTGAGAGGGGGGAAGTGAGCGAGCAGGGATGTCAAAAGGACAAGCGGGCTCCGGTTTTATTAGACGATGTCAAGCAAGTTGGCTGGTTGGCGTCAAAGCAAATCAGTTTCCATAGAAGCGGAAGGTGCCCGCAGTATGTGCCCGCACAACGGCCACTGAACGGCGCCAGCAGGGGCAGCGGCAGGGGGGCCATGTCGCCGACAGGGGGCTCATGCAAGGACTGATGGTCTTCCTGCGAGGATCGAGCCAGGCTGGCAGCGCCCATCATAAACTGTCCGAGTCGGAAAGGGTGGTCGAACCTGAATCGCGCCTACCGAATGCCAACCCAGCTCCCAGACACCACCTACATAGAGCCAACACCCAACGAGTACCGAGCGCTGGGCCGTTGAAAGCGGCCTCGTCTCCAGGCCTTGTGAACCTGGGCTTTTCTATTTTATACGTTATCTGATCCCCACCATCGCTATTCGATTATCGTGCATTCGATCGCAAGTGTTTCAAGTCGTCAATGACGCCATTGCTCAGCTGTGCGCGAATTCTTATTTTTGTTGTGTCGTGGCCGTTCATGGTGGTCTGATTCCAGCGCCTCGAGTGTCATTGATGGAAGAGCCAGCAACCAGCCTGCCCTTTTACGAGTACATAACCTACCTCCTACCTATCAGGACTGGCGGTAAAGGAGCGACTGCTGGTCTTTCCGCAATAGGCACCCGCTGACTGAACAGAAAAGTTCCCTTTCAGTTGAGGTACAGTCTGGCTCATCTCGGCCGCACTAGTCCGAATTGTACACAGCACCGAGATCAACCAGTGCACATCGGAATATTTCCAAAACATGGAGTGGAGGAGAGAGGCACAGTGGCATCTGACAGATGATTCCACGGTTCCGCGGCGGCACTAGTTGAGGCCAAGCCATTGTTAGTCGTCATCTTTACGCCGCCCGCTTCTGAAGTCGAGTTGCTTTGACGCCCATGTCGGCTCCCTTCGCGCAGGTGTGTACAAGAAGGCTAGACTATGGAGGAGGCAGCCAATGGGACCGATAGTCAAGGTACCATTGCAGGCAGCGCAGGTGTGTATGTATGTATGTGGTGTATTTCTGCGTGACATTCTTGCCTTGCGAGTACTGTCTGGATGCGGACGAATAGAAGGAGGCAAGTTTGTGTAAGTCACATTGAGACGAGGATGCGCCACGGAAGCCACACCACATCGCCTATGCGAACTTGGCAAAGAGAAGCGAAGTGTGTTGAAGTTCTAAATCAAGAGCTGCTATCGCTCGAAGACAGACGCCCTTATTTCCAATGGTGACGGTAGGCGCACCTGGTGTATAGTTTGCCCCTGTCATAGGCTGCCTACTTGGTTCGGTACAGCCAATGGGTGCCTCGATGCCGCTTAATATTTGATCACTGGGCTTGGAGGCGGTTAGTCTTTTTAGGGCACGGCAATCCAAAAACTGGGTGGAGCAGCATGGAAGGGAGGATCTGTCTGTTTGTTCCGCAGATCTAAGGATGCGCGTGTGTGTGCGTGCCGTGCGACAAGCGCTTCGGGCTACGCGATTGCTTGCATCAAGTAGGCCGGATTGACGACGGGAAAGTTGACGATGGTCATCAAGCATGCATTGCGCATCATGAAACGTCCATGCGATATTGAAGATGTCTGTTGGTTCCGTGCTGAGCATGGCACGCCCAGTCTGGGGTAGGGTATTTCTAAATTTAGGCCATGTTTAGTGGTGGGATAAATGGTTGAATAACATCTCAACCAACCAGAATACCACCTACTGGACCTACATCGTGTAGGTATGGTATGTCCATCTACCTTGTTCAATGTTTGTTTCGCCTATGTATGCAAGTATGCTATCTACAGCAACACATCCATGTTGCCGTAGACCCATCACGTATGCCTACTGCAACTGACTGTAGGTTACAGAGTCCCTATTGGACGGCCGTGGTTGTAGTTGCTTCCTCGCTTTCTCGGGCAGATTCCGGCTCCATCACCAACTCCTCCTGCGATGGTTGTCTGGATATTCTATTCTGAAATTGATACCCATGCAAAATCGAACTCTATTAGAAGGCGAGAATCGCCCCGGCCAGGCGTCGTGGCCCGAAGGGACTCTACCTACAGAGCTGTACTTTTATTAGCCTTTCCGATCCAACGGAATACTGCTACCGTAACACCGGAGATTGTCATTGCTGGAGGAGGGCAGGTAGCATTCGAATGTTTCTTTAATCTACGATGTACGTACTTGCCCACCATGTCGTATGGCCTGCGGGATCTGGGTCGGTCACGCGAATGACTTGAGCAACCAACCAGACAGCCTGATGCTTGAAGTCGGTATGCAACTCCCCCCACTTCGCCATGAACAGCACACAACCACCAGACACACGTGCATGATTGCATGCTTGTGCTACTTTCCATGCCGCCGGTCTAGGTATATGCCCCTTTTATGATCATCTCTAGGCCCAAAGCCAGAAGAGAATACCGAGAACGAACCCCTTGCACAAATTAAGCAACCACTACATAGTGAACCAGTCACATAGATGCGCGTTTACTAGAGGGAAAAGAGAGACCCTCATTGCACCCAAGGCTCGAATTTTCACCCCCAAGCAGGATTCCTTCTCTGAGCGTCGTCCAGCCCACGCCCACTGCCCACTATACTTGCATGTGATAGGGCGGGCCCATTTCGGTAGATTGTCAAGAGAACCTGGTCTACTCAACCGTGTTGCAGAGCATTGCCGTTCACGTACTGTAGATATATGTAGGTCCCGTCATGGCAATAGGCAACGGCATTGTCGGGGTTTAGCTGGTAAGCACTATAGAGACCCTAGAGCTTACTGCATTGTTACCAGCGCATCGCGGCAAATGGAACAAGTACAGCGCACTTGGCGGCACGCACCAACCCGGGGGAGAGAGCCTGTTGCTACTACATAAGTACAACATGCACGCAACTAGTACACTTGTAGGACAGGCTGGATGGAGCACCGCTGAAGAACGCGGGCGGTGTGTCGGCTACCTTGTACCTCCCGTACGAGATGATAATCATCTTGCGACACGAGACGTCGTTTTCTCGAGCAGAGGGAGCCGACCTTGACACGCAAGTCGCGGGTGCCGGAAGTCAGACTCGCGCTAGCTCCAATTCTAACAAGTCCCATTAGACGCGGCCTGAAAAGGGACATCAATTGATGCTTGGTGCTGCACGGGCGAGGTACCGCGCTCTCTCAAACATGTACCTCTGCACATCCCATCAATTGGATCCATTTGTTCAATTTATCCCTCCCACCCACGGAGGCCGCGCCTGATGGTGCAACTTAACTTGAACGCACCCCTGACTTTGATTTCTTATTGGTTGCGGCGAACGTGCTATCGACCAAAATTCTTTGACCCGCTGACATTTTGCCCAGCAGGCTACTGTGGGCTTCCCATGTACGATTTATGCGAGTATGGGACGGGGTGATCTGCTGTAAGACTCGGCAAAAAGAGATTGCACCTGTTTTTCTTACACGCGAGACTGCGGATGATATGCTGCAGACAGGTTGTAGTGGCTAGGGCGTAACGTTCACTCTCCTGACATCACCGCCCGCCGCCCATGGCACACGCAGTCAAGTGTCTCAGAGTCGAGATGCGCACTCCAGCTCGGCAAATTGTACGATCCAGACAGCCTGACGGCATGAACGAACATGGAACGACGCCTTGCACGCGCTGGTCCACCGTTTCCCATGTAATCCCGAAGACAACTGCAAGTCCTGTCATCTCATTGGCGGCTACTATACGGGGCACACACCCTTGCGAGGGGGAACTGGTCTCAGCTCTCACAAATCAAAGAATAACTACCGCTACTATTGACCGAGTAATACGGAGCCAGCAGAAATCCTCTCTACGACTACAGCATGACAAAACGCATTCACTTTACCCTTGGTGTTTTGGGAGTTCTATATGCTAGGACACAGACTGAAATCGCCGTGGGCCCGTGTGTTATGAGAACCGAACCCATGCACCATGCAGCAGCAGCAGCAATCGGTGGCTTACTCGTCTCGTTGGGCTGGGTCCTGGATACAAGCGGTCGCGTACCATGGCGCCTGTCATTGCCGGATTGGCCCTTTCAAGTTAGACTAGCCGTCGGCGGGAGCTCCTGCTGCCAAGCTCGCCACAGCTCAGAATAGTATTCATGTTTCATGGATGGGTTACAGTACTTCGGACACCTGATCATTCGCCAGAACTGCCACTGGACGGGCCGAAAGGTATTACTGGGTTAGGCGGTTTGTCATCACTCGCATACAAAGGGTCAGCAGCGAATAATCGATGCCAATTTGGGCTAAAGAGGACGGGCAGCTGTGTTGAACCCCGGTTGCATCATGGTGCGGAGGGGCTGGGTGTGTCAGTGCTATGCCAGCATTTGCTTGATGCTGCTGCTGCCGTGCTAGATTCGTGCGGAGGCGATCGACAGTGACTTGCCTGAGCTGTCGCGGCTGTCGAGCTTTTTAGTTTCAATATCCGTTCGTTCAGGCCAGGCAGATCGCGGCCCCCAACAAATTGGGACTATCAGATTCTTACATACAACATACATCATACCACAAGCGGCAACCTACCTCGACCTAGCCGTGGACACTTTAGAGTTTCCTGCTGTCCCTGCCCGGCCGGTCGACGAGGAAAAGGAATACTGTAAGAGACATGGGCACCAATTACGAGTATGGGGTCGCATAGCGCGTCAAGCGGCCCTCATTTGCTGGCAGGTAGATGCTTGTCTCTCCCCGTCTCCTCTCGCTCTCCCTGGCTACGAGCAAACTAGGTCCAATCGACGCCGCGTCTGGTACGATTGGGCGCCAATTTTGGGGGAGGACGGACGGGAGAGAGTCATGATGCCGACGGTCGTGCGCATGTATAGCCATCAGTCGTATTAAGCGAGCAGAGTACAACTGCAACTGCCTGCAGGACCCATCGTTTGCGCTGGCTCGACGTGTGGCCCATTAACATTGTGGCCGACCACCGCCGCCGCCTGGGGCGTGGGTTTTGAGTGGACGAGCGACTATCCGGTCCAAGTCCAGTCTGGTCAAGCCCGGTCGTCTCGCGATGTTGTGTGTGGGTTACCTTCTCTCCGAGCAGCATATGCTTGCTCCGAGAATAGCGGGAGATGGGAAAGAAAAAGAAAGTACCTTGAAACCCATCGAGAGAAGATTGACGAGAGCGAGTGGAAAGGGTTGCGGCAACCCCTGCTCTGTGGCTTCCACTCACACTTACCTGACTGCAACCTAGGTATGTACCTGCTAGGCGCAGCCGTGCAGGGGGTATGACCGACGAGATACAAGGACCCCTGTTTTCCCAGCTTGCCTGAGGTAAGTGGTACTTCGTGACCCTAGCAGCAATTAGCACTAGTTTAGTACTGACTGTCTAGTCGCGTCTCTGCCCATCCACCATCCCGTCATGATCAAACGAATTGAGGTACCTTGTATCTTGCACACACGCAGGTGGTACTGTACTGTCATCCCTGCCGCCGCCAGTGGCCAGCCAGCACGACGAACCCCAGTCGGATGCCCCTCCAGCCAGTTCGGATTGCTCGAGGACGAGACACTTGCACTTGCGACACAAGTCCGTCCTAATTAGCAGCACCTCCTCGTCCGCCGCTGTTAAGAGCGAAGCGCCAGATAGCCAGATACTGGGGCAAAACCGCCCAGGGTGTGGGTTTTTTAGCTTAGGCGATCAATGTTGCGTTGCGTCTCTCCTCGTCTCTCTCTGGCTGGTTGCGCTGCATGCTGTCGAAAGTCAAGCAAGTACTTAGCAAAGATTACAAAAACAGTCGCAGTACCCGCCGCCGAGGCACACAGTTCGCCCTCCCGAGTCGCATTTTATTGCTTTGCCTTTTTGCTGCTTTGCTTTTGCATTGCGTTGACGCTCGTATCGTTGTGTGTTAGTTATTTTGGTTAACGAGAAACCCGAGCGAACTATCACTTACCTTACTTTACTTGCATACACTGACTGGGCTGACTTGCCGCAACGACGTGAGAACTACTCCCACCTTTTCTCCGCGGCTCCGTCTCCTTACATCAGGATCCTAGACCGCAACAACAACAACTTCCTGGGAACCCGGATCCTGCTTCCCACTCGCTCGCTCACCTCAACTTACTCTTTGCTGGGCTGAGAGGCATAATATGAACAAACTATAGCACGACTCTTGAACTACTTCTCCGGGGTTGTCTATTTTTTTTTTTCGTCAATCTATCTTATCTCTTGCATCTCGGACGACAAAAACCTGAAACGCAGAGTTACAGCTCTCACAGGCGCAGCATAATCGCGCGGTAATCGCCCAAGCGCCCAAATTTTACAACTTAACTCGCAACTTACAGAAATTGGAGACATCTCTCTTGAAGAGCACAACTCGCCGGCCAGAAAGGAAAGGGGATTCAGAAAGGACGGGAAAAAAGGTTGGGAAAGGGTTGTGGACCGACCCTCGCGTTAAAAAGCATCCTTTGGGATTCCTCAATCTTTTTTTCTCTCTGTCTCTCCTTATATTGGCCCCAGCGTTGCCAGCAATCCCAAGGATCACCTCGGAATAGCCAAGGTAGGAGGATCATCGGGTACACCTTGTGCGCCATACGGCTCAGCTTTGCCCGCCAGTCTTACGCAGACGGTTCCTCGCTCACACCTGCGAAGTAAAAAAAGGTCCCCGCAACTGGAGGGCGCGCTATCGACGGTCAGAATTTCGAAGTTCAGTCCTGAACCTTTCAGCCGCAACTGCCTTCTGCGGTGATTTCTGGCCACTCCCTCACCGCGGTCTGCCCCAATTCCGCCTGCAGACTAGGTTTTCGAGTTTCGTCTCGGCTCGGCTCTCCACTCAATTTACGGCTGTTTGGTGAACTGGGTTGCCTCTTTGGGGGCCAATTGACGGTTGTGTGCGAAACCTCGTATTTCAACCGGGTTGTCGTATCGTTCGGAGCAACTGTTGGCAGCATTGGCAGCTGAAACCGACGGTGTTGGACCAGGACTGCCAGTGCAACCAGTAGCTGCAAACGTGCGCAACCGTTGCAGCTCTGGACCCTAGTTTTGCCCATCAAGGACATTACGAGGGCATTCTCTAGTGACTCACGAACCACGGGTTCCGTTGCGGGTATTGCAGATTCCTGCTCCATGAACAATGGCGTCTTTTACAGCACTCAACGGAGGTGACCAGAAACCGATGGAACGCGGCAGCGGCAGCCCCACGAATAAGAGGCCCGACTCGGAGGAGCGACCCGAGGCTGTCGAGGCAGGCCCTGTGCCGAGACCATCATCTCGTGATATTTCCTCAAACCCGCGAGACCAATGGTCAAGCGCTGGCCCAGAACGGTCATCATACGCATACCCGGACGTGGAAGGATCGCACAAGCGAAAACGGTCCAACTCCCTCGAACTCCGCAGAGAGGCCCCGAGCGCCCCGGAAGAACGAACTGCTGCGCCGCCGTCGCACCCGGAACCGCGGGATGTTTACGGTACTTCTCAACACAATGAGCGTGACTACCGCCCTTACGGAGACGAGAACCGCGGTGAGCGCGGCGACCCATGGTACTCACAGCGTAACCGGGAAGAACGATCTGCGTATGAGACGCAAAACTCGGCAGGGTCTTTGGCGTCACAATCGGAAGGACAGGGTGAAGACTCGCTCCGCCGATCCCAGATGGACTCACAGGGCTACTCACCAACAAGTCCCGACGACGAGTCTAGCTACTATGGCGGTTCGTACACGCCGGAGCATCGGAGGGATGGTACGGTGATCCAGTCCGATCCCAAGAAGCGGAAGCGGAATTTCAGCAACAGGACGAAAACGGGTTGCCTGACTTGCCGCAAGAGGAAGAAGAAGTGTGATGAGAGCAAGCCTGAATGTAAGTGGCTCCCCAAATGATTTGACGTTGGTCCAAAGCTCATTGCGATTCCAAAGGCAACAACTGTCTCAGAGGAGGCTTCATCTGCCAAGGCTATGCGAACCAACGCGGATATCAAAAGATGGAAAACAAACCCCCGGCCGTCCCGCTCGAGTCGAAGGACCCCAGCTACGTGCCTCCGGGCGCATACGGAATGCCGCAGCAAGCACCCTACCCCAGTCAATCGGCGACTTTGGCAGTGCCGCCGCCTAAAAGAGAACCGCCCCCGCCATACCGGGGACATTCGTTGCGGATAGACCCGCCTCAAGGCCGTCCGGTACTGACTGACGATGAACGCACCGCATCCACAATTCCTACTGCATCCGTTGCTAGCCCGGACAACAACAAGCTTTCCAGCTTACCCTCGGCCTATACCTCACAACAAGGCAACCCGTTCCCGACTCCTATTAGTGCGATAAGCTCGGCGGCAAACTTTGAGTCCCGGGTGTTGTCTAAGGAATACCACCAGAGGATACCGCCTCTGCACGATGCCAGCCGCACCGAACCCGAAACTCCTCAATCTAGCATTCCCAACACGACGCTTCCCCAGATCAACATGCTTAACGCCCCCACGCGGACCGGTAGCCCAGGCTCGCATCACCAGCAACCACCACCGCCACCACCTCCCGCCAGCACGACGAGCGCACAGGTCGCTGCCCAACTCGCCCTGTCGCACAGCCACTTCCCGCCGCCTCCCCGCCAAGCTACTCAGAAGGAGTTGATGCTCAGGAACGAATGGTACCAACCTTTCAATAAAGAACTGGTACTGGAACGTGAGAGGTGCAGTGCCGCCTGCTGGAGGTTTAACAACTCGACGAACCCCAACAACGGGGTTTCGGGCAACGAGCGGTCAAGACTGTTCCGCGAGATCTTGATGCCCAAGGAACCCATCAACCTGTCGCCTTCCCAACAGTCCCCGGTCGTCAACGTGGGCCGGGTCGGGAACGATGTCGTGATTGAGGCGCCCTTCACCTGCGACTACGGCTACAATATCTCCATCGGGCAGAACGTCTTCATCGGACGCAACTGCACCATCATCGATCCCTGCTCCGTCAAGATTGGCAACAACACCTACATAGGACCCAACGTCAGCCTCTTCGCCGCCACTCTCGACACGAACCCGGCCAAACGGATGGGGAGCAAGAGCCTGCAGAAGGGAGAGGCCATCACGATCGAAGAGGATGTATGGATCGGTGGCAACGTGATTGTCCTGCCTGGTCTCAAGATCGGCAAAGGCTCCACGATAGGTGCCGGTTCCGTCGTTACCAGGGTATGTTACTAAGCATCTCTCTCTTCCACGCACTTACGTACTAACACTTTTGCTTCTTCTTGTAGGATGTGCCGAACTTCACGATTGTCACTGGCAACCCAGCACACGTTTTGCGCGGCATTCAACCCTAAGTAACCAAGACACGGAGACGACGGCCAAACTGCGCATACATTCTCTAATGTTGACGTCTGTCCGATATCTTCCGCATCGACTTTCTTCAGATTCGTTATGATACCCAATTCGTTACTGTTTTGTACAGATACTTTGAACGCTTCTTTTTTTTTATCCCCTTGTTACGACACCCACCCCTTTCTTTTCCTCGGCTCGGCTCATGCGGTCATGAGCTTATACGAAGAAGAACTTTCGAATATCGGTAGCATTGCAATTCATACATGGCATGAGCGTCTCTAACGACTTTTTGGGATTATTGTCGAGATTCTTTTTTTTTTTCTTTTCCTTCCAGGCTTTTCTATTATTCTTCTTCTATCATACCATGGCTTGAAGGGAAATATTAGAGAGCGTCATCATGTCAATGTCGTTACGAATCAGGAGAAGAAGACAGAAAGAGAGGGTTATACACGGAAAGGGAAAGGAACAACATAACATGGCTACAGGAGAAAACAGGGGTTTTCCTAAACGGGGAGATAGGAAAGCGGCTGGGGGGTAGGAGGACCTCACACATTTATACATACAAGCCAGGAAGGGGAGAGGAGTGGAATTACTTTACATACATACAACAACACACATACGAGCAAGGGGGGTGATGAAGAAAATACCGAGAAGTATAAACAACTCTGATGACGATGTCGGAAGGAAGAGAGAGAGAGAGAGAGAGAGAGGCAGGGGCAAGCAGCGGAAAAGCTCTGGAAGCTACCTACCTAATCAACCATACCTGATCTGATGATGGATGGCAATGGAAGGGGGGCGGAGAGAAAGAGCGTGCGATGGAAGCCCACGTACGATTATGTCTGTCTATATCCATCACATCAGCACCTGTTCTTGCTGGGCGGGAATTCCACGTTAATGACACGATTACTTTGCAACTACTACATTCGTACTATTCTTCTTTCCTTGCTGGTCCGGCCTTTTGTGGTCGGCTTCCTCGCTTGCAAGCTTTGTGCTTGTTTTGTCCAAGTCAGAAGTCCATGGAGGGATGGACAATTCGGGGAAGAGAAGAGAAGACGATAAGGTATTGACTTTGAGTTTTCGTCTTACAACGGATGGCAACACGGTCAACTCCTATGAATTGTCGCCTTTTTACGCTTGTGATCACTGCCATCTTCTCAGAAAAGGAGATGAGGGAAGTCGCCCAGGACAGCTTCGTCCATGTCGTAAAGCATGCTTCTTATATAGATAGCTAAAGTGGTATATACAAATAAAGATTAAGATGGCAAGAAAATTAGTCAATCCAACACCTGGAATGCTAGGATGTCTGCTGCTGCTGTAATGCCTGTGGAGGAGGCGAAGGCTCCATCGGTTTTTGTGGTTGTTTCGGCGCCTCAGGCTTCGGAGCAGCAGGCGCGTGACCACTATCCCCTTCCATCTCAAACGCCTGTACCGGCGGCGGCGGCGAGGACCACCCCGTCGGCGCATCATATTCGCTCATGGAATGCGTCCGGTAGCTATGAGCGCCAGGCGACAACTCGGACGGCGTCGTTGGCCCGCTCATCGTCCCGCCCGCCTCGGGCTTGAGGTACCCCGCGTACTGGGTCGCCGGCTGCATGGCGCTGTAGTCGCCGCTGAAGAGCTCGTGTCGTTCTCCCACCTGGCCGTTTCCCGACATCTCCTGGGGGCCGAGGTAGACGTTGGTGGGCTTGAGGTTGTTGTCCGAGTCGCTCCCGCTGTTCCCTGCCCCTCCCGGGCCGTGGCCCCCATCGCCCGCCGCTGGCCCATGTGCATTCATCATCGCATCGCGCTGGGCTCTCCGCCGCCACCAGAGGATGAACCATCCCAGTCCCACCAGGGCGAGGACACCGGCTGTGCTTCCCACAATGACTCCTATCAAGCCACCTAGACCCAAGCCCCCGAAGGCGGCTGAGCCACCCCTCGCTGCGTTGATGTTGTCCGTTGCAATTTGGGTTTCTGACCCAGATTTGCCCTTTCCCGAGCCGTGTACCCCGCCCGTGGGCTTGATCGGGTCGCCGTTGGGATCGACTCGGGTCACCGAAGGCAACCCCGAGATCGTGGGCGGGGGCAGATTTTCATCGACCAACCAGGACGAATAGTCGTCCCGGGTCGGACAAGCGGGCGCAGAGGACGCCGGCGTATAACTGGTTATCGCCGTGCTCTCGGGCTGGACCGAGCCGAGGATCGATTGCAGACGAGTGTAAGCAGGTAACAACTCGGGTTCGCCAACGAAGTCGGCATCGTTGTACTCGACTAGTCCCCAGTCGACCGTATCGTTGGTCCAGTCGTATACCATAGCACCTGAGAAGACATCGGAGTAATTTGTGCTTAGGAACGTCTGGACTTCGCTAAAGTTGCGGTTCTCTCCCTCTTCGGTGCAGACCACTTCGGAAATGACGATGGGTATTTCCGACTCGGCGAACTGGTCGAAGACGTATGAGGTATAGTCGCCGCACGCACTAAGCAGATTGATCCCGAACAGGTCAATGGACTCGGCATCTCCGCTACAGGTGAGATAGTCCGTTGTCGTGTTCTTCATATAATGATTGAATTCCCCGTCGTAACCTGTGTCCTGGTCGGAGTATGCTATCGGAATGCGGCGGTAGCCACGACCATCAAGGAACGCTTTTATGTCGCTCACCGCGGCCTTGACGAAGGGCGCCGCCCTTCCGTACTGCGCTGCTCATCTGTCAATACTATGTCTTACTCAAGCATCCAGCGGCCAAACTAACAATATGAGATGCGGTCGGCACCGACAGCGAAAGCAAGGACGTTGTCATATCTGTTGCTCAACAGTTAGCCTTGTTCACCCTGGACGCTCTTCAACACTGCTGGGCATTCCTACCTGGCGAACGCATCGATCTTAGACGTCCAGTCATAGTACATGACTGTGTCCCACACAGGCGTTTCCTGTAGAATCGTTTAGCAAGCGTCGTCGACTCCTTCAACTCGCGGTGGAAGAAGACATACGGTGTTAATTTGAGTTGAACCGCTGTCTATGTCGATCCAGATGTAGATGCCCCGTTTGTCAAATGCTTCCATACAGCCATCGTGGGAGTACGTAGAATCCACCTCGTAGACACGGATTGTGTTCACTCCCATGTCCGCCATGAGCTCTGCATCGATCTCACACTGCTTCGTATCACGAAGCCTGTCTCGCATCTCGGGACCCGAGTCCAGATAGTAGGTGACTCCTGGTGAGGGCTGTTAGGCGCGGGTCCCTCAAAGGGTCGAGGAGCGGCAGCTTCACGTACCTTTGACGAAGAATTGGTCGCCATTTGGTGTATAGAGTTTACTTCCCTTGATAGATATCGGCGGCAAGGTGATAGCACCATGGGCCAACTGTAGCAGAAGAAGACACGCCCAGTATGCGATGCCTCTCAGCATGTTGACGGCGAAAGAACTCTGCTGGGCCCACCGTGTTTGTCCTAGCAAAGGGCTGCCTGATCTGTAGCGGGGAAAGCGTTTTCTCTCCTATCCTTTACGTTCTATACGGGACGTCTCATCGGGACTTTAACTGCAGCTCATACAGCGTCACGCAGCAAGGGGCGCGGGGAAGAAAAGTTTCAGTAAAATGAGAAAGAAAAAAAAAAGAACAAAAGGCTGCGTGCAGAGCCCGGGTTCGAAAAGCGAGAGTCGTATGTCAACAGTAAAGGATATCCCTCCGGGCCTCAAAGAATTGACATCGGCCCATATCTACTGTGCCGCAGGAGTGATTGGCACCGGTAACACGAACCGACATCCAACGCATCACAATCCAGGAGGCGGTGTCTGTCACTTCGACCCGAGTTAATTGGCCAAAAGCGCGCCTCCTTCATGGGGTTGCAAGGGCTCGTCAACAAGCTGGGCCGCACAGCTGCAGGCTGGCAATTTCGCCGGCCACCCTCAGCCAACGCTCGCTTCTGGGATCTCCATCCCACAGCCGCAAACAGCCAAGAAGGCGCCAGCATCCTCTTTATCCATTCTGGGCGAGCTGCGGCCTGAGGCTGTTTGAAGCCCCGAAATAGAGGCCATCGCCCCGATCCAGCAGTTCCCACCAAGCCCGTACCTACTTGCCACGAGCGAGGGTGAGTAGGTAAGACAGACGGTGGTTCATCCGGTATCCCTCACTTAGTACCGGGGCCGGGGCGCGGTCACTTATGACAAGGGCACCCGCAAGGTCAAGAACCAACACATGGGCAGGCTGACGGCTTGGCGGGGTGAGACGGGAAATTGGTCACTAACGACACGACAAGCGCATCCTAACAGCGAGATGAGTCTCTTCAGGAAAAAAATATGCGTGGTCAATTTGGTGTAAGTGTTATTCAAATGTGCATACGTACGTCATGAAAAGGGCGCCAATTAAAGGGGAGTTTCATGTATGTAGGGTAGGCAGGTATTCTTCAGCATGGTTGTTCAGTGGTAAGTAAGGCAAGATTTAGATCTGTTTGCTACCAAAACCGACGGGTGCCCGGTTGACGGGTGGCACGTTGCACCCGGGCCGTTCAGTCAGTTGGTAACCTAGGTCGTCGATAGTAAGGAAAGTTGGAATAAACAAGTGGATTCATCGTTTACACTGGAGCAATGCTGCTAACGCGCGTACGTACTTTGGTACAGTACGTTCTGATGCCCACGCCAAGACCAAGTGACACCATAAGGCAAGACAGTACCGAAAAGTCCGTCCGTCTTTTACAAAGCAACATATCTAGATACGTTTATGCACATATTCTGGAATCCTGGTAATGGTGGTAAGCCCGTTGCTGGCCCACAGATGTTTCGATTGTTAGGGGCTGCCCAGACGATCTAAATAGCTGCTCTTACATCATCCATAATCTACCAGCGTAACAGACTGTCGGAGTTAACAGTAACGTCATAGAGTAACATACTTTATATACTTCAACCCACAAGTCCACAGAACGCATAGCAGCTTTCCATGAGTATAAATATAACTACTGCCATTGATATAACCCGTAATCGAGCTTTTCGAGAGAATTCAGAATGACAACTGCAGCTCGTAGAGTAACCAACACCACCAACATCTCCTCAGCCCTTCACAGAATCTCCCAACAAGTCTCATCGACCTTTTCTTCCTCTCATAACAAGCGCCCCTTTTCCACCTCCCCCTCCCTCAACATGAAGATCGCCATCACAGGCGCCCGCGGCACCGTCGGCCGCGAAGTCGTGAAGCTGTGCGCCAAGGAGGGCCACGCCACCGTGCAAATCAACCGCACGCCCCAAGACCACGACGGCACGACGCCCAACACGGAGATGCGGACAGCGGACGCGGCGTCCGACTACGACGCCACGGCCGCCGCCTTCCGGGGCTGCGACGCCGTGATCCACCTGGCGGCGATCCCGGACCCCAAGGGAAAGCCCGACAGCCACGTGCACAACAACAACGTGAACGCGGCCTTCAACGGGCTGCGGGCGGCGGCCGAGCACGGGATTCAACGCTTCTGCTACGCCAGCAGCGTCAACGCCATCGGGCTGGCCTACTCGAACCAGCCGCTGCGGTTCCCCTACTTCCCCATCGACGAGGAGGCCTACCCGGTGCGCCCCACCGACGCCTACGCCCTGGCCAAGACCGAGGCCGAGACGGCCTGCCGGGCCTTCCCGGACTGGTTCCCGGGCATGAAGGTGGCCTGCCTGCGGATCCACGAGGTGGCGCCCCGCCGGGACGTGCTGCAGGAGCACGACGAGGACTGGGTGGCCGCGGGAGTCAAGCAGCTGTGGGGCTGGGTGAGCCCCGTGGCGACGGCCCGCGCCTGCCTGCTGTCCGTCACGAAAGCCGACGAGTACGAGGGCTGCCAGATCTTCAACATCGTCGCGCCCGACACGACCCAAGGGGACACGCCTTCGGCCGACCTGGCCAAGAAGTACTACCCGGACGCCGAGATTCGTGCCGACATGAGCACCAATCGCGCCTTCTGGACGACGGACAAGGCCCAGAAGCTCCTAGGCTGGGTGCATCATGAGAAGGAATAAATATTCCTAGTTGAACGAGATCATGTAGTAATGCTTCGCTAAGATATGAATAAATATCCAAAATAATGACCAACACGGCGTAACCATATTGCCATAGCCGAAAGTCAAGACAACTGAGGAAGGACGATGAGACATGCGTGTTGCAGCTATCGATACTGAATTGGAGTGAGTCTGTTGGTATTTCATTTCAAACCGTGAATTATGCCGCACCCTCTGTTGGGGTCTTGCTGGCACATAATACCACCGTCGCTTCCTAATCTAGAACTGCCGCTGTACACGATCCACAAGATGTAGGTCGAGATAGATCATTACTGTTGACTGGCACCCTCCCTCTTGGCAAGACCTACTGCTTCTTCTGACGCTTGGCGCTCTTATCACTAACAGAGCTTAACACGCTTGCAGAGCGCTTCTGTCCGCCGCTGCTGCTAGGTCTCTCCTCCTTCTCTTCCCCGGTGCCAGCTTCTTGCTTGACACCATTGGTGTCATCTTTAGCCTCTTTGGCAGCGGCCTTGTCGTCCGCTCCGGTACTGTCATCAGTAGGCTTTTCAGCCGATGCTTTTTCGTCCCCCTTGGTAGGGGCCTCCTTTTCGCCATTGGCACCCTCACCAGCAGCAGGCTTCTCCGTGGTAGCTGCCGACGAGGAAGACGCATCGCCACCTGCTTTCTTTGCGTCCTTCTTTGCCGCGCCATTCTCCTTAGCGGTTTCGCCGTTGGGACCGCCCTTGGTTGCAGACTCGGTAACAACAGGCTGAGGGACAATGCCAGCGGCCTTATCCTTCTCAGCCTTCTTTGCTTTCTCCAACTTGATCTCGGCATCGAACTTGTCGCTCAGCTTCTTCAGGTCGAGCAGGGTCTGGATGTTGACCAAGAGATGCTCCATCTGGTCCACCACGGCCTTGGTCGGCATGGTCAGGCGCGCCGGAACGTCCAGCTCATTGAGTGTGTTGGTAATCCGGGCGTGCTGAGCATTGGACTTGGTCGTGAGGATCTTGTTGATGCGGTCATAGCGGAACGTTGGGCCACTAGGCAGACGATCGTGCGTCGACACGCCATATGTCAACTCCTCCTGCTCGCTAAGTTTCTTCCGTTCTGGCGCCTGAGCTCCCTTCTTCGTAGGCTTCTCCGGACGGGCATCCGTGGCGCTTGCGGTAGAGTCATGACGGCCATGGCCATGGCCATGGCCATTGCCGCTAGCAGAAGCCGCTATGCTCTCCCGGCGCTGCTCAGCCAACGGCGTGGAACCAGGTTGCGCCGAGGGGCCAGCCGTAACAGGTGTGCTCTGGCCGTCGGTGCCCATGAGGGATTTCCGCTTCTTGGACTTGTCGGCTGTCATGAGGTTCTGGAGTAGAGTATGGAGACCATTGCTGGTCTTGAATGTGCTCAGGTCTTGGGTGGTCTCGGTTGTGGGATAGTCCAGACGGTTGTAAAGCTCACGACGCTCCTGGTTGAACTTTTCGGTCCTGGCCAAGATGCGTCGGACTTCTAGCAGCAATGATTCCTCTTCACGGGCTTCTTCCTTAGAGCGGCCCATCTGGGCTTCTGCGAACTTCTTCCGCCTCATCTCGTCCTCCGGCTTGAAGTTGACCATGATCTCGTGTAGGCTGAATTCGGCTTGGTTCATATACTGAACAGGCCGTTGAACCGCCATCATCTTCGCGGCCACCTCGTAGTACCGTGCCTTTAAGTCTTCCAGGGTGCGATTCTTTCGGGCTGGTACCACAGCCGTATTAGAATCTGTGCTCGCATCCCCGTCCTTTGGCTGGTAATCGTACCGATCCCATATTATCGGCCACCGCAAATCGTAGTCTCTCACGGCCTCCATCAGATAATCAGTCTCATCCTTGGTCCAGTCGTTGTTGGCCAAGGTCGAGTTATACTGATCCTCGCTGTACTGCGGCACGTCGACTTTGACGTTGAACTTGGCAAAGCTCGAGTCCTCCAGTTCGTCCGGCTTCGGCTCGCCGTTGTCTGCGTCCATTTTATCCTCGTTCGGTTCGCCATTTTGTTGCTGTTCAGGCGGCGGCGGCGCAGGTTGCTGCACATCCGTCTTCCGCCGCCAGTGCCTGAGTATTAAAGATTCGTCCCCACGTGCAGAGTTACGGAACGGGCGCATTTCCCATCTCGCTGCCGGTTTTCTGCTGCCAAACCGCCGCCTTTTGAAGGTAGATATCTCGGGGACGATGGCAATCGGATTGTCACCTCCCAAGTTCTGCACTTCTCGCGCCAGGCCTTTCAGGTTCTGCCGCGCGATTGACGTCTTCTGCTTCTTCGTCGGTCGGGAGCCCCCACCCTCGGAGGGCAGATTGAGCATGTCGCGCACATCGTGGGAAGCCATTCTGCTACCGAATGGGCGGCTTTCATTGAATAATCAGAACCAATGTGGGATGGTGGTGGGTGCAGCACCGTCGGTCGCAACCCTTTGACACGACAATTGCGCAATGGCCGTACTTTATATTGTCGTAATAACTGAGCGACACATCAAAGACTGGATGAGTTGCCGCCCGAGTTGGATGGTTTCTCTTGATGCGACGCGTCTTTTTGATGGATTAATTAGCTGATGGCTTGAGGGCGTCGACGACCAGACGGCTGCCAACTCTACAGTTCCAGCGAATGCTGAGCTCCAAAAAATTGAGATCCATAGAGCCTGGAGCCCACTGCCCACGGCTGAGATGCACGAGCCACCGCTCCTAACCACTACGGGTTAGCGGATCCCAAGCTGTCTCTCAGGCCTGCCGCCCCCTGGACACTTTGCCCTTTTTCCCTAACGTGGCAGTTTCCCATGAGGCTAGAGAAAAGAAGACAATTGCTGGAGCGTTTGGTAGCTTAACCCCAGCTTTCCACCTGCTCGACGAACTGTACCGCGCGACCAGACCCGGTAGAGCTCTTCACCAACTCGACGACATACCCAGCAGCCTACGCCAAAGGGAACACCAATTCGAACAGACATAGCCAATTGAGAGCATACGTTCAGTATAGCTCCGCCCTCGTCCGCCACAAACCGCCCGCACTCCGGAACGTTCCACCACATAATCATCATGAGGGCGATTCTCCCCCTTTTGTCGCTGAGCACCGTCGCCCAGGCGCTGTACTTCTACATCGACGGGTCGCAGCCGAAATGTTTCTTCGAGGACCTGCCCAAAGACACGCTGGTAGTCGGCCACTACGAGGCCAAGGAGTGGGACGAGAACATGCGGTCGTGGTCCAAGCATGACGGCATCAGCATCTACATCTCCGTCGACGTAAGTAGAGACCCTCATGAACTCGTCGATCTTTCTATATCTATATCGGTTATTTCTACATGATGGGGCGGAAAACTAATAATAACATCCACACACAGGAATCCTTCGACAACGACGACCGCGTGGTATCCCAGCGTGGTTCGAGCTCGGGTCGCTTCACCTTCACCTCGGCCGAGGCCGGCGAGCACAAGATCTGCTTCACCCCCTCGTCCAACTCGGGCCGACAGGGCTGGCTCTCGCAGCACCACCCCAACGGCGGCATCAAGCTGCAGCTCGACCTGGCCATCGGCGAGTCGTCCGAGATCGCCAGTACCGACAAGGGCAAGATGGAGGACCTGTCGCAGCGCATCAAGGACCTCAACTCGCGGCTCCAGGACATCCGCAGGGAACAAGTCTTCCAGCGTGTAAGTGCTAATAGGCAGAGAGGGAGAGAGAAAGAAACAGGTGGTTGGAACATGGGCTAATGAAACTCAACAAAACAATAGGAGCGCGAAGCCGAATTTCGAGATCAGTCCGAGACCACCAACGGCCGCGTTGTTCGATGGATGGTCATCCAGCTTGTCGTACTTGGTGTCACTTGCGCATGGCAATTGTCGCACTTGAGATCGTTCTTCATCAAGCAGAAGCTCACTTGAGGGGCAACTCTTCAAGCTGGTTGGTTAGTTGGGTGTCTCAGGTCAAGAGAGATATAGGGAGATCACTAGGACCAGACGTTCCTCCGATATGGATGGGCGAAGCCATGGTTTACATAAAACAGGTAGAGAGGGCGTGTGTGGGCCTTGTGATGCTGTATAATGATACGAATGACCACGAAAATCATCAATATTAGTCTTTCAGGGTACGCTCTAGGGTGCCTTGGGTTCTGCCTTGGGTGCCATCCATGGTGCCCCCAGTATATATGTCCTAGTATGCGTCGAATGCCTGTTCGTCTTTGCCCCTTCTTCCTTTCCTTCCTGCTACAGACCATCCGCCAAGAGGCAATTCTGTTACCCCTAAATGGAAACCAACACAAACAAAAAATGTTTCGGGATTCAAATATCGATTGCGAATTTCAATCCCCTGCCAAATAAGACCGGCAGTATAGCATGAGCAGAGGCTTACACGATGCCAATCCTTCAAGTTGCATACAGAACTTTCATCGATCAAGACTATGTGCATTATCCGGCCAGACAGCACACAATAACGATCACCATATCCCACCCAAGACAGGTATGAAGACTCGAGGTCTTGGAGAATGCCTTGGTGGTCAGGCGGTTATATCGAGACCACTTCTGTCACCCGCCGGTCTACTCGGCATTCTTACGGAAAGCAACACCCGTTCATACACTCAAGGCGGCTACAAAAGAAACTTATTTATTTACACAGGTTTTAAGCACTAATACGCAGTTGGACAACGACAGCAGGCGGTTTTCAAATTTTTTGTTCCCGGTGTATTCCTTTTCTACAACACAAAACTCAATGTCCCTGTGACCCCTATGTCCCTGTATCGCCAGATCTACTCCCTCAACTGCGTCGCCCCTCCTCTCTCTCTCCTCTCTTCCTCCGCCTTACTGCCTCTTCCGGTCGCCGAAACAGTAGCTCCTCTGGTGTGTAGTTGGCACTTAACGCCAACTTTATTATAGACGGGTTGTAATTCGCGAGGCAGGGACCATCGAATACCGATTATATGTGCGTGAGAGAGAACCCTGATGCCTGTCAAATGCTGAAGAATTCCACCGGCGCCATGCGCTTGCTGTGTCGCTTTACTGAATTAACACGGCCCTCCCCAAAACTGCGTCTACTCCGGTCCGTAAACGAAAAAACGAGGGTCGTGAATGATGCTGATAAAATAGAGAGGAAAATTTTTGTTGGTTCGTTTCCCAGACTCCGCCAAGTGTTCCTGTGCCAGAAAACGATGAACTCCATAGATGGGCCCTGCATTTTTACGCAATGATAAAAGTCGGTTCCAAATCTTGGTAGTAGAGCTGACCTGTCGAGAGATTATATCCACGAACAACTGCGCAACGATGGTGCTGACCGAAGCTGTTACCCACCGGCAACACTTCGAATCAGGACAACATCGAGGCAGGCATGACGGTGATGCCAAGGGCCACTTAATAAAATGCCGAGTGTATCGCGCGCTGTCTAAGAATAACAAGTGTTCGTGAGCAGGCTTCCGTTGGGCATGACGTGCCAATGCCAATTAAAGCCGCGTATAAGTCGTAGCTGCGTGAGGCAGGTTGTACCAAACAGTGATGTTGAGAACGGGATGCGGCCCAAAAGAGTATTACAAAGGTGTAGTATGTTGAAACATCGGACAGGATGTCAGCCATCCAATGCTCGTTCGGAGTCTATACGGAATCGCAGATGTGTATGGGTCATGCGCATTTAGCCTGTGAAGATATTAGTATACGCTCGCCATGGTGTTTCGGGTTGTCTGGGGTTACTTACCGCAGCAGAGCACCTTCATGAACTTCTGGAAACCAGTAGGTTGAGGCTGGGCCGGTTGCCCATTGTTGGGCATAGTCTGAGCACCGCCGCTGATATTCGTTTGAGGGGCGCTCATTCTCGGAGGCAGATTTTGACTGCTGTTCTGGAATTGTGCTTGTGTTGAGCCGGTTGGCGTAGCCATATCACGAAGTCCCCCCACCCCGCTGGTTCGTTGTGCGTTAAGCGCGCCTGGTGCGTTTGGCCGGCGCTTGTCCGTCGCCTTCGCTGGTGACGGAGGTGGGGGCTGCGCGGCGTTTAAACGCTCGACGGTCAAACCAGGATTGCTGAGCCCCTTTCGCGAGTTGCCGTGGAGCTCCATTTGGGAAGGGCCCGGCCTCTGGTTTGGGTTGTGGTAACCACTGGGCTTGTTGTGCATGCCATCCCAGCCCTTGCCGGAGTCCTTGCTGATCTTCATCCAGTCGTACTCGCCATCCTCAACCTCGCCCGTGTTCTTCAGGGCCTGGGTGAACAGGTCGCGCAGGTAGTCGTAATCGGGGGTGTCCTCGAATCCAAGGTTCCGGACGTACGTGAGGTACTTGCTGAACTCCTCGGGGAATCCTTCGCAAAGGTCCTTGATCGGCGTGGTCTGCTTCTTCTCGCCGATCTTCTCGTACTTCTGCTTGTTGGTCGCGGCCTTCAGGCCTTGCCATGGCAGTCCACCACGGAGGAAGTACATGAAAACGTGACCCAGTGCCTCGAGATCGTCGCGGCGAGACTGCTCGCGACCAAGATGCGTGTTAATGCTCATGTATCTGGCAGTTCCCGACAGCGACTTTCGCTCGCGGTAGGGGATGTGTTGCTTCGTTTTGGGATCGCGGTACTGCTTCGCCATTCCAAAATCCACAACATGGATGACATTGGCTGCCTTAGTTCCAGGGCGTCCAATCAGGAAGTTGTCAGGCTTGATATCACGGTAAATGAGGTTCTTCTCGTGAATCGTTTGTACTCGGGAGAGCTATGCATCGGGAAATAGTTGTTAGTTGTGACTGCCCAATCGAAGGGGATTAGTAAGTAAAAGTGGTAGCGTACCATTTGCTTGGCCACCATGACAACGGTCTTGATGGTGAACCTCCGGTTGCAGTGGTCAAAGAGATCTTCCAACGAAGGACCCAGCAAATCTATGACCAGGATGTTGTGAAGACCTTCTTGACCAAAGTAGTAGACATTAGGGATGCCGGCTGATTGACAAGGTTAGCGATGTGTGCCATAGGCCGTCGAATGATCGGCGAAAACTTACGACAGCCGACCAGGATTTTGTATGTGCGGTATTCATCTCGTAATTGCGGTGCGTCGCTCTTACGGGGTTCCTAAACAGGCATAAACAATTAGTAAACGAGAAGCACAAAGGACGGTACGACTGCGACGCGGTCACGCACAAACTTGATGGCGACTTGCTGGTTGTTCAGCAAGTTGGTACCCTCGAAGATGACACCAAAGGAGCCCTCTCCTATCTTCTTGCCCACTCGGTAGTGGACACCGACAACGTTTGACGACGACGAGGCCATTTTTGTAGAGGTCGAGGACTTGAAGTAATCGCTTCCGAATTGAGAATCGAGTCCAGGTGGAGGAAGGCCGACGTGAGTACGGGTCGTTGGGTCGAGGCAGTCGATCGGTAGTCAATAGGGACGGACGGGTCAGGCCTATTGTATTGCCAACGAGGTGAAGGGATGTAGGTTTCCTTCCTTTTTTTTTGGCACTTCCTTCTCTCGAAACCTCACAAAGAAAATAGGAGTATCGAAGATACTCGGACACTCTAAGCCGACGCGAAGCTCATCCCCGAGTATCTTTTGTGAATGAGGATATTGACACAAGAACTCGGAACGGGAAGAGGGAAGAGGGAAGGTCGGAAGGTGGAATGCCCAAAGGGACGGCGAGATGGGTTGGGACAGGCTCTGTCAGGTCCAAGGATGTTATGGGTAATTGGCAGGACTGGGCAGGGTGGAATTGGAAAAGGGAAGGAAGGCGAGCAGCGTGAGAGAGCGACCCGTGGTGCTTAGGTTGGGGGAGAAATGACAAGAGAAAGAAAGGCGGAATGCAGCCACCAGTGGGCAGGACAGGACAGGGTGAGACTGCGCGACTGGAGCAGCCAAAGAATCGGCCGGTTTAGTCCAGTTAGGTGGAAGAGTTAAGGGGGGGCTAAGGCACCGCCCAGTAGCGAACGCTAGGAAGGGCCTGTGGAACCAAAAAAAGAGAGCGAGCCAGAGAGAGCCCCAGCAGGCCAAGCATTCAGAATTGGGGTTGCGTTGCACAGAGCAGCGAGAGCCACAAAAATGGAGAGAGTCAGCTCCTGACGGAGTTCGCTAATCCCAGCAGAGTAGTAACCTCCTAGCAAAAACAGACGAGGCCCTCGAATTGAAGCAATGCAACAGGCCGGGAAGGGTTAGCCTCCTTTTTATTGTTCTGCCTTGACAAGATGACGATGGGTGCAAGGCGAGGACGACAGACGAGGACGAGGCACTGGCAGACAAGCAGGCAGGTTGGCAAGCAGGCTGGCTGGCTGGCTGGCAGGGCAGACTGGCAGACTGGCAGACTGGATGTTGATTTACCTGTCGGTAATTGATGGGTGAAGATAGCGCGGTGTGGCAGAGCTGTCCAGCGCAGCGCAGGTGACTGTTGTTCGAGAAGGGCAAAAATCCATCGTGATTGGTGGGCGAGTTTATTAAAACAACCACCGGGTGACTTCATGGCTACATCTCTCTACATTCTACTGGAGGAGACCAATCGCAGCTGAATTATTTAGGTATGTATGGAAATACTAGATGGGACGAATGCTTTGATGGTCAGCGTGGTGGCCGGTGGCCTGGTGTGGCCCGGTGTACCCTCCTACACGCCTCCTTAGAGGAAGGAGTTGTGCAAATGCGCCAGAAGTCTCAGAGGCTGTCCTTCCGCATCGGATACCCGAGAAGACGAGCACGGCAGAGAAACTCCAGTCGGGAGGGCAGTGGATATACATTCAGGTTGCTTGGTTGCATCCATGCCTTCCCTCTGGCCATGACATATCCAGGATGCTGGCAGGCTGATTGCTATTCTCGCATTATGTACCCGCGGTGCTGGTCTTGTGTGTGCGAGTACTTTCATTTCTATCGCATAGTGCTGATCAGATTTTGTACCTTGCAGCCAAACCCAGCACCGACTAGTCCTGGGCTCGACCACACCTGCGCCCCCAGTTCAAAGATCACGACTCGCAGGCCACGGCGGCACGGATGCCGGTCCTCCCTCCATCTTGCGAGACAAGCATCTGCCATTTCAGGTTCAATAATATAAAATGCACGCTGGCCCCAGCGCGCTGATGAATCTCAACAGATTGAATTATTACAATTCTTATGGGCCGGGGAGGTACATGCTGAAAATACCCAATAGCATCCATTTGTCGTACCGTATGCGACAAAGGATCAAGTCGAGCCGGAACCTTCAACGTCCCTCGTGCAACAAAGGTTTGGTCAAACATCAGTCAATGCATGCAACATTGTTTTCCTACCAGCCGCATTTACTTTTTCCGTCTGCGTTTCAGCTTCCATCCACCCGAGTCCGGCCTTCCAGACTTTTTCTTCAGGGAGATGCTAAATCGCGTCTTGACCGATCTCAGTTGCTGTAGGGTATGTGCTCGTTCGTATGTTGCCGGCGTGCCTGACACTCAGGTTGTCTGTCCAAAGGTCACATCGGAACTTATTCGTGGAAGCCCTGGAGGTAAGGAACAACCGCAACACGAGCCTCGACTACGCGAATCGGTGGTGACCAAGTGTTGCCGCTAGCTGGGTGAAACGAACGCCGAATGATTGACGGTCAACACCTCGCTACCCAACATCCGTCCAGATACTTGCACGGCCAGCATTTTCTTCCTGCTGCAGAAAGTACTCCGGCAGGAAATTCCAATCTGGCAGACGCTCAAAACTCAGGTACTAGCGATGTAGTGCGATGGAGCTGGCATGGGTGTTTTCATAGGCAATGTCCGAACTACCCCAGGAGAAACGGACCGGAATATCCATTGATAAACAGCTATCGATATGTGCGATCCCGCTTCTTTCTTCGTCGTCATCCGAGTCAGCATCGCAACCGTCGGCCTACATCGCTGCTTGCCTGGCGACTCCAGTCCCGAATCCTGTTCCCAAGATTGTTTTTCCTCCATGCCTGCTCCCAGTCAACCAGCTCCCACAGCACGGCGAGCACGGCGACCAACCGGTTGTCTGGCGTACTAGTACGCTGGAGGACGAACTAACCGGCTGGGGTGGCATCCTGGGGTGTCCGTTATTGGCCCATAGTTGCGTCAATAGGTCCTGCCGAACCCCCTGCATCTGCTGAGGTTGTATCCAGTATCTTCACATCGAATGGCTTTTTGGGGACACAAGAAGGGGGGAGGGACCCCTAGGCACATACCATTCTTGGCCCAGTCGATTGGACAAGGGGGCCAAATCTCCTTGTTCTGGCCAAATCCCTCTTCCACACCACAATGCGATACGACGCTACTAACATGAGGTACATGCCAAATCCAATTATCCAGGAACAAGAAGAATCTCATCTCACATCACATCGCACTTAAATATGACTAACAACCCTATCGTTGCATCAAGCCTCTCGTCTGCCGAAAAAGGGTCCGTCATTGCGTATGACACGACACGTTACCGTTTCTGCTCCTGCCTTGGGCGAACGATGAGTGTCGGTCAGTCGGCTGCATCCGTTTCTTTTTACTCTCCGTTCCAGAGTACATACTGTACCGTCTCACCGACAAAACAAGCACGGCAGGGCAGGAGCTCTCATGCATGCCCAGCCGTTGCCCTCGACCTCGGCCCTGGTGGAGCCGTTCTGCATCCTGCAGACCAACGGTCGCGTCTAGTTAGCTTGATTGATCACTTGGTAGTAGTTCTTCAGACTTGATCGATCTAGGGAACTCAGGTCTATTTGCGTCTGTGATTTGACCGGCCTTCTCCGCCGCAAGCCTCCCTTCGCGACTAATCTAGCGCTCGGCCTCCCCTCCTGATACCGCTTGATCAATTTTTTTCTACTCTTTGCCGCTGCGGCTCGGCTATACTGACCACCGACCACCTACTTACCTGTTTGAAGCTCAACACGGGTCGGGGGTTTTGCATGCGTCGCAGGGTAGGTATTTGCTGTCGACTCTGGTACATGTCAATCACGGTTTGGTCAAATTGCATGAGCTTGTCCCGTCGCTCCACTCTAGATAAAATGCCTGGGTCAGTACCTACCTACTGATGCAGGTCACTACTTGCATATCTACCCCAACTTTCACTGTCTCGAGCTTCTCTGCCTCTGCTCAAGGACGACCGCCCAGCAAATGTCGGTTGGGATACCCGATCTAGGAATCTGTCATGTGGGGTCTTCTTAAGCAGGCGCACCTTGCCAATGATGTTTGGCGACAAGGCAGGCCTCAGGCCGTCAATCTCTGGTTCTCGGGCAGCAACGACGAATAAGCAAGGCCATCTGAAGTGCTATACTTGCACTGCCCTGCCTGCCAAGGCTGCATATCGAGGGTCTAGAATCTAGGGACGTCCCGATAAGAAATGTTTCACGCTACGGCCGGGCATGATCCCGGATCACAGTATACTTTACTCACCAAACAGCCAACAAAGCTTGGCGATCCTTCCGCGGCACTCTCCAGTCCGTCACGTACCCGCGTTTCACCGTCCGTTGGAGGTAGCCCAGTAATGGGGATGGCTACGCTATACACTATCCCGGCAGTTCGATGGGTTCGATACTCGTGCGACGCAAATCTCCGACCCGGCGGGTGCTCCGAGCATCGTGCTAACCATGTCTTTGTTCGGCATCACTCGCTGCCGTCGCTCTGCAGCGCGGAATATGGCGGGTCATCTTAGCATGCCGACAGAACTGGAGGCCAGGTCATGATGTCCTTGAAAATTTCCAAGATTGTGACACTCACCAGGGTCCAGATTGCGGCGAACGCTACAGCACGCATGGCTGAAATGGTAGTTACGATGCATACACTGGTGGTGTCTATGAACAATACACCGCAACTCCTCTGCTCCGGATCCCCGGCAGCTCAGCGATTCGTTAGCACGTGGTACCGGCGGTTACCACTGACTGCTGCCCAGCCACCACTATGACAACTTTTACGAGCCACCTGACCATATGGCCAACGTGACATCCCGTCAAGCGAACGGGCTTATGTTACAAGGACTATAAGTTCATCGAAGCTGTCATCATGAGTCGAGGTAAGGGATGTGAAAAGTTGTTGTATTGTGGAACGACGATAATAGCAACTGATCATTCTAGTCAACGTAAATCTCATATACACCTGTTACACGCAATGCATCCATCTGTATGCCCTCCCAAAAATACTAATCCCTTTTGCCTATCTCCTGACGTCCTGTAGCTTGCGATCCCTTCATTTCTCCGTCCATTAGTCCGGATTTGCTGAAGTGTCTCATTAATCCCTCTTCGCCATCCTCATGCGCAGCATGTCCCTTGCTGATGCTGTTCAAGCTGTCGCGCATGAGGAGCTCGTAAAGGGCTGTGGCGCAGAAGGTTGCAGGGATGTTCACAAGGATGGCGATGGGGCTGTAATTCATGTAGGTAAAAGCCCCCCGACCGAAAAAGATGGCCGCCACCATCCTGGTGCCCAGGTCTCGGGCCATGTTCGCCGCGATGGTGATGTCGGCAAACCCCCAAACCATGGCCGCATAGCCCAGGCCGATCGTGAACGGCACGGTGGTGGGACTGACAAACGGGTTGGCGGGATCAATGCACGCCCAAATCACCAGCGCGATGAAAAAGTCGACGAAAAATTCGGTCATGACGACAAATCCAAGGTTGGTCTGGTCTGGGTTGGGGAAAGAGCAGAGGATACTGGCAGGGCTCCCGGGGCCGACCACTGGTTTACCCTCGGCGAGGAACGACGCTTTGATGGCGGATATCTGCGGCCAGTACATGCCCATGATGACCAGCCCGGCCACGAAAGCGCCCATGACTTGCGAGACGATGTAGTACGGCACCTTCTTCCATGGAAAGCCCTGCCAGAAGGCGAAGCACAGCGTGATGGCGGGGTGGAAGTGGCCGCCGGAGATGGGCGCGCACGTGATGATGGCAAAGACGATGCCCACGGCGTAGGCGCACCCGACCTGGAACAGGCCGCCGAAGGGGGCCACGCCCAGCGGGTGGGCGGCGTTGGTGAGGAAGCTGGCGGTCGCGGCCACGCCCGGGAAGACGTAGAGGAAGACGCCGGTCGCTTCGGCCAGGCACTCGCGCAGCCAGCGGGGCCGCTTCGCTTCGAAGTCGAGTTTGCGCTGGGACACGGGCTTGTGGGTTATGACGGAACGTGTGACGTGGCGCTGGAGCGCCTCGGTCGCCCCAAGCTCTACTGGTAAGGGTTTAGTGATGGTTCCGAGGTGAGAGAGAGGCTTGGTTCGGATCCAGACTCACAGTCATGAGAATCCACACGGTCAAGTGGTTCGGGAGCCATGCTCGCGGCGGCTTGGTACCCGGTAAGGGCACAAAGAGGTGCTTGTCGGTCGGGTAGGTTATGTACGGAGCTTCATTCAACGCTCGCAAGATCTAGCAATCGCAAATCTTCTGTCACGGGTCTATTCAAGCGGGAAGCGTCCAGATAACGGGGTCGTGGCTTGCGTGACCCTTTATATCGTGGACCATCGCTGATCTTGCTGATCTACACATTACCGCTGACCTGGGTGCAATTTACCCGAGATCGTCGATATCGATCAGGACGGTCCAACGACGTGGTTGGGACATGCATACAAAGTGCACGCGTCAGGTCACATCACACGGGCATCAAAACACTGATTGGGTCTCAAAGACGCGTAGATCTCAACATTTGGAGAGGGACCGTGATTTGACTTGCTTCGCGCGGGAGGGAGGAAAGTCGTCTCTTAAGACAAAAACATGAGATCAAATCTCCCACTCTGCGCGAAGCGGGAGGAGTGCTGGCGGAGAGGGAAGGGGATTGGACTCGCATCAGTCCCTTCTGTGAGCAAATGGAACGCTGCTGCATATCTGATATTTTGCAAAAGGAGAAGGGGCGGGAAGATCAGCAAGAGCATGCGGGGGTTGGAACCAAAACAAGCTTTCTTTTCTCTCTACGGGCTTGTGTTCCGAGGGCAGGATATTTTGCAGTCCCCAAGAGTTCAACTGCCGTTGAGTGTGGCGGCCCGGCGCGAGCCCGTAGGGCGCGGAGGCAGGCAAGTGGACACAGACGACAGGAGAGCATGCATATTTACTTTTTACGGCAACGATGAAACACTGCGGTTATCCAGGCTGGAGAGGGGAAAACGAAAGGCGGAATGTTCTAAGACTGCAACCCATCGTGAAAAAGCAGATCTGAGATTGTTTCTCATCTATGGAGCTAGTAGTCCGGGTATGCCCATGGACCCTGAGGATTATACTACTATTGCTGGCCCTGAACCTTGAGCTAGCGGCTTTCTTTGCTTCTTTCCCCCTTCTCTTTCTTTTCTTGTAGGGTTCTTTTACCTTTCATGCCTTACATGCTTTCAAGACACAGCCTTCCGTCTGTCTTGGGGGGCTCATTACGTGGGCCAATTAATAGACTTGATTGGGTCTCGAAGGGAATAAAAAGAATAGCATTTTAGGGCTGCGATGTAAACCAATGGCCAATCCAGCGCGATACTCGAGTTTTTCGTTTCACCTCCTGCAAGGCGGCCCATAACGACTGATGACCAGGCAGTCTTGCCCGAGTGAGGGATGCCGTTTTTAACTCCGGCTTATGCTTTGATGAATTGTACTCTTCTTACCTGTTATGCTGGGTTCACTTCGTACAAGTAAGAGGGGGTGAAAAGTCACCGGGCCTCAATGCCAGCGATTTGGATACTCTGTTCCGGATTGTTGTCGCTTGCACCACCCGCTTTCGCCGCCGTTCTTTTTCTCCGGTTCGGTAGCTAGCGACCAGACTTAAAACTCCTCATCGAAACTAACAATACCACCAGTCAAACTCGTCGCATGCCTACTTACCTAATGTTACCACCCCGGGCTTCGGAAATATTCCGACAGACTGTTAGCTACAGCACTCAGAGTCGGGCGTTGGAGTTGACTGAGCTGGGCCGAGTTTGGGCTGTGATCTTGAGCTAGCTCATACCCGAAAGGGGGCTCACCATCTACAATCCGTCTAGCGCGGGCACCGGATGACTGGGTTATATATATTTGAGCGCGAGCCGTTGGGCTGCCGCGTTGAGGTGCTATTACCACATTGGAAAGATCAACAAGAGCTTGTTCCTTAACCTGCCTGGCTAGGTCTTGGCAGCTGAACTGGCTGTGGGCACGTGAGTGGCTTGCGTTCCCGGGTGACTCTGCCTTGTTGTGATGCTTTCTTTCTCGGTAATATACGATGTGGTTATCTTGAAATGTGTATTGCATCGGTGGCTCGTTTGACTGAAATTTATGCATCGGGCGTGTTGCATGTGGCTTGCATAGGCACTTATAGCATTCCAATACCGCAAATGATCGAGGAGACCTGGGTAGCTTAGAGAAATCAAGGGAGGGAAAACAAACAGCTTCTTGTCTCAAATCCAGGTGATTGGCTATCTGTCTCAAGGGGGATGCCATATGCTGTGCCAACCGGATGAGGGTATCTACATTGGAAGACAGCCGGCGGTATCCACGCGTAACGGCAATGGGCGCCAACGAAGCGGATGAGGATGTAGCATACAGTTTCAACCTCAAGCCATGGAACAACAAAACGCACAAGACGGCAGTCGCGGCTGCCACCACAAGCAGCAGCAGCGGCAGCCGCCAACCACCACCGGTCCCAAGCAACGCCTCCCGCCTGACCTCGCTGCCCATGGAACTCCAGTTCGAGATCCTCAGCCACGTCGACCTCCGCGGCCTGATCCAGCTCCGCCGCACCAGCCGGCTCTACCGCTCCGTCATAATCACGCGGGACTACCTCGTGCGCCGCTTCGCCGCCGCCGACGGCCACGGAAACGGCCACGACCCGCTCAAGTACTGTTGCTTGCAGTGCCTGACCATGCCGCCCATCGAGTTCCTGCTCCTCGCGCTGAACCATAGCGGCAGCGGCAGCAACACCAACACCATGTCGTCGTCGTCGTCGGAAACCCTCTGCCACCGCTGCTGGCGGCCGCGGCTCGGGCCCCCCTCGGACGAGCGCCGCGGCGGCGGGGACCCGCACAGCATCGACGGTCAGTGGCCCCTGGCCATCTGCCCGTTCTGCGGGTGGCCGCTGGCCGGGTCCCGATCGCACCACCCGGGCTGCTACACGCGACGGTTCTGCCTTCTGGTCGTCTGGTTTGTGCTGGGGCTCGCGCAGTTCGCGGTCGGGGTCTTTGGAGCGGTGGCGGGCTGGTCCGTCTACGAGGATGACCCGAGGATTAAGATTCCCTCTTCAGTGAGTACTTTCTTGCTATTAGTATGCTTGGGGATATATAGCTATAAGTTCATATGCTGACCCGCTATTTGCGTGTCCGAATCGGCAGATAAACTTCGGCCTGCTCATAATATCCTTGATAACCGTGGCTTGGAGGCTCGGCTTCAAGAGAGGGTGGTACAAGTGGCCGCTCGCCCTCGAGTTCGCCCAGGCCGTTCTCTGGCTGCCGCCCGTGATAGCCAATGCGCAATGGGAATGCGACTCTTATTTTCTCGTGTGTGACTCCTTTCCCAAGACCTCCTTAGTGGTCTACATTGTCAACTTGTAAGTGCTTACCTAACCTATGACATGGGACTCCCGCCCCTTTTCATTCCAGCACCACCAGAATGAGCCGTGGCAAAAAAGCTGATCGTATCACCCTTCAATGTGGGTTTGCAGCATATTTCGATTTCTGAATACCGTAGGCTATGCTATGCTCGCTCTCGATTACGACTTCAGGAATCTGTTTCTGCCAGACTTGCCCGTGGGCAGGAAGTCGTTGTATGCCTTTGCTGCTTGCTTGGTATGGTGGGCAGTCGTCGCTTGAGAGACGGGGGCAGAAGGAGAAATGCATTAGATGAAACCCTTACTTATGCTATTTCATCGTATACGACAAATCCTTGCAGCGCTACATCAATGGCCCCCTATTTCCTTGGACCTATATCCCCTTTGGCCAGTGGTCATCCCGAAACACGAACTTCCATTTCGCACTTGTTCAACTATTTTCCTCAGCCGTACCCCATGAAGTACACCACCTCACAACTCAGCAATCTCTCCATCAAGCTCCGTCGGGTCATCGAGGTCCGCGAACAGCCTGACGCCCCAGCTCTTGCCCGGATCGTTCATCCGCAGCTTCTTGTCCTGCCGGGCGACGGCCTCCATCTCCTCGTCCGAGAACTCGACGTCCAGGGCGCCGCGGTTCTGGTCAATGTGCTTCTCGCTCTCGCTCTTGGGGATGACGACGGTGCCGCGCCGGATGCCCCAGGCCAGCACGGCCTGGGCCACGGTCGCGTTCTTGGCCGCCGCCAGCGCCGTCCAGAACGGGTCCTCGAAGATGGGCCCCACGAGCCCGCCCTTCTTGTCCCGGTACGTCGGGTTCGTGTTGGCGAGCGGCGAGTACGCGATGACCTTGATCCCGCCGGCCCCCTGGCGGCGGTGCCAGTCGACGAAGTCCTGCTGCTGCAGGTACGGGTGCGTCTCGAACTCGTGCGCGTAGGGGCAGATGTCGCACACGTCCAGGATGGCCTGCACGTCGGCTTGCGCGAAGTTGCTGATGCCGATGTACCGCGTGTAGTTCTGGCGCACGAACTCCTCCATGACGCGCCACGTGTCCACGATGGAGGTCTTTCGGTCCAGCTGCGTGCCCTGGCCGGGCACGAAGGCGACGGGCCAGTGCATCAGGTATAGGTCCAGGTAGTCGACGCCCAGGTCGGCAATCGACTTCTTGATGGCCTCTTCGGCCTCGTCTTTGCGATGGTCCGAGTTCCACAGCTTGGAGGTGACCCAAATCTTGGAGCGGTCTACCCCGGACGCCTTGATGCCCTTGCCCGTTTGGTCTTCGTTTCCTGTAGGAGATGTGTCAATCACTGCGGCTTATTACAACTACAAAGACAGGGGAGAGTCAACTTACTATATATCAGAGCTGCGTCGATGTGATCGTAGCCATTGTCCAGTGCGTACTCGACGGCATGAGAAACCTGCCATGTTCATACGACATCATATTAGCTTGTCTCTTCCGAAGCGTAACAGAGTCCTTAATAACGCATTACCTCGTCACGGTCAGAGAGCCAGGTACCCAGTCCAAGTTGGGGAATCTCCCCCTTTCTCAGATTGAAGGTCTTGCTGGAAGCGTAGTCACGCTCTGTTCGAAGTAACACGACCAACGTTACCGCGACAATGGAAGCAATCGCCAATGCTTTTAAGAATGCCATCTTGCAATTTTTGTTTTTGGGACACAATTGAAGAAAGTCAAGAATGGGTTTTTTGTTCAATTAGTGGTGGTCAACCGAAGTTATCACTGTTTGAGCTGCATACAGTTGCGACGGTCCCCGCACCTGCGTCATCGATGTCGTGATACGAATATCATCCTGGGTTTGATGCGACACAGCGGCAGATAAAACCAAGAGGTTACAAACGCTATTCGACGTACCCGGTGGGGGAGGGGCTGAACTGTACGACACACATAGTACATTCCAATTCAGGAACCTATTGTAACCCATGAAAGTATCATCATGTTCAATCTCGTATCAATGGCATCTAATCCCAGTTTTGGAGTAGGAGGAAAGGGTTGTCATCACTGTATGCACCACATGCAGGTCTGCAAAAGCGGTTAACATAATCGTATATCTCAACTGAGCACCTCCAACCAATTCCCATTGGCAAACAATCGCCAACTAAATATCCCCAAAAGTGTACACTAGAACTGACAGATGACCTGAATACATACACTGCATCACGCCTTGAATCCCACTCAACTTTCTAGTCAATCTTTTGATCTAGTATATATCAAGTCTACAGTATCCCCACTCCAAACTCCATGGCTTCCCCCGGCGCCCCTAGTGCGTCTTCAACAGATGGCCCCGAACCTCCCCACCATGCGGCCCCTCCCAACGTCCCAACCAAGGAATGGTTCGACACCAAGGGCCTCGACTACGAGACCATCTACGGTCACAACGAAGGCCTCCTAAAAGCCATCGACAAGCTAACCGCCCGCCTGCGCCCCGGCTGCCGCGTGCTGGACCTAGGCTGCGGCACCGGCCGACCCGTCGCCCACACGCTGGCGGCCCGAGGATTCCAGGTCCACGGCGTCGACTTCTCCTCGACCATGGTATCACTCAGCCGCGCCGCCGTCCCGAGCCCGCACGGCATCTTCGACTGCGCGCACCTGCTCGACTGGTTCCCCCATTCCCAAGACCAAAAATACGGCGGCATCGTCGCCACCTCGAGCTTCTACGAGCTGTCGCGCGAGCAGTCGGAGACCCTGGTGGCGCGGTGGCAGGACTGGCTGGAGCCCGGCGGCGCGGCGCTGCTGATGATGGGTTCGGCCGAGGACTTCCCGGGCACGCGGCCCGCCCTGTACGACGCGGACGGGCGGTTCGCGCGCGGGATCCCGTTCCGGTTCATGGGGGACGACTGCTTCCTGTACCTGTTCACGCGGGCCGGGTGGCGGGCGCTGCTCGAGGAGAAGGGCGGGCTGGCCGTCCGGGAGCAGTGGGTCGAGCGGTTCGTGCCGTCCGAGCAGGCCGACTGCGACGACGAGGTCAACTCCTTTTTCATCGCGGAGAAGGAGAAGGTGGAGTAGTAACGGTTGAGCTGGTAGATTACAGGATATGATTATTCTTGCTATCCCTTTCCTATCTCTGGCAATGATTTCAAAATGACAAACTTGAATGAATGAAGCTTAGAGGGGGGTTTCGTCTAATAAACACAAAAGTAATATCTATATACGAGGCCAAATTGATCTAAGACAGATCTAATTGTTCCTAGATTACGATAAAGACTTGGTACATTTTCCCCCTTGGACTGTGACACGTCCAGATCCTTCTAGGTCGCTTCCCCTGTGTCCACTATCGATCATTTCGGCATGCAACTCAAGCATGAACGGGGAAGTACCGCGCTGGCGCTCCTGTGGGAAAATGACATACAGAATGGCGTATATCACCAAAGAAGCAGAAAACCCATAGACGTAGGATATCTGATACAAATGGTCCCATCCATTACCGGAGGCTACGGCTTGGATAGCGCGCACGAAACCGGCTACACAAGTATCAGCATCAGCCATGTTGTAGGAGCATAAGTACGTATGAGATAGGTTGCTTGTTAGACTTACGGAGTAAAGGACCTGTCCCCAAAGCCCAAGCAACGAATGCCCGGAAATTAAACCCGCAGGTGTACCAATAAGCGCTTCGGCTATTGCCAAGATACAAATCTCCAATATGATACTCGCCCCTCCTTACGAGGAAATAATCACTCACGACAATGCCCGTCATGGGGCTGATGAACACGCTCCAGCCGCTGAGAACAGTGATAAAGGTGCCGGGGTTGGTCACGTAGTTCCAAGGCAGGATGGCGATCGCGATGACTGTCAGGACGTAACAGCCCCGGCGGATGTTGATCCACTTGGGACACAGCGCCGCCATGTCCATTCCCGTGCTGATGCCGTTCAGCATCTGACACAACGCCAGTTGGTCCGTCAGAAAGCCTAGGCCAGCGAAGAAGGTTCCCGCTCGGGCAGCGGACGACATAGAGTGGTCCTGGATTGTCAACAACAACTCAAGCGGGTTCCATATGTACTCTCCATAGATCGTGGCCGCGGCGCTCGTGATGATTATTCCACAGACGGCCGTGACGACTATGAAGATCGGAGCCGTCACGGCTTGCCCGAACAGGGCAGAGTTGGGGTGTCGCGCATAGCGAGTCCAGTCGGACTGGCCCAGGCAGCCGGACGCTTGTGCCCCGAGAAAGGACTGCAGTCCGTAGACCGCATTCCAGCTCAACGCGGATCCGGAGAGAGTGGAAGGTGTACTCATAAGTGCGCCAGCACCGCCGGCAGCATTCACCGACCAACCCAACATGCCGAATAGGGTCGCTGTTATCATGACAAACGTGATCCGAAAAGGTAGCTGCAGCTTCTCGGGGGGAATCATGGGTAAAGGTAAAAATATAACAATGAAGACAAAGAACGAAATTAATGAGGATGTGTCCGTATTTGCCGAAAGTGGGAGTGTATTCCGTAAGTTGACGAAGGGGGCTCCGATGATGGCGCGTAGCATGATCTTGACGGCTAGCAATCAAGGGGTTAACGCGTGTCCAGGATCATCCGATAGGAGAGCAGAGACAGATAGCATCTTAATTACCTTGTCCACCCCAGTACGCTTGGATGCCCATCCAGACACAGGCCGTCATGATGCGGTTCAACACAGGCCAGAAGCCCCCGCGCATGCCCCATGATGCCCGCGAGAGCACCGTGAACCCTAGATATAAGTGACTTCCCGGCCAGCCGGCGAGCACAGCGACCAATGCCGCAATCAGGGCCACGCCGACCACGCATCCTATCGCTTGCGTTGCGCTCAGACCTAGGGACAATAGGGATGCTCCTGCCGTCCACGCCGAGGTGTTGATGCTATACGTGGATAATTCCAGCCAATTAGCGGTCTTGTTTTGCCATGTATGGATGTTTTCGTTCCGCAGTGAAAGGGCCAGAGCGAGTCTTACCCGCAGATGACCCAGTATCCTGCGAAGCCTTGCCAAGTCCACGTTCTCCGTTCCTCGGGAATCGGGATCAGATCTCGGTTACACCAGAAGGTGTTTCTGTAATTGGCGTCCTCGTCGACTGGGCACTCCAGCCTCTTCGCCCATCTGGCCATTCGGCTTTGGGCCTTGGATTGATTCATTTTCGACTCTTCGCAACAAGATGATGGGTCCGATAAAGCTGAACAGTTAGACCCCTTGGCCTTGAGCTGATGGAATTAACGAGTACCCAAGGAGAATATGGCGTTCTTCAAGTTAAATGTGGCGATCGTGGTCCCCGTCGATCAATAATTCGCCACCGACAAATCGAGGGTTGCCTTGCAACTCAAGGTGTAAATATATAACCTACACAAGTGACTGGTAAAATGAAGCTCAGTTATGGGCCACCGGAACATCCCATCGTCAATATAGGTGCTATCCTACAGATGTCGGTGGAAGCCCGACGACTTCACTTATCTGATAGTGCTGGTAGGGGTGCTTACTGACTTGAGGGTTACTGCATGATCGAGCCCAGCATCTGCTATCCTTATCGCATAGGCCTGTCAGCATCATGCAGACAGTCCCTTTGGCGATGGTGATCAGCAATGGCAACTTGCAGGTTTGATAAGGTACGAGCGGGAAGGAGCTCCGGAACATGTGCGGGGCATATCTGATCGATCGGGTCGCTCTTGCATAAGACTTGCCTGTTAGTCGTGGCTGCTAAACCTTCCATCCTTTCTTTTTATTACCAATACACCAAGTACACCACCAATTGGATCTTGAAGTAGTGGAGCTTATACGTCCGCCATGGCTGACACTTCCAACTCCCATACGATACCCATCGTTGACTTCCAGAAATGGACAAATGGGTCAGTCGCAGAAAGGAGACAGATCGCCAAAGAATTGACTGAAGCGTGCCGCCGCGTTGGCTTCGTCTATATCGTCAATCATGGAGTTCCCGATGATCTTCTACAACAGTCATTTGACTGGACGAAGCGGCTCTTCGATTTGCCAGAAGATAAGAAGATGCTTGCGCCTCACCCACCTGGTCCCTATGTCCACCGCGGTTACTCTTGGCCCGGACTGGAGAAGGTCTCACAGTACATACACAAAGAGGAAGACGACGCCAATGCCGCAGATGCCGAACTGCGAAAGGTAGCCGATTGCAAAGTGAGCACTTCATTTGTTCCCTGTTAAGATGGAATTTGATGTTAATATCATTGACAGGAGAGCTATGAGATCGGTAGTGAAGAACTTGAGTCACAACCCAACGTGTGGCTACCTGATGAGGTACTACCCGGATTTCGTGACTTCATGACGGCCTTCTACTGGAAATGCTTCGAAGCCAGCAAGGATTTGCTGAGCGCACTGGCCCTAGGAATTGGCCTAGAAGACGATCAATACTTTTTGCGATATCACAATGGTCATGGGAACCAACTGCGTCTACTGCACTACCCGCCTGTTGAGACTGAGAAGCTGTCGAGCGATGCCGTCGCACGGATGCCAGCGCACTCGGATTGGGGCACTATCACTCTCCTGTTCCAGGACGAATGCGGGGGGCTGCAAGTCGAGCACCCCAATAGTCCAGGAACTTTCATGGACGCCACGCCCGTTAAGAATGCGCTGGTGATGAATGTCGGCGATTTGTTGATGCGCTGGAGTAATGGTAAGGTTGAATTGTACATGCTGTTGTTGCGGCTGTTACCCCTGAGTGATCACGCTAATGCATAGATATCCTGCAGATCACTTGAAGTCAACACTACATCGTGTCACTGTGCCCCCGATGGAAAGCTCTCGAGCAGAAGCCACGCAGCATATGACGCGGGCCAGGTACTCGATTCCATATTTTGTTAGCCCAAACCCGGATGCAGTCATCGAATGCATCCCGCAATGTGCAGGCCCCAGCAACCCGCCAAAGTATGGACCAGTGAAACAGGATGATTACCGGCGCATGCGTGGGAAGTTACAGTACTCGGAGACACAGGAAGCCACTCTCATAGCATAGCGCATCCATAATGCGGCTGATTATGAGAAACCCCAACCCGGGGTTATGGGACTAGGACATCCTAGGTCTATGTTGAATACTTCCAAGAAAGTTGGTCTTCTATACATACATACGCACTTGGCACATATGATGGCTTGTTACTGAAACTATCTGTGACCCTCCAACATGGCTTGATGGCCGAGTTGGTTGATCTGCAGGTTGACGAGCCTGCACAGCGTAAAACGAAAGGGTCAGCAAAACCCTACCCGGGGGGTTTTGGTAGGCCTGTTCGAGCTCGCAGGCTGAGCTTTTTGACCCTTTTCTCTCTACTCATTCTCATTTTCTTTCCTTTCCTTTCCTTTCCTTTCCAACCATACCTTCCAGTCCACACTTTCATGCACCGGCATACTCCCAGCGCTGTACGTCATAATGGAAAACATCGATCAAATGGGGTGCGACACGGGTTGATCCAACCGCTATTACAGTGCAGACTCATCAGTCAACTACGGCGGCGGACGACAAAGACTCGTGAGCGTGGATAGTGCCTGGAAACGGAATTGGAGCGCACTACATGCGACGGCCGAATCCGAACGCCATCGAGTTGCGAGTTGCCAGACGAGTTAATAACTTCCTGAGAACGGATGTTGCAACTTAAGCGGGATAATTATTACTCATTACCTCTTCATTAGACTTCGTTTCTGGGTAGAAAAGATGATCATGACCGGAGAACGCCGCCATTTTGTTGTGAGGAGTAACGTATGGCACGGTGACGGATCAGACAATTGAGACCATCGACATCCTCTGATGACTCAAACCAACAACACCAGAGGCCGTCGACAAGAAGGAGGAGAAGCCAACACTTGTTCAAGTCGTGGAAAAGAAAGAGGAGCAGTTATCGCAGCGGTTTGGACTTTGTGACTTCATTTTACCCTTTTTGGGAAGCGCGCCTCATGTCGGCAGTCTCGTGAGCTGCGAAGAAAGTCGATCTTTCATTGGCTCCTTCTCTGTGCCCCAAGTCTGCATACGCCGTATTCTTTTTCGGGCCTGTCAAAAACTTAATGTAAGTAAAGAAGGCTTTATATCACTTATGCCCAGCTGCGAGACATTACTCATTCATGTATGCATATCATAATACTAAAATGCATTGCTTACTGTTTTTAATACCTGCCCAGCCCGCTGTTGATTGGGCTAATGCAGACCCAACAGCAACAGATGGACCTCGGATGACAGGCAGTTCGGTGACCAATCCCCGCCTGGTCTCCACCAAGGGCGCCGGAACGTTAGTGCTGACAGGGCCCGTTTGTCCACTATTCCCCATGTTGGGCAATAACACTTGGCAATCTTTACCTCTACCGGCTTTTTATTTATAGTAGCCACAGAGTTTTGGTCCGTCCACATGCCAGTATGGTGTCATTTATCATATCTAGAACAAAACCGGAGCTCTGCTGTGCAGCTGAGCCACCACTAAAATGGATCGTCGGAGGGTAAGTATGTGGTTAGGTTAGGTAGGTAGTAAGGTGGCAGTTCTGGTGGCAGCAGGTGTAAGCAAATCTGCAAGAGGCTGAATAGCTGTCACTGCCTTGGGGTCCCAATAAAAGCATTGCCAAGTAAATGTATAAGAAGTTGCTTTCGTTCTTCCTCGCATGAAGCAAGCAAAACCAACTATTCACTATCTACCTCCATTCACATCCTCTAATTATAACATAAAACAAGACCAAAGGGCAGCAATCGTACTTGCCTACAACCTTGCATCTGCGAACCCCACCTACTCTCTCATCTGGCCCAAGCGACCATGTCAACCACCAAAGAACAGCAAGCCTCGGCGGCGGCGACGGCGACAGCAGAGGACGACTCGCCGCCCCCCTACACGGAGGACCAGCGCGCCGCCCTGTCCGAAGCCGTAGCCCGCGTCGAAGCCGCCGGCCCCTCGGGCCAGGACGCCGACAACAAACGGCTCTCCGTCGCGAGCACCTACACCACCAACACGGAAAGCCCCCTCTTATCCGCCGGCGGCGACGACGGCGAAGACCGCCTGCGCAAGTACAACATGTACTACACCACGTCGCGCCTCTCGACGCTGCTGCACCGCGGCAAGCGCCAGGACACGACGGCCGAGTACTACATGCAGAGCGACATCCTGGCCATGGGCATGAAGCCGCAGATGCTGCTGCGGCGGCAGGCGACGTCGGACAAGAGCGGGCCGGTCGTGGCCTGGGGCCGGCTGAAGCTGTTCCCGTGGCGGCACTGCACGATCGGGCTGGGCGAGCCCACGGCCGCCAACCAGAAGGAGGGCGGGATCAAGCTGCACCGCGACAAGAGCTGGACGCAGCCCAGCGACTGGCGATTCAGCACCGCCATCGGCTCAGAAGACGGACAGGGAGAAGCCGTCGAGTACATCTGGCGCAAGGACATGACCATGTTCGGCGCGACCGTGTACAAGTGCGTCGTCGCCGGCCAGGACGAGTCCAAAGTCTACGCGCGGCTCCTCAGCGGCGGCGGGCTGAACGGCAAGAAGGGCGGGGAGATCATGATCCGCGAGGGCCTCGGCGGCGGGCTCGAGGAGCTGCTGCTCGTGAGCGGGCAGACCATCTGGGCGTGGGAGGCGCTCGACTACCAGAGCCTGCGGCAGGGCTACACCAGCAGCTCGGACAAGTCGAAGTCGGACTAGGCAAGTTTGGTGAGACAGAGAGATACCCAGATTGTAAATAAAAAGCTTGAGATTGGTTGGTGATACCGTCGAGTTAATGGTCACTTTACACTACGCTGGCCTGGGGCCTTTGATTCGCAGATTCATGAATATGGTTAACGACAAGGGTGGTATCTTAATAAATTCGATGCTAGGTATTTAATTCCAATTTTTCAAAGAAGAACAGCAACACCCCAAAACCGTGAACCTCACCTGCTAAGCCTAGACAGGGGATAAAAGAGCAGCGTGGCTAGGCCAACACACGCCATATAGCCAAGAAATACACTTTACGATCCTATAGGGAGTAATAGGACCACAAATCAGTCTGATATTACGGATATCGTAAAGCTTTATCCGCGTCAATATCGTACGGCAATTCCTCACCTCTAAGGTGGCGCGGCATTGCCCGTCATATAAGCGCTGAAAGCTCGCTGCAACACACAAAACATTAGTAAACATGTAACACAAGACATCAAAGGGGCGATCATCCTCGGAACTTACCGGGTTCCTCGTCTGCAGGAAAACCGTCCCGGGCCCCGTAAACTTGCACACCAGGCCCTCACCGCTAGCGAAGCCGGCCATGATGCCGCCGGACGCGACGCGCTCCATAATGTACTTGGTGTTCCAGGCGACAAGGTGGCCGTTATCGACGATGTACTTCTCGCCCTCCGCGAGGTCCTTGCGGATGATGGCGCCAAACGACGTGATCCACAGCAGACCGACGCCCGTGATCTTGTAGACCCAGAGGCCCTCGCCCGAGAACATGGCCTTGCCCAGCCCCTGGCGCTTGTAGTCCTTCACCACGCCCTGCGTGCTGGCGACGTAGGCGTCCTTGCCGACGCTCCACGACTCGTCGCCGCGCAGGCGGATCGTCGTCATGTCGCCCAGCATGCCGGGCGCGAACAGCACCTCGCCGGGGCCGATAAAGGTGGAATGACCGATGTCGCCGCCCGCGATCATGCGCTTCAGGTTGAACTTGTATTCGCCCTTGAGCGTGACCGTGGGCGACATGGCGATGAGCACACCGGGCTTCGCGTCCAAGGGGCAGCCCATGGCCAACTGCAGCGTGATGATGCTGTTGGAGTCGCGGTGGCTGATGCGGTACGACCCGCCGTTGAACTGGCCCACGTCGTCGCCCGTTGTGCTCTGCGCGCCCTGGAACTGGCCCGGCGGCGGTGCGCCCGCGTGCATGTTCACGGCGTGTTGCTGTTGGGGAGCTTGCGAGCTCATGGCCGAGGACCGGCGCGAGAGGTCTACGCTGCCCTGTGTCGAACGCATCTTCTCCTGCGGGTAACCGCCCTCAGAAGACCCATCGTATCCCGGCGGCTTGCCGGGCGGTGGTGTCATGCCATTGCCGTCGCGCATGGGCAGGTTTATGTGTTGCTGTTGTTGCGCATAGTTGGGCTGTGCCTGGGCTTGGGGCGGCGGCGGGTAGGAGGGCGTGCTCGATTGCGACGGCGGCTGAGGGGTTCCGCTCTGCTGAGGAGGCGGCGGATATGATTGTGGAGGAGGTGACTGGTATGATTGCTGGGGCGGCGGGTTGTAGGACTGTTGCTGCTGAGGCGGCGGTGACGGGTAATGCTGCGCGCCCGGCGGCGCAAAACTCGGGGTGCCGGGCGGCGGTGGGTAGAATTTGGTCTGGTTCGCCGGCGGCGAGGTCGGTGGAAGAGGGTAGCTCTTCTGCTGGCCTACAATGTCATTGTTAGTCGGGAATTGAAGACTCGGTAGGTGAAGCTCTGTTTTCACATACCTGCACCCGAAACAGCCGTGCCAGGAGGAGCTGCTGAATATTAGTATTGCGAATTTGAGGTGTTGTTGGGCGACTGGATGGAAACATACGAGGGTAGTATTGACCCGACATTGTCTTTCAACTTTGGCGCAACTATGCCAATGGATAGGAAGCAGCTTTGTCAAGAGCTCCCGATGTTTCTACACGGATAGCTACAACTTCGAATTAGCCATCGCTCACCAGAGGGCGGGCGTAAGCAAATGCACCATCGACATTCGACCGATCTCCGTATGCTGTGCGTGCTGTGCCGTGTACTCCAGGAAAGGACCCCGCACTTACACAGCTTGGCGATACCAGCCTGTAGGATGTCTCCCGGAAACTGATTGATAACTTGTGCAATGCGCAATACCTACTCGTTCTGCAGTCGCAAGAGGGCCGAATCTAGGTGGGAAGCAAACTAAAGAGCGAGAAAGACGAAGACCGAATTATCGGCTCACTAGAGAAAGGGAGGGAACTTCCTCATGGTAGGAGAGCCAGCCGATGGCCTGCAGACACGGGCGGGAAAGTCGCCTTTCCTCGCCACGCCACTGCACTGCAGTAGCCAATTCGGCTTCCTGCAGGGAGTGCAGTGCCGCGTCGATTCGTTTGCACCCAACAGTCATCTTTCCCCAGCCAACCGTTCAATCAGGAACGGTCTTCGGTGCGAGGGTCCCAGGCTGCCCAGGATGGCTAAATTGAGCAGCGGGCGCCACTGGGCTCATTTGGGATGTTGGGCGAACTGAAGACTGGAACAAATTGGGGGCCAATGGCAGCTATTGGTTGGTATTTCTTTCTCTCAAACTGGGCGGCGCTTAGAAGACGCTCGGCTTGTCGGCGGGACCCGCTGGGCGCTTTCGTCTGTCATTGGCCCCGCTGTGGGATTGAAACGGCGTCTCCTTCAAAGGAGAGCAAATACGAAGATATCATTCAGTTTGAAGCCCCTGACACACACTCGACTTAGTTTGATAAGGATTACTTGTCGATATTCTACTGGAGAGTTGTTCATAATGCGAAAACTCGGGTGCCCGTCTTGACGCCAACGAAAAAAAAAAAAAAAAACCTGGGGTATCATCTGATGGTTTACCCCCTCGAAACTTCGTAGGTCTGCTTAAGGAAGAAAACATTACCGGTCTATACTATGTAGCTCTCTATCTCTACTCTTATCCAAGCAGCATCCGGATTGTCTCGATCCAGCACCCGATATCCTCGGAAATTTCAAGCCTTCTCTCGGCCCAAGCCTTATCTAGCACTTCTCCTTGATCCTGGAACACATCGTTGTGTGATACAATGTGAACTCGACCCCCCAATCCAATCTCGAGAGTGATATTAGCCGTCCGAGATTTGAATGGGAACACGATCAGGAGTTGAGGAATAGGATGCGCCGTCAGCGTAATGTCCACCGGCAGGTTTGCCTTCACATCTGGCGAGATGGGTGGCAGGGGCAGCTTGGGCATCAAGCCTGTAATATCATCCTGGATGATAGGTGTTGGCTTCCAATTCCGATCATCCGACATGATTTCGTTATAGCCTGGCTTGGCCTTGAAACTCTTGGCGAGAAGAGTAGATAGGAATGCAAACTGCCGAAGAACCGGCATCATGGCCATTAGTTGCCGGGGATGCTGAACAGGCACTTTGCTGAGCACCTGACCATAGACAGGCTTGTATATGAAGAGCGTGTTCTTGTGCCCTGTCATATGGGTGACATTTGGGTTGTCGAGACTCTTGATGGTGGTGAGTTCTTGGGACCGTCGGATGATACGAGGCTCACTAGGGTCGTACCCACTGGCAGGGTCGACAGGAAAGACAATAGCATCAAAAGTGACACTCGACTCGGGCAGGGGAATGCCAGCTACACTGTAGATATGAGCTGCAGCTGCCGTTGTAACGACCACAGGGGGGTCAAATGTGGCAGTGAAGATGACATCCGGGATTTTGGGACCTGTTTGTACGCCCATGCCTGCTTCGGATTTGGGCTCGTCTCCTGGGGGCAGAAAAATCATTTCCGGCTCCTGCCAGTCTAGCACATAACCTGATGTTTGCTGCAGCAGCATGTCATCACTTGTCAGGTTCTGCGTCTTCTCCACCTCATCTGAGATCCAATTCTCCGAGACCCGGACGCCCGGGATATGCATCATGTCATTTCGGGGCGCGCACTCAATGAGCATACCCCAGGTGGTGATTCCCAACTGCTCCTTGTAGACGTCTATACTACGCAATCTTCGTAACGTTTTCCAGTAGTCGAGTACCAAACCAATTTTGCCACGGGCGTGCATCATGGGGAACCCGTGACGGAGGCAGAGTGCGTACACCTGAAGCCGACTGTCCGGTAAGTTCTCCTCATTTTTGGGAGGGTCCTCTCGAAGTTTTCGCATGTCCCACTCATGTAACTTCATAAAACTTTCGTACAAGCCGGAAATTGCGTCGTAGCAGTTCAGTGTAGGGAGGACACTTAGCTTGTCGAGGGCTGCGAGTCGCTCCAGGTTGGGCTGGAAATCCAAAAGTGTCTTGGTCAGAGGGCTTTGCCCCTCGGCCAGTTTCAGGTCCTTCAGCAATATGTCGGCGGCCTTGCCAACATGCTTCTGGGCGTTCTCGGAGCATTCGGGATATGTGAGTGAGACGTTTTCCACGACGTGGTTGGTGATGATGATCTCGAGAGCGAGACCAGAACCTGCCATGACCAAGGTCTTGGAATGAGGGCCACCTGCCGGGTTGTCCTCCCAAAGACACTCAAGGCCAATCTCCCTGGCAAGGCGCTCAAGACCTTCATTACTGACCATGGGTCTGGCGGCACGCTGTGTATCATTAGATTTTGGCGCTTTGCGAAGAGGAGATCAAGATAGACACAACATACCTTAATCGTCTCTATTATGAAGTCCATCTTCCTCTTGTAGGCCTCCTCCTCTGACTTACCAAGGTTCATGTTGCCCATGTTGAGGTTATCAAGATTGAGTTCAAGGGGGTTATGCATACCCAGTGCGCCGAGAGCAGCAGTCGCCGATGGACTATCGAAATTCATGGCCGAGGCTCCATCGTTGGATGACTGCTGCTTAAGCGAGAACGATGTTGCAGGCGACTTCTTAACATGCTGCGGCGACGTACGCGAGCCTGATGGAGGGGAAAAGGCAGTATGAGCCTGTGAGGTTGAGAAAGGAGTAGATACAGGAGGGGTTGGAGCAGCACCCGGCATTTGCGACGGTGTGCGACCCTGTTGCGAGGGTCCATGGCGCATTGGAGTCGACATGTTGATGGGTAGCCTAAAAGAATGACAAACGATGCAGTCTCTCCAGTCGAAAGATGAAGTGGTGATTTGACCAAGAAAACGGCATAAGAGTCCAGAGCCAGAGACTGAGATGGAGGCTCTTAGGGATGTAGGTAGGGGAAGACTCGACCCTTGGTGTTGGGCCCGAGGTCTCAAGGTGCAGTCTGAAGCACCGCGTAACAGCAGCTTCCCATCTGATATGCGTCGCTTCTGGTTCTACCGGTAGGGGAGTGAGCAGAAGCTCAACCGTGTGACTACCTGTAACTGTGCAGAATATGATCTAGTCGCAAGTCTTCTTCCTCGAAGTCGCTCAGTTCTCATTGGTGCATGTGTTTAGCTGATACTGAAGAGCATTTGATGGTGGGGCTGGAGGCTGAATGTTGTTGCTGGCATCAACACGAGCCACCACAGTGCCAAATACAGCATATTATGGAAACTTAGCACTGTAGCATTCCATCCAAGAGCAATCCAATTGCAATTTCACCCTCCTCCTACTCATCCCAAGTATGTATCTACCAGATATGAGTCGCATCAACAACATGATATAACGAGGCATGAAACGTCTTTTCACTATCAAAATCTCATCAATTGATGGTTATGCCAGAGACCTATGGATTCAGAAATGACCAAAGTTACGACAGACTCTGATCAAATACCAATCCATCAGAGTCCAACGCTGAAAAGGCCCAATCTGTCCTAAGTCCTATGGGATCACTAATGAAAATCGCAGTAAACAGAACTGTTCGTGTACGCCATTGTGACTGAAGATATCGCCACCAGCCACTAGAAAATGCAACATTGGTAGGGCTCATAAAAGATGTGTGGCCTTGTCAACACCATCATACCCTGCTCCCCGTAACCTCATCAATACCGGGCGGCATACCCCAATCGCGATGCCAACAGACAGGCACCATGCCACCCGTCACTCTACCGATATTGTGATGGTTTACCTGGCTGTTACGCCCGCTGATGTTATAATGAACGGCGGCGACAAAAGTTACTCCGAAACCCCGACGGCTCCCTCGCTGGAAAATCTGTCCGCCTCGTTCTTCTGTCGGTCTTTGCCACCCCGCTGTCGCTCGGCTCTCTTGGCCTGGCGGTCCTTGCACTTCTTGTGATAACCGGTATCGGTGCTTCGCTGCCACTCGAGGTATGCCTCGTACATCAATTGCTGCTTGCACCACCTCGGGTCGTTTGGCCGAGGAGGGCCTTTAGGTTTGGAGACGGGTGTAGGCCCAAAACCGTGTGGATAAGCGTTGGAACGCGATGCACCACTGTTCTGGGGGCCATTCAAGCCTGGCTGCTGCGGCATGTTGGACACTGGTCTGTTCACGGCCTGCGTGGGCGGCGCCTGGTTGATCGGGAACGGGGCCATGCCAGGTTGGGGGGCAAACGGAGCATTGGGCTGCAAGTTTGCTTGCAATCCGACGGGAGCTTGGAATCCAATGGGAGGGGGCACGGCCGCAGTATGTCCTCCTGCGTTACCGAGAGCCTGTGTCGGAGGGCAAACCTCTCGAGCCGCAAGTAGATACGCATTGACGTCATTGCAAAGCCCGGCGGGGACAGGAGGCATGAACTCCTCATACCCAGGAATTGGTTGCATACCTGGGAGTAGCTGCGCACTCTGAGGGATCGGCCATTCAGAAGGAGGCTGCTGCTGCAGGTTGGCCATATTGGGTTGCAAAGCTGGCGGTGGAAGAAGTCCTGGAGGGAATCTCCCATCTCCTAGACTGTTCATTAACTTTTCCTTCTGACCTTCGTCATGGGAAATTGCGTCCAACAAGTCCAGGAAAACGCGACCCCAAGCACGCAAATCATCGATGGCTTTGGGGTTGAGGTCGGGCATTTGGGAGGAATCCTTGGCCGGGTCGAAGAAATCTAATACCGAAGGTCTTCCGGCTATCGGTGCGCTGGGTTGACTGAATGTTGCAGGATGCTGCTTCGGGAACTCTGATACGGTGAACTCGGAGGCCTTGGGGTTGAGGGTTGACCCTGCTTTGGAGGAGACCGCATCATAGGGCATGTCAAGCTGACCGTCAGACTTGGAATGGCGTCGCTTGGTAACATCTTCGATCGGATCAAATGCGCCGCGTTTGTTGAGCTTTGCAATCAAGGCATTGTAGCGACTCTGCTCCGCCGGTGGTGGTGTGCTGCGTGGTGGGGAATTGACCTTTTCCTTGCCAGCAATCTTCATGCTACAGATTGCAGGATCTTGCATGACAGCCTGATCAGCATCGAGCTTTGATGCCTTTGTCGTATCATCTCGAAGGGAGAGGGCGTCCGAGTACTTCACCAAGCTTTCCTAAGATTGTGTGATGAACTTCTGCCCTTCCTCTACCTTCTTCATACTGGCCAGAGGATACTCCGCCGTCTGCAAGCCGCCCTCTAAGCATTCAGCCGGTGTCACCTTGATGGTCGGGGAGAAGCTGATGTCGCCAGCATGACGAAGAAAGCTCAGAGAGTCCTTGATTCTGGGATTCTGAGTGATCAGATCAGACAGATCGGCGGAAACGCTAAACGAGCTGCCCGAGTCTATGCCAGACGAACTGCCTGAGTCCGTACCAAACGAGCCGCCGGAGCTGGGCTGCAACTCATGAGTCTCGTTGGTACTTTGGTTCTCCGCATCATCTGCGAGGGCAAACTCCTTCTTCGTTGCAGGGGCCGAGTGGATGAAGTCAGGGTCAACAGGCGAATCTCTGATTCTGTCACAGGTGACACGCGTTGTATCAATACGCAGTACAGGCTTGGGAGAGGTTTTCGGCTTTGGTAGAACCGCGCTCTTGGGTGGGTCGAATGTGTCAGCTCTCGGCCGGCGGTTGGTGCGCCAGTCTGTGTTCAACAATGCCTCGATCTTCTTCGAGCCCGGCTCTGCCGTACTGGAAGACGGCTTGGAGACGTGGACGAAGCTTCCGGTCGAAAAGGTATCGTCTGTTTCACTTGAATGAACAGAACCGCTGCTAGAGGTGCCGGTCTTGATCGACAGGTTGCGGGCTCTGCCACGTATGGCCTTGCTCGTTTCAGCTAGAGAAGACATGATGCCCTCGCTTTTTTCACGCAGATTGGAGTTCTGCATTAATGAAAGTTGACGATCGTATAGGCGCTGGTCCGCTTGGGTATAAAAGGGCCAAGTGAATCTTGAAGCTGAGCCTGCACGCCTGGCATGTCAGCAACATTGTTCCCAAAGGACTGATGTATCGATGACACAGCACAAGGTCAAATTGCTAAAGTGCATTCATCAAACGAGAAGAAAGAAAGCAGTTTACCTTGTCAGTCTGTGGACTGTGGTTGTTATAGGCGGCCACGTGACAGGTGATGGAAGTTAGCGTCGACAAAAGCCGGTCTGCTCCGGTAGAACAGAGAAATTTCTGTGGATGTTGTTGTGCTCGTGAAGACAAGGCAAGATAGATCCGCTCAAGAAGCAGGATTGCAAGAGGATGGTGTTTGGCTGCGGTCAAGTCACGGCGGTTTGGGAAACGCTGGGAATCAATTGACCAGTTCGGAGGGAAAATAAATGTCGTAAGTTCTGCAGGCGAACTTTTGAAGGAATTCCAAAAACAGAGGAGGATCCAAAAAGCTAAGTAGAGTAGAGTGAATGCTCGCCGCTGATCGAGTGCGTGGGATTGTTACGAAGCTATTCGGAATGGATTGATTGTTGTGCTTGAAGATACCCGGCCCTCTACAATCTACTTACCTCACAGCACAACATAGGCCAACACGTCAACTGCAATGAAACGGAAGCAGCCTGGGATGCATGGCAATTGCTATGAACCCCAAGCCCTCACAATACGATGGCTCTTTCCACCGTCTGTTCACCGGCCAGACACTCGGCATCAAAATGAGCTTATGCGCACATCTCCGGTGGTGGTCGACAAGAGACATACGAAAGGGGTAAGCAAGACCCGGGACAAAGCGGATAATGACGAGGAAGGCATGTTTGGCGGGTTGTTTCGGCAGCCGCAGGTGGAAACTAAGGCCTGACCTCAAAGACTAGGCCGTGATAACCCCCGTAGCTGGAGCCTAAAGATGTGCTGACAACATCTCGGCCAACTGCCAGCACTATGTCCACTGGCGATATATATCCAACTACGACATAAACTCAGGTTGCATTTTGCAATCCTGCAATGGAAGATTTCTATGGATTCCGATATTAATTTGATCGAAATGGAATTGCAAGGTGGAAACATCGCTTACGCGTTCGACATGGACGACTTTGAAATTGCGGCTCGCGATGCAGTTCCTTTACAACCCCTCTCCTCAAAGTCCTCTCTAGCAGAGAGATGACCGGCCATCTAGAGATGACTGCCACGTACGCGGCATTGGGTCTTAGTTGCGCGAAGCGTCAGCTTTCAAAGGGGCTTGGACATCAACGCACGCAACCAGTGGGGCGACGCCCTTGCACGCCTTCATGGCCTCGGGGTAGGAGGGGGAATATGAGAATGAGACAAGGGTCGCGGAGACGGCGAGAGAAGGAGGAGGAGGAGGAAGAGTCAGAGGTGGCGGTTGAGGAGGACATCACTCTCACGCACACGGATGCCACCGCCCTCGCCAACTTCCGGGATGCCGGTGCGGATTGGCACTGCGTCGACGACGAGGAGGGTCGTCGCTGCTGCACGTGTTCGCATCGTGTAAGGCTGACAGCTTTGACGGCTATTGCTACTACCGACGGCCGGGCCCCCTGAGCGAGCTCGCGGCGACATTCGAGATGCTGCGCCGCGACTTCGGACTCGACCCACGGCTCGAAGATAAGCGGCTGCGGACGCCGGTGGATCTGATCGTGGCGAGGGACAGGTGGGATATCGTACATCTGTTCGCGGAGGAGAGGATCCCTGGATTCGGGCTCGGTTGAGAGGGTTTGGCTTGATGACTGAACTATATTGAACGTTCGGCAATAACACTATGGTGAGTGACCAACAGCCTTCAACGACCTATACTAAAACCTGCGTTACATGTACTATCGTCATACATTTACAACTTAGGTAAGATGGTTGAAATGTCTACCGTCTCACCATGGCCTAGGTTCCTGATCCATAGCCTATCTTGACAGGCCAGCAAGCAGAACCTATTATCGCTGATCCTGAGACAGAACTCCACGGTGGGATGCGTACCTCCTTTGTTCTGGTTGTGGGTGGCCCTGTACGTCAGTTCACATCCCGGTTCCATCCGCCCAGCGGTCTCGCTGAGTTCCTGGAACCTTCCCAGGTTGCCCCTCCACCTGCTCTCAATATCTGGACGTTTCTCACCGACTCTCAGGTCGAGCTTACTCAGCGTGCAGCTTCTTTTCTGGTCTTGGCTCTTAACATACACCCAAGTGGGTAAGTCGCTGTTCGAGTCGGACTTGCCAGGAATGAAGTAGTATGAGTGCGAGTCAATCGGATCAGGCCTGGGAGACAGGAGCCGCTGTCCCGACTTCCCACTCTGCATCTCCTCCTTTTGGTACACCCGCGACCGTCCATCATACCTGAACTGTAAGAATAAGGGGGACGCCTCGCGGTGGTCTGCGTCTTGTCCCAACCCGTGGCGTGCGGTTCTGATCGAGTCGCGGACCTCGCTGAGCAGTGGAGGAATCCATTGCGTCGTATCGCCGTCTGCCAACAATCGACACAATGAGAATGGGACGATGAGCGGGTGCTCAGATTGGCCAGCGCCAGGCCGCGCTTCGAGTACTCTATAACCGATTTCAGCCAGTAAGATAGGCACTTGAATAAGGGCCAACTTGGTTGGATTGTCCCTGAGAGCGCCTCGTTCCAGTTTGGGCCAGTCCAGAAAGACGTTGCAGAACTGAACAATTTCATCATGCATGCGAGTGTTCAACCTTGGATGATGTGGGTGTACAAAGTCCAGTATGTCGATCAAGGAGGGACGTTTGTCCATTGGTGGGAGAGACTCGCTGATAGCTGCTATGAAGTCGTCCTCGACACCTAGGTAACCAGCAAGGTTGAGGCAACAAATAGCCTGCACGGCTAGGTCCCGATGATGGACCTTCCACTGTTTTGCGGCTTCGGCAATAGTGACTTGTCCAGTGTGCGAGGATTTGTCGGCAACTTCGTAAACCTCCCTCAAGAGGTGTAGTGGCAGGTCGCAGTTCATGAACGGAGAGCCGGTGCCTTTTCTCTTGATCAAGCTCTCCAGGAGTTTCTGGAGTTTCAGCCTGTGATGCTCGTTGGTAGCGCGCAGGACGGCGAATAGTTGGTCGAGGTAGGACCAACTGTAAGTCCCCGAGGCTGACTCAATCAGGGGGCTGAGCGAATTGGCCCGGCAAACATTGAAGAGAGACATGCCCAGCTCGAATGCAGTATCTGCGAGCTCGAGCTGGTCTTTACTCCTTTGCCTCGCTTTGAGGCTTCTATAGTTGTCCAGCTGAGTCAAGGCCGCCTCGCCCGTCTTGACGACGTTATTGAAGGTGTCCAATACCCCCTTCACCACAAGTCGTTCCTCCTCCGGGGTCTCCAAGCTTGGCTTGTAGATTATGTCATGTTCGATCTGGGACCAAGCATGCATCACCACCGTGGCAATCTGAAGCTCTACCACGATCGGGTTCCCCTGTGGCCCGTGGCTGCTCCCTCCGAGTTTCACGATCACGTGGGTTGCGCGGTAGTTGGGCAGGCCCCGAACGTCTTCCCTCCACTTCCTCTTGTGCTCAGAGTCATCGCTGTCTCTGCCGGCGAGATACTGCTCCAGCTGGCGGGCTTCAATGTCGGGGGCGGCAACCCCCTGGCCCCGCAGCACTACGCGTTCGACCTCGATCTCGCCGTGCTCGACGAGGAAGGCGACGACCCTCTCCACGTCTCGGGGGAAGTACACACATATCCGGATACCCCCAATGTCGTGAAGTGCTCGGTACATCTCTTCCACCCTCCCAAAGGCGCCGATATCATCGATGCGGTGTGTTTGGCCGCGCTTGGTCCAATACTCATCCCAATGCTCGCCATGTCCCTCGAGGCGTCTCTTCATCTCGGCATGGCGGTGACGGACCCCTTGGCGGCGCTCAAGAGCCAGGACTGCGGACTCCAGGGTCTTCATTCGCGAGGTGATTGGGATATGTAGAATCTCTCTGGACTGGAGTCCCGTCTGGGTGTCGTTGAGCATGCGTAGGATCTCATCCACATGGTGCTTAGCCACGAGAACATGGTTGAAATACGTTTTCCTGAACTCATCCAGAATGGCGATATCCAGCCTCCCGGCGCTCGACATGATGCTCCAGTAAGGCCTCTCTGGTTGACGAGATCGTAGATGATGATTGAGTCACGGTCGGAATGCATGTTTTGCTTTTGGCGAGGGCAACTGAGTTCGTGCACCGCGCCGGGGCCTTCTGTCTCAGTTGCGTAGCCGCCGCCGGTTATCGCAATCAAGTTGCATAGACGCCACCTATCATCACAGGATGGCGGATGACCGAAAAATAGGGTGATACGGATGGAGAACTGGTTGAAAGCCTCTTTGAATGAGCGCGGATACACGTATTGGCGGCCACCAACAGACCATATGTTCGATGTAGATGTTCTCTAAGAATGACTAGAGATCTGATTGGGTGATATTAATCTCCTACTAGATATCTTGACCTGGTCTTGCTTAACATGCATAGTTGCACTCAATTGTGATATTCTTGAGCAAAACATGATGAAATGAATACACGCTTCACTGAATTGATTTCAACCCATGTCTGGAACCGTCAGTCCTTTCCCGCCATCATTCCTGCAACTTCGACTGAGAACTCGCTGTGCTTTGCAAAAACAATCTGGAAGTCGCTACTGTCCCAAAAAACGGCGAGGCGGCAAGCCACAAAGAGGCAGATCATTCGTCTCATGCTGTCTTGTAGCCCGCCCCGGTTGGCTTTGTCGCATGTGTGATCGAAGCAGTACTCCGCCAGCGATACGACGCTGCCGACCCCCTTCGCATGCAAGTTGAACTTGCTAAGCGCGTGATGAAGTTTTACGAGCGAACAGTCTGCCAAGCCCTCTATACCCTTCTCGTCGGCCAGAACGTATAGTTTTGCATACGCCAGAAAGACCTCAGTGAAGCTCGAGGCAGGAGCCTCGTCCGGTAACAACCATTTGCTGCTCGTAGGATACATCAATGTGAAGGCTATCCAGGGTCTCGGGTTTATTCTCTCAGTTTCCTCTTCGGTCTCGTCTGTGTTGGCTGTAGTAAAACCCCACGAATTAGCTTCAGGCTCCGTAACTGTCGCGGCTTGTTCATAAGGTGCAAAGACGGTATAGACTTGGGCTTCATGATATTGGCATACCTTCGTCTTCTTCAGGGCTAGATTCTCGCTCAGAGAGCTCGGGGGTTTGGGAGAGCTCGGGGGTTTGGGAGACCCGGGGAGACGGTCTTGTAGGCACCTCGACGTCGAAGTCTCCGGTGTATGCGAACTGGAAGAAGCGCATAAACGTGGCTTCATCAACATCAGGCCATTCCGCGACGCCTCGAACGGACTTCTCCATCCCGCTGTTGAGGAGTGCTCTGAGGGGTCTGGATATGCGTTCGACCAGATGCTCGTGCATCATGTACTCTTTCTTCTCCGGGCCGACCAGGAAGCGGAAGGGGCCAGAGGCGGCGATGCTTTCTCGTCGGAAGTGTAAGCAGCACGTACTAGCAACAGCGGGAGATAGAGCACTTGCCTTTGCGTGAGCGTCACCATCTCCGGGTCAGTGCAATGCCAAGGAAGGGGGGATTCCACAGAGTGTATTCCAGGTCCATATTGCTCTGGTGTTGATTCTGGCGAAGATCAATTGCTTTCGTTTGCCCTATGCTTACAAACGCAACCCATAGAGCTTCTGATCGCTTTGCATGTCTAGGTCTCAGCCAAACAGCAGTATACAAACTGTGGAGGACCTGTGTTTTACTGATCGTTGAAATGCAGCCACCCGCGTATCGCAGACTCAATCTCTATATGCCGAACAATGTGTATTGCTCGTTCCCGGAGTTGAGAATGCTCGCCTATATATGAAGCGAAAGCTACAAAGAAACCCCGATTCAGCGTGAACGGATTTTCGTTGACTGAAACCAGTACGGACAATTCCGTCTGATCCATCAAATTTCGTGTAGTTGGCAACGATAAAAAATTATATAGTAATTGTAATTACTGGGCAAATTTACATACCAATAATGCGACTATGCATGGAGAAATATTCAAGTGCCGGTTTCCATCAGAATATTACGGCTCCGTCCCATTAAGCGGTAGATACATGAGGTGGACAGCCTTGTAATTCCTTCATATTAAATGTTAAGACGCATTTTATTCAAAGGGTGCTAAGGGTACATAGCACTGCGTATAAGTTATTATTAGACACTAGATGCCAACTGCTCTTTCACGCTAAAATTTTCAGATGCTGCGCACGTCTCTGATCTCTTTTATTGTAATATGATTGGGTATGGAGTATGTATGATGATGTATCCCTTCAAGGGTATGATAGGGTGTGATGTGTCGCCAAAATCTGACAGACAGGTTGATGCGCAGCATCTGAAAATTTTAGCGTGAAAGAGCAGGTGGTTTAGGCATTCTGCTTATCCCCTTGAATGATGTAACACTGCTTAAGGTATAATACGTTCAATAATTAATTAGCAGGGCCGTATAAAACTGTATATAGCCGATTCAGCCAATAAGATAGCGCCGCAATACAAAACGCGGTAGGAAACGTCACAGCTTCTACACTAAAATAATCCCTGGTACGTACTGTACACATATTTTGGCGAGAAGCAGCATTACAGCATTAAAGGGGATAGCAAGGTGAAAATGATCTTGAAGATGCATATAGCTCTGCAGACGGCTCAATAGGATATGTATTCTAATTTATGCCATAACTCCTCCTGCCCAGTCGTTCTTATGCGTTACTCGTCAATGTCCATGTCTATTGATGCCTGCTTCATGTCAATTTCTTCTCTGGATTGACCGTTTAAGCCTTCAACAACAACTGATCTTTCAGCAAGGGAATTCAGGAACATCTCTTGTTCACCGGAGCTGCGTGTGGTGTCCTGACTTTCCAGCTGCAGAAGAGAGCTACTGTGCTGCCTTTGCCGCCTCAACATTTCTTCGTCCAACAGCGGCTTGATACAAAGCCTTCCCTGTTCACTCCTGAAATGTTGACCTAGCCCCTGTGCAAGGCGAAACCTGTGACCACACCCCCACTGGCCACCGGCTTCAAGATCGCCTAGGCATACAAATAGCTTTTCGCTACTGTGGCATGCCTCATGCCTTTTTCTATCATTTTGTCGCGCGAAGCTCCTGTGACATATCGTACAGACAAATGGCCTCTCGTCGGTGTGCGTCCGCAGGTGCGAGCGCATATTGTAAGCCCGAGTAAAGTTTTTGGGGCAGAGAGAGCATTGGTATCTGGCAGGGCTTTGGTTATCAACCTCTCGCTGATTTGCCCGAGGTTTTTTCAAGCGCAAGAACATGGTAGAAAGCGTGTCCTTGCCAGGATGTAACTTGGCTCGATGCTTATCCAGTTCTTTCTGAGACTGGAATCCAAAGACCGCACCTTGACAGTTCTCTTCTGTGCACCTGAAGGGACGTTCATGTCGGTCAACATGGCTCTTGCGGTCTTCGGCACTCGTAAAGCCACTGTGAAAGTGATAGCAGGTGATCTTAGGGCATTTATACCAATTGCGCCCATAGATAGTGTCGAGCTGTTGGGAATGTTGCGATCCATCTGGCAGCCCGGCCAACATCTGCTCCAAAACATGGCGGTTGCGCAGAAATGCGGTTTCGAGAGAATGCAAACTTATCACATCTCTTCTGTCATCCTTCCAGGATGATACTTTTTGGGCATGGGCAAAAATCCTCTTCAAGGCCTGGAAACAATCTACCATGGCCCAGGCTTTGGACCCTTTTTGGATGTCAAAGTCAATGTCGACTTCCAAATCTTCGTCAAACCGCGATTCGAAGTCGGTCAACGCCTCGCAGAAAGCTTTCTTGGCTGGTTCCGTTAAGCCATGCTCGTCAAGAGTTGCAACCCTCGTGAGGTGCTCTGTCCAATGCGCGATAGCGTAGTCCTGGAAGGCCAAGTGGCCTTCCCTCACAGCCTTCCTAAGCGCATCAAACTGGAGGTCTTCAAAGCATTCGAAGGTAAGATAGTACATGCATACGGTGGAAAGGCTCAGTTCGGCAGACTCATGTGAGACGAAACCTGATTTCGCAATGTAACTGATTAATATGTTAGGTGATTGCTTGCCGCCGATTTGAATAGGAGCTTGAAGCTAGACTTACAACGAAGCCGTTGCATGAATAAACTGCACCTGACCGCCAGCAAGGATGTCGATTAGAGAGCCACATATTTCCCTGATGTGCAATTGAAGTCTTCGATCGGCATCGATGGTCTGATCTACAGTATTGATTGCTATGGCCGCTTGGATCTCTCGCCAATAGAGCGGTCTGCGGGAACATAGCATCCAGCCCAAAACTTTGCGGGCTGCATCACGCTCACTCGGGTTCGCGTTCCGGTCGATCCGGACGATGCTGCGGTTGTATCTATATTTTGTTAGCAGGGTAAATGCTTCCCGAATGGCACCAAATGATGTTTCCTACGCTTCTTGGAGTCCGATAGGAAAACAGTTTGGCTCAAGTTCCCGTGCTAGCTCCTGTATGGTCATCTGGGCAAGCAAATTCTCCATGACGAGTTTGGCGTAAAGGAACATTCCTAGTATCATCTCGGTCAGTAACTCAGTCGAGCACCACGGCACCAAAAGAGCGCGTTGGTCGGCATGGCCGCGATACTACTCACCATCAGCTCGGTCCTGAACGTTGTGCTTGATATACTCCACGTCGGTTTCCAAGAGACCGCCTTGATCACGCCAAGCTTCGCGTAGCCTCTCTGTCTGAGTGTTGACGTATATGGCTATGTCATGATGCGTATCCTCCGCCCGGAGGCCGACAATGGTAGCTGGAATCATCGAGCGCCGAATATCCGGCTCATCACGACTGGTGAAAAGAACCCGGAGCTTTCCTGGATCAGTTCTATCGCAAGTTCGAATCATCTCATGTAAGAAATCTATAGTTTCTCTCCGTTGACGCTCCTCACATTCGTCAAGCCCGTCGACGACGATAAATCCTTGATGTAGGAACTGACACATGAGTTCTAATAGCTCTTTAGCCATCCCAGTCGATGTCAACGACGTGTAGCCGCATTCTATGTACTTGTCGTAGAATACGGGCACGAACGGTCTAGCTTGATTGATGAGTTGGGCAAGAACGCCTTTGAGAATGGCCAGTGTGTTGTTCCTTGCCTGGTCCATCTCCCGGCAGTAGAAATAGGCTACCCACATGCCATGGCTCTTCTTTCGCATGATACTTGAAACGACCGTGGATGCTAGTACCGTCTTCCCTGTATATAAGTGTAAGCTTTGATAGTAGCGTGAGGTGGGTTATATAATTCCTACCAGCCCCAGGAATGCCATGCATCCACAATGAAGATGACCTGGGAATGGAATCTTCGATCCAGCTCTTGATGTGCGAATCCTCCAAAATCCAATCACCAGTTCCCGGATAACTTTCGCGAACAGATCGAATTTGCTCATGATCGACGTGAGATTCAGCGGGCGTAATCCAGTTCATTAACAAGAGGAAATGCCTCTGTGTTTCGTCAACTCGCTGCCGGTGTTCCTGGTCAAGCAATACTTTTCTATCATACTGATAGGTATGTAAGCTCTGGATATGCACTTGAAGCGCTTGGCTGTCAAGAAGTCTACGGTGACGCTGTAGTTGGTCCAAAATCTGGTGGAAATCTGATTTAAAAGTTTTCCACATGGATTTGAATATCTGCGGTAGTGCTGTTTGCCCTCTTCATTAGCAATTGGTAAAGGTCTTCACATGAGTGCATTCTTACTTCTCTGCTTGAAGATGCGCAATGCTTGACCATGGAATCGAAGTACATCAACCCATAACATCTCTACGATAATTTGTATCTGTGGCTGGGTCTGAAACAACTGCTCATAGTCCTGCAGGATTGGCATGTGCTCTGTAATTTGTTCGTATGCATCGAGCAGAGTGTCTAGAGACTCTGCCCATGCACTGGCAGTCTGCAACGCAATTAGAACTTGCGGAAATCCTAATCGCGAAGGGGTAATTGACTGACCTGAAGGATAAGTTTCATAGGGCCCCAAATGAATGCCAGTATGTCGGAGCTATTTAGAAACACCTCCAGGACTTTACCTAGCTGCTCCATGGCTTCCATGAAGCCTTGAATGCGGGTAAGGTTAATAATCTTCTTACTTCTTCGCTGTTCTGCTTGGATGCTCAAGATCGATATCCTGACATCCTGGGAGGTCACAAGCTGGAATTGTGCTCTTTCTGCATCGGTCAGTTCTGATTTGAAAGCTGCTAGAGCCTTGTCGAAAGCATTTGATGCCGACATGATCTGCTCTCAGAATATTTGCATTGTTCAAGACAGTTACCTGGTGTGCAAAGTGCGCGCAGCCTGACTTATCAATGATAGAAAAGTCGAATTGGTTCATCAAAAGAGGTAGGCAAGGCAGCTTCGGGATACCGATTCATTCGCACCAGTTGGCAAGCTATGTGCATGATATGTGGCAGTGCTTCATGCAGTGTTACCACATTTAGCCCCGAAGAGAGCCTGACACGAAGCCTGGCAGCCGCTACCGCCGCCATTACATGCGAAAGGTCGCCATGGGTTGAGACACACATCTACCTACTTATTCTCTAGTTTTGTCAAGCTCACCTCAAAATTCGGCATGAACTTATGTGTGAATTAGGTATACCCGCACCAAATTAAAGATGCTTGGGATAACAGAACATCCTACCTTATCTTCCCTGTACTTCAATCAGAATATAAATGAACCATTTCTCCCTGAAGAAAATGGGTTTCTCTTCGCTTTCGATTGTGTTCAGTCCTGGGCAAACTCAGCGGATGGGCTCCAGCTTAGCCATATCACGGATTTGGATCGCAACCAAGTCACACCTGCCCTCACATCTACCCAGGTGCTTTCAGCAAGTAACACTACGGTTTGCTTCGGTATGGTTAGTCATGCCAGATAAGCGAAATTGCTCACCTTCATGTGAACTTCATGGCTAATTACAATCTACCAGCTTAACAATGTCTCTGTGAAGCTGATTGGTAATATGACGGAGGCAAGGGACTTGGCTATTCAAGCTGAAGGGGAAGATGATAGCTTCATATGTGCTGTGGGCCCAAATGAAGACTATGTTATGCTCACATTTCCTGACGGTAGCTCATTTGCACAAGTAAACGAGGGGACCTCCAAAGCTCTTCGCTCCATCTTCGATATACCAAAAATCTATATCCTCGCATTCACCACTCGGCAGGCAGTGGAAAACGTGATTCGGCGTGCCAAAACGCCTGGACAGGCAGTTTTGATGGTTGATCTGAACATATACGGTTCAAAGGGGACGATTCATGAGGTGGGACGTCGGCTGTCGAAGGACAAGGCCTTCTTGCAAGACCCGAACAGAGGTATCGATAACGTGGTCTATGATAACCCACACCTCGTTAGGTTCCCTGGGGTTGCGGAACCAGACGCTGGCTCCTTGAGCGCTACAAGGCACCTTCGACAGACCCAAGGGCAGAGGCAACTTGCGCGAGTATCAGCTGAAGACTTGCAAACGTTGGCATCTAGTATCTATAATTCACTGACGCGTTTCAAAACCCTCAGCAAGGTTTCAGACGCGGCGAATGTCATTACGCCTCTGCTAGAGTACGACATGCCTTGCAAGATACATTGTCCCCAGATGACAAAATTCTAATTTCGGTTTAGGCATCAACAGACTGCTATATACTTCATGTTGGAACGAGAAGACGGTCCGATTCCTGTCGACTGTTCTCTCTGGAACTCAGCGCTGAATGATGAAGGACGACAGATGTGAGCAGATCGCATAAACCATATACTTGGATATCAATTACAAAGCTCTAACATTCATTAAGATACTCTAGCAAGTTCACAGGCATCCAATACTTGGACAAGCCTTCCGAGCTAGGAGGCGGGATTCTAGCAGATGAAATGGGCATGGGCAAGTCGTTATCCTTGCTTGCTCTAATCTCCCATACTTTATCTGCGGCTGCAGACTGGGCATCTTCAGATATAAATCATCAGAGCCACCCAGATACTGTTGTACGCACGTCAGCAACTTTGATAGTTGTGCCTTCCATATGTACGCTTCCGCAGGCCCCACGACCATGAACCATAACACTGACATGCACCACAAAGTGATCCTCAATTCGTGGCTCAAGCAGATCAGCCTGTAAGCACCTGGATGATTTTGATTTTGGATACCATGAACTAAAAAGGACGAAGCCATCTTGATAATGGATTACAAGTTCGCAAGTACTATGGCAGGAAACGAGACAAGAAGCCGGGAGATTACCTTACGAGCCACATAGTTCTGACCACGTATCACACGGTCGCTTCAAGCTTCAACAACTCTAGTAGCGCCATTTACAAGCTCGGCTGGTTTCGAGTTATTCTAGATGAAGGTAATTGTATACTGATAATCGCCATGAATCTTTCCCGCAAATATATCACTGTACTAATCTATCAAACTTCAGCACACACGATCCGTCGTCAAACAACCAGTCTGCATCGAGCAGCATCAGCCCTCGCGGCAAGGTCGCGCTGGTGTCTCACAGCAACGCCCTTGCAGAACCGCCTGGATGACGTCGGTTCACTTTTGGCATTCCTGCGGCTCGCGCCGTTTGATAATCCCGCGGTGTTCCGAAAGTATATATCCAGCGTGTATCCGGAGGACCGGGAGATGGCATTGAATCGCCTTGTATCACTACTTAACTGCGTCTGTCTGAGGCGGTCTCAGCACCTCCTAGGCCTGCCCAATGCCATTTCAGGTCGCATCCAGCGTGTGACACTATCTTCTACCGAACGAGACCAATACGAGTCGACCCTGCGAGCAATGTCGTGGCGGATGTCTCAAAGAGTTTCTGCGGACCCCAGCAGTCCTGATTATTTCGGCATTTTTCAAGCCCAGTTACAGCTGAGGATCTTCTGCAACCACGGGACCTTCCAATACCCCTTCGCCGACAGCGGTGTGACCCAGAAATATGGCGAAATGCAACGCGAAGATATGATGTTATCCTTGGATCCCGCGGCCGAGCTCAAATGTCTCGTATGTGGGAAAGATACCTCGGTTCTATCAGCAACTGCTCCCACTGACTTCAGGCGGCGGGATGTTTCCGGCATTATATGCCCTGATTGTCAAGAGGGCAATGAGACGTCAGATGCTAGCCCTGGTGATCAAGCCTACATTGAGTCCAATCCGAACACTCCACATCCGTCGGGTCTCTCCTATGAACAGGCCAGCTTCAACAAAGAAGGATTCTCGTCCAAGATCGACTGCTTGATACGAGACGTGACGGAACTCGGTACGGATAGCAAGAGGTATCTGCCACTTACATCTATATGCAGAACCATCTAGTAGCTAAGATACTGACAACATGGCACAGCATAATCTTTTCCTGCTGGACACGCTCACTCGACCTCGTAGCACTCCACCTCACAAGAAACGATACCCAGTTCCTGCGGATCGACGGAAGGATGGACAATCCGGGCCGGCAGGCCAACATGGAACTGTTCGAATCTAGTAAAGAGCATCGGATTCTTCTAATGAGCACTGGCGTTGGAGCATTCGGGTAAGCAAATCTCTTAGTCCCCTACACTTTCACCCCCACATCATCCTGACCCATGGATTACGAAGACTTGCTCACTTGCTGTCTCACCCACTACAGTCTAAACTTGACTGCTGCGGATCACGTATTCATCCTGGAGCCCCAGTGGAATCCGGCTGTGGAGAAACAGGCGATTGGTAGAGTGCAGAGATTAGGGCAGAGGAAAGACGTCGTCGTTACACGGTATCTGGTCTTGGACACCATCGAAATGGCAAGCTTATCACCCTCACCATCATTTTTCTTCTTCTTGAGTAATTCCAATGCTAACCTTAGCCTCAAGAGTATCCATAGCCAGCAGAGTCACAAGGAGGCACTGGCTCAGGAAGGGCGTTAGCAGACAAGTATCCCTATATCGCAACTTTCATAGATCCGTGAGGCGGGAAACGCCGAATCTCATTATACACATTGCGCCGTCAAGAGCCAACCGCTTTGGTAAAAGCCACCTTCGGCAACTAACAGTATCTGTTAGAGTGAAGATGGGACATTGGACCGCAGGGGAAAGCTACTCTAGGCACGTCTGCTGCTTCGGGGATACACATTAAGCGAGAAGTGAGGTGTTGGGAGTGTTTTACTGTACATAGCAGAGTGGAATTATCATGCCAACCATCTCACTCCGTTCTCTAAGTAGGTGTCGTGACTTCTTGTCCCTCAGGCATCAAGGCTTTATCTAACTCTGATCGCCATCCAACGGACGCGTTTCTCTATGATCAGGCTGAAGATGCCGAACGAACCGTCCCTCATAATCAGGACAAGGATGCTGAATCAACCGCCCTTCCGAATCGTTACGACACCCTTGGCACTTTCGTGTCATAGAGAGATTAGCGAATGGCTAAGAACGTGTCTTCCTGGATTTCAGGCGAATCCAGAAGGGTGGGTAGGTACTTACTCGACGTATAATACGATCTGGTTCGCTCATATATGGGACAATCATACCTGCCACCATGAACGGCAGAACTAACAGCCCGAAAAGGAGAGAATATCGCCATGTCAGAACCTGTAACGTCCTCCCCGCCAGCACGCGGGCGGTGCGAGTCTCTGTCCGAGCCGTCGCCTGGTAGCAGGCCTGCGCTCAGATACGGGGAGAAATAGTCCTTGGGCAAAGTTCTCAACCCGTTCCTCAGCTCGCCCGATGGCATTGCAGAATATAACCTTGCAGGCTGGTAGTGGTACGAGGCTCCGTCTGGGCCACGTCTTTTGCCACAGTCGTAGCCGGGGTTATACCCCTGGTGCACCGTTGACGTGTGGAAGCGGCGCCAGGTCCCTATTCTGGTTCTCAAGAGCCATCGCAGGCTCGTCGCGCCAGACCTCCGTGTAATCACAGGCCGTTTGGGGTCGTTGGCGGTGCGCGTAGGCGACGACGAGGAGGCGCTCGGGGGATGGAAAGCCAAAGCCGACCGTGCCCTGGACGGAATCTTGGATCGGGCGGCCGCGGCGCGGACCTTGCGCGGGATTCGAATTAGGTATGCCATAGCAGTCCTTGACTTCTAGGCAGCAGGGTGGGCGCGTTACAGAATCGTAACGAAGAGGAGTAGGCAATGGCATCGAAAGCAGGAAAGGGCCATTGCTAGAAACAGATCTGGCAAGGCTGGTGGCGCGGCCCAACGTTTCCCCATCTGACCCCGGGCAGGCCATGCCTCAGGCTAGGGACACTGCATTAGTATCTCTTCTCTGAACCGACGAGAAGTCAGGGTCGTTCAAAGGAGATGAGAAGAAGGTGCCGATAGGTATGTCCATAGTCAAATCTGGAGTTTCTACGGGGTACAAATGAAGAGAGTTGTGATTCAATACAGAATGACTACATACTCGTCAACAAAGTGGAGGTTTCTTCTGTCTACCGTTTCAATCCTCGTTCCTTACGAGTAGAGACTCGCTGCCTCGTGAGCACCAATGCCCCATCTATTGAACCGTGGCCCCCTCTAGAACGGTTGCAATCATGAATGGGAGCTACCCTGCTCAAATTCTCCTCCAGCTTATGGCGCCACACTCGACACTACCTAATGCAGCAATTAGCAAGTATCTAGAGGAGCGCCTCGTGTTTTTCTTTAGAACTCTGGGTTTTCTTCCGGCTCTCCTTTTCAATGCATTTTCATCCTTCTCCATGAAAAGCTGGATCCGGCTCTACACTACAGAAACGACAGGACTCACCTGGCCTTTCGTTGCCAGCAACCAGCGTTCGAAAGCAGCGACGAGCGGGCTCGACACGAAGAGCCCCGCCCAAAGCAGGTCCCTCTTGCCGACGCCTCGGAGCTCGTCAGAGTTCGTGTTGAGGCCCCCTCCTTCCACTCCATTAGGAAGGCGACATCGGCAGTAGCTGCGGCAGGCACGACGGAGATCGGGATGGCGGCCAGTGCGAGGTCTCGGGGCCGTCTGGAGGGGTTGGCTTCGGGTTCCCATGGCAGCCCTCAGCCACGGGAGAAGGGGACTTTCCGGGTCAAGCTTTCGCAAGGACTGGTTGAAGGACGTGGCGAAGGTCGGCAATATGGCGCTCGGACGGGAGTTCAGGACTGGCTTTACTGCGGCCGCGGCCTTTAATAGGGAAGCGGCAATGCGGATCTTGGAGGACATTGGGAGCGGCATGGTCCTGGATGCCGGTCCAAGCCAGGTTGGACAACACGAAGAATAGAATTCAACGAGGAATGATAAATGGGAAGTGTTTGTCGGGAAACGGCCTGTGGAATGATTCGACCAGGGCTGGCAAGGGCGGTGGCGTGGCGGGGCGTGGCGTTTCATTGGCCCTGAGCATTCAGTCGATGCCTCAGGATGCAGAGCGTGTTTTTCTCCTGATACGCCACATTGCTATAGAGATCGAGGGGTTGGTCGAAGTGTGTGGAATTGTTCGGAACCCAGTATGCAGCTCCCGTCCAACTGGCCCACGTTCTCCTATCCCTCCCTCTGTATCTCACATAGTTTCATTGCTCGCCTACAGGCTTAGAGTATATCAAAATGTCCAATGGTTGAAGTTTTATGTGCTAGCTCCGATCGCAAATCCTTACAGACGTTGTCGAGTGTGTATGAGGCACTGCTCCATAACAGAAAAGGGGCGTGAGAGAACTACTTCCAAGAAATACGAGAATGCTCCATGTCACCCCTTCAACTGTAGACGAGGTATTGTCTTTATCATCGTTATATTTATAATGTGCAAGTCCTCCGCTAATAACTACGTATTGTAACCGTGAATCGATCTCCCACCAGGGGAATGCCTATGGGATCTTCATCCGCAGGTCGTCCCCGGAGCTATTCATTCGGTCTCGGTCTCGTCTTCGTCATTATTAGGCTCCTGAGTCTTCTGTGGAAGCTTATGGGAAGTTAGCAAATTTGCAAGTGCAGCTGTTCTCTCGGCTCCCGCGGGTTCTGAGGAGGAGTAGAGAACTCACTCGGATCTCGATAAGGGGCGGCAGGTCGATCAGCCCAAAGCAGTCCAGACAGACTAGGAACAAGTAAGACCACGCCAACCATGTTGTCACTGCCAACTGCTTTCCCATTGTCACGTTATCAAACAGCTTGGATGCCGGGTGTCTCTTTCCATTGCCTGATTTGCTCCCTGCACCACCGTTGTTGTTATCATTGGGCCTCGAGGACGTGTGTACATGGCATCGAATCTCGGTTTGGGTTCGTTGCCGCGGTAATCGTTCCAGGAAGAGACTCGGGAGTGGTTTGGAGCTGCGGAATAGGAAGGTGGAAATCGGACGGAAGGCCATGGCTGGTGCCGTTCTCGGGACTCTATAGAGAGTTCCCGCGACACAGCTGCTGAAAGGCATGGGTGGAGGAATAGCTTTTTCTTCCTTCTCTCTTGGCTGGATGGATAGATTTTGTCGATGAACAAACGAATGGGGGACGAGGGACTTTGGTATTGAAAAAGACAAGCGTTAGGCGTACTTTCCCTCAAGGCTGCCTAGGGCGGTGGCGTTTCTCCTATCGGGGCTCAACAGCCAATGCCTCAGGATGCAAGTGTGACCATTCCACTCTTAGACATTATGCAAGTCATCTACCCTGAGGAAACTGCACTGAGTTGCGTGGGTGCCTGTTGGTGGCGCCAGGAAAACTGCAACCCCCTGACTCTGCCTCAAACAAAGCTGTTTCTCCTCCCGATAGATACGAGCATTCCAGGTCCATTCGACACTACTGGCGTCTTCATTGTTGAATCTATCTATATATTGCCGACCAGGCCAACGCCAATTGTTCATTCCCTAATATGAATACCACAAATTTACATCTCCCTCCCACAATTCAGCCTTGGTCCAATTCCAAGTCAGCCCAGCAAAAACAAACATTTCAGCACCGTTGCCACTTGCGTAAATGGTCTGACACCCAAAGTACAATTCTACTCGTAATCGTAGCAGAAAGGGCCGCCCTGGATGTCCATGGTGTCCGCAATCTTCCTAACTCCACCCAATTGTTCAAAGTAAAGGGCGTCTCGAGTGTGACGTTCTTGTAAGGTATGTCGCCGAAATAATTGTACGGATAAGCCCACTAGGTCTCGTCAGTTCAGTCTTCCCTATACTTTTACGGCGGTACACTTACCTGGGTGTCCGGGCCCCCAATGTCGCTCTTTCGTGTCTCCCAGTCTTCCCTTATGGTTAGCCTTTGTCACCTTCGAATCTGAACAACTGATTTAGCTTACTTTGTCTCTGCCAGATGTTCCAAACTCGGTCCAGAGCCGAGTGGTGCAGCCAAAATATCGGGTCGCCAGGGGACGAATAGGTATTTGCTACCTAAAGAGCAATATCAATCAACTGAGTCGTTTTTCTTTTCTTTACAGCACGAGAGTTGTAACGTATCTTACCTCCCCAATGTTACCTCCGATCCCGAGATGTACACCACCATGTAAGGACAGGTCGGCGATCTCGAGAGAGAAGCCTTCGACTCTGTGGTCTAGGTGCCAGAAGTCTCCAGCCTCCAGGACAAAGGCGAGCTTGGAGGCGTTCAGTGTCTGAGTCACAAGCCATGGGCTGAAGTCTCGGCGAAGACAATGGGGCGTGTATCCTGTGTGGTTGCCAGGCCCCATCGAGATATTCACGTGGGCAAAGGGACCGTCCTCAATGCAGCCTAGATAGACAAGTGCAAGTATTAGCCCGATGACATGCGTATTCTTGCCGTGACACAACGATATTGTATATAGGACTTGCCTCCGCCAGTCCGCCTGGGTACGGGAGTCATGGTTTGCCAGTCTTCGGGAAATCCCGTTGTGTTGGCAATATAGGGACCATTGCCCGTGGATTTCTCGGTAAGCAGCTGGCACCTCTTTATGGGACAAATGATTGACACTCACCTCCAAATCCATGGATGGGATCAAAGATGGGAGACTCCAGAACCGCTTGTTCGGAAACAGCGTCCTGGGTCCAGTCTGTACGCACATGTGTCAGTTCCTCACGATAAGTGGAAGTATTCGAACCTCAACTCACCCCAGTAACTACCAAGTTGCGTCAGCAAGAGTCAGATCACGGAAGGGGTGAGAGAGTTCACTTACGGGACACCACCGTTGTAGCCACATGTTTCCCTCAGACTTTGTTCGAAGAACCACAAAAGTAGCGATGCCATCTACAATCATTAGTACGGAAGATCTATGGTACATTTCAAGTTATGGATGACCTTACGGTAAGAGTTGTCCCTGTATATGAGAAGACGACGTTAGTATACTAAATATATACAACCGCCTGTGAGCTGCAAGGGGCAAAGGAGCAATGGGGGATTCTCACCACCCAGTGGACGTAATCAGTTTGAGTAATATGCAACGCCACAAAGTCATCGTATCTCGACTTCACACCCTCAAAGGTATCGGAAGTTTGTCCCGGCTTCGATTGGAGGCATCTGACAGCACCGATGAAGCTTTGGCGCTCAGATTTCGAGAGTGTTCGCCTGCGAGTGAGGGTCAGCCAGCTGCAGGAAGCACGAGACAAGAAGGGTGTGTAACAGGGGCCCGGCATGCTTACCACTCCCTTCGAATCAGCGGCTGTCGGCATCCCGCATCCTTGGTTGAGTTTTCAGCACGGATCAGTCTGGATGAGGCAAAGCCGACGTAGGTCAGCGCCACAAGTATACAGTTGACAAACGACACGAAATGCATCTTGCTAACTCTGGCAGAAGCTCTTGGATGGCGACGAGAAGATGAGCAACACGGCAAGAGCCTACACAGCGACATGTTCGGAGTCTAATATATGCCTTGCTATCTCCAAAAACTTCTTTGGGTTTTCACGTGCAACGGCATTGTCTGCTCGTCCCGTCAACATGGAGGTCATGCTTGTGTACCCACGCTAACTCGACGAGGTATGCCGTCTTCGCCAAGCAAGATTTTTGAGCCTCATACGGCCCCGAGTCTTCAAGATCGCCATAGTCGTACTACCGATATAGGCTTCTTACTATCCGATGACCACGCTCGGCCCCGGGTCTTTCGTGCATTCATGCCCGGGCCCTTCCGCTGTTTTATCTCTGGCTGCAAGCCAAGAGCTGAGATTGCGCAACAACCTCAACTGCCGGGTCTTCCGAGACAGGGTTACCATACCCGATTCAGCCCGGGGCCAGGCGATGCAAAAGCAAAAGGGGACAACAAGCGAGGCTATGCCTACATTGGGAAGAATATCTCATGTTTGGGCTTCGTTTTGGGCACGAATTACGCCGTATTTAGGCCCGTTGTTCGCACTCAGGGTATGTCTGACAGCCGTGTGGGTTAGGTTTGCGACTCGGACAACCTGCCGTAAGCGAAATTGCCGGCAAGCAAGCCCTCCCTGCTTTCGTAATCTCAAATTTCCAATTAAGTAACCCAAACGAACATCCTTCCCTCTCAACAACGCTAGCGACTCGGGGCCCGTCGCACACGCGTATGCTTTCTTCGACGCCGTCCGCCCTCGTAACACTCCGCCGCAGGCAAGCAGGCTTCAAAAAGAACCAGCCTCAAAAATGAAGGTGACACCGCATCTAGCAAGCCTTGCAGCTCTGCTGGTGGCCCAGGTGACCCCAGCCACGCCCACCTCGGCCGGCACTACCCCGACCTGCGTCGCCCCGTCCCACCCGGCGCTCCCGCACACCGCGCAAGACGTGATCGCGAAGCTTAACCTGACGGCCAACCCCGAAAAGGGCTACTTCGTCGAGTCCTTCCGGGACCCCGACAACGCCACCATCACCAGTAACCAGCAGCAGCGCTCCTTCAGCACCGCCATCTACTACCTGCTCGAGGGCCGCGAGGGCGACTCGGTCTGGCACCGCGTCGACGCCGTCGAGGTCTGGCACTACTACGCCGGCGCCCCGCTGACCCTGTCGCTCTCGTACGACGACGGTGCGCCCGTCGCGAGGAGGGTGCTGGGCCCGGACATCTTCGCCGCCGACGGGCAGCGGCCGCAGGTTGCTATCGGCAAGTTGCAGTGGCAGAGTGCGCGGAGTCATGGGGACTGGACCCTGGTGGGGACGACGGGTGAGTAGTAACCCCTTTTTGCTCTTGGGGTCAAAGTAAAAGGCATTTCTTTTCTCGGTCTTGCTTACGGTTGCAACAGTTGCGCCGGGGTTCACCGATAGCGGTGTTGAGCTTGCGGCACCGGGGTGGAAGCCGAAGGGAGCGTAGACACTCATGCGCCCCCTGAGTCTAGCCGGGCAAGGGGTGGTTGCATGATCGTTGGCCTTCGTAGTATAGGAAGGTGTTACATTGTCTCAAGGGTCCCTGATGACCAACCAGACACGCAACGGCGGTCAATACCGCTTGTCTGGTTGGCAGTTTCTAAGCTTGTTCTACCTCACTTACACTGAGCTGTAAGTATTATATCTAGTTGATATTCACGGGTTTTTAGATGATTGCAAGTTCAAGAGAAATGTAAAGATACTACCCTTTGTGACTCTTTTGTTTCTCCCGGGGAGCCTTCGTATATAAATCGAAGAAGACGACTTATTTTTAGCAGGCGAATAGGATCGTTTCCCCGTCCAGGCCACTATACGATACCTCTTAGTACAGTGATACTCGATGCTGATTTATGAAAGAAGATTTGCAGACTAGTGCTAATATCATATGATCTACAGTCGTAGGTTGTAGTATTGAGTATGCTAGTATCTAGAGCTCGTCATGATTTGTGTGCGTCTGAACTTGGTCCCAGTCTGTCTTCTCTTTTGGTACTAATCGTCACGAATACCTATCATCCAAACCATCGTATCACCGTTCGTACCACTACTATACAGTGCCAGATGATAGTAAACAAGAACGCGCAGCAGAAGGAAGATGTGCTAGTCACCTCCTTCCGGCCAGAGTGACGAACTACGTATGATCTATCCCTATGGTGACAAGAACTAGCATCATGAGAACTGATCACATCATATTAGTCGATATAGTACTCCAACGTAGTGATCATCAGATTCAATTTCGTGTTGGCCATGACGCACGAGATATCTCTTGCAAGTGTAATATCAACTCTTTCTGTGAGTATGATTGGCCGGGACGTGACGAACGAGGTAAACAAATAAACAAAAGTGGGATCGGCATATAGGGGTAGTCCTTCTAGATATACCTACTTAGTGAAGCGTACCAGATTCTCGAACAGCGCGAGCTGCAAGTCGGAGGCCGCGTCGCAACGAGAAATTGCTGGGCATCCGGGCTTCGATGAGTTCGATGCATTTTCGATGGCAGGGTGTATTACGATCGAACGGCTCATGCCCTAACGCGACTTCATGGGGTGGGTAGAGACTGCTGCAGCCCAGCCCAGCCCTAGCCGCCCGCGTCCCGCTACGTCATGTCAGCCCAACAACAACCGAATCGTGGGGGATGCTGATCATGACGTAACGGTCTGACACCACAGCACCTTTCGCGACGCGAAATTACAACGTCGTCAGAGCAGAACCCCGAGTCCTCGTATGATGATATCGAAATGCCGGGAGAATATCATCTCGATGACTCTGTGAGGGGAGGACTTGCGACTCTGCTCACCTGACAACCAGGCGACTGACTATTGCCTGGATGAGCGCATCATATTCCCGAACGACAGTGTGCCAACACGGTCGGTCAAGCAACTGCGACCTATTGCGCCTGACGCATGAGAGAGGCGTGACAGGTAGCGGGGATTTGGTCTCCAAAAACACATTCTAACTTTTCTTGAAGCTGTGCCTGTCGATGACGAGTGGCAATCCCGTTAATACGGGGTGATGCTGTTGATGAGGTGGATCCCAAACGTGGGATCGGATACCTATCTTCGACGATAAGCAAGCTGCAGGTTAGTCCATCCCGAGCCCTATGTACATGTGCTTGGAACGAGCTTTTTTTCCTCTGGACCGATCGGGCGTCGACTTCGGGTGGCGGCCGTTCGCGCAGACTCCATTGATGATGAGATCGGCAGGCGGGCAGGCGGGCAGGCGGGCTTATGATTCCTGTGGAGTTCTGGATTTGCGATTGCCGCGTCAATCTGCGTAGCGACCGAACTTGACCATCTCCCGTCCAGAACCACCCCATGAGCTAATGCAATCTTGGCCCTGCAGGCTTGCGGATCAGGACAAGAGGCGCTTGCTGCTAGCGACAGAAGGCCCTTCGCAGTGTCCGTACTTACAGTAGCACCACACGCAAATCCAGCAGCAAGCAACTCACGCGTTTTCCCAAGCTCGCGCGACAATGGGAGCTTCACCGCTGTGCCGCTGCGTCGCAGGATTTGCGCCAAGCCGACCAACGACGACCGGGTGCCGGTTGATCAGTTGAACTTACCATCCCCTCGGGAACCTGCCAACAACAAAGAAAAGCCGCCATTCGTGCGGCTCGGCGCACCCGAACAGAGATCAAACAAAACAACGCCAGATAGAGACCCCTAACTTTGCTGTCAGAATCCCGTTCCTGCATATGCCGTTTGATCGTCCCCTAGGCACCCCCCCCCCCCCCCCCCCCCCCCCCTCGTATATATGTATGTAGTAGTAGCATTCCACCGCCAATTGCCCAATGAGGGCGTTCAGGCGCGTCCAGTTCCTGCTAGGCGTCCCGCCCCGAGGGTACGTTGCAGGCCCCATAAAACCCGAGACGCCCGAGGTCTCAAGGAGATAGGCGGCCCGCTCCCGCCTAGTCAAAGTCGCGATAACCACAACCAGGTTGCCAGATACCACACACAATTGCCGGGTTAAACTCCTTCCATGCTAGAAAAGGAAGAAAGTGATAAGAAAACAACACCACTCCACACTCACTACCGGACCAGCCGTAGCAGCTGTCTCGCCTACTCCCGACTTTCTAACGGCGCCTCGTGGGCAGACCGAGAGCCACGTGCTTGGTGCACAATCACTCCGAAACCAGGTCGATATTAAAGCACTACGCTTGAATATGCTAGTTTATACTAGCTGGTATAATAATTATACACCCCCCATCTCCGTGTTTTGTTTGGATGGCTTGGCTTCCTGTAACCCGCCTCACCTCACAAATTTCAGTTGCCCGTTTCATGCTAAGGACGCACAACTACGCGGATGGTGAAACTTGTGCACGTGGTGTGCCCGTGTCGGCCAGACGCCGGCATACACGTGCCGGAGAACAGTCAGCTGGCGAACGGGCTCGGCGTAGACCTGGCCTTTCTGTGTATGGGGTGGGTAGATAGTGGCGTTCCAGACGAACAGCCTCACTGTATAAAACTCTGCCGGCTCTAGTTTGCACGTGCCAGGTTGTAGCCTCTTCATCAGTTGGAAGGGTGATAGAGATCTGCAATCGATATATTCATTACTAATCAGCGAGCGAGTATGATGCTGCCTGATGCCAATGTTCATGGAGATGGGAGGGTAGAACTCGTTCTCCCACACTACAGAGAACTCAAACACACTACTTAAAGGAAGCTTATTCGTATTATTACTGTTGTGATCTATATGCCTGAAAGATAGGATACACTTGCGTTTCAGTGATGATATGAAATTGCTGGTAATAACGCTGTTGACGGACGAAGTGAGTATAGTCTTAGTCAGCATATAGTATAAAGTGTCGGAAGACGATTGTATATCCCAATGTATTTCCAGTGTATTCATTGTCGTAACCTTGTCTTATACTATCATGGATCGTTGAACACTAGGCGTCGAATCCCAGTGATCATCACATGAATAACCTTGATAATAACCCCCAGGGTGTCATAACAGGTCTTGACGGCCATGCCAGCTTGTGGTCATGTGGCAAACTGGAACACGGATCTCTACGTGGTCATGTTGTGTAGATTCTGGTTGAGGATCATCTAGTCGGCTGACAGCAAACACGCCAACAAGACGAACAAAGAGAGCCATTCCGCCACCTTAAACCTGGTTTCAGTCTCATGACGAGACAATTTACACATGCATATGCCACCCGGCAACCGACATGATGTGATCTTGACACCTCAACTAGTGTCATCCACTCTTCTAAGCTTATTATCTTAAAAGGGACCGACTCAGGGAGGCGCATCAGGGAGGGTCAAACATTGACGTTCGAGACACGACATACTCCACTGCTGACGGCTGCTGACGATGGCCATATATACTACTCCAAAGTCTAGAACCCTCGTTTGGGTTATCCGGAACATTGATCTGTCTACTTAAGTGAGTGTGTATGCGGGTGGATGTTGATGAGAATCACTCTTTAATAGCTAGGGAGCTAGGTCAACACCAGTATCTGGATTTAGCAACGCAACGAGGAGGATTTCAATACCATGGGGTGGTTATAGCTCCACCGGGAGACCTGCATGGCTTTGATCAGCAGCATTGGAGTTGTGTTGTCCAGGGCTTATGCCCGAAATTACAAGCACTCCCATTATCATGGGTGACTTATACGCGGGGTCCTGGTTGGCAAGTTGGGCACAGCCGACGTCAAACGGAGATCAAAGGCCTGAGACAAGGAGGGGTCGTACTAGACACGAAAACCGAAAGGGTGATGGCAATACCGGGCCAACAGGATATTGTTGTGATTCGCTATTTACTTTGCCATTGAATTGCCCCTCGCGCTTAAGGGAAGCACTCTACAATCCGGTGCGGTATGCTTTAAGTCGGCAGTTGGGCGACCCCTCCAATAACCGGCGACTTTCATGCCCTTGGCGCACCTGAGGACAGGTAGCAATGGAATGCCAGCCGACAATCGCACGCCATTAGGTCAAAACACGAGCTCTTCTGTGGCCCTTCACCTTGCAAGCCGGTTGATGATCAATCAACGGATCGTTGTTGCGTTGTGGGTGTGGCTTAGGCTAGGTAGAATATTACGAGGATTGCAACGTGTTAGCCGCCAATCCGGGTCCCCCAAGGTTCCCCAGAAAAAAAGGGTTGCAGGGGTATTTCAAGATTTGGGAAATGGGAACTCGCGCTGCGCATGTCATGGAAATCATGCGCCTCATGCAATTTGCACAATGATGCCCTCGGGGAAGTATCGGGCTGCCGCTCGATAGGCAATATCCCCAGAAAGTACGTGGTCAGTCATGATCATGGAGACCGAGGCAGGCTGCTGATAATGCCCGCCACGACCCTCCGACACACGCCGGTTGCCCATCGAGACGGAATATCAGATCGCCACCCCGCGCTCTAGGCCCCTGCGGAGTGAGATGGTCTCTCAATGCGCATTGTGGCCAGCAAGCATACACCCGCACCCTTGAATTATTGTTCGCGAATATGATCTGCCCGGGGCCCTTGAACAAGTCTTTTATGCGTGCCTGCTACCAGCTGTGGTCACGCCAGTCCCCGGTGAAGCATAATTTTCCCAGCTGTTGACGTAGTATTGTGCCCTTTTATATGTTTTAAATGGGCTGCTCGATGTACTGTCTACCGGAAAATAGGCCTGTAGATACTTGGGCAAGGGTGCGAAACGGAGTATATTGACGAACAATAATTCAAGGGTGCGGGTGTATGCTGATGATGTTGCTACTGCTGCTGCTGCTGATGCTTCTGTCAACTGTCAGTCTGTTTCTGACGTGACTTGGACGGCGTGGCAGTAACACGAAGTCGACGAGAGACAAGAGGCTGCGAGAGACACATGTTGCAGATCCGCGAGGTCGCCACTCATCATCACATCACCCGAGCTGAAAGAGAGTTCAGTGGACATTGGCCCGATGCCCGAGCGCACCGTCGTTGAATCAATTCGTGCCCAAGATGCCGGAATAAAACCTCGTCAATCAGGGCAGGTGAAGTTAAAGATGGTATAGTTGCTTCCGTGCCCAAAGGAGCCCGGGCCGCGAGGCGGGCAGCACGGCGCAAAAAAACCAAGTCAATCTGCCTATAGTGCCTAGGTATGTACTACTAGTCGGATGATCCGACATCGCGGGTGCGATTATCTTTAAAGGGTCTCTTTGCAGGCTCTGCCCTGCTACTTAGTTCTGCCGAGCAGAAACAGATCTCGCTGCGGCTGAGCGCTCCAAGGGTTGCATGGTGAGGCCAAAGCTTTTTTCTTGTTATTACCAGGTCGTAGTGCAGGGAGCCGGGGAGGAATAAAAGGATGCAGGGCCAAGGAAGCAACCCCTGAACGCATAATTTTGTTAAGCAGCCGACATTGGTGGCAATTATACCACTTTGATTAATTTATTCGTATTTGCTGACATTTGTTGACATTGGGAGCACACGCACACGATGACATAGTTTGTTTTGATCCTACGGCGCGGCCAAAATAGATATGAGGCGTTTTTCTGATCCTCTGCCCCTCGCTTGGAGCTGACTGACTTGGCTGCATGTCGAAGGTCGAATGAGAGTTTTGTTGCCAATTGGTTTCAGTCGCAAACTCTCTCGTCCCTCGTAAGCTAATTGGAGTTGGGACGACTTCCCGATGGTCTCTGAGGGCGGCAGCCGCCTTCATTATGACGGGTTCTCGACTGCGGCCCTACTAGTGACAGCTACTGCCAGTAGTAGTCCTGCTTAGCTGCGTGCACCTAGAATAGAACGAGTGGGTTTTGTAGGTATGGCATGTAGTGCATACCTAGGTACATGCTGTATAGGTCGTGTATGTACTACTTTATAATGTGAGTACTATGTCAGGAGCCTGTACGAGGATAGCTCATTTGATCAAGTTGGCATAAGAGACGTTGGTCTCTTATGCTTGTTTTACTAGCCATATCCTAGAGGGATCTTTCCTGTAGAAATCGCAGCCGGCGGCTGGATCTCTTTAATTGCTTAATCCCCCGCCAGGCTACAGAGCGGTTGCGAGTCAGTCAAGCGTTGCCTTTCGCGCGCGAGCCGCGGGGGACCATGGTGAGGATCAGGCCAAATGCAGCTTGTTCTGTTCTGGGGATTGGTGCCACGGTGCGAAGATGGCCGCTTTGCTTCGCGGGCTCTGTCTGGGCAAGCTGGGCTGGGCTGGGGGGCTGAGGAAGGGCCCGCTTGGCTCGACTTTCCCAACGGGCCCGCATCCCGAGATCTCTAGGGCCTTGCCAGTCGGGTGAGGAGTGGTGTTGGTACAAGTTCTTTGCGCTACAGAGCTGATTGGCTCGCGGGCGTTTAGCGGTGTATGGACGCCCGGTGTGTGCGCTTATGCACACTTATGCACGAGGGAGATAAAATAAACAACGCGCTGCGGTTCAGTCCACCTGTTTTGCAATGTTTCGCAAGTTGGCATGTACCACGTGTAAGAGGCTCAAGCCGTGGCATCAAATCAACTGCGCGCTGCCTACCCCCCTTTTTTTGAATAAAAAAACATAGGGTCCAAGGGTTTTTTTTCGTCAAGCCATCCACGCCTCATGACGAGCGAGAGCCAGCTCAGGAATGACAACAGTTCCTGCAATAGCGTCGCAGCGAGCCCCGTCCCCAACCGATGGGTTTGACGTGCATCTTTCACGAGCATGCGCAGCGATGCACGATGGCGTAGGTACGACAGATACGATGGGTTCAATAGTCTGTGACTGGCTGGCTCTCTCGGCATGTGAAGTGCGTAACACGTAACAGTAAGGTTTCCGTTGGCTGTCTATTATTGCAAGCCCAGGCAGCTGAGTTCAGGGCCAAGGCGGGAACTCTCATGGTTACACGGCGCATACGAATTAGTAGTCGTAACCCCAAGACACGCACAAAGGCTGTTGAGATGAGATAGGCAATAATATAGTGGCCTGATACGACACAGGCTGATGATGGGCGCCAGATGGCACATGCATAGGAACATGATCGCCTCATGCCCGGGTATTACGCATACCACTTGTACAATACTTTGCCAACCTACACCTACACCTTCACCGTACACACACCGAGCCGAGTCAGTCGACCGGACTAGCATGAGTGATCAGATACCAGATCAGGACAGACCAGCCTCTCTATTCAGTTTGAGGCTTCCCACAATCCAGCAAAAGGGGAACTGAACCCCCCATTCCGCGGAGCTAGCATCCGAGTCAATATGTACTAACACCGACTGCCTAGTGGTAACAGTCACCGACGGGATGCGCAAGTAACAGAATGTAAACAAATGGCATTTCCATGGGCCAGCCTGGTCGACGATCAAGTGGCGGGGAGGCGATGTGTGTGTACGTGTATCCTGTGTGTACTTGTATCTTGTGTGTATCTTCAAGTGTGTCCTGTGTGTCCCAGACTATTGCTATCCCATTCCACTTGGGTCGATCCGGAGGGGGAGGGGGAACTGATGCATCACTCATCAGCTCAGGGAATGGACGAACTACTACTGCTACTGATCAGAATGTGAGAACTGAACAATACGTGTAGTAAGGACCCTGTCGAACAACAACAAGGTTTGTTTATCATCCAGATCTGTCTGGCTGTCTCTCTTTGCATCGTATGCCATTCCCAGCCTCTGACTTTCGGATTTTTGTTATTAATGCATGGCTATGTGTCCATAACGGTGAGGGAGGTGAGGGTGTTTTGCGACCTGGATAGGCCACCGCATGGCCAGTATCGTACTCGGAATCGGCCCAAGGGGTTGGTTTTGTTGCAAATACGGCAAGAACGGGTGGGATAATTGGGATTAATCTAGCAATCACGGGGATGTCAATCTCTCAATTTCTGGACGCCTATGCAAGTACCCATATTTCGTACCAAGAGCGCTCGAGGCTCCACCGAACCTTCCCTGCTGCTCCTAGCCCCCTTGAAAACGCGTTCGCACGCGCTTTCCCATCGACGTTTGTTTACTTTAAGTGTCAGAGTCGGGCAGGGATTGGCTGAATTGAGGACGACGTCGTTTCCACATCTTGCCTTCTCGCCAGTCACCACCAGACCAGGAAGGCTAGTCCTGGTCTGTCCACAGTGCACACCCTGTAAAACCCACCGAGACTAGCCCACCGGGTAGGGGGGACTGCCTGTGACTGATTGCTTAAACCTGGACGGGACTGGCGACTGGCCCATTTTGGGGGGTGTCCCTCTAGCCCGCCTTTCACAATCAATCGCGCCTTCCCGTACGTTCTTGTCTAGTCCAAAAGCCAAAACCTAGGGAAAGCCAAAGTCGAGGGTACGCCCGTTCGCCCCGTTCGTGTACAATTCGATTCGCCTGTCCACGCCCACGCCCACGCCCACACGCCCACCACACCACACACACATCTCATATCCTAATCCCAATCCCAATCAATCAGTCACCATCCATCCCTCTCTCACCCTTGGGCCTAGTCCTGTGCCGTGTTTGTGTGTGCTGCCCAATCTGGCCGTCCTTTCTTTCGGATTCCCTCCTCAGCCCAAACCTGATATTTTTCTTTGCCACATAAACACAACAAAACACCACCTACGTAGCGTTGGTTGCATGTTGATACCCTTACGGCGGTATTTGACGATCACGCGGAACTAGGGGTTCTGGGGACATAGAGAAAGCGTGCCTTTCCCCGGCCACGCTCGACTCGACTTGCGGTTTCGCGACATCTGAGACACATAATCCTGTCCCGACTTGATGATGTCGTTGTGGTAGATTACCCCTTCCCACTACAAACAACCGATACCACCCCTCCCATATCCTCATCTTATCTTGCTACCCTCGGACGGCTCCGTTTGATCCATTACTCAAACAACTCTCTTTTTCTTGACGTGACGGACCGCAAAGTGGACGCATTCCATACCAACTTGCTACTACTACAGCCCGCATTCCTTACAGCTGTTTGTTACGCAACGCAACGCACCTAACCGCCAACAATCAACAATTCGACGATACGCTTCGCAAGTCTAGGTATTCCGCAACGCATACACTTTTTTTTTGATGGTCAGCAATACATGATCGTTGGAGGTTGTCGCCGAGTCTCGACGGAACTCTTGTCCTGTCCGCTCTAATTGTGTGCTCCTGCCGACAACAAAAGCGCTTGCTTTCTCAACCACGCGACTTTCGCATTCCGCCTAACACCATGTCTTTTGGAAACAGTGGTGGAGGCACTCTGACGCTGCCCAGCCCTACGCATCACAATCACATTGATGTGCAGTCAGCTGTGCGCACCCTACGACGCTCGATTTCGCGCTCGCCATCCAAGTTCAACCTTTCGCGCAGTGCTTCGCAAGGCTCAGACCTTTCCTGCACCTCCCCCGCATCGCAACAATCGCCCACACCCGCGTCGCCTTCCATGCGCCGCATGGCCTCGCAGCAATTCTTCAGCAGCCCAACCAACGCGCAAGCTCCTACAGCAAACCAGATCCTTGCGCAATCGCATACGCCTCTCGCAACGCCTTTCCGACCCAGCGCGAAGTTATCCCTCCGATCTGGAAAATCCGCATCCAAGATTGTCAGCCCTTCAGGACTTGGTTCCGCCTCCAAGTCCATATCCAGACGCGCATCGCCCAAGAGCCCGTCAAAACGCGCCCTGAACTCCGCACCCACGACTGCTGGCAACTCGACGCCTTCGTCATCCCTCGAAGTTGACGTGTCGGGCCAGGAGAATTTCGGCCTCTTTAGCGCGCGCAGCCCGGCACCGCGCAGGAGCTTTGAGAAGTCTAAGAACCGTCACAGCATGCACCTCGACGTGTCCGGCGCATCACAAGGAATGTCTCGTTATCCTGAAGGCGCTCTTACGCCCACCGCGACAGCCAGCCCGCTGAAGCGCAGCGACGCGACCGTGGATCTCGATCAAACCACCTTCGGCAGCCCGAAGGCCAAGCGTAGGAGTTATGGCCCTTCGAGCTTCGGAAGCGACTTCAATGTGTTTGAGCAGGGTCCCAAGTCGCCGAATTTCGACATCCATGACGAGTCGACACGAGAGTATGATTGGGCTGGTGGCTCAATTGGCGACAACTACTCTACCGAGTCTCGCGCGTCTCCTGCCGTACCAGTTGTAGTACCAAGACGTGCCGGCTCCTTGCGCAGGTCGACGCTGCAACAGCGAGAGCGAACATCGTGGGGCAAGCGCCAGGCTGCTATGAAACTGGCCGAACTCCAGAACAATGGCACGAGTACTCCCGTTAAGGGCAGGCCCCGATTGTCTCTGGACCACTACATGCCGCCTCCCCAACGCGATAGCCCCTTTGGAACCCCAACGCCTCTTCTTAACCCGTCTGTTCACAATGTTACTCAGCAACAGCAGTTGCAACCACAGTCGCAACAGGCTCATCCTCTTTCGCGTACCATGACGGCATCGTCGTCAAACTCGAGCATCCCCGATGAGTCGCCCACGCATTTCCCTTCGATCAGCGAGAAGCCAAGGGCTCCCATGAACTGGTCGAAGAGCTTGCCCATCGGTGCAGTCCGCCCTACTGCTGATGACGAGTTCAGCAATGTGGGAAGCGTATCAACGCCTGACTACAAAGATGCCAAGCCATTCTTTGGTGCTTTTGCCTCAACTGGCCTGGTCTCCAAGATGACTCGCAACCCCGAGTTAGAGCCTATTGGCCGTGGAGGAGCCGCCGTGCCTGACACCCCTTGCAAGAAGCAATACAACGGCTTTGCTACGTACCCACAGCCGATGCCCGGCAGTGCCATGAAGGGTCGCGGCAAGCACATCAAACACACTTTTGGCGCCCCCTCTACTCCTTTCAACCCCATGGGAAGCCAAAGCGAAGGCCAGAACACATTCGGCCAGCCGGCCAGCCGACCAGGCCTCTTCAGTGGCTTCGGCTCAAGACACACTCGAAAGGGCAGTCTGCTAAGCCTTTACAGCGACGATGGACGAGTTAGCCCCGTCGACACTTCTGGGGATAGTTTCATGACTACTGATCTGGACCTACCACCTACCCCTACCAAACATCAGCTTCTCGACGAAGAGGCTGGAAGCACTACGCCGAATGACAGCCCTACCGCCAACCGCCACGCTGCTGTCCCGACCTCTGCATTTGGTATCGGCAAGTGGCAACACCAAGATACCTTTGCAACTTGTGAGTACACCCCATCAAAGGGGTCCTGCAACAGTATTGCGGGTGTCTATGATGCATCAGCCGATGAAGCTTCAGAATCACCTTCAAGCGCCGTTTCAGCGACTTCTGCCCCTATTTCTTATTCTTTACCGTCGTTCAGTCGAACTCGAGCCAAGCGTGGATCTCTTTCCACACCTTCGCCGCTCGAGACGAAGACTATGGCGGTAACAGATAAAATTGCAAAGAGAGTCGAGTTTGCTAAATATTTGTCCGTGGTTTCAGCGAGTCCGTTGGAACGAATAGATTTTGCTGAAAAGGCATCGCCCAAAACACCTATCGAGGCTGTGGCACCCCTAGATGCCAGCCGCCTATCCATCTCGAATCCCAACGACAGGCTCTTATTCCCTTCCATTGGCGGTAAGAAGTCGTTGTTCCCGCCTGCCACTCCTACAACACGGCATGACGCTTTCCCTCTGTTTTCTGAGCGGCGAGCTATTACACCCACAAATGGACTGGGCCTCCAAGAAGCGGATGCTTCTCTGCTCGACCGTTTCGGAAAGGTCGAGTACATTGGTCAGGGCGAATTCTCTCAGGTTTATAAAGTCGTGAAATCCGCTCGACCTGAAGGTCTTGACCAAACCATCTCCTTTAGCACCCCGACACACACACCCAAGTCACCCTCTCATAACGATGTATTTGCCGTGAAGAAACTCCGGCTTCCCTTCAAGGGTACCAGTGACCGGGCGCTTAGAATGCGCGAAGTTTCCGCTCTCGAGGCACTTCGCGGCGCCGAACATATCGTTCAGCTCATCGACAGCTGGGAGGAGAGGAACAACCTCTACATCCAAACTGAGTACTGCGAAGAGGGCAGTCTCGACCTCTTCCTGGCGAAGGTCGGCCTCAAGGGCAGACTTGACGATTTCCGTATCTGGAAGATTATGCTGGAGCTGTGCCAGGTAAGCCCATTCTGTCATCATCCTGCAACCGTCCCGTACTAATATCACTTGCAGGGCCTCCAGCACATCCATAACGCCGGCTTTGTCCACCTGGACTTGAAGCCAGCAAACATCCTCATTAACTTTGAGGGTACTCTCAAGATCGGCGACTTTGGTATGGCTGCGGCTCTACCAATTGAGAAGGGTCCCGATTTCGAGGGAGACCGCGAGTACTTGGCTCTGGAGGTGCTCCGCGGAGAAATCGAGAAGCCTGCCGACGTTTTCTCCCTCGGTCTCATCATGCTCGAGATTGCCGCCAATGTCAAGCTACCTGACAACGGCGCCACCTGGACCGCACTGAGGAAAGACGACTTTAGCGAGGTTCCTGTCCTGACTCAGGACGCCAACTCTGTGGTGCGGGATGCTACGGGCATGCCAATTGATGAGACTGATCGCAGTGTCAGCTCGTCCGACGAAAGCGCCTCCATGAAGCCCATTCGCCGCAGTTACACTTTCCGCAATGCTGGCAGATATTCCGGTAACCTCTTTGGTGCTGTAAAGAAGGCGGAACTTCTCGACCCCCCGGATTTCATGAAGGATCCTGACAACTCAAACTCTCTCGACAATGTTGTCAAGTGGCTCCTGACTTCAGACCCTGCCACTCGACCATCGGTCTCCCAACTACTTGAGCTGCGCTCTCTGCATTGGGTTGCTGCTCGCCAGCGCGCCGGTGCTACTGTATACGAAGGCAATTGGGGCCCTTCAGATGAGTCTTTGGAGCCTAGAACGCCTCTCACTCTCGACACCTCACCTGATACCCCCGACACGGAGATGACAGACGTTTAAGAGCCACGAACAAACCAATCTTAGCAGCTATTAGCGCATGTTGCATCTTTGCTCGGCCTGATGTTGCTCAATCTTGTTGAGAACACTGGATATCACGTCGAATCTCATCGAATGGTGGAAATGGTTGCATTGGTTGCAAATTTCACTCAGCTCAGCTGGATACGCTTTGCTTTGGCGTATGAGTGTCATTTGTCAGAGTTCCTCGAAGAGCATTGGCAGACACCCAGCTAGGATTTCCTCTACAGTTATCTCTCCGCATCAGCCGATTTGCTTCAGGCGACGCGCATCACAACGAACACTCTAATCCCTTGATTGTCAACAACAACACCCTGCTTGTCATCATTGGTTCATCTTTTGGAATTATCCACCCAGGGTTATCCGGACGTTTTGGGCGAGCAACACGCTTCCAGCTTGTGGCCACTACTGAGCAAACGGTGTGCAATAGCCATCAGCACTTCTCAGCCGTCCCAGACTGCTAGAGCTCATATGAAGCTCGCGAGCAGTGTTGCTTGTCCCACCCGGTAGCCACGACCATCGGGCTTACAGCCTTGATTATGTACGAAATATCGACGGAGGCGGCATACCTCTTTGGAAGACAGCTTTGAGTCCCCAATACCACGGTCTGAAGCTCCATGGAGAAGGAAGTAAAGAAACGGATACTTAAAGATTATTACTTCAGGTGGTCATCATTTCTTGACAGCGAGGAATTGAAAGACATGTAGATATAGACAGGCACGGTTGCCTCGGCATACTTGTACTCGACTAGGACGGAAACACAAAATTTCTGGAAGGGAAAGGGGGGGTTCACGGATCGGATCATTAGGGATGGCCATTTTTTCCAGCCGCCATCAGGAGTTACTCAGAGCAGACTCACACGGCTTATTTAGGCCTATGACTACGTCTTACGAGCGTATGCATGAATGACGACATGATATCATTAAACCATTTTCTTGACAATATTGCTTCCGAGTGTTTTCAATCGTGGTGTGCCAGTAGTGAAGATGACGAGTATGATATCAGAAGCCGTTACGATGACCGAGAACGTGAATGTTGGGGGTTTGCTACTGAAAAGCCGGCCATAGGGCTTCAGCGCAACAACATATACCGCCAACACAATGAGACGATGAACCCTCGATTGTATAGCTAGTAGGCAGAAGAGTCAGAAATTACCGATATCAATATCAATCCACCTCTCATTGATTATGGCTCTATCTGGTTGCTCTATTTATTTATTGTCGTGACTTGCTCACCTTGATGTCAGGTGCCCCGGCCCCCATTGCCGGATAGCTTAATGCCTTCAACGTCCCTGAGCCATGGCGCTGAACGGACAGCCGCCCCCTCCTTCAAGCGACGAGGGCCGCGGTATCCGCGACGGCGAAGACTGCTCGTTCGCCTCGTCGATGTCGTCGAGGATCTTCTTGCCGTGCAAGTACCCTTCTTGCTCGATGACGGTATCGGAATCGTCGTCATCGTCATCTTCCTCCTGCTGCTGCTTCTTCTTGCCGTGCGCGGTGAACTCCTCGCCGTCGCGGACGTGCCACTTGGCGATGAGGTCGTTCTGGATCCAGATGACCTTGCCGATGGCGCGGACGAAGGCCGTCTTGCGCTGGAGGCTCAGCTTGGGGTGGGACATGATGGCGTCGGTGAGGATGTCCTGGATGAAGCCCAGGCAGGCGCCCATGTGGATGTACTCGATGTGCAGGGGGTGCTTGCGGCCGAGGCCGACGTGCATCATGCCGACCTTGTCGAGGTACTCCCACAGCTCGGGGGCGCTGGGGTCGGAGCAGAGCTTGTAGAGGTAGGCCCGCAGGAAGAGCTTGCGGTGCTGGATTTGCGGGGAGGCCTCGTTGAGGAATTGCTCTTCTTGTTGTTGTGACTGTTGTTGCTGCGGCTGTGCTGTGCCGGGGGCCATGGGCGTTAGAGGTGAGGCGGCGGCGTTGCCAGGGGTGGTGGTGCTGCGCGTTGACAGGGCGCGCGCTGTGAGGTCATAGGCCAGGAGCTTCTGGTAGACGATGTTGACGACGGCGGGGATGAGCTGCTTGAAGTACTTGGCGCATGACTGCAGGGCCGCTATGTCTTCTGTAGTTTGGTTGAGTATGTTAGCCAATGCCCTCGGATCATGTCTCCTCTGTGTACATCTCTACTCGGAGACATCGCAACGAGTAAGAGTCAAGAGAGGAGTGGATGTTGGTACGTACGGCTGTTGAAGTCAAGAAAGCTATGTAAGTACTTGACTCGCGCATGAATGTCCGTGTACAGCTCTTCGCGGCTGACATGTATTTTTTGAGGGGCCATTGCGGAAAACCGTCGTCGTCTTTGCGCCTTGGGGGCGAGGGATTGTCGATCTAGGAATGAACGAGGATATGATTTCAGGGACTTGTATGTGCCAATTTCACGCGGCTCTGCGGTGAAAATATATGAGAGGTTGTATCATACACAAGCGAAGGCTTGATATATAAGTAGGTATGTAGGTGCTGTATGTAGGTAGGCTGCTGGTTGCTGTAAGGGACCCCGGGAATCCACACACTTACACGCACATTGACACATTGAGGGGGAGGAGCAAGAGCATGCAACGCTACTTAAATGACATATCGGGACGTGGGGTTGCAAGGTGGTATCCATCTGAGCATCTTGTTTCGTTTCTAGCTGGTTTGGTTCGGGAAGGCTCACAGGGCCAGAAAGTCGGGAAATCTGATGTTCAGCTCTCAGGAACGTGAGATTGTGGTACGATGTACGGGTGCGCCCGGCGCCTCGGTGGGGCCGCAAACCCACGCCAACCAGGCCCGGTCGCTTCCGGCAAAGCAAGGCGGACGACAGAACCAGAACCAGAACGTTGGTGACCTTGGGATCCCGAATTTGGCCACGAAAACCGAGCATAATCGAAAATAGCTCGGAGGCCATTGGTTGCGCATCGAAAGGTTTTGGGGGATGTCCCTCTCTACAAGTCGTATCATCCACGCAAACTTCATGCTCGGTACGGAATTTAGTACACAGTCATCCAGCGCGCGCGTACAGTAGTGTAGTGTAATAAGCACGGAATGCTAGGTTAAGCCTTTGCACTCTTCTCCACCCCTCCTCCATTGCCGCCTCGATCTTTCTCAGCCGCGGCGGATGGGGCCGCCGGCGTGCCCTTGGCTTTCCGCCGCACCGGTTGGTATACGTCGTTGAAGTTCATGCTGACGCCCAGGAACCTCAGATCTACGTCGGACTGGTAAGCCAGGTCGCCAAGCAAGAGCTGCAGCTTGCTGCGGAACCGGTCGCCCAGGTGCTTGAGACGCTCCTGGAGGACGGGGAACTCGGAAGTCGGTCCGCCTGGGATCTCCTCCTCCTGGCTCCCACCGCGGCGCCGCTGCGTGACGTTGGACGTCGAGATCAGATCGTTCTCTTGGCGCTGCATGAAGTCGGACACCGACCACGAGTAAAGTCCGTCCACGCACTCGCGGTAGCTAAGCATCGTCCGCAGCAGCTCGCCCAGTTGGATCATGTACGAGTTTTCGTCTTCTGCCGACTCGGACCCAGCGAACCGTCGGCGGCGGGCGCCCAACAAACCCTTATGCGTGATCGAGTTGAGATATTTGGTATGCGCCTGGATCATATCATCAAGCGTGATATCATCTTGCCTCAACTTGGCCTGCAGTTCAGTCCACGACGCCTCGATGACCTCGAAAAGGATATAGTACTGAAGCTGGCCCACAAAGTGTACCATCTCCGCCAATACACCCTGCGTGGTTTTCCAGGTTTGCTGAACAGTAGTATGCTTTGTGATCAGAACACCGCGAGATCCCGTAGTGACTTTACGCCAAACAGCACCGAGGGCGAATTCCACCCTCTTAATCCGCCATAGAAAGTTGAAGACCTTGAGGTATTGCCTGTTGCCCCAGTCTGACACAATCACATCACAAGGAGCATCAATCTTATACTCCAGTGTAAAACAGTCCCAGCCAATGTCGCCGTGGCTCAGTTGCAGCATACGAGCGTCAAGCCGCCGTAGTACTTCGGGGTTGTCGTATTGCGCATTGGAGCCACGAATGGCATGTTCCAGCTGAGCTGTCAGCGTATGCCTATACTGTGCACCAGCAGGTCGGTCCAAGTTGGCAGCGAGCGACTCCATCAACAGCGCGATGAAATCGCCTTGCCCCAGTAGGATATACGACTTCAGCGCACCAATGTGCTCAAACACATGGAATTTCGATGTCATCAGATACAACAGCCGGCGCATCGTGGTCTTGTATGCATCGTCAATCCAGGTCTCCAGCGTTGCCGTATCGCCATAACGCAGCTCCTTTGAAGACTCTTTGGAGTATGATTCCACCCATGCTGCGTCACCGCACGAGTGGTGGATGAAGTTGAGCGACTTGCCGATCAGGAAGATCTTCATCGCAAACTCTTCGGTAATGATAGAGGGTATCATTTCCTTCACGGAGCGGTATTTGTCCTCCCAGACGTTCGAGGTGCCGGCCTTGTTCTTGGGCATTTCCTCCTCCGTATTCTCATAGACGAAGAATTCCCGGTAAGGATCTGAGAGCTCTCCATCATATACCCAGTGCCGCAGAATATCGTAGAACGGGCGCGTCACCGGCGTTAGGAGGCGCTCAGCAAAAGCCCCTACAATGGGATCTCCGTGTGACGATGAGAAGGCATGGATTAAGGAGATAAGTTGGCCCCCTCTTTTCCGTTTCGATTCCTCGGCTATCACGCTCATGAGCCTGAGGCCCATGGTCGCTTCACGTGTCCACACGACGCACCTCTTCAAGGTCACGCCGGCCTTGCCTATGCCGTTTCGCGGCGCATTGTCGTCGATGCTGGCAAGGGCAGTTCGTATTTGGCCCTCCAGGGTTGCAACGAGTGTCAAGTATGCGCGGAGCTCATTACTAATGGCTGCGCGCAGACTCTGGTTCAAGAGACCCTTGTCTGGCGTCTTGACAAAGTCTTCGAGGGTGCGGTAGAGGAGGGATGGCTCTGCCAGGGTGTTGAGGATCGAAACCAGGGGTGTCGGCAAGCTGCGCGGTAGATTCAAGGTATAGTTCTTGCCAAAAGGCAGGGTTGCCGAGGATAGGCCCTGTAAAGTATACGGGAGGTCCCGTAGTAATGTAGGCTCTGAAGGATCAATCGCGGCATAATTGTCGGACAGCAGCTGTGATTTGATGAAGACGTCTCGAGTCTGCGGCCGCGACTGCTGCTCCCTTTGATCTCTCTGGAGCTGCTGTTCTCTAAGTATCTGTCTTTTCAAGTCGCCAATGCTAGATGCTGCGGCTCCGGAAGAGTCGGCCATCGACTCCGGGTCTGTCTCATCGGCCATTTGCTCCTCCCGGGGTGGTTGTTTCGGGGCCGGTACCACGTTTCGGAGGCCTGAGGGATGGAAATCATCTTCAATGTTGGGATGTTGTATTGCGTTTGCACCAAGCTTGCTCACTTCGGGTGTTATGTGCCTCTCTACTCTCTCGAGCTTCTGCCTCCGTTCCGCGCGCTCCTCGGCTATGTACTCCTCGTACGCTTCAGGGTCATCCTCTTGCGGATCCGGGGAATCGGCGAGCTGGTTTAGCAAGTAAAGAATCCCCCATTTCTGGTTCAGGACTGGCAGGGCCAAAAGCCTCGAATATAGGTTGGAAAATCGCAACGCCTGGCCGGGGTTGGTCTGGACCAGCTTCCGCTTGATAAGGTCTGACGCATGATTGATATCGGGCGCAAGGGCTGAAGACGGCTTCCTAGAATGAATATCATGGTTAGTATCTTGGAAGAAAGGCAATGGGGCTTTTGGAGGGAGATCCTCTTACTCGTCGAACGCCGCCTTGATCTGCTCAGCGTACCACTTCTGGCGGGCTTGCACTTCCTCATTCGTGAAGTTGGCACTGGGGCTGATGTGCTGGGCGATTAAGCGGTTGATGCTAACATTGATGCGCCGGTCCTTGTCTGAAGACGACACGGAGGCCATGGTCGCATCTTGCTAGGCTTCGGTATGGTGAGGTGGCTCTGATCCAAAGCTGTCAATGATTCTCGCCTTCTGGAACCCAGCCGCTCTGGGTGTCGACGTCCGAGTTCTACTGCTTTCTTGTTGACATTGGGCGCTTTATCGGCTTTATCGAAGCTTCCCCGGTCGCGATCGATGTACAAGCGCGTCAATTTGGCGGGGTCCAACTAGGGTATTCGCATAAGCGGCGAGAGCCAAGGCTGGTTATGACCTTATCAGAGTAGACTTTGGGAACGGGGCGTCCATATGCATCAATTGCATCGTTACCTCGAAATCCAAAACAATATGAAGTCAGTCTCGTAGCTGATTCGGCATTTCAACTATTCAAAAGAATTTCATAGCTAATGCATGTGGCAGCCTACATAATGTAAATGTCCCTGTTGTACGTTCATGTTGTACGTTGTTAGGGTAGGCTTCGACTACGCCTTGATGATCAGTCTGCCCTTATTCCGTGTAAGTCACTGTGTAGGCTTCATCTAGGCATACTGTTCTTCGCATATTCTGCCTGGCCAGTACGTTCCATCTCTGAAGATTCATCATTGTCCTCGTTAGTAAGTTAACAAAGCATATCTACATAGTGATATTTGGGGGTTCTTAGACGCCCGGGAACGAAACAAAGCAGCGGCCTGGTGCATTGTATTCAACGGGGTTATGGGGTCGACATCATCCCGGATAGAGTGAGTACTTAGACAAACAATGACAACCCAAAGCTCTGGTTCCGATACCTAACTTACATGGACCATCAATGCTCCCATAGCCAAAGACCAATTTGAAGCTTGGCATGCAAGTATCCTTGGATTATGGATGGCTGCATGAGCTGCATCAGAGCTTCAGAAGTAGTGGATTGGGTATGTGTAGACGGAGACCTCATACACTCTTGGAGAAGTCTAGAGGCCTATATGATCCCATGCGGTATTTGATTTGGGCGGTTGGTTTCATGGAATGAAGTGTTAAACTTTCAATGTTATGTTTGATTGTGCAACTGGATGCTGTTAGACTGATTGAACGTTAGGTATCGCAGTTTGGTTGGTATAAGTCCTTTGCGCCCAGCCAGAGTCCCCTCCGCTAAGTAGCCCCAAATTGTGTGGGATGCAACAACGGGGGGTTTCCCACTGCTGCCAGCTACTGCACCAAAAGTTACGGACAACGTCAGACCATCTTCCACCACCAAAATCGCATCAGCGTTTTGCCAAAGACATCGAAGCCCAACGCTCGACACGGGATTTTCATCAGTATCATATCGGAAATGTGATCGCATCCCACCTAGGCACATGGTGAATGGGTTTTTAAGGCATTTTTCGGCGTTGGCCTGCGCTCGCTGCACGCGACTGCGCAGTTACTCTTCATTTCCCACCTACCGACTGCGCATTCGCGATCGCGAGATTACCTAAGCTCGACCAACCACCACCCCATCCATATCACCATCAACCTCGACCTCACAGCCGCCCAAGATGCCCGACATCGACCCCGCGGCGTTGAGCCGCCCTTCGGTGCTTCTCACCACGCCGATTATGAAGTCGATAACCGTCCAAACCCCCTCGGCGCAAAAGGTCACCAAGACCTCCCAGATTATCCCTGCTCGCATCGACTTAGAACCGCTTTATACCGCGCTCAAGGCTGCCATTGGCCCCGAACAATGGACGATATACAAAGATTCGACCACCCAATTCATTCTGGGTAGGTGGCTATTGCTTTCGCCTTTCTCTTAGTGACTTTGTCAGGCTTACACACATTCTCTAGGTCGATTAAACCAGGCCGAGTACTCGGAACGAATCGATCCCTTTCTAATATCACCCAATGGCGAGAAGGAACATTTGCACAACCAGCTTCTTGCTGCCATATATGGAAATCTTACCAGAGAGATGCCTGACCAGGGACTGGCGCCATGGGTTTCTGCAAACGATAAGCCAACCACGGGGGTTGGCGCAAAGCCCGTCACTGGCGATGCCGCCGAGAGGAGATTAAAGGGAGAGGTCATGCAGTTGCCGAGTCGTGATCGCAGGCGCATCAAGGACCTGGTACATAATGATGTTGGTGCTACTGCGTTTCCTACCACCACCACGTGCATGTTGACTAACTTGCGATGCAGTTCGATCCCTACGAGTCGATGACCCAAATGTTTTCCGACCACCACCGTGGGAAGGCCGTCAAGGCTTCCGAACCTCCAGCCAGCGCGGCTGGTGGCATCAACAAGACAATGAGTAAGTTGATCAGATTTGTCGCCAAGGCATGCACCCTGACTAAACATCATCTTCAGACTATGATCTAGAAATTCGAAAACGATACGCACAGCCACTAGCCGTTGAGTCAGGCGAGTTCCCAGATGTCACAAGCATCGAGTCCAAGATGCTTCCATTCTGCTTCCAAGCTGGTCTCACTCTCGGCCATGCCCCAGATGCGGCGCACTATGTCACGCATGCAACAGAATTCTTCATCAAAGAGTTGTTGGCCTCAGTGTTAGCCAAGACACGGAGTAATGGGCCCGGCGAATCAAGCAGCGCTGGCTTCGGCTCGGGGCCCGGCTGGGTACAAACGCACAAATACAAGCGGCAGTTACGGCGAGAAGAAGACGCCCTTATGCGCGGCGAATTATCGAGAGACAAGGCCGGTCTTTTGCCCGTGGAAGCCAAAGCGGCAAGCGATCGGGCGCCCCTGGGTATGGCCGACTTGCGCCTTGCTCTGGAGATTGGCGACTGTGGCATGGGCTCGTTCCCAGTCGCCACCGCATCTGTCCTTTACGGATACCGTGAAGGTGAACTCGAGCACTGGAACGACTACTCCTGGGTCGACGATCGAAAGCCGCTAGAAGATATGGACGTCGATATGGGCGGCGTCACCACCACGAACCCCACCGGCCATGCGCTTACCAACGGCGTTGTACATCCTGAGCCCATGGAAGTCGATGAGCAATATGGATGGGAAGGCACAGAGTCCATGGACTTGATGTCATTGGACAACGTGCTGGATTCCTGCTTGGCAGTTGCCTCATAGCGAGGGTACGGCAATCCTGAAGATAAGGCACCTGCGTCATATACCGTTCGGGCTCCACAGCCCTATCTCTCAAGATGGCAGCCCTCACCAACATCCTCGACTACATTATTTATTAGCGATCTAGATCGACAGCATCTAGATAGACCTTGGCACGCGGCCACGGCCACGACTCCCAGGGCAATCTCGCAACCCGTGGGAGGGCAGGCCAATCTATGTGCCTGCTGCTACTCAGTATTTCATGGTTACGGCGTAAAAGGCGTTTAATACTCATGGACCGGCGGACAGAACAGGTCCAAGTTGTTACGTGTATACATACTCTGCATTGGCATTGGCATTAACATGGCGTATGTATGTAGTCTACTCTGGTTTCTCTTTTTCCTTTTTCTTTCGGGGCTACTACCTCCAAATATGACAAGGGTTTTCATAACATTTGGCGAAGTAGGCTGGCAGTGAAAGGTGGACAAAAAAAAGAAGGGGGCTGCGGAGACGACGACATGGACGTTTGGTTTTTGACGTCGCTAGAGGCGTGGGAGTCAACGATGATTGATGGCTTCGAAGACAAGTTGTATTTAAACCAAGCGATACCCAAAAACTTATTTCGAACATGCATACTGTACATATCAGACCGATGATGCGTCTATACAAGACCCTGTGCTGTTCCGTGACATGCCGTAGATTGCACCAATGGCCGGCTACGCTGTCCACTGTTGACATGGGGAGCTTTCTCTATGGTATAGGAAATGCATCCACCACTCCTATGCTTCTGAGCCAAGATACCCGTCACAACTTGCCCTTGCAAGCGATATCAAGCAAGGGGTAGGGCAGCCGAGCATTGTAGATGATCAGTGCAGAGCCTCAAACCCCTGTACCGCATCGGATAACTCCACGATGAAAGAACGCCAGTTGCCATTTTCAAGAAGCAATCAAGTCTCTGGTTGGCTGGAGCGGGAAGGCCTGGCGTTGATGGCCCAAGCTCCCCCTGTCTGGCTGGTTTAGGTAGTGGGATCAATTTAAATGACGCGGGGGGCCGGCTTTTAGTGGGAAAAAACGACGCGACAAGAGAAATCGCGACTTACACGGGTGCCCGCGCCCCATTAACGCGTCTTTGGTCGGTACTTACACCACTTTAGCCCACCGTTCACCCTCTCCCTCGCTCAATTCTTCTACCTGCATACATGTACACTCCATACTCATGATAGACCCATAAGCATTTTGATAGCTTTCGGTTTTTGTTTTCCGTCTATTTTGAACAATACTTTGCTATTCATTTCATGTTTTGAGGCAAGTCGTTTTGTGTTGCATAATACCCCCAATATCTTAGAAAAGCCCACCCACCATGGCTTCGATACGCTCGCCCTCGCCAGCGGGCGACGCAGCATCGACTTCCGGCTCGCCCGCGCTGAGCCCCAGATCGAAGCTCCAGAAGGAGCTGGCAGCTCTGGATGAGAGCTCAGACGAAGAAACCACAGGCCCGATCGACACGAAAGCACTGTTCAAGAAGCTCGACGAGGCCAAATTACAGAAAGCCGACAAGCCGGAGCAGCCAACAACGGCCACCGATGCCGTCGAGCAAGAGAAGTACGATGAAGACGAAGACGAAGAGGAGGAAGAGGAGGAAGTAATACGGCCAAGAGGACGTGTCGCAGCTCGCATGCTGGCAGGGGCTACAAAAAAGGCGACATCGCCCTCCAAATCACCATCAAAGACGACACAGAGCAGACAGAGCACTTCTCGGCCACCGTCAGATCAAGAGGCTGCCGATGAGGAGGATGACGACGAGGTCTCGGCCTTGCCGCGCAGACGTCGCGTGGCTCGGCCGCAGAGAAGCCCAACCCCAGAAGACGCGTCAAATGCGAACAGATCAGCATCACCCGGTCTTTTCGTGTCGCCCTCTCCCTCTCCCCAGAAGAAGGGCAACGCCACAGCAGCTGGCTCGGATACGGAGGACGATCTGCCGGCCGACCTCACCAAGAGCTCCCGCTTCCAAGCCCTTGTGGCCCGTAAGCGCCAAGAGCGTCTGCAAAAGGAGGCCGAAGAGCAGAAGAAACGCGATGAACGCGCCAAGCGCATGGCAGAGCAGATGCCGGCTGGTGCCGAAGACACTGAGGAGGACGATGTCTCCGATATTACAGATGACGAGGGCGGCCAAAAGCTCACACAACAATCCTCCGCGAGACGACCTGCTCGAAAAGCTAGCAAAAAGGCCATCGAGGAGATGAACCGCGAAACGCAGCGCATGGCCCGCAGTATGCAATTGGCTCATGAAGCAAAGACAAAGAAGAAGATCACCAAGAACTCGCTTTTCGAAAGGTTCAACTTCCGGCCTGCTGGTGCTGAAGAGCCCGCTCCCGCGGCCAACTTGCCGCCCAGCTCGAGTCGACCAACTACACCTATTTCTGGCGCCCAGACTGATGCTGAGGCGGGTGAAGCTGCCACACCACCGAGCTCGCCGCCTAGTGCCGTGAAAAGAGTAATGGGCGCGCCTGCGCCAGTTGCAACCTCAGCAGAGGGAGTCGTAGCTGATGCCCAAACCGACAAAGATGTGCAGCTTCCCAATCTTGATGAGGTCGTCTCCGAGACCAGGACTCTTGACAAGGGCAAAGCTGTGGCTACTGCCGCAGATTTTAAGCCGTCGCCGAAGAAGAAATCCGCAGCCCCTAAGCGTCAATTCCGAGTCAAATTCCCCCAGGCTCCCGTTCAAGTCAACAAGGTCGCCATTGATTCGGACTCTGAGCCCGAACTGCAAGTTCTTAACCCCAAGCAGAGTAAAATCGATGCTATCTTCGCTCGCGTGCCTGCAAAAAAGACCGAAGGGTCTCGATCCCTGCACGCCCTCCACCAGCTTGCGCATATCCACTCGTCACCGCCACCCAATGCCCGTAGAGGAAAGCGCGTCAAGGCCGGTATGAATGCCGTCGAGATGCAGGCCCAACTGTACGAGCGCGCTCGTGCCCAGGCCAAGCTTGAGCGAGAGCGCAGGCTCGAAGCTCTGAAGGCCAAGGGCATCGTGGTCCAGACGGAGGAGGAACGCGAGCGAGAGCGTGAACAGGTTGAAGACATTGTGGCACGAGCGAGACAAGAGGCCGAAGAGATCATGGAAAGGGAACGCGAAGATGCGAAGCAAGCTCGCAAGGAAAGGCGCGCAAACGGCGAGGGCGATGATGCTGTTGGCTGGGATGACAGCGACGATGATAGCTTTGAAGGAAGCGACCTCGGTGAGCCTGTCGAAGATGGCGAAATCGAATTCTCCGGATCCGAGGATGAAGGGGATGAAGAGACCGAGAAAGCTGGAAACCCCTTCTTTGACGAGGATGCGGCCGAAGATGAGGATGCCGAGTCAGAGCCCGAGGACGCAGTGACGCCCAAGGCTAAGGGCACACAGAAGCAAGTTTCTGATGACGAGGATGGCGACGGCTCGCCCTCGCAACCCAGAGCCCGCCGTGCCAGGAATAATGTTCGTGTCCTCTCAGATGACGAGGAAGAGGAAGAGAAGCAGGTGGAGGCTAAGACGCCTAAGACCAAGACCAGAACGTTCGATTCCCCCTCAGGCCACCACTCCAGCTCCCCGAAGATCCCTACCTCTGTCCTCAGATCTGCCACCAAAACGTTCATCCCCGGTCTTCCTGTACCGCTGGCCGGCCCTGCCGGTCTCGGCCTCACTCAGATATTTGCCGGCACAATGGATGACAGTCAAGCTAGTCAAGCTGGACAACTCGGCACTAGTTCGCCGGAATTCATGCCATCCACGGCCAACTTCCCCGATTCACAGTTCTCCCTCACCGCCGAAGTGCAAGCCCCTTCGCTCGATCAGGACGAGCTGGTATTTGACAGCCAGAGCGAAACGCAGAAGCGAGAAACGCAGGGTGTGCAGTTACACTTCTCGCAAAGCCAAGCCCACGGCTTTGACAGCTTGCTGCAGATGGACGCTACGCAAATGTCTGACTTGCAGCCGACACAAGATAATGGTTTCGCGGAAAACTCTCCGCTCAAATCGCGCTTCATCGAGGTGCCTGCTGGCACGGTCGATACAGTCGTGATGAACGGTACACCAGTGAAACCTCGGCAGGCGGCCGCCGAACAAATGGATTCACCGCTTGTCATCCGTAAGAAGGGCAAGCTGCGAAGACGTGGTGACGCGGCAGCTTCGGAAGATGCCAGTGTGCCTGCGACAGAGGCTTCAGGGAGCCCCTTGGTGAACATGGAGCTACCTGTGGCTACACCCAGCCTGGAAGCGGCAACACAAGGCGAGGAGGCTGCATCCGCCTTCAAGCTCATGGCCAAAGCAGCTCGCCGAAAGCAGCGCCTCCAAGCTAAGTTCGATGCGAAGAAGAGTAAGGCCAGAGAGATGGTGGAGGAGCAAGCCGACGAGTCCGAGGATGAATACGCTGGGCTTGGTGGCGCCGATGGCGAGGACGAGAGTGACGAGGAAGCTGAACAGGAATTGCGCAAGCAAATGATTGATGATGCCGAGGGTAACGACCTCAACGAGCACAAACTGGCCGCTCTGTTTAAGTAAGTTATTTGACCAGGGCCATCCGGCCTAATCATGTCAAGAACGACGCAGCTAACCTGTTATTCTCTAGTGAACGCGAGCGGCAAGAAGAAGCGGTGCAAGTTGACAAGCTTTTCCACGACATCACGACGGGCATGCTTCGAAAACGCCGGCGTCATGGAGGAGGTGACAACGGTGCCTTCGATCTCTCGGACAGTGATGATGGCGGCGAGGCCCGCAAACGAATGAAGCGACGCCAGTTCCAAAAGATGCAAAAAGCGCTGTTTGCGGATGAGCGTATTGGGAAGATTGCCGAGAATCCGCGAAACGCCGCCTTCCTCAAGAGTATTGAAGACAGGTGCAGTGACGATGAGTTGGACTTCGATCCTAATGCTGCCGACGAGCAAGACGAGGAGGATTCCCAGAGCCAAAGCCAGGGGCAACAGGAGGAGGCTCGGGAGGAAAGAATCCCCGATAGCCAGCCGGCTACGTCTGACGATAATCAGGCCCAGGCTCCGAACCAAAATCTAGGCCGCAAACGCAATCGACTGGAGCCTGACCACACTGCTCGTTTACCTCCTGCCCTGCGGAAGGCGCGTGCTGCCAACACCATTCGCGTTCCGACCTCCCTCACAGACGTAAAACGATCCCTCTCCAGCTTGCTGGACGACGCTCATGCCATCATCCCAGCCACCGATCCTCTCGAGGGCGAGGGTTCCGATGATGAAGCCGCCGCTGATGAGTCCAGCTCAAGCAACAAGGAGAATGGCCGGCCTTCGCGCACAGCGGTTGTGGACCGCATCTCGCTGAAGCGCGCTGGGTCGTCAGGCCTAAGCACATCCCGTCAAGCTTTCGCGGCGCCCTCCAACTCAGGGGGTTCAGGCACGTTCAAGGTGCCGGCTCTTCTGCGCAAGGCCACGACCAACAACTCGCTTATTTCCCAGACATCCAATCTGTCGAATACCGGTACCACCACTGCCGGTGGCGTCGGCTCCTCGATGATAGGAGGAGCCGGCGGGGCCGGGGGTGAAGATGGAAAGCTCAAGAAGAACGCCGGGAAGCGCAGCGGAATCAACTTCTTCGCGCGCGAGAACGAGCGGCGGGAGAAGCTGCGGGAGAGCGAGATGCGCCGCGAGAAGAAGAAGTGGAAGGGTGTTGGCGACCGGAGCAAGGCTGTCAGTGGCTTGTTCGGGAGTGGCAGTTTCGAGTAAGATGGATGCTGTTTTGCATCCGGTGTATTAGAGGGACAGCAGTTTGGGAGAAGACATGTAACGAGTGATCTGATGTCTGATGGGAACTTCTGGCAGGAGTTTGGTTTGAAGAGGTGTTTTGGACTGGTCACCTGGCTTCCGGCATGGCGTTTGGTATAAGAGACAGATTCTTGTAGAGTTCTCTTACGGCGTATTGCACATTTTGCTTATAGTTCGGGTTACAAACCCGCAAATACAACGAGGACAATAATTGCACATATATAAGACCTTCCATGTCATGAACCTGGTGGTCTTCAATGGGTGATGGTGATTTGTCTCGTAGACTCATGGAGGTGAAGTGAAGTGGGGGCGAGTAGGCAGTCGAGTTGGTGGGTGGCTTGACGCCTAGTTTGAACCCAAAGAATGGACTAAGCGGGCCATTTGATTCAGCAAGGTACCGATCTCTCAACTCATGAGCCCGTCAACGGATATGGTATTCGTTGGTAACATCACATTCTCGGGCAGTTTTCATCGTAAAGAAGGGGAATTACACTTTACATGTCAGTACTCGGTAAAGCTGCACCCATCAAGGCCTCAGGCTCTTAATTGCATATAAGCTCAGGTTGACTGGTGTACCCACCTAAATCTCCTACCACACTGGAATGCGTGGTGGAGGAACTGTATATCTCATCACTTGCACACACCACGCCCTCTTTCTTCGTCAACGTATCAGGTCTGATATCGAGTTCAACTTGCTTCGATTTCAATGGCCCGTGACTATAATTAATGGCATTTTGACAGCTGACACTGCGCTCCAAATGGCAACGAAGCTGGTCATATGCTAACGTCGCGTCGGAGCTACCCCAATTACTCCTGACCATGATGAAAGAGAGCTAGATGCAATGAAATGGCGCCTCCTCCACCCTCGGTACGTTTCCTCTATACCACCTATATTTCGTGTGGTGTTGATAGAAAAACAACGAACCATTGCTGAATTATGGCGTCAGACACCAACGCCCCATAGATTCCTCGTCCCCAAGAGGACGGGGACTCAACAGCGCGGCACGCCCAAGCCCCTCGCCAGCGGCTCGCAGCAGTTCCACGCAACGCCGCGCTTCTCGATCCACTCGACGCCGCGCGGTGTAGCTTCGTCTTCTACCACGCCGGCGCCGCCGCCGTCGTCTACGTTTGCTCAGAGGCAGCGTAACAGTAACAACAGATATGCCAACGATAACATCCATGACATCATTGACAGCTCGCCGCCCAGGGCCTTGTACAGTGGGCCGGGCCGCGACCTGCACGACTCCATCGAGGTCGACTCGGAGCCGCCGTCTTCGAATTCTTTGCTAATACCGAGCAGTCAGCATCAAACCTCTAATACTGCTGATGGTGATGCTACTATTACTTATGATTATGAAGACGAATTCATCGAGGAAGCCCAGGATGATGGTCCTACACCCAAGAGGCGTCGCTTATCCGTCTCTTCTGATGTCGATATGGAACCGATTGTCCCTGCTTCTTCCCAAGCTGATCTGGCAGCATCATCTCGAGGTGCATCGGAAGAAGGCTCTTTGGGACATTCAGAAGAAGATGCAGAAGACGAACAAATGACCAGCCATGATGACGAGCCGTTCAACTCACCCCCACACAACAGAAGAACCAATACATCCGCTCAGCAACAGCCCAAGTTCCAGCCGGTGCCCCGATTCAAGCCCCCGGAGGCACCAGAACCCGGCCACCGCGAGCCCCTTCCCGACGCGTTCTCGCCCCGCAGAAAAGGGGCCAAGTACGTCCCCGGCGGCCTCGCCTCGGAACTGCGGGACTGGCTGATGAACATCGAAACCGCGACCGGATCCAAGCGGGAGGGCGACTGGGCCGCCCGGCTGCGCGTGGACGAAGTACGGACCGCTTCCAACATGATGCTCGTCCGCGGCTCTCAGCAGCTAGACGCCGACGACGACAATGACGGCGTCGGCGGCGGCGGCGGCAGCGGTCTGTTCATTTCCAAGAACGGCGACGTGAGTTCCCGCGTGATCCTAGCAGGCGAAGGGCGACTACAAGGTCTGGCTAGGAAGAGCGAGGTCGCCGTGGGCTGTGTGGTCGGGATCGCGCGGCCTGTCTGGGAAGTGGATCTGGGCAGTGAGAGCCAGTGGGTTGTTGCTTGCGATTGGGTGGTTCTCTCGAAATCTTCATGAGTACGGATTACTCAAGGGTATGATGCCTAGCAATGGTCGCATCCTGCATCATCCAGAACGATACTACGACACTGAGTCCAGACCGCTTGGTGGGTACCAGTGGCTGACTTCTTTGTTCGACGATAGATTCATCTAGAGTCTTCACCATGGCATTGTTGCACAAGCTGAGATGGCATTTTCTCATTGTAAAGTCGTGTTTGGGACAATGCAGCAAGCCCCCAACTGAACAATACCTGAAGGAACCAAAACAAAATGCCACCAAAACACTCATATATCTAAGGTCGCGGTACTAGGACACATTCACCCCATATCTGCTTCGAACATTCGCACCAACTAACAGGCGTGATATACGAGACTCGCGTCCACTATTACCCGCCATAATGGCCACCAACACGGAGCAGCCCTTCCACGCCGACATCATGGCCATATACGACAGCTGCCAGGACATCCTTAACAGCAGCGTGGGCCTCACCCGCTCCAGCTACCACGACGCGCTGGAGCTGGCCGACGCCGCCGTCGAATTGGCCGAGGCTGCACAGCTCGGCGAAGGGACGCTGCGGCGATGCCGGGAGCTCCAGGGCCGTTGTCTAGGTCTTTTGCAGAAGGAGTACCGCGTATCCGAACAACATGAGCGGAATCGTTATAACAACAAGTCTGCCTCTACGGAAAAGGCCTCGCCGACTCCTCCGCCCGATCCTTCGGTTGCCTCTATCGTTGATGCTGCTGCCGCTCTCTCTATCGAGGACGAGGGGCCAGGTGTCGTTGGGCGATATTACAGGAGTAAACGGTCGATTACTTGGTTTGACCAAGTTACCGTGGCTGGAACGCGGTCCCAGATGGGGATGTAGTGGCACTGAGCTTTGTGAGATCTGGGTAGCTCTGGTTCGGAGATTTATAGGTTTCCGGTGCATTCTGACGTATACTCGAGCTAGCAAGGAGTACATAAGCCTGGTACGAGAGATTATGATAGTGTGGTAATTGTACATACCTGACAGCTTACACTGCGTATATTTGTGTGTGCGTGCTGTATCAATATAGAATGATCGATCACACTGGTTTCGGACTCCGACGATGCCCTTGGGTGAGCGATTGCAGGATATATAACCATGATCGACTCAGTTGTACTGAGCATCAAACCCACGCGTACGTAGATGTGCCATCAAACAAACCGATGACGCGGCACTGTATGTGCTAGAGCTACAATCCGAATATGTCTGACAGTCTCACTCGGGACACTGCCCGTAGGCCTCAAATAGCATCGATCCCCCACGAGTCTGTAGGAGGAGCTTGCGCGCCCGCAAAGGTCTTGACCAGGTCCCTCCACCTGAGCTTCAAGAGCTGCGTGTTATCGTCGGGCCAGCTGCCCCCGCACGCCTCCCCCGAGGGATGCGCCCGGTGGAACGCGCACCAGAACGGGGGATGGTCGGCCGCCTCGAGGTAGAGGGTAATCTTCTTCACAGCGGCGGGCGACGACGACGATGATATGGAGAAACCGTGGAGCATCTTGAGGAACCCCTGAAAGGGCGCCTGCGTGACGAAAAGAGGCGCTTGCAGCTCGCGGTCCTTGCGGTGCCTCCCCGGAATTAGGGGCACGTCGTCATGAAAGGGATCGGCGTCGTTCGATCCCTCGCCGCCGCCCCAGAAGCTGGGCGAGGGGAACTGGTACCCGAGCTCGAGGGCCAGGTGCTCCAGCCGGCCGCGCTGCGCCATGTCGCGCAGGATGGACGCGTAGACGCTGTGGAAGAGGCCGAGGTGGTACTCCTTGACGTAGAACCGGATCCGCAGGGTCCGGACGTAGAGCCGGGGCGTCAGGGAGCGCACGAGAAAAGGGGTAGGCGAGGAGGAGGATAACGACGGGCCGCTATCGGAAGAGGCCCGGGTATCCAGCACGACTTCATGGTAGAAGATGGAGGCGGCCTCCTCGTACAGCCAGCGGCAGGTGAGGAACAGAGCTAAGGCTTGCTGGTAGGATTTCTTGGTGGTGGTGGTGGTGGTAGAAGATGAAGGGCTGGACCTGGAATTGGTGGCGGCAGTTGGGGTGGTGGTTTCCTGCAAGATGGCGAGTTTGAGAATCTCGTGTCTCAGCTCGTAGGGTAGGTCGAAAAACGGGAATACGCCTCTACGTCGAAACTCCCTTTTCTGTGATTTCCCCAACCGGGCACGATTCCTGGCCGTGTTGGAATGAGAAGCGTGCTGTTTGCTCCGGACGGGGGCCTCCCTCGGCATAGCGATATGCCTCTGACGATGGACACCCGAGCTATATGATGCGGTTGGCCACAAAGATGCTTAGTTGGTCGTGTACTGGGCAGTCCGTCGCTAAAGGATGCGAACATGGATCTGAGTTGATTCACTGTAGTCCTATCCACCAGCTTTTGAAACCCAGAACCAGCCTGAGCTTGTGTGCAGCAGAACGATGAGATAGATGGTGAGATGTAAGGTCCAGCCAGTATCGATGGTCAATACAGTGCCTGGCTGTATGAGACGCCACATTTTGTGGAGCCAAATGCGGTACTTGGGTACTTTGGTTTCTCGTTAATTGATCTGATAGGGAAAGTTACGCCAACATGTTGAAATCATCGCCCGCTGTGGACGTTGCCATGTCATGGGACAAATTCTTAGATCAATAGCAGGTGGTGGTGGGCATATTAAGTCATTGTCTATCTCTATAGCATCGCTTCGTATCGGTCAAGGCGACCCAGGCAGATCCGTTATGCCTGTTACCGCCACGTTCTATACCCATCTATACAAAGCCCGTAACGCCTCTGCAAACTAGCATCTCCGATAGATGCATGGTATCAAACGGGGAGAAAATCAAAGTCGGCCGTCCATCTACCTACGCTGGCGCTTAGCTCCTCCCGACTCTCCACCGTAACCGCCGCCTCCCGAGGGGCGTCCACCGCCTCCTCGTCCACCTCCACCGCCACCGCGAGGAGCCTTCATGGGATCAGGGCCGACTACAAGGCCTCTCGTGCCCCTGAGTCCCATCTTTCCCACTGTGCTCTTGTAGAGAGTCGGTACCTCCGGGGCACCGAGTCCGTCCAAGGCAAGCTTGTTGGCTTCCGAGACCAAGGTCTCGGCATCCCAACGCAGCGACTTCATGAACGTCTTGTAGAATCCTAACCAAGCCTGGTACGCCTTGTTCTGTACTTCGGGTTCCAGCTTTTGTGCAATCCGCTGGACATCTGCGCGCGCCTCCAAGTTGGGCGGTGATTCCACGAATTCGATATCCTTCAGGGTGAACTTGGGGAAGAATGCTTCCGCAGATGTGACGAGGAAGGTACCACGACCCTCGGCTCCAGCTCGAGCGGTACGACCCAGACGATGAACGTATGATTCCTTGTCTGCGGGAATACCAGCCTGGAACACATTGGTTACAGCTGGGAAATCCATACCACGGGCAATGACGTCCGTGGCGATCAAGAGGCCATTCTTCGCCTTGCGGAATTCGTCGGTCGTCTTAGTACGCTTGCTCTGCGAGGCGCGAGAGTGCAGGGCCATAGGGGCTGGCAGGCCCTGAACCGACTTCAGCACTTCCACGTAGAAATCGACGAGGGCAGCTGTGGGAGCGAACACAATGGCCTTGAACTGCTCAGGGCCCACATGCGCCAGTTCTTGGCGCAAAGCCCCTGCCAGAGCTGCGGCCATGTCTGAGAAAGTCGGGACGACAATGAGATTCTGGGGAACTCGCTCGTGGGTGTTGAGTTCACCTTCGGGGATAGTGGAGATGTACTTGTAACCCTTGTTCAGAGCAAAATGCGCAACTTTGTCGACATATTGAGGCACAGTTGCAGAGAAAAGCATGCTCTGTCTCTCCGAAGCTTCTCGCTTGGGCAGAACTTCAATAATGTTCTTCAGGGAGGGAAGGAAACCCATATCGAGAAGCCTATCGGCTTCATCCAGAACAAGGGTGTCGACCCGCTGCAGCTTAGCCTGGATGGCATGTGAGTTTCGCTCATTGTTGGTGAAATGGTCGAGGAGACGACCAGGGGTGCCAATCAGGATATCGCAGCCCTTGAGGATCTTTCTCTCCTCGGAGTTTTGGTTGGTGCCTCCAATAGCGGTGCACACCGAGTACTCGGGCCTGCGGCCCAGAAGCTTCTGTGCTTCGTTGGCGATCTGCAGCGCAAGCTCTCTGGTGGGCGAAATGACAAGCAGCGATACAAATTGACCGGGCTGACGTTTCCGGTTCAACATGCTCTGAATAGCGGGGAGCAAGAAAGCCACTGTCTTTCCTGTACCGGTCTTGGCCTGCGCAAGTACATCTGTGTCACGCTCTCTGAGGAGCTGGTGAATGGTGGCGGCCTGAACAGGCGTCATATGGTCAAACTTCATGTCTTCGATGATGGTCTTGAGCACGACGGGATCAAGGAGGTTTTCCTTGGCCAAATCAGCAAAACGAGGCGTGTCGAGCGGGACAGGCTCTGTGAGAGGCGGTGTGGCCACTCTGGAGACCATCTTGGGGGCTTCCGTTGCGCCAGCTGCGCTGTGGTTTGATCTGTTTTGTTGCGGGAAGCCGCCAGGCTTGCCGCCCCTCCGGGCATTGCGGTTTCTGCCACGGTTGGCTTGGGGTGCCCGTGTGTTCTCCATCATGGGGATTGTCAAGAAGGATTGCAATGCCGATGAAGAAACTGGTAATAAAGACGGGCGTGCGAGGATTCTTCTAGCAAGCATGGACAGGTTTGTTGGCCGCTTTTGAGAAGTGGCAGATGAGAATGGTTGATGGAATGTTGATAGACCCTGGATTTTTCTGCTTGCAGTCTCTGCATAGAGCGGCAGGTAAATATTTATGAGACTTAGTCGGGGCGACCGATAAGATTAGCTATTATTCAGGTCCCTCTCTAGCGCTAGGCTGCAATGGGCGGCCCCTAAACTGAGTTTTAAACAGCAGGTACGGTTTCGCCCCTGGCAAGCCACCTGCCAGTCAAGCGTAGCATTTCTTACTTGCCTCTCAATAGTGGATGCAAGCCTAAGGTCCTCAGCTCTTTGCAGGCCAACCATACCAACGATTGGTAGAATTACCTACAATAAGCTGCATGCAGTTGCTCCATAAAGCGCAATTTGACTACTTCATTGGAATGGATGGAGGATACAGCAGGAACATTGCTATTGGATGATGGTATTCTTGCATGTGGTTGTTTCCTGACAACTGTCAATCTTCACAGCTACAGGGGTAAGTGTTGCTGGGAGCAATAGTGAAACAAGGCACGCAGCAGCGCAGCACGGTGTTCTAAGCAGTTCATTGTGAACGTCAACTCGTTAAGATGGAGGTATGTTACTAAGCAGAGCAAACATCACACTTACCGATTGCCTACTACTACAGCAAATCAATGCAAATGCACATGGATCAATGAGAATTGAGGGATACATGCAGGTAAGAATGAATTGTTCAATCTGGATGTTTTTCAAGACCGAGGAACCTGCGTCTTGCAGGAGATTCAAGACGAAAAACCCGTACCCCACTTTTGTACACGTAGGAGAGCATTCGTTTGGCCACCAACAACGACTCGAGCATGAGAACAATTAATACATTCGATCAAATCATACAAACAACAGACGATTAATACCGCGGGTGGTCAGGCCCTGTAGTCCATCACGACTTCGCTAGATACTCAGATGGCTTGTGGTTTGGACCATGCACGTGAGAGTTTCTATGCTGGGGGCAACTATGTCGAAGATGACCAAGGCATACATACACTGCAAGGGCAGATGTACGTTGAGCATTTGATCCCCAACTCGAACATCGCAAAGCGGCCCTTCCCTCTTCTTTTCATACATGGAGGTACCCGAACGGGCATTGTAAGTCCGCTCGCATTTGATTGATTTCCACCCACGAAGAAAAGGGAAGCTCAGTGTGCAAAAGGACTGGTTCACGAAGCCCGATGGCAATCCTGGCTGGGTCTCCTTCTTTCTAGCAAGAGGCTACGAGATTTACACTATCGATGTTCCCTACAGAGGAAGGAGCCCGTGGTACCCAGGAAATGGCAGCATGATCGCCTTTGGAGTTGAGCAGGTGCAGAAAATGTTTACGGCCTCGGAACGTTACGGTATTTGGCCACAAGCCAAGCATCACACCCAATGGCCAGGATCCGGACTCATGGGCGACCCTGTATTCGACGCATTCTATGCTTCAACTATTCAGATGCTAGGCGATGCTATTCAGCAAGAGTTGGCATCGCAAGCTGCTTGTGCGGCGCTACTGGATCGTATCGCTAGACCTGTGGTGATGGTAGGCCACTCGCAGGGCGGCGCGATACCCTACTTAACGGCAGATGTACGGCCGCACCTCGTGAAAGCGATCGTGAACCTGGAGCCAGTCGGGCCACCATTCTCCAAAGCTACACTGGTCAAGAGGCCTGGATGTCCCTACGGTATAACTCATGCGCCCATCACATATGAACCGCCAGTGACGAATCCAAGTGAGGATTTGGTGAGAACAGTGGTTCAGCCCAATTCTCCTGGCTTGATGGAGTGTGTCCTGCAGGCTAGAGAACCACCGCCTCGGACTTTGGTTAACTTGGTCAATATCCCTATTCTCATTGTGACCACGCAAGCTTCATACCATGCACCATACGACTGGGGCACTGTCGAGTATCTCAAGCAGGCAGGTGTTATAGCAGAGCATTTAAAACTCCAAGATAAAGGGATACTAGGAAATGGCCACATGATGTTCCTGGAGATGAACAGTGATTTGGTGGCAGCCGAAATTGAGGCCTGGATTGCACAAGCTATCTGAATTACGATTACAAGCCATTCAACCATTTCCTTCCCCTTTTGGAGTACCGACTCCTTGACTGACGTTCACCTGAGTTGATTCTAGTTCTCTTGGTCTGGAACGTGAAGAGGCCAGGGACGAAAGCCATCGATAAAAGCAGCAACCATCATAGTGACTCCTGCCGCTATTCCTATAGCAAACACGTCCACGATTGAAGCGGATGCTGCTTTCATCGCCGATAGCGGGATCTCAGACATCTCAAGGTTCAATAAAGGCGATCGCAGTCCAGCCAGTGCTTGTTGTATTTCGGCACTGGGGATTGTCATGCCACCAGAGGCCTCCAGCAGGTTATGGTAACCCCGGTTCAGATAGATGCAGCCACTGAGTGCGAGAGGCAGCGTGGTGAAGGTATGCGTGACCGTAACAAGGCCTATCGAGACACCATTGCGCAAATACGATGGGAGATTTGCCTCCAGGACGGGCATGGACAGTCCTGACATCAGGCCCAAAGAAGAGCCTAGAAGGCATGAGAGGCCAATAACAATGCCGGGAGGTGTATGCGCCGTGATCCACATCAATCCTCCCGATCCAGCACTGACACATATGCCGCCGCAGAGATACAGGACCGCAGGCCTTCGAACAGCTTGCAAAGTTGGCCTGGCCAGTAGGGACGTGACTCCAAAGCATCCAAGCGCTGGCAGCAAATGGACAGCTATCTGTTTAGCTTGTTCACCCCGCACAAAGGCGCAGAATAAAGTTATGTCGTACAGCATAACAGACAAACTGCCCGCCGTCGCGGCAACGACGGACAAGCTGCCCAGGCCGATCCGATTCTGGAGGATGCCTAGGGGGAGAATTCTGTCCCCAGGGACCCATAAGCCGTACCCGTGCTGTATGGAGGAGAAGACAAACAAGACGATAATGGCGACCCATATAGAAATGACTTGTACCGAGTCCCAAGCCCACTTGGAACCTGACAGCAAGAATGCAGCGTCGAACAAAACAAATGATAGCGAGTGATTGATCGCACCTATCCAGTCGATATCGGCCATGGCCCTCAGCATTTTGTCCTCGGGCTGGACCGTAACCGAGGGGTACGATAGCGCAGCAAGGACTGCCACGATGACGGCCATGATTCCGCCCAGGAAGAAGACCTGATAAGAAAGCTTCAGTGGATGGGCCATCTGCGCATGCAATGGGAGAATGTCTTACCCAACGCCACATCGTGAGAAACATCACGGTGGACGCACCGAGTACGAGACCAATGGCATAGCCAAGTCCTGACGCTAGATGCAAGCGCGAAAGCTCTCTAGGAGTAGCGAGCAATGCGTTATACGTTATAAGGCTATGTCGTGTCAACATGTGCTCCAACCAAATACATAGGTATGAAAGGGATGCTGGTCAACCCACCTCATCTGCAGTCCCGCGATGGCAACTCCAGTCAATACACGTCCAACGATGAGGATCTCGATTTTCGTTGCCGTTCCGGCCACCAAGGACCCGGCAAGGAAGAGGAAGGCGGTAGACACTCTGAATCGTCGCAGGTCTACCATATCCATGAAGTGCCGGAGCAAAGGTGCTGTGCAGCAGCATCCCAAGCTCGATGCAGCAGCGACACAAAAAATGAGCCGGATGTTGGGGAAGACATCAAAGATAAAGACCTGCACTACGGCTAGGCTACTCGCATCATACCCTGATGATCTCAAGTTAGGTTTTAAATCCCCAACAGCTAGCAGGAGGGCATCCCGAGAGCACTTACCAGCAAGCAGAGTCGAGATGCAGCAACTCAAGTGAACTAATACCCACTGCCACTCTGCAATCTTTCCTCGGCATAGGTTGGCCTCGCATGACGGGTCATAGTACACCCCGTACTCTCCACCCTCTCCTGAAGCCAGCTGCAGGATCTTATCGGCCTCGAGCTCCTCCTCGGGCGTTTGCGCAATCAGATTCGCCCGCGAGATGAACACCCCTGGTGACTTCTCAAAGAAGTAGCGAGAGCTTGGCATCGAGACATGCATGTTGCTCATCATGACAGCATCCGAGTGAAAATAGATTCAAAACGAGCGAAAGAAAGAAACCGAAAAGAACCGTCACCAGGTGACGAACTAGTTTTGATGAAATGACTGGTGTAGGCAACGTCAACATTTCTCGTATAACGGTGGCAAATATGCCATCTATAAAGAAAGACAGGTAGCCTTCGGGCTGTTGAGCTTGCTGGTGCGCGGATGAGCTTGTCTGCGTCTGCGCAGCCTACAGAGTTCAGGGGGCGCCTTCACTCATGTATCATCCCATGTTAAGCTGCGCTGCAGGGTCTTGCATAGCCAATGAAATATGGGATGGGGAAGATTGGGCCAGGAACCAGACCTACCAATGCAAATCCCATTCTTGGTTTTTACAGGACGCCTTGTGCTCCGAGCGCAGCAGCACATCCCGTTAGAATCTAGATCTAGGCCAGCCGTCGTCGCAAAAGACAAGTGGCAGAGATGGCCGGTTGGGAGACACAAGCTGCAGCGTGAAACTGCTACGAATTATCAGGGTTACTTCCCCTAAACCGTGTCCAAGCTCAGGCAACATGAGCAATTCAAGACCTCCGCGGGTCAGCAATCTATTTCCAAGGTTTTCCGCAAGCAGTGCATTCCCAATCTGGCGGCGAAGCTTGTTGTCTCTACATCATTGCTGGGTTCAGAGATGCTATTAGGACAGTCTCTACAGCCTAGAATTTGGCGTGATGCTTGGGATGTTGACAATACAGTCTCACCCCCTTGCACACCGTTTTCAAGAAGGTGTCGGAAATCACGATGCTATCGCAGAGTCTTCAGGGGGCAAAGCTAACCTTTCAAGCACGGCAAGTTTCGTTTTACAGAAGTGCCCCGAGCTCGACTGTCGGTAAAAATAGGTTTGAAGTTTGGCACGGCATCACGACCTCCCGATTATATTTCGGATGACTGGCGGCGGCTGCGATTGGCATGAACTGTATCTCGCTTTTCAAAGCATCTAGGGCCAGACTGTGCTGAGGCATAGAACAGACCTCTCTGCAGCGGTGAAGTCATCAAACGATAGCTTCAATATCATGTCCGACCCAGAACCTACGAAACTACGGATAAAAACCCCTTCATTAGAAAGCATGTCGATGTGTTCTTAGAGGAGAGATGTTTATTGATGAGCAGTACTGGTCTGGACTTGTCTGGTGTTGAGAGCAGGAGTGCCTCGGTAGGTCTTTCCAGGGCTAGCCATCGGGCTGTTGAAGCTAAAAACCGAGTCTTTAGCACAGCGAGACAATGAACGTTACGATGAAACCCAAGCAGTTCGCAACGATATCGAGGACGGAAATATGTGATGGTCACAGCCAACACGAGATGTGGCATCATTACCCAAAACCGCCCACTCCCGCATCAAATTATGTGCCATCACCAGGCCTCCGAGCAAGAACCCCAATTGTCTGCCCATGTTCCACTCATATTTGTTGTGTAACATTAGATTACATCATCCCTTCACCGACGCGTAAAGCCGTGTCGCATCGTTCGATCATCCACTCTCTGCAATTGTGTATTGGCAGGCGGCGCCGCCATGCCGCCAAACCAATGTCAGCAGTAAGGAACAGAGGCTGGAAAACGGCACATGTGAAGAGCTAGCTGCTGACGTGCATACGAGCTGCGAATCCATGCAAGTTGGTACGCTGTACTCCGTACGAGGCAGGCACACTATCAAGCCGGACCGGCGGGGACTAAGATTACCCGCGCTATACGTACTGCGTGGTCTTTTTCCTGTACACAACGTGCCATTCCCAAGTAGACGGTATCGGCAATGAGGCACAGTCTATGTTGCCCTTCTTTCTCCTCCATTCAAGGCGGGCATTTCTTTTTGTTGGTTGCAAAAGTTTTGCTCGTTCCTCAGTACACTGCATCCAACAAAGAGATCGCGAGTGACTCCCTGTTGATGCAAGGGAGTGGGCTCCTCTCAGCCTTAACTGTGGGCCAATGGACCCCAATTATAGCAACTCTATAAGCAGTTGGTTCTCTGTTGAGGCTGATTGTTTCCCCAAGTGGAATATACACCCGCTATTGATCTTGGCACATACACATCTTGGGAAACCGCCGATGGGTGTTGCGCCACCCTGATTGGCGTCTCCGGTCCTACCTACACAGGGTTCACCGAATGAATACTACCCTCAACCACATGCTTGCGTACCCCACGGACACGACCAGCGCGAAACGGCCAATGAGACTGATTGGTTTGACAGACGTCCAGCGGCTGAGTCTTACACCCCTGAGCTGTCCTCGAGGCATGCAGTCGTTGCGTTATTGCGGCACGGCGGCCGGGGATGGCTGAGAGCCAAACAAAATAATTCGAGGCCATGTCCCACTCCCTCCCAGACACAACGCAGTCAAATGATATAAGTCAAACCTTGTGCGCGCCTGGCTTGGGCATCGATGCGTTCTCCCCAAGCTCCTACATTAGCGGCCTTACTTAGACTTGAAGAAGAAGAAAACGACTCTTCTAGTCTGCCATTATGGGAAGTGCACTCTCAACCCTACGCCGCAGGCCAAGGTCCAAGGAAGACCACGGCGTCGTCGGCGAACTAGACTCGCGCCTGCCGAAGCCTTCACCAGAAACATGTCTACTTGACGTGGCGAGACTGCTGAGGCATCCGGATGAGAAGGATGTGCTCAAAAGCATCGTCCCTATCCGCAATGCCCTGCTTCAGGATTTCGACGCCGGCGTGCTCTCGGAGGAACTGCTCAATCTGAAGATCTTCGACATCGTCGACCCCTCTGCGCCGGCTGGCCCCAACAACACCAAATACGCCGGTGGTAACATCAAAGAGGGGACGTATGCCGGGACCCAAGCCGCCTTGACCCAGATTTACTCAAGGATTGAGCGAAGGTGAGTGAGAGGAAGAAGAAATTTTGGTAATGTGTTTACTGACCAAGTGCATTTGTGACTTTCAGCTATGAGTCGTACTTTGATGTACTGGCCCTAGAGCCTACCCTGCCCAGGTACATTGATCTGGCGGAGAAGCGCAAGATGTACGAGTGGTCGTCATATCCCACCGAGGAAGACGGCAAACCGTCGGGCTTCCCTCCCCATCTCCAGACCATCCCCAAGGCGGACGATGTCTCGTTATGGAAGATCTTCAACAGTCTCGCAATCCTCGAGTCCCAGGTTATAGTGCAAAAAGTGATACCCGATACCTTCCTCGGCAAGACTGCCGACTGGATTCTGGAAAAGGCCAGGTGCGCCTTAGAGGGGACTCCGGAGAAGGGAGTTACTATCAAAGACGTCGAAGAGTACAACAAGTGAGTAATCATTCTTTGAGACAATCGACCACTCTGGCTACATTAGTTACATAAGATCTTGATCCCTTAGGTGGTCTTGTCTTGGTTTGCGTTACCTCCTTTTTCCACATACATGCTGATTACAATCCCTCGATTAGGTGGCACCGCAAATCAGGAACTGACATTGCACGAGGGGAGAATATCGGTCACCTGGAAGATTGGTTCAGCGACCGACGGTTCGCTGACCAGTCGCTAACGGGAGCGAACCCGACTACCATTACCCGCGCCTCTCAGGGACTGATCAAGGAGTTTGTGGAGGCCGCAAGGGCCAATGGTTATGGCAAATGGGCCGAGGCGCTTCCCAAGATCGACCCTGCTTCGCTCCTTGTCCAGGACTGTAGCTACTTCCGGGAAGCCTTTGGGGTGGCCGCCGACGACGTGCTTCACCACAAGCAGCCAGGGAGCGAAGATAACTGGGGGTGCGCTTCGGTGACGCTGTACAGACTTCACCCAGATGGCAAGCTACATCCGATTGCCATCGTGATCGACTACAAGGGGACCATGGCCAAGTCTGTCACCATATTCAACAAGCGTATGAGCCCTTCAGACTCTACGAAAGACGAGGCGACAGATTGGCCCTGGCGTTACGCAAAGACTTGCGCCCAGGTGTCAGACTGGTTCCGGCACGAGATAACAGTGCACCTAACCAACTCGCACTTTATCGAAGAGGCTGTCATCGTGGCCACCAACCGAACCATTCCCATGGAGCATATTGTCTACAAGCTTCTGCACCCGCATTGGTACAAGACCTTATCGCTGAACGCGGCAGGCCGAGCCTCCCTGGTGCCGCAGATCATGTACGACGTGGTCGGCGCCTCGCCGGAGCAGGCCTCCAACTACCTGCGCCATGCTTTCGAGCACTTCGACTTCCAGGGCAACTACGTCCCGAGCCAGCTGCAGGACCGCGGATTCCCCTCCGACCCCGCAGGCCTCGAGGACCCCAAGTACAAGAACTACCCCTACGCCAAGAACATGACGCTCATGTGGACCGTGATCCGCAAGTACGTCTGCTCGATGCTGCTGACGTACTACGATCAGCCGCGCGCCGACGAGATGGTGGCCGAGGACCCGTACATCGCCGACTGGTGCCGCGAGGTGCAGGAGTCGGGCCACATCAAGACGTTCCCGACCATCCGGACATTCGACCAGCTCGTCGACGCCGTCACCATGTGCATCCACCTCGCGGCCCCCTTCCACACGGCCGTCAACTACCTGCAGAACTTCTACCAGGCCTTCGTGGCCGCCAAGCCCAGCTGCCTGTGCGCGCCGCCGCCGGCGACGCTGGCCGACCTGCGGCAGTACACGGAGCGCGACCTCGTCGCGGCCCTGCCCCTCAACCGCCAGCGCCAGTGGATGCTCGAGAGCATCGTGCCCTGGCTGCTGAGCTTCAAGGTCGGCGCCGACCGCAGCCTGCTCAACTTCGCGCTGAGCCAGTGGAGCGTCTACCGGCGCAAGACGGGGCCCAAGGAGGTCGAGGTCCGCGACGTCTCCGAGATGTTCTACCTCGACCTGTGCCGGCTCGCCAAGCTGTTCTACCACAACAGCAAGTCCATGGACGAGGGCGCCATCCCTTACATGGTCATGGACCCCAGCATGACAGCAGTTTCGATTTTGATCTAGAAGACCCCCCTCCCAAACCTTGTTGGGGGTTGCAATGTAGCATTAGGCGTTGTCGGAACGGCATTTTTGGTTTACGGCTTGTGCCATTTCATCATAGAATATTTCCCAATCAAAGACTCCTTCCTGTCTACTTACACCAGGACTCAGATATGTGGAGTTGGGCTCGATTCCCGACAAAGTTATTGGGTTCCGTTCTCTTCCTCTTGCTACAGTACTTGCTGCGACGTTACATGGGCTCGGGGCTTGGAAACCTTGCGGTTGCCGACTTGTAGGATCAAGCAAGGCATTAGTCAGTTTGCTTGCTTGATAGTCATCAGTCATCGCCTAAGCTTCTGGCACCTGCTTGCCTGAAAACTCCGAGAGGCTTTTCCCACAGAATAGACTTCTTCTGGAAGACTTCTACCGGATATGCACGTCGAAATCCGTAAGGCTTGAGTCGTAATGACCCGATCTTCTGTCAGATAGAACTTTGCCATCTCGGTAAAACTCAGGAACTTGTGTCTATTCTCGCCCTTTCGGCTCGGAACGAACGGATTTCCCAGCCAAGGAGGCGAACTAGGCGAAAGAAGCTCCTGATGAAGTCATTGGATCCTGTCCGTCACGAGGTTCGGGTCGGGACAGTGGAATTGTGGAGGAAAAGATGGACACCTTCCCAATGAAAAAAGATTGAACGCACGCACAGCCACACGAATTACTGCCCGGATTGCTCCATCTAGCAGTGCAATCTAGTGGTCGCTAGCGCCCGTGTTCAGAAGGCCGATGTGCCCAATTAGGGCCCAGCAGCCGGAGGTTCGGCAGGCGATGGTATGGTTCCAGCAAGGCAGGTAGGTAATAGCGTTCAGGAACATGCTCGCTTGCTGCACAGATGCAGCGACCCGGCGAACCAATACTCAACCATGATTGATCAATCACCCAGTCTGCTACTGTCTTAGTCTGGCGGCCTCCTGACGATCTCGCATGGAAGATCGGGCATCAAGTGGCTGACGGCCGCTATGGATGATGGGTTTCGCGTTTCGCAGAAAGCAACACTCGGGCGAAACAAAGAGTGGGTGTTGGTGGCAGTCTTCGCCTTCACAATGGCATTGGCAGCTTGGCTACCTCATGTCGTTCATTGTCCCTTGATGGCGACAGCGCTGCTCTTGGTATGCTACTTTCCGTGAATGATCGACGGGCCATTTTATCCAGTCGTGTATGCGATTCAACATAATAAACGTCATATTAATAGCACCAAGTGATCCCTGGTATGTAGTTACAGTACAGCATTATCTTGTGGGAGCAACGCTTTCGCGATATCTCGCCTGATTAGCTGCTTACATAAACTGCAGACTGGTCAGCTGCCGCAGCAGCCATGCATCATTGGATTATTCATCGATCATAGTAAGTCAGAGTTAAGGACTCGCTGCCATACGAGATAGCTGAGATGGCGTCTCCCGTACACGTATGCCCATCAATAATGGGACTCCTCGGATCTCACAGCCACATTGGGGAAAAACGTGCTAGTTGCTAGCCGTTTGCTCGAACTTTTACAGGCGGGAGCCTTATATTTACCCCACCAGTTATGACATTGGACAATGACCTAAGAACCAGGAATTTCGAGTTGCCCTGCAAGTGACGCGCTGGCGGGCTCTTGAGCTTAAATGTTTACAGAAACAGCCCGCAATAAGTTTGCTTGATTAAGTACATGACATGCAGTCACCTCGAAGGTTATTGTTGGTTTTGGGAGACGAAGAGGAAGAGAGTCATTAGCAGATCAGCCCTCGAAAATAAGAATCGGGGAGCTGGCCGACTCCAGCTGCATACCAGATCAAGACATACTTCTTGCCATCTCCATCTCACACCAACCCGCACTTCTGTTTTTTTTTTCTCTTGCGCAGCAGCAATGGGTGGCGCATCACTCTGAGCCAAACTTGATCAGCGCCGAGACCCAGTTGCGTAATACGTACCTAACAACGATCCCTACAGGGCTCCCCGGCTCCCATTCTGTAAAGAGCACCGTAGACCCTGTATTTGCCGGAATTAGCACTAGATCACCAGCGTAGGCGGGGCTCTTCTGTCATTCCAGCCAAGGCGGACTCGAAGTCATACAACCACAAGAAATCACTTCTCTGCGCCGCTGCCCGGGCTCAAATCATAGTTTCCTTTCGCAAACTCTCACCACCATTTCCTTGGCAATCCAAAACCACCGACACAAGAAATGGATTCAGACGGCGCCTTGAAGAGGCGCGACACCACCAAAGGACCGCCCCTCCGGATATTATCCCTAGGTGAGCAATACCATGTACCCATCGGTGCCAGCAATGCACAGACAAAAATAGATCAGACTGACTGACAATCTGGTGGGGTGGCCAACCAAAACAGATGGCGGAGGAGTTCGAGGTTATTCCATGATCATTATTCTGCAGGAGTTGATGCACCGCACCTACGTTGAGATCGAGGGGAAAGCACCGCGCCGCCACGAGATTCCCAAACCATGCGACCACTTCGACCTCATCGTCGGCACCGGCACCGGCGGCCTGATCGCGCTGATGCTGGGCCGCCTCCGCCTCGACCTCGAGCAGTGCAAGGAGCTCTACGTGCGCATGACGCGCATGGTGTTCGAAACCGACAAGACCATCGCAGGCATCCCCTACCGGTCGACGCTGTTCAAGGCCTCGATGCTCGAGCAGGCGATTAAGGAGGCCGTGCGGGAGCACACCGTCGACGAAGACGAGGGCAACGACACCGGCTCGTCAATCGCCAGCCCCTTGTCCAGGTCGAGCGCCGCGCAAAAAGTGAAGCGGCACACCAGCAATGCCAGCGTCATTAGCTTCAGCGCGAGAAGTCCGACGGCTCAGATGTCGCGGCCTGCCTTCCGGGGATCTTATGGCGGCGGCGACCCAGACGCGTTGCTCTACGATACAAGGGAAAACAGAACGAAAACGTAAGAACTTTTTGATTTTTATTTCTCCCTCAATTTGTTTTCTTCCACTCCATTACAGGACCATTACTAACATCGAATAGGGCGGTTACGGCTATGTATAGAGGCACTCAGAGGGGCGGCGAGCCTGCGCTCCTGCGCTCCTATGATTCTAGGAAAGAGCCCGCACCGGAATTTGATTGCACAATTTGGCAAGCTGGCAGAGCAACATCCGCAATCGGCCTGGCCTTCAAGCCGATCAAGGTGGGCCAGTCGCAATTCCACGACGACGGCGCGGGCACTTTCAACCCATCTCCATTTGCTCTTGACGAAGCTACAGTCAACGAATGGCCGGGCCGTGAAGTGGGAGTCTTTGTCAGCGTCGGAACCGGAAGGAGGCCCAAGGGTACCGACCAGAACTCTCACGTCTGGTACGAGGGTTTCATGGGCGATTTCGCCGATGCCAGGAGGAAGTTGATCGCCAAAATCGAGGGCTGCGAGACGATCCACGAATACATGAAAAAGGAGCACCTGATCAAACGGGGTGTCAACGCGGAGAATTACTATCGCCTAAATGTCGAGGTGGGAGTCGGCGAGTTTGGTATGAACGAATGGCATCGACTATCCGAGATCAGCACTGGCACCAGGAGATATATGGGCCGGCCTGCTGAGCAGAAGATGATACAGGAATCATCGACCAAGCTCGCCAAGATACACAGGGCAAAGCAACGGTATGAGCGAATGGGCAATGTCCCGGAAATAATATCCCCGCCTGCCATGGCCTCGATTAGCTCACCACTGGCCGTGGAACTCCCTGGCGATTTCCCTACGGCTTCCCCTCCTCACAACTCTCCCGGCCGCGAGTCCTACGACTCTGGGACGGATCGCCTGTCTCTGCCTACCTCCAACCCCATCCAAACACCTTCGCCCCGAAGCTCGGTAGAGCGCATGCGACCAGCAAACGACCGAGCTCGGCCGGCAACCAGCCATAACTCGCCGCCCCGTACTCACACACCTCGCTGTTCCGAGCCGAATATCCGCACCACTCAGCAGGCGACTCCTCTTTCGACCATCTCGCAATCACCCATCGATGATGACCCCGACCGTTTGGTCAGCCATGCGCCCACTCCCGCACAATATAGCCATGCCTCCGGCGCCGATAAGATTGCCATTACGAGCCTCGACGAGTACGAGTACTCCCGGAGGCCGCAAGGCGAGATGGTCCCGAAACCCTTGTCACCGCAGCCGAGGCCGTACCGCATCGAGCCGCCCCCGCTACCACCCAAGACGCCCTTGTCTTACGAAGGGCGTGGCCGCCGGCCGAGTGGGAGCTTGAATAGCCCGCCACCCTATCCCATGGATGACGATGATCAGCCCCCGCCGACGGTGAACATGGCGAGGAAGCCCGAACTTCGGCACAGATGAAGATGAGACAACTTCAATTTTGTGAAGCCCCACATTGGTTGTGCTTGAGATTGATTGGCATGGCGTTTCATGGACGGGGTTTTGACCGTTTGACCCTTTTTACTTTTTCTCACGATTCATGGCCGGTTGGCTGGGCTACTTTTTACGACACGTTTGATGATACCATTCACGCACATGACTTTTTTACTTCTTACGACCCGGCGGATATTCAATGTATTTAAATTAGCTCGGTCCAATGATACCTCCAACGATACCACATCTCCCCCGTCTTTTGTTATATATTGCAGCACAATATTGCTTATATGTGATTTGCCAGGTTGTGTTTGCGAGAAACATTGAGGCAGTAATCAGTGTAGTAGCGAAAACATTATTTGTTATCCTTGGATACTCATCCCAGCACGAACCGTGTGATCTTGCCATGACGATCAACATTGCAGCCACGAGGCGTGGTGGTCAAGATCAAAGAAACGGCGGTGGGGGAAACATCGTCAGGGGCAAGGAAATAGTCGGGTTCGCGTGGGATAGATTTCTGGGCCTTTTGTGGCTGTCGCTTGCGAGGCTGGGAGGGTTGCAGACGCCTCGTGGTGGTACCTGATCCCCCTTCTGATTGATGCTTATATCTTGGCGGACGCCCCCTTGCTCTATTCGTTAAAGAGTCGTTCGGCGTTGAGGTCTCAACCTCAGGGGTAAAGGTAAACCTGATTTCATGTTGTACCATTTCCATTTATTCTCTCTCCTTTATAGGAGCGGAGCAGTATAATTCAGTATTCAGTATTCAGTATTTTCTCTATGAACCGTTTTCGTGACTGCCCGCCTGTCATCACGCCCCAGTAATACAGCATACGCAAACTAGACATGACATGGTGGTACAGCATGTACGCTGCTGCTGCTGTGGAACAGTGACGCTGGCGTCGTCGCCGTTCCCGCCTTGGACATGGCATGACTTGTAGCTTATCGAAACACACACGAAGCAACGATCAGCGCTATTTAAATAACATAATTATGCTAGAGGCCGACCCAATACCTATCCGTAATCCCTCGTGTTCGTCGGATGGAATTTCCGGTTTGTCACATATGCCTGTCCGTTATATTGGAAGGCCTGGAGGCTTTTCAGTGTGGCTGTTGCACTAGGTAGGTATGGCCGAAAAAGATATCTGCCCCCCGTTAGTCCGCAAAACGTGTTTCATCGCTTGCTCATTTCATGTTGTCTCATTTTCCCGTTATCTCCGGTTCGGGTGTCTGCTTGTTGAGACGAACCCTCAGACTGAGTAGCAAGTCTGTCGCTCTGCCCGACGCGGCGGAAGAGTCGGTAGAAAAAGCCAAAGACATTTCCACTCGCCAAGGAATCTTGATAGCATGCAATCGAGACCATCCCTTTTAGTTCGTCCAAGTCGCCTGCACACCCCCGGCACCCGGCTTGAGGGAGCGTTTCACGTCCCCGTGTGTGGCGCAAGCTGAAAGAATGTCTGCTTCCTGCTCTCACCGACAGGCCGGACAACAATAAAAAACAAAAACTTGCTCGCCAAGCTGTGCAAGCGCTGGCAGGCTCAGTCCGGCGGGACGAGCTTCATCATCGATCACTTTGCGAATCCCCCAGACATGTTGCAAAGTCTGGTGGCTGCGCCCGTATGCATCCCAGGTCCGACGCAAGAATGATGTGTCGGCGACTGACTCGGATCGGTGTGCGAAGAAGCGTTGCATTGGGGAGGGCTGTGCCGTTTATCCAACCCGCCCAGCCGCCCGCGCAAGCCGCTGCCTTCAGCTTTGTTAGCTCTGAATGGGCTGGTAAATAGGGAACTGCGTCTTTTGGCGCCGTTGTCACTGTGATGGGACGCAAACATGAGGAGGCTTACTAGCCCTGCCCGCTCCGCTTCAGCCGCTCGCTGCTATCCTTGAATCAGTCTTTTCTTGTTGCTGGCGATTAGGGCCGATCTGGGCTCGCGCGGATTTCCGGTATTAGTGGTCGAAAAAAAAGTGACAACTCCCATTGGGCAGTCGTTGGACATGCGCCTTGGATGTCCTAGCAGAATTTGAGTAGGTTGGTAGGTTGTTGGAGTCCTCCCGGCGGGCCGCGTAACGATGTCACCCCGTACCCACCACACTTTACAGCACAGCACTACAGAATCTTGGTCTTAGCATGTCGTCATGGTCGACCTTGGCAATCCAATAAGATGCAATGAAGTCATGTAACGCCTGCAATGCCGAGGAAAATAAAGCTTGACATGCTTGATTGTTTTCAATCAAGCAATTCCAAGTAATTCTCGTTCGTACCTTGTTGTTTATTAGTCTTTCGAGATAATATAGAAAGTCTAATTTCTCTCTCTTTCTGTTCCCTAATTATAGATATTCTTGTATCTTTTTTTTTGTTAATAAGATGAGGGACATGCACAAGTTGGCGCAGCTCGCCCTGGCCGCGGCCGGTGCTGTCAACGCGATCTCACTTCCCAGAAGTCAGAATGGCTTTGTCTCGATGCCGATCTCATATAAGTCACACGACAGGCCACTCATTTCGAAACGAGACGAAGACAACAACGTACCTCTTTTCAACATCTCGGTGTTGAGCTACCTCATCGAGCTGACTATTGGCACGCCGGGCCAACCCGTCAAAGTCGCCATCGATACCGGTTCCAGCGAGCTTTGGGTGAATCCCAACTGCCGGACTTCCCAAAGCACCGCGCAGTACCAGGAGTGCTTGACGAATGGAGAATACGACCCAAGCCAGTCCTCCACGTCCACGGACCTCGATTCCGGAAACACCATCCCATATGGGATTGGCAACGTCGAGATCGAATACTACAAGGACAACGTGGCACTTCCCAACAGTACCATCAAGCTGAAGAACATCCAGTTCGGTGCCGCGTCCCAGAGTGAGGATCTCAACGAGGGCATTCTGGGCTTGAGTTTTGGCTCGAAGAAGCCTACTGCGGACTTGAGGTACAACAACTTTGTCGATGAGCTGTACCTGCAGAATGTTACGGACTCGAGGGCCTTCTCAGTTGCCCTGGGTAACCAAGATGCCAGCAACGGCGGCGTGATCATCTTTGGTGGCATCGACACCGGCAAATTCACAGGGAAAATGACGACAGTGCCGGTCCTAGGCCCGCAAGGGGGCGAGAAACTCAACCGGTAAGTAGAGGCTTCTGGGTGTTCTTTGTCAATGTGAAAATCAAGCTAACGGATTTGGTAGTTTCTGGGTGCAACTCAAGTCCATCGGCGCGACCATGGGCGGATCGTCAAAGCAGTATGACAACTCCGCGACTCCCATCGTCATCGACACCGGTTCTAGCCTGTCCACCCTGCCCTCGGGAGTCGTGAGCAGCATGGTCCGCGACCTCCGGGGCAAGCAGGACAGGCAGGGCAACGTCATCGTGCCGTGCCCGACCAGCAGCACGACGGCCAACACCTTCGACTTCGACTTTGGGGGCGTCACCATCCGCATCCCCTACAGCCACTTCGTCATCGAGGCCGCGCCCGGGACCTGCATCCTGGGCGTCCAGGCGGGCACGAGCAGCGGCGTCATGCTGCTGGGCGACACCTTCATGCGCAGCGCCTACGTCGTCTTCGACCAGGACAACATGCAGATCGGCCTGGCCCCCTACGCCAACTGCGGCGAGAACGAGCAGACGATCTCGCCCAACGGCGTCGGCAACGTGGAGGGCAAATGCGACAGCTCCAACAGCAACAGCGGAGGAGGCGGCTCCGGTAATGGCAACGGCGACAAGAAGGACGCCGCGACGGGTTTGAGCGCGACCCTGGGACCTTTGGCGCTGCTCTTCTGGACGCTCTGCGTATCGTTCATGACGATGTAAGGCGAAGATGCGCGAATAATAATAAGCATCAGGATAACGGGGTAATCATCGGGCTTCGGCACGTGTTTGTACATATTTTAGATCTCCCGGGTTCCGTTACAGTGATAAAGAAAGACACTCAAATACCACAACATACTTGCGTTCGTATCACCACCTCCCGAGAATTCCAAACAACTAGCATGTCAGCTTGCGAAATGGCTGTGCTGAAGTAAGGGGCCAGCCGGTGGGCAGTTAATGTTTCAATGAAATCGAATGATAGGACCGTAAGACAGAAAGGAACACAAACGGCATACGATCTAGGACTATTGTATCAGCAGGCTGCAGAGCAACACCGAGTATGGGAGCCCGTTTGCGAGGGTTTGGCATCTACCGTCACATGATATACCTAAGGATTGAGGCAGGCAAATGCATTTCATGTGATTATGTGGTTACTTGACAGGGGACATTGCTCACGGTTCAATTCATTAGTAAGTAGCAAAGTCGGTACGTTTCGGGTATTGGAGTCTGGAGATACATAGATCCATCCACACCCACCTGCCTGGCCCTGGTAGATCCTTCAACTGGTTGATCCTCCAGATTCCTGGGGTTTACACACCTGACGCCCGACACGCAATGTCCCTTTATATAAGTTTTTCAAGGAATTCAGCTTGGTCGCTCCGCTCCAGCGCTTATTACTGGAATAATAAAGTATATTCAAAAAAGACTGTTTGCAAGCAAACAAATACATAGTTTTTGAAACAGTACCCAATTAAGGCTCGAGCGAAACAAATGCACCATCTCCGGGCGGCGTGAGGAGTTCAGTTGGGTGGTGGTGTCCACCAGGCCTCGCTGGCGGTGCATGAATGACTCGAGCCCTATTCCTGAGCCTCTGAGCCTGACTTGTGTAACATCAATTGGCGGTATTGGCCAGCACATTCCAGATTTTTAGTGCTGGCCCCACGGGCATGCAGTGTCAGTCACTCTGTGTCTCGCATAAGAAGGGGATCTGGTACGATAAACCACTTTTTTCCAGGTCCCAATTGCCAGGTTTTGTCGTCAAGGTGGGAGTTGGTCCCAGCACACCAAGATTGCCCACGGGGCTCCGCGGTCTCTCGTGCGGGATACGCCGACAGTCACGCCGAATCATACCATAGCTCCCCGAATTTTCAAGAAAGGTATGGGACGTCGATGGGGCGTCTACTACTATGCATGCGCGGAGACCTCTGGAGTTAAGGTTCGAGAGGCTCGTAATAAACTGGTAACCAGCAACCGGCAGCCTGACCGCAATTTGGTCCCAACTTGATTAATTCCTGCAGGCTGGCAAGCAGGCTGGCATCAGTGGTGTATCAAATTCACTTCCTTGCGTAATCCTACCCAAAAAGACTGCCAATAACACCGACTGGAGGTTACATGCCTCGATGCTCAGGTCGTATTCCTAGAATTGCTGGAATGGGGTTTTCATTCCTTCGATCGAATCGATGATCATCTGCTCAGCTGAGCTTTGCCGCCTCCATGTTACCTGCTCTTTTTTTCAACCTGTTCGTGGCCACTGGCCAGGTCCCGAGACCAGCAAGCCAGGGGCTGCCTGCATTCGGCTATGTACGGTCGACGTCTCCCTTCAATTACATTCCGTCGACACTCACCTTCGGTAAAAACGGGTGCAGGCCCTCCCTCATTAGTCACATGAAACCTGACACACTAGTTTGCCGCCGCTTATTCGTATTGCCGGCGGAAAGGTCTTGCGATCTGACATTCTACGGCCGCTCGAATCAAGGACGGCCGTCTCGTGGCACATGTCGCAATGGCAATTTTGATTGAAGAAGCAAACAAGCTTATTTGGATGTCGTGCACGCCCGAGAATAATAATAGGACGAACGGACCGATGACTGACTGTTGCAACCTTCTAATGTTCCAAACCATCGGGTCCTGGCCGTCCACTGTTTGTTAGGTAACGAACTGCAGGCAGGGACTCCAGATATCTGGACCCCAATCTGTCCCCGACTGCTGGTTGAAGCACCACAAATCCCCAATAAAAGCGCTGTCGGGAAGTATTCGCATTGGCCCTCGGTGGTGTGTTGGGCAGTAGTTTTAGTAACGTTGCAAAACAAATCGTACATCGACAGTTTGGCCGCCGGCATGGAGCAGACATCTTACCACTCACCACATGGCTTTTAGAGATCACGGCTCCCGGCTCTCTCTCTCTTTTCTCTCTGCTCGGGGGAAGGGGGGAGGGTCCCCATCCGCCAGCCAGTGAAACTGTAATCCCCATACTACCCCCAACTTGCCATTCGGCCCGTTTTCTAGCTCGTCAAGCCCGCAATGCCCCAGGGCTAGAGGGCGAGCCTTCCCCACAAAGAACATGCCTTTCCCGTCTGGGCATATGTGCCGTGACGTAGCTCCGCAATGACAAGGTTTCCATGGACTGAGCAATTGCACGCGGCAGTCTCATGGAAACTGCTCACAGCACCCGCGCTACGGCGGAGGAGAGAAGAGGCGTAAGGTCCTGAAAGGTACGGTTTTTCGGGCAGTGGGCGCTGAGTAGAGAAGCTTAGGAGGCCGGAAGGGTGTGTACCTGCCTGATGGTGTGTTACAGTAACATTCTTAGTATTGGTGTACCCCGGAATCTACCAAATGATTGGAGACTCTTGAAGATTGGACGGACGCGACTTGAGTTCAGATCAAGTTGACCGGACCGATGATCATCATCGCAAAAACAAAGTCAGCAAAGTCCTTAGTGCCCATCGCGCCTCGGCGTACCCTTGGATCAGCGTCGCAACCCAGCTGCCAGCCCTTGATTTGCTGGGACGAACCTCTCGCATTGCGGGACCCTCCTCCTTCTCCAAAATCACTTGTCCACAAGGTCGTGGTCAAGGATTCTATCCCCAGTTCCGCAGCCGACCTCACACATGTTCCCTGCTCCCTCTCCCCCTCCTTGCCTTTTGGCAAGGCAGCCGGCCGGGGCAAACTTGGCAAATCCTTCGATCGAACGTCCTGAGTCCACCTCTCATTCGCTCACGCGGGAGTCTCGAGACAAGTCCCAACGGCTGCTGGGTTCGTCGGGCCAATACGGGCTGAGACAACATTGGCAATTCACGTATCCGTAAGCTGACAAGTAACCACGTCTACGAGCACACGCCCAATCTAGCTAGGTAGGTAGGTATGCAGCGAGAGTCGACGACCCTTGCCAGGTAGGGTAGCTATTCACAGAGGCAGAGTGCGACTCGTGACACGGGCAAGATGTAAGGATGATGGTGCATACCGGCTACTTTCTTGCCTACCCAGAGTAGTATCGGGAAGCACAGCTAAGCGAACCCTGCCTCATATGTACAGCGGCAAGAACAAAAGACTTCGAGGCTTCCCGGCCTCAAAAGCGCGGTGCCATGCAGGTGCAGGTCTAGTGTACATGAAATGTACCGTAGGGTGAATACAGAGTTTCCCTCGGTCGGCTGCGTCCCTTCTCCTCCCACTTTCCAGCCACCCTTGACAATGGAAGGGCCTTCCTGACTGACAATGAACCGGGGGATTGGAACCCCAGCTCAGTTCCCCTCGCTTTAGTTGCTGTATTCAATGCTGCTGACATCCCCCCATGCCGATCTTTTTCGCTTATAAGAAGATTGACGATCCCCCCCTCGCCCACATCTATGTTTTGATCTCGCTCTCTACCTCTTTCACCTATAGTATTTCTCTATTCGTCCTAGAAAACCTATGAGGTCCTCAACAGTATGAAGCAGATTGGCAACATCTACTTTATTGCGGCCATCGCCGTCATCGGTAAGTTCTTGACCCTCTTTGGCCTCGGACCTACTGCCTCGTCGTCGCTCCTGTTTTTTGCTAATATGCGTCTCCAGGCGGTGGCCTCTTCGGCTTTGATATTTCGTCAATGAGTGCTATCATCTCTACCAAGCCCTACTTGTGCCAGTTCAACCAGCAAGGAAACGACCCCAAAACTGGCGAATGCCGGGGTCCCGACTCGAACGTCCAAGGCGGCATCACTGCTGCCATGCCCGGTGGCTCATGGCTCGGCGCTATTGTCTCCGGGTTCATCTCCGACATGATTGGCCGAAAGACTTCGATTCAGATTGGCTCCGTCATTTGGTGCGTATCGCATTTGATGCTTTGGTTCTGCTTATGAGAACCTCGTTTTGGCGGCTGCTAACACCACTACCTCTAGGGTCATTGGCTCTATCATCTGCTGTGCTTCTGTGAACATCCCGATGCTCATTGTTGGCCGCATCATCAATGGTTTCTCCGTCGGTATCTGCTCGGCCCAGGTACCTGTCTACATCACCGAGATTGCGCCACCTTCAAAGCGTGGCCGCTTGGTCGGAATGCAGCAATGGGCCATCACCTGGGGAATCATGATCATGTTCTTCATCTGCTATGGCTGCAGCTACATAGCAGGCGCTGCCGCCTTCAGGATTCCCTGGGGCTTGCAGATGCTTCCTGCCGTCTTGCTCTTCCTCGGCTTGCTGTTCCTCCCGGAGTCGCCACGTTGGTTGGCAAGAAAGGATCGATGGGATGAATCCAAGGCAGTTCTTACGCTTGTTCATGGCCACGGCGACCCGGACTCTGTTCTAGTCGGCCGAGAAATGGCAGATATCCGCGAGGTTGTCGAATTCGAACGCCAAAACGCCGACGTCACCTACTTCGAACTGCTCAAGCCCAACATGATCAACAGAACCCACATCGGCGTCTTTATGCAGATATGGTCTCAGTTGACTGGTATGAACGTCATGATGTACTATATCACGTAAGTGTAACCCATAATAACGGTTGTGCGTTTTGCAAGCAATGCATAAATCCCGACGCCCTGGTTGTTCAAAACCCGCTGACAGCTTGCAGTTATGTGTTCACGATGGCTGGACTCGGCCAGGACGTCCTCCTGCCCAGTGCTATCCAGTTCATCATCAATGTCGTCTTGACCGTTCCCGCCCTTATTTGGATGGATAAGTGGGGTCGCCGACCAACCCTTCTCGTTGGCGCTTTCTTCATGTGCCTCTGGATGTGCATCAACGCTGGCCTTTTTGCTGTGTACTCCTTTCCACCTGAAGAGGGCGAGTTCCCGTCTCCGTCGGAATCAATGAAGGTCGTAGGCCCCCCAGCCAAGGCTATCATTGCCTCCACCTATCTCTTTGTTGCCTCATACGCACCAACCTGGGGTCCTGTCAGCTGGACCTACCCGCCGGAGTTGTACCCTCTGCGCGTCCGTGGCAAGGCTGTCGCGCTTGCAACCTCGGCCAACTGGGCTTTCAACTTCGCCCTCGCCTACTTCGTACCCCCTTCCTTCGAGAACCAGACCTGGAAGACCTACGTCATCTTTGCCGTGTTCCTCTTCGCCATGTTCTGGCACGTCTTCTTCTTGTTCCCCGAGACGGCCAACAAGCCCCTCGAGGAGGTGGTGTCCATCTTTGACTACTCAAAGCCAGGCTCCATCAATTACATTGGTACCCCTGCCTGGAAGACGCACAATGTCCGCCACGAGACGCTGCGTTTGGAGCGCGGCGATATTAGTGCCGAGGAGAAGGTTGGCTTGGAGCACAGAGATCTTAAAGAGTAATTTCTCGCTTGATTGCTCGCTTGCTCACTTAACTAAGTGAATATTCGTGGATGGCAAGATCCTGAACATCAATATTCTTGATTGTTGGGATTGGGTTGATGTGGCGCTGGTTGGCTTGCTTGCAAGTCGATCTGGTCGTGTGGGAGTTTGGGAACATGATTTGCACTGCAACTATACCCATCATTGACTACAAGTCAATTTCCTTACAACTCATAGTTCTTGAGAATTGCAATATTTTCATGCTTTACTTGACCAAGCCTTATATACGCTGCGTGTCTTTGCTGGTGAACCATTTACTTGACGGCCATTCCTAAAAAGAAGAACAAGCATGTGGCTGGAAAAGTATATTTACTTGTGAAGCAATGTAACTTGTGAACATGTATAGAATGGCTATCAATGACATACAAGTGTCAGCCTCACAGATAGTCACATTGTATAATGGGGCAAAGAATGGGTTCGAGGCTCGTCCTCTCTTGTCACATTTCACAACTTTGTTGGTTCCGGCAACATGCGTCGTAGGGCTCCATTAATTGCGACCAGGGCAATCCAATCCACATATGCAGTTATGTCTCAATAACATGGAAGCAATCACTCTCAATACAATTGTCCATCGTATTATTCTTCAACGACAAGGTCATTCGACCAGCGATCCGAGGCTCGCCAGCAACCGGTAGGTGCAATTGACTCCTGTCACCTGTGGCCAAGCAAAGCACGACGCTCGGATGGTCGGTGGAATTATGATCCCGAGTGGAGCGCCCCCTCATCTGATGCGGATATAAGCATAATAAGGGCAACTCGAAGACTTGAGCCGGACAGAGAGATTAGCAGGGAACTAGTGCTGGCTAAAGCGAATGCCAAGAGAAACCCTCGAACCCTCAATTCAGCCTCGCAAGTAGCCCTCTCAGTAAGGCTGTGCCGAATGCCCAGCGATAGATATATCCAAACCAGCGCCTTTCTCATCTCCAATTAGTCTTCCACTGGATGTATTCGTTATAGAGTAGCAGAGGCCCTCGAGGGACCACGGTGGAATCGATCATTCGTGTGTGTCGGACTTGTGTGGTCACGCATTGCCAATCCCCCCAATCTGCCGACCGATGGATGCCCCGGCGGCGAAGAAGCGAAGGCTGGCACCCAAGCTGGAAGCCCAACCGCAGCCCGTCCTCAATCATGAGCCCGTGAGTAGCCCCAATGGCCGGCGAGGGGGCGAGCTGTCTGCGCGATGCTGACTTCTGGGATGTGACCGGATCTGTAGGCCCAACCCGTCCAACCGCACTATCAGGTTCAGGAGGTGATTCCTGCGCCGCCACCCCCCGAGAGACATGAATTCGAGTCCTTCGCGAGGCATCTGCAAGATGCCGCCATGCTCATTTACCGGCAAACCCAAAAATCGGCCTATTCGAACGTATCAGTGCTCCTGCTGAGATGGGACGAAGACGACGTGGAGGAGCAAGACACCGACGCCCTCGATCAGGTGCTACGGGAGCGGTACAACTACCGCACAGAGAAATGGGCCATCCCGACGGTTCCCAATGCGAGCATCAAATTGGGCGTCCGTATATCAGCCTTCCTCGAGAAAGCCGCGCCGGACCATCTGCTGATCGTTCATTACGCCGGGCACGGGTTCACGGGGCGCAACAACCAGTTCTTTTGGGCAAGGTAAGAAAAGAGGGAGGCTCAGCGTGGCTAAGCCAATTTCGTTTGTGGAAGCTCTCGTTCCTGACAGAGTCACAGCAATGCGGGAAAACAAGCAACAAAGCTCAACTGGACCGGGATCCGGTGTCTGTTCGAAGATGCGCCGTCGGATATGCTCATACTGCTGGACACCGTTCCGACCCGGGACGAGCAGATTGTCAGAGACAACAGCAGCACCAGCAGTCTCAAGCAGGTTATTGCATCAAATGGGTTGGAGCGGAATCCGTCGGAAGCGGCCGGTCGCTCATTTACGGCTCATGTTGCTGAAGCCTTCTTGCGGTTGAGTGTTGGGCGTCCATTCAATGCGGAGCGCCTCTACCAGGAGGTCGCATTGCTCAAGCAGCAAGAAATGGCCCAGAGCTTGGGTTTGACGAACGGCGCTACCAAGAGTGTGTCATTCCTCGACAAGATGCCAGTCTTTAAGACTCTCAGCCTTGGTAAGGGTCAGGGCCAGGGTCTGAGTTTGTCACCCCTTGCGCCTCGCCCTCCTAACCTGCAGCAAGCAAGCTCCGATGGTGACCAGCAGTTAAAAACGGCTCAGCAGGAACAGTTGATACATCCGCACACTGTGGTTGACCTCACGTTTGAGGAACCACGGGTCCTGGTATGTACAACATTCGTGGGAGAGGCAAGCCCGGACATGTCGTCTTTCAACCAATGGCTACATAATGCACCAGCCATGGCCCCTAAGATTTCCGTCGAAGGCATGTTCCTTGGGCCGCCGACGATGTTGCTCATATCCATGCCTGTCGCCGTGTGGAGCGTGGTGCAACACGACAAAGTCTGTTGCTTCCTCGGTTACATCAACTCTCATAATATGACCCATCTCTATAAACAACTCGTGGGGCCGACCTCTTCTGCGAAAGCATCAGCAAAGGACGTGGAAGATGGCCGCATACTACTCGAAGCCCGGGAAGCCGCAGCGAGCACCCCAGTACTACACAGGCACGAAGCGCCCCATAGGGAGTCTAGTCACACTCAGATACTTCCTGAAACCCCAGTCCGCCAAGATACAGGCAGCCGTCCAGATCCTATGAGCCTCCCTCAATCAGCTACGTCTGCCAGTGCACCTTTCCCGAATTCCACCCCTGGGGCAGTGGTCAAGCAAGACGACGTGGAAGACTCGGCCGAGATGCAGGAGGCGGCTGAACAGCTGAAGGCTCTCAGCCACGTTCGTCATATGAGCGACGAAGTCGCTGCGGCTGCCCATGCCCAGATGTCGCTTATGGACCGCACGCCGGATATGAAACACGAAGAGCGATCATCGCATGAGGCGAATGAATCTGGCATGGATGAGGCACATCACAATACGCCTTCAGCTCGTCCCAAACCACGTCGATCTTTACAGAAAGCGACGCCCAAACAAGAAACGAGGTGCAACTTGTGCAGTCACGCACCATTCAAGGACTCTTCGTCATTGCGCAAACATATAGCAGCAGCGCATACCCGTCCGTTCCCATGTGCATTCGCCTTTGCTGGGTGCATAAGCACGTTTGGCTCCAAGAATGAGTGGAAGCGCCACATTGCGTCTCAGCACCTGTGTTTGCAGTATTATCGATGTTCCTCATGTCCGCAGAGCACAGCTGAAGGCAAGGGAAACGAGTTCAATCGGAAAGATCTGTTTACGCAACATTTGCGGCGCATGCATGCGCCTTTTGCCATCAAGAAGGCTATTGCCAAGGGCGATAGCAAGTTGCAAGTAGAGTGGGAGACTCACGTCCGAGAAATGCAGACGTCGTGTTTGGTGACCCGTCGGCAACCCCCGCAACGCTCGGCATGTCCCAAACCAGACTGTGCCAGCGTATTCGAAGGCCCTACGTCCTGGGATGAATGGACAGAACACGTCGGCAGGCACATGGAGAAAGGTGAAGCTAACAGACTAGGTGTCGACCGGCTATTAGCCAAATGGGCCCTCGATGAAGGAATCATCGAAAGGAGGAATGAGGACGGCGAATACCGGCTCTGCAATGGCGCTGCGACAGGAAACGAAAAGGAGCCCAACCAGCAATCGACCGGCCACGCCTCCGATGGCGCCAGTAAGGACTCGGATGAGAAAACCATAGTCGCGGCAAGTACGGTGATAGATCCCATGGAGGTCGATGGATAGCACTTTCGGGCCTTCCTACCCTGAGACCATTGCAGGCAAAAGTCGTCTCTTTATTCATATGTGCGATGGCGAAAAGGTGTTTACTACTTCATGGTTTGGCCGCATTATTCGGAAACAGGGAATGACTGGCCTGATGACTATTGACACGATGGATGCGACATGAATTCCCATACTTCTCCTTTTCTTTTCTCGTTGCAAGCGCTATACCGAACGATGTGCGGCCTACTATTTATTGCTCCCACATCAGTCCGTTTATGGCATTGCGCCTCGCCGACGCAGCCATAGGCACAGATATATATATACATGAAACACATTTTATATCACATTCCCTGAAATGCATACTGTGTATTTGCATTTTCCTTGATGCTGATGCATCTGCATTGTTCTCTTGTTTTGTGCTAGCAATTCCGCTAATGATCATGGACACGATCCTAGCGGTATTTGCCCCTGAACCCAATGCCTCGGTAGGACCTTTTGTGCGATCAGACATGCTTGCTTACACCTTGTCAAGGTTGCAGAGAACGGAAGTTTATCTTGCGCCTGATCGGTCAACCCCACAAACATCTAGCGTGTGTGCCGGCTATATGAGATCTGCTGATCAAGAAACAGGAATGCTACGCTGCCTCCGAAACTGGAGACCCCTTCCAGGGCCGCCTCATTCACCAAAGCGGGGGCCGTTTAAGTCCACGAATGATGTCTGCCCACGCCCCAACAAACAAATATGTTCCTGGAATATCAATTCGCGGTCCGTGACGGAGCGGGACGGCAGATGATGGCCAGTCCTATAAGTGAAGGGCACCCGGCACTCTCAACTGTATGGTGGTAGGTTGGAAAGTCTGTTAGAGATTCTCAAGTGCCATTTTCACGCAAACCCCTTGCACACACCGTGGTAGCTAGGTAGCTCATTGGAACCACACCTCGTCCCATCGTCATCGCATGATGCAGCTGCCACGATCTGCGACCGCCCTGCTGTTGGCCGCGGCGGCCGGGCTCGCACAGGCGACACTGCAGATCGTGCCCGGCGCGACCTGGACCGCCGCCAACACGGGCAAGCACGTCCAGGCCCACGGCGCCGGCATGATCCAGGTCGGGTCGACCTACTACATGATCGGCGAGGACAAGACGGGCGGCAGCGCGTTCCAGAACGTCAACTGCTACTCGTCGACCAACCTGGTCGAGTGGAACTACGTCGGCGCGCTGCTGTCGCGGACGGCGAGCGGCGACCTGGGTCCCAACCGCGTCGTCGAGCGGCCCAAGGTCATCTACAACAACGCCACGCAGAAGTACGTCATGTACCTGCACATCGACAACAGCGGCTACTCCGAGGCCAAGGTCGGCGTCGCTACCAGCGATACCGTCTGTGGGCAGTATACGTACCTCAAGAGCTTCCGGCCTCTCAACTTCGAGAGTCGCGATATTGGGCTCTTCAAGGACGATAATGGGGCGGGCTATCTCTTGACTGAAGACGTGAGTGGTTAAAGAGCCCCTTCCTCACTCCCGCGACTGGTACGATCTTGTGCCGGCTAACGCAAGAACTACGATGGCTACGGAATAGCGTGCCAATGGACTCCGCATCGACGCGCTCAGCAGTGACTATCTCAGCGTCGCTAGCAGCACCTACTTGTGGCGCGAGGCCATCGAGTCGCCGGCAATTCTCAAGAAGAATGGGTATTACTTCATGTTTGGCAGCCACTTGACCGGGTGGGACCCGAACGACAATGTAAGCCACCCGATCCTATCTCAGCAACCGTCTTTATCCCCCGCATAAGTACGTGTACCAGCTAACCTTTGCTTCCCGCCCCAGGTCTACAGCTACGCCACCTCCCTGGCGGGCCCGTGGTCGAGCTGGAAGACCTTCGCCAACAGCGGGTCCAAGACGTACAACAGCCAGACCAACTACATCCTGCCCCTGGGCGGCAGCGGCGACGCCATCTACATGGGCGACCGCTGGATCTCCAGCAACCTGATGCGCAGCACGTACGTCTGGCTGCCCCTCAGCATCTCGGGCACCGCCGTCACCATGGGCGACCGCGTCAACTGGGTGCCCGACGTGGCGGCCGGCACGTGGGCCGCGGGGCCCAGCGAGACCTCCCCCGAGGGCGAGTCGGGCACGCTGGCCGGCGGCGCCCGGACGCTGAGCTGCGGGTCCTGCAGCGGGGGGACGTCGGTGGGGTATATCGGGGGACCCGACGGGGGCACGCTGACGCTCGGGGGTGTCAAGAGCAGTCGGGCGGGACGCTCGACGCTGCGGATCAAGTACTTGAATGGGGACTCGTCCCAGCGGTCCGCTGTCGTTACGGTGAATGGAAAGGCGCAGACGGTTTCGTTCTTGCCGTCGGAGAATGGGAACTCGGCGCCGGCGACGAGCGTCGTGCATGCGGAGCTCAATGCTGGCTCCGAGAATACGATTGTGATTGCGGGCGTTGGGGGAGGGGCGTATGGGCCGGATATCGATCGGGTTATGGTACCGGACAACTAACTGTATTTGTGAATGGGGGTTGTGCGTGTTTACTATATCCGCGAATGTCATTGAGTGGATGGCTAGATGAAGCGTATCTTGTCGGGATATCAAAATGAATCATGACGGGCTGCTCTATATTTCACGTAAATACTTAACGTGATGCATTATCAGTCATGATCGCGTATCTATTTGTAGTAGGTTCCCTGAATACCTATCTACTTCTGAATCAACTAAAACGCGACTCCTTGTGTATGTTTGTGTATCTACCTAATTCCCGTCCATTGTGTGTACCTGGATGCGTGCTACTCATAGCTGGCTTCCACGGAGCCGTACTCTTTGCCCTTGACCTCCAAAGAGAAGTGCAAATTGGCATTCGCTGTCACCACCACATCATAGTAAATTTCCCAGTAGGGCTTACCATTTGCCCCGGCCGGAAAATGCTTCATACTATGCCGGGCACCATACAAGGATGCCTTCAAATGACAACACGTAATAGTATCGGCATCGGGGTATTTTGAAGGCAGATGGGTCTTAGAGAAATAGAGAGTTATCTCAGTCTCCAGATCGGAAATCTTGTAGGGGTGGGCGAAATTGAGGTGGAATGGCATCTTGATCTTCTCCCCACCTTCAGCTCCTGTCCCTTGATGATATGCCATACCATCTTCTCAACGCGAACAGACCCATCTCTCTCATTGTACTGTGACCGCCGACGGTCATCCTCGGGTGTGGTCTTGAGATACCAGCCGCTGACACCATAGTGACAAGTTGCTCGTCGAGATGCGATCTTGGGGCCGTGAGTCAAGCAGTGCATTACTGCACCATTCATGATGGCAGAAGATGCGTCGGCTGGCTGAATTACCTGTGTATCTGGGAAGTTCTCCTCAATGCGAGCCTTGAGGTAGCCGTTCGAACCGAAACCTCCAACCAAAAAAATAGCCTTGACTTGGCGGGAAGGTCGCTTCTGTCGCGATGCTCGAACTTGGTCATCAACCAGTCGAATGACATCCTTGACGATAGGATCGAAAATCCCACGGAGATCTTGCCTATAGAATGTGTAAGTCCCTCTACTGATTTCCATCAAGTTATATCATGTTGGTGGAAGGGGCCACCTACCACTTCATACACCATGTATTGTTCTCCAAGTTCTCATCAGAGTCATCTTCCAGCTTCAGAGAAGGAAAGTGGATGTAATGGGGTCTGTCGCCTTCGCCACAGAACTTGCGCTTGATCTCGGTCTCGAATTGGTCCAAGACCAGTACCCAACCATCAGCTACATTTCTGAAGGCGCCCATTTGGACTTCGCCGATCAGATCTCGCACAGTGTCTTCGAAACGCTTGTTCAAGCCGATCGCACCGGCCATACCACCTGAAACCCAATTAGTATTTGCGTGATAGCGGGATAGTTGTACAGCAGCGGGCGACTTGCCAGATCCAGGAACGACTTCAGCCAGTTCGAGGGGGCTTTCCTTAGCTACCTCATACGTGATCAGGTCAACTGTGCCGCCTCCTGCATCACAGATTACACAGATGTCATCTTTCTAGATCGAGTATTATTAGCAACCATGAAAACATGTTGGTGATAAAGTACTTACCTGCAAGGCAAGCTTCTGTTCAGACAGTGTGTAGATGGCCGCAGCCTCGGGCTCCTTGATCATCGTGACAGAACCCAAACCAGCTTTGGTGGCAGCTTGAAGAGTGAGGTCTTTGGCCTTGTCTGACCACACAGCTGGGACAGTGATGATGACATCCCGTTCGCATGTATCAAAGAAGCCGCCCACAACGCCCTTGCGGATTTCCTGGAGAGCATGCTTGTACACTGCTCCAATGTAATCAGCAGCAATGTGGACTGCAGGCTTCGGGAGGCTCTTCAGAGAAGTTTTCTTGCCACTGCCGGGGAGGTAAGAAGGTATGTCTTGGTCAGGATCCAGCAACAGCTTGATTCCGATGATGGGCTTGTCGGTATGTTTGATCTGATATCCCCATTTGAAGTCATTGAGACCGTTGTATGCGATGAGGGTAGGAACTTTGGCAGCGTTTGAGATACGACCAGCTTCGCCAGGCCATCTGGTGATGGGAACAGGGCTTGCTCCGGGCTTGCGGTAGGCATAAGAGACACCTGAGTAGGTGGTACCGAAGTCAACCGCGATGACGACCTTGACAGATGATGCCATCTTGAATCTTCCGGTTGGGAGAACTCCCGGTCGTGTAAGTATGAAAGAAAATTGAACTGATGATGCTCCAATGTCCTGCGAGTATTCGGACAACCAACTGATAAGATGGTTGGTGGTTTGAAGGCAGGTATGCCAGAGGTACACCAACCGAATTGCAGATGGTGTAAGCCTTTGTTGAATTATATTTTCACAAGTAACATGCAAATTTATTATTGCCTTGTGTACTTTACCTGGGCAAGTACTTAAGTATCGTGAGGAAGGTGTAATATCCTCTCCGTCCCCTTACCTTTCCATCACCAGTTCCTCACCTTTTTTACTTCTGTACTTTTCGAGAAGGTGCAGGCTATTGTTGCCTATGGTCTATCAGGACTTGGAAGTTGCACAGGCAGGTCATTGTTCACACCTCACTACATATTTGTAGTAAGATCAACGAGCAACGTACTATTCTTCGAGTGGTACATCTGGCCTTCATACATCAATCTGGTCCTGCACGGTTTTCCATTCTTTCTCAAACCCGCCTATTTTTCAGCACCTTAAAAACCGACAAGAGACTTCATCAAGCCATGGTGAGATCATCCGTCCATGAACCGCTCGACAAGAGTTTGGCATCAAACCAATCTGGAGCCGAACCCGAGATGTCTCACCATCCTCAAGAGCCTCTGATGGGCATCAATGTGCCTGGTAACTGGCCTATGTCAGAGAACCAAGTAAGCCATTATTTCAGTTCCAATCAAGCTCGAAACTGACATGACGCAAGGAACACTCCGAAGACATCATGGTGTCTGCCAACATTGACCTTCACCCAGGCCAAACCTTGGAAGACCAGACAATCGATTCCTCGCAACTTCAACATTCTGCTCAGCAACAGCCTCAGATAATAGAATGGATGCAGAACTTGAGTCACGAGGTGACAGGCTTGCGACATGATTTCAATCGACTCCAAGAAGGTATTAGTTGTCATGAGCAGAAACGCACAGTCACCGAGGAGAATGCAATCCTTCGCGAGGAAATCCATAATTTGCAAGTCCAACGTGACCAACTGCGTCAGCTCCCAGTTCTCGAAGAGAATGAACTCCTTCGTCAACATGTCTACGACTCACAGCGTCAATGTGAGCAGCTTCATCAGCTCAACAAGGAGTTACAGGACAAGAACGAACATTACGTCGAACTCCTCACCAAGGAACCCATTGCTCCTGTGTTGGATCAAGACGTAATTCAAAAGTTCAAGGACCTGAGAACTACCATCTACGGAGCAGTCGCTGAGGTTTGGGCACCAAAATTCAAAGAGTTTTGTCCTTTGGCGAAGATCGAACACATGGCAATCCTCAAGGATGTGATGGGCGAGAATGGACCGCTCAATGCTTATAGATTCCAGAACCACATCTGCGGATTCATCCAACAAACGCTCCACAGGTTCATATTCAATCGGCCTCTTTTCGGCCATTACAGAGCCGATGGCCCGATAGCCAAGGCTCTGAACGATGTAGAGGCGAATTTTGCTAGGGCTGTGCCCAAGGGTAAGTATATACGTTATTACATTTCGTGTGCGGGCCGGTTTAACATGTTGTTATAGATCATCTCAAGGAGATATCACAGTGGCGAATGGCAACGTTGAGGTGCTCAAGCTTCCTTGAGAAGTCAAGAATCTCGCCTGCCCATGAAGCATTCAACAAACTCTGGCAGAGACTCGGTCCGATTACTCGACACGACACCAAAGCAGAAGGTCTAGCGAAGGAGAGCATTAGTCAGATATGCACTGATGCACTTGAACTGAAATTACTCATGCGCAAGGCCGAGGACAATTTTACAGTGCGAGACTATCCTGACAAACTGTCGACAGGGATGGCGGACTCTGTCATCAAGTTCGGAGAAGAACCTTGTGGCACAGGCGATATAGCCGACACAATCGCGTTCTGCAGGTTCGGCGCTCTGTTGAAGTATTCCATTGGCGAGAAACACGAGGCGATTGTGCTTGAGAAAGCCCATGCTGTGTTTTACGCCTAGCCATCGAAGTAGGTACGCGGCCTCTGCAGCCGCGACCGTTCAGGGGAGCATGGAAATTCCGAAGAGATAAGCAAGGGCGTCCAACAAGGACCGATTGATTGCTTGCTGATGACAAGGGCGCCATCCGTCGTTTGCCTGCGTAATGAGAACACGCGGAAAGACCTCAAGGAGCATGGTGCGTTTCCCGAAATATTTGCGGGAGAGGATTTGATGTAACCTGCTGCAAGATCAGGCGGGACATGGTACATCTCATAGACAATTGCGAATGAATTGATGACTTGCGAACCAAATGCTACCCAAGGGGGGTGCGCCTTGTGTATGCCACCGAATATGCCTCCGACGGATCTCTGCCGACTTGAGGTTGAGATAAGTTATCAGAGTGTCGCAGCTAGTTCGAGCTAGTTGGCTATTTCTGGAATAATTATCCATGACTGCAGAGGCAGCCAAACGGGCCGTGACCTTAAATGCATGCTACGCTATCTGTGGTTACTGGATGGCTCCAAGATAGATCGACAGAGCCGTCCAAAAACCGGCCATGTGCGTGCGTGGCGGCGCTTAAGAAATCCACCTATCCCCACGGGGTGCCGAGAGCCCACTATCGCCCATTCCGGGGTGCGGATGCTTGGCCCCGGGGTGACACCAAGACATTGTAAATGAAACGCCGCGGGCGCTCTCGACGCTTGATCCCGAATAAGCCACCAGTTCGGAATAGAAACCCTTCATCTCGTGACTCCCGATCCGGTATGAAGGGAGTGGCCGACTGGACACTGGCTGGCTTCAGTTAGAATATGTCTTGGGTGTTTTCTGGGCTTCCCCTTTGAGAGCATGGGGTTTGTGAGGCGACGTTCCGAAAACCTGGATTTGTGTACGGATATGCAAATATATAAATGCCACGATGCTATTGCAGAAGCGATGAGTTGATCGCCTGTTTGACATGCGCTCAAGGTGTTGACCTGTCACCCATCTTCGTCCCTCAACCGCCATCGATATTGTCCCTCGCACGACTCGACCATGAAGCTGTCCCTCGCTACCGCTCTGGCCTTCGGCCTCTCGGCCGACGCCCATGCCATCATGCAGGTAAGCAAGACCACTCACGGTAGAGACATGCACTTGGCCCTCGTCCGCTTGCTCACACATTGCTGTGCGTCTAGAAAATCAAGGTCAACGGGCAAGACCAAGGCTCGCTCAACGGTCTTCGCGCCCCCAACACCAACAATCCCATGCAGGACGTTTCGTCGTCCTCGCTGGCTTGCGGTGTTCCGGGCTACACGTCGAACACGGTGATCCCCGTCAAGGCCGGCGACTCGATCGAAGGGTGGTACCAGCACATCATCGGTGGCCCTCAGGGGGCCAACGACCCGGTAAGAATGCTTCTTGTTTGCCCATGTACCTCTCCGAGGAGGATAAACTTGCTAACGTTCGAGTGAATAGGACAACCCAATCGCATCCAGCCACAAGGGCCCAGTGACTGCATGGCTGGCCAAGGTCGACAACGCGGCATCTGCATCGGCAACCAGCGCGAAGTGGTTCAAGATCTGGGAGGACACGTTCAACACCGGTAGTCGAAAGTGGGGTGTAAGTTTCACCTTTCTCCCCTGTTCACTGAAGTAAGCAAGACGCATGCTTGATCTAGAAACTTACATGTATTGGCCTTGGTCTAGGTCGACAACCTGATCGCCAACAACGGCTGGGTCAAGTTCAACCTGCCGACCTGCATCCCGTCGGGCGACTACCTGCTGCGCATCGAGACGCTGGCGCTGCACTCGGCCTACTCGCAGGGCGGCGCCCAGTTCTACACCAGCTGCGCGCAGATCCGCGTGTCCGGCGGCGGCTCCAAGACGCCCGGGTCGACCGTCAGCTTCCCCGGCGCCTACCAGGCCAATGACCCCAGCGTCGTCATCCAGATCTACGGCTCGAGCGGCCAGCCCGACAACGACGGCAAGCCTTACAGCCACGGGCCGGCTCCCTTCACTTGCTAGAGAGACGTACGAGACATGGGAGACATAAGAGGGGAGAGGCGACTGTGCATGAGGGTGTAAGGGAAACCTACCGGGTGAAGACGGGTAGTCCACATGCATTAAGGGGATGATGGGTGGGAGCTGAAGAGGGATCAGGTCAGGTCGGACCAGGTTAGGGGGCACTTGCGGAAGAAAGCGAGAGACAGGCACACCGACATAGACTTGAGTTCAACTGTACATATTGGAAGTTCCGGTAACTTGGCTCACGATTTCGCCCTAGAGGGGCCCGGGGTACACAGAATATACAGAATTGGGGTCGAAACTGGAGCAAACAGCAATGGTTCGATGAGTGCATATAGGATGATTTCTCTCAGCTGGAGGTAATAAATCGGAAAAATTCAAGTCCAATACCTACTCGGCCTGGGCGCAAGATGCTTGTCGGTGGTGCCTGGCCGTTTGACGATACCACACCACCTCAACAGTAGCGGACATTTAGTAAGTAACCGGCCAATCATTTCAATCGATCTTACATACTTTCTCAGCGACATGCACTTCCTTGTATACTTACTTACCGCTAGTGCAATTATATCAATTGACAACGAAAGAATTTTCATGGCGATGTGTTCCTGCGACGAGGGAAAAGGGCATTGATTTGCGCCCGTTTGATAGCACGGAGCGCTAAAGATTGGGGAAATACAGTAGCATACCCGACATGCTGGCTAATGCCTTACATAAGCTCATCTCACTTTCCAAGATGGGCCGGAGTTTTTTTGCTGGGTTTCCCCGTGCGAGCGAAAGAGAGAACGTGGAGGTCGGACCGTTTCACTGAAGGTACTCACGTACCTGGAGAAATCTTTTCTGGAGATGAACCTCCACCTGCCATGCGATGCAACCAGAGATTGAAATTGAACCACGGGACACTTCCTGTTCTTTTCCCTTCTCCAGGCTCCACCCAATAAAGCCAGGTTGACTTGCATGCAATAACTGCCCCTATTATATGTGACAGTGACCGACATCATCACCATCACCGCTGTGCCTCGAGCTATTCGGACCAAATGCATCTTCGTGTTGTGACTCTCCTGCTTCCGCCACAAAATGCCGTGCCGAATCGGCCGAGAGCTACATAGCATCGAAAACTAAAAGACTGCAAGAGGACACTGGTGCAAATATTTTGCCTTCTAGATCAGGTAGGTGTCTACTTTTATTTGCTGCCAGCGTCGGTTACCGCTGTTTCGCACGCTTCCCAGTTTTGACCAGATGCACCTAGACCAATTTCCGTGTCGGGAAGCGCCAGGACTAGTGCCTTCTTCTCCTTTTTAGCCCGCCTTTTGCTCTGCCAGTGCCATCGGTAGCGGCCGACGTCTCTCCTAAGCTTCTAGACTCCGAGGCACCTGGCTGCTCTAGAGTCGACACGAGCCTACTCGAGTTTTTGCCGAATTGCCATCGCGCTTGCGGCTTACTATGTATCCTATTACCTAACTTTGCCAGATACTACTCAATTGGTGTAAATGTCGACCAGTTCTAGTCGCGTCGAGCCAGATCGGGTCGTGGGTCGGCACCGAAGTCTGGCCTTCTGGTAGGATCTGGCATGGGCCGTTTCAGTGGTTCCTTTCTTGGTAAGGATCCCCCTTTCGCAAAGTGCATTGACAGGAAGAAGGAAAATTTTTGAGATTGCGGGTTAACGCGACCGATGAGTGCGACTGATCCCAGTTTCAACGTTATATTTCTAAGATTAGCTTGTCTCTGCAAGCAATTACACTACTGAGTCAAGTCCCGTCCGTCGACTGCGCCCTGGGCCTGAGTTCAGTTCATCATCGCCTAAACGTCGGCTGGCCTTCAGTGCCTTGGAAGAGTCATGCGACCTCGTGTCAAAAAATCAGAGAAGAAAAAAAATTACTCGATGGCGCTTGTTGTCATCCATTGCAAACAGTTACCCGAGCCCGACGGGCAGGAGGCGCGCATTCCCCGCGAACCAACAGTTTTAGCCACCCACACCTCGTACCGACAAGCCGGAACTACTTGACCTCGTTGAGCTGAATGACATGCCCCAGGCAATCCATGCAACCAAAAAATCATCACCAGACTATGGAGCCATGTGAGTGGTAGTATGTACCTGAGCTGAACTTAACTTTCTTTCGACTTGCTGGGTTTCGGCCCCGGGCCCAAAGAGCCCATGAGCGCCGGAGGTCAGATCAAAGTGAGACGCCCATCGTGACCACGTCTATCCACAACAGAGTCCCAGGGTGATGGCTGAGCAAGCACAAGTGACAGCATCAATGATGCATCAACGATCCGAGTGTGTATGGGGTCGGGGTCGTCCATTGGAAACCTCGCTTCCCCGTGATTCGGGGTAGACATTGCCCCCTTCCCCTCCCTCGGTTGAGATTTGGTACATATGTAGATGGGAGAATAGATCGGTACGAGTGTCCTCTAGTCTTCCCAGCATACCGGTTCTGGGCTGCGTGTCTACGGGCCTTCTCAGAAGTCGACTTGGCCAGTCTTGGGCTCGAAACCGAGAGTGACCCCATCATGACTGCTCTCTTTTGGCCTGCCACCCGAGATTGGGCCAATCAGCTGTGCGCGTTCCAAGAGCCGCACTCCGTTTCAACGCGCCACAAAATGGCCGATGGAAGCGCCGAGATCCACAATGCAGCCGATTACGCCGAGTCCGTAGACCAGTAGTTACGACACTTGCTGGCAGCGTTACGGAGACCTGGGGGATTCGAGAACGATACAGACCTGCTGCACTGGCACACTGCATCCCCCAGTCTAGGGTCCTTGGTCCTTGCCGGGGGGATCTGGCTCAGGTAGGAGCAACCTGGAGAGGCTCCACGGCGGGGTTTGGCCCCGACATTGGGGTCGTCCAGAAGCAAGCAATTTCTCTCCGGGGTGGAGGTGGGTCTCTTTTCGATATCTCCCAGTTCTGGTAGTCCAGGACTGTCCGGGCCTGTCCAGGAGTATGAGTCGCGCTTATGCCGATGGCCAGGCCAGCCGGTCGCTGGCAACAAGCCCGCCCGCCAGCAACCTGGGGGGACTGGGGAGAAACTGGGGGACTGAGCAAGAAGAACGTGTATAAGAAGAAGCCCACGATCCCCGACTGGCGATCATCTTTCTCCTCTGTTCAGTGTGCGATCCGGCTTCTCTACTCTTGGCCTCCCTTCTTCCAAAGGTTCTTCTTCTTACAGTTGAAACCTCCAACCGCTTCCTTTCATCTTTTACCAAGCGCCCCAAGATCCTCCTCAGCTCACCTCAACCCTACAACAAATCAGTCAAGATGCCTGGTGGTGCTGTACCCCACGGTACGGGTGATGTCTCCCGCGTGGAGGCTCCCGTTACCATGAAGGCCTACATGATGTGCGCCTTTGCCGCCTTCGGTGGTATCTTCTTCGGATACGACTCCGGATATATCTCCGGTGTCAACGGTATGGACTACTTCATCAAGGTCATCGAGGGCCCTGACGCCACCGTCATGTCCGCCACCAACAAGTCTCTTATCACATCTATCCTGTCTGCCGGTACCTTCTTCGGAGCCCTCATTGCCGGTGACTTTGCCGACTGGGTTGGTCGTCGGTTGACCATCATCCTTGGTTGTGCCATCTTCCTCGTTGGTGTCGCTCTTCAGACTGCCAGCAGCGGTCTTGGTCTCATCGTTGCCGGTCGCCTGGTTGCCGGTTTCGGTGTCGGTTTCGTCTCTGCTATCCTGATTCTGGTAAGTAATGCCGCCATTCTTCACGGCTTCCCCTGTCCCCAAGCTAACCCAGCCCTTCTTAGTACATGTCTGAGGTTGCTCCCCGCAAAGTTCGTGGCCCTATCGTGTCTGGGTACCAGTTCTGCGTCACCATCGGTCTCCTTCTTGCCTCGGCCGTCGACTACGGTACCCAGGAGCGCAAAGACAGCGGCTCCTACCGAATCCCGATTGGTCTGCAGATGCTCTGGGCCATCATCCTGGCCGTCGGCCTTTTCCTCCTCCCTGAGTCTCCCCGTTACTTCGTCCGCAAGGGCAAGCTCGACCAGGCCGCCGGTGTTCTGGCCCGCCTCCGAGGCCACGGTACCGACTCCGACTACATCCAGGACGAGCTTGCTGAGATCATTGCCAACCACGAGTACGAGATCTCCGTCATCCCCCAGGGTGGCTACTTCGACAGCTGGTTCAACTGCTTCCGCGGCTCTCTTTTCAAGGCTTCCTCCAACCTCCGCCGCACCATTCTCGGTACCTCTCTCCAGATGATGCAGCAGTGGACTGGTGTCAACTTCGTCTTCTACTTCGGCACTACCTTCTTCAAGCAGCTCAAGGTTATTGACAACCCCTTCTTGATCTCTCTCGTCACCACCCTGGTCAACGTCTTCTCCACTCCCGTCTCCTTCTGGACCATCGAGCGCTTCGGACGTCGTACCATCCTCATCTGGGGTGCTCTGGGCATGGTCATCTGCCAATTCATTGTCGCCATCATCGGCACCGTCCTCCCCGACGACGCCAACGCTGTCAAGGCCATGATCGCCTTCATCTGCATCTACATTGCCTTCTTCGCTTCCACCTGGGGACCCGGCGCCTGGGTCGTCATCGGCGAGATCTTCCCTCTCCAGATCCGATCCCGTGGTGTTGCCCTGTCCACCGCCTCCAACTGGCTGTGGAACTGCATCATCGCCGTCATCACCCCCTACATGGTCGACGAGGACAAGGGCAACCTGGGCGCCAAGGTCTTCTACATCTGGGGCTCCCTCTGCGCCTGCTGCTTCGTCTACGCCTACTTCCTCATCCCCGAGACCAAGGGCCTCACCCTCGAGCAGGTCGACAAGATGTTCGAGGAGACCACCCCCCGCAACTCGGCCAAGTGGGTGCCTCACTCCACCTACGCCGCCGAGATGGGCATGACCGACAAGCCCGTCGAGAAGCACGTCGAGCACACCAGCGACCACTCGATCGTCTAATTTACGACGCGATGACGAAGATTATGACGACGGGAAGAAGAATAGAAGATGAGAACGAGAAGAAGAAGAAACAAATGTATAATAATATGTCGGTTTGGATAATAGCACACAGCGGTGCTAATATGGGAAGAGAAGATACCAGTGTTTTTGGCCCAGTCATTTTCACGTCCGCATGACGATTTTCTATATATCTCGCAACATAAGCATAACCTGCTTGCGCATGGTTTCATATACCAAATTTACAAAGAAAGTTAAATTCAAAACAACCACGTCTTCGATCTCTTAAGTGACTGAGTCGCTATTCTCTCTACCTTGCTATTACTGCCTAGCAAACAATCCGGCTTACCCCTTCCTGCTTAGAACCAATCTCACGTGTTAGCCTTACTGGACTATCTTCACAGCCCTGTCGTTTTCCAGGCTGAAGACATGGTCGGGAGTCAGTGTCACTTACACATCCCAGAAGCTCTAATCGTTGCTCATAGTAAGATGTCTAGTAGCAGAAATTACTGAATTAGTATTACGTGTATGTTCTTCTAAGTCATAATGTCATCTCCCGTATATCTTCCAGCAACTCTCAAGCAACTGGTCTTGTCTATCAAAGGAAACCTTCCCACAAACATCTTGCCGAACAACGCCTTTTCCTTTTGTGTGACATGATACAGTATGATAACAAATAAGCGGGCTTGATACCTCCCACACCGACAATCCAGATCACAACTCATCCGTTTCAAGGGGCTCGAGGTGTCCCCTCCTTGTTATTGTCGTCGTGCACCTGCCACGGAGGGTTAAAGTTGTACAGGATAGCTTGAATGATCCCACCGATCAACTGTCACGGGTGTCAGTATATAAACATCATCATGCTACGAACCTAGTACAGGAAAAGGGGTCATGACTTACTCCGCCAACCCACCATATCCATTGCGCTGAAAATGACGACATGTTAGCTTTATCATCAAATCAAATCAATTCCTCTAAGCATAAACCTATATTGGCTTACCAGAGTAATCATTCGTCGCTATCGCAATCCCGAAACACTTGGCCGGGTTCATGTTCGCGCCCGCATACCCGGGGGTCAGACCTTGCGAGACGAAGGCGACGACACCGAAGCAGAGACCGACCAGAACGGGAACGAGATGGGGGCCGAAGAGCGCCGCCTGCCGGGGGTCGAGACCGACGCCGAAGATGAGGAAGCTGTAGTTAAGACATCCAGCGTCAGTCAGTTACCTCTAAGTAAACAGAGAAAGGGATGGAGACAGGAAGAGGGGAAGCAGCGTACAGCAAGATGAAACATGACACAACCTCAATGAGCAGGACTTGCGTAGAATCGAGAACGGACGAATCGTAGTAGCAGCCACCACCGCGATAACTGTCCAATAGTCATTTAGTCATCACAATCCACAGAAAGGGGTTCACGAGAACCAAGGGGGAAAACAACTCACGTAGCCGCCCTCTCCACGCCCCAAGACCCCAACAAACAACCCCCCGCGATCGCCGCGCCCACCATCTGGAACGCCACGTAGATGACGCCCCGCGACAGCGGGCACAGCCCGCACAGCACCGTCGACAAGGTGACCATGGGGTTCAGGTGACCGCCCGACCCGGGCGCCGTCGCGGCTACGAGCACCGCCAGCAAGCCCGCGGACCAGAGCCCCACGTACCCGGCCGCGGCCGCGGCGGTGTGGACCGTCGCCGCCTGCTCCCCCGCCCCTTGCAGGTTCGCGTTGACGATGTTGAACTGGCCCACGAGCCAGGTCAGACAGAAAGTCCCGACGGCTTCGACGACCTGTTTGCGCTTGTGAGCTTACATTATAGTATCACGAAGCAAAGAACTTACCCCTGCGCGCCAGATGGCCCGATCCCCCCACCCGCCCGTAAAGTACGCATGCCGCCGATACCAGGGCCGGTTGTGCAAGTGCTTCGTCTTGTGCCGGGCGGTGATGGCCGCGAAGGAGCCGTGGAAGTTGGCGCCCTTGAGGTTGTGCGAGACGGGTGTGGCTTGCTGGATGTTGGGAATCGAGGTAGTCGACATGGACGGCGACACCGGCAGCACCGGCGTCTGGGCGCCGCTCTCGAGCGAGGACGCCATTTCGAAGACGGTAACCTGTGGGTCCTGTTTCCCATGCTGTTTGGGAGATATCGTTGTTGGTGGCCACGCCATGGTTACTGTTTTTGATTGGGCCTCTTCTTCAGTGATTGACTGCTATTAGGTAGCGATAAGTTCAGTGGCTGCCTCGAGTTTATACAATTATGGAGGAGATCGTGGCTTCTGTGTGACGTTTATGGTGAAACGGCTGTACTCAAAGAGTTATTAATATTAGTATGAATGTTTGGATTCTGTTAATTGATATTCTATGATGGTAAAGTCCCCAAGGTTGAGCAGCTTGTCAATCTTTTCAAGTCTGCAAGGGATGCCATTGATTCCCAATGCTGTCGCTCTCATGTTCGTCAACCCAACAATGGGAAGATTTGATATCGTGTTTTCGTGGTCAGGCACCAGGGGAAAAGTGGTGAATTCTGGTCTAGACCTATGGGCGAAATGCTGGGCGGCGCGGTTTTGTCGGTCTACGGTTGCATACAGGGCGGATCCTGAACCGTGGGTGGCATGATACGATCTGCGGTCCCTCGAGGGCGAGAACGCACAGCCGCAGTCATGTGTGTCGGCAAAGGCTTATAAATATGGAGATCACATTTTCGTCGCAATGCAACTGCGTGTTCAGTCAGTGATTGATCACTTTTGCTTCCCTCCCTTTCCATCTTTTCGGTCGCGATGCTTGAGATCCTGACGAAAAGCTCCGAGGGAGTAACTCGGCCAATGAAGACAGCCTGTTAAATGGAGCAACTTTGTGTTCATATAAGGGTATAGGCAGCGATAAATCCAAAACATAGATAAGCGAGTTCTCTCCGAGATCCTACGCAGCGTGTACACATCTACACCGTCTCCGTCTTCACCCCCGATTTCTGAGGCGCTACCGGTTTCTTGAAGTCGAGTGCCTCGAACTTCATGCAACATGCCGCGATGAAGCAGAGGGCGCCCGCCGCGACGCTGAGATAGAAGCAGTCGAGAATGGTCGTTGTGACGGCCTCGATGGCGCGGGGCACGACCTCGGGATGCGCGGCGGACAGGATGGACGACTGGGCACCACCAAGAAGCAGGCGGACGTCGGCGTCCGAGTAGTCGCCTCGGAGTCCTCCGACGGCATCCCGCACCAGGTTGAACCCGACATTCTGGTAGATGCTACCGGCAATGGACAAGGAAACGGCAACACCGCCCAGTTGCGCCATGTTGAAGACGGCGGCGGCATCGAGTCGCTGGTGGGGCGGTAGCACCACGCTGGACACGGGCACGCCGATCTGCCAGAGCATCCCAATACCGGCACCGACCAGGGCCTCCAAGCCCATTACGTAGCCCTCGGAGCTCTCCGTCGTGATGGTCTGTTGACAGCCCGCCCCCACCAACATGAAGATGGCCCCGGCCAGGTAGAACGGCATGTAGTATCGAACGCGCGGGAGAAGACCTCCGACGAGGAACATCACAAAAACGAACACGCCCGTGAAAGGCAGCAGACGAACGGCCGAAGCCAGTGCCCCTGTTCCTCGAGTGAATGCAAAATAGATCGGGGTATACTGTATCACCATCAGTCAGACATATGTTCTTCCAATCCACTGGCTTTAAATGAGCAAAGCAGTTTGATCTGTGGCTTACATAGAGTGTAGCACCATACCCAATGGCCCCGCAAGATGTACCAACAGCCGTGAGAGCCACTGCACGATGCGCCAGAACAGAAACAGGGAATATACGGTTCTCTGGAGTGGTGAAAATGCAAAAGCTCTGCTGCAGTACGTAGGCCAGGAGCGTAACGCCGAAGAGAACCCAGACGGCGATAGATGCACCAGAGTCCCAATCCCAAGTTGGCCCCGAGAAAATGCATGCCAGACCGAGAAGTACGAACGTCCCCATGTGGAGGATACAGCCGACATAGTCAAACTCCTTCAGGTGCTGCGAGAGAGGCTTGTTCGTCTGCACCTTGTACGAAGGGTACAGACCAAGGCACGCGACGGCAATAATGCCCGCCAGAGGCAACACAAAGTAGAAGGCCTGGACGGACATTAGTTAAAGTCTCGTAGGGGCAGGGCCATAAAATGACTTACCCATCGCCAAGTGGCATGCTCGTTCTCGGCAAAAGCACCCCCTATAATTGGTCCGGTCAGAAGTCCGATAGCGAAGCTTGCGCCAATCAAAGCTTGGGTGAGAGCGATCTCGTGAGGATAAGCAAATATAACGTTGTAGGTGAGCAGCCTGTTGTTACAGTCAGCACATTCATATCATAATGAGCCCATCTCTGGAGCAGTAACGAGGTGGAAGGCTTACATCTGGTAACATCCAGCCGCACCGATGCCAATAAAAGCCCGACCGACAATGACAACGTTGATGTTGGGCGCGGCACCACACAGAGCAGAGCCCACCATGAGAATGGCGACGGCGATGAAGCTGACAATCTTGAGCTCCATGAAGCCCGTCAGTTTCCTGAAGAGCGGGATGGACGCGACGTTGACGAGCGAGAAGGCCAAGGATATCCAGGGCAGCAATTCGATATGGCCAAAGGCCTCATAGATGGGGACTTGGACGTTGGCGACATTCGAGACATCGTAACCTAGTGAGTAAAGGAGTGTGTTGCTCAGTTTATGCCCAAGGTGAAGAAGCATGCCTGCATTGTTGATAACGAGGTACTCTTACCGTTGACTATAGCCTGTATGGCACCACCGATTACGATGGCCTTCCACTTCCAATTCGGAATACCATCTCGCGGGTGAGGACGGATGGAGCCTTCCTTGTCGCTCTGTCCACCAACATCTCCCCCTAGGGCATCTTTCTTTTGTGCCTCCGTTGAGGTGTTTGATGAATCCACAGCCGAATGGCTGATTGGAGAGTCCGAAGCGGATTTCTGTGTCTCCGTCGACATGGTTGCTGATTTCTTCGACTAACACAGTTCACTACAGAATTATTGGACTCGAGAGAAAATATTCCTTGGATTGTGACACGAAGGGAAGGGAGAGACTGCATCTTATCAAGGCACAGACGACATGTCAGGGACGCTATATGTAGGGGGCCGTTGCTAGGAAGAGATTCAACGTATTGATGTACGCGGGCCGTGTATCGTTTGCTCCCATGGTACAGGGGAGGGTATGAAGCTGTCGAGGGAACCAATAGGATGGCATCATCTAACCGTTGGGAAGAAGAAAACTGCTCCAGGATCCATGTCCCTAGGTAGACCCTAAACATGTAGACATACATGTACGGGGAATAGAACCATTACATCAAGCAAGGCGCGGTACCGAGAGGACGGGAATATGCATATCCATCAAACTTGACGAGACGGAGACCAACTGACAGACCAACGCAGAACTGCATCGGCATGACTGCTTGATCCGGCATGGATTGGCACGCAGTTGGGGGCGCCGTTCTAGCGAATAGCAGACCTTCCAGATGAAATGCTTCGATGCCCAGACAAGATTGCTTTTCTCTGCCGAGTATACTGGGTGGTAAGCCCAAAGATAGACTGTCAAGCTGCATATGCAGTCGTATTCTGGCCGTATCAGGCAATGCGGGTCGGGGTGGCTTAGGTCTTACACCTCTTGTCAGCTAATGTATGGTGTATGGATCTATTTTGGAAGGACCAGGATCTCCAACTAGCCGTAATGGAAGGAGCCCCTAACTGCAGCCCTAAATTAGTGGGAGGAAGTGCCAAGCTTCGTCGCACAGACGTAAGCAAGTGCAGCACAGCAACTGAACCTACCTAGGTACATAGCTGATGATGGTCGGGAGATATGACCTACTCGGTTGCATCGCTTTTTCCCCCACCCCAGCTACAGATCGCAGCGAAGAAATGATGCGTAGGCCGGCATGGGACGGGAAGCTCATGTGCGTGATTGGAATGGATATTGGGTCGGGCCGCACTTATCCAAAACTACAAACCAACAACAGTAAATGGATCCGGCAAGGTTCCTGATTGGATGGAATGGAAATGTGAGTTGGTGGTAGCCGTCTCTCATCTCATCGTCTCCATACCGATACATATGCCACGTCGTACGTATCGCGCGGGTTTACGTGAAGCCGCTTAATGGGGAGTTGCCCATAAGAGGAATGTTCCCCGGCACAATCTTTGCCATCACCAACCCGATAGAACGGTGTTGGTTTCGTGTAAGGGCTCCTAAGAGGCAGTGCTTGGAAGTGGGGGGAAAAGAAGTGCTTATCAACGATCCGTTACATGCGCCCGAGTCTCAGCTACTGCAACGACGAGAGTAGGGTAAAACCGCCGGACTGGTCTTTAGACAGTAAGCAATGGAGAAAGATTAAGAAGTCAGCTATACTGTAAACCTCGGGGGCTATTTCCATCACGGGTTCTGCCTCGACTTCCGACTGGGCAGGATGTTTCTCGGGTGACGAGTGTTGGCACGCCGGGCGCTTGTTCGCAATCCATGGGGTGCACAGCATGTAGGGAAGTGGGCCGGCAAGGACTCGTTCCGTTTTCCTTGTGGGACATCGCCTGCACTTCCCGCCAACACCTTGAAGTTAAAGAAGAGGAGAAAGAAACGCTTCTTGTTAGGTATGTAAGAGGTAATTACTCCGCAACTGTGCGTCTGACGCGCCAGTATGTGAACCATGGCGCGACTTCCTATTTAATCAACGAATCGCAATATCGTCATCGCCGTGAGGCAAGAGCATCTCCCGGTGTGTCCACTAGCGTATCCCAAGGATAGCATAGGGGCGCATATCTCTCATCCTTGACCGTGAATGCCAATATCGACCCCTTCCTTAAGCAGATATTCTTCTGCTACTGTCCTTGTCCGCCTGAGTTGGGTTCAACCAACAGAAGGCTCAGTGATAGACGAAGTAGGTGTTCTGCGGGCCAGTAGTGAAGATGGGCGCTGTCTGCATGGTTTGGCCAATGTGACTCTGGATGTATATGGGTTGGTTCGTGAAATGGTGTGCGTTACCAGCCCAGAATGGGGTCTGGCACTGCTTGGGGTAACCTGAATGGAAACATCATCAGCCCTTGTCGTTCTTGCAAAATCGGAACCAAGCATGTTGTTTTTTATTGATCTGAGTCACTTACACCAAGGACCCCAGTGAGGGAGTGCCTGTCGCGGCATCACATAGGGCGGGTTGGTCATTATCATGGGCACGGAAGCCTGATAGGCAACGTGTGGCTGCCTGGGTTATCAAACACATGTCAGTAAACAAGGATTCCATCCATATCATCATGCTGCCGAGAGAAGAGGAGGGGTGCCTACTGGATGATGAACATGTTGTTGTTGGGTTGGCTTGCACCAGGGTCAGGAGCAGACTGTGTGGCTGGAGGTTGGTTGGGCGGATTTGGGGGAGATCTTGCTGCAGGGTTCTGATGTTGCTCAGGTGTTGCTTCTCCAGGCTGGTCGTCGTCTTGGGGTGGGGCTGGTGTGGATGATGAGGGAGCAGCGGCATCTTGGTCGCCCCAGTGTACATGTAAGTTCAATCCACGACGGCCCGCTCTTCGGGCGCGAATATCGATGGGAATTCTGCCAACTGCCGGTGTTGTCGGACCTAATGCTGTACTTGTACTTGTACTTGTACTTGTACTGGCCGAGTCGTGGTGAGAGGGGCTTTCTTGGGGAGAGTCTGGCATGGCTGTAGATGGAGATGTCCCGGCAGTAGCGGTCAAGTCTGGGATCTCGGGATCGGGGTCAGGGCCAGGGCCGGAGGTTGCAGGTAAGTCGGGACTGTCACAATCGTTATCGGTGTGACCTGTAGGCAACTCGGCATTGGAATCATCGGTGTCCTCGTGACCTGTAGGCATGGTCCTGCGCTTAGGCCGGCGAAACGGATTGGTGGAGTGCCTCTCGGAAGGAGCTGGTGATTTCGGGCCTGGTGATGGTTCTCGGCTTTCGTGAGTTCCACGATTGAAGAAAGGGTTGGAGGGATGCATTTCCACATCGGGCGGAGATTGGGTATGGCTTTTATAAGGGCTGTGAGAAGCTATTTTGTGATTTTTATAGAAAGAAATGACACAACAGCTAGGGTTACTGTGGCAGCAGGCACTTCGTCAGTTTTGATGTTGCTGATGCTGCATTGCCAAAAAGTGTGCAGGTTTGCTCAGGGGATCGGAAGCTGAGAGTGTCAAGTAACGCTAGAGTGTAGTCAGAATGAGATGAAATGTGAAGAGATTTGCGGAAGCCCTCGTGGAGCTCCTGCTATGGAGGATCACTTTGATGCTTTATCAGTCTATCTGACGAAATTTGACATCACCCACCAGGCTCGAGACGTGCCTTTGAATAGATGTTCATTCTGTACTTTTCAACAGACATCATCAGGCTCGAATTGGTGCATGCTTCTTGTCCTCGCCATACTCAGGACATTCCTTTCATGCCACGCCAAACGAATTATCGACTCGGCCCTCTACACCATCCACGGGAATAAAGCGCTTTTCCATAATTGCTAGCTGCATTCAAACATGTCCAATTATGCATTAGATGGGTTCGTTGACCGCGCTTTTCTCCTTGCCAACCAACGGTCGTAGCATACAATCCTCAAGTCTCCTTCTTGGTATCCTGGCCTTCATCATCCATGACAAGTAATGTGTAGGGTATAATAGAAAATGACAGCATTTAAGAAGCATGAATAGAGTCTTGAATCATTAAGCCAACTTCGACACCGCCCCCGAACATCGTCCATCTCCTTCCTTTTCTTCTAGCCACCCCTGAATCGCTGGAACCTCTTGATTCAGTACTTTAGTGATACGTTGACTTCTGCGGGTGAACTCTAGCCGGCGCCGGCCCGGACGCCTGTGGCTCGTAGAAACCTCTGAGCTCCTGGGACGGGTCAGGGTCTGCGGACCGAGGTGCCTGAAGCTCTGGCGAGGGCGCGTAGTATCCCACGAGCTCGGGATTCTGGGCAGGTAGTTGCGGTTGCGTTCTTGGCTGCAAGACGGCGCCCGGTCTATATCCACCCCCGTCTGAGCTGGCGAAGGAAGGGCTGGGCGAGAACTCGACGCCTTCTAGGCCGCTTTGTCCAGGCCTCACGCCGCCTAGTCGCGCCCCTCCCCCGTTCGAGCTGGCAAAGGAATGGCGTGGTGAGAACTCAACGCCCTCCAAGCCGTTTTGTGCTGGTCTAGCGGCGGCAGCAGGGGCCGTTTGGGCAGGGGCTGCCCTCTTGCTGCCGCCGAAGAGGCCGCAGCACAAGCTCATGCTTTGAGTACTTGGAGGATGATACGGGCGCTTGGTAAATCTGTTCTTGCGATCTTGTCCTTTGGGGATCTCAACCTGGCCCAAGGCTGACTCGACGGCGCGCTCTTCTTCAGATTGATGGAACGGAGTGGTCGTCCAGATTGGGAAATGGAAAGCGGCGCGTTTGACAGGAAAACGAGAGACAAATGGCACGACGCAAGTGCAATCCCGAGATCAACGCAGGGAAACTGGACGGTTCATCCTCGTACTTGGACGAATCTCTGCTCCGGGAGGGAGGTAAAGAAGAAAAGGAGAGATGAAGGGGAAAAAACGAACGATTGAAGCCTGCCGCCTACCTTCGCTTCCGCTGTAGCCTGTCAGATTAATTAGTACGATGCGAGAGGAAGATGGTCCCAGAATGAGATACAGGGGTGAGGGTAGGTGGAGACAAGGACCCCTCCAGCGCTAGGCAACTAAAGCGCTAGAATGGCCGCCAGCGTTATTAGCCATTCAACGTCGTCTTCCTGAATCGGTGAGTTGTGACCTATCGTTATACCATATTGAAGTCATCGTCGTGGTGGTCCTCGGCAATTGAATTGAAGACTGCATACCAACAAAAAATTGATTTGATATCCTCGTTTTTATCACTATTCTTGCACCCTGCAACCGGACTTCGTACCATACTCCCCAATCAACCAAATCCAAGAGGATGCTAGTCCACACCCTCCCCCTAACCTCCTCCGCCGCCCTGACGGCCCAGCCCCTGACCCGGGCCGACTTCGCCCCCTTCGGCGAGGTCCTCAGCAACCCGGCCCCAGACGTGCGGCCCTCCAACACGGAGCCCTACACCGCCACGGCCGCGCTGCCCTTCGCCGCCGAGCTGGCCAACCAGGGCACCGCCATCAAGTACGCCGCCATCGCGTCCCTGCGCAATCTCTACGCCGATGGCCAGGCCCCCTCGGGCCGCCCCGCGGAGGCGCGCATGACCATGTTTGTTTGCGGCGCCCGGATGCCCTTGCCTACGCCGCAACAGCCGCAGGATGACGGCCGTGTAGAAGTCAAGGTCCTCGAGCGCCACCCCTTCACGACCCAGACCTTCATCCCGCTGACGGCCGACGCCTCGAAGCGGTACCTCGTGATCGTGGCGCCGAGCCTGCCGCCCAGCGCGCTGGACGAGGGCCTTCCGGTGCCGGACCCGAGCAAAAACTACTCGTCTACGTCTACGTCGTCGTCGCCGTCGCCACTGCCGGGTCGAGGCATGCCCGACCTCGCGCGGCTGAGGGCCTTCATCGCGACGGGCGAGCAGGCGGTCACGTATGGCGCGGGGACCTGGCATGCGCCCATGGTGGCCCTCGGCCCGCCGAGCACCACGGTGGATTTCTTGGTGTTCCAGTTTGCAAACGACACGGCGGTGGAGGATTGCCAGGAAGTTGCGCTGGAGAGCAAAGGCAACGGGGATGAGCTGGAGCCAAGAATAGAAGTGCGTCTTGCTGCTGCTGCTGCTGCCGTTACGAATTCGCACAAGTCTAAATTGTAATTGGTTTATCTGTAGCTAGGCGAGGAATCGATTCAAAACTTACCTAGCAAGATGTCCTTGCTTGGGTCACTTCCACATATCACAAGCACGAACAGGATCAGTCCTACGTAAGACAAACTGGGGTTTTTGGGTAATACATTATACTCTGACAATATCTCTAATTCTGCTACGACAGAATCTTGCAGCAAAGAAATTCGGCATTCTGCCTGTGAATCTCTCCTGCATCGTCTGCGCATTTCCCGGTCGCTGTTTCGCATGCAGAGCACGCCTTTCCTTCTTAATCGTACAATGTTCAGGCTATGATCGTGAAACTAGTTTTGATCACGAGACTTCTTCTTCTTGATCAATCTCTGTTGCTCATCATCGGAAAGTTCATAGATGCCTTCTGGATCCGAGAAGTTGACGTTTCCACCATCAGCAGAGCCTTGAACCCCATTGCCAGAGTCGAGGACCGCATTGTCTGGAGCGTGGACTTCCCCATCAGGACTGGTGTTTCCATCCTCAGCAGAGCTTTGGACCTCATTGCCAAGATCGAGAATCTCGAAATCTGGAGCGTAGAATCCCCCATCAGAGCCGCTGTCATCACTACTACTAGGGTCGTAGTCCTCATCACCCGGGTCTTCGCCACTACCAGGCTCTTGGTATGAGTCACCACCATCGTGCCCCTCCTTATACGAAACAGTTCGCTTTCGAGTACGGAGACAAGCTCGTTTTGCGCGGGGGCTCTCATCCTGGTCAGCATCAGTGGCGTTGGCATCGACTACATTTGCCCGTTTGATGCCGGCTGCGCCCTTGCTGTTGCCCGAGTCATCATGCTTCTTGCGAGTCTTTGTTGCAGGCTGAGACTTGGTAGTAGGCTGAGACTTGGTAGCAGGCTGAGTCTTGGTAGCAGGCTGATTCTTGGTAGCAGGCTGAGTCTTGGGACCAAAATAGGTTGTGATGGCAGACTGGGCCTTGGTGACAACCTGGACCTTGCTGGCAATCTGTGCCTCGCTGGTGGTCTGGTCCTTGCTGATAGTCTGTGCCTTGCTGGTAGTCTGTGACTTGCTGGTAGTCTGGTCTTTGCTGGTGGTCTGATCTTTGCTGATGGTCTGGTCTTCGCTGGTGTTCTGGACCTTGCTGGTAATCCGGGCCTTGGGAGCAGGCGGTTTGCTCGAATAGTCACCGCTGCTAGAGTCATCTTTACCGTTGGGAGAGAATTGGTGCATATGATCGTCACCGTCACCATCGTCGTCAGAACCGTCATCGTCATCATAGCCATCTTGGCCGTCTGCTTTTGGCCACTTGTACTTCGCACAGAGGTCGTCGTACTGTTCCCGGATCTGGGTGCGATCATCCTCAGGCAGGTCGGCGAACTGATCCAGGGTATGGCAAGTCGCAACGTTGTTTTCCTCGCGCTGAGTGATGTTGTCCAAGTCGTCCTTCTGTGCGTATGCACCAGATGCATCGACCCGCGTATTCTCAAAGTCTAGCGCAAGGGAAAGGTCTTGCTCATTGAGCCCCTTCCACACTTCGTGCGAGGACAAGGAAGATCCTACCTGCTCAAGCCCGGTCGAGTTTCGGGGCACCAGTTCACCCAACGCTTTGCCAGGCTCGACCTTGACTTTCTGGCGCTGTCGTAATTCCAGTACGTCCACCTCGATGGTGCCCTCCATCACGCAGTGATAAACGTGAACCGTATCCGCTTTCTGGCCTTGTCGGATACATCTACCGCTAGCCTGGTTCATGTGACTGTTGTATAGATGCTGGGAGTTACCAATGACAGGTGTTAGGAAAATGACGCGGTTTGCCATAGTGAGGTTTCCTCCAGCCGCTTCGGCGGAATTGACCTTCATCACCAGGACTTTGTACTTCCCTTGCTTGAAGTTCTCAACTGGGTTACTGCTGGTGGCATTGTTGTATGTTGTTGCGCACTTGATGCCCTCATTTTTCAACGCCTCCATAGTCTTTTCGAGAATATACTGGTGCTGGGCAAACATAACAACCTGGTCATTCTCGGGGAAAGTGCGAATCAGATTGATGACATATCTCAGCTTGGAGCCAAGGCCTTGGGCACTGGCTGTTCCGTTGCTCTCTGAGGGTACGAAATGATCGTCTATGATCTGGCGATCTCGGAAGCGCGAGAATCTCGACAAGAAGACAACGCCATTGCCCCAGCGGGCGGCGCATCCATTCGTTCCATCTCCACAGTATTCCTTGTTCTCCCGGTGAGCGCCGCATAGTACGTGGCCGCACTGGGATATCAAAGCCAGTGACTCGGTGGAATTGCAGCCATCTTCAGAACAGGCCACTTGTACGCCGGACTCGAGGTTGCGGAACGCCTCGGCACATCTCACTTGCGCCAACTGTTGGTAAAGGTTACGGCAAGCACTCGTGAACGCGGCCCAGGCGGCATAGTACTCGTCGCTGGTCTGCGATTTCGTGGCCCCGCGAACTCTCAATGTCCCGTTGAGGAACGGCAGCGTTGTAGCAGCGCGACAACCTGAAAGACTGGGGTTAATATAGGCCCCTAGTCCAGAAGACATCTTCTTGTGGTTCTCGAGAACCTCGATAAGTTCGACCTTCTTCTTGGTCGCGTCGACTCGAAGACCCTCGCGGCGAAGAATGGTCACCACGTCGTCCTTCTTCAACATTTTAAGGCTGTCGCTGTCTTCACCAGGATGACTCTCCTCATAATCCGCCTTGTGATCCTCTTGAGATTTACGTCGCTCCTCCAACGACTCCGCAATATGTGCCTCGAGAGCTGCCCGTGAAGCGTCCATGCCTGGATCGGTCTGGGCTTCAGCTTCCAACTGCGCCATTTTGTATCCTTCGATACCAAGTAGCAGATTGATGACATCATCCTGGGGAAGCTTCTTCGTATTCTGCTGTGTGCTTGTGGCATCTTCGGGATTCAAAAGATAGAATTCGTCCCACCTGCTGTTGAGGCTCTTGTACATGAGGTTAATGTTGTCATCATCGGTCGAAAAGGAGCCCAAAAGGGAACCCTTGGCACCCTTGATCGCATCCAAGCCGAAAAGATCTCTGTTGTCGCGTATACATGCGTCAATGTTGTTGCCGTCCACAGGGAGAATTGCTTTGGCCAACTCGACATAGTTGTCGCGGCCCTGGAAGACCTTCAGTGTACGATTATTAAGAGCCTTCAAGCATTCTGATAGGTTGGCAATCGTTTCGTTGTACTCCTTCTTATCTTTGGGGTCTTGATCCTCTGCTGCACGTCTCTTGTGAATGGTCCTATGAAGGCGCGGGGCAAGCCAGATCAGCTTTTTGAAGACGTATTTGACGTATTTACGTGCTTCTTCCAGTAGCGCTTCCTGGTCGTTGAGAACCCTTTGGTGATAAGAGGTTTGGCTATCGGCAGATCCTTGGCGGAAAGATGACATCTGGACGCGGCTTGGGAAAGTTGATGCATGGAGCAAGGCTTTGAAGGCCAACTGCTCTCCGTCCAGGGGCTCTTTTAGGTACCCAAGAGCATGTTTCATTCTTTGGATTCCATCTGGTTTTAGACCGTCCGCATCCATATCAGCTATACGCACTTCGGCCTGGAAGCTCACGTATGCTGAAGCTTCGGCAAGTGTGGGCGGGCAAACAAGAACCTGCTCTACAACTTTGAACTTGTGACTTTCGCGATCGATCTTGTTGCATGCTGTGAATGCGGCCAAAAATCGTTCAGCTTGGCGATGTCTTTCCATGCTGAACTCTGTGGACTTTGTGATTCCATAGGAATCAAATTCTTCCATCTGTGTTCTGGGCGACAGCAACGGGCCATTTGCGATTCTAGGCAGTCCCGGACGGAGATCTATGGGTCGTGCAATATGCAGGCCGAGTGATGTTGCCATGGAGCAGACATCCTTCAAGTCTCGCGTCGGAGGTGTTCCTGAAAGAAGCCATTTGCTAACGGCTGGGCAGTTTGTGACAAATGAGGCCACGGCTGGATTCTCGTAGCTGACTTCGTCCCAAACGATGCGGCTGAAGCTGTATTGCTCGAAGAGGAACGTCGTCTTTTTGGCTTTCCGCCAGTCAATGCTCCTGGCAATGGATGCTTGCCAGTCAGTATATCCACGCCCACCTTTCCACTCGGCAAGAGCCCTGGCAGTCAAACCGTTAACAGGCAATACATGACCAACACAGTCCGCCAGCGCTCCCATATACTTCTTCTCGCCGAAGATACTGTCGCTTACGACGAGAAGGATGTGACTCTCAGGCTTAGACAACTGGAGATCGCTCCATTCTTCTATGAGAACGAATTCGCGGCCGTTGCGGTAGCCTAGGAACTTGCTGGCCTCCTCTCCCCATTGCCGGACAATGTGTTTCGGACAGATAACCATGTTGCAGTTAAGAGCCTTGGTCTTGCTGTTTGACTTGCTTTCACGCAATTGGTAATGGTATTGGTCAAACTCCGTCTGCAGCTGGAAGATTGCCAGCATCATGACAGTCTTTCCAAACCCAATGTCATCAGCTATGATGCCTCCTCTTCGGACTACCATTCGTGTGGCATAACCAAGTAGGCGAAGAGAAATCTCCTCTACTACTTCCTCTTCGATCTCACGCTCCACGAAAGGTTCTGGGGTTCTCTCATGTTTGAGCATCCAGGCCACGGTCGACTTCTGGTGGTCCAGTAACTTGTGTCCAGTACCCTGGAAGGGGTTGTCATCATCAAAATTGTCTCCCTGGGCCTGGGGAAGCGGGCTGAGTGACTGTGCCAAAGACTTCAGTTTCAAAGCCGGACGGTCCACATGATTGTTCTGGGTGCGAGTCATGGTGGTGACCGAAGCTTTTGCCACCAGCAATGCCTTGTTCTCCTTGGGCAGCTGTCCGTGTGCCTTGTGTGCCAGTCGTAGGGGATTGAAGACGAAGCGGACTTCAAAGTCTTTCATTTCATCGACGTCTGGTGATTTGCGTAAAACCTGGATCTGGAAAATGGGGTGCTGTCTCTTGCGTACCTCCTCGTACCGCTCAACTTCGTTGTGCGTGTTAAAGGGTTTTGCCCCCTTCCAGTAAACCGCAGGCGATTTCGGTACGCATTCTCCGCAGCGCGAAGCAGAATGTTTCACGATTTGCATCGAATTATCGATGTGTTGGGCATACTTGGTGGTAGCATATCCCAGTGTGTTGAAAAGAGTGGCTTGCTCCCGTGCAGGCACAACCGCCCAGGAGTTGCCTTCTTGACAAGCCCACTTCATTTTCTGTAACAGAAGAAGAGGATCACTGGGTTGGTACACTTTGGGATCATGAAGTGAAACCTTCTCAAAGACCAGTTTCCCAAGGGTTCGGTCCCCCTGAGCGCAATCCTCGTCGCACCGGCTGTGGTACTTGGGTTGGTGTAGTGTAATGGTGTCAAATGGGAGAGATGGTGAGTTCTAATCACCTAGTTCCTCCCAGCGACTACCTATCACAGCCTCGAATGCTCCACGGAATGAGTTCTTCAACTTATGCAGCTTCGCCTTTGGCTCAAATTTCAGTAAGAGTTCGCGATGCTCGTGTGAAGCCAGAAGGCGATGGTCGTAAGCAATGACGAATGCGTCCTCCTTGGGAGGCCCCGACAAAGTAGGATCCTTGAATAGTTTCACGGACTGGCCGCGAGCTCCTTGCTTGTTGCGAATGAAAAGACTGGATTCAGCAGCCTCGCAGTTTGGCGCGTGCAGATACCTGCCTGTTACTTCTCTATCCATCGTCTCGAACAGCTCGCTATCCAGATGCCAGCGGTTCACCAGTTTCAGGTTAATATAACTTCCACTAGTCGTATCTTGGACATAGGAGATCTTAGCCTCGACTTTGGCCGGAGCAAAGTTCCATATGAACCACTTGACATCAAGCGGCGAAACGGCTTCCTGCAAAACCGTGCCCTTCATGAAGGGTTGGGCCCGCTTGCAGAGGTGCTGCAGCTTTTTAGCATCTGGCAAGATGTTGTTTGCAAGACTGCAATACGGATCCAGCATTACAAACCAATCGATGCCCGATTCTGTACACACAACTTTCAGGTTGAACCCATCATCGGAAGTATACACCAATGTGACAGCCTCAGTAACGTGAAAGTGCTGGTATAGAAACTTGGCGTTTGCTAGAGCGTCGATGATTGTGCTCGAACTCTCGTAAGAACCTCCCAGCAGCCTCGTGGCCTGTTCTGAGAATCTGCTCAGCGTTGTATTCCACGTTCGACTCAGGAGCTGCGCAATCACTGTTGGAAAGTATTGCACAAAGGCGCGCTCCGAAGCTCGATATGGGATGGGATCGCCAGGAACATGAGCATCTATAGGATGTCCATGGGCTGGATTGCCAGCACAGTTGACGCATCTAATGATGCCGCATGTGGTACATTCTCTGAGGCGTTGGGTGCTGTAATGCGCAGTCCCGTTGCAGAAACAGTATCTGCGGTGTTCAGTCACCATCTTGGCGACATTGACAACCGAAAACGCCGCGAAGCCCGTGGTGCTGAAGTCACCGACTGGTACAAGCTGTACGTCTTCGGGGCTCAGTCGTGGCGAAGAAGAAGTGAATGGATTAGGATAGCCGGAAGATTCAATGTTGTCAAAAGTCTTCCATGGGGAGTTCCGCAAGTCTTGACCAAGTGTAACCATCAGACTTGCAAGGAGAACAGCGCCAACAACGGTAGTCGACATGGCATTGCCTGCGAGATCTTTCAATTGATCCTGTGTTTCGCGTGAGAAAATGACCAATAATAGGGGGAGACCTTGCATCGCCATGCATTCATATCCCGAAATGAAGCGGGATTGGTTGGAGATGTATGGCAGGCCACTCGGTGTGAGACAGCCTACCACACGGAACTCGGCAGTGAGCAGGTGTCGATCGACATTCTGGCTCAAGTCCAAAATCTTGGTCTTGAACAGTAGATCGAAATCCGCCTTGAATGCTCTCAGCTGGTTGATATCCAGCACGTCATGTACGCGACTGGGAAGAGTGTTCATGAAATATTTGTTCATGCGATCATGGAATAGCGGACGACCATTCTCGACCCAATTGGTAAGTGGTCTCTCATCGCCGAGATCCTCGTTACGCCGCACTCCAGCGTGGCGTATTATGCTTAGCTCCCAGTCAACCTTGTCCCTAGTTCTGGGCTTTTGGGCTTTCTCGTCCATCTCCAACCGGGCGAGTTGGGCGAGGGGATCGTTTGGGCCAAGCAGGTAATCTGCGGCATTCGATGAAGCCGGCTGCTTGAGGGACGCAATAGCTTTGCTGAGCATGCGACACATATCATCGGCGCCAGGGAACTTCTCGTCGTTAAAAGCGACTAGGTACTTGCGCTGACGGGTTTGGGGAATGTAGAAGTCCTTGGTGTCAAGGTCGCCAACCCAAGCGGTGTAGCCGAGGGGTTTGAACCAATGGTCTCTGGCACTCTCGAAGGGTGCTTTCTTGACGTTCTCCAGAATCACGATTTCAGGCTTGTGCTCTGCGACGAATGCGAGCATAGAGAAAAAGGTCTGTTCCGATTCTCTCAGTTTGGCCATGGATTTCGTAGTAATGTCAACGATGACTTCAACCACCTCATCGAATGTCGGGGTACTCTGCTCTTTTCCTGTCCACCTGCAGAATTCCTTGACATTCTGGCTGAACCCATCCTGCCGACTTGAGTTCAAATTAGAAAAGTCGACGCACGACGTACCCGCAACAAGTATGTTGGTACCACGGGGGATGGTCATTAGTTCACCCTTGGCCGTGAATCTGATACAGGTTAGCATATATAGTCGCCAGTAGGTACCCAGGAAGATGCTTACGCTTCGGTTTTTCCAATGAGTAAATCACGTATGTCATTGAACATTGCACCGCTGTCAGAGTTCCGCGATGCGAACGCCTGCTTGAACGGATTCCATTCGGCAGCAAGTAGATGCTCGAACCGGAAAAGCTGAAGCCCTGAAATAGAGTAGAGGGCTTGCTGTATCAGTTGCAGTGCGAAGATGGGGGATTCGGTACCGGAGCACAAGGTTGCAACCTTGAAGGTGATACCGCCCTGGTCCGCAATCCTCTTCAGGTCTGCAAATTCCAATGATTCCTTACTTGTAGCCTTTTTCACCATCTCAATGAAAGCGCGTAGCGGGTTGGTAACAGGTCTGCCACCAGACGCGCCATCGCCAGGGAAAGGGCCACTTCGTCTCGGTCGCTTGGATGGCCGATTGCCATGAAAGCCAGCCTCAGAAGCGGTTCTCGGTGAGCTCGTAGACTGGTTGGGCCAAGCAAGACTCTCCCGAGCAGGAGCAGCGGACTCGGATGGCGCCATGGTAGCAATGACTTACACAGCAAATTACCGGGCAATGGAGGGAAGAGCGTATGCGTAGAAGGGAGGGTGTATAGAAGAGCGTACAAAAATGCAAGAGAAGAAGATGTAGTGGATGGTCAGAGGGGTGTAGGTGTTTGTGTTGAAACAGGCTCGGGGCTTGGTCGAGGGGTTTTTGTGCAAGTCCCGTATTGGCACCAAGCCCGAAGAATGTTCTTTGAGCAAGGCAATACGACTGATGATGAAAGAAAATCAGCGCATACCTTGCGGAGGATGTGAAGAAGATGTTGTGAAGAAGATGTTGTGAAAAAGATGATGGATGGGCAATGCGATTTATTTTGCTCTTGGTTGGGAGAGCAGAAAAAAAGATTGCGAACAATGTGGTGTGGTTGATGGGTGAAATTTTATCTCTGCAGCTTATCTTCTTTGTTGAATGGGGGGGTACTCGCCCCTTTCGGTGGGAAAAACACCTCTAGGGGAGCTCCCGCCCTTTTCGGTAGGAAACGTATTATCTTTAGGGGAGCTCCCGCCCCTTTCGGTAGGAAATGTACAGCTCCGGGGGAGCTCCCGCCCTTTTCGGTAGGAAACGCACAGCTCTGGGAGAGCTCCCGCCCCTTTCGGTGGGAAAAATCACAGCTAAGGGAGCACCCGCCCTTTTCAGAAGGAAACGCACATCTCCGGAGGAGCTCCCGCCCTTTTCGGTGGGAAAACCATCTCTAGGGGAGCTCCCACCCCTTTCGGTAGGAAACGCACGGCTTCGGGGGAGCTCCCGCCCCTTTCAGTAGAAAAACCACAGCTAAGGGAGCACCCGGCCTTTTCAGTAAGGAACACACACACCGCCGGGGAGCTCCCGTCCCTTTCAGTGGAAAAACCACAGCTTGGGTAGCTCCCGCCCTCTCGGTGGAAGAAACCACAGCTCTAGGGGAGCTTCCGCCCCTTTCGGTGGGAAAAGCACAGCTAGGGTAGCTCTCGCCCTTTAGGGGTTCTGCTTAGTCGTTTGGTAGCCCTCGCCCTAATCAGGAGGATGCTGAGTCGTCCTGCAGCACTGACTCCATGAAAAGAACGAACAATGAGATAAATTCCAGTGCAGTGCCCCTTTGGAGACTTCGGTTTTGGTTGTACTGGCACACATAGAAAAGGCAATCACACAACCGCAATCTGCCCCGACGGAGAAAAGTTCAGGCCCTGCGGCAGCACTTACTCATTTGGCAACAGTAGTCTCATATTTGACAGTACATGTGCCTCAATGCTAGAACAAAGGGCACCAGCATTGAAAATAATTCAAAGCCAACAGGTCCTGGTGCCTCAATATTTTCAGAGCAAACAGACATATGGTGATGTTAACAACTCCTTCACTGCCTGCGCAGTGGGCAGGTATGGGACCAGTAAAAGGTCTACCAACCAGTGTCAAGCGTTTTCAATGGCCTTCACTCCAGATGTCGCCGACACGAAGAGCCGTCGTGTGGAGCCAGAACAGAGACCTGAAGAGAATTTCAAGCAATCGGCTTCTTGAAAATACCCGAGGGACGAGTCTCATGATAGTTCAGGCCGAGTATCTTGTCGGGATCAGTATCCTCGATTCCAGTGAACCGAGCGTCGCCGAGAGGAGAGGACTGAAGCCGCAAAGTGGGCATGATCATATCAGGGGCCAACATTTGAGGCATGAACAGATGGAGCAACAGTGGACAGCTGGATTCCAGTATGCCTAGAGCCCCTAATTCGCATCACGAATGTGAAGGGGGGCCAGCTTGGTCGAAAGGAGCCAACTGTTGCTGTCTCGACTTTCGTTGGGGAGCATGATCCACTTTCGGATGCCAGTGGCAGCTCGGTCCTAATACTCTCTCAAACCCGCGCCAATCACCTTCTTATCTGCATTCCTTCCGACACCCGTTTCAACTCATGTTTTCACATGGTCGATGGAATAGACCCTCTCAAGATCCCACCTATAGTGAGTAATCCGGTCAACCAAGGAGTCGCATTGACGTGCTAACACCTCTCAAGGCAACGCACGCGTCACTTCCTTGGTCGGCTGGCAGTAAGGCTGATGATACATTAGCATAGCATGATGAACCACAGGAGTGTAAGTCTGACAGTCCAAAGAGCTGACACCACTAGCGAGTGGTTCTTAACTCAGCCTCGACTCGTCGACAAGGATCCGCTATAAGCAGTTTGCATTGATTCGTGAGGGCTAGGCACATAGACCGCCCATGCTTACAACGCCCCAAGGAGTTTGCCATTGAGTGATGTGCACGTCCAACTGTGTACGCAGCATGGGGATGTGAAACTGGGTAGGTACGCAAGAACCTCTCTGAGTGCACTCAAACAGGCAACTTCGGCCTGGATGATGAGTCGCAACTCCAGGGTCTTCATGCACTCAGTCCATCACTTGACAGATAAGCACAGAGCGACCGACAACAGCAAGGCAAGTCTTTATGGCCTGCTATCCCATTGGGGGCCCATCGTGAGGCAAGACTCCGGGGGATAACACCGCGCACATAGCGATGTCGCTACAGAGGCCATGGTGGCGTTCATGTCCTGCGCTCCCTTTGCTTTGCCAGGGGTGATCCGCCTCAACATCAAAGAGCGGAGCCAGCAAAGACCTGCAATATTGCCTGGTTGGCAATAGATTGCACACAAAGGTGCGCAAGCGGCCTCAAGTCGTTCATGAAGCACCGTGATCGGTGGGTTTATCCCAAACGGCCTTGGGCTGTTTGCTCCAAGCGTCCAGTGGCGTCTGCAATCACATTGCAGCACGCAACCACCCTTCGGTTCATGTGCAAGACCAGGGAATCGATGAGGATCGCAGAATCTGGGTACAAGTCTCTGGACTGGTCAGAAAATACCCAGATCAATGCAAGATGGTGTTCCTCTGATGGATCAGTGCGATGCCATCCTTCGTGGGTGGGAGTGAGGTCAAGATGGAGATGGTTTCCTCCATTGAATCAAAGAAACAGTGGGAAATGGCGGATTAGCCGATATCGGTTTATCCGAAATGTATCTATCCGATAAACAGTCACGCTAGCGTTATCGCGTTATCGCGTTATCGCGCTAGCGCCATCGCGATAACGCGATAACGGTAAAACCTCGGCTGTGTTCGGGCAGTCTTCCATCTACTTGTACAGTACCTCAAATACTCCACTTGCCTACGAATCCTCATGCAATGTAGGCTGTGTGTCGGGAACAGCATTGCTTTTACTCTGGGGCCAAGGCCGTTAGATATAGTCAGTATGTTGAAATATACACACAGGAACAAAGAGGAAGAGAAGAATGGCTTGTTATGTAGTCAGTGATGGCCAACTCCGACCGGATTACGCAACACTCGTTCACTGACATACCAATTATCCAACGCTGGAAAGGGGCAGTGTTGTCTAAGGAACTTCGACCTGTAATACCAAGTGGGTAGAGTAAGCCCAATTCTATGTAATCCAGTATCAGTTCCGGGTTAGAGGTGGCATAGCTGCTAATAAGACAACTGGCTGGTATGGCAATGGTTGGGCATAACATGTCAGTCAACACCATAGATGCGGGATACTCACGCGAAGCTGAAAAGTGCGGGGTACAACAAGGTAGCTAGCTACATACTGTTATTGGCATAGTCGACTTACATACATGTACATAAGTATGTATGCATATAACTTGAATGTTAGGTAGGTAGACTGGAGGTCCTTGGGCCAGCTCAATCAACCATGAAAGCATAGATCTTTCACTTTATTGCTTTTTGGGGCCCCTTTTGTTGACGAGCCTCTCTTACTACCGTCAGAACCGCCTTGCTTCTTTTGCCTGTCCAAAGGAAGCGCACAACATGGGGGCTGTGCTCGAGTCTACCGACATCAGAAACAAGCTCGAGGACCTGTCTGGGGTGGTTGTCAAGCCGGGAGAGAACCCCTACAATGCATTGATACAAACATGCAAGGACGATCCGGTAGGTCATTTCCATGTTTTGGCTAGCTGCTCGCTCCCATGAGGAAGAGAGAGTATGGTCTTATGTGTTTGATCAGCCCTTGAGGAAATGGAGGGGTCCCCAAGAAAAGAGCTGGATGGCAATTACCTACCTTGGCCCCAAAATCATCATGTGGCATCTAGCAGCGTTGAAGGGAGTTCGTGATTGTAGCACAGTTGGGGAAATGTGCACAAGGGGAGGCAGCGAGCAAATAAAGAGCATGACTTACTAACGGTATGCATAAATAGGAGCAAATCCAGGCGCTGTACTCTGCCCATCGCGTCCGGCGAAATGGCCAGCAGAAGGAAAAGTTCCTGTCCCCAGAGCTCAACGAGCTCATCATTGACCCGTGGCTCCTACGTCTCGAGAACCCCGAGATCGAGCCCGGGTTCAAGGACCTGAGGAACTGCATGACCTTCTGGGGTCGGCCTCCAGTGCACGTGTTGGAGCTGGCTGAAAAGATCCAAAGCAAGCTGAAAGCGGTCGCACCCAGTAAGTTCCAGCGCATCTAAGCAAGAGACTAACGGGATAAAAAAACATACATGGATTCCCCTTACTCCTGGGTCCATACAGAGCATTTATCTATCTGCATTGGTCCAAATGTGTTACGCCTGGGCTACGTAGAAAGCTGGTCACCGACTGACACACCCCCAACACAGACATCTGGCTCATGCCGACCTACCGCATGCACATCACGACGTTGGAGCTGGCCTTCTCGCGGACCCCCGAGGAGATCGATGCCATCGTGCAGTCCCTGCGCCCTGCGATCCCCAAAGTGGCGAGCTACACGTACCGGCACCGGGCCCGGCTAGTCAAGCCGATGATCTCGTACGACCTGTCGGCCTTCGCGGTGTCCTTCCTACCGGCCTGCGGCGAGCCGGGCGTGTCACCTCCTCCCGTAGCCCCCGGCACAACCGAGCCCGTTCAGCAGGGTGATCAGTACACATATCACCATCTGCGGCGCGACATGTGGGATCTGGCCAAGGACGCGGGTATGGAGATCGACTCGCGCTACATCGTGCCCAGCGCCCATATCACCCTTGGGCGGTACTTGACAGACAAGGACCATGCTACTCCAGAACAGAGGCAGAAGTGGGTCGATGCTATTGAGGAGATCAACAAATGGCTGGAGGCAGAGGTTTGGGATACAGCGGAGGCTGGCTTGCTTGGAGAATGGATCGTCGGCCAGGAGAAGGGGCTGGATGTTCGCGTTGGGACCCTCTGGTATGGCGGAGGACGAACAGTGCTCCTTGGCGAGGGCTTCTAGACCACCCAAAACCAGTGCACTTCATTGCCGGCTATTCATGTCTTATCTATGGCTTAGATTGTCACGTCATGTTCAAGGATAGATAGACTAGACAGTTAGACGTAGAGCACTTGGACGGCTTGCACGATTTAGACTTATGTTTTTCAACATTCAATCATCGCCTCCTTAAAAGAGTAGTAGGTAGCGAGAAGCCCCCGACATAGGTTATTCGTGATGAGTCATTGATCTTCTCTAAGATCGTATTTTGTTTGCAGCAGACGTTGGCCTATATTGAACCTATGTCCTGCTACACCTTGTCCCTCAACCGGTGATGAATACTCCTGTCGCCAGTGTCCGGTCGTGATGAACCCCAAATCCATATGCCATGAATGATGAACGTGAGAACCAGGAAAATGCGTTTAGAAAACAAGAGCAGCACCCTTCGTCTTCTTGTCACCACTGTAGAGAAAATAAAATTAGCCACATCCAGGAGGGGTATGATGGATGGGAGAACGTACCCAAGCTCGAAGTGCTTGCAACGCTTCAGAGCCAGCTGCATCTTCGTCTTGCAGGCAACACACTCCAATCTCAGGACAACCTTCTTTGTGGTCTTAGCCTTCTTGTGGAAGACGGGCTTGGTTTGACCACCATAACCGGCCTGCTTGCGGTCGTATCGGCGCTTTCCCTGGGCGAACAGAGAAGCCTATAATATCTGTCAGAATCGAGTCACAGCAACGCAGCCGCGCCATAACCGAGGGGTAGCATCTCGATCAGGCGGGAGGAGCTCCACTGACCTTGCCGGCCTTGTACTGGGTGACCTTGTGCTGGGTGTGCTTGCGGCACTCCTTGCCCTTGCAGTAGGTCTTACGTGTCTTGGGAATGTTGACCTATATGGACAGATCCGGTCAGTACATGGTTGTCTGATATGCAACGCATATGATCAATTCCGCCAGCTCCCTCTTCTCTTGAGGCACAGATGGGCGTCCAGTAGCATTTTTGTCGTAACCGAGATTCCAGACTCCCTCCGAGGACAGACACGAAAAGCCGGGATCGTTGATGAGCGGGGTTGCCATTCGCAAATCGTGCTTGAATCTCGTCGGGATATCCGTCGTCTTCGGTTCGGTTTATTCTGCATCACCAAGCAAGTTGTGCATGCATGTCTTTTTCGCATTGGATCCCGCGCCGTAAAATTCGCTGGACGCCCATCGCATGACTTCACAGAGAATAAATGTAAGTGGATTGCATCAGTCGCGTACGTACCATCTTGACGGCTGTTCTCGGTTTCGCGGTCGAAAGGTTGGTCGTGTGTCGTGATGGTGAATTGTCGGGCTCAAAATGGAAGGGTAATGTCAAATTAATTTCTCTTTCTCAGGCAATTCCAATTGTGTCGAAGGGTGCCCTAAATTTTTGAAGTGGGGGAAAGCAGGCTAGAGTGGGCTCAATGATTGGCCCTACCTGGCTCTGAGGCTAGCTGACGTGCACAGCCACGACCTCCAGCCACAGCACGAGGAGTCACCAATGATCGGTTAACCTTAGGTAATGTGCTTGAGTCTTCCATCATCGAATATGCCGATGCGGTACACCCAAAGACTCAAACTCCAGTCTGGGTCGATTATCTCCTCAGATCCCATTTCAAGCCTAGAACAGCGGATATATTGAGCTTTCCAATCTCACATGCGGCACGTAGCACATAGGCTTTCTGCAGTCAAAACTGTCCATTTTCCTCGTGAGAAGTGGACGCAATCGCGAAGCAGAATATCGACCGTCTCGCGTTTCTTAACATACGCATTCCCAGACCCTCCTTCGTGACCAACGTACCGTTATCAGACAAATCATAACATGGATTAAACAATAAAAATAGAGTTTCAAAAGTTTGAATATTGAATGGTGAAAAGAAAATGGCTCCGTGAAGCATGAATGGATATGTATGTGTGCACCGTCCGTATTGTACTTGTACCTGGTTTCGAAGAGCCAGGCCGTACGTATTCTCTTCTGAGCACGCCAGCTTCAGAAAGTGCCATCTATCAAAAGGGGATCATGCCAGAAGCTGCATGACTGGCCACATATCAAGCATCCGGACTGCGGACCGCTCACGGCCATCCCCACTATCGGATCAAGCCATCCATGCCACTGTACGATGAGTCGTCCGATTCCCGTCGTCGGCGCCATTTACAGTAAATGCCACACCGCATTCGGAGCGCTGAAAGGGGGTGCGCGGCGCGCCAGTATGCACATTAGCATGGAAGCAACGACTTCTTCTCATGCGCACTCCAGCTTATCGCAGTCGACGATCTGCGCATGACGGAATTGCACTATTTAACAAACTAGGAATGTGATGACGGATCAAATCGTGGGGGGTGGCATTCAGGCAATGCGGGCGTAGGCCGGAAATAACACAAGAAAACCCGTGTTGAGTGACGAGTCTCGACCGGTATTGCTCTACATACGTGCTTCGCTTCCAACCAGGATTTCTTTGGTGAGCCTATCACCACAAGTGCCAAGTTGATTTACGCCATGTTATGCTGCCCTGTAGTGAACAAGAGGAACACTCTTGAGGTTGGGTGTCGCGGCGATATTTATCGAGTATGCCCTGTACGTGAAGTAGGCCACATTGGCGATGGCGGCCGGCAAAGACGACGTACTCGTCGGAGTTGCCACCGGGGCTTGTGGCAGGATCTTTCAAGATGCAGATAGGCGTGCGTGAGTCGCTATGCCTTATCAAGGCAAGACTTGGCAGGAGTCACATCGAAGCCCACCGATGCTCGGCCGGCAGACCGGGTATGGAGTCCTTTTTTGCCTCTAGTAGTGGGTGGAGAATCGGTGTTCGACCGAGCAAAGAAACAGTTAAAGATCTTATGATGGCCACTCCATGTTTTCGACGCTCAAGGTGCGCAAGTTTCGTGCTACTCACCGCTTAAAGTTCATCTTGCTACATACTTATCCAGAGCCATCGTCGAAGTTCTGTCGAGTTCTTGGTGTTCATATGTTCTTCCCTTCTTTCCTCTCTCTCATGGATCTTCGGAGGTGGGCCGCTTTCCAATATTTGAACCCACTCCCAACCTTGGCAAAAGATTGAACATATCATATTGGCGGTGTTTGCTGCCCAAGACGACGACCTGGTTCTCAGCAGAGTATAAGCTCGTAGAGAAAGCTTGTTCTCTCTTGGTCCTCATATTAGTACTTTGGGATGAAGACCCTTTTGTCGATATATTTCAATTCGTCAATCAAAAAGAGACATTCCCCAGAGAGTCTGGTCTTCAACGATGTTTGCAGCCAAGGATGAACGTGACCAGCCGGATGGTCTTCGCAGGTCGAGCGTTGAACTACATGCTAGTGATCGCTCCGTAAGTTCTTCACACGATGGCAGCAGCGAGTCCGTCCATGACGAGACAGAGGGACCAGGCCTGGATCGTTTCTCAACCCATCATTCGATGGGGCCAGATGCGCCTATCGAGGCTCAGAACTCGACGGTGGAAATCCCGGACGAAGTATACGATCGGCTACCCAATCACCGAAAATTGATGATGGTAGCTTTGCTTTCATTCTGTTCGTTTCTGGCCCCCGCCTCGAGCACATCGGTACTGGCTGCCACGCCCGAAGTGGCGGCCGAGTTTGAGACCACTGGGTCTATCATCAACTTATCCAACGCCTTCTACATGCTTTTCATGGGTATCTCGCCCCTGTTCTGGGGCCCGTTGAGCCAAGTGTATGGACGGAGGCCGGTAAGCACAATACGAAAGAGAAGAATATCCCCTATTCGCAGCAAAAATTTTGACTTACACGACGAAACTCAGGTGACGCTGGCTACCGCAGTTGCCTTCCTCGGATGCAATATCGGTACAGCTCTTGCTCCAAACTTGGCGGCCTTCTTCGTTTTCCGTATTCTCACGGCGTTTGAGGGGACATCGTTCATTCTTGTCGGTTCTTCCGTGATAGGGTGAGTCCACACCGTTCCCCAGTATGTCAGGAACCCCCCAGAAGCTCACGAAACTCTTCTTAGCGACATATACCGGCCAACCGAAAGGGGCACGGCGCTCGGCTGGTTCTTGTCAGGCACGCTCATCGGCCCCGCGCTCGGCCCATTCATCGGAGGTATCATCGTAACGTACACTTCCTGGCGCGTGATATTCTGGCTGCAGACCGGACTCGCAGCCGTGGCCGCCGTGGGATCGTTTTTCCTCCTGCAAGAGACCATCTACCACAAGCGGATCGACGACCTCGTCGGTTACAGCGGACTGCAGAAGGCCAAGGTGCTCGGCGGCATGATCAACCCGTGGCGCGTCATCCGGCTCTACGAATACCCCAACCTGTTACTTACCGGAATCTCGAGCGCTTGTTTGCTGTGGAATATGTACTCACTGCTCTCGCCCATCCGCTACGTCCTCAATCCGCGCTTCAACCTCACGACGCCGATGCAGGGCAGTCTTTTCTACCTGGCCCCAGGGGCGGGCTACTTGCTGGGCACCTTCGGCGGCGGCCGATATGCTGACTACATCGTGAAGAAGTACACCAAGAAGCGTGGGATGCGCATCCCCGAGGACCGGCTGTACTCGTCGCTACCGTTCATGGGCATCGTGATCCCCGCCTGTATCCTCGTCTACGGCTGGTGCGTCGAGTACGACCGCGGCGGCATCCCCGTGGTCGTCATCGTCATGTTCATCCAGGGCGTCGCGCAACTCTTCTGCTTCCCCTCCCTCAACACCTACTGCCTGGACGTGATGCCGACGCGCTCGGGCGAGGTCGTCGCGAGCAACTACGTCATCCGCTACCTCTTCGCCTGCGCGGGCACCGCCGTCGTGCTGCCGGGCATCCAGTCCATCGGCGTCGGCTGGTTCTCGACCATCAGCGTGGCCTTCCTCCTGTGCGGCGTGCTCTGCACCATGGCCACGATCCGCTACGGCCGGCAGTGGCGCCTGCGGATAGACGCCAAGAAGAAGGCCCGGCGGTACGCGGAAAAACGCCGCGCACCACCGCCGACGTCATCATCGAGCCACCAAGCTGACGATCGTCAGGGGGCAGGGGAACAAGAAGGGGCTGCCGCCGCCGCCGCAGGAGCCGAGGACCGACGGCCTGCTCCTGGCAGCGCGCCCCCGGAGCCACGTCCGCACCAGGATGACGGCTCACATAATAATACCCAACAGAAAGCAGACGGGGTCACCACGACCACCGCGCCTACTATGGCGCAATCATGCAATCCAGATCTTGAAAAGGGCGTTGGGAGTGCTGCTTAACCTCCCTTGAAGCTTTGTCGGGTTCTTCTTTGGCACGGGGCTAGTAATGCGATCGGCTCTAGGGGGAGATACCCTGTATTTTTTTTTCTATTTTCGTCTTCGTTCGAAGTTTGTACTAAGCCGGGGCGCCTTCCGATGTCGTCGATAAGAGTACGATGAAACTATGTTCATTTAAAGTTTTGCCTACAACTTGCATTTGGTAGGTTGATGGGGGGAGCTGCTAGTGCTTTCCTCTCTTGCCCACGAGACGGCTCAGGTGAGAAATAGCGGTTTGGCATATACAAACATATACATAGACTATATTGGTTTCCTCAAAGTAAAGATAGAACCGCAGTAGAGTAGCAGCGCGATACCATATAGACGATTAATAAAGCGACAACCCATACAGATCCTTCTAGACCGATGAGATGAAGTGGAGTGGTTGAAGCTACCCCAGGTCAACGTTCGGTAAACGGCAAACGCACGGGAATTCGTGTTACCCCATGCTAGCTGGCATGATGATCCCGGATATCAACATGTCCGCTGTGTACATACCTTTCCGCGAACGAAGCTACTCGCAATGCAGCAGGAACAAAAGATTCGCGGTCATTGAATGAACGAGTGAGCAGGCATGTCCCGACTCCCGACACCACCATGCCTGCTTGTCCGTACCTGTCTAATCTTTGGGTTGTTACCTCCCGGCAGCACCTCAACGCCACATCCCGCTTTGCCATCCCATGCAGCAGGGGAGGAGGGAGGACAAACAAGGGGTGGCGGCATGCAGTTTGCTGAGCCCAGCAAATGCACCGTCCAACTACCGCAGTTCTCGTTCCGAAGAACGTTGGCAAACTCTCGGCTGCAAGTCATTCGTGCAGAGTATTCTGCAGCAATCATCGGAATGACTGACCCGCACCGCAAGTCAAGATAGGTCCAACAAACACAGGGGCAACTTCCATACCTCCCTGCATGTCAACTTACTCATCACACCCAGATCCCAATAAGTACCCCCAAAGGAAGACACGACGAACGCCCATGATTCAATCGCACGCATAGCACGTTATTGGTGGCAATTCTTCGAGAATAAGTATGAAACAAGCGACCAGAGGATACGACCAAATCCCACGACGACCGAGTTGTGATGGAACGAGGGGTTGCGTGTTCCAAGTTCCAGGGGCCCTCCCACAAAAAATGTGTAACGTCGCCAAGGGGGTGGGATGGCTGCAACATACAAGTAGGGAACATTTTCATCCCTCGATCCGTTGAATCAGGGTCTGTTTCTTAAAGACCGCGTAAGCTGTTTAAGCCTCACCGTGGCCCATTTCTGATGCCATGGTCTCCTCCGATCGATTGTTTTGTTCGGATGGAGAAATGAAATCCCAAGAATCCTTGTGTAATTCGATGCCAAGACGGTGCATCTCATTTTAACCTCCAATACGGAGTAGGTACGGTCGGTAGACAACGATGGCTCGGGGGCCAGAACAAGATGCGTGCTTCAATTGAATCAACAAAACAGTATAGAGCCTGCATTGCAGCATTGCAGCTGCATAGGAAGTATGTGATCACGATCTCGAAAATAAAAAAAATTAAATTCTCCTGCAGGAAGCAAGTCCCGACAATCCAATTCGTAACTACTATTCAGGTAAGTCTGCTGATCTGAATCTTCCGCGTCCGTGGCCTGAGTCTTCGTCATTTGCTGCAATGCTCGGCTGACAAAGGCTACGAGGTCCGAGGGCCTGTCAACTTAGCGATGCGGCTCTACTTGTAATTGGGGCGGTCTTGACTGACAAAGACCTACATACACATGCAGCGTCTTGGTTGTACAACGTACGACGTCCTACCTACTTTAATGTAGGTGAGAGCAGGGCTGAGTATGCGGATGCTGTCAGCAATGTACGTACGGAGATGTCGGTCGGTCGGAGTCTAGACATGCGTTCTAGAAAGCGCTTCGTCTTGGCTCTTTTGAAACATCACATTCTCTTGACGCCCCACGGGTCGCTGCTTGTCCGCTACGTGGATTGTCACACCAACCGACAAGCCGGGCGGGATCGCCGTGGTTAAATCGAAACGCCGAGGGACAAGAAACCGGAACACACATGACAAGAGCATCATTACTCTGATTCTATCTATAGGCACGGATAGCGAGAGTTAGTTTGCGGGGTGATTGTTTTGGGCCTGTCAGTCACAACCGCACAAAGCAAGCATTACCTGGTTGCCGGTGGTATGTTCAAAATAAGGGGGGGTTCTTAGTGACAATACTTGTACAGACTGATCAACCAGGCTTCAGGTAGCTGAGCGCCGGAGGTGTGGGTATGTAGTCACTTACCGGCCGAGAGGGGCTATTTACATACCTACTCTGCATCTCTAGATGTTGATCCGACAACACACGAAATTTTACATATCTTGGCGGGGCGCGCGGCGCGACTGGACAAGGATCGGCAGAGCATCAACCACGTCGATGCTCGATGGGCATTGCATTAGTTGAGTGGTCTGATCCATCTTTAAAACCATCAGATGGCGCTCATCAGCTGTTGGGCGCCATAGCATGCCACTATTGCTATACTGCAGTTGGTGAACTCCAGGTTATGGGGAGAACATCTCCTCTTCTCCTCCGTTCGAGCAAGTCGGCAATGATGCGGTGCTTCGTGAGCTACTTTTGATATCAGTTGTTTGGGATAGATCCCAGGGTTATGGTGTTTGCCAAGAGTAGAAACCCCATTATTCAAGTATACAAGGCTCTCTAGACGAGATATCCGCGCAGAACCCCCGGCCCCTTCGACTTACAAGAGTAGCTGGGAGGCATGTCGTTAATCGTCATCTTAGTGGTTCGTATAGCAATTCATCCCATCTTAACACAGCAGCTGAACAGTGAAGGGTCCGCTAATAGACTCACCGAAAGACGCATCCAGGTAACGAAGCACAAATCCTTCGCCGATCACTAAATTAAACCTTGCCAACTTACCAGGAGACCGGACGACTGGATAGGTACACGTACTTTACTATTTCGCGTCGGTAAGTTGCCAGGATTAAGAAAAACCCGTCTGGTATGTTGTTGCCAGCGCAGAGCAATTCAGGCCTTTCTAGTCGTGGGAATGGTGTAACGCGGTACATGCTTAAAAAGATCAATTGGTGACCCGATGGGTGACAATCTGCCCAAGGAATGTGCAAGCGGCAAACCTCCCCATGTTACATGCGGGTGTTTCCAGAAATTGAGGCTGGTTGGGCTTACTGGCGTCAGTCAGCGGGGGCACGGGGAGGAGGAGGAGGAGGAGGCACCAGCCAGTGCCCAATAGGCACCTTCCCAAATGGTCGAAATAGGGATGCACGGTGCACAGAAGGTCTGGCCTACGTAAGTCGGTAACGGTGCGTAGCATTACAGATTCGGATCGCTGCGGTGTGGTTCACAAGTGAAACAATTTCCGAGTAATTGTTTTTGCGTCTCATTCGGGCGGGCCTCTCGGTGCCCGTAATTTCGAATCGCAGGCGACATCGTGTGTGCATACTAGAAAGGCTCATCTCACGCTCAGTACTCAATATCACACAAGCCGTTGGTTTGGAAAGTACAGTGGCACAGCATGGGCTTTTCCGTCCAGCATGGGGGTTAGCAGTATCAAATCACAATCCGGAAGGCTGGCCACATGGCAGAATTGGTAAGGAATTTGTGGGCGGAGACTGGGTTATGTAGTCATGCAGTCCCACAATATGGAATGGCTTCATATGAAAGTCTGATTTTGGCTGCTGGAGGATCCATCGCAAGTGCAAACGATGACGACACTTGCTCGCTGTAATTTGTTTCTGAGAAAGCTTGTGCCTCCCGCTGGGTCTTGGTCTCCGTTACAGAAGAAAGAAAAAGGCAGGCACTCTCGGTATGGAAGAATACCATCCAGGAGGAGACAATACCATCCAGATGCAAAGTGACGAGAATGAGAACCGTAAAGCCTGTTGCTTCCGTAGCGCTTATTAGAAAAGTCAGTTGTTCGGCAAGCATGCATCAAGCCATGTACAATTGAATGCTCCGTCCCAATTTAGCAACAGGGTGGAAGAGCGATGATGTTATCACCACTGCTGTTGGCGAAGATGCTCCGGGATCTCCAGGATGGAGAGAGAAGAAAAAAAAAAAGCGAACGGTGATTTTGGAGATCCATCCTGTCCACTTTTTGCTACGCGTCCCTCATGAAGACGCTGTTTCAAATCCAAGCAAGTGGTCGAGTTCTGCGGTTCCTAGTGTTTTCGCTTGGCTGCATGGCCCGGGATGCTCTTGGGAGACTTGACAGCGCCCCCTGCTCACCCCTGGCATTTTGGGCAGGCCGCCAATCTGCGCCAGCGCGCAAAGTACCTACCTGCTACCTTTGGTACTGAGGTACCGGCAACGATCTGCCCTAATCGGTAGCCGTCCCGCTCTGTGCGACACTGGCCTCCCAGAACTACTGCTGGTCGCTGATTGGCCTCTGTTTAATCTCCTTACTGAGGGCATTAGCCAATGTCGATGTGGGGGCTGACTAGAAATGGCAGTCTGGAGGCTTGAGCCCACCACCATGTTCAATCGGCTTTTCTTGGCAAACTCGTGCAGGAGTGATGGCGTTTGGAGGCTCAACAGTATTACGCCGACAGGCGAGGGTTACAGCTGACTACGAGACTACTACCCGTCCCATGGGATGGGTGGCCTAGTGTGGTAGCGCCTCCAGGTTTTGGGGGAGACGACCGCCAATAGCATGTACATTATATCCACGACCGACATCATGTATGATCAATCGGATGCAACAGTACCTATTCTGCACTGCTGCGGCCGGTATGCATCTCCGGGCTCTGGGACATGGCCCGTTGGAGGGCAGAGGCAGGCGTTCAATTGACCCGAACATTAGAGCAGTAACAAAAATAGCGATGCCTACCTAAGCAAGGACCCAACTAGTAAGGTACGGCAAGTACCTACGGCGAAAAGTAGTTTCTGCGCTGCGATGCGGGTGTGCGGGCTGCACGAAGAAAGTAGAAATTTCTCCAAGACAGAAGATCCTGGGGAGAGACCGACAAGGTTCAGTGGGAATCCATAAGTTGCAACGCATTGATGGCCGACAGGGGCCGCGAATGCTAAGATTCGGGAGTCAAGCCAGGTTTTAGATAGGGGCAGCTAGTATCAACTCTCCCGTTGCGCGTCATATGTACCTGGCAAGAGACTCCCCCGACCTAGTGTTTGGCCATTGATCTTTTCCTCTCTCGAGTCTCGAGAGATCTGAGCACGGGTCCAATTGTATGAGAGTCTAAGAAGCAATAGTTTCGGCTGCCTGTCTTTGATGCTAGAGAAGCCTACTTCGTTTTTTTCCCTCTCCCCAAATCCATCGCTACGCTACCAACTTGCCTCTTCTGTCTCTTGTCGACTTTCGGTTTCGTTTGACAATTCCCAGTCGGGCCAGAAAGAGAAACCAACCCAAGACCTGCTGCCGAGCCCATCGCCATTTGAAGTGGCCCTCCGCCTAGTGGCTTGGTGGTTTTATCGTCTGTTCCCACGTCCGATCATCAACCCTCTTTTTTTTTCTCCTCTACCCTCACTGTACTATTCTCCCTTTGCAGCATCACTCTGGAAAAGACGGGCCCTTTCTGTTGTCATCTTTCTTATCTTTTCCCTCCCACCCTTGTCGACAATTTGTTGAGTGTGTGTGTACAATTGCTATTGTATGATAGGTGCTGCCTCATTCTTCTACGATCGAGATACGGCACCGTTCGGGAACCCGCCCCTCGACTTCTTTAGCTGTCCCCCATTGGATCGGCCTAAAAATCAAGAAAGCACGACCGAGCTACCTAGCGACCCCATATTGGTTCCCGCTCTATGACAGAATCGGAGTAACATAACCAAGGAACGTTCAGCCCTCTCTCTGGGTTAAATCGGCAACGGCATCGATATATCGCCAAATTCGGCACGCCATTCTTTCGCCTGCCTTAGTCCTGCAGCGGTCAAGAACAAGCCAAGCCTCTGGTTCTCTCGTTGACGTTGACGGATTTCTGTTGAACTAGTCGCATACTTGATAAGTGGCTGGAGTTCACTCTCTCCGCGCTCTTCCAATCCCCAGCTTGTGTGTTTTGCTCGCTTATAGCAAGACCTGGGTCGACCCGCCGCCGCAGCATCGGTTTTTCACAATTCCTGCTCGCTTAATGCATTTTGCTGCAATCCGACACATTTAACATATCGTCGATGCTCATCCGTTAATACCGCCTCTTTCACATCGCCAACCCAACTTTTCCTCGGACGACCAACCCGCTATCCGCCATGGATAAAGTGTCGTCGTTCCTGCGCAAATCGAGTTCATTCGGCAGTATGATCTCTGCCAAAAACGAAATATACCTGCCGGTCAACACAAAACCGCAAAGCAAGAAGTTCCGCCTCAGGCAAATACTGGGCCACTGCTTATACCGGAGAGTGGTGATATGGACGCTCGTGCTCATCCTTTTACTGTCGCTTACCCTCTTTAACCCACGTCTGACGACGAAAACGCGCCAAGACGTTTTAGATCTGGTGCAACTTGGCAAAGGCCAACTTAAAGAGACGCACGTTGAAAAGGGAGACGAAATCGTTCTGCAGACACAGGATGGAGCCGTAGTTGAAGAGAAGAAGGAGCCCGTTGAGGAGCAGAAGGAGGAAGAGGAGGAACCGGAAGACGATGGCCAAAACGGCCCTCACTGGATGAGATACAAGCAGTGAGTCAACCAATACCCCGAGACACTCTTCGTACAACAATTGCTAATCTTTTCAAAACAGCATGGATGGGTATTACAAGGGCCTGAGGGCTATTGTGCCTTTTGCCGAGTACACACCCGAGTACCCAGCACCTACCGGCAGCAAACCCACCATCCCCGTCTCTGCGCCACACCACAGCAAACTCCCCACGCCTACTCCTTACAGCCCGCATCCGGATTACGACTCGAGCGAGTACAAGAGCGAATACCACAAAGTACAGCCGTGCTATCTGGACGCCGCTAAGAAGACGCCGGTCCCTGATGTCTACGCCTACTCCGGGGTGCCCCAGGGTCAGGCGAAGCCGGCTATGGGTTCCTACGATTTGCTTGGCATGCGTGAAGATGTGTGCTTCGATCGATTCAGTCGTTATGGTGCTTATGGTCTGGGCTACACAACTAAGGAGGGTGGTACCGGAGAAGCAATGGACACAGATCACGAAGGCAACGAAGCGGTTTGGGAAAAGCACGGAAAGGTCAACTGGGAAAACATGGACTGGGCAGCGGCCCAAGAACGATGCTTCGTCTCCAACGAGAACCGCTTCTATACCGGCAACAGCACCCAGGACGCAGAATACGCCAAGCTTCGACCGAAGCGCATCGACCGCACTGCTATTGTGATCCGAACTTACGTGGGCTTCAAATGGACGGCTCACGCGCTCCTCAACTTCCGTGCTATGATTTCAGAGCTCAACCTGCAATCAGGTGGCGAGTATGACGTGCATTTCCTCCTTCACGTTCGGGACAACAACATGCCTATCTGGGCAGACCCTCAGACTGCTCAAGACATTTTGGACGAAAATGTCCCGCGCGAGTTCCATGGTATCTGCACCTTGTGGTCTGAGGCCCAGATGAACCTCTACTACCCGGGAGACTTCGGCGAGGCTTTCGACAACCCCAGCAATGGCGACATCCACGGTGTCTACCGTAGCGCCCACATGCCGCTTCAGCACTTCGCGCAGATGCACCCCGAGTATGCCCATTTCTGGAACTGGGAGATGGACATGCGCTGGACTGGATCTTACTACGAGCTTTTCGATAGACTGGGCAAGTGGGGCGCCCAACAGAGCCGACAGGGCATGTGGGAGCGGGCCAGCAAGTACTATATTCCCGCGCTGCACGGTGACTGGGCCAACTTCACCAAGACCGTCGAACGCGAGACCCAGGCTTCTGGCCGACGCTCGATCATGGGACCTGTCATTTTCGCAGGCAAGAACAACCTCCAACAAGGCGAAGGCGGTTTCATGCCCAAGTCTTGTGCCACTGGCTCCGACATGACCAAGTGTGGCGTGGGCGAGGACGCCGATCTCATCACCCTGAACCCCCTGTTTGACACCAACGAATCCGGCTGGGTCTTTGCCAGCGATGTGACTGGATACGACAAGCAATACCCGATCCCTCCTCGACGATGCGCCATTGTAACGGCATCTCGACTCTCGCGACGCCTGTTATCTGCGATGCACGAGGAGACGTGGCGTATGCACCACGGCATGTTCAGTGAAATGTTCCCTCCCTCGATGGCATTCCACCACGGCCTGAAGGCTGTGTACGCCCCGCATCCCGTCTACGTTGACCGCGCTTGGCCCGCCGAAGAGATCGAGAAGCACTTCAACGGCGGACGTGACCACACCTCTGGCGGCCACGGAAGCCCCTTCGACCTGCAAAACGAGCACAACCACAAGGGCACTTCGTGGTACTACAACAGCGAGTTCGCTGGTCTCTTGTGGCGTCGCTGGTTGGGTTACGCCCAAATGGATGGCCGTGGCAAGAACGGCGGCCGATCTGGCGAGGGCGACCTGCGCGGTGGCCGGGAAGAGGAGGCTGACCCGAACAACTCGGGACGGCTGTGCCTCCGTAGCATGCTTGTCCACCCCATCAAGTGGGAGAATCCGAGTGAACGAGACAATTAGTCGATGGCCTCGAAACTCATTTCTCTTTTTCCGGCGAATTTCGAATATTTATTTGCATGATCGGGTATAGACAGGACAAGCATTGGATGGCACATAATCTCCTCGTGTTCCCACACAAAAGGAGTACAAGAGGAGACAGACCAACACTACCGGCGCGGTTTTTGTTTTCTTTTTGATATGTCGGGTTATCCACATCAGCAGCACATTTACAGTACAGGGTACTGGTGGCGTTAGAGGCGAGGTCCGAATTGGGTTTGATCTTGGTGCCTTTTCTTTGTTTAGGATTTGGAGAACGGAGTCGGCAGAGGGTTTCCGTCTTGGTCCCTTGGAGCCTGCCTGGCTTTATATATCATGGAACGCTGGATGGTTGCAAGCATCTCTCAGCAAACAGGTCTATCCAAAAGTGAGGTTGGGGGGATAGAAATTAATGAACTGGCGGGAAGGGCGGGATACGCCATCTATCGCACCAGCTGTATCTGGTGGATGGATGGACGGATGAATGGATTGGAATGACTTGAAAAGAAGAAGAGCGAAAGCATCGGGACGGAAATCTATGCTTTTTTTTCTTGGTTTCTCCTGTTCCTTCATATATTTTTTTGTTAGAAGATCGATCTCATCAGATCGCTGTACACTTTTACCCCAGGCTCTTGTACGCCTTGTTACGTACCAATACAAAGTTCAAACCATTTTAGGATGAATTGCAGGAAAACGTGCACACAATCATGCAACGGTCGTTCGTCGTTATTGCTTGGTGGTGTTGAAATTCCGTCTTTGAAGGTCTGTCTGTTCGGTGAAAGTTAGGTCCGCTCGTACGGAGTACTTCAGGCCGATATTCGTTGATTGTTGTAGCAGAAGTCATGTTGCTGGGCCACTGTTGCTTGCTTGGTTGGGGGGTCGCCGCCGCCTCGAGTCGCGCCAAGAAATCGGTTCTCAACGAGGGCGACCTGTAAAAAAAGGAGTAGAGAGGACGGGCGGGCAACCGAAGACCAGATCTATCCGGATGCTTATATAGATCGGAACCAGCGTCGCATCCAAGATCGAGCAGAAACGAGGACATAGTCCACACTGGATCTGATCTCGGTTCCTTGGAAGTTTGAAGGAGGTTCGATGAAAGGCGTGGACCGCGCTTGGCAGGCCGGGGTCGGGCCAATCACGTCGGGGCTACTTGCTCCATTGGGTTACCCGGTTGCGCTTCGCTATGCCGATATAGCCGTGGACGTGGAAAACGCGGCCAAGTCTTTTGGGTCGTTGGGTCTGTGTACAGTAGGTATTGAAGTGGTGGCTCTTTCTACTCTGTCCTTTAAGCCTTGGCCTTTCTTGTTGTTGAGGGGGGTTCCATATACCTGGGCAATCACGTAGGTACATATAATTAGGTCTGGTAGCTGCAAGGTACGCATTCGTATGCAGGTACACATGGCATATCTGCACATGTCCTTGATGCGGTTTGCCGCCAAACGGACAGACGTTAGTCATCGTGGTGGTGACGATTAAGGAGCACTTCTCCATGCAACACTGAGTGGTCTCAAGTAGCAATAGCATAAGCATTAGCGGCCCGAGCACTCGCATCTTTGAGGCGACCAGAGTATATATGAGCACGATTGTTGATGCAAACCACCGGTGCTACAAGTAAACCGGGTGGTTCAATTACCTGCTTAGGCCGTGCCTAACTAGAGGAGGGGAGGGACAAACAAATATGCTATATGTTAAGGTTACAGGCATCTTAGATGCCGATCTCTCTATCTATCTACCTACATACACTTCCATTGTAATCTTATCAGCCGTATATAACCTTCTGGGGTTGATACTAACACAATAACCATCGCCACATCCTCCGTTGTCTCAGCCGACTTCATGTCCTTTTAACTCAACAGCGGTGCTCTCTCCGACCCCGAACGCCGACTGCTTCTTCGCCGCTCCATCTCATCTGCAATCCTATACGCCCAATGGCAGAACATGCCCGCCAAGAAACCCACCGCATCGTTCTTGAATGCCAGAATACCCGCCGTCGTCATTAGCATGACGACCCACCGCTCGGACCTTTCGTCGTCCGAGATGTCACGGTGTCTCCTCAGGGGGTTTCGGCTCTCCTGGACGCTCGTGTCCCACAGGTCCGACGCGCCGTGGTTGAGGCTCTGACCGACTTTGGCGAGCTCCAGACCCGCCGCCACCACCATGATCCCCAGCAGGCTGTGAGGGAACGCCCCGAGCAGGTCGAAGAGCGTTTCGCCAAACACAAGCCCAAGTACCACCTTGAGCAGGCCCAGCATGATAATACTGGCGCCGCTGCGGGCGCCAAACCGGTACTGAGCCGCGAGCCCGCCTGCGCCATGGCACACGGGCATGGCCCCGAACCAGCAGCCGAACAGGTTCATGACCGCGACGCTGGTGCCAAGAGCCGTGACACTGGGCGCCGGAAGGTCGGGCAGCAAGTCGGCGGCCAGGGCACTGGCCGCGATAACCGAGTTCAGCGTCGTGAGGGGCAGCTGCGCGATGCCCATGCCGACCGCGTCCTCGGTCCAGTTAGGCATGACGAAGTAGGGCCGCCAGATGCCGAACCACGGTAGGTGGTGGTGATGATGAGGTCCGTGGGGGTGGTGCTCGTGGTGCTCGAACCCCAGGTGGTCGGTGAGGATGATGACGAAGGCCATGACTACGCCCGCGAAGAAGACCAGCAGGGCGTAGGGGAAACGCGGCAGGCGCAGCGTCGCGATGAGCAGGATGAAAGCCGCGAGGGCCCAGATCCGGTTATCCAGGGGCTGGGGGATGAACCAAGGTAGCGGCCGTAGCAGGGAAGTGCCGGCAGAGATGATCAGGGAGAGGCCGGCGCCGAACTGGATCCCCTTGATGACCGGAACCGGGATGACGCGGGTAAACCATTGCAGGAGGCCGGTGAGGCTGAGAACCAACACAATGATAGAAGTGACACTGCCTGCCGCCATGGTCTCACGCATCGAAGTATGCGAGGCTATGGCTGCTGCGGCTATGGCCTAGGCGGGTGAGTTAGCTCGTGTCGCGCGATTTAGTAGGCGAGGAGTAAGAGCCTACCTTCATGGGCTGCACAGGCAGAGGGATACCAAAGACGACACCTGTGATCAGGTTGAACATTCCCGAGAAGACCAAGGTGGTGGACAGAGATATAGAGCCGTTGACGGCCAGGGTGATCATGAGCGGCAGCAAGGTCCCGAGGTCGCCCAACGCCCCCGACATCTCGGAGAGCGGGGATCGGCGCAGTGTCGAGGCATTATTGCGGTTAAACCGCCGGATGCTGGAGAGAAACGTCATGTCTGCCTCAAGAGGGAGAAGGCAGGTGGTACTATTCGCAGAAGAAGCAGTGAAACAAAAAGGCTTGCCAGCAGGCCATCGAAATGTTGTTGCTGATGAAATCAATGGAAAAGGCAGGAGGAGCAGTGAATCGACATCAGGCTGGAGTCACCTGAATAGGCGGAGCAGATGCAGATGACCGACCCAACCCCACTTCGGCACTACCTGGACCTGGGAATATCTTTGCCAGCTTCGAACAATATTAGGAATTAATTATGGAAGTTGGAGTTTCGTGTAAACAGGGTACATGTATCATCGAACACCAATTATACAGATTCACAATGGGTGTAACCTGGGAAGCATTTGTGGCAGGTCGGTGACACGGCCTGATTTCCAGGGTCCAGTCTGCAAGATTCAGAGTGCAATCAAGGTGCTGCATGCTGGCATGATATACCGCCATTCCTAGGAAGAAGTCAATGCATTTCAGCCTCCAGATGGTTACAAATTGGAACTTGACGTCATTTAAACCCGCCCAACACAAGTTTCCGTGTTCGGTATTCGTAGTTGCACATAGTTACGGCTCTTGTGATAGCTGCCGGCGGTTCACGGTATTGGCGCTACGACCCAGAGACCGCGCCCGGATCGGGCGACCCCCAATTCTAGACTGTCGGTCACGTTGGTGCGAAGTAAGAAAGGAGAGTTGTTCCTGCCAATCGAGTCTTACTTGCGAGAATAAGCAGTATATTACACCAAATATCTTTTGGTGGCATATCTGGTTAGTACCGAGTCTTGCCTGAGGCCCTTCTGCACACACACATTGGAGCCCGCCTGTGTCCAAAGCACGGCACATCCGGAGTCAATATACTCAGATTCCCCTGATGACGTCCATCGTGTAATCCACTCTAGGAAAAACAAAATAGACCTGGTGGAAATCTAATGCATCTCTCCCGGAGTTAAGCTTGCGTCCTTGTTATGTTTGGCAAAGCGGAATTAAGGACGGCGATAAGCTGCCTCTGGATGACTTTCGCAAAGAAACCCCATGCCAAGATGCCACAGTACTAGGAGTAAGCAACTATCGTAGGAGCCATTCGACTGATCAAGATGAGTAACTGACTCGACACCATATGGAAAAACAAAATGTAAGATTTGCCTCGTGTGTTATATAAATAGACATTGCTGCACTCTCTCACATTGTTCCTGGAAACTTACCACGACATCTTCGCAAGAACCCCTTTTCCTGCACAGGCCTCCAGTAAACAATTCTTGAAGCATCTCTTATATAATCCCCACCACTTGGTCGTAACCATGTCCCTAGTTTCCCGCACCCCCTTCCAGCTAACCGGCCGCTACGCCGAGCGCAACCGCTGGGAGAACCTGGCGGGGCCGGGCGACTCGCGCCCGACGGGCCTGCAAGTGGTCGAGGACGAGGGGCTCCTTGACGGCACTTGGGGAGCCGATAAGGTGTGCCTGGTGACGGGCGTCTCGTCGGGGGCCGGGACGGAGACGGTGAGGGCCTTGGCGGCCACGGGCGCCACCGTCTACGGCACCGCCCGCGACCTGGAAAAGGCTCGGGCGGCGCTGGGCCCGGAGCTGCTGGCTACCGGTCGCGTCCATGTCCTGCTCATCGACCAGGCGGACCTCGCCAGCGTGAGGCGCTGCGCCGCTGAGTTCCGGGGGCGCAGCAATAGGCTGAACGTGATGGTGAACAATGCTGCTGTAAGAGACCCCCCTATCCCCATTACCCTTTCGCCGCAGCAACTCCTACGAAGCCCTCTCTTACTCCCCTATCACCATTGAAACTTCAGAATACGCTTACCTGCCTGCCATATTCAGACGAGAATACCTAACTGACAACCTACTTCAGGTCATGAACACGCCCCAGAGCTACACGAAAGACGGCTTCGAGCTCCAGTTCGGGACAAACCACCTGTCGCACTTCCTCCTCTTCCACGAGCTGCGCGACCTGCTCCTTGCGAGCTCGACCCCGGCCTTCCACTCCCGCGTAGTCAACGTCACCTCAGCGGGCCACAAGTACGGCCCCCTGGACCTCGACGACGTCAACTTCACCGCCACCCCCTCGACCCGACCCTACAACGGCTGGGCCGCGTACGGCGCGTCCAAGACCGCCAACATTTACATGACGACGCAGATCGAGCGCCTCTTCGGCGACGGCAGCGGCAGCGGCAGCGGCAGCGGCAGCGGCATCACCTCTTCCCCAGCCTCATCGTCCGGACAAGCACCAAAAGCAGGAGAAGAAAGAAAAAGAATCCACGGCTACGCCGTCCACCCCGGCGGCTTCGAGAGCCCCAACCTCCAAAAGCACAGCGCGGCCGAGATGGCGGCCGCCAACGCGGACCCGCGCGTCCGCCGGTACCTCACGGACGTGCGGCAGGGGTGCGCGACGAGCGTGTACGCGGCCGTTTCGGCGGAGCTCGAGGGGCGCGGGGGGCTGTACCTGGAGGGCTGCGCCGTGGCGGGGCCGGCGCCCCCGGACAGCCTCGCGGCGGGGGACGCGCTGGAGTACGGGTATGGCGGCTGGGCGTTTGACGAGGGGGGAGAGGGGGGGTTGTGGGAGAAGAGCTTGGGGTGGGTGGGAGCGGCAGCATCGTCATAGAGAAGAAGAAGAAACCCCACTCAAAGCATGTTAATCATTTGTAAGAAGTAGAGGTTAGTAGTAAGTAGTATCTATGTATTGTTCGTCATCGACGAGAGACAGTTCGCTTTCACCGCTCGAGATAAACACACAGCATACCGACCGATACGCATGTGAATCTCGTAGATCACCTTAGTCAAGAGCCGTATCGTCAAAGCACAAACCAGTGAAGTCATTGCGGACCGGGCAGCCGGGGGAGGGACCATCTCCTCGTCGTTGCCTACCGTGTATGTAGCATTTGGGACCGTGATCGTATGACGGCGAGTGTGGGTTTAAGGGCCTCTGGGGTAGTTGATATGACTGATGAGATGGATGCTGTTTGGCTCGATATAGTGGGCTTCTCCAGCCAATACCCGCATAAGCGAGGTGCACTATTACGGCACTTGACGCATGCTTGCGGTGTCTATCGTGGGGTTGGCTCCAACAACCGGACTTGCTCTTCGCAAGAGTCCGGAGGAATTATGGATTTGCAGTGCTTGTCGTCCCAGAGTAATATGGCACGATACATGTAATGATCGTGCCACATAGCATAGGAGACCGCCAGAGTAGGCGAGGAACTCCCCGAAGACTATGCAATGAGGATGATACCGAATACTGGTATGCCCGACTGCAATCTGAAGTGAGTAACTCGGCAGTCAAAGGCAAAATGTGTACAGAACATGAATCAAGGTCTAGCAAATCACAGTACCCATAGACAAATAGCAATGTTGAGTCAATGATTTTTTGTAATATCGTAATGGAGCTATTCAATTTGCTCATCATTGTAGTGACTTTATACAGTCAGTATTGGTCTCCAGCGACCAACCCGTGGTGTTGTTCAAGAACGAATGGACTGATTACAAGCAGATACAGCCAATGCGGTCATCAGTTCAGTTTCGGATTTTTGCTCCCCTGGAAAAAACATCCCTCTTCGCCCCTGAAGCCGCCTTGCTCGAATTGCCGTCCTCACAATGGATGGGCAAGAGCCTGAAAAACACTTTGCAAAATTTCCCTTGACAAAAAACTCCTGCTAGCACAAAATTCAAATCCCGCTTCCCCTTGGTTTCAAGGGGGGCATGCGAACTATAGCATGTTGGCTATGTATCGCATGCGTGCCTTGAGGTCCGAGAGCTTCTTCGCCTCCTAGACGGCGAGCTTGCCTTTTTGCTTACTACTCTCGCCGAAGACGTCGTCGAGCAGGCCGTTCCAGATGCCCTTGATCATGCCGCTGCCCTGTTCCGAGTACGACGACTCGGCCGTGGAGGCGCCGTAGTGGCTGTTCTCGTGGGCAAACTTCAGCTCTATGCCGTCCATGGTCATGCCCTCGACCTCGGTCAGGCGCGAGGGCGAGACGGTCTCGGGGTTCGCAGCGACGATGCTGATCTCGGGCATGGCCACTGGCTCGTCGGCAGCCTCCGGGGCGTACGCGACCGAGTAGTTGTCGGGAAGCAGCGGGACGCGCAGGCTGCCCTCGGAGGCGGAAGACTCCATGAAGTTGAAGCTGGGCAGCACGGTCGAGTCGACGGTGCCCTGAGCGACAGCGGCTTGCGAGTAAGAAGCGCTGGGGTTCAGGGTCTGCATCAGACGCATGCGCTTGGGGGGCGGGTGAGGCCGGTTGGCAGAGCGAGTGGTGAATTCACGACTGCGTCCCTGGTTGGTGGAACACGTTGTTAGTCGACTTATACGGATCATCGAGCACGACCTTTCATCCCATGTTGGGCCAATGACTGCCGTCCAAGCGAAGTGGGCCATGGTGTCGTGTGATCATTTGATTTGACTTACATCCGTCTCCAGATTCCGCTCCTTGAGAAGCTCTGCATATTTGCGCATCAAAGGCGCCGACGTCTTTGAGGATGTGATCAACGTCGTCGACTTGGGCACAGCCTGAGTCTGGGTGGTGGTGCTGATTGAGCGAACAATCTGTCGCGCGACCGGGGCAGTAAGGCGGGGGCCAGCCATTTTCGGTTAGAAGGGCCGGTGTATAAGGTAGCTTATAGTTTCTAGGGAGGTACCTCGGGGGCGTTGGGTGCTCTCGAGGGGGCTGCTTCGGATATATCGAGTCCGAAGAATGGCAATAATCTGCTTTTGTTTCCTTTTGTTTCAACAAGGACGGCACGGGAGGAGGAAGTAGGAGGAATAAAGGTAGACAGGACAATGATCTCTGGGAGAGAGGGGGGCGGGAAGGCAAGAGAGAGGTAAAATGGATGAAGAGTGTTGGGGCGTCTCCGGAGGTCCGGGGATTGGGGAGGAAGACGTGTGAAGTATAAGTAGTACGTCGTAGGCAAGTATGCAGATAGCTCAGTCGTACCTACACGACGAAGCAAGCCCTCTCAGAGGCCCAGAGCTTCGACTAATACCTGCTACAATATTACCCGACGACGCCGGGGTTCTTGGTCCTCGCTGGTCTCCAAAGTCAGGTCCAAGGTTATCTAGATGGGTGGATGATGGGGTGGGTGGATGGATACATGCAGATGGAGCAATGGATGCTTATCCCTTCCCGCCTTCATAACCTAATGATGCCCGCCAAAACAGCAGATCCCAGCACTGTTCTGTTGGCACACCATTCGATCATGGAGCCATCTTATGCAGCTTCCTGAGGAGACAAGAGGCATAGCTACACCTAGACCCGCGGTAATGCATCTAGCATTCCCATTAAGCTTCAAGACCAACCCCTGCTCGTATCATTTCCAAGTCATTGTGCACCTGGGAACTGAAGTACCCTCCGCACTGTACGGGAGTCGCTGTACGTGTAGAGCTGCACTCGGTGGCTGTACTCGGGGTACCTAGGTGCAATCGCTAGCGTACAGTATCAAGACCTACCTAGGACACTTGCATGTAGCATTGAGGTGAGGTAAGTGCAGCACGTATTATTCACCGGAGAGCGGTGTCCGACCCTCGATCATCGTCGCCCCTCCCTCTTCTTACACCCTCACGATGCTTCAGCATTGCATTTTTCTATTTTTACGAGTCTGTGTTTGTTTGAAAAGTCCACCGAAATATGCGATCATCGTGAATTTGCCCCTCTATTGCGTATTGATAAACGCGCAGGAATAAGCGACAAATGGGGTCGGCAGTCTCAGGAAACGTCTGAGGACTCCAATGAGAGCAACACTGGCTCGAGCGGGTTGACGACGACTGCCACCTATGAGTTAGTAAGAGTGGGGTACGGATCGACAACGACGTTCTGTCCAGCGTTCTGGGGGAGTTTCTTCGCACCCGCCAGAGTTGCCAATTCGTTGAGCTTGACCTGGCTGGCCCGATGCAGTAAGGCAGCCCCAATAGCTTCTGAGGTCACCTGGGATTCTGGCCGGGGACTGCACAGTACGGGGGCCCAAGTACTTGCTGCGTCACCCAAAAACGCGCTCCAATTGCGCCCTCGTAATTGCCAACCCGCCCTGTAAATTCGATACCTCTGCTGGTCTTTGGTTTTGGCGGTCAGGTGCCTCGCGCAGAGTCAACAAAAACCACAGTTGGACAGGGAAAGCAATCTCTAAACCTTGTGTGCCTCCTTGACCGCCAGGGCCGCTAGCAGCGCCTTGTCGTTGTGCTGTCGCGGCAGTCTGCTTGCCCTTCCGGTGGCACAATTACCATGCTTCCCCTGAACGTTTCCTCCCCCAAGCCTCAACCAAGCCCTTCCTTTCCTCGCCAAAAAGCTTCGAGAACCTTTCCAACCCGCCTCGCTGTTCCATAATTGTCTTGGTCGGCTATAATGATGATCGTTCGTGGGTCCTCTGCCCTTTCGCCAGTTTTCATGTTGTTTCTAAATGACTGGAGAGGTTGTCGGGTTGCTACATTGGCCGTTGCATACGTGGATTTGTCTGCTTGTGTTTCTTGCAATGCCGCTGGCGCCTTTTCTTAGTGAGCGCGGTAGCCAATGTGCGGATGTCACGAGGCACACCACCTTCATGCGAAACGGCTGGGGGTCGACATGGGATTCGCAGTCATCGTGGACGCGCAACCCTCAGCATGCGGCATGCAACATGGCAACCCTTCTGCGATCTGACCTCACGTACGAAGTAGCTGAGTATCCAGTGATCTACTGGTTGCCTCCGACAGCCTCCACAGTATCTGATTGGAAGCCGTGCTCTGGAGTCTGGGCAGGTGAAACGGCTTGCTCGCCTCGGAGTATTATATTCCACGAGAGCTATCGAACTTGCTTACACGTATTGCGTCCTCGAAACAATTCTCCGAAGAAGACCACGATTGAACAATAAGGGGTTCCGGCCACTTCTTGACGGCTCGGCGTCCACCTCGATATCAGCTATTGAAGCGCTAAAGTGCTTTCGACTCAGTTTCCCTTTTCCACCACCAGGACGGGTCCTGCCGCCAAGTGCCTGCATGGTGTATATTGAGTACAACATGCAGCAGCAGGACTATAGGTTCTCTTGGTGCAATATTGACACGTTTTGATCCGGTGTGCCCTTCTTACTTCCTACTTGGGCTTCACCATCGTTCACCAGCCAGCAAGAGAAGTAGACGTCGTAGCATCAGCAACCGAATGCGAGGCTTAGTCGATTGTCATTTACGCATGCCCCCTTCAGTCCGTATCAACGCAGCACTTTCTGCTTTTACAAGGACTCTTGTGGGTTTTATATTCACTTCACGATCCCCATAACTCGTACCTGTCCATCTCTGGAGTTGCAACCGCAGTTCCGGTTATCGTCCTCTGCGGCGAGTAATGATGCATGTAGTTACCTACGAAGCTGAGCAGGAAGAGGTAGGTCTATCAAGTGGAACAGTACATGACCTGTATAGGAGCAGCATCGACAACAAAACTGGTCTGGAAGCAGAACGAATCGAAGAAACCGATAGAGACGAACCCGAAGTTCCACGGCATGCCTCGTATCATGCATATCAATCAGCATTCCGGTCAATTGGCACTTGCCACTTGCACCATTGACACGAACCGGCCAAAAAGTATGCTTACTTACTCCAGACGTTAATTCAGGAACAGGAGAAAACAGCGGGGAGCAGGACCCTTATTTTGCACTGGGGTAGGACCAGAGATAACGATAGCGATAAGGGAGGGGAAGACAGGACTCCGTAGGGATACTAAGAGGACGGGTTCCAGACCGCTCAATTAAGACTCTTGACTGGCCTGCCTCCCTGTGCTAGCACCTGAAGAAAAGGGTTAATAGTGGCCAAGACACGACACACTCCACATTCTGCCAAATCGGCGGGCATTGAATTGGAAACATGGCCCGACCATCTTCTGATGAATCTGATCAGATTGTCGCCACTCGCTGCTGATAATTCCATCCCCCCTCCTCTGTTTCCTAGGTTCGAGACTATTTACAGGGTCCTAGATTGATAAAAAATTGCCAATTCGTTCCGGTTGATACCTCCAGAGCTTTCCTCAACCAACAACACTCTTTATTATTCTATTCACTCACTGCGTGTGTGTCGTCGTTCCCTAATGAGTATATAAGTTGTTTGCTCGACCGATCACCGACCCGAGCGTCGCGAAGAACCGAATCTGTAATTCTCGCCCCTCCACACTGCCGTTCAACAATGGCGCCTCCTTCATCCTCGTCCACGGTGACGGCATCCTCAACGGCTAGAGGCCCGGCCGCCGAGCCGGTGCTGAAGCTCAATGGCAAGAATGCGCCGGCCACCCCCGACCTGCCCCCGATCGAGAACAAAGAGTACCGCGACTTCTTCTGGACCTACACGGAGGAGCCGCACCGGACCCGGCGCCTGGCCATCATCAAGGCGCACCCAGAGGTGACGAAGCTTTGCGGGCCGGAGCCCCTTACCAAGTGGGTGGTGCTGGGCGTGGTGACGCTGCAGGTCTTCTGCGCCTACCTGCTGCGCAACAAGCCCTTCTTCTCGCTGCCCTTCTGGGCACTCGCGTACGTGGTGGGCGCGACGGCCAACCAGAACCTGTTCCTCGCCATCCACGAGATCAGCCACAACCTGGCATTCCGCAACGCGACGGCGAACCGCCTGCTGGCCATGGTGGCGAACCTGCCCATCGGCATCCCCTACTCGGCCTCGTTCCGCCCCTACCACCTGACGCACCACAAGTCGCTGGGCGTCGACGGCCTCGACACCGATCTGCCGACCGCCCTCGAGGCCATGTTCCTCGACTCCATCCTCGGCAAGGCCTTCTTCTGCACCTTCCAGATCCTCTTCTACGCCGTCCGCCCCATGACCGTCTACTCGGTGCCCTTCACCTGGGTGACGGGCGTCAACGTGCTCGTGCAGGTGACCTTCGACCTCATCATCTACTCGACCATGAGCGGCCACGCCCTGCTGTACTTTATCCTCTCGAGCTTCCTGGCCGGCTCCCTGCACCCGCTCGCCGGCCACTTCATCGCCGAGCACTACGTCTACAGCACCGTGACGCCGACCCAAAAGGACCCCAACAACAACCTGCCGATCCCCGAGACCTTCAGCTACTACGGCATCGGCAACTTCTTCACCTACAACGTCGGCCTCCACAATGAGCACCACGACTTCCCCGCCGTGCCCTGGACCCGCCTCCCCAAGCTCCACGCCCTCGCCCGCGAGTTCTACGCCGACCTGCCCCAGCACCGCTCGTGGTCCTACGTGCTCTGGCAGTTCATCTTCGACGAGAACGTCGGCATCCGCTGCCGCGTCAAGCGCAAGGAGGGCGGCCGTCTTGTCGGCGTCCACGGGACCAAGAAGACGGACGACTGGAAGGATAACGAGATGGAGCCGTAAAGAAGAATAAAACTCATACTTTATTTTTTAAGAAGGAGAACACAAGAGACAGGGGGGTTAGGTTAGGGACTGGTAGTAGGTAGGGCTGTACACACGAAAAAAAAGAGGAGAAGTAAGATGATGATATTCTCCTCACGAAAATGGGAAAGGGGAGAGGGAGAGAGACTGGCTTGGCCGCCCCTATTAGACTAACGCCTGTGTGGCGGCCAGGTATCATCCTGGAGCAGTTGTTTCGCCAAACAATTCAACCTGGGCCGGGCTGTCAGCAAATGGCCTTAGGTGTCTGTAAATACAAGAATTATTGGGGTATAGATATAGGTCACCCTACTAAAAGCCAAAATGATCATGATTTCCAAGGAGTTTCAATACTTATATATTCGTGTATATCAAGAAGAAAAGGGAAGACGATGAGTGCAATACATCATTGCCTCGATGCCACAGCAGTGCCCATCATATGTACGTAATGCAATGCCCGGGTGCATGTTGCAAGTGTTGCCCCGGGTACCGTTATAATGTTTGGATCATATTATGATACTGCCCAAAAAAACAAACAACACAAAAGGGGAATACATGCTATAGTTACATGAATGCTGACTTGTTGCACCGAGGGGGTTCCGCAAGAGGGCCATCGTGGCAGCAGCAGCAGCAAGGGGCAACGAGGAGCATTGCTTCAAAGCGAGTCCTATTGGCCATAGGAATGTCCAAAGTCAAAAACATCCTCGAAATCAGGCCCCAATGGCTCATGCACTCAGACGGCTCCACGTCACCTCACTCCTCATAACTCCAGTCTGGCCCACCAGTCCCCTGTTTCTTCTATCTCACAATTGGATATCCATCCTGCGACGACTGCCGTCCTCGGGTGATCGTGCCGCCAACAGCTTATGTTTTTCACCGAGCACGAGACCGAGCGCTTCTCATTCTAACTTGCGCCTTGCCGTAAGTCTGTTCTCTTACAACCTGCATGTGCCATGATGTACCATGCTGCACCATACTTGACTGGTCTAGAAGAACAGGTAGGCGAGCAGGAAGCTCAGAAGGCAGAGGATAGCAGTCATCTGGATCGGGACGCCCTCCGTTCCTTGCCTTACTTGCTGGCCGAGCTGCGCAGGGGCCGACTTCTCTTCCCCAGGGCCAGCCTTGCGCTGTCTAAGACCGCCCTGATCCTGCTTAAGTTGGGAGATGGTTTGTTGGGCCTTTTCCAGCTGTACCTTCAGCTCCTCGTAGGTAACGCTGGCAGCAGTCGATGCAGCAGCGGCGGCATTGGCGATCACTGAAGGGCTGCTCTCTTCGTTCTTGATGTCCTCGGACTTGTCGTCTTGGCGGTAGTCGCTAGGAGAGGAGTAGGCCGGGGGCGCAGCGTCAGGAGTGGCCTCATACTATTGGTAGCCTCTTGTTAGCTAGACATCGCAGCAAGGGGGCGTTCAGGAAAACAAACTCCATTAGATGTAGATTCGCGCTTGGGCGTCTGCACCTCGGCAGGGCCAGCACTTGCGCTACCACGGGGAGACAGGAAGACGACGCGAATCTTCTTCTCAATGACTTGCGATTTGTCGATCGAATCCCACTATCACATGTCAGTCAGCGGGCGCCTTGGTCTTGCCTCCAATGTCACAACTTACGATGGCCGTCAAGTTGCTGAACTCCTTGTCGCTGGTGATCGGAACAGACTGAACCAGGAACTTGTCTCGGCATCGGGTATCCAGGGGAGGCTCCTGCTTCATTGCCTGCAAGATGACTTGAACATAGTTAGCTGCTGTCTCCAATTGCTCTTCAGGGGGGTTTGATTAAAGATTTTCCTACCTTGGACTTCAACCTCCTTGCCGGGTTCGACACGGCCGGAGTTAGGTCGCACACAGTACCTAGTGGTAGAAGGTGTCAGCAACAGGCGCGAGGGCCACATTATAGGAGGGGGTGGACCAAGTCGTACTGTTTAGGGGCAGTGGTTTTGACCTGCGATATGGATATGTCAGCACGTATGGTCCAGCGCAAGCAGGCCACTGGGGGTCACGCGATGTCGCACATACCTTGAAAGCAACGGGCTGGGTGTTCGGGTTCCTAATCTTCAGCACCTCCGACACCTCGACAGTGAAGGGCCCTATGTCATACTGTTAGCCATATACTTTGTTGTCGCGTGCTCGATCTCTGCGGCGAAAGGCAGATCGTTCGGCACAGTAAAATGATAGAGGACGTACGGTGGAAGCCGAGCTCCTGGGGATCGATTTCGACAGACATGGTGGGCTATTGGAAGAGGCGAGAGGAGTCGTTCAGGCGGACAGATGTCTAATTTCGCGATTTGGGGTATATATGAACCCGAGGGCAGTCGATGAAGCCAAATAGCCGGCAAGAGCAGCTGCGCAGGTAATCGCTAAGGTTTATTGGTGTCGCAGGCTCGGGATTGTGCAGGATTGCGGTTTTGTCAGCTGTCTGGTTCGATTGTGAAAGCAGCCGACAACGAGGAGGTTGCAGGTTGAGTTGGTTTCCAAGGCGGTTTGGGTTGGCGGGAAAGCCACGGAGAAGTTATACGTGTGATTATTAAAAGAAGATACGGGCTGGTTTGGTGACGATTATGAACGAGTTCAGTGAGGCGCAAAGGTGAAGGCGGCAAATTCGCAGTCAGTTTGGCAACGGATAAGTAATTCCCCTTTCCTTCTTGCGTGTAGGTAAGTGGAAATGGGAGGAAAAAGAAGTTGGCCAGCCAGGTTTGTTACGACATAGCACGAGCGAGTGTCAAATCAGTCAAGTGTAGGTACCCTATCTTCTCCTTCCTGGTCCCGTCGGGTTGTTAGACTGGAAATCTGGTCTAATTCCATCCTCTTAGGGTACCTTACTTGGGATTGGACCCGGCCAGGGCCTCCTCCCAGGGCCTCCCAAAGACCCAAAGGGGGCCCCAGCTTGCTGGCCTTTGGTGCAAGCGTGTCTTCTACCATGACCGATTGGGCCAATTGGGGGTGCCCGTGGAGGATCCCGCCAGGCCGCGCCCCTCGCATCATTTCACACCACCGACAAACACCAAGACAAAACCCAGGAGCACAGTGCGTTCGCTATCTTGCTGGAGTAATCATTCCATATACAAGTAGGTATAGATATCAGCCAGGCTGCAGGTGGTCAGGCTGTTGATTCTAGAAGACGCAACAGCTGTAGGCCACCGAGTGGTGTTTGAAATAGAGTACATACATCATAGCTACCGTAGGCGAGGCCACTCAGGTTGTTGTGCGAACAACATTCGGACATGTGGCCGTTACTGGTCATGTCGTTCTTTATTTCATTTGACAGCTCCAGTCAATTTGATGTAAGTGAGCTGAGCCTGGTAAGTACCCTCGGGCTACATAGCGACACCTGCACGGCCCATTCAACTTCCGTGTACCTTAGCCCACGGAACTCCACAGACCTCCCAAGCTCCGTTGGAGGCAACTCTGTTGATGACGTTCCCTGGTACCCTGAAAGCAAACCAAAGCCTGTGAATCGCCTCAGCGTTCGTTGGATTCCTGGCACAATCAACAACTGCTTGGCTTCCGAGCATCCGATAAAATCCGATTCCCTACTAATTTCAGTTTCCTTCCTCTACCCACCCACCAAGCATATCGTACCCCGTGAGAGTCATCAGGATCGCCCGCCATGTCGTCGGATCTGGATACACTACTGGAGATGGGCTTTGACAAATCACGTGCCGAACTGGCCGTGAAGCGAGCAGGAGGCCGTAAGTGAACCAACCGCCATACAGGCACAGATCTTAGAGGGGTGAGCTTTTTTAATGCTGACTGGATGACCTCGATAGTGGAAGGAGCCATCAACTGGCTGGAGAAGAACCAGGACACCCCGCTCGATGAACTTGAAGCCGAGGATGCTGGTCCCTCAGTGAACGCCGAGGCAGTGGGTGAAGGTCAGGTCGCCCAGTCCATTATCTGCAACGACTGCGGCAAGAAGTTCAGAACCAAACAGTTGGCTGGTTTCCACGCCGAAAAGACGTATGTTGCCTCTGGCTCACAAGTATCATTGTGCATGAAAGCCGTCATTGCTGACTCTCTTACATACAGTGGCCACGATGATTTCGCCGAATCAACTGAGGAACTTCCCCCCTTGACAGAGGAGGAGAAAGCTCAGCGTCTGCAGGACATGCGCGCAGCGCTCGCAGAGAAGCGAGCAAAGCAAGCTATTGTCGACAAGGAGGAGCAGAAGCGGAACGAGGTAAGCTTTTCATTTATTACTAATATCTCTTTCATTAACTCTACACCACATTCATATGTCTGGATGCTATGCTAGACCGGACACTCACTCACATCACCACACAGGCTATCCGCATGAAGGCAACCAAGGAGTCGCAGGACATGAAGGAAGAGATCGCGCGCAAGGAGCAGATCAAGGAGGCGGCCAAGAAACGCCAGGAGAAGCTCGCAGACGCCGAAGCCAAGAAGCGCATCAAGGCCAAGATCGAGGCCGACAAGGAGGAGCGCCGCCGCAAGGCCGAGGAGGCCAAGGCTGCTCGCGAGGGCCGCGCACCCGCTGCCGCCGCACCTGCTCCGGTAGCTGCACCTGCACCTTCTCGTCCCGCCGCTGCGCACACCGAGGCGCGCTTGCGTCTCCAGCTGCCGAGCGGCAACGTCATGAAGACGCTGCCGGCCGAGACGACGCTGTTCGAAGTGGCCCAGATGCTGCAGTCGGAGAACGACACCACGGTCACCAAGTTCGTCATGACCTTCCCTCGCAAGACGTTCGAGGGTATCGACTTTGGTAAGACGTTGAAGGAAGCCGGGTTTGTCCCGAGTGCAGCTCTGATTGTCCAGTAAAGCCCGGTCAAATCGGATGATGAATGATAGACCGGGGTGGCAATGGCACCAACGAATCTGGTGGACTTGACCTTGGTTGACGACGATTATGAGGATGAAGAGCGGCAGCGCATACAGCGTGGATCGTTGACCGGCAACTCCCCTGGCGTGCGCCACTCATTTGGCAGCAACCACGTCCCGTCGCCCAATACATTGGGAATGGCGTTTGGGCCCCGAATGGCAAAGTTACACCCGTAAAAGGCATTTGGCATCTAGACAGGTAGATGGCTCTCTATGGGAGCTGCGTATTAATGCGAACAAGAGTAGTAAATGCCGATCCAACTGTCTTGCCGTATCCGTCCCATCGTGACAGTCCAAAAAACAGCACATAGCAACTTACATAGGGGTCTTCTACAGCCTACAGGCAGCATACTCCATGATGAGATGTCAAGTCTTCAAGTCAGGCCAGCAAGTCCCTATAGTGGTGGGGAGCTGGCAGTGCATGGGATACTTGGCGATAGATGGTAAAGTGAATTGCCATACCGTCGTCATATCAAAAATCCAAGGGAGCGATGGACGTCACATCTCACAGGGGTAGACAGACAGCGAGCGTTACAGATTTGTTTGTCATTTCCTCCGAAGGCCATCATCAGATTAGATCTATGCGAAGAGCCAACTTTTGTCTTATCGCCCGGGGCAAGCATCCGGATATCGTGCCCATTGCCTTCCCTTCACGCCGCACACCGCAATCGGTGTGTTGTAAGTGAAAACCCCAGAACCATGCATGATGAATGAAGTCACAAAGGGAAGAGGAGGTGGTCGTTCTTTTCGTCGTGATCGTGGTAAACGGAAAGTTTATCGTAAAGAAACCGCTTAATCGAAGAGACCGAAGCCCATATCCTCGTCGGACTCCTCCTTCTCCTCCTCCTTCTCCTCGACCTTGGCCTCCTCAGCGGCACCGCCAGCGGCAGCAGCGCCACCAGCAGCGGGGCCAGCAGCGGCACCACCACCGGAGCCGATGTTGGAGAGGAGCTCCTTGATGTCCTTGCCCTCAAGAGCCTGTAGAGCGCCGCAGGTTAGTATCGTTGTAACCCAAGCCCACAATCTTCCAATTCGCATTTATTCGCAGTGGGGGGTTATGGCTCGTACCTTGGCGAACAGAGAGGTCCAGATGGGCTCAATATCGGCGACGCCAGCAGCCTTGATCAGGGTCTGCAGCTTGTCGGCCTGTAGAGATAATTCAAAGTCAGCCACTCAGTCCTCGCTGCCAGTTCTCGAATGCATATCGGTTTTTGTTTCCCTTGGTCGCATTTTGGTGGGTGGATTTGATTTCGAGCTTACAGTGACGGGGACGTCCTCATCGGCGAGGATGAGCGCCGCGTAGGACGAAGCCAGCTCAGCGGTAGACATTGTGAAATGTGAGTTTGTTGGTGAGGTGGGCAGAAAAGGTGTGTGTGAGAGTTGCAATTCTGCTTGCTGGCGCTGATGGGCTGGTTTTGCGATTTACGACTCCGATGTCAGAGGTCACTTTTCGGGATGGAGACTAACACTGGACAATTTTGAGAAAGAGGGTCGGACAACCCTAAGCGGGCGCGAAAGTGCTTGTGGCTCGGGGCTTCGGACAAACAATGTTGCAGCTGGCAGAAGCTGGAGTGGGCCTGTCTGAATCTCTGGCCTTCTTGATTGGATGTAGACTTCCCAGATCCAGTGAGCGAATCAGAGGCCGCGGGCAGTTTCGCTAGCCCCATGAGACATGAGAGATGCCCCACGCGACCATTGCCATGATTAGCATTAGCACTTTGGACGCCTTATCCTGCGCCGCCAGCGCAATTCAGCATATTTTGAATTCGCTAGATTGCCAGGCTTCTGACTAGGGTGTCGAGCATGATAGCGAAGCTACCTGCTCTATCATCATGATTGCCCCACCTCTGGCTCATGCTTCCCCGCCTTCCCATGCGATAGAGTAATGACAGTTGGGTCCCAGTCTCGATTGATATTCAATCCCGAACTGCCCGAATCACCATATCATATCTCGGGCAACGGAAGCCGCGGCAGGAGCCAATGAAGCGGAAGGTCGCAACGAGAGTGCATATGTCAAGTCGCGGAATCCAATACCAAGAGCTCTTGCTGCTTGCCTAGAAGGCCCAGACTATCCCAAATTACCTGCCATCGTGAACATTCTCGTATTTCATTGATCGTCCAAGTCCTCCTTACTCCACCCCGAAGATCCAGACAGGACCCCCCCTAGCTTCGAGTAGATTGGCTACTTGTTCCCCCACGTAGGGACATCTGAACATCATCCTACATACAACAACTTCTCTCCAAAACCACGTCATTGGCCATCCGCATGCACAGCCTGGCTCACTGCAGCTGATCCTCACGAACCACCACCACCGTCATACCAGTATACCTTTCCCAGAGAGACTGAAACAGCCCACGCGCCCTGCAAGCTACCTAATTCGTTCTCGCGTCCTGCATACAGAGTACGCTACTGCGAAGAGGGGCTGTGAAACTTTCTCTGGGCATCATCTGTATTGTATGCTCGCTCTTTGTTAAATTAGTGAAAGCATTCTACGGACAAGAACTCGATCTCAACCCGAAACCCTCCCAATCATATTTTCCCGACACAGATCATGGAAACACCCAAGATCCCCGCGCCCAGAGATGAGGGCGAGAAGCGCATTCTCGCTGAGCTCATGTCAATCCGCGACCAACTGCAGCTGCGGAAGCTCGACCGGACTACCTACGTCCGCACCCAAGATGTCATGGTGTTGTATGAGAAAACGATCGAGCAAGTACGCCAGCTCAACGTGACAAGGACAGGCAAGAAGTCGGAAGAAAACCAAGGTAATCGCTTTTGCCGAACCTCGGGCAGATTGGCTCCTTTTAGGTGCGACTGTATGCTAACATGGGGTGTTTCTGGCAGTCGATCGGGTCGTTGACAGTTGTTTTCAACTTCTGTCATTGTTCTTTATGACAATTGGGCGCAATAACGAGGCGCCAGCGGCGTACTCCCTCACATCGACTATCAAGCGTTTACTTGACCACCTAGACGAAGCCAACCTCTTCTCGGCGAAGGATATGGCCAGCATTGAGCATACACTAGAGCGACTCTCCAGCATAGTGCACAACACCAAGACCAAGGAGCCAGCACCTTTCCTTGAGGCCCTGCTCGCCAGCCGGATCGATCGTTGCCGAGAGACCTTGGACGCGCTGAAGCTGAGGTTAAAGGCGTATCACGAAACTATCATTCCGACTCATGAGAGACTCGTCTCCATCCTACGCCAGATGGCAGCTATCAACACCAAACCTAGGGTACTACAACAATCCCAGTCTCATATCGAAACATACTCTGACCCATTCCTTTGCAGTTCAAGCCTGAGGATATCAACAAGCTACGCGCGCAGCTTAAGGACATAGAATCGCAGATGGTGGACGGTCACTTTGTTGGTCCTGAAGGCAAGCCTTTGGCGGGAAGTGATCAAGTCGTAGCTTTACTTGAGCGCTGCCAAAAGTACAGCGACGTAGTGCTGGAGAGGTCAGTCTTGTACAGTCGACTATGCGCTGTGGATCACAACTGACAGCATCCTAGGAGAGGCCAGTTCCCGGAAAACTGGAAGTTCGTATACGACACCTTGACCGGCATACGCAACGAGCTCGACAAACTGTCTCTCACCCAGGCCTGGTCTCTACGAGAAACAGACCTCTACGACTACCAACGACAGCTTGACAAGATTGACGAAAATCGAGCCGACGGAAATTGGACAGACGCGCAGGGGCAACCTGCAGATCTTTATGTGCAACGTGTAGGTGGCTGAAGCATGACGAGTGAAACCGGGCAATTACTGACAGGCCGCAGACCTTGCTCTACCTTATTCGGCGGAGCTATGGCTACATTTATCACCTCATGATTTCATCAGAGCCGGTTTCTGAGGCCTTGTTGCCCATCTATAACCAACTGCAAACACTGAAACGTTGTTTGATAGAAGTTCAGAACAACGGAGGTGTCTCGTCAGTGAGAGAGCTTTACCCATACAGCATGAAGGTATGTGATGTGTGATGTTTGTTGCAGGTTTCTGTGCTAAACTTTTGACTTGCTAGCTTAATTCTATCGACAACCTTCGAGTTGACGGGAAGTTCATGGTTAGCGGTGATATTCCAGAAGGCCAAGGGAGTGTATCTGAGCTGCTTAACCAGTGCTACGATATTAACTATGAGTTGCGGGTTGCAGCAGAAGAGATGGCTGATAAGGAGAAGTCTGAGGATAAGGGCGAGAACGAGTAAACTCGGGAAGAGCGTGGACAGCATGTGGATGCCATTCCCCCGCCACAAGCAGTCGTTGCATGATGCGCATCCACCTCTTTGATACTAGACAGTATCGTCTGTGATTGGAAACGGTCACTTGATTCTAGCGTTTGCATTTCCGGTATCATGGGAGGTTGGGAGTCACTGGATGCGCCTCACAAAATCAAGGGGACGGTCTTGGGAATTGGCAGTATTCCTGATATAATCAGCATATGAATGATGTCCATACCCCATAATTCCATTGTCGGCAGCATGGACTTGGAAATAACCAAACTTATTCAGAGATGAAAGCCATGATTGATCGTGTCTCATGGGTACCGGAAAGCAAGCTTGACCTGTGCAATTGTTAATAAACGCTCCTAATACTCTTGAAGGCCTACCCATTTCCGATTTCAAGTGGAAAGGGGCGGGCGGTCTTTTTGCGCCTAACTTACAGGCCATATCTGAACCTAGATGCGAAAGTTAGCTATTGGTACAAAAGAGGGTGGAGGGTGGTGAATATTACCTTTTCCATATCCCAGACGCCACTGGTGGTGTATATGTCCTTCTCGAGCATTGCCCTGACTTCTTCTACGGACTCGGCGACCATGACCACGGTGCTGCCGGCGAAGTCCCATTTGGTGGGATCGTCGCCCTGAGGTACTGCGCCGAGAGCCGCACCTGTTGCATATACCAATCAGTATGAAAAAGAAGTAGTAATGAAATTCTGCCTCACTTACCACCCATCTTCAGGGCGCCGGACTCGATATGCTTCGTGAGCCCCTCGAAGTGCTTGGGCCGCACCTCGAGCCGCTTGGCCTGCATCCCGGGCTTGTCCGGGACCACGACGAGGAACTCGAACTTGCCCGGGGGCGGCGCCATGATGGCCGGTTTCGCAGGGGCGGATGTAGAGGAGGACATGGCGCGGCGGGTAGTGGCGGTCACGTAGCTGGGCTTGAAGAAGGGGAGGAGAGAGAATGACGGGGTGAAGGTCCGAATGGTGGTGCTGCTGCTAGCTGTGGCTGACGACTGGAACGTCGAGGTGGTGTAGACTAGGCGGCGTGGGGTAATACCGACGAGAGATCTGGGGGTGAAGAAGCGGAAGGGGGCTGCTGCCATTGGGGAAGGAGACATATTGGCGAAAGATGGGACAGTTCGGCACTTTATATACATGCGACCATTGAGCTGGCGGAGGAAGGAGGGGGGCAGCACTACCGTTGCAAGCTTATGTGTTGCTTACAGGGCGTACGTTCAAACGAGTATGTATTAGGGCGTACGGTACGAACCGGGCGTGGGATATGATCGGTGTTTACTCCGCAGCTGGAGTTCCCTCATGGTCAATTGTCCAACCGAATGGAGATGCGCGGCCGCGGGCAGCGGCGGGCTGGACTGCCGAAGACCCAAGCAGGCCCACTTCCTTGCTCATTCTCTTGCGCCCTTCGTTTTGCCAGACACCCCGCCATTCGATCAATCTATCCGCTTTGAGGGCCGTCGGTTGCTCCCGATAGGCCCGAGACATTGACTTCCACTTATGTACGTATGCGGGCAGTAGGGATCAGGGCAGTTCCGAAAAAAACGCAATCTTGATTTCAATCGGGCTCCTTTTTTCGCATAACTCATTCTCCGTCTATATTCGCTGTCTCTAGACGTATCTGTGGACTTGTTGCCACATTCCTGAATCCTTAGGAAACCACAGCCATGTTGAAGATAACGTATGATATATTTGCCCGCGAGTAAGGGGCGAACACGGTATTGTGGATGAGATAATGTCTGTGTGTAGCATCAACCAACGAACGGCCAGTTGCTGCAAGTACGAGTGAAACCATCCGGCAAATCGCAATCAAGCCGAGACCTTCTCAAGCACGGCAAAGAACAGCGGTCCCCATCGTCCACCGCTCGGGTGGTCAGGCAGCACGATCCAGCCATGCTTTGTACGCTCGGCCCAGTTACTCTCTAACCACTCCGCCTCCTCCACACACACGCCTCTCCGGACGGCGACGTCCCACTTGGCCCCGAGCTTCTTCCTGTCCTTTTGCACGAGCTCCCGGCCCTTTTCGACGACCCCGTCGTTCTCCTCGCCGCTGAGGGAGCACGTGGCGTAGACGACCCGCCCGCCGACCTTGACGGCGCGGAGCGCGGTCAGGAGCAGCGCCGCCTGGGTCTTGACCATCTTCTTCGACTGGCCCGCGCGCCAGAGCGCCATCTCGTCGGCCATCTGGCCCGCCTGCCGCGCGCGGGCGTGCGCGTGCAGCACGTGCCGCTCGCTCGAGCAGGGCGCGTCGAGGAGCACCTTGTCGTAGCCCCCCGCCCGCAGGGGGAGCGAGAGGACGGCGTGCGGGTCGGCGCCGTCCAGTTTCAGAACCTTTACCTCCCCGCGCTGGAGGAGTGCCGGGGGCAGGTAGGCCGCGAGGTTGGCGGCGAGGCGCTTGTGGCGTGCGTGGTCCATCTCGTTGCTGTGCAGGCAGCCCCCGGCCAGGGACGGCGCATCGGAGTCGTCGAAGGTGGGCGGTCGTAGGAGCTGCGCGAGGGCGAGGCTCTTGCCGCCCGGCGCGGCGCAGAGGTCCAGGACCTTGTCGCCCGGGACTGGGTTGAGTAAGCGGACGGGCAGGAGCGACGCGGCATCCAGATTCCAGTGTGTCGTTAGTGCTTTAGAGCCATCTGGGGCTATATTCACCTGCGGTGCCGGGAAGGGCTCATCAGCAGAGATGAGCTGCTGCTGGGAGGGGTCTATTGAGTCACCTCTCTTGTATGCAATCAGCCGCGGCGCCTGCGAATTCACTGTTGGGTTGAGGGAGGGGGAGGAGGAGGAGGATGATGATGATCCTTCGCTGCCGGGGGGAGGGAAGAAGTCAATTGTCTGTAGGTTCTCTCGTTCATTGTCGGTAAGTATGCCACCGCTAGGGATCTCAGCTGCTTGGTATCGGTTCACAAGCATGGCATATCGTGTGTTCTTCAGTAAGGCAGGGCGAAGCGAGTCTTTCCATCGCTGCTCGCCATACTGTGTGGCATAGGTACGGTCAAAGGAATGCTCTGCGGCCTCAACCAGCTTGAGTTGGGCTTTGGTCAGGCCAGGCATGATGTTGCAGGAACGAATGAACAAACGGCGATTTTGCCTTGGTCACCGCCTGGCGACCGATTTCCCAAGAACTGACCTGAATACGGGTTGGGAGCTAAAGAGGATGTTTGTCGTTGACAGGATATCTGTACGAGATCAGGTTAGTAGTACCTGAGTGTGTATAGTTCCAGCGAAGGCCATGCTTTCTTGCGCTCCTAGAAGTAAGGTAAGATGTGGCGTGACCTGGCGTTGGACAGATTGAAACGCTGGTTGGCTGCAGCGCCGAGGTTGGCGGCGCCCAGCTGTCATCGATCCGACAGCATGGTTGGGTACCTTCTTGGCTTCTACAGTGCTCGGTTAAATTGATAACTGGTCATACCGACCGTCGGATAATATATCGTGCATCCGTTTGTAGCAAACACATCACACTCTTCCTTCTTCTCGCCCTTGCTGCGCGCCGCCCACTTGCGACCTCAGACGTGGAGGTTGGCCTACAATACCTTAGCTTACCCAAACAAGAGTCAGCAGCGGATAGACCTCAAATTTGTATGACAGCAATGTGTTAGTATGCACGATAGCCTCTCAATCAGTGTGTAAGATCACTTGAGGTAAGCTCTGGATACTTCCGTCAGGGCGAACAGCTCGGTACAACTGGAATGACTGCGGGTTTACTAAGCGAATTGAAAACATGTGCATATTGTGAGTGTAGATTTACTTGGAATAACCTAGCGATTATCCAATCGGATGCAGGAGAGCATCAAATTTGATCAAATCAGATATAACATCAACGCTTGAAGTCATCAAGGTTCGTCTGTATGTACTAGTGCCTACCTGTCTATTTTCCCGTTCTAGGTTCCCTGGCTAATTTCCAAGCCCGTGGTTCGTCCAGTCTGCAAGGGTGTGACATCTTACTGGTGCATAAGTACCTACAAATAAGGTTATTTGACTGACAGGCCTGCATGGGGCCGTGACTATAATCTCACTGCTGGGATTTGTATAAAATCCGATTGGCATGGCTCTAGGTATAAGCTCACCTAATCTGTCCGTATCATGTCTCTATTTCTTTGAGCCCTTCCCCGCGGTGGAGCCTCCTTGTCGGGATTCGAGTCTGATCATTTTGCTTGTCAGGTCTAGAAGACGGACCTCATCCGTACGGAGAGACATCCCGAGAATATGTTATGAGCTATCCCTTGCTTGGCTTGGCGAGCCGGGTATCATATTATACTGGCCGATGACGTGCGCATGAGCAACGGTTCTGTTCTGAAGCTGCTGTTAGTGGATCAAAAAAGCAATCCTAGCGCACGGCTACTCCTGACTCCGAGTAGTGGGTGAGTGGCTGCTAGTGTACCCGAGCCTGACAAGCTCTCATTCGGCGAGGAACAAAGCGATTGTGTTAATTGGGCAACTAACACCGAATACATGGAGCTATTGCGAAGCGGCGTAACGTAGTGTGGGATACCGGGGATGGAGCTTGCCCCGAAGCCGTGCCGTTCCCATTCTGCTTTGTGCAAGAGGCGAAATGGGCTTTGTTGCTTTTTCCTCTTCCTCCTGCTCTCTCATGAAGCTCGTAGGATCGACTCGTGTCCAGTCCCAGTGTAACTTGAAACACGGAACTGGTGGGCACCGTTAAAAGGCGTTGTTACGTCTTGACTGCGACAGACCAGCTGGCCCTTTTCTCTGGCTTTCGACATTCTTCACAATTATATTCACTTCTTCACGATTCGCTAATTTGCCCTCCACCAAGATGGCATCGTCAATACTGTTGCTGCTCCTTGCGGCTATAGGGTACGGCGTATATCGCTATACCTCTGCACTGGCAGGGAATGTCGCCAAAGCCAAGCGCACCGGTCTCCCCTACCATGTAGTTCGTGAGTTATGTCTTCGCCCGCGCCCGCGCAGGGTCGCGTGACAGCTCGTTCGCAAAATAGCCGACTAACTTTTTGTGAAACTATGCAGCTATTAGTCCTCATAGCCCTATTGCGCAGATGTTTCCTTTCTGGAAGCGCCTGTTCATGCTGCTGCCCCGTAGTTATTGGGAGGATATCATGCCGTATGTCACCTATCCCTGTGCATCCGCATATATTCACATGTGCCATACACTGACATTCGCAGGGTTTTGATGTCGGATTGGCACTTCCGGGACAATTACCGTGTATTCGAGAAGCTGGGCGATGTGTTCTTGGTCGCGTGCCCCGAGAAGCTCATCCTTTACACTGCCAACGCCGAGGTGATTCACCAAGTCACGTCTAAGCGCGAGGCTTTCCCCAAGCCCGTTCAGGTCTATAAGATTCTGTCTCTGTATGGAGAGAGCGTCCTCGCGACCGAGGGGGCCGTATGGAAGAACCACAGAAAGGTCACCGCTGCCTCCTTCAACGAGAAGAATGCAGCCCTTGTGTTCGCCGAGTCCATCAAGCAGACGGAGGGCATGATCGACCAGTGGCTGGGGACCGACGGCCGAGGTAACCGAACCATCAAGACGGTGGAGCACGATACCATGGCCCTCATGCTACACATTATCGGCTATGTTGGTTTCGGTCTTCGGCTGCTTTGGCCTGGACAGTCGCTTCCACCGGATGCTGATGCCCGGCAAGCCAAATACGCTGCCTTGGAGCCACCCCCAGGTCACACTCTCAACTTCACACAGTCTCTGGAGATGACCCTAGAGAAAATACTACTTCTTCTTTTGACGCCCAGGTGGCTGTTAAGTAAGCCGACTTGACGAGAATCGTATATGAACGAGGCTGACCTTCTATCTACTAGAGCACCTCCCTTTCAAGACTACCAAAGATGCCGCTGAAGCAGAAGAAAATTTTGTCAAGTATCTCGACGAGTTTCTGCATGACAAGATCGACGACGTCAAGAACGGCGACAAGGAGGTCGGAATGGACATTATGGGTCAGCTTGCCAGGACAAGCTACGGCGAGGAAGACATGACGTCGAAAAAGGGCAGCAAACTTACCAAGCTGTCGGATAGCGAAATTACCGGAAACGCCTTCATCATGATCGTCGCTGGACACGAGACAACTGCTAACACGATACACTTTCTGCTGCTGGAGCTGGCGAACAACCCTGCTGCCCAGAGGCTCCTGCAGCGGGATATTGCCAATATTTTCGGCGACACAGATCCGTCTTCGTGGGATTACGAATCGAGCGTGAACGCCCTGATGGCATCCATGGCGGGAGCCTGCATGAACGAGATGCTGCGAATGATGCCGCCCGTCGTTGACATCCCGAAAGAGGTGGCCAACAACGACCAGGTGATCGTCAAGGACGGAGAGAAATACCACCTGCCGAAGGGCGTGCACGTCGGCCTGGTGGCGACGGCCGTCCAGCGCAACCCGCGCTACTGGCCCACGAAGCCGAGCAAGGTCACGGGCAACGAGAGCGGCGACGGCGGCGACATCCACGACTTCGTGCCCGAGCGGTGGTACCGGAAAGCGGAGGGCATCGACGGCGACGACGGCACGGAGGTGGAGGGCGCGGACACGGAGAACTACGGCGGGTTCGAGGGCCCCGACACGAGCGCGCAGCTCTTCCGGCCCGTGCGGGGCTCCTACATCCCGTTCTCGGACGGGGCGCGGTCGTGCCTGGGCCGGCGTCTCGCGCAGGTCGAGCTCATCTCGGCCCTCAGCGTCATCTTCCAGAAGTACAGCCTCGAGCTCGCGGTGGACGAGTGGGCGAGCGACGCCGAGGTCGAGGCCATGGACCGGGCACAGCGCGCCGAGCTCTACAAGAAGGCGCAGGACAGCTCGCGCAGGGTGATTGCGGGCGCGTCCAGCTTGCTGACGCTCAAGCTGCACGGGAACAAGTTCGTCCCCATCCGGCTCGTGCCGAAGGGGCAGGAGAGGTTCGTGGACTGGATGGACTCATCATAGAAGAGAAGCAGTTGAGAAAGATAGTACATGGATAGAAAAAAAGGTAGATATAACCTTAAATAATCATAGCATCGTCATGCAGCAACAACCAAATAGGGTGTGATGACTTCGCTTTGCAGGTGGTATTTCTTTGGATAGCGAAAGTGCCCATTTTACTTTGCAGGTTGCTTAATACTTCCTGCGTATAAGGGACAACCCAATTAATCCAATCGGGTATTATATCCCGTGGAATAAACATTATGCTAATAGCACTAAACGATCCCCGATATATACAGTACGGCATATTAGTCTGGTGGGAGCAGCGCGTGCTTTGCCATTCAGAGGGCAGGTACTCGCTACGCAGAGTCACTGCCGAGAGTCATGTTAACATGTCTCGGTCGCTACCTCATACAAGTAGCCCCATTTCACGACAATAAAGATCCTGAACTCGAGCCTACTATCCGACATTAATGCACATTTGCTGATGTGTGCACATGTAGGTAGCCCACCTGCACTTTTGAGGGATGTAACCCTGATTGCTATTAGTCGCCTGCCTCAGCACAGGAAATGCAGGTTGACGAGAAGGTGCAGTCCGCAAAGCTTCAAGCCCCTCTTTCTCTTTGGCTTTGGTCCCTGGAGAAGCAGAAGGTGTGGAGGATCTGCGCTTGCGTGCCGGCACGCTAAAGAGGGAGAAAGTGGGAGGGTGTGAGCTGTCTGGGAGCCACCCAAACTCGGCGGATTTGCTGTCGTGGGGCCTGCCAGCATTGCCAAGGCCAATCAATCCCATCACCAAATCGGCCAACATCCCCCCCCCCAGCTTTTTGCCTGGCTTGCCCCAAATCAACACTGACACGAAAGCCCCGAGAAAACATAAACAACACCCCCCCTCCCCTTATTACTTGCCTAGCCTTCCCGTCCTGTCGCTGCTACTACCGAACGCACTGCTCACCCCCTTGATCAAGTATACACACCCACCTCTACTCTCCATCCATCATCATCGCTCCCCAGTTCATCACGAACAAACCCGCTATATTTCTCCAAGAACCATTGCATCTTGGTCGCCGTTGCCACGCGATCATAGCCATATCTATAACTACCTACTTTTCCACCTTTCCAAGCTCCTCACCATGTCCGGCGCGAACAGCTGGCTGCAGCGGCAGCGAAAGGGCGACCTTGTAGAGCTCGCGCAACAATCGGGACTTACAAAGTACGTATGCACGCGACAGGGACTCTTGCGCTTCGCTGTTATTCTATCTATTCTCGAGTTTTGGAGCGAATTTTCTCGCGTTTTGCCCTTGTTTTCTCAATTGCAACGCGATCTGGAGCTTGCGCCATTGTCGTCATCAAAGCTATCCTTCACCCCCCTTCCACTGCCCTGTGGAATGCGGGCCCGCCCGCAACACCACGAGGGAATCTCGTGGCTACACCGCACCTAAGCATCAAAGATCGCGATAAAAAGCACGCGCTGACTCAGGCTTAACATGCAGCTTCGAATCTTTGAAGAAAGTCGAGCTGGAGCTCGCCCTGGACGAATACCTCGCAGAGAACTCGACCCAGTTTATGGCCGATCCCAAGTTCGCGCCTTACTTCTCGAGTCGCAACAGGGCGGCCGGATCGCCAATCAAGCGGGATTTGGATGACAAGCCCCGCGTCAGCAAGCGAAGAATGACTAAAGCGCTTGAAGAGAGGCCCACGCTCGAACCCGAGCCCGCGGCCGCGACGGAGTAAGTCACTGTCCTGCGAACCGGCGCGTTGTCGCAACCTCCCTCCGTTCGCGGGGTATGGCACGCGTCGGGATCCAAAGCACGCGCGCGTTTTACTAACAACATGGACCAGATCGTCAGAAGAGGAGCCTATGTCCACCGCTATCTCTACGGCCGTTGCCCACACGCCAGCCCGTGCCCTCACCCTTGCGAGCCGCATTCCGCTGCCCGCCACACCGGCTGACGTCGCCGAGGCCGTCGACCGTTCAACCCTTGCTGTGAGGAACCGCGTCTCGTCCATCTACAAGGAGTCCGGCGTCACAGAAGCAACCCATGCTACGCGCGAGTACCTGTCTTCGGTGAATGCTGTACTTGCCCTCGTCTCAATCTTCGAGTTGTACTTCTTGCGACACGAAGTGCTGCCAGATCGCTACGCATTCACCATCCCTGCCGTCCAACTTCTCGGTACCAAGGACTACCCTGTCATGGTCCCGGACCTGTTCCTGCTCTTTACCGAGTCTTTCTGGTCGCCTGCGTTCCTGTGGGCTTGCACCAGCACCATCCTTCCCACCCTGTTCGGCTACTTCTTCAACCTGTCTGTGGCTCACCAGTCTGGTCGTCGCACCAGCCGCCAGGCGAACCCTTCTCCTGACTACACTGTTGACCCGATGACCTTCAGCATTGTGAAAGCCCTGCTTTCCTTTGTGGTATATGGACAAAATGTCACCTTTGGTGGCTGGTTCAACCAAGAATCAATTGCGCGAGTCAATGGCGCAGTCTACGGTGGCTGGAAAGGCATTTTGGTCGGCACTGCCGTGACAGGCCTCTTCAGTGTCTACGATGCCGTGCTGAAGAAGTAGACGCAAAGTCCCTCAACAGCAACATATCATATCGTCTCTGCAACCTGGACAATTTGTTCAGCAAACTAGATGATGCCTTTGGCCTCTGAGCTATCCGAGAATCCATGAACTTGAGGATGGCATTGAGCGGCGTTTTTGGTGTTGGTGGTCTCTTTTGCCTTTCTTGTCACCCTGATACCAGCCTTTTCTTTTGGCTCCCTGTTTTTGTTCCCCGTTTTGGACGTCTTGGTGTACACATATAGCATCGGTGTAATCTCCCCTCGAGGGCGGTGACAATCGGATGCTTGGATTTCCAAGTTCCGAACGGGGGTTTGAAGTTTTTGTTCACTTGTCAGACTCCAGGTTAGATCATCTGGTAGCGGTGATTATATCGTGCGTTTGGGTATATTTAGGACTGCGATATAAGCAAGCAGTCCATGGTTGGGTTTTGTACAAGGTCAAGCAAGGTGTTACCCCCTTTCAACAGTGTTTATAGTAGCAATTGGGGTTTATAGTAGCAATTGGGGGTCATAGCGGTCCAAATGTTGTCAAAAGCAACCCCTTTTTCTGAAAAGCGAGGATTGATTCTTATCGTCCTGCTACTTCCACTTCTGGGAAGACGGGCCAGGCTGTGTTTTCGAGATGAATGGACGAATTGGACGATACATTGAAGCGGCTCGGTTGAAATATATTATGCATGTTTTCTTCCTTCAAACTCAGTCTGGTGATAATCTTCCTAGTGTTCGCATCGACTTTTAGTAGATGAAAGAACGTGACTGACGCTGTCGTTTTAGAGTACATCGTGTTCCAACGCCCTTTTACTTGTCCTCCAAGGAACCCAGCCATTGACTGAGTAGTACAGGAATGTGGGTTTTTTTTGGTGATACTTAGATCTGGAAGGCTCAAGTCCCTGGATATAATTGTATATAGGTTGTCCCCTTAAAATGAAATGGTCGTTCCGGCAAGTATTGAAACCCCCATCGTGTTGCCGCATCAAGAACACACCTGCTTGCCCGCCGGAAGCCACTCGCGTGCGCGGTTGATGCAATCGCAGGTCAACAACATGACATGATTGAATGCACCGGAAAGACGTGGTTTAGCGAGCTTACCCGAAAACTTGGGATGCAATCCTATTGAGCGAGACATGCGACTATCCGCCTAGTTGAAGACTACCTATGTAGACCGTTCACTTGCTGGATGGTGAGATTGGCAAATGGTGTGGGCGTTTTTCCATCGCTGCTACTGCTATTATAATGCTCCAAAGAAGAAGATTCTATCACATACGACCATATCCTGCTGAATACTAGGGATCCCGTCCGCTCTCCCATATATAAGCAGCAGAGAGCCGAATTAGTACTAGGGTCGGTGACGACCTGGGAATCCTCGGTGTTGTATGTTTTTTGCTGTCCTTCCTTTTTAATTCTATATATTCTTTCCACCTCTCACCCTTGCTACATGTCACCTGAATTCCCCGAAGAGGTCGACAAGTGGACAAGCTTGTCCTCCGGTGTTTCTTTTCTTCGGTTTCATTTGGAAGGACTGAAGTTCTGTTAAACAGTTACGGCGCTGGTTTCCCACCTACACACGTTCATTTTGAAGCGAGAGCACGGCATAAGAGGCAGCTCATGGAGCGATAACCATTGCGACCATTCATAAGAGACATTGTGGTATTTCTATCTTGGAGAAAAGAACGTACGTGTTCGGGCATATTATGTTGGTGAACCAAGACAACGCTGGCTCCGAATGGGAATCAAGTATGTACATGTTTCTTGTCGCTGCTTAATTCCTAATGCGTGCCTAGCATGATTCTCTCCATCTACCAAAGCAACTGGATCCTGGAGCTAATGATGTTGCGTCTGTAAGCAGTCGGGCAATCAAGTATCCCTAACGACTTTGGAAGTCTGGATTCCCTCAAGGCATCGGATTCATGTGCTCTTCTGCGGCGTGCTTGTGCCAGTAACTGCCTCTCTGCTGGGCCGTAAGTCCATCCGTCACCCCCTTGATCTCGTTCTCACAGAACTCATTCACACCTGAGCAGTTTGCCAGGGCGTACCCATAGCCATCAGCGGTAGGCACGGGAGGAGCAGTGGCGGTGGCGCGCCCTGGCTCTCCATAACTACCGATCAGGAACTCCGCGTCCACCGTTCCGATCGCCAGCTCCAGGTCAGTACGCTTCTCGTCTTCCCAGTATAGCGTGCTGCCGCAGGTGGGGCAGAAGCCGCGTCGGTACCCAGACGCGGTTCTGTGGTACCGCACCATCGAGGGCGCATCTAGTATCTCTATATTGAGCGGCACAAGAAATTGCGATTGCCACTGCATACTGGTTTTTGGGATTGTGTGCGTGTAGAAAATCAGGGCGCCCGTATGTTTTCGGCACTGAGTGCACTGGCAGCTGTTGCTCTGTTGTGGACGATGATATGTCAGCATCCACACATTCTCCACAGGCAGTCCACGACACCTGACACCGTCGTAGCCATGAGGGAGGACTCACCGATTTCGAGAAGTCGTGGCCAGGGGGGAACTCCACATTGTAACGGATCATGCCGCAGAGGCACCCACCGGTAATGTTCTGGGGTTCGGGGAATTTCCCTCGCGGTGGGGGCGCTACAGGAGGCGGGCTAGAAGAAAACGGGAGAGGAGACGAGCCAGGAGGCGGGCTAGAAGACGGGACATCATTTGGGTCGGGAGACGTGACGGACTTGGACATGATGGTGACAATGTATGAATTCAACTTGAGAACCAAAAAATGCGTGTACGGGTAGTTGTATGTGTGCTGTTTTCTCTCCTCTCGTTTGGGTGTATGTTTGTTTGTCTTGAAAGATCCTCGAGGTAATAGAAACGTTGGTCTCACTTGGTAGTCAGAAGCTTTGTTATTTGACAGGCGATCACGTCCCTGCCTATGGCTTCTTGGGTCTATCCTTCCCAACGTCACTGGCATATGTTTCATGGAGTTGGAAAGGAAGGAGCGCCACGTCCGGTTTCGAACAACGAATTGTTCCCACATGCAAGCAGGCGCAAAGCAGTTGGAGCCGGGCCATTTCCAGCCAGCACTCCAAACGTGTATCTGGCTCTGTACTGCACACCAAGCCTTCGTCTCGTCAGGGTTGCCTGCCGCGGCAGTTCAGAAGACGACGACCGTCTGCCAGTATATAACCACCGAGCTCGACACAAATTTCCTAAGACAGTCCGCGATAGATGAGAGTGATTACATTGTATTTCATAAGTATGTAAAATGAGTAATAATGATGAGGAAAACCAAGAACAAGTACCGAATGAGTGGAGACTAGTGAGTTGATACCTAGAAGAATGCAAATACCCCCACGACCAATACCCTTTCCGAAGCGACGAGACCGAAACCTATCGACTGTATATAATTCAAGTCAGAATCCCTCGTTGCCTCAAATAAACCCTTGTCTCATCCAAGATTCCAGGAAGGACCCAACATATTGCCTATGGCGATCGCCACCGTCCAGCAAGGCCCAGCCAGTCTTGAGAGCTGGGACCTTGAGCTTCTCAGCGTTCTTATGCCGAGCTTGCCAGTACTGCTTCCTTCCCTTCTCTTGACTGCCAAGCGGATCGCTTCCGTACGCGTCGTTGCGAAGCGATGCCGCAGCCTCGACCACCATGTTGGTCTCGGTGTACTCCTTGAGCATCGTACCGGCAATGGTCTTCTGTACGGAGTCGTTGTTCGCAATGTCGGACAGCATGTTCATCTGGTCCGTCAGGGTCTCCGGGTCTTTGGACCACTGCCTGTCCTCGTAGAACTGCTCGAAGGCCCAGATGGCCTTCTCATTGTCGAAAACGTGCTTCAGGGCCTCCTTCTGCTCCGGTGTGAACGGCTGGATGATGCAATGCTGTGGGCCGCTTCCCTCGAGGCTCTGGTGGGCTTGCTTGATGTAATCCTCTACTGGCTTTTGTCTGTCTCTTAGGAGTCCCTTGAATCTCATGCTCACGGAGAACATAAGTTGACAGCGGGTCTCCTTGTCGAAGTAGCCCGGTACGGACGCAAGCGCAGTAGCAATGGGTATAAACAGCTTGACCTCATCGAGGTCTTGCTGCAGCTGTGAGGCCAAAGACTCTGTAGGCGAACACTGCGGTCACAGCGATTAGTAAATAAATCACTCTCTCATCGGGGGAATATCGATTGCGCTTACCTTCCGCCTTGCCAAAAACATCATACTACCTGCTTCCCTCTCGGTCATGGAAATGCCAAGCGCGGCGTCCGCAAAGTGCTGGAAACCGTCCGGCCGGCAGACCGCATTGTCTTGCATCATGTGGCAGTGAAGAAGGAAAAAGCGCTTGGTGACAGTCTTGCACACGGCCAGCACGACCTCTTTGTACACGGAATCATCGATGCCATCTCCAGGAGGATACTGGTCTTGGAGAAGGAGGAACACCTTGTAGCAGATGGCCTGATTCCTTCGTCTGAGTGCTTCAATGTACAATCCTTGAGATTCAGTGCGAAGTGCCTTGATCTGATTCTGACGGTCATATTCCTCATTGGAGATGACGTCGATCTTCCTGCCTGGGCGTCGGATTTCCGCTTCGCGGGCAGCAACCCGCTTGTCGTATTCCTCGAGGTATTCGTCCGACGGAACATTGTTCCTCATTTGGAACCCCACCTGAAAGATACCCATCGTAGAGGGGTAGGAGGTGGGACGTTATCTGAAAATATACGTTTTCGAAGAAAGGGGGTATGATGTTGGTGGTGACTCTACCTTGCCATGTCCGTCGAAATTCGATGTAGGACGAGTTCAACAGCATACTTATATGTATCGTGATCCCCCCTATCAGCTGGTAACTTCAATCGTCGTGGCATATAAGTGACTTATTCGCCTACGTCCTCGTCATCATTGATTGACTTTCTTGCTGAGCCCGAGAGCTGCATCTCCAACTAAGAGATCGTTCATAACTTTAGGTGTATAGAATGCTGCGAGCCTTCTAGCATGAAAGCCGACAGGACGTCACATTGACCAAGCAGCAACCAAGAAAACAATCGCCGATGATGCTCGAATGCGTCAGTCTGACTTGGATCTTCGTTTAGCTGAAACCGACATCTATTCTCACGCATTGTTTTCGTCCGCGCAGATGGGCTTGTTCGGACTCGGTGGTGCCGCATATACGGCTCGATTGGCCCCGGTAAAAACCTACAATCCGTGCCATTGACCTTGTCGTGCTGCGAATACCGGCGCGCAGCTCGTCTGTCGTGACGTATATCATACTCCTGAGTACAAAGTAGTGACAATTGAGAAGGTTGACAGGCCGCTGCAAGTGCAGTTAACTCGGATGAAATGCACAGGACGGCGTCCAATAGTACTATAAGGCAACGGCAGCAGCCTTGTTCTCAAGCACGGTATAACCTACCCGGCTCTTGGTACTGCGGCTGCAAAAGAATTCAAATTTTATTCATCTTGACGTCGATCTTACCCGGTAAACATCCAGATTGGGTTTGTTACGTTGAGCCAACCGCTACTCTATCCCGTGTCTAAGGCACCTCCCGAACCCAGTGTGCCGTTGCCAAGTAGTCTTGTTGCGGGACGAAGCCATCAGCCGTAAGCTTAAATAAGGACCATATTACCATACAAATATGCGGTGTACTCCAAACCTGAGCAGACATGGTGGTGGTGATGATGATTGTGATGATGTAATGTCAACATTCGTCTAGTCCCCTCCGACAATTAAAAATTAAACAGCCAACAACCAGGGCCATCAATCATGGTTTGGAAGACTATGCCACGATGACCGAATTATTGTTCCCAAGAAAAAGCAAAATCTGGCCTATTTTCTATGGAATCGCGGGAGATGGCGATTTCAGAGATATCTACGGTGTCAAAGAGGGGCTTGGTGAACGGGCATACTTCTCCAAGGGGTAAAAGGACCTGGCAAAGATTGAATCATCTCTACATGGAATCTACGGCGCGAAACACCGACGTATCTCGGGGCTCCGACTCATTTCAAAGAGGGGTAATGGAGTATGTATTCAAGTCCCCTTGCGCGATGGTAGACTTCGGGTTCACAACCCCATAGTAGATGGTCGGATGCCCGTTTCATTTATTAGGTGTTTATCGTACACTATAGCCTGTCGCCCAGCGATCCCAGTCGCCAACTTCACATATCGAAGGATTTAAACGTGTAAACGGGCCGGAACTTGATGGGGCCCAAAAACGCCGACCGCATCTCCTGACTGCGCCGCTTCTTCCCCTCGCTCTTGCCCTGCACCTCGACGATGTACTCGCGCCGCGCCTCGATCAGCGTCTTCTCCAGCATCGCCTTCGTGCCGGCCCACCACTTGGCGCTGTACTCCTCGACGACCTTCTCCAGTTCGCGGCAGAGGTAGCGCATGAAGATGCCCGCCTGCCCGTCGTAGTGCGTCCACCGGCCCACCGAGCGCGGGCGCGTGTTCAGGATGGCCTTGACCCGCTCGACCTCCGCCTCGTCCTCGAGCTGGATCACGAGCAGCTCCGGGTGCTCCCGGAACAGCTGGGCCGCCAGGGTCGGGTCCCACGACCGGTTGAAGCCGGGCATCGGCGAGGGGCTCACGACGATGTCGATGTAGCGCAGGTTCGGGAGGCGCTTGGCGTCCGCGAGCTCCTCTTGCAGGAACTTTTGCAGACGTTCCTTTCGGGGCAGGGCCGCTACTTCCTGCTCGTCCCAGAGGATGAGGCGACTCATGGGATGTAAGCTGTTCGGGCGGTCTTTGAACTGTTGTATCCGCTGTTGGAGCGCCTGTGATTCGTTGTACGGCCACGGCATAGGCGAGCCAAGCAGCTCACGAACCGTAAGCTCGACAAGGTAGTAGTCGGCGTCATTATTGAACCAAGTCATATGGGGCATGTTGCCTCCTGGCGCAGTCGTAGTAGCGGTGGTTCCTGGTCTGAAAATGACGGACCCAAATCGCTTCGTGACGGCCCAGGACTCCTTGCATACGAGGCCGACGGCGGGCACATCTCGTCCAATTGTAACAAACCCTTTCGGGGTCTGGATGTGGCATCTGGGTTGAAGGGCGTAGTCCCAAATGAGCTCGCGCAGATTGGTAGGCAAGTCGGAGAACTGTGCCCTCGGCAGAGGCGATGAGAGTAGCGATGTGGCTGCGCTCATGTTGCTTTTGGAGGAGAGACGGTTGTCCATCCTCGGGCTGGCTGGGAGGTCTGCCATTGCCCTCAGGCTGGCTCAGGCTGGAGGCGTGTAATTAAAGGTAGAGTGAGTTAAGGGAGACACAATGAGACACTGGAGTACCCTGTGTGACTCTCTTTCCTTTTTTTCCTTCTCCTGGGTGAATGTAAGGGGGACCTAGCTTGCGATCCTGCACTTGAATCTTAGATGTGGCTCCAGGAGCTGCAGCATCGCCGCGTGGAAGGGTCGCAATTATTCTGGTATCGGCAAACTTGGTCATTATCTCCAAGTTCATTGTTTGCTACTTTGCAGGACTCAACTCATTGACGGAAGCGGAAGCGGAAGCGTCTCGCCCCATCGCAATGGGTCTCGATTGTTGCTTCTCAACTCGCATTGTCTGCTATCGAGTACATACCCGGGTCCTGAAAAGGTGAGTAATCACTGGACGTACAATGATGCAACTTGAGACATTGATGGACAAAGAATGCAGGCATTGCCCATTCACAGGCACAAAGGAAGTTCCCCCCAGGTACCCTTTCCGCATACAGAGCAGGCTGGCTACCTAAGGTTCACTTTGCCATGTTCTTTCCAATAGTTCTTGCATGTAGCAATTCAAGGCTTTGCAGCTGGTGTCAGCCACATGCATTTACTTCTATAGCAAGTCCTGCGACTTCTTTTGTTCATAGTTCTTGGATTGTTCACCCTTAGGGTGGCGTTACCTTCTCATCCTCACTGGATCTCGATGGTGCGAGTCTGACTACAGCACGTAGTTGGGCTTGAAGGGAAATGCGAGGCGAGTAGATATATTACCTATGTTTTGGACGAGTCCGAATTTGATGGTGTTAGTGCAACTGTCCAACATCATCATGGCCTCAAATGTTAGCATCCCTCTAATCTGACATGAGAGCAATAGAGCTTTGCTTGGCTTGGTCGCTTAGGCAGATTATGTCATCCTACAGTTGATGTGGAAAAGTGCCGCACGGACAGTTCCGTCCATTTGATGCAAGTACTGATTTGATTGATAACAGAACCTGGTAGTACTTGGTTGTTAGATAATCTCATCTTGCTTGTTGGGAACGGTTGGGGATACTCCGTGCAACCAGGCGCGAGGAAACCCACATAAACCACATGTAGACATAGGCCCGGTCCCGCGGCGGTGGTCTCGACTTCTTTCGGCACGGGCATGGCATAATTGCGCCTGCCTGGGCGAAGTAATAATCATGAAACGCTGGGAAAAGGGGAGAACGCTAATAAGTTTCCCCATGGGCGCCTCATAGTTTCAGCGGTCTTGGGGCGGCATGCGCTCGGTGTGTTTCTGCATGGACGGCGGTCTTTCGACAAGAAGTTGATTGATAGATGGACTTGGCAGCTCTGACTAAACGGGCACTTCGCCTTATTAATCCCGGGATCACTGTTCCCAAGTAAGACGAGAAGTCGCCTATTGCGGAAGGTGAGGTCTTGCTCCTTGTCACAAATTCGGATAGATACCACCCACCCAGCACGCCATCCCGCGCTCCTACTAAGCGACTGGAACCCGACTTCTTGTCGCATTCCATGTGCCTGATTGAATATAGTCGTTGTAAGACTTTTGTAATCCAGGATCCCGTATTGTAGATAGCAGGGTAGGATCGAGTCCTCATCTCTGCGACGAACCAGAGCTTGAGGAACCATGGCATGACGTTACGGAGGCTCTGTTCTATCTGTTGCACTAGCCGCCCGTAGAACGAACCTTATGCCACGCCCCAAACCCCATGCACCAGCGCCTCTGCCTTACCACGTGTAATCTATCTCCGGCTCTGTCAGTTGAAGAAATTGCTCGGCCGGGTCGCATCAGCATCGCGACATGTGGATCTGTGCAAGGTTTCGTGCAAGGCCAGAGATTAAGAAGACTGACGTTGCAACGCTTCCATGGATTCGGTGATCGAAAAAGACACGGCAAAAGAAAAGTCCTGCACGCTTGGCATCTTGTCTAGATGAGGTAAATGACACCCTACCCCCAGACGTTTGCCCAGGGCTCTGGCGCGCGTGGGGTCTTGGCGTTCGTCTGTACCCGCCGTGTCATTTTTTTGACATGCTGCACATGCAGGCACAAGAACGGGCTGAATACGTCGATTTTTCCATGATCTTCCCAATGCGGCGTCACACGAGTCATACCAGCCAGCGACTCCCAGTGCTGCGATCCGCCGTTGGAAATTTGAGGGCCAAGGAAACCCTCTTCCTTGATTTTCCGACATTACATACTGTACCTAGACAAACATGTTCGTCTGACACCTGCCATGTAGCGGGAAGATCAAAGTTAAAACCCCAAATTGGCCGGCATTGGGTGGCTTCACAACAGTAAGATGAGCCGGGTTTCACAGCATCTTGACTCATCGTGGTACGTTCTGCCGCATGACCAAAGGAAGTGGATGATGGAGAATGACCAAGGTAGTAGTAAGTCGATACTGCCGCCTTATGACCCCCTGCCACACCTGCATGCATGCAAGTAAGTAAGTGCGTTCTGCAGGAGGCTCTCGGCGCCGATGTACGCCGGCAGGGGGGGAGGGGGGCTTAGCTTGTTTACTTGCTCCGGTGTTCATCGGCTTCGAATCCTGGTACAGAAGGTCCTCTATCTTGACCGCGATCATGACGAAAGAGGCATAGAGACAACATGGCCAGAGTGGATGCGACCAGCAATCGAAACTCCCAGGAGATTGGGGCTGCAGAAAACTTACTCAAGCCTGCCAGTGCTGGCCTTTAAAGTATAAAAGGATGGCAGCCGTGACTTTCTATACCTGACCAACGATCTGCACTCGCATCTTCGGGACTCCCACCGCTGTCACTCATTACTTAACCTTCTTTGCTCCCTATACATCATGCGCTACTCCCTGATCACTGCCACCCTGGCGTCGGGCGTTTTCGCCGCCCGGCCCTTCCTCAACGAGCCAGACACCGGCATCGTCGATGCTCTTGGCGCAAACTTTCCTGTCGGCACTCTGCCTGACATCAAGAACATGGTCGCCTTGAACGATTTCGAGTGGGCGGCCCGGAACGGCTTGCCCATCAAGAACTACACCTACTACCGCAACGGTGCCGGCGGCGAGTGGTCTTATAGAAACAACCTCGAGGTGTACAACCGTTACCGCTTTAAGCCGCGGATGATGGTCGATATCACCAAGGTTCAGGACAGCTTGCCGTAAGTGATTTGTCCTTAACACCATGGTTAAATACCCATGCTTGAAGGACTTAAGGTCTAATTCGAAATTAGTACCTCCATCCTCGGCCACAACTTCTCGGCCCCGTTCTACATCAGCCCCTGCGCCAGAGCCGATTATGCCCATCCTGAGGCTGAGATCAACCTGGTCAAGGGAGCTGCCGCCGCTGGCATTCTGTACATCGTGAGTGATGCTATACATTTATTTGTGGAAGACGTAGTTGCTGACCATTGCGATTAGCCCTCCCTCTACTCCTCTTTGACGATGGAGACTATCGCAGAAAACGCCGCTCCCGGCCAAACTCTCTTCGCTCAGATGTACATTCCCAACAACGACACTCAGACGCAGACCTTGTTCGACCGTGCTGAGAAGGCCGGTTACAAGGCCATTGTTTGGACCATTGACTCTCCGGGTGATGCCAGCCGACAGCGTGCTGCTCGCTTCGATGTCGGATCCTCGTAAGCATAACCCCACGAAGCCTTCCTTCGACGTGCTATCCGGATGAACATGAACTGACCAGACCGATCGACACAGAAACGTGGAGTTGACGCGCAACACCTGGGAGGATCTCGACAAGTTCCGCACCATGACCAAGCTGCCCATCATGCTCAAGGGCGTCCAGACGGCCGCCGTCGCCAAGGAGGCCATCGCGCGCAAGGTGCCGGCCATTGTGCTCTCCAACCACGGCGGCCGCAACCTGGACGGCTCGCCCTCGGCGCTCGAGGTCGCCCTCGAGATGTACCAGGAGGACCCGACCATGTTCCAGAAGATCGAGGTCTACGCCGACGGCGGCGTCCGCTACGGCTCCGACGCCCTGCGCCTGCTGGCCCTGGGCGTGCGCGCCGTCGGCGTCGGCCGCCCCTTCATGTACGCCAACGCCTTCGGCCAGCCCGGCGTCGAGAAGGTCGCCCAGATCCTCAAGAGCGAGCTCACCGGCGACTCGGCCAACCTCGGCGTGCCGGATCTGAAGAAGATCGATGCCGAGGTGGTCAACTGGACGCCGAACGGCTGGTACTCTTAGAGGAAACACGGACCTCCTTGTTTGTGTGATCAACGGCTTCGAGTATTGTGGTGCTGCTATTGGCTTTTTACGCGCTTTCTCGAATTTGGCCAAGTGATTTGGAATCCTAGAATTCATGTCATCTGGCTTAGGCGCAAATGCATTGTCGATTTCTTGTACGGAGCTTGCTCGCCCTGGAGCACCAAAAGCTCAATTTATTACTGTATATATTTACCCTGTATGTAAATAAGTGAATACGAGAAATGCGATACCCTCATCCTATGCCTACCGTTGCTTTGACATCGTGGATCTGCCATGTGCCGATGTATGTTAGCTTTGATGAGAAAGAGGTTGTTTTATGTATACAAGCACCGTCCCTGGTTGGAAATATGTTTGAGCTTGTATGCGATCTATTGATAGTCTGTCTCTTTTTGAATTCATCCACTCTTCTATGCATCGAGCTTCAGCTTGTCTAACATGCCGTCGATCTTCTGCAGCAGGAGCTGGTAGTTGACCGCATCCGATGCGAATTCGTCGTCGACCAACTCCCCGTCTAGTGTGCGCACGACACCATCAACGCCGACCTCGGTCTCCGCCTGCTCATGGTCGTCTTTGACGTCGACTGGCTCGGGCTGCGGTGCCTCGCCATTCTGCTGCCGGGCCTCGGTCCCGGCCTCCTGCGGCTGGGCCTGGGCCTGGGCCGCCGCGTCCGCCAACGACTCGGCCCTCGCCGCGTCGAGCTCGCCTTCGTCGTCGAGCATTTCGTCGAGCCCGGCGTCCTCGAACCGCAGCCGGAAGCGCTCCGAGAGGTAGTACCGGATGTCGTCGAGCAGCTCGATGGTGTCGGTCTCCTCGCGGCGCGTGAGCCGGGCCGCGGACTCCTGGATCAGCTCGGCGAACTCCTCCTCGTCGATGTAGTCCTCGAGGCGGTAGGCGATGTAGCGCGCCGCGAACTCCTCGAGGCGCTGCACCTTGAGGTCCCACGCGGCGTGGATGACGTCGTAGACGTTGATGGGTTCCATCTCGGGCTCCCCTGCGGCGTCGCCGTCGGCGGCCGACGCTTGTTTCTCGTCGGAGCGCGTCCGGTCCACCCAGGCGTCGTTGTTGCCGCTGCCCAGGGCGCTGATGGCGACGGCGGCCTTGGTCTTGAGCTTGTCGAGGAAGAGCATGTCCGCGGCGTAGAGCAGGTCGAGCCCCAGGTCGAGCGGGCACTCGGCCTTCTCGGTGTAGAGGAAGGCGAGGATGAGCTCGAGCACCTCGGGCGAGCAGTCGACCTTGACGACGTGTAGGTTCTCCGACGTCTGCGCCTCCATGAACTGCGACGAGAACATGGTCTCGAAGTAGGGCGACCGGATGAGCATGGCCTTGTGCACGGGGTATAGTGTGGCCTTCCGCTTCCGGTTCTTCTCGCCGTTCTGGTTTGCCTGAGCTGCTGCTGCTGCCGCCGCCGCGGGCCCAATAGGGATGCCGTTCGAGAAGCCCGCTTCCTTTTCCGGCTCACCGTCTTCGTCACCTTCCGTACTAGAGTCGGCTTCATCGGCTCGAAGGAGGCAGTCGGCAAAAATCGAATTGTCATGACGCCACTTGACGTCCTGGACCTTGGAGACATCGACGACCATTTTGTGCTTGATGATCTTCTCGTAGAAGAAATCCTCGATCTGACTCGCAGCCCGTGCCACCTCGTCCTGGTGCCGCTGGCGGGCCAGCCGCCTGTCGCTGGCCCCGAGGATGGCCTCCCATAGCTTGTCCACCTCGAGCTGCTTGCTGATCTTGTCGATGCCTGTCAGGATCTCCTCCTCGCTGTGAGAGCTCCAGGGCCGGACAATATCACGTGGGATGTCGCCGAGGTACACATATCTCATAACAACATGAAAGGACTCCACGGGAATAGTCTGGGGAAGTTTCCATGTGCTCGTCTCTGGCGCATCGGCCAGTTTCCGCTGGAAATAGGGAGACCTAGCCGAGAGAATAAACTTGTGGAGCTGAATTGTCTCGGTTGTAGCCGTCACCTCGATATCCGAGGTCTTGGGAGACTCCTTGGTCAAAAGGGATGTGAGGTGAGCGGCCCATGGCTGCAAGGGATCTGTGGATTTGGAGTAGTCATATCGCAGCAGCAGGTTCCGTATCTTGTCATTGAGCGCGTTATATATACAGCGCTCTCCTTGGAAGGTATCTCGCTCAGCCAGGGCGCCAGACTCTAGAAGCAGCTGCACCAATTCGAAATGGCCGCAGAGACTCGCCTATGTGATGACGACGAGTCAGCATTGTTTTATCCCCCCTTATCTCCGATCTGAGTGCAAATATAGCACAGTATTCTGTATGTCACATACTATGATGAGCGGGGTGTAATCAAACTTATCCTTGCCGTTGATATTAACGCCAGCCGATATGAGCTCCTGCGTTCGCTTGAGATCGCCTCTCCGGCAGGCCAGGAGGAGCTCCTTGAACTCCTCGCTGTCGTCGAGCGGATTGTCGTCCCGGAGGACACCGCTTTTCACCAGCTGCATGTCATCTTTCAGCTTGACCTCTAGCTCGTGTTTGCGGAGGACCATGGTTGCAAATAAACGATATTGAGATAGAACAAGTCGGAATAGTACTTGAACCGAAACGGGCTGGGTAATATTCCTTTTGGGGGAAATAAGAGGAGACGTTTTAATGGCTTGTCATGAGGACCTCAAGAGCTCAAATCGGCGATAGCTGCTAACCTCATATAAATCCATACGTACTTGCCTACAGTTATGTACCTATCTCATAGCTGTGGCGATCTCATGGTGGGGTCGGCTGCGTTTGACTGGACTGAATCGATTGCCAGTCCAGTGAGTGCTTTAGGCCAGTCATGTCGGAGACGGAGCTCACTCAGCTCCAACAAACACTAATATTTGCGTTCTGGGTCAAGCTTGCAGCGACCGACAAACATACAGCATTTTGATCGATCGAACATTCCTTTTATATGTACGTGAGAAAGAACCAACAGTGATCCATGGAACAGCGCTCGCTCGCGTGGTGATGGAGCAGGATCCGCTTTGCGCATTTGGCGATCTTTTGATACATTCTTGACACATTTGACGTTGCTCCTCAATCAACATGGAAAAAAAGGAAGGGTCTTATTTACGTCAGTCGACGTGGTATCGATGTGCTGTGATGATGCAGGTAACCAGCCCAGGACTGGCCCAAGCTTCCGGGCTTTTGCTGCCACTTGGTGCAGGCTTTTAAGGTTAGTGGCAGTTGGTTGGCCGGAGGTTCGGGACGAGAGTAGGGCGACTCCCAATTGGACCCGCCCAAACATGGCAGTAGCTCCTCTTTAGCCCAGCTTAAGCCAGCTTTGGCCAGGGCAAACTGCGGTTGCTTGGCCGACCAGCAGCCCGAAATCAACATGGGGCGGTCGTGAATGATTCAACCCAACTCCGGCCCTGACTTTCACGCAGGAGAAACAGATCCGCAGAGGCATTTCCTGTGTACATTGTACTTTCCTTAACTTGCCCGTACCAGCCAACAACTTCTTTTCCCGTTGCACATCCCATACACTCACCTATCCTACCATCTATCACATCAAGAAAAAAAAAAACCTTGCTACTGCTAGCAACCCTTTCTCAACGTCGACTCGACGACGACTACTAACCCGCTTGCCCTGGCTTGTATCCTTAAGGGTAGCTTATGGCACAGCAATCACAGCAGCAACACCCCCCATCCCATTTTTTGTGAAGTTGCCGGTTCATCATGACTGAATCCGATCGATATGAGTGCCTGGAGAAGATTGGTAAGAGATTTCATCGCTTCCTCTACCCACTCAACCACCCCGACCTGTACTGACCGCTGCTGTCCACGCCCTATAGGCCATGGCTCCTTTGGTATCATCCGCAAAGTGAGGAGGAAGACCGACGGCATGGTCCTCTGCCGGAAAGAGATCAGTTACCTCAAGATGTCCCAGAAGGAACGGGAACAGTTACACGCCGAATTCCAGATCCTGTCATCCCTGCGACACCCCAACATTGTCGGATACTACCACCGAGAACACTTGAAGATCTCTCAAGATCTTCACCTCTACATGGAATACTGCGGCAACGGCGATCTCGGCCGCGTCATTCGAGAACTTACCCAGCAAAATAAATACGCCGAGGAGGCTTTCGTCTGGAGCATCTTTTCGCAACTAGTCACCGCTCTTTACCGGTGTCACTACGGCATTGACCCCCCAGATGTCGGCAAACACGTCCTGGGACTTGGCGCAACCGCAAAGCCTAAGATTCCGCCCGGAGGAATGACTATCCTCCATCGTGACCTAAAGCCTGAGAATGGTAAGTGACGCACTATCTGCATTGCATGCTTCCATAGTCGGCGGGATTTGTTGCTAACACAAACCTCAGTCTTCCTGGGAGAGGACAACTCAGTCAAGCTGGGTGACTTTGGTCTGTCCAAGGTGATGCAGTCGCACGACTTTGCCTCAACATACGTCGGTACTCCGTTTTACATGTCGCCAGAAATCTGTGCCGCCGAGCGGTATACGCTCAAGTCGGATATCTGGTCTTTGGGCTGCATCATGTACGAGCTGTGCACGAAGGAGCCGCCTTTCAATGCGAAATCACACTTCCAGCTGGTCCAGAAGATTAAGGAGGGGAAGATAGCGCCTTTGCCTGCCATCTATTCGGCCGAACTTATGGGAGTGATCCGGGATTGCTTGAAGACGAACCCAGACCGCCGACCGGACACAGCCTCCTTGCTAAACATGCCGGTCGTGCGTTTAATGCGCAAGGAGCGTGAAGTGGTAGATATGGGCAAGTTGGTGAAAATCAAGGAGGACGCGCTGGAGAGGAAGCTCAAGGAAGCCGAGCGCAAGCTGGAGAACGAGAAGGTCTTTGCCAGACAAGAAATCGAGAACGGTCTACGAAGAGAGTGGGAGGTGAAGGCTCGCTTGGAAATTGACCGCCTGGTCAGTGAAGAGATGGAGCAACTCCGACAAAGATTTGAAGCCGAGGTAGCGGCACGAGTTCAGGAGGAACTTCAAAAGAAGGCTGTTACTTTCGCCAACGTCCAACAGTCTCAGGAATTCACCTCGTCCAAGTCTACCGACTACCCTCAATCGATTGGCGGAGCGAGCACAGATTTGGATGGCGAGTTCCCTTCGACTACCGACATCACCGAACTCTCGATCGACTCCCCCGAGCCTGCGCCTATCAAGAAGACCAACCGAACCCCCTTCGGCCGAGCTCAGACCATGTTTGCTGGTGGCCTCGGAACACCCATGGATATCGAAATGGCATCTCCATCGCCTATTCCCCTTGCTGCTTTGTCTCTATCACCGCGCCGCAACGCAGCTACCAAGGTGCCTTCGTCCAACGTACCGGCCATCTTCGCTGAAGCCGATAACGAAAAGTACCGAGATGCCGACCCGGTTCTCTCGGAGTCTGAAGATGACGATGAGCCATTGGCTCCGTCACCAACTCGCAACGTCCGATCGAACAAGAACCCCTTCGGCCCGAAGCGCCCTATCCTCCCTGTCACCAAGACGGCCCCAATGGGTCGCCTGAGAACGCAAACTGGTCCTTTCAATGGCAACAAGCCCGTTCATCCTCTGCCTCATGGCTCGTCAATCCCCGAGTTACAGTCCAAGGCCAGCAACTGTGCCCTGCGTGGTAACTCGCCCAACCGTCGTCTCAGCAAGATTCCATCTGCTGCGAATCTGAATTCGCTCAGCAACCAAGAGACCGGCCTCCAGCGCAAAAACTCGCTGAAGGACCAGCAGCAGTCAGAGTCAGCCCTTAGTAAGGTCACTGCTAAGAACAACCTTAAGGGTCGGACTTTGGTGGAGCTGCAGCAAGCTCGTGCTGGCGGACGGGGCATCGAGAACACCGTGAACATCAGCCCCAAACGCGCCTTCAAGGACCGCATGGGTAACCGAAGCCAAGACAGCACCCTCGACCCCCCTGCGGTCTGGGACCCGGAGAGGGACGAGATGCCCAGCCCGTTCCTGGTGCGTAGGAAGCCCATTCTCCGGGTCTAGGCTTCTTGGCCCAGAGTTCCCCCTTTACGCAAGTTGCTGCTTCGAGAGCAGCATAATAACGAAAACAACAACCACCACCAGTGATTTTGCATCTTGCATTATTTTTCACTCATTGCACCGGATTTTCTTTTTTCACTGTACAAAGGCAAATTCACATACAAGATACCACCGAAAGCAACTTTCGGCATAATACCTGCCCAACTTGCGCGCACTTTTTTTTCATTTGTACCACCGGTTTGGTTGCATGAAAGACAGGGAAGGGGACGGACGTCTCTGACTTGGAAGAAGAGAGTTTTTGGCTCTTCACATTGCGGATCATTCGCCTGGAGAATGGATAAGGAATGGAGGGTTTTTGACTATCACGACGACATGTTTCAGGGGGTTCTACGACGGAGTAGAACAAGGCGTCTCTCACATTTTTGGAATTTTTGGTCTCAACTGGACAAGTTGTTGCCTGGTTATTGTTTTCTCTGCATTTTGCTTTGCGGTGCATTGTCAATGAATGTCTGCATGCAAACATGGCGAAAAGCGTTTCGGTCGGCGATGAGAGTTCAGGGGTTGTGATTACTGCATATCGGGGACGTTGTGTAGTAGTAGTAGTAGCAGCAGCAGCAGTATGGTGTATGGTGTGGCAGGCAGGCACGTTGGCTTCTCCCCGATAGTGCTGTGCTGTGTTTTCGGTGTTTGTCGGAGTACTCTGAGAGGTTCTATTGGTTTCATTTGGTCTATTAGTTTTTCCCTCACTCTCTTCATGCATACTTGTTTGATAGAGCGAGCATTGAATCGAAAATGCATATCTAATCTTTGATGGATCATAATGCAGTGATGAAGGGGCTGCTTGTTTCTTTGCTTTATGCATAAGTACGGCCCTCTCAACTTGACATTTCGCTACCTTGAGCAGCAGCGGATATGTATAGGAGTAAGTCACTTTCAAGAGAAGGCGGGTGGCATGAGAATGTCTAATATGATCTAGTTCTGTACGATCCTTCTAAGCGGAGTATGAACTGGCAAATCTACGTTACAGGATTCAATGTCATTCCCCATCGGGGCGGTTCAGATGGATATATAAACCACTTATTCCTGTTTGGACCGGATATGCCCAGCTACAGCCAGTAGCCTCGCATCATCCCAGAACTGCCCGATGAGCTGCACGCCTCCAAAGTCGACCGAATCTTCCTCGCTCTTGGGAAGAGCCATGGGGATACTGATGGCCGGTAGCCCTGCTAGACTGGCCGGCACTGTGAAGACGTCGTTCATGTAGGAGTCGAAGGGGTCTGTTTGGCGATGTCGCTCAGCCTTGGCGGCGTCGTGGGCGCCGTCGGGCAGAGCAGGAAGTCGATCTGGGCCGGGCCGAGCTTGGACTCGAGCGTGACGGACTCGTCCATGTCGCTGAGGTCGAACTGCTGCTCCCTGTTGCCGTCGTCGTCGTCGTCGTCGTGCTCGTTTTCCAGCAGCGGGTTGGACAGGCGGAAGACGCGGTCGAAGTCCCGGCGCACGAGCCGCCGGACCCGCTGCGCCTGCTTGAAGTAGTTGTCGACGGCCTCGGAGCTGAGGGTGTAGGAGCCCAGCAGGATGCGCCGCTTCACCTCGGGACCGAAGCCCTCGCCTCGCGTCTTGGCGTACAGGATGCCGTTGAGGGCGTCGCTGTCCTCCACCGAAACGGACGAAGCTCGCTTCCCGTAGCGGATGCCGTCGTACTTGGACAGGTTAGAGGCCGCTTCGGCGGGCGCAATGACGTAGTATGCCGAGAGCGCGCTCTTGGTTGAAGGAAGGGACACGGGGACGACGCGGCCTCCCTGCTCCTTGATTTTATCGGCGACCTGCATCCAGCCTTCCTTGATACGGGGACTGAGCTCTTCAATGTTGTACTCGATTGGCAGGCCGAAGGTCAGGCCGCGCAGACCTTGCGACTGGAGGTCTGCTGGTGGTGGCGTACTTCGAGAAGAGGGATAGTATTGGCGCTCCGAGACACACCTCTCCCGTACAGTCGCCGGAAGAGACGTGGGATCTTTTGGGTCGTGCTCCATGCATACGGCATGGATGATTTCTTGTATGGGCGCCACCTCCTTGGCGATGAGACCGACGGTGTCGAGCGAGTTGGCGTAGGGCACCACGCCCCAGCGCGAGAGCATGCCGTACGAGGGCTTGAAGCCCACCGTGTTCGTGTAGGCCGCGGGCATGCGGATCGACCCGCCCGTGTCGGTGCCCAGCGCCACCGTCGCGTGTCCCATGCCGACGGCCACGGCGCTGCCGCCCGAACTACCGCCCGCGGAGCGGCCCTCTAGCTGGTTGGAGACCTGGCCGTACGGCGTGTTGGTCGAGTGCGTTCCCATGCCGAACTCGTCCATGTTGGTCTTGCCCCAGAGCTCCGCGCCCAGCCGCTGCTCGATCTGCGTCACAATGGTTGCGGTGAAGGGCACCTCGTGGCCCGTCAGGATGCGCGAGGCGCATGTCGTCGGCAGGCCCTGGGCCGCGATATTGTCTTTCACGGCGAGTCGGATTCGGGCCCCGTCCGCAGGGGGCGAAGGGGGAGGATGCGCTTCGTCCACTATACTTCAATGCTTAGCCTTGCATGCTTGGGAGGAAAAGGGGGTGTCTTTTCTTCATGGTTATGGAAGCGGTAGTACCCACCTCCGGCGATGAAGGCATTCGTCTTGGTGGGCAGACTTGCTGCTGATGCCAAACGTAGTGGGGGCGTCCTTCTCAGCCTCAGGGAGGGTAAGACCCCTGAGGGGATCTTGGAGCGGAGATGCCTGACATGTGTAGACATGTAGACCGCTCAATTGTGCTACAGCTCTAAGGGTGTGAGAGCTTCTTGTAATATCGATTGTAAAATCACGAGCCCAGATTTCGCATTTGAGCTTCACATTACGTCCCCCGGCGGCGGTACACTGCCTGAGCTTTAGTCCATTTTAGGTAGTAGCCAGTGGACTAGCAGCTCAATAGCCCACGGCCAACAGGCCCGGCCCACTAGACTTATCGGGTAATTGATTGGAGGGCGCGGCAGCTTATCACGCTGCAGGTGAATGACGCAGGTACAATTGCAGGCATGGGGAGGCAGCTGATCAACGGTCCCTCAGGGTCATCTATCCCCAAACACCTAGCTACCCTTCTCATACATGGTGACACGCGGCTTTGCATTTTCATTTTCTCAAATATCATTCCCAGGTACTGTTTCTTTGTAGCGAAAAGGCTTGAGTATCCTAAAGCGTTTGTTGGATTTTAGAGTTCGATCGATGGCTTAGACGCATCCAAATCCAGCGTCCATCACCATGTTCATCGACACCGTACTAGTAGCTGCGTCGCTGGCGACGGTAGCCGGAGCTGCCCAACCTGGAGCTCCTAAGCCTGTCGCCGCACCCATGCGAGACCTGGAATGGGGTCAAATCAACTTCTTACATACCACAGATACACATGGCTGGCATGGCGGTCATTTACAAGAGTAAGATATTCTATCGATGATCCCTTGTCATCCCGTGCTCCCTCGCCATCTGATGTGATGCTTACTGGCGCGTCAACAGGCCGCAGTATTCGGCCGACTGGGGCGACTATGTCTCCTTTGCCGAGCACATGAAGAAGAAGGCCGATGAGCAAGGCGTCGATCTCCTCCTCATAGACACGGGCGATCGGATAGAGGGGAACGGCCTGTACGATGCCTCGGACCCCAAGGGCAAATACACCTCCGACGTCTTCCGCCAGCAGCCCCTCGACGTCATCTGCACTGGGAACCACGAGCTATACCAAGCCTCATCTGTGAAGCGCGAGCACGAGATTACTGTCCCCAACTACAGGGAGTCGTACCTCGCATCCAACCTGGATTACATCGAACCCGAGACCGGCAACCAAATCCCGCAGGCGCAGCGGTACCGCAAGTTCACCACCAAGAACCAGGGCCTTACCGTCGTGGCGCTCGGCTTCATCTTCGACTTCGACCGGGGCGCCAACAACAGTGTTGTGCAGCAGGTACAGGAGACGGTCAAACAGGATTGGTTCCTGCAGGCCATTCGAGAGAAACCTGACCTTTTCGTCGTCGCAGGGCATGTCGGACTTCGCATGAAAGAGTTTGATTTGATTTACAAGGTCATCCGTGACCAGAACTGGTACACCCCTATCGCGTTCTTCGGAGGTCACGCCCACGTAAGAGATGCGCGAAAGTTCGACGACAAGGCATATGCCATTGCTAGTGGTCGATACATGGAGACGATCGGCTGGGTGTCTATGGATGGGATTAAGAAGAAATCAGTAGCACAAGCTGCAGATGTATCGACCGAGGCAGCAACCTTGTCCTGGAAGAGACGCTACATCGACAACAACCTATACGGACTGCACTACCACACCGGTTTGAACGAGACTACGTTTCCCACGGAGAATGGTCGTAACGTTACGAAACTGATCACCGAGAGTCGCAAGTCCTTGAAGCTGGACAACGCTTATGGATGTGCACCCCAAAACCTGTGGATGAGCCGTGCCGAGTTTCCCAGCAACTCCAGCGTCTTCACCTGGCTCCAAGAGCAAGTCATTCCCGATATGGTCAACAACAAGGACAGGAAGAACATCCCAAGACTTGCTATCGCGAATACCGGAATGGTTCGCTTCGATATCTTCAAGGGTGCTTTCACCACCGACTCTACGTTCATAGTGTCACCGTTCCTGAGCCGCTGGAATTACATCCAGGACGTACCTTACAGTGTTGCCAAGAGGGTCATCGACCTGCTCAACCGCGGCGGCCAAGTCGCCGCCTTCGAAGCAGACCCTGCTTTAGACACCAAATACCTCGTCAGTCCCGAGCAGTGGTCTTTCCGAACCCGTCCTCAGTTCGAAGCGACGGCTGCTCACGAGGAATCCGGTATGCGCATCGCGGAGGATGCGGATCAAAAGCCCCTGGCTGGTGGCAAACAGAATATCGCAGAGGACAGCAACAAGCCCGACCTGATCGGCGGTTATACTACGCAAGATGACCTCGGAACCGATGGCGATGATACAGAGCACTCGCCGATCAAGTTCTACGCGGTGCCCAACTGCATTCAGACCCCCATAGATTTCCCAGCCGATGGCAGCGAGCCTGCAACGGTGGACCTCGTTTTCGTTGACTACACCCAGCCATACGTATTGGCGGCGCTCCGCTACAGCGGCGGCGATTACACGACTGACGACGTTAAACCGTACTCGGACCTTAGCATGACGGACATGATGGTCAAGTGGATTAGCGAGAACTGGACAGGTAAATGCTAGATTCTGGGAGCAGAACAAGGGCGAGAATTTTCAGCACAACCAGTTAGATTGTAGTATGCCCGTTTACGGTACGTGGGAAGGGCGAATCTGATACGAATGTTATGGGACGAGAACTGCATCTTGTTATCCAGGACGGCTTCAATGCCTAGAATGAGACGGGTCATGAATCAAGGCTAAGATCTTTTGATAAATTGAATATTAATTACAAAACACTTAAGATGGTTTTCTCGAAAGTCCATGATTTGAGCATTTTAAGGCTTGGTTTGGTTTATAGGGGTATCATATTGCTCCGTAAAGGGGCTTGAAGTGTACAGGAGAACTTAGGAATCGTATTTCTCTCAAGGTTTCTTACGACTCCTCGTCTCGACTTCTCGATCTGCGCCGACTTCGTGATTCTGACCTCTCCCGATCTTCGCTCCGCCGACGATCTTCACTACTGCTGCGCCTGTCCCTCCTCTCACTATCCTCCCTGACTTCACCTTCATCGTCATCGCTATTTCTCGCACCATCGTCGCTATCACCGCCATTTATCATCTCGACGTCGTCTTCGTCGTTTTCTTTGTCTTTGTTTTCATCATCGTCATCGTCATCCAGCAGGTCCTCGATATCGCCCAGGGGGCTGACCCTCGGCTCGAGCTGGTCGAGGTCCTCGTACATCTCGCGCTTGCCCATCTGCCACATGCTCGTGGCGCACACGCGGTCCTTGGTGAGCAGGTCGTCGACGAACTGGTCGACGTAGGTGAGGGAGGTGCCGGCGCGGGCGCGGCGGCGCAGCTTGCGGCGGTCCTCGAGGTAGGGCTCGAGCGTGCGGTAGACGTCGGGGGCGGTGCGCGTCAGGCGCACGTAGAAGAGGGCCAGGGCGCGCAGGTACTTGAACTTGTCGCCGCCGAAGCCGAGGTACTCGCGCAGGACCGCGTCCGAGGGCGCCAGCTGCAGCAGCTTGAAGGCCAGGCACAGGAAGGGCGTCGGCTTCTGCGAGGACCCGTACGTGCCGCCCACGAACCGGACGTGGCGCACCACCCGGTCCACGATGTCGGCCTCGTTGACGCCGAAGCACTGGTCTTTGAAGAAGAAGGACTCGACGATGCGCTCGCGCACGGCTTTCTCGAGGATCGTGGAGGGGTTCAGGCCGTTGGGCGTCAGGGCGATGTTGGCCGAGCCGCGCTCGTCGAGGAACTGGCGCGCGTCGGCGCGGTGGGTGGCCATTTTTGGGCTTTCTTTCTTTCTTCTTCGGGACCGGCTTTCCTTTGTTTGAAAGGGTTACGTCTCGGTTGGTTGGTTTACCCACAAGGACTATATTGCCCTTTTCAGACTAGGTGTTTGGGAAGTGGTTTGTTCGTTGGGAAGTGTTTGGTTAAGGAGTCACGACGGGAAGCAGGAGGATGGCAATGCGACGACGTGATTGCTGGGCGGGCTGGTTCCAATGGCGAAGCTCCCTAATCGATAGTGACTTTTTGGTGGGGCAGCTGAGAGCTCTTGCCTGAAGGAAAGCCAATTCAAGCCATATCAGCCCTACAGCCCCGCCTCCCCTGTCCTTGAGAGCTCAATTCATTACATGTAAGTACCCCCTAGAGGCTGTAGCCAGCCAAGGTGCATATGAATGTTGAAGTTAGCAGCAGCGATTCAACATGTGACTCATGTCTTGACCGAATGTTTGCGACAATACTACAAGTCTGGGGAACCTCTTGACATTGTTAACTTCATTCCCCGAGCTTCAGATGAGAACTATCCTTGATCCGGGTACATGTTATCACAAGACAAAATTATAAGTTGTCGAGAGGCGATCGACGAATATACATAAAGCTTACAGAGCACCGAGACCTCATGGCAGATCACTACATGTAATCTACTACGGATATTGTGACATTCCGCCAGCACGACATATTATCTCCGGCAGAGTCAGAAGTGCTAATGAGACAGATAGGCCTCCTTTTCTTCTGAATTTCCAGAATATCACTAAGCAACGAAAAAGCATCATGTTGCGTACCGAAACCAGTTGCAATCATCCCAAACGCCACCCAACTCCTGAGACCCAAAAACTTGTCATGTACAGGAAGTGCCACCCAACCGAAAGTGACGACCCTTGAATTTAGCCCGCTGTGTGAAATACCATACGAAAACCTCACATTACCTCTGCCGCCGGGATGTGCTCTACCCACGGCACTATTGAAGCTGGTCCAGAAGTCTTTTCCGCCTCCGATCCATTAGCTCGTCCTGGACTTCCTGCAGAGTGGGCAGCTCCCAGCCTTTTCCGTCACCGCTGTCACCGGGTAGGGACTCCCACCCCTTGGGCGCCTCGCTCTTGCCGCCCGCTTGGTTTAATAACGTATCGAAGGCCTCCTTCTCCTTTTCGGCCTCGTACTGCAGCAGCGCCTCGTCCTCCTCGTCGGGCGCATATCCGTAGTACTTGGCATCGACCGCCTTCCTCAGATCGTCTCGGGTCTCCAGGGGCTTCTCCTCTCGGCCTTTCTGCGTCGCGGCCTCAAATAGCTCCTTGACGCCGGGCAATTCCTTGGCGCGCCCAAAGTACCGGTACCCTTTCCCTCCTCCAGGTATCTCTCTTCCGGTTTCGTCGTAGACTTTGCCGCCCCCGCGCATATAATTTGGCCCGCCTAAATTCCGTATCTGGACCTCCCACATGTGCTTTTCGCGCATCAACTTGTTTATTTCATCGTTCAGGTCGCGAATCTGATAATCGCTCAGCGCCGGATCCTGGATCTTGGACACCTTGCGCGAGATCTCCTTGAGGGTCTGGCCTCGCCATTTCTCGCAGGACGGGATCGAGTCCACCTCGGTGATAACCTTTGGTCGACGGGTGCGTCCGGCGTCGATGATTCCCAGGTCTGCCGCTTGCGCCTCGCGGAAGCGGAACAGCATCGACTGGGCCTTCTCACTGTTTCGCGCCTATAGGTGAGGGAAGCGGTTAGCTGGGTTCGGACGAATTGTCCGCTCGAGGGGGAGGAATGCATACCATTTTGCCGGATTGGGAGAGGCTCTGGCCTCAAATATTGCGAACAGGTAGAAGGCGAGAGAGTTGGCTGGTCTGGTTGCGTTCGGAGAGGTTGACAGGTGCTTGAGCTCTCCGTTTCGAGATGGGAAAAGTCACAGCTCAGCCTCGTCAATT